>JAEOAD010000011.1:25992500-27242500 GCA_036365145.1 Orientallactaga sibirica
CTATTATAATTGAGAATATTATGAAAAATTAGTAGAATCAAATCTATTTACTTAAATCACTGAAAAGTGTAGGTGGATTTTAAAGAAAAGAGGTATGTTGTTTTAACTCACGGAGAAAAAATAATTTCATGAAAACTCAGGAAACCAACATTTATTTTGGTGATCACATTTAAATTTATTAAGTAGGTCATTTTTTTGAAGTTTGGTTGAAACTGGCCACTTGTGATATTCAAAGACAGCTTTTGGAGGCCAATAGATATGGGGAGGAGATGATCAGATGGATTTTCCGTAATACAGAGAAACACCAAGTAGATGATATCAAAGACTAGACAGTAGGAAAAACACTAGAGTTCACCCATAACTAGCATGGCTTGTTGTGAACAAGCAAATTTCTCATATTTTACTACAGTGAATCTTTATATTTTGCACAGTGCATAAATTCTTCTTCAGGAATCTCCACCTCAAAGCTTTTTCAAAACCCCTTATAATAGAACTGCCAGTTATTTCAGAGCTTATCATGCTATTTCTTGAAAAAGCATCATCCATAAATTTCGGATATTTACAGCCTGAACATGAAATAAATATAGTTTTTGTTCAGTACCACTCATGAATAAGCATTGGTATTTCTCTTTGTGTGTGCAAAATCAAATGCTTTAGGAAAGATTCATCATTGCAAAAGGATAATTTGAAGGATTGCATTGAAAGAAATTCAGGCCAGTTAGGATAATAAAACCATTTAATAATCAGCACTGACGCTGGCTTGAAGAAGGATAATTAGAAGCTTTAATGTGCAGAACATCCTTTGAAAGTATTTCTGGTGCTTAATATCACCATCTTCATATCCAAAGAAGGCTCAGTGAGCTGACAGATGGTAACCAAGAACCTTATCCAAGGTCATGTGGAAAATGCAAGGAGAAACTTCATTTGTACTCATACATTCTCTCATTAGATTTACTGTTACCCTGGCATACAGTTTAAGTATATGATTTTCTCCTGTAAATGTCAGGGATCTGAGATAGATATTCCCTGGTTTGAAAGATATATGGACTGCTGTAATGACATCTGAAGGAGAATACCTTCTACTTCTGAATGATCGAAACTGAGAGGTAACTCTGAAAGCAGAAGGCTTGCTGGTCCACCTCTAGCCCTAAAGTGATTCCTTGGTAAATGTAACAAAGACATACCCCACATGAGCACAGGTAGGCAAGTGTGGTTCAAGCTATAGCTATTAGTCCATATAAACACTATATTTTGATGGAATCCAAATTATCTCCATGATGCCTGTATTAGTTTTATATAATAATGCTATATATTGGAAGAAATACAATAGTCACCTACATTAACTGTAATCATATAGGCAGGAGCCAATATTTTTTAGAGAAAAACTAAGCCTTATTTTGTCATGAGGAAATGAGACTCACTAATTTGCTTGTGTACTTTAAAAACAACGTAAAGATTTAAATGTAACCATGATCTTAGACTTTAAGACCAAAATATCAAATTCTTCTCTTTACCTGTTGTCACCTTTGCTGCATCCAATCACTCAGGTTGGCTGGATTTCTCCTGCCAGCTATTGTGTTATTTCACCGAACTTCACAGCTGAAAGAACTTCCTGTGCATATTGCCTTTTCTTCTCCTCCCCAGTCTCTCCTGATTTCACTCTAATTAGGCTTCTGTCTCCCAAATTCCACTGATATAGGTGTTCCCAAGGTATACTATTAATTAAATGTAATGAATGCAATGGCCAATTCTCTGGTCTTATCTGACAAGTGGTACTGCCTATCTTCCAGCCGGCTCCCTTTAAGTACTCCATTGCCTCTCAAGATCACTTGTTTGGGGCTATATGCTCACCCATATTTTGATTTTTAGTACACAGAAAAGTGTCAACAACACTGACGTGAAAAGTTTACGAATCTGGATGTGTCTGCCACAATATGTTTAATGTTTCATACTTTCCTAATCACTTATCTCCATGAGTCTTAGGGCTAGAGAAATAAATAGTTCTACTGAAAAGTGATCTTTCACATGCATTGCCACAAGCTGCAGTTTTTTTTTTTTTTTTTCATGTCCCTTAACTAGTAAAACTTCAATACCACCAAGCAGTAGATGCCTAATATTTAATTAGTTATCCAATTATGGCATTTTTGTTGGTCTTAGCTTCATTTTTCATTTAGGATGAAAGGAATCAAATTGATTAGGCTTATGAAAAAACAAATTATAACTGTACTTAATAGACTTTGCTCCTATACTGCAGACACATGAGGGTATTCTTTTCCTTTTTTAAATTTAATTATTTGCAAGCAGAGATGGAGAGATAGAAGAGAGAGAGAGACAGAGAGAGAATGGGCACACCAGGGTTCCTAGCCACTGCAAACGAACTCCATATGCATGTGCCCCTTGTGCATATGGCTTATATAGGTTCTGGAGAATTGAAACTGGGTCCTTTAGCTTTGCAGGAAAATGCCTTAACTGCTAAGCCATTTCCCTAGCCCACTTTTTTCATGTTAACACTATAGGGACAAATTAAAACCTACAATATTTCAGAGTATACATTTGGCACTTAAGAAAACCAACAGTTAACTGAAAAATGGTCTCCAATGAAGAGCTAGTTCATGGCTAATCATCTTAATGCCTTTTACCACCAGGATGGGATTTGAGGAGACAAGAAATGAATGTCCACAAGAAGTCAGTATGGATAGGTCAGAGAAAATAACAACATCAAGGCCAACAGAGAACGACTTTCCCTTTTTGTCACCATATTGGCCTTTCTTCTTATATCTTTCAGTGCCTTCAAATCCGATCCTTTCTTAATCATGTAAAGTTTCTTTTTCCTCCTCCTTTTCATTTAGGACCTGTTATAAAGAATAATACCCCAAAGAGTGGTGCTCAGAAAAGAAAACCCTTGATGGCTTTCATAGTTCCTTGTTATTTGTTATTTTTTTCTGTGTCTTTTGTTCAAAGCATTGTAAACTTATGATGAGAGAGAGAAACAAGGTGACTCAACAAAAAAGTTTGTCTTTTTAAAAATACAGTAAATAGAATTGATGGTAAAGCACAAAATCTTTCAACCTTAAAAAACTCAATCTTGAGTATAAAAGGCAGCATGCCCTGCTAATCTCCTGGGAATTAACCATTTTCTACTGGCTCTAGTGGGTTTTGCTGATGCCTTTCCAAACCAGTCTGATAAAACAGGAATGCGGACATTTGTTTATGATCAAAATGTGAAAATAAACCCCCTCCCAGTTTGCATGTTCCAAGAATCTGAAAGAAACATCCATTATAGAATAAAACCACAGGGAAAATCCATTCTGTAGTATTTTTTTGAAAGAACTCTTTGAACTGCAAAATAACATTACACAAATTAGCTGTTTTCAAATCTGGGGCAAGCAACATATATAATTTTTAAAATTATAGTCCCTTTTGTAATGCAAGTTGAAAGGGAATTAGCACACGACCTTTATTTACATGGTGTCTGTAATAAACACACATAATTTCATAGATTTATTAGCATTCTGTGCTATTAAAACTTAAAATGCCATAACACATTGCATAATTGGGAATAAAAATAACAACTCATTGTGAGGAATGGTACTTTTAGAAAAGGTTTATATCATATTAATTTTCTTACTCTTGCACATAGAATGAGGCAAAGCAAGTATTTCATCCTTTCATGTATTGAATAGGGTGATAAAATGATCTACTTTCTAAGACTGTGCAAACTAAATAACTAGTAAAAACCACAAAAATATCAAGCAGTCATCTTAGAATCTGGCATTAATATAAACTCTTAACAAATGACACCTATTTCAATTATCAACATTATTTAATTAAGATGTAAACATTATCAGAGTGTCTAGATGAAATGCCAGTAGAGTGGTATGAAGGTACCAAAAACGTATGCAGCATGTTTACTGTAATATTGTTTGAGCTCCTAAGAAACCTTGTCACAGACTGTCACTGTCTGGTTCCTTTCTAAACAGCTAGGAATTTAGTAGAAATGGCGTTCTTATTAAATTTCTCTAATTGTGTAATAAAATACATAAAATTACTATACATTTATATACACATGCATTTACTTACATGAAAAATAAGTAATTTAATATGTAATACTTGCAGGATTTGAATGCCCCCTATAGCCTCATGTGTTTGAATACTTAATCCATAGTGGCTGGTTTTGTTTGAAAGGTTGTGGAGCCTATGAGAGGTAGAGCCTCCCTGAAGGAAGTGTATCTCTGACAGTGGGCCTTCGAATGTTATTGTCCAACCCTGCTTGCTTCACTAAGCTTGTTCTTGCTACTTCCTCCAGATTGATGTGAAAATGTGAGTCTTGGCTCTCTTGCCCTGCTATGTTTTTCCTCTCATGATGAAACTTGCCTGGAAATTGTAAGCTGGAAATAAACTCTTTTCTTCCATAAGCTACTTCTGGATCAGTGTTTTATCCAAGTATTAAGAAAGTAAGTGATATAATACTTTAAGACTTGATGATGTTTTTTCTCTTTTGTATTAATATGTTGTGCTTTGGATTTCAACAAGAACAAATGAAAAATAGTCCCTCAGATAGGATCATAATTGCAACATAAATAACCATTCTAGACAGAACTGAACCTTGATGTGCACAATGGTCAATATGACCGAAAGACAGCATTCCATCCCATTCCTAAGTACAGCACAGGAGTCTTCCCCAAATTACATTATTCAAAATTATACTGAAAATACAATATTCCAATTAGACTTACTTTCTCGTCACAATAAAATATTTGGCTTTAATAGCATTTTATACATAAAAGTTAATTCTAACAAGACAAAGTTATTAATTTCAACTACAAACTTATAAACTCTTAGTATAACTTCCTAACCATCTTCACTGCCACTTTTCTGTAATGGTATAAAAATCTGTATGTAATTTCAACTACAATTTATCATTGAGTAGAGTAATAATAATTAAAATTGAGTGTGATGCTAATTATCAGAACCTTTCTTGATCTCTTCAATATTCAATAGCATTTAGTAGAACAATTTTTTTAAGCAGGATATACACAAAGATTAAATTTGTATATATATATATATATATATATATATATATATATATATATATATGAGATCCATGACAAATTATAGATACACATATATCTATGGATAAATATATATATTCACAGTATATATTTATACCTTCATATACACAGTATATCAATCCATATATTTATTAATTAAGGATAAAATATTGATACATGTTTCTAATGAGATGCTGGGATTTTTTTTCCTCTAGGCATTTTATTGAACTTTCATAGGAATGCACTGCCATTTGATTCAGAGTCTTGATGCATTGCAGGGTGTGTTAATAATACAATGTAACCGTAAAAGCTCTGCATCTTATTTAGAAACTTTACAGTTTATTTATTCAACATTCATCTCCTCATTTCTTAATAAGTATGTACCTATGCTTGGTTGTGTAAGTATCTTTAGCTTGTGGCTACTTATCTCTCATTTTAAACCATCTACTTCAAATAGTTAAAATATATAGTTGCTGAACACAGGGGACTAAAATGTCCTTTTGTAGAATATTTAAAATAATTGTGCAGCAAAGGGTTAAGTGGCAGAAGTTAAGCTTTTCTTAGTGGAACAAATAATCCTATTTTCAATGAACTTCTTTACTCAAGACAAGAGAAATCAGAAGAAAGAATCCTTACAGTAAATCTTGTTATGAGGAATCCAAGTTCCTTGACTCATATTAAACAGAGAAGCAGAGAGATTAACTTGGTAAGATTGACTGTTGAATCCCTTCCTCTCTCCTTTCTTCCACCCCTCCTTCTTTATTTTATTTTATTATTTTAATTGTTTTCTTTTGTCTTTCATCCATCTTTCTTTAATATGTGTGGTTGAACATACTAATTTAGGTAAAGTAGGCCACTCTGTGGCACATGTAAAAGACTTCACCCATTATCATTTGGTAGCTTATTTTTGCATGTATAAACTTACTTGCTCATGACCCTTGGCTCCATATCCCAATCTTATAACTTGTTTTGATCTTCTTAACCTTAATAAATCGCAATATTCTTTCTTGGCCTCTTAGATTTCATGGACTATGAGCTTTCAATGTTGCCATTTATTTATCTGCTTTCTTTTCACACTGCTTTGTAAGATAATTTTGATCCCTTGGCCAGACAGACTAGATTAAATGCTGGGACACGGTCCTAAGGTTCATAAGATCTGAAGATTCAGCTGTCTTTAAGAGAGTACTGGGAATCAGAGCTGATCAGAGATCTCCTGATAGTATTGGTCTTTTTGTATGTCAAGAGACAGACAGTACCTTTGAAAATTCTTGACCAAAGTCCTTCATGTACTACTTTAAGCCTGGTAATCAGAACCATATTTTAGAACATCCTTAGTCAGAATAGCCTTGTGACAGTGTAGCTTTCTCCTTCTCTCAACTCAAAAGTATCTGGTATCTTAAAGGACTGATGAACTGTCCAAAACAGGTGTGAAAGGATTGGTTGAAGCCAGACCCCCTGGTGAAATAAGCCTGAGGAACAGTGCAAAAACTCAATATCTGAACACCTGGGACAGAAGCTTCCCTCCATGGCATATATGATGTAGTCTAGGGCAAGTCATTCAACCTTTTCAGGGTGTTTTCTTGTCATAAAAAGAAGAAATAAAATAAAATAAATGAATAATAATAATGGCCTCAATTATTCCAAGAACACCTCTGAAAATGTACATGTCAATCTTTCTGCACTCTTATCACCAAGTGCAGTATATAAATGGTGTTCCTGTTAGTAGGGCTAATGAAGTGAGACTAGAGCATGGTAGAGTCTCCCCCTGCAAGGGCTGAAAGAGAAGCTTGCAGTGAAGACAGGGACTAGGGGGCCAAAAGCTAGCTACTCTTGCAAAGTTGGACAACAAAATATAGCCACAGTAGAGATAGCACATGCTCTGGAAAACTTTCCATATGTTGTCTTGAAATACAAGTTCCTGGGTTGAGAGATGGTTTAATGGTTGTTTACCTGCAAAGCCTAAGGACCCTGGTTCGAGGTTCGATTTCACAGTACCCAGGTAAGCCAGATGCACAAGGTGGCACATGAGTCTGGAGTTCATTTGCAGTGGTTGGAAGGCCTGGCCTGCCCATTCTCTCTCTATTTGTCCCTTTCTCTTTCTGCCTCTCCGTCTCTCAAATAAATAAATAAAGATTAAAAAATAAAACTTCCCTAGCTCATACCTACTCTGTCCATGATAAGTCTAGAACAAATAAAATCCCTAAGATTTATAATTAGATCAGCAGAAATTACCAAAGGAAGAGAAAGCCTGCTGTTTGGGGATACTTGGCAATATCATCTTAATCAGAGCAGAAGGAAACAAGTTATGCCAAAAGTTCCAAGAATCATCTTCCATGCTAAGGGCTGGTAATCTACAGCCTTTGGGCCAACTCCAGCCCACCATCTGCTCTTGTAAATAAAGTTTTATTGGAACACCGCCATGCTTATTTCAATACTGCCTGTGGCTGCCCCTATAGTACAGCAGAGTTGAGCAGCTGCACCAGAGATCATACAACTCACACAGCTTAAAATATTTACTTGCAAGCCTTGTTGACAAAATGTTTGAAGATGCCTATTTTATGTCCTTAAATCAGACCAAGTGTTACCAGCTATGTTTGGAGGGGACCAAATCATCTTCCTTTAGATGTAATTACCAAAGAACAGGGATTGGAGCATTCCTAAAATAATATACTTATTTTGCTATCTTTTCTAATACAGAGTTCTCCAAGGATCACTGAAGAAGTAAAGTTCTTTTCATATTTTTAAGCTAGGCAATTAGAAAAATCCAGATAAAATACTTGAAATCTAGGAAATCCAAGGGGGAATCTCTAGTGTTATTAAGAAAATACTATTATATACCTACCCCATCATGGTTATTCTGTCTTAGGAACACACAGAATTCAGCAAAATGGGACTCTGTGGTTTTCACTTATGGAACCTCAAGTAAAGATGGTATTACTCTAAAGCAGAAACCAACTCCAGTTATCAAAAGTGGATTGAAAAAGATATGTCCATAGATATGCAGCTAATAAGTATTCCAGTATCTCCTTTCCCTCTGGCCTCTTTAAAAATCAAAGCCCCCAAGCAAGATTTAATGGTAAGGAAAAGCTTACATAGTTCTATCAGCCAAAGTACCTGCTGCAGTTACTTTGAGATAAATGCCTATACCCAGGAGGAGAGAACTCTTTCTCCCCAGGAAGAACAGTAGCTGCTCTATGTCAAGCAAGAAGACATGAAAACATCCAGGTCTTGTGGTGGAAAGAATATCAGTGTTAGACCTTTAGAGCTTCCTATCTGCAGCAAGTACCTTTCCTCCTTTTCCTTTTTCTTGTAGCAGTGGCCATACCAGAGGGTAAGGACTATGGGGCACTCCTTTCTTTCCCTGTAAGTCATTTGAAGCAAGAAATCCAGTGTTCCTTGCTCTGGAAAGGAAAGTGAATGACTGATGAGGAAAAACCATAATAAAACCTTTAGTTTTCTCACAACCTGCTTCCCACACATGTATTCTAACTGAAAAGTCTATGTGCAGGTCACCCTCCTTCAATACCCTTGATAGACCTGGAGAGTAGAAAACACAATTTGGGATTGGTATACATAAATCACTGTGACACAAACATAAGATATTTAAAACAATGAAGCATGAATGGATTAATTTTCCTCCTTACTGTTCCCCATACAATTGACTTCTGCTTCCAGAAAAGACTGCGGAAGGAAATGGTTAAGACGAATAACCTTGCGGGGGTTGTGGGGGCAACACTGACTATAAGTTAGCAAAAAGCTGGAGCTTCAGAAGTGGTCTCTGGAGCCCAATGCATCACTGTCCTTGGGGCTCCTGTTAGGTCAAGACTGGAGGCTGTTAGAAAGCCAATAACTCATAAAATACTTTGGGGCAAATTCTGTTCAAAACAGTAGTGACAGAGGAATAAGTGTTGTGAAAATTCATCATTACTTCATTCATGTTTATGTGGCCTCAGTAATTTCAAAAGAAACGTCCTCTGCATGGAGTAACATAACAAAAGAAAATCCTGCCACTTGACAGGGTTTGCTCTAATGGAAAGACTTTTTCATGCTCATAAACATTTGATGCCCACATCTGTTGGACATAAAAGGAGTGTATAGCTTCCTGTTGGATATAGATATTCAGAGTTCTCAGAAACCATATAACATGCTTAATGGAGGCAGCAAAAATACTAGAGATAAAGTTTCCCTGATTAAATTAGTGCTCTGTTGAAATTTAAAGTTTTATAGACTGCTTCAGGTACTTTTATTTTTTATATGGCTTTTGGTGTGTTAATTCTAAGGAATAGCTTGTTACTGTTTTAGAAAGCCAAAAGGCTCCTAAATTTAAAAAAAAAATAATAATGAAATGATGTTCCCCAAGGAAGTAACACAATTCACTTTTTAAAGAGTCCTGCATCTAAGAGATCAGTCTGCTCTTTTCCTTTAACCACCTACTCTCACAAGTGGCTGGTCTCTGAGACTCCAGGCTATTGTCTTTTCACTGCATGAGAAATCCACCCTTCCTGGGTGCTTTTTGAATCCACTGGGGAAGAATTCCTTGTTCTCTTTGCCAACCCCCAAATGCCTCCTCATTTCTGTTAAGGGAAAAGCTAAAGTCCCAGCAACAGCGAACAGGATCTAGCCCCCATCAGCTCTCTGATTAGGTTTCCCCCTGTTTATATTTCATCCACTCTGCTTCAGCCCTTGGCTTCCTCAGTCTCTCTCCAGCATGTCCATGGGCTTGCAGTTCTCTTCCCAGGAGATACTTTCCCACATATCTGTATAGCTGTTTCCCTCATGGTCTTCCACTGCTTCACTTTTCACCATCTCACAAGTACCTTCCGATCCTCCTCTTCCCATATCCCCAGTCCTAGTTATGCCCCCTTCTCTCTCTTTCATATGGCATTTATCCTCTAACATGCATAATTTGCTTTTAGTATAAAATTTACTTAGTGTCTGTGTCCCTAATTATGGCTAAGACAATGGCCAGGGGACTACATCTGGAGCAGCACATCGCATGTTGGAGCCCTATGTGTAGAGGTTAAATGAATAAATAATCAAATGGAATAAAGATTTCAAATGCCCACTACTATGGTGATTTCTCTTCTGCCAGAAGCTCCCTCATTGTCATCAGAATCATTGCATTATCTGATCCCTCTGCCTGAAATACATGATGCAGTGCATTTAAATCTCAATTAAAAGAAAATGGGCCTATAACCTATAACCTATAACATCCTTCAGCCTTTACCCTGTATGCCCCCCCTCATTCTGGCAGACCTCCCTTCATGTCTTCCCCCACAGTTGTAATTCCAACTGAGATCACACTAATCATGCTCTTATTTGTTTTCAGTTTGATAAACATATTAGTTATCTTCTTCCTGGTCGTCACAATATTCCCACTGTCTGACAAGTGCTGGGCACATAGTATAAGAGTAGAGATATAATAATTATGTGCTGTTTTGTTGACTGACTAGGTTATGAATGAAATCTCTTGGTCCAAGTTATCTAGACTTTGTATATTTATCTTCCATGAACATAGCTTCCTTATCCATAGAGAGTGATATTGAACCAATTAATTGTAGGGCTAGTACTTGGTCCTTACACTCAATTTACCTTTTTTACTCAGAGTTGGGGGAGTGCCAGAAATGGTACCAGTGATGTTTATGTGCAATTATGTGCATCATAATGACATTATTAAATAACACAGATTTTCATTCTGTGTGATAGTGGTAGTTTATGTGTCAATAACAACAAATGTGTGAATGTTTAGGCCTCAGTTTCCATGTCTCTAATACAAAAGGACTGGAATTACTGAAAAGCAAAATTCAAAATCCCTTTACTATTATAAGTTCTTTTTTTAAAAAGTATCATTGTAGCCACTTGTACTGACAAATACTGGTAGGAAATTGCTGAAGAGGCGGAGGCAGGAAGATTAAAAAAATACACTGTTGGGCTGGAGAGATGGCTTACTGGTTAAGGCACTTGCCCAAAAAGCCAAAGAACCCAGGTTCAATTTCCCAGGTCACATGTAAAGCCAGAAGCACAAGGTGGCACATGCATCTGGCATTCATTTGCAGTGGATAGAAGCCCTAGCACACCCATTCTCTCTCTCCCCTCTCTCTCTCTAATAAATAAAATCTTTAAAATCTTAAAAAAAAACTGTTTATATTCAATGTGTATGGTATTATGTTATATAAGGTCATTTCATACACATATATCTTGCATGTTGAACATATTTCTGTCTATACCACTATCCTCTCCATGTGTGTGTGTGTGTGTGTGTGTGTGTGTGTATTTATATATGGACATGATTTCATGAACCTATTATAATTAAAGAACCACATATAAGAAAAGATATACAATATTTGTCTGTCTGAAACAGGCTTAATTCACTTAATATGATTATCTACAGTTGAATCAATCTTCTCAAAAATTATATTATTTGATTTTTATGCACTTTAGTTAATAAACTAGTAACTTTTGTATACTCCTACTTGAAAATTCTTCTATAGACCTGATAAACTTTAAAAAAAATTACTGACAAAAAAAGAGAATGGCCACACCAGGGCCTCCAACCACTGCAACTGAACTCGACACATGTGCCACCATGTGCATGTGGCTTACATAGGTTCTGGGTAGTTGAACCTGGGTTCTTAAGCTTTCCAGGCAAGCACCATAGCCACTAAGCCATCTCTCCAGACACTTGATAAACTTTTTTTTTTATTATTATTTGGAGACACACACACACACACACACACACACACACACACACACAGAGAGGGGGGGGGAAGGCAGATAGAGATGGGCGCGCCACCCAACAGCCTCTCAGCCGCTGTGAACGAAATCCAGATGTGTGCGCCCCCTTGTGGTCAAGTGCACATTGCGCCCTTGCATCACTTTGCATCTGGCTAAAAGTGGGACCTGGAGATTGGAACCTCTTGAGATTGGAACCGGCGTTCTTAGACTTAGGAGGCAGGTGCCTTAACTGCTAAGTCATCTCTCCAGCCCTTGATGAACTTTTGAAAGTGCTATGAAAATTACTTTAAGTCACTTGATATTGTGTCTGAACTAGATGTACTCAAAGCATCTTTGTTCCTCCCTTTACCCCTTTTCATCTATGAGAATTTCACTCGTTCTTTTCAACCTCTTCATTGTAAAAGTGAAATATTAGAAACCATCTGAAGTGAAGAGACTTGGAAGGATCACAAAACTGGTAAGAGGAAAATTGTCAAGAAGGTGCCAGATTATCTGGGTTTACCAAGTAGGGATTTGGCAGCTGAACTAGACTGTATTTTTTTTCTTGCATTTTCCATTTCAGGGTTTGAGTAGCCAGGATAAGTGATACTATTTCCTCTGAGCTAAAATATTCCTAGATGAAATAATAAAGTTGTTTTGCTTGATGCAAACATCTATGAAACAGGCCCACAATAATGTCATATTTCAATTGAGACTGACTATTCACATTTTTCAGTGACTATACTAATTTGAGAAAATGAGCTGATGTGTTTACAAAAGCAAAAAAAAAAAATACGACATACATCAACAAGTTCTGTCTGATTATGAAATCATACTCATTTATAAAAAAGCTAGCTGAGTGTGGTGGCTCATGCCTTTAATCCCAGCACTTGGGAGGCAAAGATAGGATGATGGCTGTGAGTTCAAGGACACCCTGAGACTACATAGTGAATGCCAGGTCAGCCTGGGCTAGGGAGACACTACTTCAACGCCCTGCCGCACCACCAAATAAATACATATTAAGAAAAAGCTAAATTGCTCTAGAATGACAATAATTACTATAATTTATCTATGCAGTTACATTTTCCAGCACCATTGGAGCCACACCACTGCTGCAGATGGCAGTGAGTTCTGAAGACCCCAAGACTCATTATGGTGCTAAAAAGAAATGACACTTGAGTACTCTGCATTATATATCTGCATCACACCTGCAAAGGTGTAGGAAGCATTGCAGAGGAAGTGACAGAGAGACTGTTAATGCTGCTCTCACAATTTGGCAGAGAAGCCTCTTTTTGGAGATGGCTGGGGAGACTCAGAACTCATCAAAGTGCTATGAATAACAGACTGTTGAGAAATCGGCATTAAATGAGACAACTCTAGATTGCCCTCCAAGGCTCAGGGAATGTTATGGAAGAGGAGATAGAAAGAATGTAAAAGCCATAGGGTAGAGAGGAGGATTTTGGGACACTATTGTACCCATAGGAAGTCACCATTACATCTTTGGTCTCATAGCAGTGCTGGCTGAGACCTCTATAGCCTTGTACAATTTTGAGCCCATTAACATTTTGACATAGATAATGTAGAAGAGGGGGGGGGGAGAGTTTTAGACAGCCAAGTAGGAGAAGCACTAGCTAGAAAGAAGAGAGGATTTAATGGAACCAGAATGGGACAGAGGAAACAAAAGATATTAATGGGAGAGAGATTATGACCAAATTGGAGTATATTCATGTATAAAAATTCCCAGTAACAAAAAAGTATAAATATTCTAAAATTTCATTTCATATTGGAATTGAGTCAGTGAGCTTCAAAAATTACCTTGGGCCCACACTTAAAAATTCTTATTTTATTGGTCTCATATATGATTTGTACATTAGATATATTTCTATTAGCTTGGTCATGTTAATTACCTGGCATTTAGAACTATTCAAGTTTTATTTAATAATTGAGGAATTGTATTTCGCAGCATAAAGAACTAAACAAATTATTTCACATTTATAATGGAAAGGCCTTTACAGATCCCTAAAACAAAAGAAAATATGTTGAGGCAAAACTCTTGGCAATTCAAAGACTAGGTGTGAATTTTTAGCAACTAAAATCTAGAAATTGGAAAAGAAAATATATGCTTCAATTCCATCAGTGATGTGAAAATTCTTAACTCAAAATAATTCAAGCAGGTCAAGGTAAGGTATGTATGTATGTAGAGAGATACTGGATGGAAGTACAGAGAAATGAAGAAATTCCTGAATGACTGTTGATATGTATTGTCTTGTCAATTCGAGTGATTGGACACAATCTCAATTTTTTTCACTACTTCTGTTTTTGAATCAACTTTCTGTTCTTGTTATCTAATGCCCACTTTCTAGTTCTTCAATATTGAAATGTGTTTCATGGACCAGAAGTATCAATATCACCTGTAAAATTTTTAAAAAAACAGGATATAAAGCTCTAATCTAAATCTCAGTCTGCATTAAACTAAATCCTCACATGATTCACATGAATATCTGAAATTTTCAAGTACTGCTCTGGCAGACACTTGTCTCTTAAATATATCAATTGCACATCATTAATGTTACTCTTGATACTTTATGCTCCATAATACAGTTCAATCTCTAATTAAGAGCTTTTATTTCAATGTCTTATACAGGTTTTTGTAGTGGTATTAAAGGATTTCTTTACTTAGGTAGTGCTGAGCTCTTTGGCCTGTTTAATTTGTGGATAAGAATTCTTTCCTCTGTATGAGTAGCTGCTAAAAGGAATGGTATTGACAGGTCACAGGAGAACTAAGGAAGATACAATTTCCTCAGACTAAAAGATCCAGGGACAGTATCATAGGGAAGATGGTGCCAAGATGAGCAAGAATTGGCTGTGTGGCAATCCAGCCCCTACAAGGGGATGCATCCAGCAGATCCAGCTGAGTCTTCAGATGACCATAATCCATGTCAATACCTTAAATGAAAACTTCATGAAATGTCCTCTGCAACCACCATCCATATAAGCACCTTTCTCAACCCTGTTCCACAGAAACACCAAGAGTGAAAAGCAAAACTAGGAGTGGGGATATGGGTCAGCAGTTAAAAGTGCTTGAAATCCTTCCAGCCCAGCCTGGGTTTGATTCCTCAGTATTCATGCAAAGCCAGATGCAGAAAGTATCACATGCACCTGGAGTTTGTTTGCAGTGGCAGGAGGCTCTGGAGTGCCCATATTCTCAGTCAGTCTCTCTTTCTCTCTCTTCTTTCCTCCCTCCTCCCTCTCTCCCTCTGTCTTTCTCTGCTCACAAATAGATAAAAATATTTTTAAGAAACTAAACAAAACACAGGTTATTGTAAGAGGCCTACTCAGTTTTGAGATAATTTCTTATTAGAAATAAGTAACTAATAGAGTTCATTTGGAAGATGGTGAGGAAATAGATGTAGCTTCCAGTCAGAGTTGGCACAGTGAGGGTTTAAAGCTAAGATGGCTCCAGGAAAGAAAATGAAACACATGAAGCAGTTACTGCATGGAATATGAAGAAATAGCTTAGGCTATAACCATGTGGTGGACACATTCTAAACCCGCTACTGACTCTATACTGTGTAGGCCACTACAGATAAAACAATGGCAATGGGCTGGTGTCAGAGTGTGGGAAAACCAAATCTGTTTTGAAGCTCATGATCATTTAATAGCAACACTTAGGCATGTTATTCTCCAACGTTTTTCTTTGTTTTGGAGAAACAATTTAAAAGGAAGAAACATTTATTTTTACTTATGGATTCAGATGATTCAGTCTATTGTTTACTAACACCACGGACTGGGGTTTGAGGAAAGGCAGAATATAAAGATGGTTGAGATGCAGAAAGGGAGCAAGAAGGGACCAGGGCAAGAGCTAACTGCCAAGGGCACACCCCGGGGTGACCTACTTCTTCTACCTCTCTAGGCTTTCTAGCACTTCCCCAAACCATGCCACCAGCCAGGGCTCCAGCTTTCAACACATGGGCCTGTGTGGGGACAGCTCTTACATAAACCATAGCAAGAATAGTTTTTCTAGAAATTATCTAAAATACAAATAAAGAAAGAAAAACTTTTTTTTTTTTTTTTTTTTGGAGAGTATTTTATGTGGAATTTTACTTATATAGACTTGAAGAAATTGCAATGTGATGCAGACTTATAAATATATGAATGTTTCCTAAGTGAAATGAAGACATACTAACTCACTTATGAGTAAAGATCAATTATCCCCAGTCAAGATGGTCTAGCCTTTTTCTTTGAGTTACTAAATATTTAGTGTCATGTTAGACTGTGTACTCCACAGGAAGAGAACTATGTATACCTTTACGCAAGTTTATTCTGACAACCTCGAAGCAAACTTTGTCTATAAGTGGACAGATATTAATTCTGAGTATAGGGGTATAGCTGCTGTCTCACCTATTCAAATCTGAAATGGTAGCAGAAGCACAACTCCAGGTAGTGCTCAAATTTCTGAGTGTGCTAAGTTTCAGGAATGCTCAGGAAAGAAGAATGGACAAGATTTGGCACAAGAATTATAGTTTGCATGTCTTTGGTCTAAAAGAGAAGAAGCCAATGAATTTCAAAGTATGTTTCCCAAATCATGGCATCAATATTATCTCACTTCAGAATTTGTTTAAACCACTGACAGAGTGCAGTGAGCCTTTAAAAATATCCTGAGAGATCCATTTGTGAAGGAACTCTATAACGTTTATTGGTAGATTAATTGATTCTACTTTCAGAGTTGATAACATTTGCTTTATTACAATCAAACAAATCAGACTATTTGGAATGTTGCAATATTATATGTTTGGTTTTAAATGTAGTATTGCTATTAATATTTATTTCATGGTATCTTATAAAACATAGTAGGCCTTCAGCCCCTAAAAGACTTTGAGAAACACCAATATAATACAGCTGCACTCTCTGTCTTTATTTTTATACAAAAAAAAAAAAAGTTGAATTTTCTTGTGGTTAGTTAATTTGGCCAACACAACATGTAAGTACTGCAGGAAAACAAAAACATCCCATCCTTACATAAATCATTATAATCACCATAATCCTATGTATTGGGGCTTACAAAGGTGTTAATCATTCAATGAATGGAAAAGAAAAGATTGACATAATGACCTGAAGGGAAAGAGAACAATCTGATGGTATTTTATGTTTGATACTGGAGTCTCAATTATATTATTCAGTTTTCTGTGGTTGTTAATATCTGGGTAGAAATGAAGTTTCCAGATTCTGCTTGTTTTCATAGAGTGAGTGGCAGGTACTAAAAATGAGAAGGAAGTAGGGCAGACAAAGGGAGGAATGAAAGCCCCTGTCAACTGCCAATCATATAGTCCTGTCTTCAAGAATGGTTATATATCAGCCAAGTGTGGTGGCACATGCCTTTAATCCCAGCACTTGGAAGGCAGAGGTAGGAGGATCACCATGAGTTCAAGACTACCCTGAGACTACATAGTGAATTCCAGGTCAGCTGGGGCTAGAGTGAGACCCTACCTTGAAAAACCAAGAAAAGAATGATTATAACAACTGAGCCATCAGAGGCATGCATCACCAGGTAGCAAGCAGCACTGTACTCCCACACAGCTGACAGGATACAAGAAGCACTCTCTTGGCATGATGCTTAGAAAGATAATAAGATTATTCAGCTATATATCAGAGGAACCAATGGTTTCATGTGTGATGTGTGTTTAGACAGAAAGCCACAAATCCTCATTAAACATTTCTAAAATATGTGGGTTTGAATCAAAGAAAAAGAAAAGAGGTTTACAGCTGATATATGCAATGGGCTGCAGGGTGATAAAAATTAAGTGAAATAATAGGCATGAGAAATGAAATGCAAAGTTGGCTGAAAACTAAGTGAACTTCATTACCATGACCATGCTATTATGATCTGAGTCTCTGTACTTTCTCACCATTAACAGGAACCCAGTGAATCACCCTACCCCATTTCTATCCTACTCTTTTACTTCTATCTTCCCAGGGTAGAGCAAGAAAGGGGGAATATTGCTCCTAGGAATAAAATAGCATCTGGCAAGCTTCTAAGCTCACCTGGTACAGATAGATGAAGTTGTGCCCCTTATCATCTCTTTTGACCTTCCAGTGATTCCTCTCAACTATGAAATAGACTAAAATAGGAGTTTCAAGCTAGTTTGGTGCAGAAAAATCACATGTATTGGGACATGTAGTGGCAGTGGATGGATTCCCAGGAAGACTAATATGTTCTGGTCTAACATTCATCACTCCCTAATGAATTCCCCATTTGTAAATTTACTGAGCCTTTGTTTGCCATGAGGTCACGAGAAGTCTCAATCCATCAGTTAGAAAGCATTCACTCAGTGCCTACTATGTGCCAGGTACTGGCATTACTTAGTTCAGGATGCAGACGTATTCTGTCAGGATGAAAGTTGTTAACTTATAATGAGCAAAAAGCTGTCATGGAAAGTAGAAAAATCAAAGTCCATCTGATCAGCATATTCACCCCATGTGGCCAAGCTACACTGGGAAGTCAGATTATAATTAGAGTGTCACTATGTGAACATTAATGAGAAATAGCTAAGAACTTAGGCTTAGTACTTGAGGTCTATATGATCAGAATATTTTTTCCAGGTGGTTGGGTTTACATGGGTAGTTAAATCATGATTAGAAAATGTTTGGTGAGTACAGATTCAGAAAAGCAGCAGTTGAACTCATCACATATTTGGTAAAACAAGATAAAACAGACAGAGATTATCATAATTTAAAGAGGGAGATGAAGAGACTCCCAAAGATCAGGCTTTCTATAGGCTGGGCAATGAACAAATGGCCCTGGGTACTTCCTGTGTCTGTTTTTGATGCCTCTCATTTTTCTAAGATTGCTCAGTTCAATAGTGGGTGTGAAGTTCCATGCTAAGAAAATTTTGTGCATCATCTCATTTAATCATTGTCTATGGTTGTATGTTCTCCATGGCTCTTTTCATTATCTGATGTTCTAGACTAGGGTCATTTTTTTATTGGTCATGAACTCTGCTTAAAGGATGCAAACTCCAGAAAGGCTCTGGTTTTATTTTTACCCACTGATATACTCCCAGTGCCTAACATGGCAACTCACACATGGTAGAATATCTTTATGTCTTGTGTATAAATATATAAATTTGTGGGTGGAAGTTTGAATAAAGGCATGGATGTATTAACATTTAAGTGTCCCAAGAGGCAGATATTAGCATCCTAGCATGCATACTAAAAAATCAAGGCTGAGGGCTATGTCACCCCCACTCTTATCCAATTAGCAAGTGGAGAACAGGGACTTGACCCAGTTCTTATAGATTCTATAGCCCTTGCTCTGCATTGCTGCTCTATTTCTTAGAAAAGGAGATATATACAAAGAAGTTTCATCTAAAACTAGACCTCTTGTGCCATTAGAAGCACATGTATTTTCCCTCTGCCAATCTCTTTGTCACTAGTTTTGTTGACTAATGGCCAGAAAAAAAATGATGGATCAACATTGTAAGGCCTATGTACTCATATTTGAAAAGCTGGAGCAGAAATATCTATATAAGAGTTGCTCAATCCGTCAAACAAGATATTATATGCAGCATTTTTGCTTTCAGGCATGACTAGGAGAACAAAAGAGAAAAATAAGGTAATGATTATAAAGGTCCCTACAGACTGCAATGATAGTTTGAGTTATTATTATAAAGTGTCAGAGAAAGCAGAGGAGTTGGAATCTTGGTTGATTATTTCACCATGGGATATTTAGATTTTGAGCTTCTCTAAGGCATAGATTATACTTGTTCTAGTTGTTGTATAAAGAATGTTCTGCCAATGTGGAGGTGAGATATTTTACTAGGAGACAGCTATATTTATGGTATTCCAATTTCCATACTCAGGTTATTATTATACAGAAAAGATTCTCTATGTGTTCTCATCTAACCTTTATCTTTAAATGCTGTTCAAGTGGTCATATTCTTCAAATATAGATTTTCAATTTAGTCTTGTGTTTGGACATCCAAACCTGTACATCAGAGCTCACCTTCATTATTCCTATATTACAATGTAATCTAGTGGTCTTATATGCATTACACATTTGGCATGACTAAAATGAAGGTTCATTTTGCTTATCATCTTTACCTCTGCAAATTCTACCACTACAGCACATTTTGGTTCAATAGACACACTCCTGAGAATCATGACTGATTCTCCTCTTACTTTGATACTCTTTACCCTAAATTAGCATTCAAAAGTTGCCTACACTTCTCATAGACTTATCCCAAGTTGTTGCCATGTATCATAACTATTGTTAATCCCAGTACTTGAACTGCTGCAGAGCTCTCTACTTTGGCTGCTCCATTCTATGCTTTCACCCTATCCACTAAGCCATTTTCTGCAAGGCACACACAGGGATCTTTCTAAAAATGTAAATCTGCCCATACGTTTCACTGCTTAAAATCATCAGATGGTTTTCTGTTGTACTCAGAATCAGAAGAGTTCCTTCTCTTGCAGGCCAGGCTCTATTCACTCCCTACAGCTGGTGACGGTGGTACTACTGGCAGTGATGGTGAAAGGGAGAAATGTCTCTTCTGGGAGAACTAATCACAACACACAATGAGACCCTCTCCAGCTCTCTCAGATCCACCTCTGATATTAACAAGGTGAATTTCCATGGGCCTCCTCCAGCATCTTCTCATTGTAGTTACCAAATATGGATTTTTAAAAAAATTATTTTTGCAGAATGTGATTAGAGAAGGTAAGGTAACCCGTGTGGGATGTACCTTTACCTATGACCCTGTGAGTTTGCCCCTTGCTGGTCTCTGCAGTGCCTTCCACAGCATTTCTTACCAAGGGCAAGGAAACACTGGTTTCCATCTAGTTCTTGAATATCTGGACCATTTTGATCTTAGAGGTATTTTACTAGATTTTTCCCTATGCTTGGAATGCTTCCATCTGGTTTATCATAGGGCCAAGTTCTTCCTTTTCATTGGGTTGCATTTTACTTAATTCCTTCACCTAGAATGCTATATTACTTATTTTACTTGTTGTCACCAAAATATCTTATGGAAGCATCTTAAGGGATGAAATATTTATTTTGGCTCACAGTTACAAAGGGTATAGTCTATCATGGCAGGGGAGGGGAGGTGCTCTTTGACTGCAGCTATTTATGGTAGATGTCTTCAGATGGTTAGACCAAGAAGCAGAGAGACTGACAACAGCACCTAAGAATTACATATGCCCAAACACCTTCCCCCAGTGATTTACTTTTCCAGCAAGGGCCCTAAAGGTTCCATACCCTCCCAAATAGGTGGTACTATTCAAATTTACTCAAGCACATGACTCAGTGAGGGTCATTTCAGACACACACTATATCAAGGGTTTTGCTGCTTACTCTGCCAAAGCCAAATTCTCAAGCTAGTTTCTATCACAATGCTTTTATTTGTTGTTCCTGCCTGCATATCTCAAAAAATTTGTTATATATTGAAATTCATTTTGCCTATGTTTATTGAGGAACCCTGTGCTATAGGAGCCAAGGTCCTGAAGCAAGCTGAATATGATTCATTATGCAAAAACCAGCATAATGACAGGTATGCATGAAGCATCCAGTAAATACTTGTTATCTGTTATAATACTTCACAGGATAAAAGCCAGTGTTTGGCATTAATACTATAAAATATTGTTAATTATCATTAAGATTTATCCTTTTTTATTTTTAACATATATTTTTAACATATTGACAACCATGAATGCCCCTTCATCATTTATTTGTTTATTTTATTAAATTCTTTGACCTTTGCATTCATATATCCAAGATTTTGTAAAGAAAGAAAAGGGAATAATTTCAGCAGATAAGGTCAAACTCACTTTCAGAAAATTTGTGCATATTGTATACCTTAAACAATTACTAAAGGGCATTTTAATTTTATTCCATATTTTCAAGTATTGTCAAGACCTTTTTCCAACTTACTTGTATTTGCAGGAATATAAGATCACAAATTTATGTCATTCAAGAGTCTTCAAATACAGAAGCCAATCTAGCAGCTCTGGGAATTTGTTCTCAAATATACTAGATTCTTCATTTTCTTCTAAACATTTCAAAGCATATCATGGCATTGCTCATGTATTCTCTGGCACACACAACACCTGCCTGCCAAGATCAGATTGCTCCTTCAAGGCCTTCTCAAATATTGATGCTTCTATAAAGCCTGCTGTCCTTTTCTTTTTTCCTTCCATTTGGTATATTTCTCAAGCCTCTGATGACAGCTACTGTTTACATTTTCATGTAGTAAGAAGATGTTTTCATATAAGCCTAATGGATGTTCCTTCCCCAAAAGTCATTTTTTTCCTTGTTAAAATTAAACTTGAAATAGTCCATGGCTTTGGGAATGGACATGGTAGTTATAGTGGAACAGCAAGGAAGCAGTAGAAAATTCTAAGTCATATTTCTAAATTGGCTTTAGAAAAATCCATGTAGAGAGACAATAAGTTTTCATAGAAGAGAGTTCAGAGTTTCCAAAACTTGAGGAGGTAAACAATAGATCACCAACTACCTTTATCAAACTTTTTGAATCAAAGAAGTAACACTAGAGAGGAGAGCTAATGAGCCCAGTGTACAGCTTGACACCCACCTGCAACATCCCCTGAACTCCCTAGAAAATGTTTTGTGTGGTAAAAATATTAGAAATCTCAACAATTTTAATGTCATTGGAGACTAGCTGATACTACTCTGACACTTGAAAATCAAGGTATGTCAAGAGTATAGGCCTCCTAACATTCTAGAAAGCTATGGATGGTCCAAGTCTACACTTCCTTTGTATGAGAAAGATGCAGAAACTTCAGTGGGCACAAATAGCATATATGGCCATCACCAAAAGTCAGTTAACATCAGCATGGAAAATAAATGATTAGGTCCCAGATTCTACAGAACACTGCACATGCCTCCATTTAATGCTGTTGATCAAAATGCTAGTGACAGGAGGAAGAGGAGTGATTAACTTAATCACATAATTCAATGTTCCCAAACATAAGTGCTAGTCAGGTGAAGATCGATATAGTTAGATAGATGATGGATATATATATATATATATATATATATCTTATGTAATAGTGATCTTTTCAGAAATAATAATTATTATTAAATACATTTAATTGATGATATATGGAGACACAAAAGTATTAAGTAAGTTGCTTAAGATATACTAGCATATACTAGTAGTTAGGCCCATTCTCTGGACTAGAGTCCCAGAAAGAAAACTGAGAATAATTTTTAAAAAATAATTTAAATAGGACTGGAGAGATGGCTTAGGGGTTAAGGAGCCTGCCCCCTAACCCTCAGAACACTGGTTCCAATCTCCAGCTGTTCCAATCTCCAGGTCCCACGTTTAGCCAGATGCAAAGTGATGCAAGGGCGCAATGCTGCACTTGGCCACAAGGGGGCGCGCACATCTGGATTTCGTTCTCAGCAGCTGAGACACTGCTGGCGTGCCCATCTCTGTCTTCCTCCCTCCCTCCCTCCCTCCCTCCCTCTCTCTCTCTGTCTCTCTCTCCAAAAAAAAAAAAAAAGATAAAATAAAAAGTTTAAAAAAAATAATAATTTAAATGTTAAAAGAAGACAGTTGGGTGGGGAACATCCAGAGTTAGTCAGAGGAACATATATGGGAAGAGAGGGATGCATGAATGCAATGGATGCAGAAGGTCTAGGCAAGGATAAACCAGGAACACCTTCCCACTCTGGAGTCTTTACCATGCAGAAAAGCAGGAACTCATGTCTCTTCCCACTCTAGTGCTGCCTGCTTGCTGGAGTAGGAGATTCCCTTTACAACCATGGAGACGAAGCCTCATTCCCCCAGCTTCCTCTCGCTTCTGCTCACTGGGCTCACTTCTTCCTCCCACCCAGAATCTGTAGGCTATTGACTTTGCCCTCACCATTTCCAGGAGGAGAAATGCTGAGTAGATTGTATTCAAACTTGAAGTGTCTAAGAACATCCTGTATTTAATTAAATGTTATATGTTTGTTTTGTCACCACTGAGTGGAACACTGAAATCTAAACTACATTTAGAAATACAAAAATAAAAAAGGACCATTTTTTTTTTTTTATTCACCAGCTTCTGATTCTCAGTAATCCTAACGGTGCCTGATCACCACATTAGTTTGTGCTCATGGATAGAATATTATGATGCGTTATCTATCATTCTTTTCCTAGTTTTTAGCATAAAACCTATAATAGATGTAAAAAATGTGTCAAACTGAAGTGTATTATTGAAATAAAGATTGCTCCTTTATTGAAATGGAATGGAACATAGCCCTGTGGTGTTTTGCTTGTTTAGCATGTACAAGGCTCAGGGCTCCATTTCCACCAGAGAGAGAGAGAGAGGTGGGGGAGAGATTTAAAAGAAGAGAGAAAATACAAGATAGTGTGGTACCTTGACTTCATGTCCCCCATAGGCTCAGGTGTTTTATTAAGCTTTTAACTTGGGTCTCCAGCTGTCTGGCTGGAGGAGGTGTTACTTGGGGGACAGACCTTGTGGTTCATCCCAGAGGTGTGTTTGGAAGTAGACCTGATTCCAACTCAAAGGTGTACAGAGCAGTTTGAGCTCTGGTGAATTTTTGTTCTTGTTTCTTTTTGTTGTTGCTGGATGCTGGTGGTTTCTCTCTCTCTCTCTCTCTTTCTCTTTTCTCTCTCTGCTTGAATTTATGAATGGGAACTAGCTTCTTCCACCATCCATGCAACTTCCTCTGATAATGTAAGCTTGAAATAATAAATCCCTTGTTCCCATAAAACTGTGCGTGGTTGGATGTTTGTTCCAGAAACGTTGGAACTGTCTATTAAGGATAAATAGATGATAGAGAGATAAATAATATTCAATTATCAAACAATTTAAACCTTAAAAAAACAAAGTATATTATAGTTGAATATTAATCTAACAATATTAAGAGGAAGCACAAATGTGGTACTATATATACCACCTTTCCCCAGATGTTAGCCAGCTTTATATCATTATAGGTAACTTCCTGAGAAAACTTATGAAGAGGAAAGGATTATTTTAGCACATAGTTCTAGAGATCATTGTCCCTGATTGGTTGGCCCTGTTGCTTTGGGCTTGCAGTAAGGCAGCACATAATAGCAGGAGTTTGTCGCAGAGTAAAAAATGTTCCTCTCATAGTCAGGAAGCAGAAAAGTGTAAGGGACCAGAGTCTCAGGATCCCTGAGAAGGGTACATGCTCAGTGACCTAACTTCTTTCACTAGACCTCATCTCTTAAAGGTTCTACCATCATCCAAAAGTATACCCGTTAATACATTATTAGCCTTTGGAGTGTCAAACTATATAGTGTTAAATATTAACTATCTAGCAGACTACCTTTAATTTTGGGTCACAGAAACTAGTATGCTCTGAATATATTCAGGGAAAAAACATTATCATTTGTGGAAGAGTTTTAACAGCCATCATAATGGCATAAGTACAATAAACTTTTAGCATTTTAGCATTTGAGTCTCTTCCTATTCTATTTCCAGCAATCTCATCTACTGTTCATACATAGTGGCCATTGTATGAGGAGATTTATGAAGACTATGTAAGTGAATGCCACTTGGTGCAATAATGACATTTTAGTGTTGACTCTTTCCCTCAAATTGAATTTGTTTTCTAAAAGTAATTTTCAGTGCCTTATGTAACTCGAAAAATTACTTTGTATAGAAGCATTTTAAATACATTTGAATCCTGAAATCTTCAAGTTCCTTCTTTTAGAGCAACCTAAGAAATTATCATTGAAATGTATATTGAGTGCATACTATATTTTTTCTGTTCCCAGATATTGATTCATAGTATATTAAACATTTAGAAGAAAATAACTACAGAGTGAACAAGTTGCCCTATTCATCTATTTAATGTCTTTGGGATATATTGTCATTGGCCCAGCTGTGAGTTTTCTCTTGTAGATCAAGTTCTTAGACTTTCTCAAGTTCTAGGCAGTGTGCAGAGGATAAGGAATAAAGTCATAAATAAGATGCATAATTTGGAACAGAAAGGAGCTAACAGACTATTAGAACTAATCAAGATCTAAGCCATCAGTTTCAATATTGACAGGCAAACACTTTGATGGTGGGTAATGCATGCAGACTTCTTGGCAGCTTGAAAAATACCCACAAACTCCAACTGTCAAAGGGCTGGGAGAACCAGAAGAAACTGTCTGGAAAAGTTCCAAGTTGACTGAGAACTGAGATTTGCAAAGTTACTAACAAGGTGAAAATGGAAAGGAATAAGGTTCCAGGTTATACAACATTGTTCACTTCAAGGCTCATGGTTCATGAGAAAACAACCAAACAAATACTAAACATTTAAGTACCCTCAGCTCAGGTACAGGTGAGTGAAGTGAGATGAAAGGCACATCTCTCCCCTTTCCACAGATCCAATATTGATTCTCAGGAGACATTCAAGAGAGGACTTCTTAGCTCTCGAAAACTCATATATCTTTCCTCTCTACAGCTTTATACAATAGCCTACTAATTCTTCCTATAGGCAT
Source organism: Orientallactaga sibirica (assembly GCA_036365145.1). Taxonomy (NCBI): domain Eukaryota; kingdom Metazoa; phylum Chordata; class Mammalia; order Rodentia; family Dipodidae; genus Orientallactaga; species Orientallactaga sibirica. Next base: position 26,018,749 of record JAEOAD010000011.1, read on the forward strand.
CTGTATTTATTGCCTGCTACAGCAGGGAAGGTCATATCCATTTCTTCACACTCTGAAATTTTTGATGGCATACAGATAAAAGAAAAACTGATTATTAGTGATCCTACCCATCCCATCCTCTCCTTTAAATGTCAGAAAACTCAAATGCTCTTTGTGTAGACTTAATTAGTATCTTAAATTCCATGATACAAGGTGATTACTAATCATGTGGAATATATTCCATAAATCTGGGTGTTTCAAACAATGCATACCATTTATGATATAGTTATAGTTTAATATCAGAAATCACATATCATGGAGTTTCTATTTTATTAATGACCCATATCCAAACAATAAAAACAATAATAATATTAATGATTAAGATTTACTTTAAAAGTCAGCTATTTTTCTTGAACAACTTGTGTAAACTCTGCATTTTTTTGCCAAAGATTTTGTATATCTTATAAAATAGTATTTCAGAGGACTTCAGTAGTTTCCTCTCTTCTTCCAAAAAGAGGACAATTTTCATTTTTTGTACCAAAATAATAATGCTATGAATGGTTTACTACAAATATATGTGTTCAATTATTTTCTAAGTGAAGGCATATAATAATAACCAGATCTTAATTTTAAAAATAATCATGCTATATTTTTAATAACATAATTGTCTCCTTGTGAAGTATATTTTTTCCTGTACACAATTTGCAGAAGAAAATTTAAAATCCCCAAATTCTAATCTATGCACAGGAAAATTTTCACTTGAAAAATCCTCATTTTTGTGGGCTAGAAAGATGGTTCAGTAGTTAAGATGCTTGCCTATGAAGCATAAGGATATGTATTCAGTTCCCCATTACCCACATAAAGCCATATGCACAAGGTGCCACATGTGTCTGGAGTTCATCTGCAGTGGCTAGAGCTCCTGGCATGCCCATCCACCCCCGCATCTTTTCTCTCTCTCAAAAATATTTTCTTAAAAAAATCCTTATTTTGAAAAAAATAATTTCTTGTGTTTTTAGGTATAATGGATTTGTATTTTACTAAGCCAGATAGGGACCAAAATTCAGGATGAGGACCATTTAAATGAATTCACTAATGTGATCTATAAAGAATAATACTGGAATTATATAAGGTTTGCAGGTGAATGTGTTAATCATCTGTAGCAAATTCCATCTCATTTCTGGGATAAGACACCTGACCAGAAGCAGTGTATGGAAGGAAAGATATTATTTCAGGTTACAGTTTTGCGAGAAAAAACCTGACAGGCAGGTGGGCATGGTTATCTCTACAACAGCAGGAAGGAAGCAATCTATGCACTGGGCTTGGAGCTGGGTTCTATTACCTCAAAATTCATCCCCAGATAGACTTATTCTCCAGCAAAGCTCCACATCCTAAAGGCCCCACAACTTTCACAAACTGCCACTAGTTGGGAACCAAGAATCTAGAACACATGAGTTTATGGTGGACATTTTATTCAAGATACTACATCATCAAAGTATATTCACTTCAACTTAGTAGTGCTATTTCCTGCTGATCAGAAGACACCTCCCTTATCATTTGAAAGAACCTCTGGGAAATATTCTTCAAAAATGAAATTTTGAATCATTTAATTTAGTCTGTGTCCTGCCTACCCCATTCACTATCTTGGGTCTAAGATTTTTGCGAGTCAAGCTGAGTCATGACATTGAATCCCTTTTATAGAGATAGGAGTGCCATGTGGCCATAATAAAAATGAGAAATAGCTCTCTTGTGTAGGGTATCTCAGATGGCCCATAATTCTTCAAAGGTTAAAAGAGGAGGTCATTAAAATATAAGAGAAAGTAATGGGTAGATGGAAATAAGAATAAGGAAAATAATATGAGCAGGGACATGAACAGTTTAAAAGAAAAGTTACCTGGAGGTCATCAAATTAATATTTTTATTTTAATGATTAAAATAATGAGGGTAAAGACAAACTAAGGAAAGTTCAATGACTTGCTCAGGATCATTCATATGTGTGGTGATACACAGATAAGAATAAATCTAACTATAAGCTCAGAGTTCTTTTAATTTTCCAATGATTTGATATCACTTTGAAAATATTTAGTAGTTGTCTTTGAGCTATAATGAACAATATTAAATGGATATCACCATTTTGGGTATTTCTGAAATAATTTCTAGCATATTATCAAAAAAGATATCGAACAATTCACTCTTGTGATGCTTTGTGGAGGAAAGGAGCTTAAATGATCTATTTTAATATGAAAGACTGCCCAAAGAGGTGTTGAATTATACAGTAAGTGCCACAAAAAGATTAAGTACCGTGCTGGCTGCACCTCGAGCAGGGAGATTCAATGATTTCTATATAAAGCTCATAAATGAAAGTCTTCATTTATGCATGATATTCTAACATATTCCAAACTGTTATTCTACTTCAAGCAATGCATGGCCTTCTAGTTGTATGCCATTACTTAAAATATTTGAAGAAAATTGTTCATCAGTCTCTGATTCTATTATTATACTGAAGAGCAGGTTAATTACTATCTCCTGGGGTCATTTCTAGCAGGAAGCATTTAATGAATTGCTACCAGGGCATGATATCAATGAGGCAGGAAAGACATGAATTCCAATTTCTAAAAGATGACTCATGTGGATTATTTCCAGAACACAATATGTCAAAAATTAAAAAAAAAAATGAAAAGAAATGCCTGAGCTCATTTTTAACAATGTACTTATTTCCAGAGAATGGTTCTTTAAAAAAAAAAATCATCACTATGTGAGTAGCAGAAATCCATTAGTCATTGATAGGTGAACACAAACAGGAGATTCATAGGAGAAGGTCACATTTTTGATAGTCAATTTGATAGTCAAAGAATAGAAAGTGTTAAAATTGCTATTTGGTCAAACTCCACCTGTATGGCTAGCCAAGCCTCAGTGGCATGAAGAGTCCTCTTGCTGCTTTCAGATACCCAGCTAGTACAAAATAAGTGAGCCCATACATTTCCTCTGAACAAGCTGAAGAAAACCCTTTGAATTCAGAAGATGGCTGTTATTCTGGGACCACACTATCATGTATTACTATATTATTGTATAGTGCCTTATAGCAGATCTAATTATTCCCACAGTTGCTTTGACGTTTCTATAGGTCTATTCTGAGCAATTAGCATTTCTTTTTGAGCTGCCTACCTCCAGAAATCATATTAAACAATGAAAGGGTGACTTCATATTATCTGTTCTAATTGTTCAGCAAAAGTTCCATCATGTTAAATCCTTAAAATAAGCAAAAAGTAATCATTGGAATGGGGCTTTCTTCTTTTGTGATTCTCTGTTTTATGCTGCAGAACACAGCTTCTATTTATTTACTTATTTATTTTGGTCCACCCATCCTGCTCTAATGGAGACAAGTCATACTCTCCATTGGGAAATGCCTTGGGGACTTCATTACTTACCTAGTCTCTCAAATGGAAAACTTTAAGAAGTACTTGTGTCACAGGGTTGACATAGTACATGCTATCACTAAAGCTAAAATCCATGCTAATGCAATTCTGCAAAGACAAAAATGTCAACACTTCTGGAAGCAATGTTCAAACAGATTGTCACCACAGCCTAGTGAATCATGAAAATAGCCAAGCAAATCGCCAAAGAAGTATAAAATAGTGTTAAATCTCAAAGGTATCTACCATCTCTAGTGATAGAGAGGAAAAACATGTCAGCAATTGAACCAAAATTCTTGTGACTCTATTTTTATTCTATTACACATCTCATGTAACATTCAAATTCACACAGAAGACTTCACAGGGAAACTGATTATTTTAAATGAGAATACAAAAAGGTAATAGAATGGCAATAAGACAAGTGATATCATTATATCATCACTGGACAATATTGGAATTAATAATATATTAATATTGGAATGTTAGCCGTCCAATCTTCATTGTTCTTCACATGCCTGATATGAAAAAGAGTACTGACTCATACCCACAGCCCCAAATAATCAGACCATACCTCATATAGATGAGGCAAGTAAACTACAATGTGATGAAAATATATATCCACTTCATTCCTGATTTACTTTTAAAAAAGTTGTATGCATTATCCATTTTATAGATGTATATAATGTATTTTGATTTTATTCCTCTCTCTCTTAGTACACCTCTCATTAATACCCTTCTTCTTCACCATTAACCCCCATCTTACTTTCATGTCCCATCCCCTTTTTAAGCCCATTAGTTTAAAATATGGTTGCCTATATTATCATGGCTGGAGGGTTATTTACTACAGAATGAGCAACTACCAGTGGCTACACCATGGATGAACCTGACTCCCCTTCTGCCAGCAACCATTAGGTAATCTGTTTATAGAAAATAAAACAGGGCCTACACTGTGTGAGTTGCTTATTGAAAGAGTTTATAAATGATGGTGCCATATTTTCTGGGTAGCACTGTTTTCCACTGTCAGTAGGACCTGTTACCTTATAACAGCACTTTCTATTTCATCAATCATATCTATCTGCTTTTAAATATTAAAACAGTGGCATTGGGTATGAAGAAAGGTAAAAATCATGAAGAAATTACACATGAAGAAGACTGCACTGGAAGACTTTTAATGACTGGTTCAGAAACTTTAAACATGGGAGATGAGATCTAAGCACTGTGTCATGGTGAGCAGATACTCCAGTGAACTGGCGTCCACCATTCTTCCAGACCTAGGAGCACCTTGCGGTATCAAATAAAAATGGCTAAGATGATGAGCTGTAGAGGTGGCTTAGTGCTTATGGTGCTTGCCTACAAAGCCAAAGGACGCAGGTTCAATTCCCCAGGACCCACATAAACCAGATGCACAAGGTGGCACATATGTTTGGAGTTTGTTTGTAGTGGCTGGAGGCACTGGAGTTCCCATTCTCTTCTATCTGACTCTTTCTCTCCCTCACTCATAAATAAATAAATAAAATGTTTCCAAACAGCCTCAATTTGGGACTTGTCTTTCTTCTAAAAATGGACAGCAGGAAAAAGTGCCTCCATGTAATATCCTGGGGAGTACCACGTTAAGGCTGAAGCAGTTTGCTTCTCTAGTGTGCCTTGTCTTTAATAAACAATATATCTGCCTCATTTCCAGCCTCCTTCCAACTCTAACAATCATGATGCTCTCTTGATGACATTAACTGCCTTGTCCCCATCATTTTAATCCCAATATCTTTTTACATTAATCTCATGACCAAATTGTTAGCATCTTGCTTATATTTAGAAAATCTCCCATGACATAATTAAAAACAGAACATTTTTCTGCAACTGGAGGTACACTGCAGGCTTTTGACTTCAGAATATCTTCTTATTTCTGGATCCACAGAAGCAAGCTCCAGGGTCTCCACTTAGGGGTAGTGGCTAGCTAAGGTTATACTCCAGCTTAATTTATCATTTAGACAGAGGCTAGTTTTATTTCCCTCCCAAGCTCTGCTTTCTCAATATTCCATTACATTGTGAGACCGGCCAAGTGTTCTGACAGGCTGTTTCCATTACTTTTTTTCTTTATGCTTGCTCAGTAACTGGATGAGAGAATTAAGCAGCGTCAGGAAAATAGTCATGAAACTGTGGACACAATGAAAACACTACTCACAGCAGCCTGTTCTCATCAACGTAAGGTCTTTTTGATTCCAGGCTCTTGCATGATAATGTGGAGCACTCTCCTCTCTCTACTTCACTAATCCTTTCAGGCAATTGAAAACATTATTCCCATGAAGGGAGATGCTGATATCCCAATGGGAAAGCCATTTACCATCCGCAATTCTCTGAGACCAGGAGGAAGAGATAGGGAATAGTGAACAGAGCTGCAGTAAATTGGAAGATGTGGTGTTAGTCTTTTCCATGGCTTTTCCTGGCTTATCTATGACTTCCAGGGTCAGGCTCATCTACTCACCCTGCCCTAAAACACCTTAGTTTAGTAAAAATAAGATCCTTGCATTAGTACAGAAGAAATGGTTCCAGTTGTCAACCATTAGTTAATAAATTATCCTAAAGCTTTGAGGGTGAAAAGATTTTATTTTCTCACAAGTCTATGGACTGTGAATTTAGATGACACATGTAGCAACAACGTGTGTGATGCCTTAGCTTCAGTGACTCTTTGGGGTTATAACTATGGGGCCCAGTATACCTTGCGCTGCTGGGGTCCTCCATTCATCCTCATGTGGTGTTGGGGTCTTGCTTCTTGTCATATCCCTTCTCTGTGATCAGTTATAACAGTAGCTAGGTAGGTTTCTTACAGCCAGCTCAAGGTCACAAGCATACAAATCAGAATATCCAGGCTTTCTCAGGGCTACACTCTAGTACCTGCAGCATTACTGATGCCACATTCTGGTGATTTAAACAAGCCACAAGATTAATCCAAATGAAGCAGACTACATAGGGAATGCATTCTGGAAACTGTAGTTCAAGATATGACATGACGGCTTCCTGCAGCAGGAAGCGAGGTGGGGATCCTCATGTGTCCTTTGTCTAACACATCCCTGTTACCACTGTGTTCCTTCTCTAACTTTCTCTCTCTTTTTCTAAAATTCCCTCAGCTATATTTGTGTAACCTGCTCAGTGGTGTGTGGGAGCCAGTTTGTGAGAGTTGATTCTATGCATCTCTTTTCATCTCTGCATTCAGTAACCTTATTTTGGAGCTTGAAATTAGCATGTTAGGAATATTCCCATTATAGAAAATTGGAAAACACTCCAAGTCAAAAACTGTTCACTGTTGCTTGCTTTATTGCTGGTTTTCGATTGCCAGTTTCCCATGATTCTGTGGGATGCACTCCACTCTCATTATGCCCTGTGCTTCTCAGTTGGATTTGTGAAGGATGCTCTGGAAATGATGAAAGGTGTTTCCCCACCAGGTGTAGGATCACAATACAGGGGATTTTGAATAGGATTCCTTTCTAAAATAGGTAGGTTTCAAATCCCAGTCCTACTATTTTCTATTTGTGCTTTTGGAGGCAAATGAGTTAACTATTCTTAGGTAAAAACATACAACAATATTACAGCTAGGAGTATAAAATACATCAAAATACAATTTTAAAGAAAAAAGTCCTCAGTATTGTTAATGCAGATCCTTTCTTAATGGATTGATTTTTATTTGTTTGGTTATTTGCTTTTGTATTGCTTTATGGTGGGGTTTAAATCACCATGGAAAGTAATGGAGCAGAAGTTTGGATTGGATAAAATTTGACCAGCCATATCATGTTGTCTTCTCTTCTCCCATGACAGCTATTCCCCATAGCGGCAGCAACAGCCAAAGGCAGGGACTTGGAGAGGCAGGCACAGTGCCCAGCTTTTGCTGCAGTGCTGGCTGGACCTGCCTTCATGGGGAGGCTGTGGCTAGTGCTGGCAGCATGTGCCAAGTTAACAGGGTGCTCTTCTAACACAATGCCCCAAGCCTACAGTTTCACCATTAATGATTTGCAAGGTAGGCAATCTCATTAGGGTTGCCCTGTAAATTTCTTAGGTACTTTCAAAACATAGCCATGGGAAATAAAGCCTGAAAAGTTTTGCTTATATAAGGTAAAAATTAGATATTTACAAAAATATTATTACAATAGCCCAAAATAGAAAATAAAATTCTAAAGCAAAACATCCACTTTTTCTAACCATGTACTACATAAAAATGTCCATGTGGAACTCACTTTGCATACTAAGATGATAAGAAATTATCTTTTCTAATCCATAATTTTAACCTTGAAGCACTTGGGTGGTACAAATGCTACAAAGTTATCCATTATTTTATCTTTTGTAAATAAATAAGGGCCATTTGATCACAATGTGCCCCTATCAAGTAGATCAAGACAATGTATTTCTCTTATTTTCTTTACAATTTTAAATATTTTTTATTATTTTTATTTATATATGAGAGAGGGAGGGAGGGAGGGAGGGAGAAAATGGGCACACTAGGGCCTCTAGCCAGTGCAAATGAACTCCAGATGCATGTACCACCATGTGCATCTGGCTTACGTGGGATCTGGAGAATCAAACCTGAGTCCTTAGGTTTTGTGGTAAACACCTTAACCACTAAGCCATTTCTTCAGCCCTTCTTTACAATTTTTGTTGTTTTCAAACTTTGCATTGACTATCTTTATTTTCTTTCAGTAGTATAGTTTGTCATTCAGTAGAAGAGTAGAAAGGAACCTCTATTCATGACAAATACATAAGGCCTGAAGCATCCCAAATTATGAATGCATGGCTTTCATACATGGGCAGTAAAATGCTGGGTACAAGCTAAAGAAAGTCAGCTGAAATGATGTGTTTTGTAGGAAGTTGCTCACATTCAACAAGATACATAGAATTTTACCCACAGAAAATGCAATAAAAACTTAAAATATAATAAAGTGAAATATGCAACTTGGACTGCCCTATGCATGTAAAAAACCTGTGGTTCTGATTATTTTGACTAGAGGTGGGTGGGAGGGAGATATGCAGCACATCTATGTTAAATTTTAGTCCAATGGGAATTTGTAAACTATATGACCAATATTACAAAAAAGATTTGATTTGGGGTTGTAGTCTTTAAAAATAGTAGCAAAGAAACAGATTTCTTCATTTTCCCCACAATATTAATCTAAATTTCTAAAAACTCAGTGGGGTTATAATCAATATTTGCATGGGCATTGCCTGTCTAAATTGATTTTTAAGTGGAATGTTAAAATGCATGATTCAAATCACACTTAATCATTGTTAAAATTGAAACCAGAAACATTAGTTATAAGGTTATGGTAACATGTTTTTACAGCTTTTATAGAAGCACATAAGATGTAGCTTCCTTTAATAGATAAAGAATAAAAAAACACAGCACCACCAATAAAGATGAATTTAAAGTGAGGAAAGATAAGTTTAGATTTTTCACATAACTCAGTGCCAATGAGCTAAATAATGAGCTCAGGAAGTAAAATTAAACCACCAAATCACTTGCATAGCTGGATAACATGGACTAGATGGCAACCAGTTGATAGGCACAAAGGAAAAAGAGATAGACACATGCATAAGTGCTTTGTTAACGTAATTAAAGGTTTGTGGATACACACATTTCCAGAGACTCGGGTTTCAAGGCCCCATTGTGATAATGAACACAAAATGAGGCCTGACCACTTAAAATGTCATCACTGCCATACTGATTCTTCATGAGCTCTCATAGGTCATGTAATAAAGATAACTTCCATTCTAATGACTGTCCACACACTTTTAAAATAATGGGCCTTCTGAGGCTGTGGCTGACTGATCTGTGACACTTTCCAAACCTTTAGTGAGCCTCTATCTGTTCTATCTTAATAAAGTGACTTAATCACATGCTGAATCTGGAAGAAAATGCATGAATCCTTTTAAATTATCTACTTTCCTAATGGCTGACAGAGTAAGGCCTTCTACAGTCAAGATTTTTCAAATTACTTTTAAGAGTATCACCAGTGGTACACCCTTCCAGATATGGCTTGCAGAAGTCCATTCCCAGTAAATACGATGAATAATTATGAGAATTTCATGTAGCTTGCTTTCCAGTGTCAAAGATAAAAAGTAGATTAATAGCTTAATTAAATATGTTAGAGACTGAGTATTATAGCTATTCTACCTTTGACCTCAAGGGAAGCTGTCAGAAAAGTAGGGAGGGTGAGAACTAGGGTACATATTTATGATACACAGCTGACTTGAAAAGTGTACCAAGCTAAACCAGATTTGTAATTAACCAAAAGATCCAGTAAATTATGAGATCAATAAAATTGCCGGGGTGCCATAGTTTTCAGAATAAGTTAGTGCCTTCTTAATTTATTGGCACAAACTTTGTGGACCTGCAAGGAAGATAAATAAAAATGCCTGGATTTAAGAATAAGTGTGTATGTTTGACAAATCTGAAATACACTGTTTGCAGCTAATGAGGGGCCACTGGGCATTTTGCTGCATGTTTTATATAGAGAGCAGGGAAGAACACTAAAACCAATATAACTGATAACCTTGGTGCAAACAGCATAAGCCTACATTTCTTATTATTCCCCAGAGATGGAATTAATTAGTGCTTGTCACAAGCAAAGCAATCCCTGCTATAAAACCAAAAGTAATAGAGAGGCCACAAATGGCTTTGGCTTGACTCCAAAAAATATTGCTTCTATGTTGTGCGAGAATAATACTACATATAGCTATATATTCAGTTATGTGCCTCATTTATCCCAGATATCATACACAGATACATGTGTGCTCACACGTGCACATACAAACATACACATTACCATTTTAGTTATAGTTCAACAAGTCTTTTTGAAATGTCTCTCACATAGGGAATCACAAAGGTAAAAAACAGAGTTCAAAATTTAGTGGAAAAAAAAGAGACTGAGAGAGAAAACATTTCAATTTAAAGTGTTAGTGGTTACGAGGAAAACATGCAACAAATGCTAGGAACTTAGACAGGGGTTCCTCTGTGAACCCATCAGGGGAGAAAAGAGTAGGAACTGATAGGCCCAGTATTACTGATAGTAATAATAGCAACAGCCTGTTTTACATCTCTTTTACAGTAATGGATTAGAGGCCTCCATACTCGCAGATGATGCTTGTTTCTCCAAAACTTTCCCTTTCTTGTACCCTGCCTACCTAGTTCAACTGTATTCTCCAGGTTTTATCACTGTTGAACCCACTTTTATGGCCTCCCCATTTAAATTTAATTGTAAACTTCCCATTTCCTTCATCTCTTAACCCAGTTGCTGGTTTGAGTGCATTTTGTAATTATTTTTTTTATTTTTTAATTATTTTATTTATTTTTGGAGAAAGACACAGACAGAGAGGGAGAGGGAGACAGAGATGGGCGCGCCAGCAGCCTCTCAGCTGCTGAGAATGAAATCCAGATGTGTGCGCCCTCATGTGGTTAAGTGCGGCATTGCACCCTTGCGTCACTTTGCATCTGGCTAAACGTGGGACCTGGAGATTGGAACCGAGTTCTTAGGCTTAGCAGGCAGGTGCCTTAACTGCTAAGCCATCTCTCCAGCCTTGTAATTATCATTTTTATATCAATGATTTCCTTTGTTAAAGTGGTTCATAGGCCAGCCAGCTCTGCATTACCCATGAATTTGTTAGAAATGCAGTATGTCTATGCCCACATCACACCCTACTGAACAGTCTGTAGTAAGGTTTAGAGGTGATTCACTTGCACATTAAAAATTAAGAACATATTATTACCTAAATCTAAAATACATTGCAAAGTATCTGCAATTATGCTGAAGTTAAAATTAATTACCGATAAAATCAGTTCTTCACTAACTACATTTCACAGGCTCGACAGCAATCTATGGCTAGTGGTTACTAGTGGACATTGTGGGTATGGAATATTCTCCTAAGAGCACATGAATCTATGGTTTTATACACACCTTGACAACAGAACCATTTTTTCCCTTAATGCAGCAATCTTCAGGGCTGAGAACACTGAATACAGGCATGCAAAAAATATTACTATAATGAATGAAAATGTTAAAGTACCCTGAAAAGTATCTGGCTCACTAGAGGTGCCAAATAAACATTAATCCCTTTCTCTGGTAAAGAATGTCTTCAAAACATGTTTGGGATATGGACTAAGAACTACTACTAAGAAGGCTACATCAGAAACTACCAAGATCCCCTTGTGAGCCTACCATGTTTTTTCTTCAGTAGAGATTCCATGGTTTACTGCTCTGGGATCTGGGATTAATTTAGTATGACCATGTATCCATTCCTCCAAATTAGCCACCTATTTTTGTACTTAGTAAATAGGTTAGTTGCAACCACCCCTCCACAATGTATTACTTACCAAAAATAATTAGAAATGTTTTAAATGAATTTTAAAGTTTTTCAAAGTTCTAAAAAACATTTTGGAGGGTGGTGGTAAGCAGGACTAGGGATCAAACCTATGATTGGGCACTCTAACACTGACTTACTCTTTCATCATTTGTTTTAAAACATCAAAAAAGGGCTGGGGAGATTGCTCACTTGTTAAGGTGCTTGCTTGCAAAGCCTAACAATCCATGTTCAATTCCCCAGTACTCACATAAAGCCAGAGGCACAGAGTTGCACACATATCTGGAGTTTAATACAGTGGCTAGAGGCCCTGGCAAGATCTATTCTCTCTGTCTCTTTTTTCTCTCTCTTTCTGTCTTTCTCTCTGCTTGTAAATAAGTAAATAAAACTAAAACTATTTAAAAATAATAAAAATAAAAATAATGTTTAAAGTCTTATATCTCCATATAAGGTTATGTCTGTAGCTCCATGTGATAGACAGATGGAAGTCATGATAATCAAGCTTATTTTCTTTCATCCACATCCCAACCCGCCTGAGAAGGCAGGTGGCTTTTGATTCAGCAACCTCAGTGAATGTTATATGGCTTTGACTGGGAAACAAATTACTATTGATAAATCACAGTCACCAGGAGTGTGTGTGCAATGATGATTGGACAGACCTCAGTCACATCTCCATCCCTGACTCCATCCTATGTGCACACAGAGAGAGTGTGGGAAAGGATTGTGATTCACCCAATGAAAGTCATGGTGCTGTCTTCCTGAGAAGAAAATAAATGGGAGATTAAAAACAACTGCATGCCTTGTAACTTCCTAAAAAATAAATGTACAAGTAAAAATAACACTGTGAGGGTCAATGAAACCAGCCTAGATGCCTATTAAATGATGAATGGTTAATGAAGATGTGGTATGTATACACAAAGGAGTTTTATTCAGCTGTAAAGAAAAATGAAATTATTAAATTTTCAGGAAAATGGATATAGCTGAGAAACCTCACACTGAATGAGGTAACCCAGGTTCAGAAACACAAATGCTGCTTGTTCTCTCTCATTTGAATTCTAGATTAGTAGGTATAAGTCAGAATGAATGCTTGTAGAGGTCAGGAAGCTAGAAAAGGGGCATGGTGGGCAGTGAGATTATGCATCGAGATTGCAGAACATATGGGGCATAAAAGTAGAGAGGGGGATACGAAGAGGAACAGATTTAAGAAAGGACAGGGGTAGAGGGATGAGGTAGGTATAGGAGTTGCAGGAAGATGAATAAGATCTAAAGAAATGAGAAAAGTTATACAGAAATCTACTATTTGGTAAACTAACTTAAGGTATAATATTTAAGTGTTTAAATGATGGTCTTCTACCTGAATATTTAAAGTTGCTCCTAGAAACCATAGAGTATTAATTGAAAACGCAGTGTCAGGAATGAAATACCTCTCAATAAGTCATGGAGACAGCAGAGTTAATTAAAGCAATACTGGCTATTGCCACTGCTCCTTGGTTACCTACCAGAACTAGATGGTAATTCCCTACTGCTGAAGACACCACATGATATTGTTGCAGGGCATAAAGAAGCCATGTTGGAACTACGCTGGAAGCTTCATCCATAGCAACTAGCTTTTTGCATGTCAAAAGGCACTATACAAGATGCTGGGGTGGGGGGCAATCATCAAAAGTTCTACCCAGCCATGAACCTGGTGTTTTATAAATGACCTGCATGTAAAGATGGGGCTGATAGTGAAATCGTGGCAAGAGAGTTATGGGGGTAACCATCTGGTCTCCAGGTGGATTTGAGGTTCACTCTAAAGGAGGGGCATCATGCCTGGTTCTGTAATACTGGCCAACTGTCTGGGCTAGGAACTTGGACTCTAGGGACTCTAGGAGGGAACAGAATATTGTGGTTGTCATAATTAGACAGTATTCCTCATTGACTTCTAAATACTTAGATTTGTTCCCTTATTGGTACTGTTCACAGCCTTGGACACAGAAATTTCTATATCTGAAGAGAAACGCTAATGTAGAGATGCTTAACTGGCAAAGTCACCAAGATTAAGTGACTAGTTTGTCTCAGCTCTAAACATGACATCTAGATCACAACCTCCAAGGCTCAGGGAACTTCATGGAAGAGTGGATGCAAAGACTGTAAGAGCAGGAAGGGGGAAGCGGGGTCACAAAATGCTGTCTTCTGGACAGGACATGGCTATTACACCTATGAACTCATAGAATATGTGGTACCTGCACAAGATTGAACCTGCCAGTACTTCAACATAGATAAAGGAAAGGTTCAAGAGACACCACACCTCCTAGAACAAGTAGTGGCACACAGTGCTTGAGGGGGAATCCTGTCTTTTAGTGGTGTAGCCACTGTTGTGTTCCCAATCCTCCGATAAATATCCTCCCATCCATGATTATGCAAGGAGCCCAAATGTAAATCACTGGGCCTAAAAACAAATACAAACCAATGCTGTTGCAGTTACCTTTGCATTGTGGCATAAAGTACTACCAAAATCATTATGGGAGGAAAGTTGTTTATTTTGGCTTACAGTCTTGAGAGGAAGCTCCATGATGGCAGGGGAAAGGATGGCAAGAGCAGAAACTCGACATCACCTCTGCCACATCATGTAGAAAACAGCAGCAGATGGGCTAGACAGATTGCTTAGTGGTTAAGGTGCTTGTCTACAAACCAGGTTTGATTCCCCAGGACCCCCATAACCCAGATGCACAAATAAATTTAAATAAATTTAAAAAAATATCAGCAAGACTAAGCCAAGTTCCAGCAAAGGGAAGCTAGCTATAACACCCAAAACTTGCCCCCCAAAAGACACTTCCTCTAGCAAGGCTCCAATGCCCAAACTGCCACCAGCTGGGAACCTGACTTTCAGAACACATGAGTGTATAAGGATACCTAATTCAAACCACCACAAATGCATAAAAATAGAATGGTCGGGCTGGAGAAATGGCTTAGTGGTTAAGGCGCCTGCCTGCTAAGCCTAAGAACCCGGTTCCAATCTCCAGGTCCCACGTTTAGCCAGATGCAAAGTGATGCAAGGGCACAATGCCACACTTGCCCACAAGGGGGCGCACACATCTGGATTTCATTCACAGCAGCTGAGAGACTGCTGGCGCGTCCATTTTCTATCTGTCTCCTTCTCCCTCTCTGTCCTCTGTCTCTCTCCAAAAATAAATAAAATTTAAAAAAATAGAATGGTCATCTAATGATAAGGATGGTTTTATGGTAAGAGGGAGAGTTATTGGGGGTAGTGGGGTCAAAATGTATTGTATAAATACATGTGCTTATCACAATAAAAATAAAGTAAAAATAATTATGCTGTGTGTGTCAGCATAGAAGCTCTTGAGATTGATCTAAAATGTTTAACTTGTGTCACTAGACAGGGTTCTACAAGGCCTTGGCATGGAAAATAAATTTCTAATCTAAAGCTAATGCCAACTATAATGATAAATACTAAAAGCCATTAAAACGCCTATTTTGCCATCCAAGCAGACAGTTCATCAGCACCGAGTTAAAATCTACTGCAGAACCACAGGACCCTTTGGGGGCTAGGATAAGGTTTGCTATTTCCTTTTCACTTAAGCATCTTAGTGAGTCGTGGATGCTTCTCAGCATCCTGTTTGATATACTTTGTCAGACTTAGATTACCAACAGACTTTTCTATCCCTGTAAGAGACATTGATTTACAAAATGTTGTTCTGTTAACTCTCTAGGACAATATTTTCAGTTGACAAGGCACACGGGAACCAAATGAAATAATTCAGTCCAATAATTCAATGTAAACTTCAAGCCAACACTCTATAGCTATGGCTGCAAATTTCCTGAATCTAATTTTGAGACGCAGAGTTCACAGGCTCAACCTCACTTACTGTTAGTACTCAGAAATTGCTGGACTAGGCATTCCTTCCACCGTGGAGCAGGGGATCTGATCCAGTGGGTCCTTTTTTTCAGATAAATGTCCCCTGCCTCCACCTCATCTTGTTGATGAAGGGTTTCTGACATGACAGAATAGGCAAATGGGATTTTTCACAATCACAGGATTCCAGAGCTGAAAGGGCTCTGGATACCACCCATTTGGTGCTTTGAACCCTTTGTCTCACAAAGGACTTCATAAACATACATTAGAGGCCTGGCATAAGGAGAGGGACAGTCTCTTAGCCAGTAATTTATGTCCCTTGCCCTCCTATCCATTACCACATTTGGAAGTTGATATATTTTACTTCTCAAGTTTCATCTAAGAGATATATATATACACACACACACACACACACACACACACACACACAGTAATGATTTCCTTAGATATAAAAGTAGAAAATAAATACATTTTTATGAAAAAAATTTAAAATGGTATGGTAGATATAGATGTACTGAAATTAAAAGACTTCCAAAATATACTGTTTAAAAAAATATGTTATAGAAAGTATTCGGTTTATGCATTACTTGTACTGAGAAGAAATAAACAACTGCACACAACGGTTAAAAAAACAGTTAAGTGTGTGCAAGAAACTGGCATCTTTGGTGAAATCCTGGGTGAGAGGTCAATGGTAAATTGTATATTTCTTTTTATTCATATTTGTATATTATATGCATGGTTGATTTATACTTGTATTACATTTTTATTTCCTGTTTTAAAACTGGGCCCTCCAAATAGTTTTGGAACTCTGATGTAGTCCAACTGTCTCATTTCGCAGGTAGTGTGACTGGCCTTGCTGTGGTGTGTCTGAGAAGAGTCACAAGGATAGATAGAGGCAGTTCACAAGGGGAGGGCAGCTGGCCATTGGGCAGTTCCACCATGCCAGCTGAAGAGCTCAGTTTGTGCCTCACTTGGGACCACAGCCCCCCTGTGTTTTCCCTTTGGCCAAGTGGGGAGGTAAAGAGTCTCTCAAAGCTGATGGACTGTTTACACAGGGTGGGGTTCTGCTCATTGCTCCCATGTTCACCACAGCACTTGGAGGAACAGGAGGTGACTCCTGGAAAGCAGTGTCGACTCAGACTAGCCCAGCTATTCTCATGTCTCTTAGGGCGCTCAGTGCCACCTTTGAATAACATGGTTGACAGTGTGGCTTTTCTTCCTGTGGAAGCAGCATGAATGGTCACAATCTGCACATGCCTTACATTCGTGTTCATGCCATGTGATGTCCCCAGTCTTTCCACGAAGGGCTAAGGTTCATTTCCTTTCACCAATGACTCTTTTGCAAATAGGATGAAAACAAAAACTTGGAAAGTTTTGAACATTGGAGGTTGTCATGTTGCCCATCTAGAAACCTGAGTGCCAGGTGAATTAGTCTCAGCTAGTTTGATGAAGATGACATGTCAACATAGTGATATGGCGCTCACGGAGGTAATCCAGGAGCCCATGGGGCAGCTGGCTAATCGCCACCGCTGGGCTGAGGACAGTGGAATCTAGTAAGTAGTGGGCCCAGGACAGGTGTGAGCAAAATAAAATGGTTGCAAACCATTAAGTTGTTTTTGTCATCCAGCCAAAGGAGAGTTATACATTTTTCTTTGTCATAAAACCCAGCCCAGATCTTCAGACATCAGATGAAAGAGGTGATGAAACAGACATCCAAAGTGACATGAGATTCTTCAATGCCCAATCATCTCACATCCACTGCCCAAAACTTAGCCATCTGACACTCACCCAAACTCTTGCACACCTGCAGCACAAAACATGATAGTCCACATATCGACTAAGAAGAAGCAAAGGACTGAATCTGAGGTTCCTGGTCAGAGGACTATTTTCACCAAAGCATACTTTGCGTGTATTTATTTTCAAAGTGGAGTTTTTAACATTTATCTCTGCAAGCTTCAATATAAGAAATGTCTCAGATTTATTTGGGACATTTATAAAAAGTGAATTGGCAAAGATATACCATAACAATAGAAGCCTGAAGGCTTTTGCCTAAAATAAGATGTGATATGGCTCAGCAGTCAATGGCACTTTACTGCAAAGCATGCTGGCCTGTGGTTCAATTCTCCAGCATGCATGTAGAGCCAGATATATAAAGTAGCACATGAATATGGAGTTCATTTGCGGGAGCAAGAATCTCTGGTGCACCCATACAAGCATCTTTCTTTCTCCCTCTCTCTCACACACACTTGTGCATGCACGTGCACACACACACACATACAAACACTCACACACACAAAGAAATAGTTTAAAGGGTTTCTGATGCAGCATAAAGAAGAATTTAAATGCAAAGATGACTAATTCTTTTGGAGGTCCTGAGATCTCTGGAAAAACTTGAGTTTAATGGGAGAATTTCACCTAGCAATATCAGGTTGGAGTGTGTAAGATATACATGAAGGTTAGAGATGGCCCTGTTTATGCCTCCCAATGATTATGCAATCCTAGCATTAGCTTTGTGACTCCTCCATTGGTAGAAGGACCCACAACACTCTTATAAATCAGGGGAGGATGCCAAGCCAGCCAGGACTTTCTTTTGTCTATTACTGGAATCCCATAGGTCCATAGAACTTCCAAATTTCTATAAGGGAAGAGAGTAGCCATTTCACCTCTGTTTGAACCTTTTCAGTCTAGATAGCCTGTGCTGTTATGTCTGCAAGAAAATATTAACCAAAGAAAGATCCTATGACTTGCTGATTAAAAGGGCAGATCAGGGAAACCACAGTGGTTATTGACTGGGTGACTATAAGTAATTCATCTCAGTTCCATATCACTGAAATAAGCTCCTGAAAGTAATGGCTTCCAGACTATTCTGAGGATAAATTTAGATATTGCTCAAAAAACATAGCACCATGCCTATTGCTTTGTAAGAACTAAATAGAGAGTTAAAAGCAGATACAGAATAAAACCAGTTCTTGGCGACACTGTTTCCAGTTTCTTCCAGTCCATTCTCCCACATGTCCTCTTTAGCCCCTGCTTCCAAACCCTATGTCTTCATTATTATTTTCCTTAGGTCTTTCAGGTTCAGGGAAATTTCATTTAGGGTATTTTCTTGGCTTTGTCAAACAGTATGGGCTTTTCCTCCCAGTTTTGGCATTAGCTTTCCTAAGCAAGTTCCCCGGTGAAGCCCTTGATGGTTTCTTAAGTGCCCTTCCAGGAAAAGAGATCATGTATTACTCACCTGGATTTTCACTCTTCTTTGTTGTTTCCCTATCACTTGGTGTACCCATTTCCTCATTCACCTCATTCCTAGTATTTGCTATTTCATATCATGACATATGTTTAAGATATATAAACTTAAACTATAGGCCTTAAAGCTAATCATTGTAGGATTGATATTTTTACTTGGGGCAATAAACTGCCTCCTCCTTACACATCAGGGAAAAGGATAATGCGGTTGCTCTTTCCAGGTATGAGACATCAATAATTATGAATCCAAGACTGGCACATAAATCAGGTCATGGTAAGCTCAGTGTGGTAGTTTGAGTGGATGGCCCCCAATATATTCAGGATTTTATTAAAGTTAGTAGTTTAGATGTGCAGTCACCTGGCTAAAGGAGGGGTCACTGTGGGTGGATCCTAGGGTCCAGCCCAAAGATGTGGGGGCAGGTTTGGAATTCCAGTCTAAACATATGAAGTGCCTGCACTTTTCCTGGAGTTCTTAGTGTGCTTATTTGCTTTCTTGTGTTTTTTTTTTTTTTTTTTTTCTCTGCCTTGACCCGTGAAAGTGGGCCAGTTTCTTCTGCCATTATGAAATTTCCCTTGCTTCAATAAATGCCTTTCTCCCATATCTGTGCATGGGTGGAAGTTCATCCCAGTGATGTGTGGCTGTCTACTACACTCAGTAAAAACATATTTTAGCATTAGAAATCAAGCCACAGGAATCACATATGTAGAAAAATATATTTTTAAAAAGTAAACCTCAATTTCCATTCTTTACATATGGACAATGTTATGGGTTGAATGTGAAATATTCCCATTAGGCTCATGTGTCTGAACACTTGACACCCAGCTAATGGCACTGTTTTGGAACACTGTGGAAACTTTAGGATATGTAACAGTTATCTTTGTTGTCAATTTGACAGGATTTACAATCACCATGAAAACAAATCTCTGGGCATAGCTGTAAAAGAGTTTCTAGTTTAAGTTAATTGAGAGGGAAAGACCTACTCTAAATGTGGGTGGAGCCATCCCATGAGTTAGAGTCCTGGGCTATACAAAAATAGAGAAGCAGCCGAGTAGCTGAGCACCAGTATTCAACAGTCTCTTCTTCCTCACTGTGGAATGAATGTGACCAGCTTCTTCAGGGTCTGGCAGCAATGTCTTCCCTGCCATGATATACTGCATCCCCTCAAACTGTGAGTCAAAATAAACTCTTTATCCTTAAGTTGCTTTTTTTTTAAAAAAAATATTTATTTGAGGGGGAAGAGAGAAAGAGAGAGGTTGAGGGAGAAAATGTGTGCACCAGTGTCTCTAGCCACTGCAAACAAACTCCAAATGCACGTGCCACCTTGTGCATCTGGCTTTACATGGGCAGTGAGGAATTGAATCTGGGTTCTTTTGTTTCACAGGTAAGTATCTTAACCACTAAGCCATCTCTCCAGCCCTTAAGTTGCTTTTGTTGCAGCAATTAGTCAAGTAATATAGGAAACTGTTATCAATAAGTGGGATCATTACTGTGGAGCCTGGTTGATTCCAGAGGCTTAGAAACTGGCTTCCTGGAGAATTGTGGAATAGTTTGGTACTTTGAACTAGGTAAGCCCTAGAAATCTGTGAGTAGAGCTTAATGGATCATTCTGGTAGGAATTTGGAAAACAATAACACTGAGAAAAGGGGGAGCACAGGAGAACTGTACATAATAGATACAAGATGGAGGGTTTCAAGGCATCAGTTCCTTGATTCCTGAGAGTTTCTGAGACAAGACAATGTGTAAACAGGGTCATAATCCCTACAAGGAGGCTTTGAAAGGCTACAGTGTGAATGTATAAAGATGAACTCTTAAGTGTCAGTGGAGACTCCAGGATGCCAGTGATGTTAGGGCCACAGATGTCTGCTGGGTAAGGCTGCTGGCTCAGAGTGGAGCTGCTCCAACACAAAAGCTTTGTGGATTACATGCAGCAGAGTTAGAGGGGCAGCACATCACTCTGGAGCCTGCATGGTTCCATATAGTGGACATGAAGCTTTAGGATTTGTAATTTGTCCTGCTGAGTTTCAGTCTTGCCTTGGTCTGATCTCTCCTTCCCTTGGTATACACCCCCATTTCTTCATTTTGGATTGGGGGTGTTTAGTCAGCTTAGTCTTTGCCTGAATATGTAACTTTTTTTTTAATGATATAGGAGATCACAGGAAAGAGTTTACTTGAGTTTCAGAAAAGACTCTTTACTCATGCTTTTGAAGAATTGGAAGTATGAAAGACTATGGAGACTTCTGAAGTAGAAAAGAATGTATTTTGGCTGGAGAGATGGCTTAGTGGTTAAGGTACTTGCCTGCAAAGCCAAAGGACCCAGGTTCAACTCCCCAGGACCAACATAATCCAGATACACAAGGGGGTGCATATATCTGGAGTTCATTTGCAGATGCTGGAGGCCCTGGCACACATATTCTCTTTCTCTACCTGCCTATTTCTATATCTCTCCCTCTCTCCCTCAAATAAATAAATAAACAATAAAATTTTAAAAATACATATTTTTATATTTTTATTTATTTTTATTATTTTATTTATTTTTGGAGAGAGACACACACAGAGAGAGAGAGAGAGACGGAGACAGAGAGAGAGAGAGAGACAGAGATGGGTGCGCCAGCAGTCTCTCAGCTGCTGTGAACGAAATCCAGATGTGTGCGCCCCTTGTGGTCAGTGCGTCATTGCGCCCTTGTGTCACTTTGCATCTGGCTAAACGTGGGACATGGAGATTGGAACCACTGGAGATTGGAACCAACGTTCTTAGACTTAGCAGGCAGGCGCCTTAACCGCTAAGCCATCTCTCCAGTCCTAAAAAAAAAAAAAAAAAAAAAAAAAGAAAAGAAAAAAAAAAGAAAACAATGTATTTTAATGGCCTATGGGACAAATGGGTAGCAAGTTCTGGCTTGATAGTGGTGTTTCATACTGACAAGGAGTTACAAAAATGCCATGATTATGCTCTTTTGTCAACTTGAAATGATCTAGAAGCACTATGGAAGCAAATCTCTGTGTATGTCTACTAGAGAGTTTATAGATTAGGTTAATTGAGGTTGAAAGACTCACCCCTAAATATAGGACACTCCATACCATGGACAAGTAGTACTGAATAAAAAGAAGAAAGCTAGCTCAGCACCAATGTTAACCTCTGCTTCATGATTATGCGTGCAATGTGACTAACTGCTCCATACTCCTGCCACCATGCCTTTACTGCCATGATGGGCTACAAGCCCTTAAAATTTGAGCCTAAAAAAGCCCTTTTCTTTTTTTTTTTTTATTAATTATTTTTACTTATTTATTTGCAAGCAGACAGAGATAAAGAAATGAAAGACAGCTGGGAGTGGTGGTGCACGCCTTTAATCCCAGCACTTGGGAGGGAAAGGTAAGAGGATTGCCGTGAGTTCGAGGCCACCTTCAGACAACATAGTGAGTTCCAGGTCATCCTGGGCTAGAGTGAGACCCTACCTCGAAAAACCAAAATAAAAAAAAGAAAGAAATGAAAAGAAAGATAGAAAAACAGGCATGTCAGAGCCTCCAGCCACTCAACATGAACTCTAGATGCACATGCCACTTTGTGCATCTGGCTTTACATGGGTACTGAGGAGTCAAACCTGAATATTAAGCTTTGCAGGCAACCACCTTAACCACTGGGCCAACTCTCCATCCCCTAAAACCTTTCTCTTTCAGTTGCTTTTGTTGGATATTTTGATAGAACAAGACAAATGGTTACTACAGCCTAGCTATCAGAAGTGCACTATTGAGGGCAAGCCTTAAAGACTATATTCACCTCTGGTCCTGGCTTGAGAACTCTGGTTCCTGATCTGCCAAGATGTGAAGAAGTGTTTCAGTCTCCCAGGGCCTTGGACCAGAGTTGCCTTGGCCACCATGTAATCCCCAACATGATGGACTATGGTCCAAAATAAACCCTTCCTCCCTTAAGTTGCTTCTGTCATGTATTTAGTCACAGTGACGAGAAAAATCACTAATTAGGCAATAATATTAACCAAAGTTGGATCGAATAATATTCTGTCTTCTTAAAAAGTTAAAATTGGGCTGGAGAGTTGGCTTAGTGGTTAAGGCGCCTGCCTCCTAAGCCTAAGAACACTGGTTCCAATCTCCAGAGGTTCCAATCTTCAGGTCCCACGTTTAGCCAGATGCAAAAGTGATGCAAGGGCGCAATGCTGCACTTGACCACAAAGGGGCGCACACATCTGGATTTCGTTCACAGCAGCTGAGAGACTGCTGGCTCGCTCATCTCTGTTTTCCTCTCTGTCTCTCTCCAAAAAAAAAGTTAAAATTCAGCAAAATATATTGCCAACAAATGAGTTGTAATTATACATAAGCAATTTGACTTCATTTCATCTTCATACAAGGTATTTATATTTATTCATTGATCTCTGTTACAGAGAGCTAGTTCTTTTAAAAAAATAGTATTTTATTTATTTATTTAAGAGAAACAGGCAGAGAGGGAGAGATGGAGAGGGAGGAAAGAGAGAATTGGGTTTGCCAGGCATTCCAGCTACTGCATACTCCAGATGCATGCACCACATCCTGCATCTGGCTTTCCCTGGGTACTGGGGAATAGATCTTTGGTCATTTTTTTGAAGGCAAGCACCTTAACCACTGAGCCTGAGAGCTAGTTGTTTATGAGATCAAAATATAAAATATACTTGGATCTTACTTTTCTTACCTGTTAAACAAGAAGATTGAAGTATAAACTGATTTTAGGGTTTTCATGCTTGTGCACAATTGAATATCTGTTATTTCTAATCATACTCTACTCAAATATGCTTTCTTTTAAAAAGCAGATTAAAATATCAAAGTTATTTCATAATGCTAGTTAATTTTTGCAGAGGGAATGACAGAATTAAGAGTAGTCTCATTTTGCTGACTGTACTCCAGCAACTCAAATAAGGCTTGTGATTGGAAGTTTCAAGCTTTTGGTAAGCAAGCATCAAAGAATCAGCATACAGATTACTTGCTAATTTTAAAGAGAATAAAAGAACATCCTGACAATGGAGACAATCTGGAAACAATCATGATCGTCAAGAGAGCAAGAGGAACACCAGGGATAACTTTTGAAACCCCCTGATGTGCGGGAAATATGCAGCCTTGCCTAGGAAGTCTTCTAGCCCAACATGTTTAATCTGAATCTAATCAAGTCTCTCAAGATGTAGCAACTACGTTATAAGCAATAGAGTGTAAAAAGGAGCTCTTTAAGGAAAAATCCATAATATCAGATTTTTTAAAAGCGGGAATGCACTGATCTATTAAAAAAATAAACTTTAAAAATAAATCTACTATTTAAACCATCTTTGATTCAACAACAACACAAAATGCCTTCAGAAGGTTTCAGAATTTAATGAGTAAATTCACATATGGGTAAATATTAATGATATATAAATTTTATCCATGGTGGGAGGAGTATACTTATATAGCAAAATATTTTTAGGCTTTTGCAAGTATAGGCTGAGGAGTTTGAATTGAATTCTCATGACTTCACCAACTTGTTTTCATTTTTTAAAATTTTATTTATTTATTCATTCATTCATTTATTTATTTATATGAGAGAGAGAGAGAAAGAGAGAGAAAGGGAGAGGAATGGGTGCACCAGGGCCTCCAGCCATTGAAAACAAACTCCTGACACATGTACCACCTTGTGCATGTGGCTTATGTGGGCCCTGGGGAATCAGACCGAGATCCTGTGGCTTTGCAGGCAAATGCCTTAAATGCTAAGCCATCTCTATAGCCCCAACTTGTTTTCATTTATCAGATGGAAAAATCAATGGCTGCATGTATGGGTTGATAGAAAGGAAACAAATCAGAAGTTTTTTGTTGTTGAACATAAATTAAAGGTACAAGTCATCACACTAGTATGATTCTTCTAACTTAATGTTTGAATCTTTTCATTATAAATTGAAGATATATCTTCCTCCATATGAAATAACACAATTGTAGTAAGTAGGCCTCTTCACCCATGCAGAGGGGCCTTTTCCTATGATGTCCTTTGTCTCTGCATATGACAAGAGTGTTTACCCTTATAGTAGCTTGTGACTTTTTTGAAAGTAAAGTCTAATTTGAGTATAATGTTTCATCTCCAGGGTTCAATACCTGCATTTTACACATAATTAATACACAGCAAATATTGGAGTTCGTGTGCTGATTGAGTAAATCACATAGGCTGCATTATATAACAACACACCCAAGTTTTTTGATAGGATTGAATGCTAACATTAGCAATTCAGTGTTTAGAATACACTGAAATAAATAATACTGTTAAGTGATGAATAAATATGTAAAAGGATCAATAATTTTCTTTAATATGTGGCATCAGAATTCTTTCACAAAGAGGAAATGAATCTTTGTTGAGAGAAAGATCCTGGTAAATAATTTTCTGTAGAAAGGAAAGACACTGGATATCCTTTATTATTGCCCAATGTGCACAAAGCTTTTTGGAAAGTACTGTAGGTTATTAGAGAGTGGCTAGCAATTTTGCATGGGTGCAAATACTTTGGTATATTATGAGTTATTTCCTCTTATTTTAATGTTATTTTTTGTTGACAGGAATGCACCCATTCATAGTAGACAGAAATTGAATAGGCAGACAGAGTAACAGAACACCCAAAGTAATGTTTTTTTCATTCCTTGACTAAAAGCAGGAAATGTCACAAAGGTTACAGAAACCTGGATGTTCTACCCTCCAGGGAAGATTTCTAGGTTGAGTTTGCACCCTTCCTAGAGGACAGAAACTCTGATCCTTACCTAAGATTACTGGAAAAGCTGTAAAATCTGGTCTTTGTCCATAGCAATGGAGCACCCCCATTTAAAAAAAAAAAAAAAAAAAAAAAAAAGGACCCAAATGTGACTCTCCAGGTGGGCTTCTCAAACTTTCCCTTGCCTCCCTGGGTTAGAGCTCCACCTTCCTTCCTTCCTTTTTTTTTTTTTTTTTTTTTTGTTGTTGTTGTTCTAGAATTAAGCCCTCTTCTCTTTGTGCTTCTAAAGATTTAAATTGTAATAAAATCTTTCTGACCCTTATCCTTTTGTCTGTGGATTTCATAGGACAAGGATATGGGAACACCCCAAATTATTGGTTCATTGTTGTACAAGGAACCCCAAATTCCTGTATCACCATGTCTATCATCCAAGGTCCTGTCATCTAGAACTATAACTCTGAGGCTTTCAAAACAAATTAAACCAAATAGAGAAATAATTCCATTAGATGAAGGTTCACAACTGACATGGAAACATTTGGTGAAACTTCATTGAATTAACTAACACAAGTTCAAATACTCACCAATCCTTTAAAAGTAAAACAGACAGTGCTGGGCCAGCATGTGTACTTATCCTCCTTTTCCATTCTCTTTTAATTCTTTGAAGTCCTTTGAGAACAAAGTCCCTGTGAAAACTTTTCACATCTGCCTAGCACTGGCTAATTTACCTTTTTATTATGCAATTCTCCTCAGAGGATTCATACAATCACCCATGGATATCATATGGTACTTGCAAACACACCTTAAGGTAAGTTAGAACATTGCACCCCTATTCTTCACCCTTCTGGGTATTGTTTACTGGTTATTCTGCCTTGTGGCATTCTTGTCCTTCCCTCTTATATGTCCTGACTTTAGGTTTGGCCAAGATTTCATTTTGCCTAATGGATTGATAGCAGGCGTGATACAAGCAGAGGTTGAAAATGTACTTGTGCCACTGTGTTTGTTCCATGCACTTCTACTCTCACCATGAGGCAGTGCTCCTCCTGGCTTGCTGTGTGTGTCTCATCCTAAGGTACCAAAGAAAACACATGGGGATCAGACCTGCATACAGCTTACACTGAAAAGCCAAGCCCTGCTGGTCATCATTTGAGATGGGGAAATTAAGGCAAGTCCAGCAAACCTCATCAAGTACATAAGAATGATCAGATGGAATTTTAAGCCTGTGATGTTTAGAAGGATATTGTATGTATGAGCTGACTGATATGCTGAATAAATTCAAAGTAAATACTCCAACTTTGGTACCTAAATCACTTGCTACAAGATATATACTTTTGTGTTATTTAAAACATATCTCATTAAAGGGAAAATACAGCCCTAGTCACCCAAACCCTTACTGTTGTTCTACTCTTTTCTAGGTCTTCTGTTCTGCCTTTTTTCTCCTCCTTGCACAAAGTGAGATTTGTCTAAAGCTTCCCAGAACTGTTGGCCGTATTTATTGGAAAGCTTCACAGCTTAATCTAGGTGCATGCTCGAGTTGAGGGTGATTTCTCTTATTTAGTTCAAGGTTTACTGCTGATCTAAATTACTAAAGCATCACACTCAAGATTTACAAAGCAGCGCGATTGACCAGCTGATTTATACCCTGTGATTTTTTTTTTCTTTCACCACAGACTGTGAGTTATATCTTACAGGGACAGAGACAAGAACACCTGTGGAGTCATCATTCTATGCACCACTGTGATTAAACTTCAGCTCACATGGAAGCATCATGCACGCAGGTAGACCTACTTCTGCTTTTGCAGTTGGAATGCTGATCAGTGGTTGTCCTATTGGGAAGAAAGAGACCCAGCAATTCCAACATTCAGAGGGGTAGACATATTGCTTGTTGTTTTCTGTTTTCACATGTAAGTGTATTACAGACAAGATAGTCTTTTGTTTAGCAAAGTTTGAAAGAGGGAACCATTGAACTGAAGAAAGATCATGATCATGTTACTTAGGTGGTACAAGCTCATGGCAAACTTGTGCATCTGTTTGTTTGTTTTTACAGATTTAAGCATTAAATGTGTAGACTACATTTTCATATAAATATATCAATTCAGTATTTTCTTGAAGAATTAGAAAAATCTGGTGATGCTAAGGTATCACTCATGCACTACCCCAACCAAACAAGGACTAATGAAAGAAGCAACAATATCCTGGGCTGAAGAGATGGATTAGCAGTTAAGACACTTGCCTGCAAAGCCAAAGGATCCAGGTTTGATTCCCCAGAATCATAAGCCATAATCATAAGGTGATGCATGTGTCTGGAGTTCACTTTCAGTGGCGGGAGGACCTGATGTGCCCATATTCTCTCTCTCTCTCTTTCAAATAAATAAAAATATTTTAACAATTCCTCTCTGCAAGGAAACATCAGCTTATCAGTTTGGCTTCGTTTTGACAGTTTCATTTTTGCCTTTTAACTCCCTAGCTTCTTTCCTTTTCTCTTTTTGAATAACCCCTTCAGGTATCAATGAATTATCCATATATTAAAAGGCAAAAGAAGCAAGAATAAATTGTTTTTAACCTGTAGATATATGGGGATTTGAATAATAATGGGTTTCATTACTTTATAAAAGCCCAGGGAAGAGAACTAGAAGCAAAAGTATAATGGATGTTTTTTGTTCATTGCTCACTTTGCTTTTATTCATTCCCATTATTTACTGAGTGATTATAATGTGCCAGACCTAATTTAAGCATCAAGGAACCAAGGAGAAATACATCCTAATGCCACCCCTTCTGAACTCTATGGCGATGGCTCTCATGCCAGAACTAGGGCTACGAATACATTCAGGAGCTCAGTATTTGTAAGTTCAATATGGGCAAAGAATAGGATGTAGCTAGGCATAGTAGTGCATGCCTTTATTCCCAGCACTTGGGAGGCCTAGGTAGGAGGATCACCATGAGATTGAAGACAACTTACAAACACAGAGTGAATTCCAGTTCAGTCTAGGCTAAAGTAAGACCCAATCTCAAACAAACAAGAAAGCAAACAAACAAAAACAAAAATAGTAAGATGTTAGTCAGATTATAAGTGGGTATCTGAGTTTGGAGAATTGACTAGTGGGTAAAGGGCTTGCCACCCAAGCATGAGGCCCTGAGTATGGATCCCCAGAACCCAAGTGAAAAACAACATGTCATGGCCCTTGCCTGCAATTCACACACTGGGGAGACAGGGGTGCTTTGGTTAGATAATCTAACTGAACTGGTGAGCTCCTGTCTCAACTATTAAACACACTGGGTGATTGAGGAAGACACTCTAAGTCCTCTGGCTTCCATACACATATGTGTATACACAGTTGCACATACATGTGACCACACATCTAATTATGCATATACACACCTCATCTCACCACACATGCAAAAACAGTAAGAATGGGAACTAAGTGAGAAATTTATGGGTCTTCCAAAATAACAGAAATTTGGAAGAGATGGATCTCGAGATATCCACAAGGGCCTAATTGTTAACTTTAATAATGCAATTGTATTCAGAGTAAGAGCAAAACACACATGGAAGAAGTATGCGGCATGCTCAGCTTTGCTGTGATGTAGTGACGTCA
Organism: Orientallactaga sibirica; assembly: GCA_036365145.1. Taxonomy (NCBI): domain Eukaryota; kingdom Metazoa; phylum Chordata; class Mammalia; order Rodentia; family Dipodidae; genus Orientallactaga; species Orientallactaga sibirica. The sequence goes on from JAEOAD010000011.1 coordinate 26,047,866, forward strand.
CTCTCTTAATCTTGCAGGGCAGAAGCTTGCAGCTTGTGGTATAAGCCTACATCTCATCACTTATTGCCATCCTGGGGCAGATCATTTGACACAGTGGCTTCCCTGGGCATTGCTGAATGTTGGGTAGCATCTCCATTGACTGAGTAAGAATAGTGTCTTGACTCCTAATGGGAACAAACAATAACAAGGAAAAACTTCTCTAGACATTACAAAATGTTCCTGGAAAATGTAATCATTCCTGATTGAGAACTGCTTGTACAGGCCCTAATAAGCCACAAGGTCTTTCCAAAAGAAAATAGCCTCATGAAATCTGATGTTAATCTATTAATCACACAGGTCAAATTTTAAACATCTCCCAAAAAAGTCATCACAAGAGATTGATAAAGATGATCAGATCAGAATTTTGTTTAAAAAATGGCCTAATAATTATTTTGTAAGACTGTTTAAAGTAAGGAAAAGAAATAAGATGATGAGATTTAATAAACAAAAGAACAGAATCCAATTAAACATTCCATAATTCAGGCTTTTCATTTCCTCCAGACAGCATGCATCTGAATGTATGCCTTAAATGACTAATGAAGGTCTAGAGATGAGGAAAGGCACTACTCACATACACATCACTGTCCATGCCTTTACTTCCTGTGACTTTACCCTGCAATGCCTTAAAGTAAATGCAACATTACACACATTTTAGCATCTTTTTTCCCAGCAGGAAGTGGAAAATAAAGAGGCTCAATCAGTATGTTAAAATAAGATCTGATGCAAGGGAGGGAGAAAAGCTTTCAGATCATAAGAAATATCATCTCGAGGAAATTAAAGCCCTGAAATATGGCATATGATTACTGACACGAGAGGAGAGTCCTGCTGTTGTACTCTGGAAGGACTTTTAAAGATGCATTCCATTTGCCAAATAAATCTGCAATATTGCACTTCTTTCCCAGGTGTCGATGTGCTGCCGTGGGAACATTTTTGTGCTTGGATGTTGCCACCAAACTTTCTTGAGTAAAAAAATAGTGGAGAAAAATGAGTTGCTTAAATTAACACATATCAAGTAAAACAGTCTTGTGATTACTTTTTTTTTAAAGCCTCTGTTTCCCTCTACATTTTCCAAGAAAATAAATGAGCAGGCTTATACCATATGGATCAGAGCTGGTTTGAAATTAATTGATAAGCATATGACAGACCACTTTCCTTTCTCTCCTTCTCTGCCTTTCTTCCTTCCTTCTCTTCTCCCCACCTGCCTTCTATCCTGCCTGCTGTCTTGCCTTCTTGCATTCCTGTCTACCATCTCTCCTCCCTTATTTTCTTCCTTCCTCTCAATCTCTCCTTGCTTATATCGAGCCTTTATTCCTTCAATTATTCGCTCTTTAATAATCACTCACTTAATAAACATTTAACACATGATAGTTTTATGCCACATTGTTAAGCCTCTGGAGGTATAATATAACTCAAGATAGATACAGACTGTGCCCTCATGAGACTTTTAGTTATATATAATCGTAGATATTAATCAAAGTAGTTTTCAAAAGAAATATAGTTCTAAGGAGGGCTATGACAGAAATATAAATGTTCCAATGATAGCCTGTATAAAGAGCCATGTCTAAGAACTGAGAAAGATAAGCAGGAAGCACACAGGTAAGAAAAAGGAAAGCGAAGTGTTTGAGGTGGTCAGGACAACATGGGAAGAAACAAGTAGTTTTGGTAAATGTGGGCAAGATGTATTTGGAGAACTAAAAGAAGGCAGGTCTAGATAGAAGGCATATAGAAAACAAGGATGGTAGGAAACATATAGAACCCACGTTTTCCCCCACCCCCCATCATGGTGGAGCATGCCTTTAATTCCAGCAGAGGGAGGCAGAGATAGGATTACTGTGAGTTCAAGGCCAGCCTGGGACTACATAGTGAATTTCAGGTTAGCCTGGTGTGGTGGTTTGATTCAGGTGCCCCTCATAAACGTAGGTGTTCTGAATGCTAGGTCCCCAATTAATGGCAATTTGGGAATTAATGCCTCCTGAAAGCAGTGCATTGTTGAGGGAGGCTTATAGGTATTAATAGCCAGTTTCCTCTTGCCAGTGTTTGGCACACTCTTCTGTTGCTGCTGCCCATCTGATATTGGCTAGGAGGTAGTGTCCACCCTCTGCTCATGCCTTCATTTTCCCCTGCCATCATGGAGCTTCCCCTCAAGTTTGTAAGCCAAAATAAACCTATTTTCCCCCAAAAGCTGCTCTTGGTCAGGTGCTTTCTGCTAGCAATGTGAACCTGACTGCAACACCTGGGATAGAGCAAGACCCTATCTTGAAAAAACAAAAAGAAAAAAAAGAAAGAAAGAAAGAAAGAAAGAAAGAAAGAAAGAAAGAAAGAAAGAAAGAAACATATAGAAAGGCTTTACCCAACCTCTAGTCTACATTATAGTTTTCCTCTATTCCTAATGGAAGTCAAGATGAACCACTATTTTGCACGTTAAAAAAAAAAAAATCTCACCAGAACATAGGCATGCACAAAGGAAATAAGTTATATGATGCTAAAATTTCATCTTAAAGAGAACAAAAGTAACATCTCCCAATGTCTATTTTTTGAATCAAGACTGGATTGATCCACTTTGAAGACTGTTGTGAACATTATTTCTGAGAATACACATAATTAGAAACAAATATTGAAATTGGTGTCCAATGAATATTATATCTTACTTTATGTGGTTCTCCAAAAATGTCACAGTTGATTTTACATGTGCATTATAGTTCCGATTTGCATTTAATCCTTAAAAGTTTAAAGTTGAAGGCAAGCTGGAGCCTTGGATCACTTTCTGCATTATCTTCTAGCCAGGATCATTCATGTGACCTGATAGGCTTGTGGTGAGGTCTTTGGTGAGATGCTATATCAAAAGATTCTGAATTATACCATCTGATCATCAGGGTTCTTTAGCAAACAGCCATACTGTGGAAGCATCTGGCATGCTGGCTTGTAGGAGAAGTTAACTAATCCAAATAAACTAGCATGGTTTGTCTTCAGGATTCCCTCCTAGGAAACCCTTAGCTCCAATTTTCTAAAGATTGATAACATTTCTATGTTTACCTAAGATATAGTGAAGAAGGTATATTAGCTTTTGTCAAGCAGAACTCCCACAGAGTTGGGCCTTGTTGCACATATCGTCTGAAAAACAAAGTTTCTATGGAAAGTAACATAAACAAGCCCTGGGGACAATGTGTTGCTACACAAGTGACTGAGGATGTCAAATGGATGATGACCGCGCAATGTCTGCTAATCTAAGGATGATCAGTGAAATCTTCACTGTTGGAGTCTCCTTACCAGCCTCGCCTCTTTCTGAGCCCCCAAGTCAGAGTTTGCTGAAGAAAAAAAAAGCTTACTGTCAGGACACACACACACACACACACACACACACAGAGAGAGAGAGAGAGAGAGAGAGAGAGAGAGAGAGAGAGAGAAACCGACCTTCAACACTAAGACTCTCTAGATAGAAGGATGCTCATTCATTACTCAGTTGGCCATTCTAGCCCATAACCAGTGATTCATGGTTTCAATAGCAGGAAGGATGGAAAAGAACTGGGTGCCTATAAAAACAAAAATACCATGCTTAGGGACTGACATGAATATGTAACTGCTTTCCTCCATCATGACACAGTCATAAGCTCCTTGCAAATGTTTTGCTTTCGTAATAAACTGTGGTCAAGAACTAGGCAGGTTTTACAGGATGTATGAGTTCCACGCAATAAAATAAAAGTGCTCAAATAAAGCAATGCTTTTGATTTGCCTACAATTTAAATATATACATATATATGAGAGAGAGAGAAAGAAGAGAGAATGAGAAGAGAGAAAATCTTTGCACTAGGGCCTCTAGCCACTGCAAATGGATGCCAAACACATGAACAGCCTTGTGATTCTGGCTTAACGTGGATACTAGAGAATCAAACCTAGGTCCTTTGGCTTCACAGGAAAATACTGCTGAGCAATCTTTCTATCCCTACAATTTGTTTTTCAAACATGATTTTAAATTTGTTCTACTTATTAAGTCATTAATATTACTGCATTATTAATCTCCGGTTAACAAGGACTGTGATTATCTCCCTTTGTCAAGTGAAGAAATAATGGCTAAGAAAAATCTAATTATTACCTTTGATCTATTTGAGGTCACAGAACTACTTATTAGGCTTTTATTATGTAGAGCCTGAGTTCTAGCCTAACATATTATCTACTACAAAAAAATTATAACCACTTAATCATTAAGTACAATTAAATTTTGATATATGCATACATTTACCATTAGACTTTAAGCTAATTTTTTAAGTAAGGTCAAGAAAATTTCTTTTTCTTTTTTTTTTTTTTTTTTTGAGTCCCCAAATTAACCCATCTGAAGTCTTACTGAATTAAGGAAATGCAATTTCATGAAAACCAGGGAATGCTATCGACCTCCCACAATGGGTAGTCAAAGAGCTGCCTCTTCTTGCCACTTCTTTCATAGTTAGTCTCTGTCTTTAACACTTGCAACAAACAATCTAGAAATCTAAAGTAACAAAAGCGTGGAGAAATAGAAAATTTATTCAGTTTTATGGCTCACAAGATAATAAATACTTGGTGGTTAGTTCATGGATGCCAAACAAATTCACACCTATGAACTACATAAAAGGCAGAATTCCACTTATAGATTTCATAAATAAATATTACTACCAAAAACAAATACATTTTTACTTTGCAAGTTCAGTATTGTTAAAAAAATGAAAAAAAAATATTGTTAGGATTTTTTAAATGTCTCCTTTTTCAGATGATTGGGGGTTGTCTAATAGAAGGTAATATTTTTGTTTATTGTCAGTGATTTTAAATCAGAATTATCAGAATTTTAGTCATAATTCAAAATATTTAAAATTTTCCACAGAGCATCATTCAGGCCTCTTCATTCATTTTTTATTTCTGTCTTCTTTATTTCCTCTTCCTGACTTTTTTTCTTGTTCTTTTCTATTTTTGCAATTCTTTCTGTTTTTTTTTTTTTTTTCCTTTTCCCTTCCTTCTCTTTCATGCCAAGTATAGAATCCTAAGAGCTACTTTGGAAATTGCCTTCAAGCTTTCTTTAGCTTTAGTAGGGAGGCCTTCTGGGGACACATGGATCTTCATTTCCATGAAAACATCCCCTTATTGGACTCACCTAAAATTTTGGAGTTTGGCATAAAGGATTCTAATTGTTTCCTTCCCTGATATTTGGAGATAGAACTCAGCCATTAGGTTCTGGGAAAGTAATATGCAAACATCAAATCAATGGAGACAGTTACTGATAACTTTATCCTCTCTATGTCATACTTGAAGTATGCAAAAGAAAAGCTGGCTATCCTAGTCCTAGTCTCACATATTAATATTGCCTGCTTTAGATTGCACAGCACAGCTCAAGGCATTCAAGACTTGGAATTCAAACAGTCTATTTCGGGTGATGTATAGGAACGAGTTAGCCCTATTATCAGAAGTATCTTGCTTTCCAACAGAAGACTGGGTTGAAATTGGAAAATGGAATTCAGTCATGTGTCTTGATACTGCAATCTGAGCATTATCCCATGAAAATGTTCTATCCAGCCCTGAAGGAAATCACATTTTAATTTAGAAAGATTTGTGTGTATAAAATAGAATTAGGAGAGATAAATCAACTTCAAACTTACTAGGACATTACAGAAATTTCAAAATGGAGACAGTACCTCCAAATATTAAAAGTTATCATGAAAGGAGAGCAAACATTTAACCTTAACAGATTATGTATTTTTATTTTGGTTGTTGTTTCTCATTTTTATTTTTATTTTTTGTTTATTTTAGGTAGCATCTCACTCTGCCTAGGATGACCCAGAATTCAGTCTATCTCCCAGGCAAGCCTCACACTAATGATCTTCCTTTCTCTCCTGAGTAAGTGTTTGGATTAAAGATATGCATCACCACACTTGGATTTAACTGCTTGTTTGACACAACTTGTATGCCATGTCTGGAATCCCTTCCAGACCCAAGCTATACACTTGGGAAAGAAATGCACGTGTAGAAATGTGTGTGAGGTAAAGGGGTATCAAAAACTCCCAACTAAGATTTTTTTTTTTTTTTTTTTTTGGTTTTTCGAGGTAGGGTCTCACTCTGGCCTAGGCTGACCTGGAATTTACTATGTAGTCTCAGGGTGGCCTTGAACTCAAGGTGATCCTCCTACCTCTGCCTCCTGAGTGCTGGGATTAAAGGCATGCGCCACCATGCCCGGCTTCCAACTAAGATTTTAATTAATATATGAAATTATATTAGAAAGTTATGGCATTGAAAAGTACATCATTCTAAGAAATGATGATGTGACTTTTCCTATGTTTTTTTTTTTTTTTTTTGTGGTAGGTGATGCAGTATTACACAACTTTAAAAAATACAAGGCAGGTTTTGTTAATAACTTCTTTTAAATCTGTATTTTAGAGGAAAAAACTTTTCAAATATTATTCTAAAGCCTAGGATTTTTGCTCCCCATACCTAAACCTTAACTTACTTGTGAAAATGCAGCTTTCATACAAATCCCAGTTCTATTCCTTTCAGCTGTCATTATCATGTCAAATGCTCTACTAACCACATAGTCCATCAGTCAGTGAAAACAGAAAGATAGGGGATAGTAAAGAAATTGGCTTCAACCTTGGGATGATTCAGAAGTCACCATGTGCTAAGAAGAAGTGACAGAGGAGTGCTCAGCACTGACACGTCTCAAACCTACCTTCCAAGGCTCAGGGTCCATTGTGGAAGAGGGGGCAGAAAGAATAAAGAGCCAAAGGAAGGGTAGGACTCCTTACAATGTGCTCCTTCAGACATAAAATTGCCTGGGTATCCATGACCTCACAGTGCCTGACACTACCTACATAAGACCATCATAATAGTAGGAAAAGATGATGACAACAAACTGAAAAGAGAGAATGATTGAGAGGGGGAGGGGATATGATGGAGAGTGATGTTTCAAAGGGGAAAGTGGGGGGAGGGAGGGAAATAACATGGGATATTGTCTACAATTAAAGAAGTTGTCAAAAAAATAAATAAATAAAACAAAATATATTGGCCTCTTAGTTATGAATATGAAATGCTAAATATCTATATTTTAAAGTTTATATGTGCACACAGCAAGTGGATTTAGTAATTAATTAGCAAGGTTGTCCTTTTTCACCTAGAAATATTAAACTGCTAGCCATCCTCCTTGATGATGTGTTTTATACGGAAAAACAGTATAAAATATCCATATATTCACATACACATACATATAGCACATGGAGTACATACATATGCACCGATCACAGAGACATACAAACACACTCATTATGTTAAAAAGCACATATGCTTAAGTGATGGAAATGATTATATTCATCTGACCACAGAGCATTTCTATGAACTGCTACCTAAACTGAATCCTGTTTATGAGGCTTAGCATAGAATATTCAAGAAGGCAGTGATCCACATCCCCTGGGCAGCTTCCACCTCCACTATCCCTGCTACAGAATCAACATCTTCTGATACCAATTTGGCTTCCTTTGAATTTTGATGTTCTTAACATGAAGAAGCATGGGTTCCATCTTACAGGGACCAATTAAGGGATATTTCACATTTTCTCACTGTGATGGGCTGTTTGGGCTACAGGGACATGCCACTGGCATCCTCACAAGCTATGCTATTATAAGTTAGCTATCATGGGAGTCTCTCCTTCCTGTATCATATCAAAAGGATGCCATGGGAATCATCTCCATTCTGGGGTGGGTTTACATGACAGTTCAACGATCTCTACACCTCAATCATTTTGAAGGGGATATTTTTGGATTTGCTCAAAAGTAGTGGGGATAGAATCACTTAAAATAGAAAGATTCTAGAGGAAAAGAGGAGAGTAATTTTCATGTGAGTGGTTCAGATCTTCCATACGTTCTGGGCTTTAGGCCCACCAGACAAACATTTTCTGGAAAGTTGTGAAGAGCAATTGATGGGCGCATTTTCAAATCTGTCACCTACAGTCTGCACTCATCTAATCCATTTCTACAGAACAATCACTGTGCTAAGATAGAAGTAGGACTAGTCACAGAATGTAGCCGTTCATTTCTGTGCACTTGACTTTTCCAGTATTTTTTTTTTTTTTTGCTCTTATCTCAGAGCTTCTGTTGCAGGGCACATGCTTTTATAATTGCCATTGACTCCCCTCTTCCCTTTAAGTCTGAGGACCTGAGGGAGGGCCATAGTATCATGCTGTTTGGAAGGGTTCTCACCCTGTTACATCTTTGAAAAGTACAATATCCCCAAAGAATGAGCCCTACCACCAACTCTGCCATACCTAAAGACACAGATGGCCTCTTTTCTATGTCTGCATCTTGCTTCCTCCTCGTACATTACAGTGGAAGAATCAGGAGGGCCTAGGAAAGAACTAAGCCCTAATTCCAAACCCTAATCCTCCGAAATGCTGAAAAAAGAAAAAATATCAGAATTTATAGATGGTATTAAAAAGACAATGCCTTGACCTTGAGGTCTCTGTGTCTGTCCCCCAACAACCCTGTGTACCTATGGATAGTTAGGAGGAATGTACAATTCTTTCCCACTCATTGTGGAAACCAGACCCATGGCACTATCAGGGCACTGAAGCTAAAGAGTGCTGGAATCTCTCTCTCTCTCACTTTTTTTTTTTTTTTTTTTTTTTTTTTTTTTGATGAAATTACCACAAAGTATCCTAGGTCGTGTTTAGACTTATTTATGGAGATAATAAACAGTTTTATTGCTGAGAAAACCAGATGATAGAATGGTGGAACCCAGTAGCAGTGATTATCCTCACGGAATGTAATTGCTTCACATTCAGACTGAGTGATTGATGCGCCATTGATCCTGCAGATAGCCAAAAGACTCATCTACCACATGACAAGCAACCCTGCCCATCTTCACAGATCTATCATGTTCCACTGTACTTACATGTCTATTTATTTTTGTTGTTTCTGACAACAGAAAAGGTGTGCTTCTCATCATTCTGTGATGCTTACAGTATCATGGACAGGATAAGTAAAGTTATTTAATAGGCATTCATGTGCACAAATAAAGATGATGTTAATTGTACATACCTACCTAAACATCTGGGAATTATCTCTCATCAAGTGTAAGAGACAGAAAAGCTTAGGATTTTAATAGTGTGCAGAGTATGGGGCAGACGGTGGAAATTCAAACTCTTTTTCATCTTTTTTTAACGTTTTCTCTTTCCATTCTGAATGGTTTTCTGTTCCAACATTACACCAAGGAGGATAATGCAATTATTAGGCAAGTAACAATAACATCATAATTCTAATAGCAATATTAATTGGAATCTTAATGATACAACAGTGAATAACACTTGTGTACATGTTTCTATGCATTTTGTTCATATTAATGAATTTAATCCCTGTAACAAACTCTATGGAACATAATATCGCTATGAATAATAATAGCTATCACTTAAGTGAAGAAACTGGGGCAGAAATGAGATACAAATGAGTAACAAAATCACAAGAAGAGCTTGAAAACTGCAATGTTCAAAGTCAACAGAAGAGATTCTTGGCTTTACATATTTTTTATTTATAGTTTTCCATCTTGATTACCAACCGGAAAGTCCAAGATGAAATGAGGTAAATTTTTGTAGATACCCAAACAAAGGCATCAAACTGTTCCCACTTTGAGGCTGACATACAAATGTTACAGAGCTAGTTGGGGAACATACTCATCCAACCAGATATCACTTTCTAGCACACCTTCCTTATTCCACTTTTTATCTTTCCTGTCCTGCACCATGTCTGACCTGGGTCAATTCACCCCTTCTTAGACAACCTGCTTAGACAACCCTGCTCCCAGAAACTCAATATATTGATGCTAAACTTAGTGTAGACACCCAACTGGCACAACACTACAGCACAGAACTCCTGGACTCAAGACATCCTTTGGCCTCAGTCTTCCATGTAGCTGTGACTACAGGTGTGCAACCATGCACCCAGCCTTTTTTTTTTTTTTTTTTTTTATTTTTCTTGTGTCAATGATTTTTGCCCAGGTAAATGTTTCCATTTTTAAGAAAAACAATAGCTATCAAGGAAGGGGAGGGAAAATCTTGATGAAAGATGAAAACATAGTTAAGTTGTGATGAATGTGTGTCATCAAACCACATTATTCTCACTGGAAATGTAAACTGAGAAGTCAGAACCAACATTAAGATATATGAACTTGGGCTAGGGAGATGCCTCGGTGGAAAAAGCTTTTGCCATACATGTGTGACTACCTGAGATTGGATCCTTAGTTCCCAAGTAAAAACTGGATGCCGAAGCAAGTGCCTGTCATCTTATGATAAGAATGCAGGGAAAGACAAGTAAATCCACTGGAAACTCACACATCAGCTAACCTGTTGAATTGAGTGGTAAATAATGAGTGACCTTGCCTCAAACAAGGTGAAAGGCAAGGACTGAAACCCAAAGGCTGTCGTCAGACATTCACGTATGTGCTGTGACCTGTGCACACCTTCATTCAAATAATATGCACACACACACATACCAAAAAGATTTATAAACTCTAAAGTTCGTAATAAACTGAAATGTGCAAAAGTATTCTTTGTGACTGATTAATTTCTTCATTCAGGCCAGAAAGATGGCTTAGCAGTTAAGGTATTTATTTGCCTACAAAGGCTAAGAACCCAGATTCAATTCCCCAGTACTCACATAAACCAGATGCACAAAGTGACACATATGTCTGGAGTTTGTCTGCATTGGCTAAAAGCCTTGGGGTCATCTCTCTGTCTCTCGCTCATTCTCCCCCTCTTTTTCTCTCTCAATAAAAATTAATTTTTTTTTCTTCAAGGTAGGGTCTCACTCTGGCCCAGGCTGACCTGGAATTAACTATGTAGTCTCAGGGTTGCCTCAAACTCACTGCAATCCTCCTACCTCTGCCTCCCAAGTGCTGGGATTAAAGGCATGCGCCACCACACCTTGCTTTTAAAAAAAATAAAATATTTTTAATAACTAAAACTAATTAAAAAAGAAAATGACATTCTGTAAGTCATGATTGGACATCTGAGCAATATAAACAGATAAGTACTTGTTTCTGGTAGTACTGTTAAGAAAGATAGGTTACTTATCAAATGGCAGGAACAAGGTTCTGGACAAATACAAGAAATAAGGAAGGCCAGAGCTCCTGAGACCATGCAGAGAGCCTGGCTCCAGCTTTCTTCTCTAACATGTTGTTGCCATCTCAACCATGATAGCCACTGGCTTGAATTAAGTTTGTTTTTCTGCAAGGTTCCTACTGAGATACAAAGCAATTACAGATAGATAGTCAAGAAACAAAGCACTAGATAAGACATTCCTATAGCCACTTACTAGTGGAAATCAGGAACAGAGGTGGGGCAACAGGAGAGCATGGGCCACCATAAGCTAGTGCATACCCATTCCAGATGAGCTTGGAAGGGACGTTAAGGATGAAGCCTGAGCCTTGTTGGATTAAAGTAGGAAAAGACATAATGGAAGGGGTGATTGATAGGAAAGGGAATGCAATAATGGGTCATTTCCCAGGTGCCACCACTTTACATCAAACTTAACTCCATTAAACTTTGGATAAGATACAGGTAAGACTGACATTTATCTGAGAGCCTGAATTAAAAACATAAAACCATAAAGCTGAATTTAATGAAGCTAACTTGTGCCAAGGCTCCTGGTGTTTAGTACAAACCTGATTGCTCTTTGAGTGCAAGTTCTGGGTCACAAAGCTCATGTTGGCTAGCATCAAGACCCTTTCTGCTCTCATTCCCAATTAATTATGGATGTTAGGTCTATAAGATCCTTTGTTAGAAATAATTAAATAATAAATGTCCATAAAGCAGTTTGCATGCTGGGCCTAATAAGAACAAACTCTGCAGAAATCCAATTTAAACACTTATTGCTTTTCTGAGCCAGAATTAAATTGGATTTGTGTTTCTGGATTCTTTGGCATAAAGATGGACCATTGCATGGGTAGATTTGGCATGATGACTGTCTTTGGGTCCAGCTGTACAGAAATACTCTTTGCCTCAGAAGTTGGTATTCTCCAAAATATGGCCTAAGAAATAAATTGTGGGACCAATCTTTTTCAGATTTTCAAAAGGTATTTTGAAATTCTCAAATATGTGTTCTAAGACAAAAATACTTTCATTCACTTCAATTTCAAACAAACAAACAAACAAACAAACAAAAACAAGCAGAGCCCTCTAAGTGAAGAGAGAAGGTATGCCAAGACCCCACAAACAAACCAGGAGATTCATAAGGGTGGCCAGCCACTCTCAGTGTACTGATGGCTGTGATACCATCTGCAAAGTACAGCTTACAGAAGACAGAAATGTAGAGCACACAGCACAAGGGAGGATCTCAAATATCATTTGTTTACATGGTTTCACCTGAATTAACATCTTTTCCATGCTAAATCACATTTTAATTTCTTGAATTATAACAACAAAGAACCTCTGGTATGATCAAATGTCAGTGCTGCTTGCTGACTAGCTGTGTCTTAGACTTAATACTAAACAGTGCTTAGAAAACAAATAGGAAATTCAATTTTGCCTTCATTTTATCAAATGTGAGTAAAAGACAAAATAATTAAAGTGTATATATTCATTCTACAATTAGGACAAAGATGATCATTTTCTGATGAGCCTAAAACAAAGAATTTGCTCAAATAATAAGCAAAGGGGATTGACTGGTATTGTGCATGCCAAATGGCAGAATACAATTACAAAAGACATTTAACCTTCAAGAGACAGAATTTTAAAAAGTGGTAATTATGAAAAAAATGGAGGAACTGGATATTAAAAACAATGTAATTTTTTTTCCAGACTCAAAAGCAGAGAGCTGTCTTGTTCTGCAGCATTGGTGATTGAATACTGTGACACACTAATAGGAAAAGGGGTTTTCTCATGGCTGTTTAAGTATAGATTGGAATCAGTATCTCTTGAGTTTAGCTAGGGTCCTCCACTCTCTCCATTTAGTTCCTTTACACAATAAAGTCTCTCACAAGATCTAGAACTTGTCATCATATAAGGTATTCAAGGGGAGAAAATGTCTAAACATATTTGATGCTTTTAGAATCATATCTTGTTACTGGAAAGCATTCTTGATACATAAGTGGAGAAACAAATGGCTTGGCAATAAGTTATACCCAGATGTATTTCTAAGTCTACAGAAGACACCTTGGCTTCCCACCACATTCCAGTTGTATTCCACACTCCATTCATTTGCATTAGGAAGCTCTCATGAAACAAGTCCATCCTTAGCTTGAAGAGTGGGCCTTAATCTATTTATGACCATCAGAATGTCCTATTTTTCTTGACAATGGTTGATAAATCCCAAGCCTAAATGGATGGGCCAGCATCTCAGAGCAGTCAGAAAAGAAAATACAAGATGAATTGTGTGAGTTCTATCATGATTCATTTATTCTTGAAAGTTATATCTCTCTAATTTTGTTTACTATTAAATATTCTTAAAATTATATAGTGGCCAACCTACCGCTCAGGTATATCTTTGTAAGGCAAGAACTGAGTCCTTACAATTCTATATAAACTTTGCATATGCAACAATGTGGAGACCCCTTATCTGATTTAATACAATGTTAACAAGAAGAAGAGAAATACACAGATCCATTCTTAAGCAGTCTTCAGCCTTTAAATTGAATTAATTGAATGAGTGCAAGGCTTCCATACTTCTGTACTGTCCAATTACCTGAGTCAATAACTCTCCATGATCATTTAAGTCATTTTAGTTGCTTCCTTTTTAATAGACTATATGAAGATATCAAAAGTATAAATTTAGAAAAAAAAATCATAAACCCATTTATCTCCTAATAGAAAAAAATACTCTCTAATGGGTTCAAAGGATAAAGTTTGTTTTATAAAATATAATTCTTTCTCCAAATCTCTATCCATGTACCTATCTATCCATCAACCCATCCATCCACATACTCATCTGTGCATTCCCTCTTCAATGATCATTTACTAAGTATATTCTAAGTCAGGTACTGCTACATGACAAGGAAACAATGAGCACAAGTGATCAGCTCCCTAATATATTCATGTATACACCAAAGACAGAAGTCATTGTAGAGTATGTCAGAGGTTAATGATAGGAAAACGATTATGGTGATAGGAAGAACTGAGAAACTATATGAGATGGCCAGGGCAGGTTCAGTGAAAAGATACTGGCACAAGGATGAGAAATAAATGAGGATAACAGCTGGATCAAGATGAGGGACAGAATTCCAGGAATAGGAAAGGCAGCTCCAGGTCCTGTGTGGTCTATGTACTTATTCAAGAAATAGCATGGAGGCTTGTGGCTGGTGGTAGTAGGTAGTGAGATGAGGGTTATTAAATATTATCCCCAAACCCTATGGTTTCAACTAATAAGATTACTTTAAACTATATTTTTCTCTTATTCCCATAGCCTTTGCTTATATTTTCATTAGTGATAAATTCTGTGGTGGCAACAACTCCTCAAGGCACTGCCCCCACCCCCAGCCTTCCACCTCTGACACTCTCCTTCAGAATGCTTTAAGAACAATCTACAGACATGAATGTGCCAAGAAAGTTTGTAAAGATGTCTTCCCATTACTAAAATAATTTTAGCACACTTCTCTTACACATAAATTATATTACTACTAACTTACTATATGTTATGTTTAAAATCATTGTCAAAAATTTGGTAAAAAAATAAAATGAAGGTAAAGATAAGCATAGCTTTTACAATTCTCTTCTTCTTCAGTACTGTGGAGACTGCTAACCTTTAACTTATTGGGTACTTCAGTCCTTGTTAATTTTGTCATGTTCATGCCATAATCAAACCAACTCTCACTAGCTAGGCAATTACCCCTTAATCTTTTAGAGGCTACTTAGATTGTATCTATTTCATAAATTATCCTATGATAATTGTTCAGACCACTTTTGCCTTTTTTTTTTCTTTTCTGTACTATATCATTACCAACAGTTTGGTGTCTCCCACCTTTTTGGACTGCAAAGGCAACCACAGTGCTTGTCTCATCAGTGTATCAACTACCGGGAAAGAATTTGGCAAAGGGTAAGTATTCATTGACTATTGCATGAATGAATGAATAAAGAATGAATGAAAAAATTGTGTCATAAAAGGAGACAAAGTAAGGTAATGGAGACACAGTGTAGAATTTGCAGCCAGACCTCTCTGTTCTAGACCTTTCTCCATCATGTTCCTATGTAGTCATGTCAAGATGCATAAGTTTCTCTAAGCTCACGTTATCTTGTCTGTGAAATATGGTTATACAATATTGCTCACTGGGTTATTTTAGAGACTCAAGTAGCTCAAGTAGGAAGACTTTCATCAAGAAAAGTATTATTGAATCTCTCTGTCTCTATTTGCCACTTTCTCTCACTCACTCTCAAATAAATAAATAAAATATTTTTAAAAGGGCTGGAAAGATGGCTAAGTGGTTAAGGCACTTACCTATAAAGCCTAAGGACCCAAATTTGTTTCCCCACTATCTACATAAAGCCAAATGCACAAAGTGGAGCATGTCCCTGAGGTTCATTTGCAGTGACTAGAGGCCCTGGTATGTCTAATCTGTCTCTTTCTCTCTCTCTGCCTCTTACTCACTCTCTCTCTCTCTCTCCCAAATATATATATATATATATATATATATATATATATATATATATATATATATATACACACACACCATTGAATACATTTTAGTTTATCAATAAATGTGAAATCTTTCTTCCTGATTTATATGATTCAGAGAAAGTCAGATTTGGAGCTTATTGGAAACTTTAAGTCTTGTTTTCACAAGGTGATCCACTATACAACAG
This sequence comes from Orientallactaga sibirica, assembly GCA_036365145.1. Taxonomy (NCBI): domain Eukaryota; kingdom Metazoa; phylum Chordata; class Mammalia; order Rodentia; family Dipodidae; genus Orientallactaga; species Orientallactaga sibirica. Next base: position 26,063,692 of record JAEOAD010000011.1, read on the forward strand.
ATCACTGTAAATCAAAAGCCTGTGTATTTGTTGAAAGCTAACACATACTAATGGTGAATTACTCCTTGACCTGTTCACCAGTTTGCTAAAAAGAAGAGGTAAATAATAATTGTGTCTAAGAGCTAGAAACCCTAAAGCAGCCCACTGTAAATACAGAGATTCCTACGGAGGGGCCTGGTATTGTTGAGATACTATAGGCCTAGTGAGTGCTATGAAAAAAAAAATGTTGACTAGAACTGAATTCCAGTCATTGTTTAATTTGCATAAATATGGATTTGTGAACAGCAAATAATACTTCTGAAAGCTGTGTCTACTATTATGCAGCATGTGTATGTGATTTCAAAATTAGCTTGCCTGCTGTTACCTTTTAATCCAGTGGAGTGTAACAAAGCTGAAGGAGGAAACACAATGCATTAAATACAGTTTCTTAAAAATAAAGGCCTAGCCATGTGTTTAGCCCATCCTCAACAACACATACTCTACATTTACATGGCTTGCCTTATTAGTTCCAGCTCACTGATTCTACCTAAAAAGATATCCTTGACTTTTGAGACACATCCCTAGGAAACCCATGAGATTTCTTTCCACCTATTTTATTGATGAGATAAAAACATTTGTGTGTACTAGAATTTCTATAATATTCATCCTTCCTCTGCTACATTCTTTTTCTTCTGATGTTAAAAAAAGTCACAGAGTGTGGTGTTCATCTATAAGATGAGGCAGGATGCTTTGATAAGTTTCAAGAAAATGATCAGTTTTGCAGAGGAAGGCTCTCCATTTCCTTACAGCATCTTCAACATATATATCTTATTTCCCCAGAAAAAAATGCTCAAGTCATTGGACAAAAATGACATGGCAGACTATGCTACCATGAGGCAATAGGACAATTCTACATTCATCCCTCATGTGATTGAAAGAGACTAAGCTCTTGAGTAATGTAAGGACACTCTTTTCTCTGGTTTACTGGCTATAATGTCATCCTATAAGAAATAACTACCCAGCCTTCCAATGTTGCAGCTGCTCTAGGATTCATAGTCAAAGACAGATCCTTAATCAGCTAATTCTATCCCAAGGACTTTCCAGCCCCATTTTGTACCCAGGAAGGGCAATACAGAAGAAATTCACAGTCTTCCCTGACTTGGTATATTGGAGACTTTCTTTTGTCAGCCTAATTTAAGGCAGGGCTTAATCTCCCAGGAGAAAGTAAGGCTGTGGTCAGACAACCAGGCCCTTTGGCCATTAGCATTCAGTAGATGGTCATGCTTCTGTCTTAGAAAGCAGGTCAGGAAGAACCACAAAATAAGCCACAGATTTCCCTCCATTTATTTTGAATCACCAAGATGCAATTTAAATGTGATTACAGTAGAGAAAGACAAAAGCATCAAAGAGGAGGTGGTTCTGAAAACAGAGAAGGCTTAATACAAAAATAAAATTTGATGTCAAATTTTTTTTACTTGGAAAAATTTCTTAACCTCTATAAGTCTGACACATAAAAATTGTTTTTAATTTTTAGTATAAAAATTAGGTTTTTTTTTCCAGTGAGTTCCTGAGATAGGTAGGCAGGTGCCCAGTCCCTCCCACCCTCTCTCTTTTTGTTTAGTCTAACCACAAATCAGAGAGAAAAACAACTTAATGGTGTGATATTTTGTTTTATTGAGAGAGAAATGGGCACAGACGTTTCCTACCTGGGGAAATTGATACTAAACCATTAAGAACACTCACAGAAGGTTGAATCCACAAACCACCTAATAGGGAAAGTTAAAGGAGAGTGAGAATGGGAAATAGTTGCTGGGATCGATTCCAGACCTGCTTGCTTTATGATGCTTGTAATTGTTTGTTCAAGGGTTCCTTTATGGATTGTTTTTCTGTGATGCTATCTATCCTTTCTGAAATAAACGAGGACAGTATCTGAACCATTCCACTGTCTCCTCTATTATCCAGATATGAACCATACTGAACTCTTATTATTCTGTGGCTTGCATAATCAACAAAAATGGAACCTTTTTATAAAGCTTGGGCATGGGGGAAGTTCACCTTACCTTTCTTTAGGCCTTTTGTTCCCTTCTACAAATACTGAGCAGACAGGAAAGAAAATATGTATTTTTTTTTTCAAGTTGTCTCTGTATTCTTAGGGTTTCTTGTGCCTAAAAGGCACTGTCTACAGCAAAGCCACCTTCAAGTCACTTAGAAAAGAAAGAGCATTTTGAAATATATGTAATTTTCCCTTAGAATAAGTTTTACTGTTGCTTAAAAAATAAGTATAACTTTATAGTTCACATTGATTTTTTAAAATATTTTTTAAAAAGCATTTCAGTATAGGAAGGGTATATGGAAGAAGTTTTCATTCAACAATAGCTGGAGCTATTTTTATTTAGGCCATACAATGAAACTTAAAATATTATATATCTTCTCTTCATTCAGACTGATAATTTCCTTACTGGAACTGACCCTAGAACATAGATGTGTCTGGCATGGGGAGACGGCTCAGCAGATAAGAACACATGTCACAAGCCTAAGGGCCTGAGAAGACCTGAAATCACCTGAGTTCATATCCCAGGGTCTCTGTAAGTAGCTGAGAGTGGCCACACACATCCGTAACCCCAGTCCTGTGGGGAACAAGACTAGAGAACTACCAGGGCTCACAAGAAACCATAGCACCACATTCAACAAGAGACCCCATCTAAAGAAAGTAAGCAGATAAGCAACAGAGGAAAGGCACTTGGTGTTTTTCTCTTGCCTCTGTGTGTGGCCATATGTGTGTACATCTGTATAAATATGTATATAACACACACACACACACACACACACACACTCCATGCCATACATATTATACATGCAAAAATATGGGTTTTAGAAAAAGTCAAAATAGGGCTGGAGAGATGGCTCGGCCATTAAAACCTTTGCCTGCAAAGCCTAATGCCTGGGTTCAATTCTCCAGTACCCACATAAAGCCAAATGTACAAAGTGGCTCATGCATCTGGGGTTCCTTTGCAATGGCTAGAGGCTCTGATGCACCCATTCTCTACTTGCTCACCTCCATTCTCTTCTCTCTCTCTCTCTTTTTTTTTTTTTTTGCTATCTATTTATTTGCTTACAAATAATAAATAATAGAATCCAAAAACAGAAAAGGTCAAAATAGTATAAAGGTAATATTTTTCAGGGATAAAAAGAAATATGTAGCTAAGCATGCTGCTCTTGTATTGTTTTTGTTCTAATCTGTACACCTTCCCCATTAATATGGAGCCCTACTCCATTATGTGTCAGATTCAATGGAGGGTAAATAAAATAACAATACATTGTATTAGCTAGTTATCTCATCCCTGTGACAAGATACCTAACAGAAACAATTTAAGGAGGAAAAGTTCCTTTGTACTCATAGTTTACAGGACACATCCATCAAGTGAGGGAAGGTGGTGGCTCTGTGCAGCACAGCTGTTATATCATCCTAAAAGGAAGCAGAGCTTGAGCAAGAAGTAAGGCTAAGCCCTACCCATCAAGACCAGCTCTCATCTACTTCCTCCATCTAAGCATCAGCTTGTAAAGATTCCACCACCTCCCAATCAAGGATTCAAACACATGCTTGCGGGTGCAAGTCACATTCAAGCCATAGCAGACACAACTCCAGCAAAGACCATTGGAAACTCAGCAAGGCACACATTCCCCAGAGGCATGACTCTGGGGCCATTCCTCATGGTTCTTCCACTAATTGGTAGAGCTCATTCTTTCCTGCCTTTACTACATCTAGTACTTTAACATTGACATATTCTGCTCTAGTCAGCCTTTAAAAAGCACCCAAACCTTGATGCTTCCATATTGAGATTGGAAGTCTAACCAAGATGCCAGGGGACAAGGAGAAAGAATGAGAAAAGAAGAAGGCAACAAACATAAGTGTGGCATCAAGTCACCTTCAGTTGTAACAGGTGTGCCAGAACATTTTATAAAATGAAGCGCCTTTGGCAAGCCTCACAATCAGTAACTCCAGTAAATTCTTCAATTCCCAATCTACCTGTTTGAGCTGGATTTTTCTCTGGGGAAATAACACCAATGTATAAGGGGGAGACTATACCACAGTCAGATCCTAGTGCCCACTAATCTAAATAAATGAGGCACATCGGGAGTGTCAGACCCAGTGAGACGTAATGGAAGGCTGAGGGGTGTTTCCGTAGGCAGCCAGGACCCCTCTATGTCCATGTCTATTGGGATGTCCTCACTACAGAATAGCCCAGCCAGGATCTGTCTGCATGGGTCTCAGAGTCCTTTTGGAGCAGTAATACCATTGGGGATAAGAATAGAGATGCCTAACCCTCATTGAAAAAAAAGTAGGCCTTCATGTGGTGGAAAAAGTAATTCTGAGCACAGTATGATGCCTGTCTTCTTAGGGATAATTTGGGAGTCCCTTGAATATAAACTAAGGTTGGAGCAAGGCTATCAGAAAGGAGGACAGGACTATAAAACCAAAAAAGACACTTGACACCTTTCTCTACATGAGCAGTGCTGCCTACAGCTTGAGAACCAGGAGGCAGAGGAAAGCAATGGGTGGCCCTTGCATGTGCTCAGGAGTAGGACAACCCTGGGAATATGGCCAATTGCCTTTCTTAGAGGAGATCATCTTAGTTTCACACTTGGCTCCATTCTTGCCTGTCAGTCGGCTTCTGTACATACACCTCTGTCTGTTTGTCTGTCTATACACTCTCACTGTGTCTTCCACTGCTAGTAGGAAAGAGCCTTTAGGTTTTATTGCTAAAAAGCATGAGGGGAATCATTCATCAGTGTTACTGTAAGAGAGAGGAGCTCAGGGCAGAAATGCATCCCTAAACCAGGCTCTGGCAAGTGTACTTTGAACAGGAAATACATTTGAAGCTCGGAGCTGTGCCTAGATCTGCACAAGTGGTCACAGACAGCTTCGGTTATGTCTTTATCAAGGCCAGTGAGACCAGGGAAGAGCAAAGAGGAAGAACTGGGCAATATTAAGACACCAGGGATGGAAAATTTCAGGAGAAAAAATAGATCCTGTTACATTTTCCACTAACCACCTTCTCACGGAACCTCAGACTTTTCTAGGATTAAGTGATACAGGTTGTGAGCCGTTCTGGTTATGAATTCTTCAATTTGTGACAAACCCTCCCTATCTCATTTTCTCCAGAAATACTTTCATTGCATATAATTCAAATCCCTATCAGATTTGTTCTTTATTGTATTTTTCATTATTCACTCAGCTCCGCATCAGCCCTTCTGCTGTGGGCAATTTCCTTTGAAGTACGGGCTGCTCAGAAATGGCTCCTTAGTACCCACGTTGCTACCACACTGCCCAGAATTCATATGAAACTGAGACAAGTCCCAAATGCACCTACTGACGTTTCTCTTAAATTCCAAATAGCTTTCACCAGAACCTTCCAGAAAGCATTTATCAGAGACTTTGCAAAGTAACAGAAATGACACACTCAAACCACAGAGGTAGTAGGCTAGCTGTCCCCTACATCCTGCAAACTTGCATGGTTAAGCCTAGACTTTGATGGAGTCAAGCATTTCCAAATACTCATAAAACCACCTTTCTTCTTGGCCCATAATTTATAAGCTCTTCAACAACTCTTGAACCATGAAAAGTTAGCCACCTGGCCCTTTCGCCCCAGTCACCATGCTCTTCTGTCCCATGTAATTATAAGCTCTCAAGTAGAATTCTGATTGTATAATGCTCTGTCATATGAATTCAATAGCACTGAGCTATGGCCACTATTGTTTGCACTCTGGATTTGTCAAAAGAATAATCTGGGAACTTAATTAAGTTCCTGGAGGCCACTCAGCAATTCAATTCCCACAACAAAGCCAAGCCAGTGTCCATAGCCTTGAGCCTCACTGCTTCCCCTTGCAACGATCACTGGTCCTGTCTAATGATCTGGAATCCTTTCCTGATGCATTTTTAGAATATGGCCTATAACTTCGCCCTTACGTAAATATATTTAGCTTTTATTACTTTGCCATTTTTATCATTCCAAATTGTCTTACACTAATAGTCACTATGCTTCCAGAGTACTCCCTACTAAAAAAGATAGCAAAAACAAACAAACAAACAAAAAACAAACAAAAAAAAAAACACTGGCTTCTATTTCAGTTAAGACTTTTTTATTTCAGCTAAGGTATTTATTTTTATTTCTCCCTGTCTTGGAGAGAATAGACACTTGGAAAATTGCAGAAGGGAGGACAATAATAGAGCCTGAAGTTGCCATGTTTTCACATGGAGTGCCACTCTGTTTCTTTAATATCAAAGGTTTATTCATCCCAGAGCCAAATTCTTCATGTTTGTTTCATCACCAGGTGGCATGGAAGAATGCATGGCTCATTCCAAGGGAGCACAGTCATAGCACATGCTTAATATGTTTTATCAGCCTAATGAAAAAAATCTGGCCTTCCTTTCATTTTCATTCACTACAGTAGTTTATAGCCCACGACAGATTTTAATTAAAGTTGGACATCATATACCTAAAAGGGAAATAGCCAAAGAAAGCCAAGTCTTTATGCAAACTTCAATAATTTAGGCAAAGTCAGAAAGACAAGCAATGTTTATTTTCTAGCCTAGGTCTAAAGAAGCAGTGAGTGAGATTTCCTACTGATGTTGAGGTTAAAAATCTGCTCATTTGTATCTGGCAGTCACAAGAGAGGTGGTACCTCAGAACAATGACCATAAATGCAACCTCCCTGTCATTTTCTAATGGGCAGGGATGGACGATACAGGAAGCCAGTGTTCCCTCATCTGTTCTGTCATGGTCTCCCTTCCTTTTTTACTCTAACATTCTCTGTGCTTTAAGCAGCTATTATGCTCATATCCTTGAAAAATAGCAGCTCTTCAAACTTGGGCTGTCTTGAGAAACAGATTATCTCAAGTACCAAAAAAGCTAGTATGAACAAAACCCTCCAGATGGGCCAAAGGATGGTGACAGTTCAGGACCTGAATTACTCTGAGTTTTGAGACATTGGAACTGGGAGGAAGAATCCCTCTGCAACTTTCTCCCAGGGAACTGTTACTGCTGTTCAAGGGTTCTGACTCTGGTCACAACACAGAAGGTAGGAATATAATTAATTCTCTTATATGAAGTGAATTATCTGATGTCACACTCACATCCACAGAGGCAGGACTATTACTTCCTTCATTTCATACTTGGAAAAAGAAAATGTGCTAGTCATCTTTCCATTGATGTAACAAATATCTGAGTTAAGCAACCATTATGGAGAACAGTTTAATTTCAGTGATATTTTTGGAATTCCAGGCAATGATCCCAAGATCCTGTTACTTTTTTGCCTGTGGTGAGATAGCCCATTGTGGGAGGATGCACTGGGTTATGCAAATTGCTCACCTCATTGGCTTTTAGAAAGCAAAGAGCAATGGCAGGGGCTGGGGTAACAGTATGCCCTTCAAAGTCACATCCCAGTGACCTAAAAACTCTACCAATTCCCATCTCTTAAAGGTTCCACCACCTTTGAAGAATGCCATGCTGTGGACAAACAAACCCTTTAACATATGGGTCTTTGGGAGATGTTTGAAATCCAAACTATAGCATGGAAGTATAGAATTAAATTAATAGTACATGAATGGCAGGGCCAGGATTTGATTCTAAGCTGGCTGTCTCTAGAGAGTCACCCTTAAGCCAATGATGTTCCAGAGCTCATGTCAATAAGTCAGACAACAAAAGTCCAATGTCTTTGTGGAGAACATAGTGCACACTGAGAGATGATGAGTGCCATATTCATACTCTTTCATGAAAGCAAATCCAAATCCCATCTTCTTCTGCAGAGCTCCTTTAACAGCCAGTATGTACCTGTTCAAAAGGCCTCCAGCAACTGAGAGTGGTGGTGCACACCTTTAATCCCAGCACTTGGGAGGCAGAGGTAGGAGAATCACTGCAAGTCAGCCTGGGCTAGAGCAAGACCCTGCCAAAAAAAAAAAAAAGGCCTCCAGCAAGAGGACTGGAGAAGCCTGACTTTTTCTGGGCAGCACCACTTGGAGAAGCCCTGGCCTCTCTGTAACTCTCCGGCTCATTAGTTTTATTTAGCCTAGTGCCTCATCCATGTGACAGTTCATTCTTCCTTGCTTGGGCTCCAAGATCATATTGGGTCAGCATCACAAAAACAAAAGCTTCTGTTGGCTGTCTACAGTCCCACCTATCATGAGCAAGGGAAGAGTTCTGGGCCCAGAAAACTGCCCTATAGAGTCTTGGCTGATCATGGTGAGGAGAGAATCTCCTGCCTAACCACTCCCCCATTTTCTTGCATTTTTGGTTTAGACTAGGCCACACAATACTGGAGGACCCAGGAAAATGATGTACTTCATCTTTTTATATACCCTCCTAATCTATAAAAGATTTAGAAATAGAAATTCATTCTGAAATACATCCCAACATGATTGAGAGGATGAGAAATGAAAAGCACAAACCAGCAAGTTAATAATTACCCTTTAAGGACAGTGTTGAGACAATGTATAGATTAGGAAATCACACTCACATTCTGGGACTTTGTACATTACAGTGGTGGAGGCTGGCAGGTAATTGCTCTATGATGTAACTGCTTCGTCAGTAGGACACATATGGTTTCTGATTCACTTTATTATGTCACCTTCACAGGAAATGGCATCATAGATCTTGTATTTTGGATTTATAATTGATCTTAGCCCTTGGAAATTTCCAAAGAACTGAATAGAAATGGACATGATCAAGCTTTGTGTGTTAGCTTTGCCTACTATGCATCTTTCTTATAAGCAATGATAGATCAAGAAATGGGAAGCATTCTTTGAATAAAATAAATGGATAAAGGTCCATAAAACTATTGTAGGTGCTATAAGCAGAGATCTGGAAGCATTACTGTTGCTCTCTTGTAAGGCCAAGTACATCAGCCCATCACAACCAACGTTCTGGAGCCTTTCTCAGAAGCAAGAAAAGGAGGGATACCTCGGCCTCAGATGCTTCCAAGTCTTATCCAAGTGCACCCAGAACACAAGCTGGATTTTAACTCTCTGGACCATGTGTGGCATCACAGTAAGGCACACAATAAAAGGTATAGTAGATGCTGAGTGCTAACTGATCATATATTATACACTTTTCCTGCTATTGTCCGTACTATCAATAGAACATGTCCTTGGTACTACTGCCATAGCTGTAGTAATGGTCTGGCACTGTGTTTGTAGCAATTTTATCCCCATAAGTTAAGTGACTTGAATTACTGGTTCTGCAACCTATCATAATTTACAGACGTTTTCTTCGTTTGACACTAATTGGGCCATCTGGGATCAGATGCATGACCTTTTCTGTTTAACATCCTAATTCCAACAAGAGAGTTTGTCAGTCCTAAGTACAGAGTCACTTTCAGAGTTGAAGCAAACACATGGGATCAGACTGGAGAAGTTTTATGAATAATAAAGACATTTCTTATTAAATAAACTGTTCAGTTCTCCAGTAACAATTCAAACAGGAAATCAACTCTTACATCTGCTCTTTATGATAAGCGTATGGAAAGAAACACGATGAATTTCCAATTATCTCTTCCAACAACATGCTGTATGTCAGATGGGTGGATCACAGATCAAGCAGAACCACAAGTAACTCGAACTGCTATTTTCCCTTTTCTTCAAGTGTTCAAGGGACTAAGAAAACCATGAATGCCAATTTTACCTGCCTTCTCATCCTTTGTTCTCTTCTCCTTGACAGGGTTGAAAAACTATCCACCAACTATAGGCAGCCAAAGAAGACAAAATGAGATAATTTGGAGAAAGAGATATAAACAGACAAATTAAAAATTTGAAATTGTGAAAGTGTGAGGACACAAGTTTCTAACTCATCAGAGATGTGAGAGAAGTTGAACTTTTCTTATAAAACAGTTATACAGAACTGCCTACAGACTAAATACTTCTAAATATTTGAGTGTTGACAAGCACTTAATCATATTTTGCTATACAAAATAATGGGAAGTTTATTTAATATACTATTGACTTCATGCTGGTAAGAGATTGAATGTGGACTGGTGATATTAACTTATTCATTTCAAAATAATATATTGTCTATTAAGAGCAATGCAGTACTAGTCACAACCAGATCATGAAACTGGGATGGAAAAATGCATGTGAAGTGACCCCAAAATATTCAGGGGATGCTCTTACAATGGCAAGTACAATGTGTGGTTAAAACAGCTCTACCCCACTCAAAATGAATAACCAAAACACTGTTGATATTTTTTCTTACATAGCTAAGCCAAAGTGAAGATAAAGGTCACTCTTTGGAAACTCGAATAATGTTTTCTAGTTCTAAGAATGTATTGCCACAGTAGTGAAATCCCACAAGAAGATTCCAAAGTGACACTTGCCTGGCCTCATTATTTCTATCTCTGACAAAGCAGCCATTTCCTTACTTATAGAATTTTACTCTAAAGTTCAATTTGGAAAATATAAGTTGAAATCAATAGTGACTCTTGTTGTTGCCTCATATTTTTCCCTTTAAATATAATTCTGAAATCAAAGGGACTGGTTACCTTTACTTTGGTACATTCAAATTTCTTCAAGTGGGAGAAGGAGAACTCATTATATAAATGTAACCTCCACAAGAACCACTGCCTGTATGTGATTCAGAAACCCTACAGTGAATAGAAAGTAAAGTCAAAGGTTAAATTATTTAAGATTTGCAGTCTACCGTAGACTCACCTAAGAAAAGGACAGGTTGCCAGGTCTTTTGAGAAAAGTAGACAAGTCTGTAGGAGTGGGTACAGGGACATGGAGTAAGGAGTTGGGGAAAGGAAGGGAAGGAAGAGGGCAGGCATAGAGACAGGACGGCAGAAAAGATAGATGAATAATTGTTTGGTTTATGCTGGACCATGACTAATGCAGACACCATTTCCAGAAGATTTTTATGCCCAGGAAACCCCAAGTTATCCTGACACTGTACAAAATTCTTCCCAACTTTTTGCTGCATTCTATTCCCAGCATTCTTTCTGTGGAACTTAAGGTTTCAAAAATGATAGCTACTTGTTATTTTGAAATATTGAAAATTATTCTGTAAAAAATGTCTAGTTACCATCTAGTTTTCTATACTATCTCTTCTTTTGGATAATTTTTCATTTTGTATTCATCAAACCAGTTAGCTTTCAGCTAAGATGTGTTTTCCCATCTAACTGGGGCCCTCAAACTAAATAGTGATCTCTTCATGTTTATTTGCTTATTTCTACTTGTATTACAAGAGAACATGGCTTTACACAGATTACATACTCAATATTTTCTTAAAGTAAAGTGAATTTATATGTTTATTTTAGTAAACCTTTTTAAAAGACTTGCTTAGTCTATTCCAGAAAAGACTAAGATTTTTTTTTAATTTTCTGTGTTCAGAATGCATACACACATATGCACGCATGCACACACAAATAATTAATTAATAAATAATAAAATAAACATATTTCACTGAAGATGGAAACTTGACATCAGCCTGTTTTTTTTCCTCCCTTCCCTTCCTTCCTTTCTTCCTTTCTCTTTGTTCCCTGGCTCCTTCTTTTCTCTCTTTCCTTGTTCCTTCTTCCCTTTCTTTCTCTCTCTCTCTGTCTCTCACTATCACCTTCCCTTTCTGCCCTCACATCTTTCTTTCTGTATCTGAGAAAGGGGAACTTAGTCTAACCTGAAGCTCACTATATAACTCAGACTAGCTTTGAATTTACAGCAATTCTCTCCTCCTCAGCATTTTAAATATATATACAGGTAGTTACAATATGTGACAAAAAACTGCTCCCTCAACACATAAACCACAACCTCATAGGGAATACCTGCAACCCTAATGAGGAGCATCCCCAACAGAATGGGGGCAGGGACAAGGGAAACGAGGGTACCAACACATGATGTATCCACACAAAGCATCTTGTTTAATAATAATAATAATAATAATAATAATAATAATAATAAAACATTAAAATAAAAACAAAACAGAAACAATAGAAGGGATATTGCCCTGCTGAATTCTTGCTCCTCTAAATGGAGATGACAGTACAATGGTGAGATAAAGAAGATTAAGAGTCTCTGTGGTCCTACCCACTCCTTTCAAATTTCCAACAACTAGTTTTGATCCATATTCCCCTCTATTATCACATGAAGATACTTAAAATATATTGCTACAAAGTTAAACAAAATTTCCATGATGTGTTTATATTTTTTAAATCACTCTTCCTGATACAAAATAATAATTTTATAATATTTTGCACTTATTCATTTAAGGAATATTTAATTAGTGACTTATGTCTTTAACAGCTGTCCTTTTTCCCTTTGGAGCCAGGGTCTTACCATGTAGCTCAGGGTCTACAGCCTTCACCTCATGATCTTCTTGCCTCAGCATCCTAAATGCAAGATTACATGTGTGTGCCACCACACTTGGCTCCCACAACCTAATTCTAGTCCTGTTATCAATAGCTGGACATGGTGTTCATCTACACTAGTGCAGTGTTCCATGCATGCATTTGGTCATATTTTACTTACATGCTATAATTCACCAAAATGGACAGCATCTGCAAACATGTGGAATATCCATCTTGTCTCCAATACATGGAGAGAGATGTTTTGTAACAGCATATCCCTACCATTTACTAAACTTGGGATCCGTAAAACAATAAATTTGATCTTTAATATAGCTTTATCCATCAAAGAAGTTTTAGCTATATTCCCAGAAAGGAATATATGCCTATAAGCATTCTTGTATGAGGAAATTGCAATCATATCTACAATGATCTGGCACGCAGATGCTTCTGTATTCAACAAATGATGTTCATCCACAGTAAACTTGAAGTTTCTGTTGGAACTGACTTTCTTGTACCCCTTCTTGAAACTTCCTGCCCCAGTTTAGATCATCCAGCTCAGTTGGTGGTTTCACACCAATGCTGAGAAGGAATCTGTAAGGGAACAAATAGTGTTGTGTCCCCAAGGTGAGAACTTAGTTGAGGGTAATTTAAAAAGTTAGAAAAGGACCACTCTCTCTCTTGTACTTTGTGCACGGCCAAAGGGCACTGCTTTTTCCATTTGCTGTTGATGCTGTGGGTGAACATTAAACTCCCTTGCAGAATTCATTCTCAGTTACCTATTAGGGGAGTTATGCAACCTGAATCCTTAATGGACTTAATCAGCAGGATGACATGACATTTCCCCTACCCTGTGTTAAGTACAAGACAGAATACAAAGACATATTGGAGACATCTCTGCCCTTGAGGATTTTATAATCTACTTGCAGAGAGAAGAGGGTCACAAAAACTACTATAACCCATGACATGTCTACCAAAGGGACTGTTCACATCAGGGCTCATTTGTTTGCAAGGATAAGAAACACATTCAAAGTTGCTCAAGTTCAGCTGCAGAACACTTGCAGAAAGTCCAAGGAAAGTTAAACCTCCAGCTTCCTGGGAAGGCATGTGGAGAAAGCAGAGAACTGTTGTTTTCTGGATTATCAACTGGGATATTTCTACTATTTAGTCTGTTTGCCTCTGAATCTCTGCTCTGAGCATCTTTACATGTCTAACTTTGCAGAAGCTTATGTATTCTAGCCAAGTTAGTTTCTTATTGCAAACATTGAATTGGAAAAGATGCTATAATCTCTGTTGGCATTCTCGTGGCAGCAGCAGCAGCACTATGAGCTGGGCATCACCAAGTGATTTTCCTGTCTCAACTGTCCTGTCCACAACAATGAAAAGAATGGGAATGGAAACAATGAAAAATAGAAGGGCAGAAGCAAAGGTTTTCACAAAGAAAAGTAAGGACTTTGATTATTCCTGCATTGCAAAATCACTTCAAAGCATTCACCCCAGCAGGATTGCATGCAGAATAGCTCTTTTTCATTTGCAAGTTAAGGAGACATCTTGCAGTGCATCTCCATCCATAGGCACAAATCATTTCCTCTTTGATTTCCTGGCAATTGAGCCAAAATTTATTTTCAGGTTTCTTCCTTAGAAAGGAAACATATTGGGTGAGAGTGCACTAAATCTGGAGATCCCTAAATTATCCAATCATCAACACCTGAAAGCATTTTTTAACATCCAGTTTAACATGATGGATGTTGAGATTATTGGTCCTGCAGAGGAACAGATATGGCAAAAGGGAGTGGATGTCATTTGGTTAAAGATATGAAAAGATCTTTAAGGAAATGTCATAAGTCATTTTAGTTTGAGGTTCGTTTGAATCATTTCTCTCAGTGCTTTAGTAGTTTTGAGAGATGTGCTCTACATAGCCCATGAAATAAGGAAAGACATGAATTGAATAGCACAAGTGTCTTCAATAATTTTTCAGGAAAGCATGAGATAATTAGGCAAGGAATGAAGAAGTGGGAAGAATTAGACAAGGAATGGACACCTATCCCTGAGTTAGGGCCAAGGTTTATTAAAATGATTGATGCTTTTCAAAAAAAAACCCAATATAGTTAAAATTAATGAGACTGAATAATACCAATGGATGCAAAGCAACTGAAATTTTCATACTTTAACAGATTGTAAGTCCTTATAGACACCATGAAAAACTGTTCAATGATAACCACATTCTATGATCTAGAAGTTCTCCTGCTAAGAAAACATTTTGAAGAAAGGTAAAAACATTTCACCCAGAGACATAGAGAAGAGTAGACAATTAAATTGTGGTATATTCCTACAACATGGTACTGTACAACAATGTGAATGAATGGATCTTAATTATAGGAACCAACACAAGACATTCACAAACATAATGTCAAAAAAGCCAGATATCAAAGACTACATGCTCCATGATTCTGTCACGATTCTTAGCAATGTCAAGTACTTTTTCTTCTGATCACAATCAGGCATCCAGACTATGAGGACTTAGTAAAACAAAGGAGATTTGTTGAGAAAGGCAGGGCAAGCATGTTCATGATTTTAGCCAGCATCCAAAAATGAGAGAGAGAGACAGGAAAGAACAAGTCATGCTTTCTGAGTGAAAGCTCAGAGAAGCAAGCCTGCTCTGCAGTTGAGGCTATGAAAGCAACTGAATGAAGGTGGTATTTCCACTTCTGGTGAGTGTAGTACATTATGTCAGCAAGGGGATAACTATTCCTCCCACCTTCTTAGCATGTCTTTAGGTGACAGTCTCTTAACCAGCTAGGTGTCTGACAGAATCCATTAGATTAACTTTTAAGGGAAGTAACTTAGACTCCACCCAGGGCTAGAGGACATTGTCCCTCTGGTCAGGAAGAAGTGGCTCTTCCCTTTCATAGGGTATTTTAAAAATCACATGGATGGGCAATTTGTGATATTGCCATTTCTGCTGTTACCAAGGCAATAGCATTGGGTCTGTCTTTTAATGATCTCCAAGCCAAGTGTGGGCATACATATCCCTATTCCATTTGTATAAGGTCTCCAAAAGACACAATCCACTGATTTCGGAAACTCCTAACTGGAGATGTCACATGCAGAACTGTGGAAACTGTCCAATTAAACCCAGACTTTCAGTCATCTTGTAAAGGTATTAGGCACAGGAGTGAAGCTTAACTTGCTCTTTTTAGACCAGTCCATCTGCCAGTTGAAGACTAAAGTGTCTCCTCTCGATTTATCCATCTATACCTAAGTCACCAATGGACAAAATCGTGAGCTACAATAAAATGGTTGTTATTTCAGTCACCATATTGTGGGTGGCTTGTTATCCAGCAGTATATGACTCCCAACTCACCAAGGTTGAAATCTTCGTTTTATCTCTTTCATTCCTACCCTTTCCCCTACCTCCTTTGGGTGCACAAGAGGAACTTGTGATTGAGCCAGGCATTCTGGGTTTAAAATCATATTTTATATCATAGTACACTCCCAAGCCTTATCTTCGGGGATACACTGGAAGACACTCAGTGGATGTGTGAAATCTCAGAATGTAGCACATCCTATATATTACTGCAACACAGCCTATGGTACTGGGGCAGTAGATCTGATAACCAAAAAGGTTACTCAGTGACAGTGGGTCACTGTGGACAAAGAGATGATGCAAATCCCAGGCTGGAACAGGGCTGTGGCATGAATATCACAGTAATCAGGACAGGATACAATTTCAAATTTAAGTATTACTTATTTCTGGAATATTCCACTTAATGTTGTTGGGCCACAGTTCATCATGGGTTACTGAAAAGTGAAGCAAAACATCAGATAAGGGGAAACTACTGCACATGGAATGTTGCCTCAGGCTATTCAACTGCTCTAAGACTCATTTTCAAATCGAATGTAAAATGAGGGTAGAAGTTGAGCTCTTTATCTGGTTGCTATGAGGTTTCAACATGTATCTAAATAATGGCTTAGAAAGAATTTATGAATGCCATTTTTGGAGACATAGGCATTGTGATGAAAATACACATGAATCCTGTTAGGTAGCCACCCTGTAAAGTATACCCTTACCTTGTCCCTCCATATACATTCTTCTTGGTACTTCTGCCCTCCCCCGAAGTTAACCAGGATTTCTCTTATTGACTTCTACAATGACCTTCCAACTCTGCTTTCTAGCCTTTACTTTCTTACTGGCATTACAGGTCTTAGGTTACCATACTGTCCTTAAATGAAAACTTAAAACAGTATTTAAGACTTTCCACTTAAAAAAGATGATTTGCTAGGCTGGAGAGATGGCTTAGTGGTTAAGGAGCTTGCCTGCAAATCCTAAGGACCCAGGTTCAATTCCCCATAACCCATGTAAGCAAGACACACAAGGTGACACAAGTGTACAGGTGGTACATGCATCTGGGATTTGGTTGCTGTGGTTAGAGGCCCTGGCCTCCAATTCTCTCTCTCTCTCATAAAACAAAGATTATTTGTTGTTTCCTTGAATGTGATCTAAATCACTGGGTAGGATCTTTCTGTCTGCCCCAAGTGACTTTTTACCCATCTCTATTGTCAAATTATTTTTGCCTTTAAACACTATTTTAGGCTATCTATCAACTAAGCCTTTGCTATTTTTTAACTATTTTTATTCATGATATTTATACTAGGATATTATGAATTTTGATCATAGCCCCACCCCTTACTTTCTATTCACTTCTCCCTTTCCACCCTCTTTCCATCTCCTTCCCAATGAGTTCTTCTTCTACTTTGATATCTTATTTTGTTTCTCATCATGTGTCTGTGTGACCCTCTGAATTTAATTAGGGTTGCATGTATGGGCACCAGGAGTTGGGAGGGGATTATCTTCCAGAGCATGTGGGTCCTATCAGTGTTACCAACACTACAAAGAGTCTCCCACTCCTCCAGCCACTATTAACTGCCTAGAAGTCTCTCTCCTTGATTTTCCTATTAGCATTTCTCCTCTTGTGTACTCTCTCTTTCCATCCACTCCCATTTTACAACTTATTATTTAGAAAATCCATGACAAACATCCCTACCAATCACACATCACGGTCATTTACAATTTCTTAAACCTTCCTATATAATATAATCCTTTAGCATGAGAATAATGCATTGTGCCTAGTGAATATTTACTAAATACTCATTAAATGTCTCAAAGTGGTAAAAGTGGATTGAGTGGTGAACTGGGTAAAATCTAACCAGGAGTGTTATGTCAAACAAAATTTCTGTGTGTCTAATCCATTCTGAAAACTATTTGCATGCCAACTAATAAGAAATTGTTGCTATTTTTATAAACTTCTAAGAAAAGACATTCCATTGATTCTTTCAGTCACATACCCCAGGGTATAATAAACTCTAATGTCAGATAATCTCATTTCTCTCTACCCTATGTCCTTCATGATACAGACTGAACAATTTCTTTCTGATTTTTCCAAGTGAAGATGAAAAAAAAAAAAAAAAAAAAAGAAAGTGTGGGCTGGAGAGATGGCTTAGCGGTTAAGGCGCCTGCTGCTAAGCCTAAAGAACGCCTGTTCAATTCTCCAGATCCCATGACATATACATGTTTTGATGAATAAACTAGTAAGTATTTCTTTTTGGTAATAGTTTTTATGCCCATTGATATAAATGGTCATATATATACGTATACACACATACATATATATGTATGTGTGTGTGTGTGTGTGTGTGTGTGTGTATAAAGTTTACCTTTGCTTTTCCCCTAAGAATTAACTCAATCTCCTTCGCTCTTTCAGAGATAATTTTCCATATCCTTCCTCGTTGCCACAGAACCTAACATGACCATCTTTACCTCTCCTTTAATTTCCTATAATGAATACCCAATGCAAAGCGTCTATCAAGGGCTGCTCTGTATCTGTGGCCTCCCACAAATCCACACATGCTATGCCCATGTGATCACATTTCAGTTACTGAGGATTCTTTACCTGTCCATCTTTTACTCATGGGCTGGCCTCTCTGCACATGGGTATTTCTTTTTAGAAAAAAAAAAAAAATCTGTCTGCCCTGTCCCTTTTGGATTTGTACAAAATAGTATACAAATCAGTATATAGAAATTCCATTTCTCAAATTCTGCTTCTGCTAATGTGAGACTCTTCCTGATAGCCCATATCTCCTGACACCCCATTAAACAGAGAGGAAAAACAGGAATAAGGTGAAAATTATAAGCTACTAGATATCAAAAAATCTATATCAAGAGGCTTTTAGAAAGAAAAATATACTGTAATACATTACTTATACTAATGGTATATATTGAAGAGTTGGATCCTAACCTGCAGGGTCCTGGGATTTTCTTTGGATAAATTTCATAGAGTTGCTGTTTAGGAGAAAGAACTGAGTGAGTGGTGCCCGATGTTTTAAGTAAGAGTGTATTATATAATAATTCCTGCACCAGATTGACAAACCTTTTCGGTTATGAGATTGAAAATGTAGAAATTGAGACATGTGGCTTCCCCTGAAATAGCTCAAATCTGCCATCACCTGTGGAAAATGGTTAAAAACAATATATACAATAAAGACATGGATGTGATTGACTGAAACTTTATTCAAAATCATAGGTGGAGGCAGAATCTGGCCTCTGGGCCACAGCTTGCCAGATCTATATGTAAAATTATAAATAGCAAGACTTTACTCACTGCATGGAGTGATGTGTAAAGAACTAGTGATCATAAATTCTTGACATCATACAGAAACTTATTTCCTTAGACATAATTTCCACATAATGTGTATGTGTGTGTGTGTATAAATAAATATATTATGTCATGTATATATGTATTCATTATGTGTGGTTAAGGAGCATGCGTGTGAAGTCTAAGAACCCAGGTTCGATTCTCCAAGTCCCATGTAAGCCAGATGCACATGGTGGCACATGGATCTGGAGTTCATTTCCAGTGCTTAGAGGAGGGAGGAGAGAGAGAAAGAGATAGAGAGAGACACACACACACAGAAACAGAGAGAGAGAGAGAAAGAGAGAGAGAGAATGGGCATGCCAGGGCCTCCAGCCACTGCAAATCAATTCCAGATGTATGTGCCCCCTTGTGCATCTGGCTTATGTGGGTCCTAGAGAGTCAAACCAGCATCCTCTGGCTTTGCAGGCAAGCACCTTTAACCCTAAGCCATCTCTCCAGCCCTAAGCATTTTTTTAAAATATGGTTTTGAACAACTCTATCACAACAGGTCAAGAATGTCTTAGTGAACACCCTACAAAAAATAAAGCATGCTGTATCTATATGAGCTAGAATAATTTAAATTACCATTAATAAAGAAAGTATAAAAGGTATGGTATATGAATCTCCTCAGTTATAATTTTTGTATCCTTTCTTTTCCATTTAATTAACTATATGGGACTGGAGAAACAAAGTTTTGGATTTATGAATGTGTTCATTATTTTGTCAAAACACCAGTGCTTAGAGTCACAGGTATTACGGAAATATAAGATCAGAACTTATAACTATAGCACCTTCTCTCTACCTTTAAATACATTTCTACAATACTCTCCATGTTGTATGTGGAAGTGAAGTGAGTGTCTACCTACCTTATGCATTTTTTTGTAATCACACATTTTCAGGGGGATGTTTTAAAGTTTTAAATAGCTTTAAAAGGGAAAATACTAACCCACCCTAAATGGCCCGAGTAAGGTTTCCTAAAAGAATTGATGGATTCTGAGATGTCCCTTGAGGTCATTTGGGCTGGAAAAAATCATGCACATTCAACAATATATTAAGTTGATGATTTAAGAATTTAGGAATTCTAATTCCATTGAGGTCAATATCATATCCTGAGATTATTTCAAATAGGGTGACAAAAATGATTTAAAATGGAAGAGACTTATAATGAACAGAACATGGCTCAATGATCAAAAAAATCAATATGTTCATGGGCTGGAGAGATGGCTTAGCGGTTAAGGAGCCTAAGAATGCCTGTTTGTTCGATTCTCCAGGTCCCACATTTAGCCAGATGCAAAAGTGAAGCAAGGGTGCAATGCTGCACTTGCCCACAAGGGGTGCATACGTCTGGAGTTCATTCACAGAGGCTGAAATGGCCCTGGCGTGCCCATTCTCTCTCTGTGCCTCCCCATTTCCCTCTGTCCTTCTCTCTCTCTCTCTCTCTCTCTCAAAAAAAGCAATATGTTCTGCCCAGAGTGGTAATGTGAACAAAGTCTGATAGTTCCATAAAATACCCCACCTAATTGCTAGATTAAAGTTAATACACTGACGTCCTCAGGTACTCTCACCACCACCCTCATGTGACCTAGAATATCTCCCTTGGGCAGTAGGATCTTTCCGTAATGTTTTTTTTATTTTTTAAGTATAATGAGTATTCACCACTTCAAACCACAAAGGCATCACCCCAGAATCTCAACACTTCATAACTCATTTTAATGTTTATACAAATGCTAAATAAAGAAAATGCAATTATTATCACTCCTCCTTGTAGTCTTCTTGGTTTTGTCTTCTCTTGGTTTGTTCTGACTTACACACACACACACACACACACACATACAGAAAAGAAAAAAAGAAAACTAGTACTGCTCCATTTGTAATCAACTAAATAGACATTAGTGGGTCGAACTCTGATAGTGCCCAGAGATGGCTGAAATATTGGATGTAATTGTGATGTCCTAAAGAAATAATTAGCAACTCATCATACTGTGCTTGAGAAGATATTATGTTTCTTGTCTATTTTTGTTAAGATAAAGATGACAAAGAAGGAGAAGGAGGAGGAGGAACAAGGGGGGGGGGATGAGAAGACTCTGAACTCTTCACTAAGTGAACAGAGGGAGTCCTTTCTATACAGGCCCACCCCATTGTAACTGTTGTAAATAAATATATTTTCTTATCAAAAACTCCCATAAATTTCATGAAGAGGGTATCCATATCTTGAAATGAGTTTCTAAGTGATGGATACTCTTTGTATAAATGCCAGACATAAGATACTTTCCCCTTCTCATTATGTGAAACAAATAAGGCTGAAAGCTGGGAAATTTTTTTAAAATGCTATTCCACTGATAATTGTGTCATCAACTGCAGTGTGGTAACTTTATTTTCATGTGTCTGTGGTGGGGGGGTGTCATGGGCACCTCATAAAATGAGATTGTCTCTAATGTCTCTGGAAATGTATTTAGACATCTCTATCTAAATTCAGAAATAAATCACGAGAATGATTTCAATTCTTATCCCTTTCTGAATAATTAATCATTATGTTAATAATAACCAGCATTCATTCTCTGTACAGATAACATCTTTATAACTAATGTATTATTTTCCCATTTGCATCTAAAACATTCTGCTCTTCTATTAGCTTCATCTCCTGTAGTTACCCAATCATCTAAATTCCCCACCTTCCCCATAATACTGCTTTAACTTAACCCGGCTGTCATTTCACACCCTTCTGCTTTCTCCCTTAGCCTCAGCCCTTCAGAATAAAGATTTGTTCAAGTCATCCCTTTGCTTAAGAAAATTGATGGCTATCTCTACACATGAGAGAAACAGCATAGATCGCTTAATATCTGATCCCAGTGTTTAATCTGGTCTTTCCTGCCTTGCATCACTTTTCACACCCTCTCCTTTCCATACCTACATATGTAAGGAATGTAGATTGACTTTCATATGTGCATCGTTATTGTTCCAGGCTTTTCATTCCCATCCTTCAACACTGAGTTCAAGTATCACCCACCATTCTCAGCTAGCCTTCTTCAAGCTTCCTCCTTAACTTATACTCCATCCAACCAGCTCAACCAGCTGTCATAGGTGAGCTTTTTTTTGTTTGTTTGTTTGTTTGTTTTTTTGGAGAGAGACACAGAGAGACAGAGAGAGAAGGAGAGGCAGACAAAGATGGGCGCATCAGCAGTGTCTCAGCTGCTGAGAACGAAATCCAGATGTGAGCGCCCCCCTAGTGGGCAAGTGCAGCATTGCGCCCTTGCGTCACTGCATCTGGCTAAACGTGGGACCTGGAGATTGGAACCAGCATTCTTAGGCTTAGCAGGCAGGCGCTTTAACCACTAAGCCATCTCTCCAGCCCCATAGGTGACCTTTATTGCACAACATGACTTGGAGTAAGCTATTCTCTTTCCTAACAAGAGACCAAAGGCCATCTCTCCTATGTCTAAAATCTCAAGGATTACCATGATGCTTGGCACATGTTTTTCATTTGTGGAAGAATGGATAATGACAAGGATGGAAGTCCCCTGTCAAAAATATGAGACATTAGTATGCTCACTACTTTCCTAAACAAACACTATGTCTACATGTTAACAGCATAAATTCATATTTATCTCTTCAAATGAATATCTTGTTTTTTTCTTTTAGTTTTTTGAGGCAGGGTCTCGCTCTAGACCAGGCTGAGCTGGAATTCACTCTGTAGTCTCAAGGTGACCTCGAACTTATGGTAATCCTCTTACCACATATATTTTGTTTTGAAAACAGGAGTTCTGATAGGACCTAGCTCATACACCTTATTTGCCTGAGACAATTTTAATAAATTATTATAAATCCCTTTTGCTTATCTTAGTTAAATTTACATTAAACTCTCAAACCTACAAATAAACCTTTTTTTTTCCCCATCCTTCTCTGATTCTAACCATATCTGTTTTGGCCCTTCGTTGCTGAGTCATATTTAGGTTATGTCCACCAGCCCACCTCTGCCTCAGTGTAAGCTAGTAGAAGATAATAAATAAAAGAAACACTTACAGAAAAATAAAGTACACATGCACAGAGTCTGGTGATTAGGGCTGGAAAACAACCCAACAAGAATTGTTTTGCCATCAGGGGCAAGATCTAGAAACATGGTACATGGAATATTAGTCTTGAGCCCAGAAAAACATCCCTGGAGAAGTCACTCTTCTTCCACTGTACAGAAGACAGATATCTCCAGCTTGTTTTTGAGATCTGAAATGCCCAGTCTGAGCAGAAGGGAGAGCATTAGTTCTCATGGAGAAGTGGATTTAGGAAATTGGAGCACACGTGAATAGCACACTGCAGTAGCCATGTACATCATAAAAAACTACACAAACTGCCCTTCCACAGATGACTTGAGGGAAGAATTTTAGGACCTCCCATAGAAAAGCTCTGAAAACCACATGGGCCAACAGGGAGTCAGAGCACAAAAGGAAACTTTACTAGAATGAGGGACAATAGAAAAAGATGTACAGAAACAAGAGAGGAAACCAGACCAAGGACAGGATTAAAGTTAGAATCAGGCAAGTCATAGGGTGAAGAACACATTAATGATCTAGTATGGAACAGGGATGGCATTATGAATTTTGTGATAAGGAATTTGTCAGTGCAATGGGTCTTCTGAATGTGAACATGAATCGTAGTGTAACATTACTGACCCACCAGGTAAAACTCCAATCCAAATGTAGAGACTCTTCTTTGATCACAACGTTGTCATAAGAATGGGGAACCAATGAGGCGGTTTACATCTGATAACAGCTCTGATGTATTGTTTACCAGGAGCTGACATGTTGTTTATTCTACTTAGCAATTAAATTTGTTTTCAGTCATTTCTGGTTTAAAACCACTAATGTTGGTAAATTTTCAGTCAAATTCAAATGATTATACTTTTATACTGCTATTCAGCCCTTTGAGATCAGAGTTCTCTCATACTTGTCATACTCAATACTTGCCTTTGCTTGGACCCTTTCCTGGAAAGTTAAATTCCTAAAGTGCTTTTGTACATGCCTCCTGACAGTGAAGAAGAAGGAAATGTGTCTCTGTGTTAGGAAGCTTCAATGTGGAAATGGGAATTAGTGGTACACTTTATCAGACCAGTGCAGCCTTTGCCTGGTAGTGGGTGTGGTGATTGAGCCATGGTTCTGTCTTTGCTGATCTTTTCTGCTCATGTTTCTAATAATTTTGTATCGCATGCTGGTAGCATCAAGTTCTGGCTCTATCACAGATGATCTTTGGTACCACCTGTAAGTCTTGAGCGGTACCTCCATTCAATGCACATCCCTCTGTATCCTCCATCTGGCTTTGCTCTGAGGTGTCAGGATATTAGCTAAAAGACAGTTTTGACTATTAAAGATGTTACTTTGAAAACTAGGTATACTCCCCTCACAAACTTGGCCCTACGGTCACTCTTGCTTCCTTCTAGTACCCCTATACATTCTTGTTTTACGACTAGGTTAACAATGTGCTTGAAGTCTCAGCTCCTCTTTTGAGGAGGAGCTGGGAGTTTCACAGGTCGGGGGAAAGCATTTTCAGACTCCCTTAGCAGTGGTTCCATCCTCATTCATTTGTACATCATAAGGGTGTGGGCATTGCTGTCTATGCAGTGGGATTGGGTGCACAGTGCATGCTGTTGTCTTCTTGGAACTCTGAGCCCTCCATCTTAGCTTTTCCCTGGGGATGGGGAAGGTCAGCAGTGAGTAAGGAAGGCAGGGAAGGCATTATTTAGGAAATATTCCTTATATCCTGCACATATTACAAAATGGACAAAAATACCTCAAAAAAGTTAGGAGACCAAATTATATAAGAAGGATTACAATGTGCAAAAATAAGTAAAAGCCCACATAGCTTAATTTTAAAGCAAAAAGAAAGAGAATATAAAAGATTTTTTTCCTTGTCACTCACATTAAGACATGGATATATCAGTTTTACAAAGAACTTAGAAATCATAGAGTTAACAGCCATAATTTTGCATGTTATCCAGACCCAGAGTCCATTTAAATGCATCACCCTACTCAAGGTTTGAAATTTTTCCAACAATATGGATATTCCACATTCACTGCTGGCATTGCCAGGCACCTGAGAATCCACTATGTATGTCCAATACTGTTTTTGTCTGAAGGTTGCATAAGATATTTAGTGAGAGTTAATCATTTCAATTTAAGTTAAAATTCAACCATATGTGGAGTTGTCAATGCAAATAGCTCACCTGTGTTGACAATCAAAGGATCGGATACCCTGAACACATGGCTTGGTGTACACATTAACAGGTGATACCATTCTGAGAAATTGGCATATTTCCATTCAGTCTAATTATAAAATGTATTGAAATTTTTCAGACATGAGAAAAATGTAGGTTTTAGAAGGTAGGAAATGCAATGAGCATCAGGGGGATCAGAATATGAGAGAAAATGATCAGAAAAGCAATTCCACTGAATTTCTCTGTTAAGATGTCAAAGATTCACAAATAATGGAAGATAAGAATATAAATGGCCAAACCTATAGAATTTTTTTTTATTTGTCTGGCTTTACCTAGGTTCTTTATATTCATTTTATTTTCCAAAAACAGAATCTGAGAACAATGAAATGACTTTCTCAGGGCCACACAGCAGCATGAGTGAGCTGACTTCAAGACTTGTGAATAATAGTTGGTTATTGCTTTGGTATCAAAGCATTTGACAAAGGTCTCTTCCTCCTTTTTCTCCCCCATTTATCCCACCCTCCAGATGCCATCAAAAGTAGTAATTATAAGAGAAAGTCTACACCAATTAAACAACAACACAGAGAACAATGCCATCTGGATTACCAGTCTCTGTACCTTTGTATGACTCCATATATTTTAAGAGAGAAAGTCCAGACTTTCCATACTTCTCGTTATTTTCAACAGGGTCACAAAGAGATAGTGGATGAACCTTAGAATGAGTCAGTACCAAAGGCTTCAAAAGTCCACAAGAAATACATGACCTTATGCCAAGTTCAATGCCCAAAGCTTTGGTTCTGGAAAATGAGTGAATCATTGCAAATAGTTTTCACAGTTATTGTGAAGATTGACAGGGAGACTATTTTAAAACTCTGAATATGCTGGCTGACATAGTGAAAGAACTGTATGCATTAACATAGGGGGAGACACTCCTTGTTTAAATTCAAATGAATTTTAGAGTATATAGGAAAGTGAAAAAGGATTGATGTATAAGCATTATACTGCTATCTATCTTTTTAAAGGCAAGAGGGACAGGCACCAAATTAAGTTTTAAGTAAGGCAATTATTTTAGTATTACCTAGACAAGCCAAAATATAATGTTCAGGGCTGACATGCCAATCAAAGACCCAAGTCAGGAGAGAACAAAGTGTCATAATAAGTAGACAAAGCTGTTGGTAATGTTAGAAAATCTAGAAAGATCTGAGCAGATGCACCACTATAAAACCATTATTCTCTGACTTTCTATAGACAGAAAGAGTTCAACAGGGTCAGTGTGTCTGTCATTTTAATAAAGCCAACTGGCCAGGGCACTGTCACACTAATAAAGGAGATAGAACTTAATTCCCTTAAAATATTCATTTTCATTTGCTAGTTTTCTAGTGATGTAGCCAGATACTCTTCCTTTTTCTTACACTAGAAAAAGGACTTCTAATTCACTCACTAAATGACAGTGTCTTGGCTGTTGTGCCAATCTTGGACATGGAAATTACACTCCTGGATGTGCCAACCAGAAGATAGTGAACTCATATCTTGGTTCCAGTAGGAGGCTTCTATTAAGGTGGCCTGTCAGTTTGTCTGGCCTATTTTATTAGTAAGTGAAGTGAAAATGCTTTGTTTCAGAAGAAGCTATCCTAATTTTTATACCCAGAAGCACTGGATATATAAAAGGTATTTCTAAAATTTTCCCCTCCTTTGGGCATTCACTATTTTTTTTTTTTTTTTTTTTTTTTTTTTTTGCCTAGGGACACATTATAAGGATGATTTTAAAAAGAACTACAGGGAAACAAGAAAGTCATCATTTCTATTAACTTTCCTTTGAAATATTAGAACTTCCATCCAGGACTACAATTATATAGCTAGTATAGCACAGCAGTTTGTCTGGGGAAAGTGGGAAAATGTGTACCCCATTTATTTTGCTACATGTCTTAAGAGCATATGTTTTGTTAAATGTTATTCCTGAAAGAACTCCATTGCAAAAGATATTTCTAGAATAGTCTTGGGCCTCATCAACTGCACATGGTTTTGCAGGCCTTCCAGGGAAAAGAAGCAGATAAAGTAATGTATATTATGTGAAGTTAGCTGAAAGTGGGGCTGTGGAACAGAATCCAGGACTATTATCTACTAGGAAAGTGGACCCAACAGAATCAGGCAATTTGATTAGAACATTTTCTTAACCAGAACAGAAGTAAAATCTTGGGGACAAGATAATGTTCAGGTTTGGACAACAGCCAAGAGGCCAGACTCCTAAGTCAGCATAACAGAATCCTTCTAAAGCTGTGCTTGCTATACTCTATAATTTGGAATACAACTGTCTCTTCTTGGAATTGCTGCACTAGAGTAGCAAATGGGCCCATAATGTGCCTTGGTCTGGATCTCTCAGACATCTGTTTCTTTCTACAAATCAGTCACCAGGAAGTTAGGTCCTATAGGAAGTGCTGCAGTGCATGTGGATATGAGCGTTAGAAGAGGCGATCCATAGAGTGCATAGGGTAAGAGGAAAGGCATCATGTCTGTCTGAGGATGCCTCATTTCATAGAAGCACATGCATGAATATATGCACATAAAGTAGGTATAATCAATATGTCCAAGTCCTCAGAAATTGTACTGGGCCTTATAAACATCATCTACTAATAGCTCAGATTGCCAGATTCAGCACCCTGCCTTATAATACATGCAGAAATGAAATTATTTAGAAGCAATAACAGTATAGTATTTCAACAAGAACAAATGAATACAACTCAACCTTAGCCTATGAATGCCAGGGGGTCATCGTGATGGGGTAATCAGTCAGATGGAATTAATCAGAAAGGAACTTCAGAAGGATGCTAGCTAAAGGATGTTGGCTGGCAGGTTGATTATCATGGACCATGAGCAGCACCCTCTGACCTAAAATAACAATAAATTGCTTTGGGCAAACCAATTTGAAGTCATTGAATAAACTGGACACCAAGTGAGTGCTTGACAAGCATTCGGGACACCTAATACATCTTGTTGAGAAAACTATAGTTATAAAAAATATCCAGAGTTTGACAATTTAGCAAATGATCAAATAATTCACAGAGGAGGTTGCTTAATAGATGTCCCATGGGTTCTTAGGTGCCTGTATTGATCTGAGTCTCTTAGAACTACAGTATAAGGATTGTGTGAGCAGAGTACCCAGTGATCACTGGGGCTAGAAAATAATCTTTACTTGTTAGAAAGAAGCACCAAGTTGAGAAAGTATAAATTACTGCATATTTCCAAATCTGAAGAGATCATCTGCCTTCTTTTCTGCATCTGGAGAGAGAATCAGGCCACACGAGAAGAGCAAACCAATGATAACATCATTTCAGAAGATGGAGAACAGTCAGGGAAAGAAGAAAGGAAGCATTTATTTTCTTAAACTCCAAATTCAAAAGTTGTGGGGAAGGGAGGAGGGGAAACAAACACAAAGTTAAATTTAAAAATGACCTGGTACCATAGAAACCTTTATCCTTGCAGATAGCCTGTTGTAGTCAGGTTCACATTGCTGGCAGAAAACATTCAACCAAGAGCAGCTTGTGGAAGAAAGGGTTTATTTTGGCTTATAGACTTGAGGGGAAGCTCCATGGTGGCAGGGGAAAATGACAGCATGAGCAGAGGGTGGACATCAACCTCCTGGCCAATATCAGGTAGGCAACAGCAACAGGAGAATATGCCAAACATTGGCAAGGGAGATCTGGGTATAACTCAGATAAGCCCGTCTCCAACAATACACTGCCTCCAGGCGTCATAATTCCCAAATCTCCATCAGCTGGGAACCTAGCATTTGGAACATCCAAGTTTATGGGGGACACCTGAATCAAACCACCAAATAGCCTAAAAGATATAGCCCTCTAAAGGAGTAAGGGGGTATCTGAAAAGCAGGACCCCAGAGAGGATGGGATGAAGCCCAAATTTAAAAGAAAATATTTTTCTGTCTCTTGCCTGTAACTCTCTGTTGCAGGCAGGTTCACATTACTAGCAGAAATCACCTGGCCATGAGCAGCTTGTGGTGGGAAAAGGAGGGGTTATTTTGGCTTATAGACTCAAGGGGATGCTCTATAATGGCAGGGGAAAACTATGGCATGAGCAGAGGCTGTACATCTACCTCCTGGCCAACAAAAATGGACCACAGCAACAGGAGCGTGTGCCAAAAACTGGCAAGAAGGCGCTTGCTATAACACCCATAGGCCTTCCCCCAACAATACACTGCCTCCAGGAGGCATAATTCCCAAATCTCCATCAGCTGAAAACCTAGCATTCAGAATACCTAAGTTTATGGGGGACACTGAATCAAACCACCACACTCCCAGTACCAGAGATTGTTTGCTACCCACATTGAGCTGTTGATCAGAGAGACCTACCTGGTCCCCAAATAAAGACAGCTTTCTGTCAAGGCACTTGATTATGTGCCTGAGTCAAAAGGTAAGATCCTATTACTGAAGACACCATATGCTGCCAACACAGAACATGGAGAGACCTGGCTGGAATCCAGAAGAAAGCCAGTCCCCAGACAGTTAGCCTGTCTAGTGCTGGAAAGCACTACATGAGCTATTAGGGGAAAGGGGCCAACAACGGTCTGAGCAACCAGAGGTCTAAGCTACTCAGAAGCAAACACCCTGACATAATGTACATGCCAGTGAAATAGCTGCACACAGCCTCAGTGGGTAACCAATAGCTTTCTAATTGGCTAAGATATCCACTGAGTGTATAGGAGCCCATATCTGGATTTGGGAACCAGATCAGAACCCTATGGAGACAAAGATTAATAGTAATAATAATAAGCCAGGAATGGTGGCACACACCTTTAATCCCAGCACTTGGGAGGCAGAGGTAGGAGGATCACTGTGAGTTCATGGCCACCCTGAGACTACATAGTTAATTCCAGGTCAGCCTGGACCAGAGTGAAACCCTACCTTAAAAAAAAAAAAAAAAAAAAAAAAAAAAAGATTAATAGTAATAAAAATAATAAATAAAAATTTTAAAAAAGAAAACTCACTCTACTTTAAATGTTTCTCCCAAATGGAGACCCTACAGGTTAGTTCAGTGCCCTGTTGAATTATACCTGATAAAATTTTTGTCCTATTCTAGCATAAAGAGAAAATTCATGATCACCAAACAATCTGGCTGCTATAGTAGTCTTAAAAGTCTACTATATCAAACATTTTGTAATATATTATAAAATTTTGAATAAAAAGGCAGTTCTCACACTAAAGAAAAAGAAAAGTTGTTGTAAGTACAGTGAAACACTGAGAGCTGAAGGCAAGACATTTGGCTCATTAGGTGCCCACATTAACTGAATGGTGGTGTCCAAAAGATATGGGGTTTATCCGGAATCTGTGGGCATTTAGAGAATGGAGTTGAGGTTCTTAAGATAAGATCATTTTAGATTGCCTGTATAGGTTGTAATTCCCAATGGCAAATGCCCTCATGAAGAGACAGAGAGGGGAAATGACAGGACAGAAGGCCATATGGGTCTGAGGTAGAGACAGGAGTTATGCCATCACGGCACTGGGAACACCTATCACAATCACTGCAATTTGGTACACAGACTTGGAATAGATGAGATCCTGTGGCCTCCAAAAAGAACTTTTTGTGTCTAAACTGTAAGAATGTACACTTCTATTGGTTTAAGCCTCCCCTCCCCCAGAAATTGTGGTACTCTAGTAAATTATGACAATTTCCACTTCAGGAAAGGGATACAGTGGAATGGTTTTGGGAGAGGTCAGTGGGCACATACTGAGGTTTCCCAGGAGATGTTTAATATATGCATTTAATAAGTGAATCTGGGACTGGATGGATGGCTTAGCAGTTAAGGCACTTGCCTGCAGAGCCAAAGAACCCAGGTTCATTTCCCCAGAACCCATGTAAGCCAGATGCACAAGGTGTCACATGTATCTGTAGTTCATTGGTAGTGGCTGAAGGTCCTAGCACCTCCATTCTCTCTATCTGCCTCTTTTGTTCACTTTTTCTCTTTCTCTCTCTTAAATAAATAAAAATAAAATAAAATAAATGAATCTAAAATGGGAAATATTATATGTTAAGCAAAATTCATATAATTTTGCAACTTTCCCTGCTTTACCTACTCCCAGGACTGAAAGCAAAGGGATACAGAAGAAAAATTACACTATATGGAAATGTTCAATGAAAGTCATTACCCAGGAGAACTTGCAAAAGACTTCACAGATGATGATGCTATGGGAGGAAGAAGCAGCACCTTCTATGCTCTTACAGTTACGGACTGAAGAGCAAGCATTCTGGTTCTTTGAGAAGTTTTGAAAAGAGCCAAAGAGGCACCATGTTGTTTGCTATAATTTTATGTAAGGTTTCTGGCAAAAGTACAGCAGCTGGAGCCAGGGGAAGAGAATGTGTAAAAGAAGGGCAGGGGGAGGGTCAATCAAAATTCAAGATATTCTGAATAAGACATATGTAAACCTACTTTTTAAAATAATGGCACATCCAGAAGCTATAGATTGTTACTAGAAAATTTTCATTGCCTGGGATTGGATACCTTCCAGTGAGTTGTTGGCCAAGGAGGTCCCTGTTGCCTCCCAAATTACAGGCTATTGCCAAGGCCCTGGGTTTCCCTTAAACAGATGGTAAGACCCTATTGCTGAAGACCTCACTTGCCTGAGTGGTAAGGTCACTGAGAAATCAAGGTGGTGCTGAGCAGAAAACCTTCTCCCTGTAGACCAGCCAACTAAAAGCTGAAAAAGCGGCACTGCATGCAGCTATATGGGAGACAGAAATCATTAGCAGTGAAAACAGTGGACACTGGAAATCTCAAGTTTGGGCAGACAGGCCAAATAACCGAATGGGTGAAATAGTGGCATTTCTGCTCTTGGGGAAATCAACTGCTCCCTAATTGGACTGAAGGCCCGCTCTATGGGAGGGAATACATGCCTGGTACTGAAAAAACTAATCAAAAGTCTTTGACAGGGGAGGTCATGAGTCTCATTATTCCCTTCCACTCCTTCATGAGGCATCACTGAGAATGTGTAAGTAGTCACATGAATAATGTACTCCTCCAATCTCATGGCAGAATTCTGTGAGGGTTCAAAGGGACAGAATGGACATGGAATTCTCTGTGTTCCAAATTAATGCAGAAAAGCATATGTCTTGAGCTACCTTTGGGCATGTTGGGTTGGTAATGTGTTCCAGTTTAGTCAGATACATCTCCAATATTACTGGGAGCTGATGGGAAGGAAACAAACACATTTTAAATTTTTGGAAAGACAAATGAGTGCTTTATTTTCAGTCAGTTCTCTTACAATGGATGGACTGTATATTTTGTTTTCTGGAGCTTGCATTTCAGAAAACAAACCCATAATTAACAATCTTTCCATGACTCTTCCTTTCTCCTACTTGCCTCAATTTCCTTCACCTTTCTGTTCCCTTCCTTCTATTCTAAGACACAGGAGCTCAGGGTCAGGGTGCATCAAGAGTGAGTTCAAGTTCTAATAGGTTAAGGTTGGTGGACCACGTGAGCCAGGAAGCAAAAAATTATTGGGAGAAGGTTTTAGATTCTTTAATCCTACCTTTCTACTTCTAGATGAACAGAACAAGTAAAAGAACAGAAGGCTGCAGGTAGGTCACATCCCACAAAGACAAGGTATAAAGAGAGCGGGGAAAGGAAATGTCTAGAATGGAGTAGAGCAGGGACATAAGAAGAGAGAAGTGAAGATGAGAAGAAGTTTGCAGAGCAGCAGAAATTAATCAAAGCGTGAAAACAAGTATTCTAGACAGAAAATGATGTAAAGGAGAGAAGTAAAGTAAAGGGATTAAGAAAATCTACTTTAAATATGGAAAAATCAAACAGGATTTCAAACAGCCCAAGACATATAACAACATAAGGGAAGAAGGGAAGGACCACCAAGATGGCCATTTGACTAGCGGGGTAAATTACACAAAAGGCTAAGGCTTTTCAATGTGGGTAGGCCAAGAGGCTGCATTTGAGTCAGCTGCATGTCTCTACAAAACAAAGTACTCAAAAGTCATTGACTTAAAAGTAATGATCATTTTATCTTGCCATTAATGAGGCAACTGACAGTGTGGTGATGTGCGCTGGGCTTGTCAGGGAAGCCGCTGCAGTCTCAGTGTCCAGGTTAGTTCATTGACGGGAAAGCTGGTCTCAAATCTTTCCATGTGCGTTACTTTTATAACCAGGAGCTAAGAGAATAATAGCTACTTAGAGAAAGATTTTTCAGCTGAGGCTGAAGAGGCCAAGTTATTTCTAGCCTGTGTTTGAAGTATCTCTAATAGCCCATTGGTGAAATAATGTCCCATGGCTAAGCATAAAATTGATGGCTCAAGAAATATAGTTCTACTATGGATGTGCAAAGGAAGGAGTACAAACTTGCAGAATGTCCTAATCAATTACAAGGGGAAAAGTTGGAGATTTGTGGAAATCATACATACGTAATCTCACCAAGACAACTTCATATATCGCACATTTTGAAAATCACAGAATATCACAGTCTGTGACTAGTATGTGAAATAGAGGATTCTTTGTAGTCCTGCTTCTTTGGTAATTTGTTTTATAAAAGGAAACATGTGGTTGTATTAAGACAAACCAAGGCATGGCTAAGTCATTTTAAAATACCAATTTCATTTTATTCCCTAACACATATGACACTTCTTTGATTTAATATCTGGGTATTGATTTTAATCAGCAAACACATTTATCATACCATGCAAATTAATCATGTAGAATCATAATGAATACTTTCGGTTATGGAAATATTTTAGTGGACATAATGCATGAGACTTTTAAGATTACAAACAAGCTATTGTAGAAGATAATCAAGAGCAGAGTGGGTACAGGAGGAAATAGCCAATGGCTGGAAAATGTCAACCTCAGGGTCACTGTGAACAGGAAAGAAAAGAGAACATCTCTGCAATTTTCCCAAATAAACCTAATTAGGGAAAATTAATATAATCAAATTATACCAATGTTTCTCGTGAATATGCCAAATTATATAACTCAAAATAAAATGTGTCAGAAAACACTGGGCTGTAGATTCAGCCAAACTTCAAAATTAACATTATTATATGGTATTCCTTCAATTTCTTATGCTGGAGTTTCTCAATATGAGAAATAACATCATTGTCCTAGCCACTCTAACTAAAAAATGCTAAAGTTCATTTGGAATTGGGAAGTGACAAGTGTTTTATGTATCTGTGGTTCAATGTCAGGGGGACTAAGGTAAAATTTGTGTAGCTCTGCTCTGAAGGGGAACAAAAGTAGCTGACTGGGATTCAAATATCCCATAAGTTCAATGTGCCTCATGTAAGATGGGACATCTTTTAAAAATATATTTTCATATATTTATTTGCCAGGAGTGAGTGAGAGAGAGAAAGAGAAAGAGAATGGGGAGAGAGAAAATGGGTGTACCAGGGCCTCCGGCCACTGCAAACAAACTCCAGATACATGTGCCATTTTGTGCATCTAGCTTTACATGGACACTGGGGAATCTGGGTCATCAGGCTCACAGGCAAGTGCCTTAACAACAGGGCAATCTCCTCAGACCCTATATATGAAAATCTTGATAAGGCTTTGAGAGGTCAGAGAAGCCATGCCCACTTAGAAGGCTGAAACCCTTTATTATGTCCTGAAAGCCATGTTAACTAATAAATGGACAAATCAAAACTCTGGCAGATAGAAGCCTGAGCAAGCCAGGAGTGGAGGCAGGATAAGGCCTGGAGTGTGAGAGAAGTCATATACCTAGAATCTGATTCAGAGGTAATTAGACCAGTGTGAAGAAAGCACGGGTTGAAGATCTCCAAAGAGCCTCTCATAGAAGAGGCACCAATGAGAGACTGACAATTTGAAGTGAAAAAGTACCCTTGCCTTCTTAGGTTGCCAAGCCACTGAGGCAGATTTTGAAATCACTTGCCTAGAGGCAGAGAATCTGAGTCAGAAGCAATGGTGGTAGAGTAAGTGATGAGAAGAATTTAAGCAAAGACAGAGGAGGAAGAGACAGGTTGGCAAGTATCGGCCACAGGGGAAAAAACATAATCAATATTCTCTTTTCATTTTGCATCTTTCTCTGGCAACTGTAGGAAAAATATGAAAAAGACCTATATTGCAAAGAGTGATGCCCTAAGACTGCAGAGTCAAGAATGTTCAAAGAAGGAAGGACTCTTGACTTGATGCTGAGACATATTTTCTCCTACTACAAAGGAAATGAGTGATTATGGGTCATGGACTGACTACATGTGAACTGGCTTATAGGCAGATGAGAAAAGAAGGAAGTGGAAATATTTAAGAGATCTGCAGAGTCTGAAAAGACATATGAGTATGGTGGAAAAATCGTTCAACATTGGCTGTTTAGTTTTTGAAGGTAAAAAAATATTACTTAAAGGAATGGATGAGAATAAGTGCAAAAAAATTTCTTTTTCCAGGAAAACTCATTCAGACTATACCTGCATATAATTCTGTTCCTAAAAGGCAAACTTGGGTTAGATTATGTAAAGAATCACCTCCTACAAATTAACAAAAACTGTTAGAGTATGAGAAGTTTGAACACTTATAAAAGATGTTATGAAATAATTTCATCTTGTTTTAAGATTTCTAACAGACACATTTAAATTCGAGGAAACCAGTTATTAATAAATTATTGATGTCCTTGTACTAAAGACTGCAGTGTGTCAAAGGGAAGTAAGGGATCCTGCTACGTGAGTGAAACCCCAAGAGGAGACACGAATCAGAAATCCTGTGTCACAGTGACTGCTGCTTTCACAACTCTTAATGCACAACTCCATGGTGAATGCCAGTAATCCAACTAAGGAGGGTCCTCAGTGAAGTGGGGCCAGGGAGGAGGGAAAACATGGTACCAACACATGATGTGTCGATACAAAATTTCTACTTACTAAAAAATAAAAGGATTAAAAGAAATCCTGTGTCAGCAAGAATATTCTCACGTGTTGGGACATGTATCTGCTCCTTCAGAATGCTGTGGCATTCTTGGAGGGCTGACAATCTCTCTGAAAGGTTGCACCCATATTTTGTATCACAACTTAGTAGAGATGGATAACCATTGTTGGTGCAGCCTACAACTGTCATGACCCATTGAACCATCTGGTCCATGACACTTCTGGAAGAAGCTGCTCTATGCTCTTCAAATACATTCATGCTACAGAATTACTGGTAAGGCTTTTGACATACAAAGCTGTGTAGGCTTCATTCCCAGAAATATTTTCAGCCCTTAAATCCATGGGTTTTAAGAAAATAAAAGACAAAAATATATTGGTGTTTTTTTCCACATCCAGGTTTAAAAGCTAGACAGAGAAAAGATGGAAGGAATGAAGGGAGGAAAAAGAAAAAAAAAGGGAACCAAAGAAGTAAACTGATTAATTTTTACTGCCTTGCACTGAAATTAAGGAGCCCTAAAATTCTTTCCACTGTCTGGTTTATGCCATAGAAGTCCATATGGTTCTTCTTGTACTCTTGCCATGGCTCTGAGGTGCCACACCTTGCCAATTCAGCAGAAGTAGTAGGGTGCTGAAAGACAGCCTTGTATAATAAGCAGGGCATCAAAATGTTGTTGCCTAGTTCTGGGCGGTACTGGAGTTGGAAATTGCATACCAAGTTAGGGAAGAAAAAAAACCTAGAGGCTGATGATTTTATATTTATTAACTTATTTATTTGAAAGAAAGATAGACACAGATATAATTATATATATATATATATATATATATATATATATATATATATATATATATATATAGAGAGAGAGAGAGAGAGAGAGAGAGAGAGAGAGAGAGAGAGAGAGAGAGAGAGAGAGAGGAGAATGCAAAGCCCTTCTGCTACTGCAAACGAGCTCCAGGTGCATGTGCCACTTTGTGCATCTAGCTTTATGTTGTTATTGGGAATCAAATCTGGGCTGTCAGGTTTTGCAAGCAAGCTCCTTTAACCATTAGGCCATCTCTCCTGCCCAACATTGATTTTTTTTTTTTTTTTATTTTTGTTTTTGTTTTTCAAGGTAAGGTCTCACCCTGGCTCAGGCTGACCTGGAATTCACTATGTAGTCTTAGGGTGGCCTTGAATTCTCAGAGGTAGGAGGCTACCTCTGCCTCCGGAGTGCTGGGATTAAAGGCGTGTGCCACCATACCTGGCTTGATTTTTTTTTTTTCATAGTAGTGAGCTAGACCAATTTTAGATGCAGAAAGTGTTGAAACTTTTAAAGTAGTTAAAGAAACTATGTATCTGGCAAAACATTAAGACTCAAACCTTCAAAGTTTTCTAAAGAGCAGATAGATCTTTTTTTAATTTATCATTTATTTTATTAGTTATGCTCATAATGTGAATACATTCATATTGGTGCCTTCAATAGCCTCCTCCCTGTCCTTCCCCCTCTAAAGGGACCCTTCTCATTGGGGAATGTGGGTCGTGCATTGTGGGGGTAGCCATCAGTTATGTGGGAGAGGCAATGTCTCTGTGCATAATGACCAACTTGTGGCTCTAACAGTTCTGTTTTCCTTTTATGTTACCTAGCTTACTGGGTTATTTAACAATATGAAACAAACCAGTGTTCAGAAATGGCAGAAGCTGAAAATTTTCACAGCTTCTGTGTGTCATGCAATATTTAACGAAGACAAGTCTTACTCCTCTACTAATAAAAATGAAGTTGATATTTGGGTGGCTTTGTTGAATTTCTCTTAGATTTTAATTTGACATTTTGGATATAAATAAAAAAATTAATCAGTGTTTTCATGACTCTAATAAGGAGGTTCTAATAGATACCATTTACATATATTTAAACACATTGCTATCATGTGTCATTAACAAGGGGCTATAGATTATGAAAGCAACAATACAAAAATGCTTCCTCCCACACTCACCCATACTGCTATTATTGTTAGACTAAAACCTCATCAAACATCATGTTAGTTATGCTTTGAGAAAATGAATATTGGCTAAACATTCTAAGATACATTTTAAAATAATATATATAAGGATCCCCAAATCCTGGACATCAATAAAATTCACTCTGTTGCAAGAAGTCCAATGGCAGAGCTTCCAATACTAATTAGGTAATCAAAGCAAACATCTTGTGCATATATTGACTTTCTAGCCACCATTATGTTCTCATCTTATAGGAAATTCAAGGTTAGAGCCCTCCCTTCTTTTATCAAACTCATTCTTTATTCATTTCTCAAGAAATATTTCTTTTATTTTCCAGATAAATGTTTCATGATAATTTGGATGAGAATAACATTAGCATGTTCATTAGAATTCTTGGCCTAAGAAAGAGCCGTACAAGGTCTGTGTGTTAGACCATGTTAAAAAACAAAGTAGCCATTGGTTGGATTTTCCAGGAAGCTGACTTTAAAGGGAAGATTTGCATTCAGAAAGAGAATGAGGCAAAGTTACTCTTGAGATCAACACCGTGAACAGGAAAAGGTTAAGTGACACTGAGCAGAGGACTGAAATAGGTCAAGTTATGTGACCCAGTCTCAAAGGAGGACAAAGAAAACATTATGGGGAATCTGAGGCCAGTAGAACCCTTAAGAGTCATGCTAAGTTCAAACCAATGGGCCAGGCTTTTGTCTTCCCAGGATGGTTGGTCATTAAATGTGAGCTACCAAGGACGGGGGTGTGACCTTGACTCTCTGTAGTGAAGATAATCTTTGTTACTTGAAGCACAGACCTGCCCTGTAGCACCCCCAACAATGTGGGATCTGGCTTCTACATTCTTCAATGAGGGGTCTAGACAGTACATCCTAATCTTTACAACACTATGTATCTGGACACAGTAAGAGTACTAACCTAGCCTAGCATATGCTATTTAATTAAAAGGATAAGTGAGTCATGTTTAAGGATCAGATCATTTGTTGTTTCTATATTGCTACCTGGAAGGTCAGAACCAATCAATTGAGCTGTAAAATAACTGTCCATTAATGAACATCAGACCTTGAAGTACTTTCATCCAAAGAGAGGAGAGTATCGAAATCCAATACACATTTCCCAACATAGCAATATATTGGTGGTGGGGGGGTTGCTGCAGAGATGGCTTAGTGGTTAATGCATTTGCCTGTGAAGCTTAAGGACCCAGGTTCAATTCTCCAGTATCCACGTAAGCCAGACACATGCACAGGGTAGTTTCATGCATCTGGAGTTCATTTGTAGTGGCTAGATGCCATGCCACTCCCATTTTTCTATCTGCTTTTCTTTCTTTCTCTCTCAAATAAATAAATAAAAATATATTTTTTAAAAATATAGTGGTATTATATGTGTTTGCATGCCAGTGTTTACTTATTAAAGCCTATTTTGTCACTCATTTCAGTTGAAATTACTAACAGTGTATGGCATTTGGAACTGGTAAATGGACTTATTAATTAATATATATATTAATATATGTGAAGATGTATTTAACTGCTCTGAAGAGAAATAAGTACAACTTTACAAGAAACATCCCCAAAGCTGTTTCTGAGAGGTTTAAAATGATTCTTAATGCTTAACTTGGACATCATGAAGATATCTTCTTTGCCTGCGATGAGGGCTGGCAATGAGAACTCAGCCAGACTGAGGGAGTTACTAATGAGTAGAACTACCTGTATTTAATCCTTGATAACACATTGTTAACATTTCTTTCCTCAATGTACATTTCCTGTTGTTTCTGCTATCCTGTGGTAAAATCCTCTTATTAATGAGGGTTGTCTGGATGTTTCACTATGAGACAGAATCTCAGTTTAAAAGAACTCCAACGTACCACCTGGATGAATTTATTACCGAAAGGAAAATCAACTGCAAAAACTAAATTCATTTCCCATCTAGCTGCACCATGAGAGCTGGTCAAAATGTCAAGGCTTCTTTAGCAATAATATTTTTGAGCTCCTGTGTTTATCTGTAAGCTCTCGTCTGCCACCACATTTTTTTTTCTGCAGATATCAGCATATTCTCAAAAACCTGCTGATTGCTCGCATTAGCCTGTGTTATTCATCCCAAGTGTTCATCAAGCCCCATTTGTCTCCTCTGAGCTTCTGATTTGTTAAAATGCCTTTACCTTCCTTCCCAGGCTCTTAACCAAAGGTTCTTTGTGCATGTACAGGACAATTTTTCAGTGCATTGGACATCACCCAACTATGCTGCGGTTTGGTTAGTTTTCCTGTAGCTCTCTCAGAAGGTAGTTTGTCCTTAAAAAAGCTAGCAGACCAAGTATATCTGTATATGCACACATGTGTGTGCATGGTGGGGATAGAGATGGAGTTTTACAAGTAACTTTTTGGAGATCATAAGAAAATGATTTAAGAGAAGTGACAGCCTTAAGAGAAGTGGTGGCACACGCCTTTAATCCCAGCACTTGAGAGGCAGAAGTAGGTAGATCACTGTGAGTTCGAGGCCACCCTGAGAATACATAATGAATTCCAGGTCAGCCTGAACTAGAGACCCTACCTCGAAAAACCAAAAAAAAAAAAAAAAAAAAAAAAAAAAAAAAGAGAGAGAGAGAGAGAAGTGAGAGAATGATGCAAAATTAAGATCAAATGAGCTTTGCTTATGACTGCTATCTGAGAAAACAACAACAACCAAGGACTAATGATTTTAAAAGGAAGTGAAAACAGACTACCAGACCCTTGGAAGAAGCAAATGAGGAGTGAATGCTGAAGTTGTGCGAAGAAATCGATCCCGTGGGGCTTTTGTGCACTGGGTGGTAGTACCTACAATGTTAAGCCTGCTTTCTGCCCAGTATCCCAGAATGCCCTGTTTGGTGGAACACTGAAAAATACCAAATCCTTAGGATACTGCTCATTGCCACCTACACAGCTTTGATGTCAAGCAAGGTATTATCTAAGGTCATGTATTGAGGTGAGATTTGAGCTCTCTTTCACCTGCTGTTTCCTATTCCTCTCCTTCCAACTCTGAGCTGATTCTACATTTGTGAGTATCTCCCTGGAGTTGATGTCCAAAGGGAGAGACAGGGCATTGAAAGGCCTGACCACCTAGTGGGAATCAAGAAAATCCTACAATGGAAAAGCATGTGCTGGCCAGCTAGAGTTCACGGAATGAGTGTGGTTCTCATATTCTGCCTAAGCTTGAGCCCACCACACAGGTCATCTGCAGTTGCATGTGACTTTAGAAAGTAACTTTCATTTAAACACATCAATTATTTTCATGGCATTTATAAATACTTGCATGGCTTTGAAAGCCAATTTTTCTTAATTAGTTTATTTGACTCTCATTAAGCATCTGATATTTGGAATTTACAATTGATGAGACACAGAAGTCAGAAGGTATCTTGCTTAAAACCACTACTACTGATGTTTTCCATCAAAAGCAATCCCAGAATAGGTCTCTCAGTTTTAAATCCTGCCTCATGTAACAGGCAATAGTAAGAATAAAGAGATCACAGGCTGGGTTTTACCGGATGGTTTCAACTGAAATAACTGAAACTGCTTTTTTGTCCTGATGTCAGAGTCAGACAACATCTTCCAAGCTTTACTTTATAGACTAAACACATTGCAGCAATTGATACCTCCATCTCTGGGCAGTTTTCAAGGTGTTATGGGGGCCGGGTGTGGTGGAGCATGCCTTTAATCCCAGCATTTAAGAGGCAGAGGTAGGAAGATTACTATGAGTTCGAGGCCACCCTGAGGCTACATTGTGAAGTCCAGGTCAGCCTGGGCTAGATTGAGACCCTACCTCAAAAAACCAAAAAATAAAAATAAATAAAAAATAAGGTGTTATGGCCTAAATGTGATACCTATGTGTAGGAGGGACTGAGGGTCCACTGGAGGTTGCCAATTGAAGTACTTGACACACAGTAAAACTTTAATTTTAGATAAGCAATGAATAACATTTTAGTATGAATTTTTTTTTTCAAGCTACACTATTTGTTGTTGTTTTTGCTGCTGCTGTTTTATTTTGGATGAATAGCTATGTAGCAAGTGTAATGACAAAGTCTTTTTATTAGCATGGGAAATATTTTCTGTCTGATCCTACAGAGAGAGGAAGGACGCCCCACTAAGTTGATTCCCCTTTTGGATGCTCTGGCCCTACCCATCCTTTTCTGCTCAGTTTGCTTTACAGAATGTGGTATCTATTGAAAGCCCTCCTTCTGAATCTTAGTAGCATCATGCTTTCAGAGGGTCCCAACCCTGGGAAGGGAATAAATGGTGGCAGGGTGATATCTACCAACTTCAGCATTGAACAGGCATAGCTCATGCATAGGACCTAACACAAAACAACTTAGATTTTCTTCCCCACCATTCTTTAAGAAATACTTAGGGAAGGACATTTTTTTTTTTTTTTTAACTGAGACAGAGAGGAGAGAGAGAGAGAAAGAGAAAGGACATGCCAGTGCCTCTAGCCACTGCAGATGCTTGAACTTCTTTGTGCATCTGTCTTTAAATGTGTACTGAGGAATCAAACCCAGGTCATTAGGCTTTGCAGACAAGCACCTTAACCACTGAGCAATATCTCCAGCCCTCTTTTCTGATACTTCAGGAAGCTCTGAGACATTCATTGATTCATTGGTCATGCTTAGGAAATAAAATATCTGAAAGATATTTGAAGTCTTCCAACATAGTATTGCTTTATAACATTGTGGAATTCTGAGCACAACAATCAAATCATCAGACATGTTTTGACGTCGCCTGAGATGGGAAGCTTGGGCAGTGCGTACACCTTCTTTCTGGACACCTGACCTGTTTTACTTTCACTTCTGAGGTCTTATTGTTTGAAAAGTGGACAGAAGGCAGAAGTCAGAAAGCTATCTTCATAAAGTTTGTTCTAAATAAAACAATCAAAGAACACCACAAACACCACCACCAGCAGCAGTAGCAGCAGCAACCACCACCACCAACAAAATCCTTTTACAATCTCTTTGTAACTGACAGGAGAAGGATCCTGAGAGGTCTTCAAGGGCTTATAATTTTGTTTATCATTTGAAAGCTTTTCTGGGTGATCTCCAGGGAATGAAGCATGTATTGTCTTGTACTTTAGCCAACACTGAGGCAGAGGACCAAATTTCAACATCCTATCTCTGCAACCAAGACAGTACACATATTCAGAGTTTACCTTATCACCCCTAGCCAGTATCAGGATTCTCAAGGGATGCTGAGTTATTTAACCAGACCAGGGTATCCATTTAATTACATTTTTAATAGGAAGGAATGCTTTGTCTCATAATTTCCTCATGTAGTAGAATGTACATATAATGAGCCAATTAAAAGACCATCTTTGAAAAATATACCATGAGGTTGAGGAGATAGCTCAGCAGTTAAATGTGCTTGCTTGCAAAGCCTGCCAGACTGGGTTCAATTCTCTAGTTCCCACATAAAAAAGCAGATATACAAAGTGGTGGTTGTATGCATTTTGAATTTAGTTTGCAGTGGCAAGAGGTCTTCAAATATCTATCTATGTGTTCCCTCTCTCTCTCTCTCTCTCTCTCTCATCACTGCAAGAGCATAAGAACATAAAAAAGCAAAAAAAAAAAAAAAAAAAAAAAAAAAATCCAATCTCCAATCATGACATTTCAAGAGTACTGATAAGTTAAATTAGATTTTGGAGAATTCTAAATTTCCCAAAT
Organism: Orientallactaga sibirica; assembly: GCA_036365145.1. Classification (NCBI taxonomy): domain Eukaryota; kingdom Metazoa; phylum Chordata; class Mammalia; order Rodentia; family Dipodidae; genus Orientallactaga; species Orientallactaga sibirica. Next base: position 26,107,419 of record JAEOAD010000011.1, read on the forward strand.
AATATGTCATAAGTGGCTTGCTATGGAAACCACTGGCCACACTCAGCACATTTAAATCAACGAGTCAATATGTGCCTGAGGAATGATCTAGAATCTCCAAGTAATTTATCAAGGAGGCTGCCAAAAGCCATGACTTCAACCAGCTAAGCTGTGGACTGGTCTGCCTCATCACATAGTTGTTACCGAAGTGTTCACTGGTCACTGTGGAGTGTCATAACTACTATAACAAGAAGACCCACTCAGCACATTCTATGGTTCTCACTACTCAGTCATTTCCCCTGAGGTCTGGAACATCCACAGCTTATTCTGCAGAGTGGACCAAACCACAGGCCAACAAGATGACCAACACTTCTAAATGATTGGGATCAGCATCCTCATTGTCCTCTATTAGCATTACTTTGGAACAAGTTTTCTTTAAAAACTCGAGGAAGAGCCGGGCGTGGTGGTGCACGCCTTTAATCCCAGCACTTGGGAGGCAGAGGTAGGAGGATCACCGAGAGTTCGAGGCCACCCTGAGACTACATAGTTAATTCCAGGTCAGCCTGGACCAGAGTGAGACCCTACCTCACAAAACCAAAAAAAATAAAAACTAAAAAAAAATTAAAAAAATTAAAAAAATTAAAAAAAAATTAAAAAAATAAAAAAAATTTAAAAAAATTAAAAGAAAAAATTTTAAAAAATTAAAAAAAATTAAAAAAAATTAAAAAAAAAAACTCGAGGAAGGTTTTTATCTGTTTATCACATATCCCTGGGTTCTATATATGACCTTTGGGTTTCATTTTACTCGTCAAAGAATTACAGAGAGATTACCCATCAGTACACTTGTTTGGGAGGCTGACAAAGGTGATGTATGGAGATAGCTTAAGGAAGAGCTTGCTGTACTTCAGATGATGTTGTTATTTTATTATTAATGTAGAATATTATGTCTGGAATGCTTGGGTCTTCTACTGTGTGTTACTTTTAACCACTGCCTGTGTTAGAGTGCCAAGTTGCCGTTTACAAAGCACTTGTAGACACATCATAGATAATCTCATTGTCAACAGATTATCACTTCACATTCAAGAGTATTTCCTTCCATGTTAATGGCTGTTTGCAGTTTTTAGGAATTTAACCATATTGAATTCATAGTCATGCAGTCTATTTCTTCTTATAATTCAAATATTCCTTACATTATTAAATATATTTCAAAATAAATTCTTTTGTAAAAATTTTATTATTTATTTTTGTGTATAGTCAGTGTCAACATGCTAGGAGCACAGAGGCCCATGTGAAGGCTTCTGGTTTATGTGGGGTCAGGGAATTCAACTCAGATACTATACCTTGAGAAACAAATACTTTATTCACTGAGTCATCTCTTCAGCCTTAAAATAAATTTGGGGGGCTGGATGGGTTACAGCGGTTAAGGCGCCTGCCTGCTAAGACTAAGAACGCTGGTTCCAATCTCCAGGTCCAACGTTTAGCCAGATGCAGTGACGCAAGGGCGCAATGCCACACTTGACCGCAAGGGGGTGTGCATCTGGATTTCGTTCACAGCAGCTGAGAGACTGCTGGCACACCCATTCTCTATCCATCTTCCTCTCCTCCTCTATCTCCAAAATAAAATAATAATAATAAAATGAAATAAAATAAAATAATTTTTTTGTTGTTCTTGTTTTTTTTGCGGGTAGGGTCTCACTCTGGTCCAGGCTAACCTGGAATTAACTATGCAGTCTCAGGGTGGCCTCGAACTCTCGGCGATCCTCCTACCTCTGCCTCCCAAGTGCTGGGATTAAAGGCGTGCACCACCACTCCCGGCTCAAAATAAAATAAAATTTTGATGGCTTCATTTTCCTTCCTATAGCAGTAACAATGTTAACTATTTTTCTGATTGAGTACTAAAATTAAATATTTATAGTTTTTTGCATCAAAAGTAAGATAGTAGGTACTGAGCAAACCGAAATGATTCTCTGGACATATTTCTCATTTTTTTCTTGGACACACCTAAAAAGAGGCATAGACATGCTTAAGGCTTATAATACACTCCTAAATTTCAATCTAGAATGTCTATTCCTATAATATAAATTGGTTTTAGAGTTTTAGAGAAGTCTTCTGAAATGTATTTCCTCTAAAATGTATTTCCTCAATTACACTGAAAGCTATTTTTTAACTGTGACAAAATATGTATAATATAAACTTAACATGTCCACCAGTTTTAGTGTGTGTTTCAGTAGTGTTTAGTTTATTTGTAGTGTTACACAATGGGTCTCCAAGAATTTTCACTTTGTGAAACTAAAACCTGAACCAATTAATGTTCCTTCTCTCTTAAGAACAACCATTCTATTCTATTTTTATGAGTTTGACTTCTCTACATACCTAATATAATTGGGAGCATATAGTATCTGTCTTTTGTTACTGACATATTTCAATAAGCATAACCCAGTTCAATAATGTTGACCTTTCAAAAACTCCATCTGAGGACTGGAGAGATGGCTTAGCTGTTGGGCCTGCAAAATCAAAGAACCCAGACACTATTCCCCATTACCCATATAAAGCCACATACACTCCTGGCACAAGTTGGTACATGTGTCTTGTGTTTGTAGTGGCTAGAAGCCTTGGCATAACCATTGTCTGTCTGTCTGTCTGTCTCTCTTTCTTATCTTTCTCTCTCTCGTCTTTTTCTCATCTTTCTCTCTCAAATAAATAAATAAATAAATAAATATTTTTAAAATCTCTGTCTGAGAGGTTGCAAGATTGCTCAGTGCTTAAGGCACTTGCCTGCAAAGCCTAACTACCTGGGTTCTATTCCCCAGTGCCCATGTAAAACCAGATGTACAAAGTGGTGCATGGATCTGGAGTTCATTTGCAGCAGCTGGGGACCTTAGGGCATCCATTCCACCTGTCTTACACATTCTCTCTGTCTCTCTTTATATATATATATATATAATTCTGTCTGATAATCTCTCTAAGTAAAAGCAAATTTATTATGTTGCAGGCTCTATGCACTGGATTAGAAGTGTGTTAACTTTTGCTCTGATGGTCTGAAAAGTGTTGGGCTGGCATGATGTGCTTGTGGCTTACAAAAGGGAGTCAAACACTAGAGAGAAAAGATGATGCTATGAAGAAAGGAAAAGACAAAGTATTTAAAGTGTTTTTAAATCCTGACAAGATAACAAATAGACCTGGACTTCTGTATTCTTCCCACAATGTCAAGTATGGAAGAAATGAAGAGATGAAAGGAAAGAAGAAGGCTAAGAAACTGGCATTTTAAACGTATACACTCCAGGGAAGACTAAAGGCTGCTGGAACATGACATGTGTGTATTTTGGTGGGTACATGGGGTAAGGAGGGGATTCTTGAATTCTAGAAAAAAGGTGGTGATATAGCTTTTACATTTGGCTCACATTTGTCTTATGTTTCTAGTGATACTCCCAGCATCCCTAACAGGACCTTACAGACTAAAATTACTAGAAAACAGAGGGTTACATCTTCTAAAAAAGTAAATAATATTTTAATATAAAACAAAAACACTAGAGTCCAAATATTCAAATTAAATATTAGATATAAAGTTAGCTTGTTTTGTTGGCACAGGCCTGTAATCCAAGCAATGCCAGAAGAAATACAGAGAAGATAATAAACATAGACCTTAAACAGAAGGTCATAAAACAAAATAAGTCAACCATTAGCTAAAGAAATTATAAAAATAAACTTAAGAATATTTAGGAAGGGAAATGAGATGAATACAAAAAAAAAATTTATAATGTGGTCAAAAGATTTAGGACCAACTTATACTGTATCAGGAAAAAAAAAAACACAGAAAAATTATAAGTGAAAAACTAATATGTGGAGGACAGAAGAATATGTATCTGGCATTAGATTTGTAAAGTAACATTGAGGAAAATGCAATAGTATTTGAAATGAAACATGGAGAACATTAAGAAATCATCAGAGATGGCATAACAAAATTGAGATAAGAAGGACATTCTATCAGCATCATCCTTTGCATAGGGAAAAATAAACTGGACCGTTTCTTTGTATAATGTGCAAAGGGAGCTTGTCATGAACTAAAGAACTAATATTAAAGTGAAAACATAAATATAGAAGAAGAAAATGCATAAGAACATCTCTTTAACTTAGAGGTCAAAGGAATGTCTTTAAAGCTCAAAAGGAAAATTTAAAAGCTTAAAAGAGACTAATTTGATTACATCAATACCAGAAGTTTATGCTCAATGAATGGTACCATGGGGAAAGATCAATAGAGCAAGATGTGATGCTCAAATTTAATAGTCGTAGAGAGATCTCTCTTTTAACAATTCATTTCTTGTTGTTGCACCTTTTGTTGTTTGGTGTTTTAAAACAGGATTATGCTACTACATAGCCCTGGCTATCTTGGAACTAGCAAAGTTACTCAGGTTATCAAATTTGCAGCAATTCTACTGCCTTATATCCCAAGAGCTGGTATTATAGGCATGTACCACCATACCTAGAGTTCCATTTATTTATTTATTTAGGCAGTACCACATATCAACTGTAGGCTTCATACTTGCTATAGAAGCACTCTACCAATGACATCTTTCTTGATGCTTAGAAAGTTGAGTGATGCCTGGTGTTCAAAGAATGTATAGATGTATGCCATAGAAACCTTGTGTGGTAGTTTGAACAGATGGCTCCAATATATTCAGTGTTTTATTAGTTTATAGTTTGCATCTGCAGCCACCTGGCTGGGGGCAATGTCACTGGGCGGAACTTAACTTGTGGTGGTGGGTTTGAGATTCCATTATAAAGATATGCAAAGTGTGCCTAGCTGGAGTTCTGAGGTATGCTGTGCTGTGTGGCTTGTGGCTCTCTCTCTCTCTTGCCTGGTCCTGTAAGAGCAGGCCAGCTTCTCCTGCCATTATGGAACTTTCCCTGGATCTGTAAGCTACAATAAATATCCCTTCCTCCATAACTGTGCCTTTTTTGGAAATTCATCTCAGCGAACCTGAAGCTGTCTGCTACACCTTGCTAGGTGATTTGTAGTTGCAAGAACTAGTGCAGCATTCTGGATGTCAGCCTAGGAATCCAATCCCTCAGTATATACCAGGGAGATTTGTATGCAGGTCTGTGAAGGAGACATGCAAGAATGTTGTTGTCTTGTGACAGTCAGTAACAGGGACCTGCCTGTCTGATAGTCCATCACGGGATAAGTGGCAAAGTTACATTCCATAAAACAGAATTGTACGTATTGTAAGCAATAATGGGCTAGAATTATACCGAAAGCATGGATATAACTTCAAAGTATAGCAAAAATAAAAAAGGAGGAGGAGGTAAGGAAGGTAGGGAAGAGTATAGGAAGAAAGAAAAGAAGGCAATCAAGGGTAAGATACAACACAATATTTGTGAAAAAGTTATGTTTACAAAATAAGACAACATTCTTTTCAAAGAACATACCCAGATAAATAATTATATCAAATGTACAGTAACATTTGCTTATGTAGGGTAAGGGGAGTGTGGGAATAGGAATTGATTAAGAGGCAAAGGGACTAAGAACAACATATTATAGTAAACATCCCTTTCACAGAGCTAGCATAACAGTGAGCCATAGAATCAGGAGTCCAATGACTCACTCCACTGTATCAGGAGATGGACACACAGACACCGGAAGAGGCAGGCAAATGAGAGGGATTGCTGGAACAGCATGCTCATAACAGAAGCTGCCTGTGCCAGAGGCTTCCTTTCTTGTGATCAGCTGCAGGGGAAATTTATGGCTACCCTCACTTCCCAGTGAGGGAAGAATGATTCCAGGACATGAAGCAGTGTGGCTCGTGATGTCTCACTGCAGGTAGGGGATCAGGACAGCCTTCTTTCCAATGCCCATGACCATGACTCCATTTCAACCTGCCTTCCAGAATTTTCTTCACAGAGATGGCAGCAATGGCCACAAAAGAGCTCATGGAAATATGTATTGTGTCATCACAATGCCATAGATATGTTATCTCTTGGCCACTGCTGATGCTGTAGGGTACATGAACCTGTATGTCACTGTGGCCATCATATGACAGCCTAGGAAAGGGCCAGCCACACTCATCAGGAAGTTGATTCCTCCAGCTTTTTTTTTTTTTTTTTTTTTTTTTTTTTGGAGAGAGACAGAGAGAGGGAGAGGAAGACAGATAGAGATGGGCATGCCAGCAGCCTCTCAGCTGCTGTGAACAAAATCCAGATGTGTGTGCCCCCTTGTGGTCAAGTGTGGCTTTGCGCCCTTGTGTCACTTTGCATGTGGCTAAACGTGGGACCTGAAGATTGGAACTGCTGGAGATTGGAACCAGCCTTCTTAGGGTTAGGAGGCAGGCTCCTTAACTGCTAAGCCATCTCTCCAGCCTTTTATAAAGATGACAGATGCCTCCTATTGTATATGATATAAGCAACTTGATATGATATGAAATATTTAAACATGGGCATGCTGATCCATTTTCCAAGCAAAAGTCTGCTATCAGAGAAAAAAGAGAGAAAAAATAAAAGAGCTGAGAAATGGCTATTCAGATGAAAGCAAAATATTGATGTAATGCCAATTTCAACTTAAGAAAACAGACTACCACTTGGAGGATAATTTCTGTGCTTGCAGGCATTTCCCTAACAAAGTAAGAATGGACCTTACTCATGTGATCTTAATAAATCTGACTCCATATTTCTTAGATTCCTATTAAAATAGGTTATAAGAAGTGCATCTTATGAACACTGGGACTATTGTAAGTAATTACAAGGGAAAGCAGTAATGGCTGCCTCTCTTATGAAGGTAGTTTACAATTAGTTGTAAATATGCCATTGTGCCAGGATTTGCAGCTGGGAACTGGGCACTGGAGACTTTAACATACAAATTCAATTTTGTAAGTGAAAAAGGAAATAGCAGTATCTCATGTTATCAGTACTTCTCCTGAGTAGCATGTATAAACACCAGAGTCTCATCCTAAGAAAGGGAAGATTAAACTAGAGCTCCTTATCAATCTGCATGAGAGACGGAGAGATTCAAGGTGTCAGAATTAAATCCTGCAGGGTCACAGTGTGAGATGAGGATAACATGCAGAGACAGCCCAGGCATCAATATTCCAAAAAAGCAACTAGATAATTGCTTCATATCACATCTAGCACACAATGATAAAGAATGTCAGAGTAATTACTCCTAGGATACCAGGGACCGCCACACTGCAATTATCATCACGGTCTGGGTTGGCTTATGTGTGATTGTGTCTCTCTTGCCACTGCCAGATTACCTCCTTGCAGATATGTCACTCAGATTGGTAGATTTAACTCTGGGGGGCACAAGGGCTCCTTCTGAACTACAGAGATTGAAGTGTACCAATTTAATATTCACTTCTTACTGGTAAAAACTCAAATCCATTTGACAAAGGTTGACAGGAAGGGAAAGCTTTGAAAAATGAACCTAAGCTTTGAAAAATGCTTTGGATGTTTTCATCCTTCCCCAATATTCCAACAGATTTTATTCCTGAGACTTCAAATAAATGATGATGATGGAGATTGATGCTCTAAATAATGTTTTCAGCCTTGCCATAGAAAAAACACATAAAATGTCAAGGAATTAAAGAGTCTTCATTTATTTACTTCTTAGTCTTGCTTGTATAATTTTCTGGGAGGCAACTGACAAGTTCTGCAAGATGGACAGTAGGAAGCAGAAAAAGGGAAAGAAACAGAATCTTTTATGAGGAGCTGCTTTGCATTAAGAGCCCCTGGGCAGTCTTGAGAGGAAACATGATCAGAGCCCGTTGCACAGGATAGTCCGTTTGTTGAGATGTCCCCTGTTTGATTTCAAGAAAAGGGGTCAACCCTGTCTCAACAATTTTAGTGGCTGCAGAATCATGCACCTACTCATAATGTTCACCTTTTACCTGGAAAAGACATCAGATGCCGGTCAATAAAAATACTGATTCATGGCTGCAAGTCCTGACCTCTCCAAATAATAGTAGTCATGATTTTTTACTGAACAGTTACTGTGTGCTAGGCACAGTAAACTCTAAACCACTCTGTGAGGTCTGATTATTGTCCCCATTTTACAGGTATATGCACTAAAATATTGGAAGGATGAATAATGGAGCAAAACTTTATAGCTTTTAAGTAGCAATGTCAGGATGTAGACTAAAAGTCAGACTTGAGAGACCTCACAACTGGTCACAAGCAAAGAACAAACTATATTGATTCTGGTGAGTCCCTTGACAATTATTCATCAATGCACAAAAATCTGTCAAATTTAAAGTATTCATTGGATGTTATGCAACTTATGGTCTAAATGTGCACAAATTTATATTTGTTTAGATTTGCAGTCAATTTCATGCTATTATTTTGATAAAGAAAAGAAGGGAACATGTATAAGGTTACCAGTGCCTGCAGACAAATGGAAGCTTAGTCCAATTTCCTATCATACAGGTAATTAGGCACCAAATAGATCCCTAAGGTAATTAAAAACATAATAAACCTAATGAAACAAGAGCTGTATCCTGGTTAAAGAGAAAAAAAGTACAAGTTATAAATCACTAGAAAATTATGAATTTCCTCAATAGGTAGATTGTCCTTTTTTATTCTATATTTTCATTCCAAAAATCAGACAGTATGCTCTCAGTGGGCTAGGAATGCACCCAGTGTCCCTGTGAGCAACAATAAATCTGTTCTTACCTCCTCATGGAAAGGAGGGAAGGGACAAGGCCCCAAAACTTGAGGAAAAGAAGCACCATGCTAGGTTTCTGGCATCTTGAGTGACCAATGGGCATAAAAATTGACTTTAAGGCATTCAGAAGTAGCTAGAAAGTCAGTTTCCCACAGAGAGGAGCCTGGCTGCCCATTCGTGTTTCCATAAAGTAAGACAGAAGCCCCAAGAACAGGAGGCTCAGACCTCATATTACCACTTTCCCTAGACTGGTTCAGACTAGAACATGCCATTTTGTTTGTTTGTTTGTTTGTTTGTTTTGTTTTTGTTTTTTTTCTACCAAGGAATAACAAGAGAAGCAGGACTCAAGTCTCTCAGATACCAACTCAATCTACTCAGACCATTGATTATTCCCAGTGTGGCCAGCCATTATGACTTTTTAAATTAAAATCCATGTTATGATCTAAGTCATTAACTAAAATCCTCTGTTGAATATTCCAGAAAACAAAGTTACAAATGAACTAAAGATGATGAATAGAAAACATAAATACTATAAAATTAGTGGTCAAAATACTACTTGAGATTGGAAGCTTGCTTAGAAAATGCTCTAGCTAACAAGTCAGAACACCTGAGTTTGCATTCTAGTTGAGTCACTCATTGCTGTGGAACTGGATTGAACTTTCCTAATCTCTCTGGACCTGTTTTTTTTTAGTATTAACCAAGTCAGACTCCCATAGTCGGGAAACTCATACTTCACAGAGAAGCCTCACTTCTTTCTGGAGAAGAAGAATGGGCTTGCACAACAAAAATCTCTCAAATAAATTTGCATACCCTCTTCAACCCAAGCTACTCTCACTCTTGGTTAGAGACCCTGCTTTATTTAACAGATGGTAGAGAAAATGGAGGGAAGTTGAGATATATCAATAAGACAAGAAGATAAATGACTCCCCAAGATGAGATTTGCTACCTCTTCTACATCTGCCAGGGTCTAGAGAACTTACAGTAGAAGTGGTGCTATGAACACTGCTCTTACTACTAACATGACAACCAGTTCAAAGGTGGTAGAGACAGACATGGTGATCAAGCACAACGTGTCAAAGGAAAAATCTAGAGGATACGAAGTACTCAACACTAAATCAGACTATTAGCAGGCCTACTATGGCTCAGGAACCATTGCAGAAGAGGGAGTGGAAAGAATGTAAGAGCCAGATTGGGTGTCATAGTAACCCCTACTATCCCATTGGGATTGATGGAGGCCTCTGTGACCCCACAGTGAATACTATCATAACCCCACTGAGGAGGGCTCCAGGGAAATGGGAACAGGGAAAAGGGAATAAAAGATGTATAAATAAATAAATAAATAAATAAATAAATAAATAAGGGATTTTTTTTTGCATTCCTTGCATTTTCTGTGAAGATTAAACAAATCAATAGGAACAGAGAGTCCACCAGGCTGCCTGACAATGAATAACTTCCCCATAAGTATTTGAGTAGATGAATCTAAAACAACCCAAAGTAACACTATTAATGCCATAGGTTTCAAATTCTATCTCTTTATCAAGAATTTAAATATCCCCAAGACCTCAGCCCTGGTATTAATAGGGTGTTGATGAAAACAAGCCTGTTAGGAAATGATCTACATTAATCAACAGAGACCCTACACTTGAGTCAGTTCCATCCAAGCAAACAAAAACTACTTTAATGCCCAACTTTATGATACACTAGTTGTTTCTGTAATAAATTAAAAACTATTTCTGTATTTACCGCATGTATTCAGGATCTCATAATATTTAATTTCTTATGGATTTTCAGGGTATTTTAAGAGTTCATTTTAATATTTAATAATATTAAATATTTTATAATATGTTGATTTTAGCCTTTCCTTACTATTCCCATAGGATCCCCCTTCAAGAAATTGCACCTTTAGGTTGGAAATTCACATTTTTTGTCCAAAAGAAATGAGTTATGAAGTCTTGAATAGACAGGGTGAAAATAAATACACATTACTAAGTGAAAGAAGCCAAGCTGTACAGGCTGGAACAGTACGATTCCAGCTGTCACATTCTGTCAAGGGCAAATACAAGTGACACAGTAAAACCACCAGTGGCTTTATAGATTGAGGAGGGAGAGGAATAAAAGACAAACACAGGGGATCTCTGGCAATGAAATTACACTGCATAGCAGTACAATGGTGAATAAGTGTCTATAGCAGACAGCTTCAGGTTTGCTGAGATGAACATCCAGAACAGGCATAGTTATGGAGAAAGGGATATTTATTGAAGCTTACAGAACCAAGGGAAGTTCCATAGTGGCAGAAGAGGATGGCCCTACTTTTATAGGTCCAAGCAGAGAGAGAGAAGCCACAAGCCAAACTAAAAGCCACACAGCACACTTTGCATATTTTTTTTTTTTGAAGTAGGGTTTCACTCTAGCCCAGGCTGACCTGTAATTCACTATGTAGACTCAGGGTGGCCTTGAACTCACAGTAATCCTCTTACCTCTGCCTCCCAGGTGCTGGAATTAAAGGCCTACCTCCTGGCTCACTTTACCTATCTTTAAATTAGAATTTCAGATCCACCACCACACCTTAAGATCTGCCCAGGGACACCTCCTCCAGCCAGATAGCTGCAAATCCAAACTACAAACTAACAAAACACTCAATTTATTGGGGGGGGGGAATCTATTCAAACCACCACAGTGTGCTAAGGCATTGGTTCCAACCCACAGACTACACTCCACCAAGACTAAACCTGGATGTTAGCTATGGACTGCATTAGTTAGTACCCACGTAAACCCAGATGCGCAAAGTGGCACATGTACCTGGAGTTTATTAGCAGGGGTCGGATGCTCTGACATGCCCATTTTTTCATATTCATATTCTCTCTTTGCAAATAAATAAAAATATATTTTTTTAAACTGACAAAGGAAATGTGGCATCAGATAGCCACACACATAGCTATTCTTTACATTTGCATTGAATGAGGACAAAAGTATATTCACAGGCATGTACCTATCAGCATAACCAAGAGGAACCATAGCATTGCAGGGAAAACTACTGTGCCAGGGAGGTAAGGGGGAGGAAAGTGAAAATAGATGCTGAAAGCAATCACATCACAATTTTATCTACAGCCAAGCCCCACTAAGACCCTGCCAGCAAGGGTGTAGGAAGGTGTCAATTGTATCCAACTGGGTACAAACACACCCTCTGCAGGTGTGTCACAGGAATGAATGTGAGTGAAGAACTGTGCCTGGTATGACAGGGATTTGAAAACAATAATAGAGCACTAATAGAACCAATTCATATAGTCCAAGTCCTTATTTTTATTTACTTAGGATTTTTCTCTATTCACTTTGTTTTTCTTCAGCCTCATCCTAAACAGTAAAATTGGTGAAATCATCACTTTGAGATTACCTTTCTATTTTGTTCTTAGACATAAATACATAATTATTTTTAAAAGCTATTCCACTCCAGCTCAAATGATTCAAGCAATAAGCATGCAATATTTTGACAAGCCAAGCTTTACAATTTTCTTTCTTTCTGTGATGTATGAGATCTACACAATTAACCACAGGTTCTCAGATGTTAGCTTAGAAAGAAAAGTCTGTGTAGCTTTCTAAAATTGCCCCCAGATCAGGCCCCTACTCCCAGAAACTGATATGGAATGGTCCGTTTTCTGGTCCAGGAGATAAGATGCTCAACAAGAATGGACAAGTCTAATGAAATAGGATCCTTAGAGGGACACTTCTATGGAGTTAGTGATCTTTGGAGTAGCTCAAGAGAATCTTTGAGGTTGTGCCCAACAAGAAGATTGTTCCTGACCTTTAAAAGTTTAATTACAATCATCTCTTTTATCCATGGGTTCCCTTTCTATGGCTTCAATTACTCTCAGTCAATCGTGGCCTGGAAATATTAAAAGGATATGCCTAGAAATAATTCATACATCTTAGACTGAACCATTCTGAACAGGGTGATGAAATCTCACATTGTAAGTCTCCTCTCCTAGAAAGAAAACATAAATCATCCCTTTCTCAGTCTAAACTCCCTTCCTGGGAGTCACTTAGCAGTCTTCTTGGTTAATAAATCTACTTTGCAGCACTTATAGTTAACCCTTAGGCAGAAGCCTCATGGGGCATCATAATGTCCACATTACTTGTATCACTTCTATTTTTCTTATTTTTTGTTAGTATTTATTTGTGAGTAGGCAGAAAAAGCATGAATGGTTTTGCCAGGGCCTCTTAACACTGGAAACAAGTCCCAGGCATAGGCATTACAATGTGCATCTGGCTTTAAGTGGGTACTGGGGAATAGAACCCAGGCCATCAGGTTTTCAAGAAAGTGTCTTTAAACACTGAGTCACACCTCCAGCTCCTATTTGCTTCGCTTTATCCAACACACAGCACTGCATCATTTCACATAATCAAATTATAGGTGAATATAGTACAATGTTCAAGAGATAGCACATTCATATATGTTTTGTTATAGTGCATTGTTATCACTGTTTCATTTTATCATGATTAAGTCCTTGCTGTGTCTAATTTGTAAATTCAATTTTATCATAAATATGTATATCTGTATCTAATCTATAGCTATATATATATATATTATATAAAATGCAGGATTCAGTATTATCTGAGGTTTTAGCCATCCATTGAAGCTCTTAAGATAGATTCCTGGGACTGGAGAAATTGCTCCGTGGTTAAGATGCTTGCCTGCAAAGCCTAATGGCCTGGATCCTATTCCCCAGTATCCACATGAAGCTAAATGCACAAAGTGGTGCATGTATCTGGAGTTTGTTTGCAGTAGCTAGAGGCTCTGGTATGCCCATTCTCTCTCTCTCTCTTGTCTGTATCTCTCATTCTGCTTACAAGTAAATAAATAAAAATTCATGAAAAGAAATATATTTCTGTAGATAGATAAGGGAGTACGGTAGTTTGAATATATGGTCCCCAATATATTCAGTGTTTTATTAGTTAGAAGTTTGCATCTGCAGCCACTTAGCTAGAGGCAATGCCACTGGGCAGATCTTAAGATGTGGTAGTGGGTTTGAGATTTCAATCCTGAAGTGTGCTGTGCGATGTGGCTTTTGGCTTGTGGCTTTTGGCTTTTCTCTCTTGCCAATAAATAAATAAATAAATAAATAAATAAATAAATAAATAAATAAATAAATAAATAAATAAATAAATAAAATTCAACAAAGAAAAATATTTCTGTAGATAGATAAGGGAGAATCTGAGTTCTTTAAAAACTTTGGTGCCAGCAGGAAGTGTCTTCCACAAGGTGTGTGTGTGTGTGTGTGTGTGTAGGTGATCACAATATGCCCATGGAATAAAGGACACAGCCTTCTGGAATCCCCAGGTGCTGAGGAAGGTGGCACTGAGGAAGCACAGAGGATTCTCTACAAGAAGGCAGACTCATAGGGAATTAAGTAGGATATTGCATGGTACTTGGGTTCCTGGCTCTGATCCAGGGCCACTCTGCAAGTTAGGGAGCCAAAGTTTTTCCCTTTTCTTTCCACTGCTGAGATTTGTGATGATGCAGAAAGCAGATAAGAATGGAGGTTGAGCTAGGCATGGTGGAGCACATGTTTAATCTCAGCACTTAGGAGGGTGAGGTAGGAGGATTGCCCTGAGTTTGAGGCCATTCTGAGACTACATAATAAATTCCAGGTCAGCTTCAGCTAGAGCAAGACACAACTTTGAAAAACCAAGAAAAAATAAAAATAAAAAGAAATGGATGCTGAAGTCATTAGTTCTGACATGTGCTCTACCCATCAAGTATGCTTCCTATGCTTTATCTGTTACTTGCATTTCCTTATGTAGGCTTTTGTTTAGAAGGCTTCTGAGGTAGGGATAGCCAGGAAGGAGAGGCCATAGCACTGCTGTGCTTTAGAAGTGAGCATGGAAAGCACCACTGAAGGCATGGAGAAGGTGGGAAAGCTTGGTGTGTGAAGTGACGACAGGGTTAGGGAAGACGGCACTGGGATGTTCCTGTGTTTGGAAGAGACACATAGATTTGGAGAAGCTTTTCAACAGGGTTCAGAAGACCTAGTAGAAAATGTACACATTTCCCCCTTTCTCCTCCCCTCTCCTTTCACAAAATGACATTGTCTTCACATCTCCACCTCTCAGGCTGGCAGAGGGAATTTTCTATGATTGCAGAGAAAGGCAGGCAAAAGGCAAGGTCATTGTCAGAGCCAAGATTCTCAGTTATTTTCTGCTAGGTGACAAACATCTCCCAACCTTGACAGTGCTTGATAACAATAGTTTAGTAGTAAACTCCACATCCAGACAGATCTTCCTCCTGGGCATGGGAAGAGACAAAGAACTTGACTGGCAGTTTGTGAACCTTGGTGCTACGTCACAGTTTGCAGAACGCACCTTCCCTCCTTCCCTTGCCGCAATTCACACTGCAGCAAGGTGGAATGGATACCATCTGAGTGAATAGAAGTCCAGTGGGCTCTTCCGGTCACACTGTGGCAACTTGTCTAAAAGGATGTGTAATAAGATTCCACCAGAAAGACTACATGAATATAAGAAAGGGACTTTCAAATTATCATTTCATTGTGCAAATACTTTTAAAACTCTTCCCAAGCTATCTAAGCTCCTAAATTCTGATATAATCTGTATTTTAAAAGCACGAGGATTGTGTTACATATATACACCCAAAGGCAAGCCCAACAGACTAGCCTTTTTTTTAAAATTTATTTTATTTTATTTTTTTTGGTAAATGCAAGAGAAAAAGAGAGTAAGAGAATGAGAACTGGAGTGCTAGGGCATCTAGACACTGCAACTGAACACCAGCCGAGTGCATCCCCTTGTGCACATGTGCGACATTGTGTGCTTGTGTCACTTTGCATCTGGCTTATGTGGGACCTGGAGAGTCAAACATGAGTCCTTAGGCTTCCCAGACAAGCACCTTAATCACTAAGCCATCTCTCCAGCCCCCAAATTAATATATATTTTTTAATATTTGTGAGGTCAAGGTACAGGAAGGCAAAGCACCTAGGCACTGTGAAATGCCTCTTAGAGTTTAGTTGAATGCATTCACAAACCAAACATTTGGTGAATTTTTAACTGATCACCTGCTTGGTTGGCTGAATCATTATATCAAAGAAACACAAACAGGATGGAATAAGTGACAAACTAAGATTATCCCAAATTATTTTTGATTTTATGGAGAAAACAAAGATTTAAAATCCTTGGTTTTAGTTAATTCATACAATAAGTACAGATTTAGCAACTGTAACATAGGCACAACTGGTGATATTTCAAACATCCTGTCTCTGTTTCTCATGAAAGAGATAGATGATATACATGCGGACAAATACAAATTTTATTAAGTGAGAAATTCTCTGAAATAAACTGACCTTGTGGAATGTCATGAGAGATGAAATCAGTTTTTCCATGATGGTTAGTCAAAAGATAGAAGTTAGTCATGCATAGAGATGAAGGTAGAGAATTCCACATAGAACAAATATTAAGTTATATATATATACTTGAGCTGACACAAAGAACACCATTTAATCAGATATAAAGTGGAAGTTAGGAATGAAGCAGTCTGATTATACAGAGGAGTACTTGTAACATCGACTCACAGCCAAATCTTGACCACGGTGTATTTGCCTAGGTAATGCTTATTGAAACACAGCTCTCTCATTTATTGATATATTGCTTGTGGCTGCTTTCATGTCATAATTTCTGAGCTAGGTATCTGAAACTGACTGATCTACAAAGCCTGTACTACTTACAAATAATCCTTTGCATAATATAAGCATTCCATGGCAAAAGAGTTTGGATTTTACACAGGTGTAGCTCCTAGGAGACCTTAGCCAGACTTCTCATGTTTTCTGCCTCACTTTTTACGGTCACAAAAATACTATGTCACAAATAATAAGGGTCACAAGTAAGCAGGGAGACAAGTGCCCATCTCTGAAGTATTCCAGAAGGTGATATGTACTATAACTATAGCAATGGAGATTATGAAAATTCGTTATGTTATAAATGCATTTGGGGATTTAGTTTTACAAGAAGAAATTATAAGACAGAGTTTATAAAAATGATTTAAGACTGAGGTTATAAAGTGACTGAGGTTTTGACATAAGGAAATCACAGTTGCAGCATTTATTGAGACAATGATATGAAAGACAAGTTGGAGATGGCTTGGAAGTCAAAAGGACCATTTTGAATATGTCTGGTGTGGACTGTCTACAAAATATCTATGTGCAGATGCTGCATGGATGCCAGAGAAGCAAAGAGTTGGGGCTGGGGTAATTAAAGTGAGAATTATCTGTATAAATGTATTGAAAGGATGCATGAGACAAAAGGATGTGGATGAGGCAGACAAGCACAGGGATAGCAGAGGGACTCTGCTGGATGTGGCAGTGAACAATATACCTAGCATCCTCTTGGCATCTTGGGACCCAACCTGTATGTATGCCCCACTCCAAACAAGCAACTCGTTTTCATCTCCCCTTAGAGACAATTATTCACAATCAGTACCTACTCAAGGATGTTCCTAGATCCTGATCAGAAAGGAGATCATCCAACCTGGACTGTTTTGGGTGCACTCACAGTAAGATAAAACATATCCTCTAAATGAACTTACAAGGAGAAATCACTATTTGCCATCTTATGCCTACGTAGATATGATTAAAATCATATGCATCATGGGAAGGAACATACACAAGACAGGAAATGTTATATAACCCAGAACTGTCAATCAAACCAGATGACTACCCAAAGTATGGCCCTAGCAAATGATTCACCTTCCCCTAAAAGTCCTATAAAGAGTGGCCCCAGATCCTTCCTGTTGCCCTTGAGTACATGCCCCTCTATGACCTGCAGTGCAAAATGGCTATTGTCACCTATAGTCATTACTAGCAAAAGCACCTTTGATTCCCAGAGGTGATGGGAAGTAATATTCAGGGTGCACAAGTGATAAAAGTCATTTTCTCAATATGGAAAATAAAGATATAATACAGATTCCGGAAGTGATGTGTGTAGCCTTAATTGCCACCATAAATTTGCTGAGTACTAAAAATAATTCTGTATTTTCCTGTAGGATTTGCAAGCTAATAATGAGCAATTTCCAGCTGTGTGCTGTGACAGCAAAAAAAGAGGGTCTAACATCCTTATAATTACATTTTCTATATCCGTATTCACATTAGAAAATACTGATTAAGACCCATAAGCTTAAATCAGTTTTCATTGTTAAAAATCTCTATATTAGGAAACTTTTATGAAGTTTGGCTCTATTATATGCATTAGACTTTAAAAGGAAGATTATCAAACATTTTATCTAGTAGGCTTTACAATGCATACATTTGATGGTAAAACAAAAGGATTAACAATAGTGAGAATTCAATTTTTTTTTTTTCTACTGACCAGATTCCACAAACACATCCCAAGGGCTCTCATCAGTGTGGTGGCTAACACTGTGCCAACAGCAGGCTCACCGCATGAAACACTGGGCCTCACTCACTTCATTCTGCTCAACAAAATGAGTGTGACTGCCTGAAAAGAAGGAAATCAAATGCCTATTTCTTGGGTCTATTTTCTCTAACTTCAAATGCTCTGAACACTTGAAATGTCACAACCAAAGAAAAGAGATAACTCCTTCGGCCATGACTTCACTTTTGCTTCTTTGAAGCACTGTGGGTGAATTGCTTTTCAGAACCCCCTGATAAGGTTTATTCTGCTGCTGGGTAAGGCCACACCTCCTCTGGGCTGCTCAGGCTTCCCATGACTTATGCCAAAGTGTACAGCTGCTCGGCTGAGCACTAGGTAGGCAAGATCAGTCTAAGGCTGTAGTGGTACCCATAGTGTTTCACCGCAGAGGAAAACAAAGAAAGCAAGGTTTTTTTTCCTCCCACCAAATAAAGAATCTAATAAAGCAATTTCAAATCATCAGTAGTGTTTGATTTTTATTTATTTATTTAAAATATTTTATTTATTCATTAGCAATATTAGAGAGAAAGGGGGGAGAGGGGAGAGATTGAGTGTGCCATGGCCTCTTGCCACTGCAGACTCCAGATTTGTATGCACTTTGTGCATCTGACTTTCCATACAATAATATTCGGCTTCTCCTTGAGCCCAAGTTCATGTAATGAGATCAATAGCCAAAATAAATATATTTTCCCCTCTTAAATTGTTTCTCATAGGTATTTTTCACAGTGACAACAAACTAACACACTATGAGCAAGATTAGTGTTATTTTGTTTGCTTTCATATACTTTCCTTTTAAATTTTAGCATTTATTGCAATAAATGTATGTTGAGAAGTACAACTGTACAGACCAATGCATTTCCTGACTCTGAAGGCACATATGTAATGAACAGATAGGAAGGAAAAGGGTGGCATTGATTTCTAAGAAGGGCTCCTTTATAGTCACTTCCCTCCTGGAGAGAACCTCCACCCAAGTTCTAGGGACACAGCTTCATCTTATGTTGATATACCATAGGTAGGAAAGTGGTCTCTTGCATCTGGCTTTGAATTTGGTCTTTATTTTTATTTATTATTATTTATTTATTTATTTATTTATTTATTTATTTATTTATTTATTTATTTTGGTTTTTCAAGGTACTGTCTCACTCTTGCCCAGGCTTACCTGGAATTCACTATGTATTCTCAGGGTGGCCTCGTACTTACTCACGGTGATCCTCCTACCTCTCCCTCCCGAGTGCTGGGATTAAAATTGTGCACCACCACGCCTGGTGAATTTGGTCTTTTAACTATAACTTCAAGACATTATCTTTTATTGAGTATTTTCTAGGCACTATGCAACCTTATTTCAGTCCCCTCCAATGCCTCCTGACTAGCCACTATTATTACATCCATTAAGCAGGTGAAAACTCTTCAGGTTCGGGTTGGTAATATACAGTAAGCCAACCAGCAGTAAATGCTGGAGTCAGGATTCCTGCTTCTTTATTGGATGCAAAGTACAGGTCTTTCTCTGCTGACTTTGGATAATGTAAACAAGGCTGCATGCTCTGTAATCACCCGTTAGTATCTGAGCTCAGGAAACATTGTTACTTGGATGTGGGGTTTACTTGTTGAACTATGATCATTTCCCCCACCTGTCAGGCCAATTGAGACCTCTCAGATTAACATGAGTAGTGGCTACTTTTCAAGCAGTAAAAGTTGTTGTCAGTACACAACCAAGTTATAGACAACGTGGTAACACATGATTCAAGCATCTTTATTTTCACTAACTAGAAGACATACCCAAGAAAGGTAGGCCATTTCATGACTACAAATGAAGAAGGAAGTATAAAATGAATAACAGTAACTAATTCTGTTAACTTCAAACAACAAGGAGGAAAGAATGAGGAAATTTATATACACTCACGTGGAATGATACTAGCTTCAGAAATCTATTGCAAGGTATCTGCCAGTGTATGCATATGGGTGTGTTCAATACAGCGGGGAGTCTGGAAGGGAACATGCACAGAGAAGCACACATGCACAAGGAAAGAAGAACTTTGGAAAGGAGGGCCACCAAGGTGTTAGAAATAGTGGTTGACATACAGGAGTTAATTGGAGGAAGTGGTACAGATAGAATAGTTAATAATCTAAAGGAATTGTGAAGGCTTTGTTGCTGTGATCATGGTTTTATAGTTACACTGTTATAAATCATTACATCAGGGATGGAGAGATGGCTTAGCGGTTAAGGCGCTTGTCTGCAAAGCCAAAGGACCCAGGTTCGATTTCTCAGTACCTACATAAGCCAGCTGCACAAGAGCGTGCATGCATCTGGAGTTCATTTGTAGTGGCTAGAGGCCCTGGTGTGCCCATTCTCCCTCTGTGTCTCTTCACGTTCCCCTTTCTGCTTGCAAATAAATAAATAAATAAATAAATAAATAAATAAATAAATAAAAATTATTACCTCATAGAAGACAAGCATGTGAAATATCAGTTTCCTAACAAGAATCAATGTGGGGTGGAGTTGAGGGTCAAAAGTAAAATATGACATGAGTTGATGAATGGATAGCTGACAATAGGTACATTGGGTTCAATATATTACTTTTTCTACTTTAGTATACTTGAAATTTTCCAGTATAAGAAGTTAAGCAAAAGATGAAGAGTGTTATCTGGAGGGATCTTGGACTAAAGTTAACTCTTCTCCTTGATTGTATTTTCTTGCTCTCTTCAGTAGAATGTGTGTGTGTGTACGTATTTATGTTTATATATACTTACACTATATAAAAGATTAAGAAGTTGTCAACAAAGCATATCTTGCATTTCAGACTCACTTTCTTATAGAGGCAAATGTATTAAAAATAGTTTCTTTTCAAAGGTGGAACCAACTATAACAATGAAATCACAGAAACCATTTACCAACCACTTGTTTATATCAATTTAAACTGATTGATTTTTCTTCCAACAAATCACCTACATTGATGCTACTATGTGGTAAAGTACTTCTCTTTGCAAAGATACTTGGAAAATTTGTTAAAGTGGATTAATTGGAGTCAAGCATTTTCTTAGAGAAATAGAATTCTTAAAAAAAAAGTTCAAAAGAATATGTTTGCATTTCAGAATATATTTGCCAGTTGTTCTAACCCAGCTCTGAGAAACTCTATCTCATTTTATGTGAGGGTACAGCAAATTAAAAATGGAAGATTTTCAGTGAGCCTCACCCAAAGGTCAAATGCCTGTTCTAAACAGTGTTAGTAAGTGATTCAGCTTCTAGGAAGAAAATAATCACATCTTGTACAGAAAACAAGGTGAGTTGGTCTGCTGGAACACTACTATTTTTGACCACCAGAAAATATCTTAATATGGATAGAAAAATTTTGGCATTTTTGTGATCAAAAGGTGAAATAGGGCTGGACAGATTGCTCAGTGGTTAAGGTGCTTACCCATAAAGCCTCATGACCAGAGTTTGATTCCCCAGTACCCACATGAAGCCAGATGAACAAAGTGGTTGATGCATCTGCAGTTTGCAGTGGCTATAGGCCCTGGTATGCTCATTTTCATTCTCTGTCTCTCCTTCCTCTCTCCCCCTCAGGCATGGTGGCACATGCATTTAATGGGGAGGCCTAGGTAGGAGGACAACAGTGAATTCCAAGTCAGCCTTGGCTTGAGGGAATTCCCTACCTTGCAAGTGAAACAACAAAAAGTTAAATAGCTTTAGTATGATGTTAAGGCAAAAATGTAAAATTTTCAGTTGAGAAGTATTATAAATGTGTCATTAATCTATCAAAACCCCAAATATGAAGCTTCACTAGAAGTTGCTAGAACTTAAGGATGGGGAAATAATATAAGTACAAAGATAACATCAGGGAGTTTTTGCAGAGGAGGTGTGATTGGAATCATGGTCCAGTGTAAGGTGGTGGCCGCACTATTTTCCATGTACCAACATTCGTATTATCATGCACCAAAGAAATATCATCAAATAAAAGGAGTAAAATGAGTTGTAGATTAATAACAGAAAAAAATTAAGTGCAAATTTTCCAAACTTTATGGCCTTTTGTTTTATGACAGGTTTTCAAGACTTTTTAGGCAGATTGGTAATAGAATGAATGGAGGGGTGAAATCATGAATCAATACAATTATCATTTTTAGAGTCAAAATAAGTGGTTAAAACCCATAATTTTAAGTTTATGAAAACAAAAGAGGTAAAACAAATTTATACACTAAGGAGTGAACTAGAAGGAGAAATGCGAGGACTCTTGCCATGCTTGGCATTCGTTCTTACTATGAGTTCTGGTTAGATATGCTTGGTTTGTCAAAATCCATCTAGTACTTACAGGCTCTTTTTCCAATGTATAATCTTTTCCTATAAAAGACTTTTTAAAATATTGAATACAAAAAGCCATTTTCTCTTTAAAAACCATGAAAAATAAATACTTTAGCCATTCAGTTGGATAGTGAAATTGTGTTGCCAAATGACCCAGATATCTCCTTTCCTCTCCTACCTTCATCAGCTACTCAAAATTATGTATCCATTACTTTTCCTTTCTGCTTTAGTTGCCACAGGGCTCTCAGTAAAGTCTTCTTAGCTCTAGGAATACTTTTTTTCTGCTGGCAGTTTTTTTCATCTCCTCCTTCATGATCTTTAACTCTATTT
This sequence comes from Orientallactaga sibirica, assembly GCA_036365145.1. Lineage (NCBI taxonomy): Eukaryota > Metazoa > Chordata > Mammalia > Rodentia > Dipodidae > Orientallactaga > Orientallactaga sibirica. The sequence continues at coordinate 26,130,098 of JAEOAD010000011.1, forward strand.
TAATGATTTAATAATTTAGTGCCTTGCATTATAAGCAACTTTCAAATGTCTTTTAGGAGTAGACAAAATACAAATCAAAAGTTCAAAACAACAAGGTAGATGCTTGTTTAATAGCTTTATAAGTAATGCTTGAAAGAAAAACAAAACAAAATCAATTATTTGGTGAAAATGAAATGCTACTGATCACTATTCCTCAATGCAGTATGATCATTACCTGCCTACTCTAGATGAATATAAGAGACAGCACAGCCTGGCATAGTGGTACACCCCTTTAATTCCAGCTCTCTGGAGTCAGAAGTGGGAGGATTGCAGTGAGTTCAAGGAAACCATGAGACTACAAAGTGAATTCCAGGTCAGCATGGGCTTGACCAAGACCCTACCTTAAGAAACAATCAAACAAACAAACAAACAAAAAAATAGACAGCACAATTAACTTTGAGTTTATATGGTAGGAGGCTGTAAAACCTGTTATGGGGCTAAATATGGAGAAAATATTTTAAAATGTTTTAGAAATGTTTAAAAAAGGTCCAGAGGTATGAAGGGAACAATTAATTTCTCAGATTTTACAGTTCTGTGATAAAATAATAATTGAGTTGAATTTCATACATGTCTCTTGTTAAATTCAAATACAATGGAATAATTAGTAAAACAATTTAAAACAAATGCCATTTGCTCATGTTTTCTTAACTGGATTTTACAGTTTTGATACTTATTTCATTTTTAAGTTTTCATCATACTGAGAAGATGCCCCGTTGTTTGAATCTTCATATCAAAACAATCAATACAGTTTTTTAGCTTAGTCTCTTTTTTATTTTTGAAGGAAAACAAAATGTATTAGAACCAATGCAATAAAATCCTTTTCCACATGCTCTGGGATGCTTTCAAAGTGAAGTAATAGACTTTAAAATAGAGCATTTTATAGGAATTACCACAACTAGCAATCTTCTGAGACATTCCCATCCTTCCATGGTGTCCTGCTTTCTTCTGCTCAGACCGAGGAACTGACCTTCTCAGTTCCTCTATGTTCTTCACAGAAAGATTAAGAAACTCAATGCTCAAATTCAGATAGAAATATGCTTTCATGATAAAAGCAACTAAATCGAACTGTATCTTCCTAATGAGATGAGAGTGCAACAGAGAGCATCTCTGAAATGCTTCAAACTTTGATTCCAGAGTTCTTACCATTGTACTTTTCTGCTGAAAAGAATCAAGTCACTATTTCTCTCTTTTGTTTTTGCACTGTATTAACCACAATTACCCTGGGTGTAGAATTCATTAGGTTACGCCAAGAATTCAACACTTGGTTAAAAATGATGGCTACTTCCTAGTACCAACTAGTGCTTTGAGTTTTATGAAACTGTCCCAAAATGTCTGATGAATCATGCCTAAATGTCAGTTGATTGATGACTATTGCTAAAGCAACTCTAGAAAACAATTCAGTTATTTATTAGCCGCTCAGGTTTGGGCATTGCCTAAAGTTGGTAATTATTGTGAGGAGTATAAGATAGAGATAGAGAGAGAGAGAGAAAGAGAGAGAGAAAGAGAGAGAGAGAGAGAGAGAACGAGAGAGAACACTATTTTGGTAAAGGGTTAAAATGTTCGAGAAACTCAATGGGGAAGGATGTCATTCTGTAAAAAACCCCATTCCCTGCATCAGATGTCCTTGGGACCAGAAGAGTTAACAATCCTTGAGTCCAAAAGAGTCAACAATCCTTGAACCCAAAGCTTCTATTTCTGCCTTTGGTAAAATGTCCCTAAAGTTTCCATTTCTTTACGCTTCCCCTAGAACCTATGTAAGATTCATGTTTTAGTCAATTGTTTGTGATTATAAGGCCAAACTCTTAAAAGATAATGCCATTGAAACAAAAGAGAGACTAATTCAAAGGGGGAGGGGATTCAATGGAGGGTAGATTTGAGAGGGAGGATGGGGTGGAGGAAGGAATTATCATAGTTTAGTGTCTATACTTATGGAAGCTGTCAATAAAAAGTTTATAAAATAAGCAAATATAAACATTTAATGATACAAAAGAGTAAAGCCCAGGACCCCACCTGCATTAGAGAATATAAGCCCCTGAAGACTTCCTGCAGGTGTGCTTTGCCTGTCTGAACTCTTCATGCCTATGCCCCCTTCTGCAGAAGCAGCCATTACCTTGCAAATATACTTTGTATGGTATGGTTCTGTTTGGACCCTGGCCTTATTTCTGACCTTATTAGAAACAAGTCCTGCACCAAAGCACAATTGGCTGCATCTTTTTGATTGGTTGAGAATTAAAGGAAACAAAAAATGGACCTTTCCGAGGTTTACATTTTAAATATTGTTCTGAGAAAGAGGTAGAAGGTGCAAATTGTAACAAATGTGCATCAATAAAATATTGGAAATTCAAAATTTCATTCAAAACTGGGTCATTCCAAGGGCCAGAGTTCTCAGATCAGAGAGGGCAATAGTACTAAGGAGAGAGTCTCAGGGGAATAGCAAGAAGGATTTTGAATGGGATGCCACTTCATGAAGACCTAAGGAACTAACTTCGGTAAGATATGCCAGTCAGCTTACTTAGCAGAGCTAACTTCTTTCCTGGAATTATACAGTTGCATAGATTTTTGTAATGTCTCACAGAATAATTACTTATAAGAAGCCTTGCTCATCCTAGACTGCCTTCTTTTTAGGCTTGGATTAGAGATCTAACCAAAGAAAATTAAGAAAAATCCATTTTGGTGTGTGTGTGTGGTGTGTTTGAGATGTTACACTGTCTTTCTGATGCTTATGTTTGCCACAAACATACTGAGTATCCCAGGCTGTCCTAGAACTCGTATACTGGTATTACAGTCATATGCTACCAATCTAGTTGAAGGAAGGACTTGCTTATGTTTCCTGTGAAATACTCCTAAGAGACCATAGTGATCTCACAATCTGTGCCTGTACTCACACAAAAATAAATACAACCTTCATATAATGAGCCTGTTTCTAAACTCAAGAGAAGAAACAACAAGCAAAACAAAATTTGGGGGCTGGCGAAATGGCTTAGAGGTTAAAGTATTTGCCTGAGAAGCCAAAAGACCCAGGTTCAAGTCCCCAGGATACATGTAAGCCAGATGCTCAAGAGGCACATGCATCTGGAATTCATTTGCACTGGCTAGAAGCCCTGTCATGCCCATTCTCTCTCTCTCTTTTGTCTCTCTATCTCTGCTTGCAAATAAATAAATAAATAAATGAATAAATAAATAAATACATTTTGCTTTATTTAAGAAATACTATTCTGTTTTGGCATGTGAGCACATGTTATGATAGCACTGAAAATCATATTTATTAAATTTTTCAAATGACATAGACAATAGATAAGCATTTAGGGCTTAGTAAAAGAAAGATGTAGTACACAGCAGTTGTTTGGAGGTAGAATGGTAGGGTATTTATTTTTTCATGTTATTGGACTGTTCCTTAAATTTTGTGCTTTTTTTTGTCTTGCTATTTGAAAATGTTGAAAAGTAAGTTATATTAGTTATAATAATAAATGATGATTTTTTTTCATTTGATTATCAATAAACTTTGTATTTTGAATTATTTATGGTGAAAGATTGAGTATTAACTTCCTTTCATTTAATAATTTGTGAAGTTTCCTTCTGAGGCTACATCTTTCTGAGACTCTGTGCATGCCTTTGATAGTTTGCTCACTGAAGACATCAAATTCATCAACTTCAACAAGATGGCAAGAAGTTCCTTAGCAAAAGCACTCTTCAGTTTCAAATATGAAGCTGGTAAGGTTCATAGGCATTGGTGAGGCAGGAAATTATTATTAAAATAAAGTAAATAAGATCAAAGTTTCACAGTTAAATAAAACTTATTGAGCATTAATATAAAATACCCAAGTAAACTCCTTCATAATAAAATAGTTTAACAACAGTTCTACTGAGGAATTAGCTAAATTAAGAAGTTGTTTCTACCACAGTAAGTAGTAGACAGATTATAAAAACTGACACTGGTTTGTTTTCCTTTTCATATTCTGCTTTGTCAGGAATTAACTGTGAAAATTACATGTTAGGACAGGTTATATTTAAAGACTATTTTACTTTGCATAAGTAAGTTATTTAGTGAATTATTTTAAGAAGGATTTTCTTACAATTTTGAGCATAAAATGAAAAGATATAGCTCTCAATGGCTAATAGATTTATGATATATGACAGTGAGGCATAATGTGTGCAAGGGCTGTCAAGTATTCATGCTGCTGTTTCCATGACACATACCCTGTCCTCCTCCCTGGGAAGTTTGAGGGAATATATAATCCCAGTGGTTGTACAGTGAAACACACCTTTTCCTATTGATTTACCTGAAAAGAGCTTAAATTAAATGGGCAGGATGTTCACTAGGACATATATCGGCTGCTTTTTTAAAACCCTTGAAGAAGTTAACATGTGTCTTCACGTCTTCCCAGTGACTCCATGGGATTTTAATAGCTATTATACAAAACCAATACTGTGGCCAACATAAGCTTGAGAAATGGCATGTGGCTTTTGTTGTTGGTTGTGGTGTTTTCCCTCCAAAAGAACTTTTCAGAAAACTTATGTCAATGTCTAGTACTGATTTGCAAGAGAAAATAAAGAATGCAACATGCACTATGATAAAGTAACTCTTGCAAGTTAGTCTCAAAGAATATAGTTTGGGAAACATTGAATCAAGTTTGCAAGCTCAAACAGAAGTCCTATCTTGCATCCCCATCCAAGGCCAAAGCTGCTTGTTTCAATTCATATCCTCATTTTGAGATCTCCCAAATAAGTACTTATATAATATGTAGTTTAAGTTTTTCCCAGGCTGTGATGTCACAGTATCTAAATAGCCTATTTTTTAAAAAATGAGCATAGGGCTGGAGAGATGGCTTAGTGGTTAAGGCGCCTGCCTCCTAAGCCCAAGAACGCTGGTTCCAATCTCCAGCAGTTCCAATCTCCAGGTCCCACGTTTAGCCAGATGTAAAGTGACGCAAGGGTGCAATGCCACACTTGACCACAAGGCGGCGCACAAATCTGGATTTCGTTCACAGCAGCTGAGAGACTGCTGGCGCGCCCATCTCTATCTGTCTCCTTCTCACTCTCTGTGTGTCTCTCTCTGTGTTTCTCTCCAAAAATAGATAAAAAATAATAAAATTTTTTAAAAATGACCATAGACGGGCATGGTGGCACACGCCTTTAATCCCAGCACTTGGGAGGCAGAGGTAGGAGGATTGCTGCGAGTTTGAGGCTACTCTGAGACTACATAGTGAATTCCAGGTCAGCCTGGGCTAGAGTGAGACCCTACCTCAAAAAAGCAAAAATAAATAAATAAATAAATAAATAAATAAATAAAAATAAAAATGAGCATAAAGTTGATACTAAGGCAAAGTTGGATATTTTCAAGAATATTTTCAGGTGCTTTTTACTAACAAAGCAAACTGTTAAGTTTCTATTAAAGATAAATTACAAACATTTTCAAAATCAACATACCTATATATGTATAACAAATTGAAGAATAAGAAGTATTAGGGGAGTTACATGGAGAATAATTATTTCCATTTCAATCTTCTTGACATTTAGAAATCCAAACAAAAATCCAGAGATTATAACCGTGTGATTATTTTCCTCTTCAAGGACAAACCAACTGCTTCCAGCATGTACAAGTTGCCAGAAATATAATAAACAGCAGTAAGTCAAATGTAATAGTATCTCTAGCAAAAACAAAAACAAAACAAAACAAAACAAAAACCTACTGTATTAACTACTCAGACCTACAGTTATAGTCTGACATATATGTTTTTCTCTTTCTTCCTTCTCTCTTTCTCTCTCTCCTTGAATCTAAGGTACTCTGAAGCTAATGATGTTATCTCAAGTCATACAAAATGCTAAGAATAAATATCTAATTGCTCAAAATAAAGCCAGCATACAAAAGAGCAGAAGAAATCAGCTAAGTGCTAATTGCATAAGCTGAATGCTAAATCCAGCTATAACTGATACCAGTATTTCTTATGGACATCCTATGGCCCCAAGAGCAAGAAAACACCTTTTGTTGCTTGAACTGATTGTGGTTATGTTTTTAATCATTTGTAACTTAAAGGTTTACAGGAGAATTGTAATAATTCATTCATTTTGTTTTTTCCAAACGATTAATCCTCAAACCTAAAATATCAAAACATGTGATTAATATATCATTATTATTCTGCTCAGATTAATTAAAACCACATCTCAAATTGCAAACCCTTATGCATAGCCCTAAAACACATGTCAGGATTAACAGACGGTTTAAACTGCTAGCCAGTCAAAGTGGGGTTGAGAAACAGACCAAAGTAAGGGTTGACCAGATGGCACTACTCATCATGCTCTACATGTTTTGGGTTGAGCTCTGCGCTACATGACAAGTCATGTTCTGAAGAGCAAGTCCTTTGGTACTGGCAAGGTTTCTTTCTCCTTCCTCCTGGACCATGTTCATTTCATGAAAGCAGAGAAATGACATCTCTGGATAAGGAGACCCTATAAACATTTGGTTTCTAAAAATGATAGTGTTTCTAAGCTCCAGCCTTTATGGTGCACACCTTTAATCCCAGCACTCGGGAGTGAGACCCTACCTTGAAAAACAAAAAACAAAAAACAAAAAAAAAAAAAAAAAAAAAGTTGAGTTACAAGACTTCTGGATTATTTTCATTCTGTGCCTACAGCTACCAAGCTTGGCATGTATGAAGAATTTACCTGCACTTGATTGCTAATAGTAGCTTCAGGCCCGTATTCCTGTGAGGGGAGGCAATAATCCTTATTCACTATCCCATGCAGTACCTCCCTATCTCCTAGCCTCCCACGTGATTCAGTCAGACCTACAGGGCCAATTCAGATCACAAAAGCATGAGCTGAAGTCATAAGTATAATTTCTGAACAAAATTGATGTGCCTCCCCCATTGATTTTTTTTCCAAACTCTGGAGTACCTAGAAGACATAGTTTGAGATGGCAATATCACAGAAAGAAAAATAGGCCATTTGCCAGTCTGGTTCAATGAGGAAACAACTTTGTTTGCATATAGTATATATTATAGTATGAAAAAATAAGACAGAAGATTGTGCTGTGTCCATTTGTCATGAGGCATACCCTAGCTTTTGCTAACTAATTTGTCAACAAGTAAAGGAGAATAATTTGTTCTACAGTGGTATATCCTTCAACTGGAAGCCCTTGGCCCGAGAAGGCACTAGTAGGATTACACAAAGGCTGAGATTATCCTGAAATTCTAATTAGGACTTTCAAAGTACATGCAAGTTCTCAATCTGCTATGCAAATGGGAGCTAATAGGAGAGACAACCAATATATAGGAAATAGGGTGTTTCCCACACAGCAATTTAGAGCCAGATTCCCACAGCTTTAGGCTCATATCCAACTAAAGTCAAAAGAGCATTTACCTGCCCAAGTATTTTGTTGAATTCCTCAAAATTCATGAGCCACAGGCATATTTAGCTTAGCCAACTTCACGGTTGTGGTACCATCTGGCTTGGCTATCAATAGACTTGAATTTCTGTATTTATTTATTTATTTATTTATTTTTAAGGTTTTTTTTTAATTGTTTATTTATTTATTTATTTATTTGAGAGCAACAGAGAGAGAAAGAGGCAGATAGACAGAGAATGGGTGCGCCAGGGCCTCCAGCCACTGCAAACAAAGTTTGGATGCATGCGCTACCTTGTGCATTTGGCTTATGTGGGTTCTGGGAAATGGACCCTTGAACCAGAGTCCTTGGGCTTCACAGGCAAGTGTTTAACTGCTAAGCCATTTCTCCAGGCCTGAGTTTCCATCTTTATAGCAATCTCTTTAGGATATAATTCTTTAATACCAGGAAAAACTACCCAGCAATTTTTGAATCCAACTTGTTCCTAGGGAATCCCTTAATGTACCAGAGAAATCAACACTGAAAACAATTCAGGAGTTGTGAAAGGGTTAAGATATGGGAACAATGTTCCAAATTTTTTTCCAGGGAGTGGTTTATGGGCTGTGATAATATGACACAAAGTGAGTGGGAGTTATTTGCATTGTGTATTATTACCAGGTGTGGGGAGTTTGCTATGCTCCTTGTGCAGGGCACCAGGGAGGTGTGTCTAAGGCTTTATCCCAGTCTCCTGGAGTAAATTTGCTTGACAGGATCAACATCGGCTGAATGGATTATTCTCACTTTTCAAGTATATGACCAGATTTTCCTTTCCTTCATGAGTGAATCAGAGTATTTTTAATATAATTCATAACCTAATGAAGCACTATTCATGGCAAAGTTCAAAATATTTATTTTCACTATGAAATTAAAGCCAAGTATTTTAACTAGAGCCAATACATTTGAATAATTTTCTGGAGAAAAATACATGTTATTCAAAACAGAAAAAGATAAAATACTGTAGATGTTATTTCTTTCTCTCATTAATCTGCTTAGTAAATCACTACTTATTTAAAAAAAAAATCTACCCAACTTCAGAATGTGTATATAAATTTTTTTATGGTCAGAGTAACTTCAGATATGAAATATGTTTCAATTTTCTGAGCAGACAAGTGTAAGCAAACAATATTTTTGTACAATACTAATAACTAAAGTGAAGAATCAGAACTGTGAAAAATTTCTTAATAGAAGAGAACACTGTTGAGTGTTAAGTAGATACACAACCAGGTGAATGTTGTGAGAGAAGCGTCAGTGTACTGCTCACTCATAGAAATGAATAACTGAAAAGTGTTTCATTGGGCTCAGAAATAAGTTTGAAATGATGACAGGTAAATACTGGGAATGCCAGAGCTGTTCTTTTCTCTTAAACAGCCATAAATACTGAGGCAAGGAGTCAGAAATAAGGAATGAGATGCAGGAAAAGTGCTGAAGGGAAGTAGCAGGCATACACTGAGAAAAGTCAGATTCAAACTTGGTCTGGATTTCTAAGTATGTTTCACTGATAGTAAATGCACACTAGCTGAATATATAATTTAACAAAAAAACAGTAAGTTATAGGAAAAACTTAATAATGCCTTTAAAATATTTTTTATTTATTTGAGAGAGAGAGAATGAGGCAGGTAGAGAGAAAAAGAGAGAGAGAGAATGAGGTAGTTAGGTAAAGAGAGAGAAAAAGAGAGAGAGAGAGAGAGAATCAGTATGCCAGGGTATCTAGACACTGCCAATGAACTCCAGATGCATGCACCATCTTGTTCATCTGGCTTACATAGGTACTGAGCAATTGAACCTGAGTCCTTAGGCTTTGCAGCAAGCACCTTAACTGTTAGGCTTTCTCTTCAGCCCACTAATGCTTTTTTTTTTTTTTTTTCTTTGTCATCAACCTACTCATATGCAGATTTCCATCATTATCAAAGCATCACAGGGCTGAAAGAAGCTCAGGATCCCCTGGCTAAGTCAATTTCTTTTGCAAATGAAGCAATTATAGCCAAAGGATTATAAATGTCAAGAAAATGATCAGTACCTTGATTACTAACTCCAAACCTGGTATGGCTTTTAAAATAGATCACCACCTAGTCCAAGTATGGCAATACTTTAAGAATCCCATGGAGTATTCATGACTGATCTATGGATCACTTGATGGTCTTACTTAAGCTCAGGAAACAATACACAAAAACATACTCCAGCTTGAAAGTATCTCATGCTGTTTGTCATGCCATTTCATGTGCTAAGATAATTATCTCAGGTGAATGCACACTCATTCATCATCTTAGATACTCCAGACAGATACCTTCCTAAGAAACTTCTGTGAAGTAATCATACATCCACAAAGTTTGCCGGATCTCATTTATGGTTATTTTCCATGTTTATAATTAAATCTGCATATTCAATGGAGAAGAAACTTTAGACTGCTTGTGTGTTTACCTCTTTAGACTCCCAGAGATCTCTAGGGATTTATTTTCAGAGGAACATTTGCATATGAAATGCTGTCTGTTGCAAATTTGTGAGATGCAAGTAATTACCAAGAAACCAAAAGCCTTTCCAATGAACAGAGCATAGTGTGAGTGGTACACATGGTTCCTGGTAGCTGCCGTGTGGGGTGGCTATTTCATGATTTATTTCAAACAAGAATTTTGCAAAAGAAGTTTCTTGATATTCCACAACAAAAACTCAATAGACATGACCACTAAATGCAATGGACCTTATTATGGCAAAAATGAGAAAAAAATTAAAGATTTGTGGACATGCCAATAATATTTTATCAACTGCTATATCTTGGGTTTAGTTATATAAAATTAAAGTGACAAGATATGTACATGTATGGTGATCCTATCCTATATTGTACATGTATATGTATATGTATATATAGGCAGAGGAGAGAGAGAGAGAGAGAGAGAGAGAGAGAGAGAGAGAGAGGGGGGTAGGCAAGCAGATAGATATGGTGAAATATCTGGAATGTTAACAGTTAGTGAATCTGGAAAATGTATAGTGACACATTCTCCACCATTGTTGCTGCAGGATTTTCTGTAGGATTAAAATTATATTAAAATAATAAGGATGGAAAACAGTTTCATAAAACCATGGCATTTTCACTTCAAATCATGATTCTGCAGGCATTCCTTAGAATTTTTAGTCTTGTTCTGCTTTTCACATTTGTTGACATGGTACCTACAATTACCTGCTAACATGCTTTTAAGCCCAGCTGTAAAATGTGCTATAAGTAATTTCAGAGGTATAATAAAAAAGATCGAAAGTGGGTAGTTGTATGAAAATGCATTATTCAACTTATAAACGAAAGCCAAGAAGTAGAGCATGCAGAGTTTTTAAACAGATATGAGTATACAATCATTTTCATCACATACAAATTCTTTACGTTTTCCCTAACATATAACCAAAAAGTGAAAGACAGAGATTTTGCTGTCAAAAAGATGTCAGTGTTACACTGTGTACAGCACTGCGACAGATAGTGCAGAAATATATGAAGGTTCTTAAATGCTCTATGTGAAAGTGAGGCCGGTTTGGGGCTGGGTTTTAATATACTTAGCCCAGTTATCTTCACTTTCACAGTAACAGTGATCACAACTGACAGTGTAATTATCTTTCAAGGACTGAATGGGTCTAAGAAATATTCTTCTAGCGTGTCACACACTGTTGATATTAAACTGGCGACATGAGAAACCATCTGGAAAAAATCTAGGCATAAGGAAGTTTAGGGGATCTAATCCAAGCTGGGTTTTGGCGGATTTACTTCAGTTCATTCAAATCTCATTTAATAACATGAAATAACACACACAGAAAAAGGAAAATGCTATCCTTTGTTCCAGGGTGGATTAAATGAAATCATGTGCATGGAAAACAGTTTAAAGATCCCCTCATCATCACCCAGTTTTCATTGATCATTTTGATTTCCTTGCTGATACGACAAACAATGTACTATATCCCTGTCTTCCAAACTGCCCTTTAAGTTTAGTGAGAATGCATTTCTAGCAAAGTGCTAGAAAAAATGTGCAACAAAATACACTATTTCTTTGCTCAATTGATATCACCCTCTGTTAACTTATTCATCCTAGTTTTTTAAAAAAGACTTTTTTTTCCTTTTAAACTTAAAAAAAATAAATCCTTTTCTATCTAATAAGGCAAAATAACCTCTAATAGTTTCAATCTCAGAAGAGTTTACAACCCACATTTTATGATTTGTGGTACATATGCTTCCATCCCTTGCTTACTGTTTGCAAATATCACATGAAACATGAACATAGACGTCAGGAACACACAGACATTTACAGAAAATTCTCACGAGGTCTTAACTGCAGAACAGGAGAAGGTAGGCAAAACCACAGCCTGGACAAAGTGCATATTGTCTTGAATATGAGGCATAGTCTGCCTTTTTTTTTTCTTCGAGGTAGGATTTCACATTCTACTCCAGGCTACCCTGGAATTTACTATGTAGCCTCAGGGTGATCTTGAACTCATGGCGATCCTCCTACCTCTGCTTCCAGAGCGTTGGGATTAAAGGCCTGCACCACCATGCCTGGCTGCATATTCTGCTTTTTTAGGCGTGGCATATCTTTGATAAGCATAAAAATAGGAAGAGAAGAAGGAAGCTGCTCCCCAAGTTAGTATCACTCATCTCTCTTCATCTTCTCTGCCTGACATTGACATCAAGGTAGGAGAAGCCTGCCAGCTTGTTTGCACTTGCCTGTTCTTCCTAAATCATCCCACCCCTATCCATGAACCCACCTGCTTGGCAGATCATACATGTCAGTCAGTCACATTGTTGGCAATCAAGTAAGCTCGATTGTTTTTATGTGATGAACCCACCTGCTTGGCAGATCATACATGTCAGTCAGTCACATTGTTGGTGATCAAGTAAGCTCGATTGTTTTTATGTGATGCTTATACCTTCTGTGACTTCTTTCTCTCTTCGCACTATGTATGACTCTCCCCAAACTTGACACACACACAATGGCATGTTTTTGCTGTTCCATCACTGACTAGCTACATATACTGCCTTTTAAAACAACCTTTCCCCAAATCCAACTGATGTATCTCATTTTACTCAACACCATGCTAAGATCTTGTTTTGATCTCTGCTATGGAAAAGTTTTCCATCAGAGAATGTAAGGTAAAATGCTAACTTGACATCAGCCACTTTGGAGCAATTTCTTAAGGCAGACCTTCAGTAAGGCTAGCCTTAATCACCCAACAACTAAAGACTTCAAGGAAGTTGTTGCTACTTAAGAACATTTAGAAGGAAAAGTTATCTTCATATTCAGAAATTATGGTAATGAACTCCAATAATCTGGTAAAATACACACACACATACACACTGTACTTTCCAATACAAATTCTCTTTTTGTCATGCATCTATATTGTCATATTTTGCAATCTCTATGCTTGGATCTAGTTAAAGTATATTAGGAGACCTGGAAAGCTTAACTGCTCCTAATCATAGCTGCTGGCAAGAAATGTGGTGGAAAATGGTCCTTTTTTTATACTAATTAACTCTGTATTCACACATGGGTTTCATTTTCCACATCACATACTTATATGAAGGCCCCACATCACAAAGAGGTCAGAATCCCAACTGAGACAATTCAGCTGTCAAAGCCTGCTGTAGTTGTGTCAAGATGGACTGAGTTAAAAATGTACCCCAAACCAGGGATAGTGAGGGCTAGGAGTGTACCAGTGGGTAGTAGTCACACTGGAAATAAGTACAGAAATATGAAAATTAAATTTTAAAATCTGTACAAGAATAGATTGTCTGATTTTAACTCCAAATAACCATTCTATATAACTTCATTAAGACCATCTTGTTTCCAATGGTAAGAGATGGGCTAACCCCTTCCAGGAACAAAGCAGAATGGAATTTTTATGCTGGTTCAGCATAGTCTTGACACATAAAGTAGCTGAGAGAATTCTGTGCCAGGAAAAGTTCATGTGTCATTGTCAAACTACTACATACCGGCCTCTTGTTCAACATGCAGTGTACAATGGTGATGCTAAAGTAGCTGGGAGAAAACAACACTTGTGCTCTGTTCTTATTTTAATTTCTGGGCATCCCCCAAGGCTCACATGACTACATAAGAAAAAGCAGCAGCTTTCACCACAGTGGAGCTTGTGGAATGATTACTGATAAACAACTTAGCATAAAGTAACCAAAGCCAAAGGTACTTTCTAATAATCCCATCCAAACTTTTTTCTGCTTTTCAAACCTCTCATTCATGTAAGAAAATCAAAAGTTTTATTTTCATGAATAAAGGCAGTAAATTAAGGGGGCAGATAATCTCTCAACGTGCTATTAAGTGACATGGAAGTCAGCATGTAACTTAGTCTAGAGCCACAGAGCGACCAAAAAGAAACATTTCTTAATAAAATCAAATCAAATAACTACTCTACTGGGCTATGCTAAGCCTCAAATGTAAAAATCACCTACGAAGTGGACAACAGTGATAACCTCACTATGAGTTATCATCCGAGTTCTAAAAGCTGAAGATATTGATGGATCCTGGAGAACAGACTTCCTTCTTTAGCTTTCTGGTTTACTTTCCACATGTTGTTAGAAAGTGGAAAAACTAACTGCATACTCTGTGCTTAGTCCAGTCAGATGTAAAATGACTGCAAGCCTGATTTACCTATGCCAAGAAGAAGGATGCTCAAAGGAGGCACAGGTGCTATGAATGATCCCTAACAAAGATGCAGAATCAACCTTTCTTTAGATCCTTCATTTCATCCACAGTATGAAGTCCTCTGATGTTCCTGGGCTACAATGAAAATATCAGCATCTTCTATAATGCACCTCTCAAGATCCTTAAAATATCTCCTAATCTTTGACAAGTAATTTAAGTAAGAAATAACTGTAGCCTTTTAGATCTGCCCAATTGGGAATTAAGCTGACTTTGATCACCTAGTTCATTCCTTGCTCTGTGCCCCACCCATTTCCTTTTTGTTTAAGACATTAACCAGACTCATTTTTAAAGCAAAACTGAGTGTCCAGGAATGAAAAATACTGTGTTCAGAAAGAACATGGCCAATCATTTTCATGGTATGTTTTAATAATGGCAAGAATATCAGGAACTAGCAGCATCACATCTGTACTTTCAAAATCCATCATTAGAGTTTTGCTCTGTGTGCTGTGGTGGCTGGTTGGCTTTTGCTCTCTCTGCTTGGCCCTGTGAAGGCCGGTTGCTTCTCCTGCCATTATGGAACTTCCCCTGGATCTGTAAGCTTCAATAAATAATATCCCTTCCTCCATAACTGTGCCTGGTCTGGAAGTTCATCTCAGCGAACCTGAAGCTGTTTGCTACAGTCACATTATAAAGTACTTGGCCTAACTTAATATTTATATCATTTTAACAATTTTAGTTAAAATTCCACAAAATGAGGGCTGGAGAGATGGCCTAGCGGTTAAGGCACTTGCCTGCAAAGCCTAAGAACCCAGGTTCGATTCCTCATTTACCCACATAAGTCAGATTCACATGGTGCATGAGTCTGGAGTTTGTTTGCAGTAGCTTGAGGCCCTGGCATGCCAATTCTGTCTGTCTGTCTGTCTCTCTCTCTCTCTCTCTCACAAATAAATAAATAAATAAAAATTCCATAAAACTAAAAAAAAATTTAAAAAAATCCATCATTAATTCTGATGTCTAAGATACATGTATTTATTGACTCAATTGTATTTACTGTAGTAGCATCTTACAAAACAAAACAATACTGACAAGTTTTATGTTAGTATATAATGCATTTTAGTCATAATTTCTTCCTATAACCTTATTTTATCTCTCCCCATGCTTCTTCTACTGAACCCCTTCTTTTTCCTAAAATGTTTAGATTTTTTAAAATTTCATTTTCCAGATGAGGCACCTTTACTGCAATATGGGTGAAGGTGAACCACAGCATGTTTGGAAAGTGTGTTAGAAGTTCTTCTATCCAGGCCAGCATGGAACAAAAAGGCGATGTCCCTTGACTTCAGTGCAGAAGGGACACTTTTGGGGTATCAGATGGTACCCTGTGGAAGTTAGATGCCAAGGCCAAATGGGCAGGGAGACATAGTAGGCAACAGTTCAGCAGGGTAATCAGAATGATTGGACTTCTGATAAAATAGCAGAACAACCTAGAATGTTGTATTGTCCAATACTTTCATTTCCTTATCTTAATTATGTTAACCACTTGTAACCGTGCTCAATATACAGTAGGCATACATTAAATGTCAACTCATAGGAAGGGGGAAATGATGGCTATTATGTGGCAGGGCTTGAGAAGAATAAGTGAACAGCCCATTATGGAATGTCCAACAATGGCAAACTCCTAGAGCTCCACAAAATAAAATGCAACAAATTGCTCAGAGACCAGGGAGAACTCTAACAGCTGTGCCAAATTAAGCCCAATCCCTATTCCATAGTCTCTGTATTTCATCATGAGCTTTGAAAGGTAACATTTGAGACAACTTTCATGTGCTGTCTATGGGAAACATGTTTGACCATCATCTGGACTTTTTTGCTGAAGTCAGTGAATATCTAACTCCATTGGCTCATAGCGTTTCAAAAAAAATCATATATTTTTAGTTTTAATGGTCTGCTTTGGAGATGACTGAAGAGCCAATGGAAATTTTCCACATCTCTGTGGAAAAAGAAAGATCAAAAGATCATAATAGAAGCTGGGCATGTTAGCACATGCCTGTAAATCTCAGAACTTATGAGGCTTACCCCAAGTTCAAGACCAACCTCGGCTACATAGTGAGACCAGGCTAGCCACAGCTACACTATGTATAGGAAGACCTAGTCTCACAGAAAAAGAAAAGTACATTTATCTTTTTCCCCATTGGCTTGACATTCCTTTCTGTTTTTGAAACCGAATGGAAAATGTTGCTTTTATTTTTTTTCTTTTCCTTAGCATCTTAAATGTAGCCATATGTCTATCATATTTCATTAATCTAACCAAAAGCCATAACATTACAACCTAATCAAAGAATTAAATAGATATTCTAACCTGTGTATGCTACCAAACCTTTACAGACAGTTTCCAACTTAGAGTGGTTCAACTTACAATTTTTCAAGTTTAAAAACAATATGAAAGTCAGGCTGGAGAGATGGCTTATGGGTTAAGGTGCTTGCCTGCAAAGCCAAAAGACCTTGGTTCTATTCCCCAGGACCCACAAAAGCCAGATGCACAAGATGGCACATGCATCTGGAGCTCTCTCTCTCTCCCTTTCTCTCTCATATAAATAAAAAATGATATGATTTTGATAAGATTTTAAAATTAGAATTTCTTTTAAAATATATTTATTAATTTGCAAACAGACAGTTACCCAGAGAGAAGGAGGAGGCGGAGAAGAAGAAGGAGAAGAAGAGAGAGAGAGACAGAGAATGGGCACACCAGGGCCTCTATCCACAACAAATGTATTCCAGATATGTGAACCAATTTGTGCATCTGGATTACATGAGTACTGGGGAATTGAAGCCAGGTTGTTAGGCTTTACAGGCAGTTACTTTAAACATGGAGTTATCGCTTCAGTACCAAAATTTGAATTTTGATTTAAAGTATGGTGCTTTCATAATGCTATATCTAGCAGTGAATGGCATCTCCCCATTAGCCACATGAGTTCAAGGGGGAAAAGAGCCCTGATACTCTACAGTGAACTATGGGGTAAAGTTATGATATTTGGTTGGGTTATATCAACTTATGATAGAACTTTCAGGATATAACACCATTATAAATAGAGCAGCACTTACATTTTATGGCACTGGATTTTTATCAAACAGAATTATAACTAAGGTGAATGGATTTTCCTTAAAAAGAAAAAGTTATCTATTTACTTAGAGAGAGAGAGAGAGAAAGAGGCAGACAGAAAGAGAATGAGTGCAGGCATGCCAGGGCCTCCTGACACTGCACATGAAGTCAAGACACATGTGCCACTTTGTACGCCTGGCTTTACGTAGGTGTTTGGGATATAAACACTGGCTGGAAGGCTTTGCAAGCAAACACTTTCACTGATGAGCCATCTCTCCAGCCTCCTGGATTTTACTTTTTAAAGGAACCTCTAAATTTGCACACTTAGAGTGCTCTGTGGAATGTGATTGTGTAAATGAAGAAATAGAGAGGTGAATTATACTGCAACTAGCAATCAGCACCTGATACTTGCATATCAACTTTATGTTGCTGCCAATTCCTCCTTATTGCATATGATTATATAACTAACCAATCATGTATGATGATTACTCAGACATATCCTACTTGTAATGGTCAGTCTTGTATGCCAAAGTGAGATGAGTCTTAGATCTTGAAATCCAAGGAAAAATCCCAAACAGAAATTAATTTGGAAACTGGCTCTAATTCAAAGTTCTCCCCTTTTTCCTAACACACATCAACCTCAGTCTGATCTAAATTCAATTTCACTAGCTGAGGCAAACTACCACCAATCAAGAGAAAGGAGTCCAAATAGAGTGAGAATCCACTGACCACATCACATTCAGCTTGTGCCTACATATGTTCTTAATAAGAAAACCATAACCACATAAAAGCGGAAATATACAGTGATTCCTCTGGCAATGTTATCTAAACGATTTACTCATGTTTAAAATAGATCATTGGTAAGGTAGATGTGGTGTTAACCACATTCCAAGATGCAAGACTTATGCTTTAATTAGGTTACTTCCTAAATTGTTATAATGGAAGAACTCCATTCCTTTGAAAAATGCACGATATCCAACCAGCTACTCCTGAAAGTAGACTGCAGTTTACCAGCATCTGAGCACTTTGAATACATAGTGGTTATTTTATCTTTCACTAAACAACTTTAGGTTAAACAAAGGTTGTGCAAAAAACAAATAAATAAAATAAATAAATAAGCAAACAAAATATCTTAGTAAAAATCCAGAAATCCATTATTCTTTAAGTAAACAAGTGTCCCAAATCCATCATTTATATTTGTGTAACCATCATTCTGGAGACACATATCATAAGTGAGTGAACCTCCAGCACAGCCCTTTACTCTGAAAAGCCAGAAGGTTTAATCCCCAAATAGATTAAACTAGACAGATGGGTAAAACTGTTTACGATGTTCCCAGAATGGCTGTTTATTGTAACATGCCTGAAAGAGGACACAGAGGCAGATGACCCATTTTAATTTTCTGTCTCTAAGCCTCTCTGCATCGCTGAGCCAAGAACAGTTCAGAAGCAGGTCTGAGCAAGTCAGGAATACATATGTTCCAAAGAGCCCTATTTAAAATCTGGGAGAGATAATGATCAGAGCAATGGATCCTTAGTAAACTACCTTCAAACCAAATAAGGATGTTTTGCATTTGAAGATTATGCCAAGCTATAAATGTCACACACTTTCAATCACAGTTAACTTAGTTACTTTTAATGTCAATTTTTCTTGATTAAGTAAGATAAGCTCAGAGTACAAATTAGAAAATTCATTGTACTGCCAATCCCCTTACCTGATCCTTAAGATTTCAGTGATCTTTTGGGGGTGAGCAAAGGGCAGAATTCACTGATCTCTCACCATGATCAAGAGTTACAGTATGTGCCTTTTAAAATCATTCCTGGAAAATGCTAAATCATGTTAAACATATGGCTTTAAATTGTATTGAAAAAGACTATGGTTTGGCATGTCATAAGCCCTAGAGGGAAAGCTACACTGTTACTTGACTAAATGGATATAGTATGCACACAAAACTGACTTCTGAATACTTATGTTTATACGAATATATTAATACTACTCCCACTTTTTTTAGAGAAGCTTCTCTTTTCAGATGCAAGTGATCACTGGGAAGAGTCAAAACTCATCAAAGTTCTGGAAAAAGTGACAGTAGAGTCTTCATCACTGAGACATCTCTACTACAATCTCCAAGGTTCTGAGACCATTAGGAAGACATGGTGAAAGAATGTTAGCGTCAAAGGAAGTGGAGGAGTGCTTTGCATTGCTGTCTTACAGATACAAAATGACCATGGCATTCATGACCTCAGAGTGGCTGACACTACCTGAATAATAGGAGCACAAAGTAAATAAATATATAAATAAACAAAGACAAAGGAGTGTGGTGGAATGGGATTATGATGAGAGAACACGGTGTTTATGTATGGAGGTTGTCAATAAAAAGGTTTCTTAAAGATAACTATAAATAGGTTGCTACTACAAGAAACTCAAGTGGGCTGGAAAGATGGCTTAGGGGTTAAGGTACTTTCCTATGAAGTCTAAGGACCAAGGTTTGATTTCCCAGTACTCAGGGAAACCAGAAACCAAAGGTGGCACATGCTTCTGGAATTTGCTTGCAGTGGCTGGAGGACCTGATATGCCCATTAAAAAGTACATAGTGCAAATGATAGTCTATGAGAGGATAATTTCTAAGTCCCATTTATGTATTACCATCTCTCTGCTCCACAGGAGAATAGAATTGATGAAATCAGTCATCTCCCTGACATGATAGAGTCTTTAGAGTGACAATAAGTTTGACAACTGGCTTGTGAACTTCCATTCTGCCAACTCTCATTCCTTCACTCCCCCACCCAGGCCTCCTTCACCCATCTTTTCCTCATGGTACAGAGTCAAGTATAATTCAAATTCCACCTGCACAAATGTATCTTCTGCATTTTAGTGGCGATACAGCAAGCAGCAAGGATTGCTCTTCCTTGAAGATATGTGTGGTTGAAATGAATAAAAGATAAGGAGGCTGTGAACACAGCACAGAGTTCACAAGATTAGTATGCATGGAGCTGTTTATTCCCTCCAAGGCTAAACGGCCAAAGTCATTTCCTTCCAAACAAAGGTCTTTTAAGACATTTTCACTTGGTGTTCAGAATTTAAACTTGTAGCTTCTTAAATGGCCCTGCTTCCTACTTGAGCTCCATTTAACCTTCCTACCCTCCCTCACATTTCCAAAGAAGCAATTTCAAAATAACAAACTGCACCTAAAGGGCTATGACTTGTTCCAGGAAACCATTTCAATAAATGACCAATCTAAGGATACAAGTTAGATAACCATGTTTTATTTTAAAATGAATATTACATAGTTTTAACTGCCAAATGGAATTAACAAAATTCTTAGATTCTAATGTTAAAAATAAATGTCTGTTCATTAAAAAATGTACTCAAAGTTAACATAGTTGGGGCTGGAAAGATAGCTCAGTGTTTAAAGCACTTGTTTACATATCCTGTGAGAAGCACAAAGTAGCACATGCATCTGGAATTTGTTTACAGTGCTAGGAAGCTCTGGTGCACCCATACTCTCTCTCTCTCTCTCTCTCTCTCTCTCTGTCTGTCTATTTCTGTCTCAAATAAACAAATAAAATTGAAAAAAAAACTTAACATACTCTACTACACTCTGATCTAAGAAATGCATCAAGGTTTATGAAGTTAATGAATTATCTAGTATATTCAAGTACAATCTTTTGGATTTACCTTTGTGATAAGTAGGAACGAAAGGGAAATGAAGTAAAGAAAAATATAGAAAGGTTTCTTTCCTTCTTTTTGCATCACATGGAGAGACTTCCTCTCATTATCTCCACTCTTAAACTCATCACTCTGTTAAGCCCTGGATTTAAAGACCCTGAGTGGTACAGCTCTGAAAATAATGAGTACTTCTTCCCTCACCTCATTCATCCCACTAACAGCAAGCCCAACCCAGTTGAACTCCTACATGTCTTTCTAACACAGAGACATCTCTACATTGCCACTGCCAGGAGATGTGGCTTCCCAGTGTCTCTCAAAGGGAGTACAGCCCAGCCTTCTAGCTGATTTCCTGACTGCTCTTTGGTGACTCTCATCCACTAGCTGTTAGGTATCTGCATAAGTGGCTTGGGAACCTACTATACTGATCATGTCCCTTGAGTGTTGAAAGCATATTTGTTGAAAGCTTAGGGTTCATATTATAGGACTGAAACCCCACCTTTTGGGGAATTATTAGTGGCTCATAGCAGGACTTTTAAGAGAAGGGGAGAGGGCAAGGACCAGGAGACTCAGCAGATGCCATGCTGAAAGACAGGTGTACAGGGACATCTGGATCAGAGCCAGGAGGCACAGAAAGAGAGAGAGAGAGAGAATAGGATAGAGGAAAGGTACATGAGTAAAAATGAAATCAGATGGGAGGCAGATGAGACAGATTGAGAGATAGAGAGAGAGAGAGAGAGAGAGAGAGAGAGAGATCATAGGGCAATATAGAGATCAAGAAACAGGATCAGAGAGAGAAGGAAAGAGCAACAGAGGAAGAAAGAGAGAATATGGCATCTGAGTACTGCTTATGCCCATGCCCTTAAAGCATCGTGATTTGCACAGTGGAGGGAGGAGTCTTGTGGAGGTGGGGGGCTAGTGCTTGGGGAAGGAGGAGATGGTCTAGGATGTCCTTTTGAATTTGGGCCAGTAGTGAGAGAGAGGGGGGGGGATGGGTGTCTTGCAGCCCACAATTCTACATATTTTCTTTCCAATCCTCTCTTAAGGTCCACTAAAGTGGCAGTAAAATAAGGACAAATGACTGAATAAATAAATATTCCATATGAACAAAGAGAATGGAAAATAAGATGGCAGAAAATAAATGTTTTCTTTATTTCTATAAAATTAGAAGTGATATATAATAAGGGGGAAACATCTCCAAATATAAAATCCTGCAGAATATGTAACAAAGATAAACCCAATTACTTTTACCAGGGGATTTTTGAGAGGCTCTTGACATGGAAATGACAAGGAACCCAAGCAAAATGGAAGCTATCTGTGGCTGAGAACAGGAGGGCTGCCTGGAGGCCTATAAATCAGGCAGAACCTCTATATGCCCATTTTGCCTCCACTCCACAGTTCCTTACCTACACCAATGTGCACATTGCATTTGTGAAAGAAGTAGAAAGCTCACAAGTTAGTGCTAAATTTTCAGATAGCTCATCAAAAAAGTTAATGTGTATACAGATGACAAGCACATACACAACACCGGGTTTAAGTTAATATATTCCCCCTGGCTTGAAAAGATAATGACTCCCATGCTAAATGGGTGAGTTACAAAGACCCAAGAAGAAATAATATTGATTATGAAGCATGATGGCTGGGACTGGGGTATACATAAGAAAGTGGGCTCCTTCTAGGAAGATCTGGAAAACAGTGACCACAATGCCAACTGTCTCCATTCCTCAATGGGATTGAGATCTTGGGTCCAAATGAAGCCTCAGTATACAATGAATTACATTATCCAAACACCTAAAGGGTGCCTAGCCAAGTATTCAGTCTTCAAGATGATAACCATGTGCATTGTTTCATCTGAGCTTGTCCAGGAGAAAACACAGTTCAGTGGGCAATCTTTAATATTTTTTTCTATTGGCTTCTAAACTCATGCACTAAAGGTATAGTCTGCATATTTGCATAAAATATATGCTCTGTTGCGGTAAGTATTTTTAAGAGACAGCCATACATTCTATTTCTGTCTTTTTCTCTACCTTACAATTTTGGGGGTCATGGATTCAGAAATAAGTTGAAGTCCAAAGAGCTTGCCTAGAGAGTTATTATTTAGAGTTTCTTATGAGAATGAAGTTCATGTCAGATGGAGCTGGCATTATCTAAGGTTCTGCATGTTAAAGGTGGCTCATTGGCTCTGGCTAGAGTTCAACTATACTGATGGCCAGGGTGTCTATGTATTTTGTCTCCCACATAGTGGTTTTCAGATAGTATGAATTTATATAGGTGCACGTTCCTCCTAAAGAAGATAATTCAGAAGTACCACAGAATTTCATGGCTTTGATTGGCCTTCCTTGAAAATTTCATGCAATTACTCTTGCCTAATTCTGTTACTAAAAAGCACATCACTTAAGGGTGTCCCAGATTCATGATAAAGAATAGATCACTCCTCTGAAAGGAAAGAATTTGTAAGAAATTGTGCCTGTTTTTCAATCACTACGTTTCATCAACTGTGGAGTCTCATTCTTTATTGGAATTCTAAAATGTGTCTATTGGATAAATTAGAAAAGATAAAAAGCTACTTAGCATTCATACAATCAGATAACCAGGTAAAGCTCTGATATTATCTACCAAAGAAATACATATATAAAACAGGCAATGAGGTAAACAGGTGGATGACTGATAGAGAGATAGGTTGATGAACAAATGGATGGACACAGGTAGATGTAACAACAAATGAAGAACTATGTGGATGCATCCAAGCATAGAATATGGTATCTCTTGAGCTCTGGATGGAGTTGCACACATCTTTTAGAGTGTGCTTATCTTAAATCAAGGTTCCTTTAGAAATGCTTGCTAGATATATTTTGAAAGCAGGACAGAGTGTAGGTTCTGAAATGAAGAATATTTAATAGGCATGATAAAGAAATGAAAATTTACATGGGCCAAACCTCATCGGATCCACTCAGAAATCCATCTGTCTTGGCCAGCTGCTCAATTCTGCTAGAGTGCGTAGCTCCATATCAGCTCATGGCAGGAGACAGATCACCCTCTGAAAATGGGAATCCACAAATTTGGCAGAGGGGAGCAATTAGACGATTTACTCCAATCTACAAATTTGCGATCACATTACAAGTGAACACATTTAGTGTTCTCAGGGAAAATACTAAGATACAGGACCACAACGAGACAAGTAATACGAGAGGTACTGTTCCACTTATTTAAAACTCGAAAGGCTACTACTGCGCTAGCCTTCCAGTTACAACATATGGCTCAGAGACATCATCCCTCATCAAGAAAATGGAATAGAACCTGTCATCATGGACAGATTGCTAGAGGAAAAAACTGATGGCGATCGGCATATTATGAGATAAGAACAGAAAGTACCGCTGCCTTTGGAGTGCTCTGAAAGCTGCAGTAGCATTTGTTTTGCTCCCTGGATTGGTTCCATCTGTCTAGTACTGCTGAGAATATTTTGACAGTAGAAATTTGTGAGATGAGGCAACCTCCACGGTATACTCAGACTTATGAGTCAGACTAACCATGACAGAGAGAGAGAGAGAGAGAGAGAGAGAGAGAGGGAGAGAGAGAGGGAGGATCTGAGGTTTAATTTGAGGAAACTGGATGAAATGTTACAAAGACCACACTGATGGTTTTCAGTAGGCCTTTCTGTTTATTTGTTTGTTTGTTGTTTGTTTAATTTTTGAGACAGGGCCTTGCTATGTGACCCTGGGTGACCTGGAACTTGTTACATAGTTGTAGCTGGCCTTGAACATAGTAATCCTCCTGTTTCAGCCTTCTGACTGCTGGGATTATAAGAGTATACAGACATGCCCACGTTAAACAACCTTTGTTGGAGAGATATTGATATCAATTGCTACAGTTTGAGAGTACAGGAGACCCCCCCCCCCTTTTGGGGGGAGTTATTCAAACAGAAAGCTTGCTGACAGGTGAGATAATTGTTAGCTCTCTGGCTTGCTAATTGCAGAAGATGAGGAGGAATAAGAACATTAATTTCGTTCACTCACCTGAATCTCCTTTGGAAAAGGGAATTCCTTTTCAATCCTAGAAGAGATCAAATCAGTGCTTGAATGCACCCAAGTGAGTATGAAAAATATGCCTTCAGGCTGAGTGATGTATGAATCACATGGTAAAATAGTGATATTACCTTTTAATTGCTCTGGGAGATGGAAAAGTCATCTAAAGCAGGAGTCTAACAGCCACAAAAGCGCCAGCTTCAAAAGGATTCACATTTCAAAACATGAGGGAGCAAAAGGGAAGATCAAACGCCCTCTTCCTCACTCACCTTTGCACTGATGTGCTTTGAGTGTCCATTTCAATATTTCTAACACTTCCTTTTAAGTGAACCTGAATTCTTTCCTGATTCTTAGGGGGTTCCCTATGATTGTGCAGGATAAAACAACTTCATTTCTAACCCATTCCCAATTTTAGCTTCAACGTGAGAAACTTTGAAGTCAAACTACCCAGTTAGCATCCAGATTCTAATACCTAATGGCTAAGGAAATCAAAGTTTTTTTTTTTTTTTTTTTTTTTTTTTTGCCTACAATGCAATTAATCTGAGGAACTCTTACAATTGTACAGAACACTAAAATGGCAAATTACACGTAGAGCCAGTTTAAACAGTCTGGCACATACAGTTCAGTGAGTGTACCCCATCACCGTGTTCACCTACAGCCAGAGTCCCTTCTTTCTACTGGAAATGCTCCATGAATACAGGCACAGGTGTGCTCACAGACTGCAAGCAGACAGTGTGAATTTGAATATGTCATATTTCCCATGGCCATATCGCATTACTCCCTCTCCCACACTCAGTGTGCCCTTCTATCTTACAACCTTTTCAAGTGGAAGAAATTAATCTCCTCTCACTTTGATTTCTGGTCTAGATTCCAAGTTTCATATTTTTTTTTATTGCAAAAAGAGACAAATCTGGGGATTTACTAAAGTGAAACTTAAAAAAAAAAATGGCAAAATATCTCCAAGCCTAGAGCTGTAAACTCGATCCCCTGAGTATCATGTTGGTGACAAAATTGCTTTCCTTTAGCCACAAATGTTTCAGAAAATACCATGAGATTTATTATTACCAATACCACATGTGGCCAAAGAGTTAAAAAGAAAAAAAAAAAAAAAAACTAAACAGAAAAATTAAGGATTTTAAAGGTGACCTCCATATTCTAAAGAGGCCATTTTGTCGTCCTCACAGTAACCATATTGCTCCAAGATGACAGAGTGTGCAGTGACTGTTTTCTGTGGGCTGCTGCCAACAGATGGCTTATTCTGAGTGCAGAGAATTATCATTAAGGAACAAAGAGAAATTAGGACTAAATAGGAAATTAAATATGTTCTTGGGATTACAACTGATGATCAAGGAGTTGCAAACCAGTGATTTGCAGCTTAATATTTTGCCTGCAGGCAATATTCAACTGTTTTAAAGAAACCTTAATGTTGAGAAGGCTGTTCTCACACCATGCAATTTATTTGTCTTTCTGTCTTCCCAGGGCCTTTGCAAAACATCATAATTTCCCCCCAAATCCTGAATTGCAAGATGAACAAATAATATTCATTTCCTTCATTGAGAAAACATCCTTTGATTGAATTGTCTCCTTCCATCGCAGTCACGGAAATGTGTGTGCTACATGTCAGGGATGTGAAATGGAGTTGAGCCTACTTGAAAGCACAGTATAAATTAGCTTCTAAATGAAAGCAGTTAGGAGGAAAACATTTTCAAATGACAGCCAAACTCTATCAGTTCCTAAAGTACTCCAGGCCCCTCTGAGGAATGCAATCTGAAAATGAGGGCACATAAACCCAGAATGTGACCCCATGACTGCTCAGTGGGCTAAGGAATTTCCCTGGGGGAGTGGCAGGCTGTAAGTCAGAGGCTAAAAAGCAAGATATGTTTCCCCTAAAAACCAGCTGTGGTGGATAACTTTTTTTTTTTAGCTACCTAGGTCTATGTAGTGTTTCCTCTAACAGTAATTAAATAAAATACAATGAAAGACAATACCAACAAAATGAAATACAGTTCTATCCTAAGCACGGGTAAAAGCCAGCAAGCATGAATTACTGTTTAAGTTCAAGAAGGAGATGTTAGGACATCCAGAGCTCCTAAATCCTTCCAGCAGTGTGTGATTGTGGTTGTGATCAAATTCTCACTGAGATTCAAAGATCTGAGTCTGATTCTATTCACAGAATCTTGGCTGGATTTTCTGCTAACAAATTAGCACTGCATATATGTCTATGACATAAATCAAAGCCCCTATAGAAAATTGTAATCAACTCTATCCAACTTGTTTTATCAGTGACCACCTTTTCAAACAGTTTGGAATAATTCTCACTACAGGGTTGCATGTGTGTACATGAAATGAAAGTTCAAGTTTTTCAGGTTTGAAGTGAATGCATGTCTCCCATAGCCTCAGGGATTTTTAATTAAGGTTAAGCTTCCTACTTAAGTCTCCAGCAGCCTGCTGGAGGAGGTGTCGCTGGGGATGGATCTTAGTCCAGTCCTAAGGTATGTTCAGAGCCAGCTGGGGCCTTGGCTGTTTGTGTCTGTTGGATGTTGGTGCTGTTGATGCTGGCTTTTCAGTGGTGTCTCTGTTTTATGCATTGATGGAGTTAGCCAGCTTCTTCTGCCATTGATTGCATTTCCCCTGGATTGTGTTAGCATGAAATAAACCCTGTCCTCCCCTAAGCTGCTTCTGTTGGGTGTTTGTCCCAGCAATGAGAAAGTAATGACAACAAAGTTGTGCTGTTCATCTCAGTTTGTGGTTGTATAAGGATCACCAAGCCTGCATGCTACCTTGCTGCTGCAATTTCTGATGGCACAAGCCACTCCACAACCGTGTGACTAAAGGGAATGAATGAGCAGGAGGGCAAAAGTCTCCAAATCTAGATAACTTGAAGTGATGGGCGTCTCATCAACTGCTGAGGTAGGGGCCTCAAAAACTCCACATAGCTGAGGACGACTTTGATTCTGATTCCTGACCCACCTGCCTCTACCTCCTGAATGGTGGCATTATAAGCATGTGCCAGGAAACTTGGTTAATGCAGTGCTGGAGATTAAATTCAAGTCCTTGTG
The DNA here is from genome assembly GCA_036365145.1 of Orientallactaga sibirica. Classification (NCBI taxonomy): domain Eukaryota; kingdom Metazoa; phylum Chordata; class Mammalia; order Rodentia; family Dipodidae; genus Orientallactaga; species Orientallactaga sibirica. The sequence goes on from JAEOAD010000011.1 coordinate 26,157,981, forward strand.
CATTCTTGGAGAGCACGATACCAACTGAGCTGCATCCCAAGCCCTTCCCTACCCCATTTTATAGACATGTCCTTTCCCACGTGGGAGGGTGAGATGGATATCAATATTGCTGAGGTGAGAGAAAAGTCAGATAAGGGAGGGAGGGTGTTTCCAAAGAAATTGGCATATAGGTCAGCGAATTACATAGGAAGGCCTGTGATGAAGATGGAAAACAGCACTCAATATGGATCCACACTGGAAAGAAAGTGGAAGACAAGGGAAACTAACACTGGAATTCATCCTGTCAACAGGCAGGCCTTTTCTTTTTGCCACTGTCACCAGTGGACACCAGATTTCGAGTTTTTCAGCCTTTCCTCAACTACTCTACAGGAAGCTGACAGGCCTTTGACATCAGGAAGGGGCGCGCCATTGGCCTCTCTCTTGCCCTGAGGCTTCCAGTATCTTTGATTGAGCAGGGATTGATTTCTCATGCTCTCTAGTGTGCAGATTTAGCCTCTGATCATGTGACCCAGTCTAATCAACACCCTCTTACATTTACATACTATAATATCTATGAACTCTATTTCTCTGGAGAATCCTAATATAGATGCTGACCTCCCTTGTACCCTGAGTCTATACTCTATCATGTGACTCTCTAGCCAATGAGATGCTATCAGATACAGTCTAGCAAAGCATCTGGACGTTTGGATTTCCCAGTCATGTACCTTAGTCAGTGCCTTAAGAACACATCTAGGCAGACCAGCATGTTCCAGCAAAAGGATAGAAGACAGGTAGGATGGATTTAGGTTACCTGGCCAGATCTAGCTTAGCTCTATTAATAAACATCTGACTCCCAGACCCACTAGCAAAAACAGCTGAGATAAACATTGCCACTTAGTCTGAATTACTGTCCCTTGGAGTCACATGTTAAACAAGTGCTTGCTGTGCTTAGCCCCTGAATTAGACGTGCATGTTATTGCAAGCTACTGCTTAAAACATTATATATTTAATGTTTGAAAACTGGGGATTAAAAGGACTCTATTTCATTGTCTGGATGGACATAACTTTCAGAAGTCCACATAGAAAGATATCCTATAATTCCATTGCCAGGACTTAAAGATCAAGGAAGTAACATTTTTGATACCAGAGATAAAATGCTTTAATGGCTATAGCACTGAAACTTTGAATGTGAACCTGCACTTCCACTGAAATAATAGTAATTTAATTGTGGATTTGTTACATAACAAAACCTTTTTGTAGTGCCCAACTCTATTACTGAGCAGGGCATTAATATTCATATATGTTGAATAGATGAAGATATGACAAACTGATTAAAATAAATAATGAACCTGGGCTGTTGGTTCAAGTCTACTATCCTAGCATTTGGAAGGCTGATGGAGAATGTTCGCAAATTCAAGGCCAGCCTGGACAATTTAGTATGATACTGACTCTCAAGTTAACACAAAGGACTGGGAATATAGCTCAGCAGTTCACTGATTGCCTAGCATGAGCAAGACCCTGTAGAAGAGGCAAAAAGTAAGATTAAATTAAAAATAAATAAGCCAGGCGTGGCAGCACACGCCTTTAATCCCAGCACTCGGGAGGCAGAGGTAGGAGGATTGCCATGAGTTTGAGGCCACCCTGAGAATACAAAGTGAATTCCAGGTCAGCCTGGGCTAGAGAGAGACCTGACCTCAAAACCCCCAAGACATAATAATGATAATAATAAATAAATAAAAATAAAAATAAATAAAGCTGAGTACGGTGGCACATGCTTTTAATCCCAGCACTAGAGAGACAGAGGTAGGAGGATTGCTGTGAGTTTGAGGCCACCCTGAGAGTACATAGTGCATTCCAAGTCAGCCAGGACTACAGTGAGACCCTACATCAAAATAACAAATAAAAATAAATTAATAATCAATCTGGTGTGGTAGGAGTGGTGTGTTTGTTAAATGTCCCCCATAGACTCATGTGTTTGTGATTTAGCCTCTTCCTTAACCCTCAGCTGGTAGAGCATTTGGGAGGTGGAGCCTTGGTGGAGGAAGTGTGTTACTGGATGTGGGCCTTGGGATGCTATAGTCTGGCCTGGTTGCCACACTTAGCCCTCTCCCTTGCTACTTTCTCCCACACTGATATGAAGATGTAATGTTCAGCTATCTGTTCCTACCATGCTTATTCTTCCATGATGACAATGCTCCTCAAAACTGTAAGCCAGAAATAAACTCTGCCTTCCTAAACTGCTCTGGCTTGGTGTTTTGTCCCAGCAACAAGAAGGTAACTATTGCACCTGGGTTTAACTGAATCAGAACAAAATTTAAAATCCTATGCAATACTTCCTTTAATCATTTTAAAATTTCAAATAAAAGCTCAATGACAAACAGTATTGCACAAATCACCCTCAGAAGCTACAGATAGGAATGCATATTATGATCACTTCTAGGAGATCAAATACTATAAAGTTATGCATGCCCCTGCTTGTCAGTTTACAGCAGGACAGAGCCACAGTACTGAAGCCCTGCCAGCAAGGGGCTTTCCAACATTTCCTGCCATCTCACCTTTTGCCAGGGACTCCATTCAGAAAAAAAGTCATTTGCTCTGATTTGAAGAACTGTACTGCAAAGAGAATGGAGCAGGCCTTCCTGTGAACTCTAGCCACAAGGCCTGGATCTGCAGACACACACAACGTTATTTACCAGAGAATGATGAAGTTTTCAGCCAAGGGAAAGGCAAAGATCAAGCCCCTTATTTTTTAAGAAATCAGTTGGCTATTTGATGAAGCTTGCAATAGTAAATATTGTGAGAAGCAATGCTTCTGTGAGAACTGTGTTGAGGAACAGATTTCAGAGAAGTCAAAATCAGTCAAGTGCCTAAAATAATAGAATTCTGACAGTGCATTTTTTTAAATCAAGAATAATTTTTAGAGGCTGGAGAGAAGGCTTAGCAGTTAAGATATTTGCCTGCAAAGCCAAAGGATCCCAGTTTGATTCTCTAGGATCCATATAAGCCAGATGCACAAGGGGACTCATACATCAGAAGTTCATTTGCAGTGGCCTAGCACATCCATTCTTTCTCTCTCTCTCTCAAATAAATAAATAAATAAAATATATAAAATAATTTTTATTAAGATCACAATTAGCAAAAGGTTAGTCTTAAAAACATTCCTGCCTCTAGGATGAGGAGCAGGCACTAGGAATAAACATCAGAGCAGAACCACAGAGTGTTCTTCTCTGTTACATTAAACTGGTCATTTGCCTCCTTAAATCCATCTTTCCTCTAGCTTACAGAAAAGGTGACATTTGTGATCAGAGTGGTTCATACAATGGCAGTGCTGTTCTTCTCACTCTTGCCCTGGGTTTGCCCCTGACGGGGACCAAGTGATGGATCCAACTGCACAAGCCTTGTTCTTTTAACTAGTTTGACTTGCTTGGAAGCTTAGTGGGCTACAGAGAAACATACCATAATTAAAGGGGAGAAAAAGAATACAGTTCCTCCCAGGCAATATCCTTTCAATCTTTTATGAATCAATCTATGGACAGCCACTGAAAACTTCTCTTTCTTTTTTTTTTTTTTTTCCAAATTTAATTTATTTATTTGAGAGAGAGAGAGAGAGAGAGAGAGAGAGAGAATGAGGGAGAGACGGAGAGAATGAGTACACCAGGACCTCTAGCCATTGCAAATGAACTCCAAATGCAAGTGCCCCTTTGTGTCTCTGGCTTATGTTGGTACTGGGGAATAGAACCTGGGTGCTTAGACTTTGGAGGTAAGTACCTTAACCACTAAGCAATCTCTCTGGCCCCAACTCCTCTCTTTCCAGAGCTGATTCCACATCATAGGAACACCTATTGTAGCTGTTCTCTACGCTAAGGACCCAAAGCAATTATGACATCATCTTCCCTAGGACCTATCTTCTCAAATGGTTCATGAACATGTCCACAGAAGGCTTAGAATCCTCAGATGGCTACTGTGAATCAGTGGGTAATTTTGACAAGTCTATCCCTATTTAATGAGATGCCCTTTAGTGTCTTTATCATCACTGTGTGAATAAACGTAGGAAGACAATACCATTATAATTTTCAATGTCATACAGAAAAATAGTGGCAAACAAAAGTCAAAAAAAGGTTCTCAAATTCCCATCACTTGAGGGTAGCTGATGAGATGTGAAGATAATCAGACTACATCTGACTTAGTACTAGCTGTCTCCAGACAAGTCATTTTCTGATGCTAATTTTGTAAATTCCAAGATACTTAACAGTAAAAGCTTTTCCCAGCAAATATTACATACGTCACAAACTCAGATTTCTGACAACACCAGAGCCTGTGCCTAACAAAAGTGCTCAAGCCACAGCATGCACAGATTTGAGACCCAAGTGAGTCTCCTTTTAGCTTTCCTCATACTTCTCAGGAAACATAACTTGTGTCTTATATGATGTGGGTAGCAGAGAGCACTGGATGGAGGCCTATGTGCTATATGCAAATATGGATTACAGGGCACATCTTTTCAAACCTGGTGTCCTCAATGTTTATGTAAATCCCCCCCCCACAAAAAAAAACCCCAAACTGAACTTATTTCAAAATCTATCATGACCAAAGTATTATATAGGTCATTGCATTCATGAACGCACAGTGGCTCTGATTACTTGCATAAGACCTGTATCATATTGTATCAATCAACATATCATGGATGATAGAGGAGGAAGCAGAGGGAGAGGGAGACAAGGAGGTGATATATATATTTTTAATTTATTGACTTTTTTATAAAAAAGGTTGCACTTATAGACCCCCCTCTCCCCTGCCCAAATTCAGCTTAGGGGCTTTGGTGGGATTGTTGGTATTTACTGTTGGGACCAAGAGGCTTCAGTTAGTAATGTATAATTTTGAATCAAGTTTTTAATTAAGAACAAGGTACTGTAGTGGTCAATGAAAGTCATGCATATGATATATACATATTTTCTCACAAATATTTTCCTTAGAAAAAGAAAGTTTTTATAAGAAATATATTTTTTAAAAATTGGTAAAGGTGGGCTGGAGAGATGGCTTAGCGGTTAAGGCACCTGCCTGCTAAGCCTAAGAATGCCCTTTGGAGCTCCAGGTTTAGCCAGATGCAAAAAGTGACACAAGGGCACAATGCCAGGCTTGCCCACAATGGAGTGCACGTGTCTGGAGTTCCATCACAGGAGCTGAGAGAGGCTGCTGACGCACCCATTCTCCCTCTCTCTCTCTCTTCTTCTTCTTCTCTCTCTCAAATAATATTTAAATTTTTTTTTAATTTAAAAAAAATTGGTAAAGGTGCCTATCTTCAGTTTTATACAAGATGCTACTCTGGGGCATGTGACAATGTGTTAGTCATGTTATAGAATCAAAATAATCTGAAGAAAACTAAAAATTGCTTTCTACCAAGTGTGGATTGCCTGCCTACTAGTCACTACTCATCACATGATTATCATATGATATATATATATATATATATATATATATATATATATATATATAATTTATTTGAGGAGGGCAAATAGAGTGTATGAATGAAAGATAATGGGCAAGCTTGGGCTTCTAGCCACTGAAAACAGACTCTAGAAGAATGTACCACTTTTTGCATTTGGCTTACATGGGTCCTCAGGGATCAAACCAGGGTCCTTTGGTTTTGTAGCAAGCATCTTACCTGCAAAGCCATTTCTCCAGTCTCATCTCTCTCACAAACATACCCTTTCTCTCTCTTTCTCTCTTTCTCTATGTGTGTGTTTGCGTATGTGTGTGTATGTAGTGATTCTAACAATTTTGGAAATCTTAACTCTTTAGCTTGCCATTCAAGGTCACTTACACTTTGGTTCTGATCCAGTATTTAGCCTATCCTAAAATTGAATTCAGTGTTTTAAAGTCATCTGGATTCCTAAGTTCCTTGTCATTCTTGCATCTTTACATATTCTTTCTTAAATCCTAGGTGTGAAATTCCTTTCAGATATAACTCCCTATTACTTCCTAGCTTCCCATCTAAAGTCTAGCATAGTACTCACTGTCAAGGAACTTGTGAACAAGAATTTATTTAGTGACTGTATGAAGATACAATGTGTGTTTTTTTTAATGCACTATTGATATACTCAACACCTGGTGGAAGGAGTGAAACCACCATGTCAGTGAAAATATTGTAAATTGAACTCTATTGTCACATTTTAATAACAAATGCACTGGATAGAGCAGACACTGGAAAAGCAATATGAATGCATACCTGTTTCAGTACAACTGTGTACCTAGCTCAAGTTTTCTGTGATACTATGGAGTTGGCAAGACAAAGTGTTCTTAGATTATGCTGGGTGCTTTTGTGTTGCTGAGGTATACACCTGTGCCTCCTCCATTCAGCTAATGCCTCCCATGCTGCCCTGGCTGCTCATTTCAGTCTTTCCCATTTTTGATAAACATTTGGCTCACATAGTACACAATGGGCTTATCTGACTAGTTCCATGCCTTTTCTAGATCCCTTAAGATTGTGGCGCTCACTGCAAAAGACCTATTTATCATTGTACTTGAAAGGGATATATATTGGAATCATATATTAAAGGAAAAAAAGATGAAAAAATAGAATGTTTCTCTGTTCTTGTATGTTAAGAGACATATTTTTATAACTTTAATTATATGCTAAAATATATGTAATTAAAGTGGTGTCAAAAAAAGCATTAGAGTATCAAATATATATTTTTTTAATTTTTTTTTGCTTCTCAATAAAGATGCTGTTATTTATGGGCTGGAAAGATGGCTTAGCAGTTAAGGCACTTGCTTCAAAGCCAAAGGACCCAAGTTTGATTCCCCAGTACCCATGTGAATCCAGATGCTCAAGGTGGCGCATGTGTCTGGAGTTGGCTTGCAGTAGCTAGATGCCTAGGCACACCCATTCTTTCTCTCTCTCTCTCAAATAAATAAATAAAATACTAAACCTTAAAAAGTGTTCAATGTTCCTTATATTCAATATACATTATACAAGAAAATTGAAATTTATTCTCTCTCCTTTCCCTCTTTCTCTCCTACTTCTCTCTCTGACACACACACACACACACACACTTTGGGACAGGTTTTACTTTGTAGGCTGGGCTGCCCTGGAGTTTACAATCCTTCTGACAGAGCAGAGAGGTCATTCTGGGGTCGGTGTTTTCCTTCCAAGTGTAATTTTTATATTTTTAAATGGTGTTTGCTCCCTTCACAGCCTTTACAGGCCAACATTCCAAACCCACCCAAAGTTATGCATTGAACAATGGTGCTTTGATTCCAAAACTGTGAAAAATCATTTGGTTCCCTTGGATAGCTGACAAGCATTTCAAACTCAGCATGTTCAAAATTCAGTTCTCAACCCTTTGTTCTGACTTGATATTTTCACTGAAGTCCTAAAATTGAGCTAATATTTTCAACCTCTATATATTCACTGAACTAGAAATTTTATCATCCTTTTGAATTCTTTCTGCTGCTGCAGTTAGAATTACATAGTGGACCCTGTGGATTCTACCTCAAATCTGTGTTCAGAATTCATCTTTGCCTTTCCGTTTTCCAAATAGAATCCTTTGATTGTTTCAGCGCACCCAGTTTACAATCTGGCATACACATTGTAGGCACTCAGTAAAAGTTTGGCAAATGAATACATGAACAATAAAATTGATTTTTTTTTCTTTTGCCTTTCCAAACAGCTGCAATAGTTCCCTAAAAGAATTCCCCATTACTAATCAATCCACTCTCCATTTTGACCTCCAAACTTATTCTAAGGTTTATTTTTCTAAAAGATGTCCAATCATATAATTCCCTGATCAAAATAATTTGACAGCTATTACTGCCCATGATAAGCCAAGCAGGCACTCTGCTAAGGGCTGGTGTGTATTGATGAACAAACAAAGGACTCTGTGTTAGGAGACAGGCATTAATCATATAATTACTCTAAGGCAAATCTATAAGATGATTTAAAGCTTGCAGCAAGGATCATGATCTAGTTTGAAATCCTAGAGTGGGCTCCTCCACTCCAGTAGGACTTGTAGTGTAAAGGAGGGCAGATGGGATTTCTAAGGCAAGGTGAAAGGATTGTTTCTTTTGGGTAAAGAAACACATGAGAAGGAAAGAGAGGAATGGAGCCCAGGGACTCTGAGAATCCCACGGGAGAGCAGAGCACTCAGCACCAAGAGTTAACACTGCGTGTTATAGTTGGATGAGCAGTGTATCCTGGCTGGCCACACAATGTGATTGTTTTTATAATAATAATAATAATAATAATAATAATAATAATAATAAATAAATAAATAATGTATTAATAATGATAGAAGTAGGGCTGGAGAAAGGACTCAATAGATAAAGTGCTTTCTATGCAAGCATGAAGATCGGAGTTCAGATCCCCAGTACCCATGTGGAATTGCAGATGTGCAATTAATTCCAGCTATGGAAAGGTTGGAACACTATGATATCTGGTTATGGATGGCTAGCTTGTCTAGTCTAATTGGTGAGCTCTAGGCTGACTGAGAAACCCTGTATCTAAATAAGGAAGAGAGCAATGATGGCAAACCTCTAGAGTTGACTTCTGGTCTCCACATATAAGTACATCCACATACACACACAGAGACACACATGTGTACTCCCACAGGGATGTGTACCCCACACATATATTCACATATACCATACACATATAAATACACACACACACACGCAAAAAAAAGGGTAAGAGAGAGGTATATCTCAGGAAAGATTATACTACATCTCAAAACCAAGAAAGAAGGCACCCAAAACAGCACTACAAGTTGTTATTTGAAAGTTGTCTGAGTGTGAATAAAAGATAACTTTCATCAACAAAACTTTTGATGGACATACCTTAGTTTCATAATCCATAATAATAATAAGCATTTCAACATGTCAAAATGGTCATTGCGTTCTTTGTAACATCCTATTCTGCAAGCCTAAGATACCAACACAATTAATACATGTGATAAATACAAGGGAAGTGGAGCTTTGTTTCTTCCTTTTAATCAACACCGAGGTCTTTGAACATCCAGCTTCCTTATTTCTTGACTATTTCTGAAGATGTCTGATCCCCCGGGCCCCCAGAAAAATGAAATTCACCTTCCTTTGTTTCAGTTGTTGAGGAATGATTGCAGTCCCCCCAGCCTCTGTATTTGTGCCAAGAAGACAACTCATGTGGAAGTGATTAAAAGCAAGTTACCACCTCCACTTCCAGAGCTTTCAAAGCAGAACAAAACCAGGCGTGATGCATCTTTATCAACTGCCAGCCTGGAACCCCCTTTCATGGGCCAATGTGTTAGTGTGTATTTGCTGAGGCTGCTGGTTACCCTCACGCCTCTGGAGAACAGAAGTGCTGACAACAGGAGCAGTGCCATGCAAAAGGCTGGCACAGTGGTGGATTCTGCTGCCTGTTGCAGTTTGACTGCTCTTATAATTGCAATAATAAATAAAACACCACGACCTTCAAAGTTCTCTATGATGCCTCAGATTACTGCCTCAGTTTCAGTCCAACCACTCTGTCAGTGGACACATGTCTTACTTTGTGAGGTAACACACCTGTTTCCCCAGGACAATTATAGACATTTACAATGTAGCCGAGGCTGGACATGAACTGGAGCTCCTCCTGCTTTATCCTGGTGAGTGATAAGGTTACTTACTACACCACAAATACCAACAAGCATTCAATGACAGAATTAAATATCCCCACTACATTTTTATTACTGTCTATTTCTAGACAATCTTGCTAAATTGTCCAGGCAGGCCTTACAGCCCAGGTAGGCCTGGAACTTGTGGTCCTGTTACTTCCGTTCCTTTAGCTAGGGTTAAAAGCTTATGCCACTAGGCTTACAAAAATCTTGGAATTACTGTATTATTTGAAATCATTGTTTAATAGCATAATATAAAGCAATGGTTCTCAATTAGCTGGGGGAACCTCTCATAATACAGGTCACCAGTCCTGTCCCTAGAAGTTGTGATTTGAGAAGTCCAAGATAGGTCTTGAGAAGTACATCTCTAACAAGATCCCAAATGATGCTGACTCTGAGGACCCAGTAACCGAATTTGGGAACTACTGATGTAAAAATAAGGGGCTGTACATTGTTCCTGGAAGCTATTGGATATCTCTCTATCGCTATCACTATCTCTCTCTGTCTGTCTCTCTCTCTCTATATATGTGTATATGTATATATATATATATATATATATATATATATATATATATATATATATGCATAGATATCTAAAATATTTGTATGGAAATATCTGTTTTTGTAAAACCAAAGAATCAGTATGTTATAATTATAATTAAAAACTGAAATTAGAAGCTAAACTTAAGCTTGGAAAGAATTTAGAATTTAAAGTGGAATTTAGAGTTGGTGAGTTACTTCAAGCACCTTAGAGAATTTACGTGATGTACTCAAGGTCGTAAACCCCTTAGCAATGGACAAAAAAAAAAAAAAAAAAAAAAAAAAAAAAAAATCACATATCCTGAACTCCTACACCACTGTATTCTTAGCTCTACCATTATCTTGGTAGCTTGGTCTGACATCAAAGCTATTTGATTCTCTAAAGGTTATATTATTGGTTAAGACATTTGTATATTAGAGTTGAATTGATTATATGGTTGAAACCGATGAACTAACTAACAAAAGGCTTTCACACCTACCTTCCAATTTCATGCTTTTAAGTATTACTTTCATTATGAGAACATTCTAATTATAAAATAAAGATGGAATAAAGAACACGTATTACAATTATTCAGGCAAAAAAGAAACCTGTAAAGGATAGATGTATTTACATAGAAAAGCCTTTCTTAGCAGAAAGACATTGCACTATTTTAAAACCGACCAATGAAATTGGGTCACTCCATGTATGTCAAAATGAATAACACATTACTTAATATAACAGGCTTTATTTTTTATTTTAATCATTTTAATCACATTTTTCCTTCTTTCAATTAATTTGACAATAGATATAGCTTTAGTTATACATGTCTGAGAGTAATTTTTTGAGGAAATTTAATTTGGATTAGCCTTTTAGAGGGATATATGTCAACATGCAGCATGTATAGTCATGTGTGGTCCTGTAGCTCAGAGGCTCACCCAGGGAGCCTTCCAAAGTTGTTGACATTACTCTTATCCTATCAACATGCATGATGCATTGGGAACATAGATTTACCTCCTCATAGACTTAAGTCTGAATTTTCCTCATTATTCTTCAACCTTTCATAAGTCAATAAAATGCTTTTTACATCTAAGGCCACCATCTGTATACTATAAGCAGATTTAGTACCTTGAAAGGTTAACATAACTTTGTCCTACTCCAACTGCACCTCAGAAGAATTCTCATGCCAATCCCACAAAAACAATTCCACTTTTAAAGTATTGCTCTAAATTTGGGACACAGAATTGTTTCTCCCAATGAAAATACCAATTTATTCTACCATAAAACTTTTAGAATGGCCAGGCATGATGGCGCATGTCTTTAATTCCAGCACTCTGGAGGCAGAGGTAGGAGGATCACCATGAGTTTGAGGACACCCTGAGAGTACATAGTGAATTCCAGGTCAGCCTGGGCTACAGTGAGACCCTACCTCAAAAAAGCAAATAACTTTGTACTTATTATAGGTGAAAATTTACTCTATTTGAATGAAGAGACAGAAATCACACAGTTTAAAGAACAAGCCAATAGTTACCTAAGCAAACACAAGACTCATAAGTACTACGGATACATAATTATTATCCAAGGACTTCAAGCTGAAGCCATGAGTGACTTGATCAACTAATGTCTGGAAGTGGTCTTAGCTATCAATCATTCAGGCTATTCCATTCATACATGAGGGGACTGAGAAATCAGGGAGTCACCAAGCCACTTGCTTAGATCCTAATTTGGAATTTATTTCCCAGCACCCAGGCCAGGGATTTCCCAGAGTACAGGCTGATTCTATACAATATTAAATTTACATTAATGAGTATGTTTGTGGTTTCTTTGTTTCTTAGGTAAACATATTTTACGCATGTGGTCACGTTCTATTTGATGTACTTGTTTTTATTTGTATATGTATTACATTTTCACTTGATAGAAAAACTTTAAGCAGTGAGCAAAAACAAAACAAAAGTATTATATGTGAATAAGTAATATATAAATCCCATTTTCATGGCTTCCTCAGTGAAGTGTTATGATTGTCTGTTTCCAGTATATCTAATTTTTAGCTACCTAGCTAAAAATGGCAAAATATTTCATTTTAATCATGAGACTAACAAAATGAAAGGACAAAAGGATACAATTACCAAAAAAAATAGAAAACTAAACATTGTACATACCATCTTCTGCTATGGTTGAAAGATTTAGCAAAGAAAGAAAACAGGATGTCCAGTAGAACTTGAATTTCAAATGAAGAATGAATCACTATTTATTGTATTGTATTGTACTTAGTTATTTATTTTGGTTTTTCAAGGTAGGGTCTCACTCTAGCTCAGGCTGACCTGGAATTCACTATGTAGTCTCAGGGTGGCCTTGAACTCATGGCGACCCTCCTATCTCTGCCTCTCAGGTGCTGGGATTAAAGGCATGTGCCACCACACCCGGCTGAATCACTATTTTAGTTTAAGTATTTCCCATATACCCTTTAGGATATAATTATGCATATATATATTTTAAATATTTTTTATTTTATTTATTTATTTTATTTATTTATTTATTTATTTATTTATTTATTTATTTATTTATTTTGTTTTTCAAGGTAGGGTCTCACTCTGGCTCAGGCTGGCCTGGAATTCACTCTGTAGTCTCAGGATGGCCTAGAACTCTCAGTGAACCTCCTACCTCTGCCTCCCGAGTGCTGGGATTAAAGGCGTGCGCCACCACGCCCGGCTATATTTTTTATTTTTAGAGAGAGTCATAGAGACAAACAGAGAGGGTAGAGGGAGACAGAAAATGGGCGCACCAGCAGTCTCTCAGCTGCTGTGAACAAAATCCAGATGTGTGCACCCCCTTGTGGGCAAGTGAGGCATTGCGCCCTTGCGTCACTTTGCATTTCGCTAAACGTGGGACCTGGAGATTGGAACCAGCGTTCTTGGCTTAGCGGTTAAGGCGCCTGCCTCCTAAGCCCATCTCTCCAGCCCTAATTATATTAAACTATCTTTTTCACATATACAAAGTTTAAGTTTAACTAAGCACGATATACTTCCTCTGGCAATCCTAAATCTGCCAACTTAAACTTTTTACTTAAAATGTCACTTAGCATTAAACTAACATTAACTTTTCATGTATCCTAAGTTCTTACCATATAGATCTAAATAATTCAAGTCTATTTCAAGAAAAAAACATTCCATAGTTAATCCACATCAATAGTACTGATATTCTTCCTAGGAATACAAGGAAAGGGTGACTGGACAAGTACACATGGAATTCATATAGTAAGAAAATACACCTCATGGGACATAAAACAAACCAATTACAAAGGAAAAATACTATCCTTTGCAATATGGCTAACTAATAGTTTGCATGTAAACAATATTCACTTAAATTTATAGTTTTAGTGCAAAATTAGTTTGCTAAATTCTCTTCTGGTAAACAGAAAGACAAAGAAACATAAATGAAGAAAAAGAATGAGAATAAGTCATAACAAAAACATATTGTCTGGCTGTACGGATATCTTAGTGGTTAAGGAGCTTGCCTACAAAGTCAAAGGACCTAGGTTCAATTCTCCCAGGACCCACATAAGTCAGATGCATAGGTGGCACATGCATCTGGAGTTTGTTTGCAGTGGCGAGAGACCCTGTCATGCCCATTCTCTCTGTCTCTCTCTCTCAAGTAAATAAATAAGAGTTAAAATATTTAAAAATGTTGCCAAGTACTCATCAATCAAGTTTATGATTCAGTGTTTCTCCAACCTTGATGTATTATTACTCTTCAAAATAGGATATAGTATCATTCCAGAATCAATGATATAATACAGAAACAAAGATGTGTTTATATTATTTTCTATTCCAGATATTCATATAGCAAGAATGCGTTGATTATCCTGAGAGAACACCTATTGAATCTTACAGGTTACAAATTTTTCATGGTTCTGTTTCTCTAACTTTTCTCTTATAAAGATTTCATCACAATAAGATGAGAGAGAAAGATGTTACTAAACAGCAAATAATTAAGAACTATATACTCTTAAAATACTGGTAGGAATAGAAAAATATGATGGAATTTAGAACATGTCCTATTTTATCTTACTGAAACATTGACACTTCCTATGTTCACAGATGTGTGTGTTGATTTTACCTCAGTTTGTCTTAACCGTTGTTGTAAAGAGATAAGAATGTTCTGTTTTTAACTCTCATTATTTTAAATGAATTTAGCTCTTCATTGGTAAAAGAGACATTTAAAATTTATATAAAACAAAATATGGCTTTTTAAAAGTTTTGGAAAGCCATCAAGGGCAACCAAAATGTGAAAGATTTTGCTGCATGAAAAGTACCTAGGCTGGGGAGGTGGCTTGGTAAATAAATCATTTGCAGACAAGTGTAGGTAATGGAGTGTGGTTCTCAAGACCTCTCATAAAGCTAGACCCTATGGCACAAGTGTCTGTGATCCCAGTGCACTCAACAGTGAGAAGGGAGACAGAGTGGAACATCCCCAGAAGCTCACGGGTCAGCCAGCCTAGTGAATGCAGTATGAACAACGGGAGACATTGCCTCAAACAAGGTAGAAAACAAGGGCTGCCTTTCAAAATTGTCCTTTGTCCTCTACACATATGCTGAGGCATGCATATGCCTCCCCTCACACACGTGAAAATGTACACTTCCATATACCAAATCAAAGAAACCTAAACAAAAGATCCCCAAGTCCATAAAATTCCTGCTTCAAAAACATAGGGACCCGAGTTTGAAAAGGATAACCCACGTAAATGCTAGGCATGATGGTGGGCATCTACATTCCTACTTTGGGGCAGGCAGAAACAGGGAGGCAGATCCTTGGAGTTTACAGTCTAGCAGTCTAGACTGTAATCAGTTAACTCCAGGCCAATGAGAAACTTTGTCTCAAAAGGACATGTCTGATGTTCTTAAGGATGATATCCAAGATTCTCCTCTGCCCTCTCTATACATGTGCATATACATATACATGTGCTCACCAAAACATGTAAGCCCACAACATAATAATATGCATATACATATGGATGTGTATCACACATACACACAATACAAAAGGTATCTAAGCATAAATTTAAAAACTGAGAAATATGCTAAATAAACATTTTTCTCAGTAAATGTACATCCCGATAGCCAAGCTGGCTCATATTCATGTTGTCACAAAATAATTATTCAATGGAATATTATGTCACCATAAAAGTGAAAAGACTTACATATGGATATGGAAAGCAAAAATATGTATAAAATTTACATAACATAAAGTACTTTATAAAATGTATACACTGCGTTGCACAGTAATGCTAAAACAACATTATAATTATGGCATTAATATTAAACTAAAAACTATTCCATGCTTAAGAAAGGAAAGAGCTGAAACACCATGACTCACAGGTAAAGTATGAACCTTTTTGCTCATGTCACTAAGGTTCGTTACCAGCAAATGACTCCTTTCCTCTTCAAACGTGAGCTCTGTCACCACCCTTTTTATTTCTCTGCTGATTCTCTGAAAACACACACCCACCCTAATCCTCTACTGCAGCTGCTTCTTCCATACTGTTTGGCCCCTCTTTTTCATTATATATTTCCTTTTCGTTTTTCAGCTCTTAAACTTGCATTTGGTCACTGTCACTATTAATGGTTAAGAGGTAGTGGTAATCACACAAGTGAAGGGTTTTAATTAGCAATGTCTAGCACTTGATCATTTGATTTATTTTTTGAAAGGTGGAATATAAGTATCATAGTTTCAAGATTTGCTTTATTTAATTTACTTAAAATTCTAAAGATTGCTTTAAGGTTTAGTTTTTGGCTTGTATTTAGAGTTGTTTCAGTTCTTTTTTTGGTGGGATGACCTTCTGAGCTAGACTCTCACTCTGTAGCCATGAATGTCCTAGAACCTGAACTTGCACTAACCCTCCTGCTTCTTCCTCTGGAGTCCTAGGACTACATGTGTACAGCTGGACAATGTTTGAGTTCTATGTTGCTTAAAAGAATTATTGGCTATCTTTCATTTGGCAATACCATACCCTTTTTGGAAGATATCTATATACAGGTTCAATTCAATAATAAGCTATAGTGAGTCATTTTAAAAATGTCTAAAGTGGTACACAAGTATATATAACTCAAGAAAAATTTAGAACAAAACAAAATTATGAACATGTGTAATTTTACATTCCAAAAACAAGTACTTTACACATGCACATACACACACACATACACACATACCACCACCACCACCACCAGAAAAAACAACAATCACCCATCAGTTTTAAAGAACAATACAACACAGGATTTTTTTCTCTCTCTCCCCTCCCCTTTTGATCAGAAGTATATTTTCTTCCAGTTCTCCCATTTGGCTGAGCACCATGCTCCAAGAATGGTGGAGTAGCAGGATAGAGTGGGGCAGATCTCTGAATAATCCCATGGAGCAAACACATACTCTTACTAACCTCAGGGCTCCATATGAAAATGTTACATGGAGGAAAAGTAAAATTCCAAGCTATATATCTGGAGGTCTGCTTTGTAGAATGGCATCCCTGTCTAACGCATTGCCCAAATGGCCCAAGCTGATGGTAAACATTCTAAGGTGAGAGACTACTGTGTTGGTAACACAAAAAAATAAAAATAAAAATAAAAGATAAACCATTTGGTTCTTAAGTCAAGATGGCAGCTGGGGAGAGACACTTTCTTCTCTCTTTCCTCAGGAAACCTGTAAAAATGGCAGCAAGAGAATTCAAAAGCAATAACTCTAAAGATACAAAGGAAAAATGAGAAATTTCAGCTTCTGGATGACAACACACAAGTGGAAATGTGTGATTCTATGATGAGGGGAACAGAGGGCCATAGTTCAGGACCTGTGCCAGAAGTAAAGGAAGCCAGCCTTCCACGTAGAGCTCTGGAATGTTATGTGCCAGGCAGCTAAGCTTCTCAGTCTCAGCTCTGTTGACCTTGGGGCCATCTTATCTTCTGTGATGAGGTGCTATATTTTCATTTTGTAATGCCATAATATAATAAACTACTCACCCCCCCAATTTCACTCTCTCTTAAACACCACCACCACAACAACAACAACATCAATACTATCACCACCAAACAATGAAAAAAACAAATACTTCACCAGATGATACCATGTGCTTTGGAGGGCAAAGTAGATCCTGGTTGAGCACCATTGTTCTACATAAACCACTCTACAAATACTTAAGGAACATGGACTATGAGCCAGACACTATTCTAGGTAGTGGAGACGAAGTGAACCAAAATATCAAAAAACTATCATTGTGGTGTTGGGGGTATGGATCAGTGTATAAAAGCACTTACTCACAAGTATGAGCAGCTAAGTTCAATCCCCAACACCCAAGCAAAAGGCCTGGCATGGCTATGCAATCCTCTAATATCAGTACTGAAGGGAGTGGTTTAGAGACAGGAAAATTGTTGGGATTCGCTTGCTAGCCAGTGTCATTAAAAAAATAGTATGCCCCAGATTCCATGAGAGACTATCTCTGAGAAACAAGGCAGAAAAGAATGATAGAGGAGACATGATATCCTCCTCTGGTCATTCACATGTACACAAGGTACACACATCTGAACACATACATATATCACACACAAACATACAAAAAATAGATTATTTTGATACTTCTGTTAGGAATACAAAAGCAATAGAGAAACTGAAAGAGTAAGGAACACAGTTTGGCAAGGGTTGGTAAGTGCTATGGAGAAAATGGAGAAAGACAGAAGGTCCTGATGGAGAGAAGGAATGGGGATTTGAGAAAGATGAGGATTCAGAGTAGTTGTGCCAATTGGCTCTCAAACTCCCCATCCCTGGCTTTTGTCTTTTTGAAAAAACACTAGAGAAATATTTGCTAAATAACTTGAGTGCACTCTGAGCAAGGAGTGTGTATGCTGGCTATGGACCTTAGTTCATGCCAGAACCCTATGCTGATGAAATTCAGAGGTGGAGATGACAATGGACCCTCACGGAAGGCTCACAGGGCTGATGATAATGGGGAGAAAAGTGGTTATGAGCAGTCAGACACCTGCAGTAGAACGAGATTCCATTGGCTATTAAATAGTAAATCTACAAAACCTTCAGTTTATTTTAACTCATTTCCTCCATCAAATCTCCAGCAATGATGCTTTATAAAGCTTCATGAGATGAAATTTCCTTTCAGAGAATTTATTTCATACAATTGCATTGTTGCTGTGTAGAACAGATAGCTGAATACCATTAACTAAGCCTCTGTAATATTATTGTAGGAAAATGAGTGAGGAGCCTGTTACTTGCATAAAACTCTTATTCAAATTTCACACTTAAGACACATGGAAAGCAAAATACTTAAAAATATTTACTGATATGGAGTAAGCTCGTTCCATTTTCTCTGGGCATTACAAGCAATTGCTGGTATTGTCCTTAACAGCTTGAAGGGTGGGGGAGGGTTAGCTGAGATAGTGAGTTTTCCTTACCCTTACTTGGAGGTTTTATTTTACATAATATTTTTGGCATTCTCCCATCACCACTGTTATCAAAATAAGATGGTCATATCTTTTCTGATTTCCAATGTGTGATAAGATACTTGCTCACAAAATGGTGATGCAAGCAGGGTAAATGAATTTCATCTATGAAATATTGATTACTATGGTGGTACACAAGTTCCCTTGACTAAGTAGTGCTTATATTTTGTTTGCTACCAGGAAGGTCTCTTTAAATGGAGTATAAAGGGAGGAGGGGGCATTCCCCATTAAAAACCAGGCACCTGGACTGAAGAGTAGCTTAGTGGTAGAGCACATGCCTAGCATGCATACATCCCTAGGTCTAATCATCTATGCTAAAAAAATAAACAAATAAAAAACAATAAGCCAGACATCCAAGCCAATCTGGCTAAGCCAAAGTGCCCATTACCATTGGCAGGGTCTCTGCACTTCGAAAATGACCTAGTGATTTCTGAATATGCCTTTCTCTCTTTCCTGCCTGGGTGGAGTTGGTAGAAACAGTTTCTGCATTTTCATATAGCAGTGTTCCAAAGCAGTCAACCCTCCCACCTTTTCTCAGTCAAAAGGTCAAGTTAGAATAAGTGTTCTTCTAGATACCTGTGCAAGGGATATGGAAAATTCAGGAGGGTCAGGGCCCTGCAAGCTTCCTTCACTCACACTGACAGCCTTGCCCTCTGAGATGGGTGGAGTTCAAAGCACTTAGGCTATAAATCCTATGCCCTTCCTCTGTGGCTCTCATCTTTAGTACAAACCAAAGAGGAAAGAGCCTTAACCTCAGCCCCCTACTCAAGCTGTACTTCAAAAGCAAACATGTCTGCATTCATATATATGGGACATCTCAAGTCATTACACCAGAGTGGCTGTGAGCCACTAACTTAAGGCTACTAACTTCAAGACAGAGGAGGCATGTGCCACCTTAAGTAGGTTATTTAGCAGAGCCTCTGTTTCTATACCCTTAAGAAGGAAATAAATGTAATACCTAAATCAAGGGGTTATTGTGACCAAAAATACCTGGATTTAAGCTTTCCATACCATCGGTGTGTGTTATTAACTCACAGAACACATTAACTGTTACCACTCCAGGCTTGATATGGGCACTAGACACAGAAAACATCTTGCGATGGGGGAAGAATTGAAGTGAACATTTTCCACACGAAAGCAAAGGTTGTTACTCTCTCTATTCAATCCTAAACCACAGCAGAAATCAGAATTGGCTTGTGAATGTTGAATGAGCAGACCCAGAACCCAGTTACCCATGCTGTATCAACATCTCCCTGCTTGGTAAGGCCTAGTGCCCAGATGAGGGCGAGTTCAGAGCAGCACAGACATAAATACCAGGTGTGCCCAGCTTCTGTGGCTGCTGGAGGACATAAAGGTCAAAGAGAAAGTAGCTCTCACAAACCAAGGAAGACATCAGCCAGCTCTGGCCCCACTCAGCCTGGCTGGACCTTCCAACGACATTCTTGAGCCGCCAGAAATCACTGCACTTTCAGAGTACAATAGGCAATTTCTAAAAACTGAGCTGCTTCTAAAAATTCAGCTCCTTGAAGATTTACATTTTAAAAAGTACATTGTGATTAAACTCAACCTAAATGATCTTCCATGACTTGTGTGATGAAACACACACCATCCTTCCCTTGGCAAAAAAAATAAAGAAAGAAAGAAAAAAAAGAAAAAGGAAAAAATCCTTTTGCTCTGAATAAATTTAGCTGTTAAATCATATGGAGCTCAACAATTCATTAATAATGTCTTCAAAACCTGAGCCAAAGACCACCACAGATGGCCAACTTTATTACCTGTTGTACGCAAATGAACCAACAGGTGGATGGTTTGAATGTAGGAAATGACTCCTTGTCCATTTTTCTCAATCTAAACTGGTTTTTCTCTCCATCAATCAAGCAGTCAGTCCTAGTTACTTGAAGGAAGTGTTTATTCTCTATGTCTAGATCAATTCTCAGCTGTGTGGTTGTTTTCCAAGGCCCACCTATTTTCTGTCATAAATTCTCTGCATGCTCATAGTGCTAGACAGATTCTCTAACAAGAGATCATTATCCGTGTTTTCATATAGTTTTATAATTTGTGCTTAAGAATAATTTATAACTTCAAACCTACTGTAAAAAGTTGCCTTTGACATGACATACATTATTTAATTCAATATATTTGTGACACTGGGAGTTGAATCTGGTGCCTTCTACATGCTAGGCAAGTGCTCTGAGTTGTATATCCCCACCCCCTTTCTTTTTCTCTTTTTCTCTTTAGATAGAGTCTCTCACTAAGTTGTTAGTGTTGGCCTTGAATTCACTATGTAGCCCAGGCTGACCTTAGGATTATGATCCTCTTTCTTCTGTCTCCCAAATATCTGGTACTACAAGTCTGCACCATGAGGCCAGGCTTTGTTTAAATTAATTAATTAATTAATTTATTTATTTATTTATTATTTGAGAGAGAAAGAGAATCAGCAGGCCTGGGCCTCCAGCCACTGCAAACAAACTCCAGATGCATGTGCCCCCTTTGTGCATCTGGCTTACGTGGGTTCTGAGGAATCAAACCACGGTCCTTTGGTTTTGCAGGCAAGCACCTTAACTGCTAAGCCATCTCTCCAGCCCCCATTTATATTTTTAATAAAATGCAATGATGATTGGATACATATACACAAACATAGATGTCTATGAATGATCAGAGATGCACAAAGCATATTCACCTACTTTTTATCATGTGCTTCTCAAAAGGCAGACAGATAAACTACACGCAATCATTATTTGGCCTCCATGTGAGCCAGGTACTGTGATAGGCCTTCCTGTATTTTTGTCAGCATTAGGATCAGGGAAGGGGAAGAAATACATGGCAGGTATATCATCATGCAGCTGTCCTCTCAACAGGTCATGCCAGCTCAGAGTGGGTGCCGGGGACTAGTTTATTTTGTGGGTGTCCGAGACTTGGTGCATGCCTCACTCTGGTCATAGCCCTGTTAAAAACATTATCACTGACCATGTGAGTTACACTTTATTTTCCCCACTTCAAATATGGCATCTTAAGCCCTCAGAGATTTTGGTCTATTTCCCAAACATCTCCAGTCAGTAAACCTTCTGACCTCATCCTGATGTCCTGCCTACCTCAGTATCCTAAAGCCACTGACAAATGGAGTCACACTTATAAACTGCAGAGCAATGAACTTAGCTTATTCAACCTTCACTTAACAGTCAATGTAAACCATGTTGCAAAGAAAGTCCTGGTTTAATCATTGTTCCTGCTGCTTGTAAGACACGAACGCTGTTTATTCTGAGCTGTGTTAGTTTCTTTAAAATACTGCAATCAGCATATACTAATTATGTATAATGTTAGGTTTTTATCATCAGCAATTTGGGGCTTTTTGGAGGTGTAATGAAGTGGATGGACTACCCAGGAGGTCTTGAAAGTGAGTTTGTGTCACAATGTCATTTTCATTTTTATACACTTTCAAAAAATACTATATCCCCTAGCTCTCAAAGCAGTTTATGGAGATCCACCAGAAACTTATGCCATTTCTTTAACACTTAGCCAGCTTCAAAGTCACTACAACAGAAAAACTTCAAGCTTAAAACAATTTCATTGTAAGGGGCTGTGTATTTTATTTCTTCCATAAGGTTTTAAATCTACTCACAGTGGTCCCAAACAGAATTTATGAGAATACAACAATGGGCCAACTAACTACAGACAACCAGTTCCTAATTCTACATCTCTAGAATGTCTATTATTAATGAAAATCCAAGCACTCTCATGGAGAAATAGAAAGGTAAACTGAAAGAAAGCCAATGTACTCATAAATATGGTTATAATTATTGTAGTAGATGCAGGATTCCTCACCTCAAGCCTCAAGTTTATGGATCAAACAGCCTCGTTCTCTGCTTGGGGAAGCTGCTGACATAATTAGGGCAAGTACATTTGAGAAAACTCAAAAACTCACTGTTTAGGAAGCACATCATCAGGTAATATGTCTAATTATATACTTGTTCTTGTGTCCCTTTCCTGTGGCTGATACACCCAGTTGCCAGTGAGTGTGTCCAATGAGGAATGTATTGAAAGCCTGGCTGATAGCAAGGGCCTGGGTTCCAGCAGGAAGACTCAAACTAGATGCATGTTTGGCCCATGGTAAGTCATAAGTTCTTGTCACCACAGATGGTATGAGATGAGTGTGTGAGTGTTGTAAAGACACAGGTCAATGGATTCTTCCAAAGCAACTGAAATGGAGAAACTCTGAGGCAGAATATCTAAGTCCTGACTTGCTTTTCAAATGCACTGGCTTTGTCATGTCAGAGCACACTGTGGTAAATGCCTACTGGACTCCCAACAGTGCCATAGAGAGACTTGCCCAACTTTGGGACCCGTGGGTCCTTTCAGTTCCTCCATCGGTTCTGTTCTCACCACTATCCAGGCCCATCAGTCATGGCAGCTATGGGACTTTGTGATCATGGGCACATCTTGATGTTCTAAACTCATCTCAGAGCTTAAAAATGGGAACGACACATATGTTAATGGGCCTTAGCTTCCAGTATCATGCTAAGCATCATTACCACTGTCACATGAATTCCCTGATCATACAGCTGCTACTTTACTAATTATCTTGACGCACACTCTAGAAGGTGACATTCCAACATGTTGGAAAAGGTGTCTGGGCCACACCTCCAATTGTGGATACTTAAAAAAAAAATTGAACTCTTCATAAAGTTCCTTATTTTTTCATCCACATTTCATTAACTGGAATTGAAATATTCCTGACTGATCATTTCCCCCAATTCCAGCAGAACTGTTTCTTTAACTTTGCTTCCAAAATACTTGCAGGTGAGCTTTGGCAATTGGTCACAGGTGTTTCTGATTATGGAATTGTTACAGAGATCAACATTAGTCCCTATCCGTGCCTCCAAGAATGCCTCTCTCAAACAGCAAAAGCCAAGAAGACAGAAGTAGAATAGCCTTCCTAAATACAGAATTCTTTCTTATACCCTGTTTATTATTATTGTTGTTGTTATTATTATTATTATTTGGCTTTTAAGGTAAGGTTTCTCTCTAGCCCAGGCTTACCTAGAATTCACTATGTAGACTCAGGGTGGCCTTAAACTCAAGGTGATCCTCCTACCGTTCCCTCCCAAGTGCTGGGATTAAAGGTGTGTGCCACTACACCTGGATTTCCACCCTTTTTTAGCTTCTTCCCAAATAGAGAATGCTTGGAACTTCACCCCCTTAGGATTGAGACTTTTCCTTCTTTCAGAAATGGAGATAAGAGATCATTTGGACATAATATCTAGTTAGCAAGTTTCCTTACCATTGACTTAGTCATATCTCTGCAAAATATGATTCTCATAAAGTTTTCATATGAAAAACTACTTTGGAATGTGTTTTATCAAACTTCTCATACTAAAATAAGACAGGATAATTAAAGGAAAAACTTACTTATTTGCCTCAGTTTCCTTATTAAAAAAAAAAAAAAATAGCACTGGAGCATGGCTTACCTGTTAAATTCACTTGTTTGCAAAGCCTGATGGTCCAGGTTCAATTCCCTAGTACCCAGAGAAAGCCAGATGCACAAAGTGGTACACGCATCAGGAATTTGTTTGCAGTGGCAAAAGACCTGGTATACCTATTCTGTTCTCTCTCTGCTTGCAAATAAATAAATAAAATATTTTTTAAAATTCCTTACCTCATGAAGATTCATATAAACACAATGGCTGATGTATAGTAAAACAATGCTAATTCTATTATCTATGAAACACTTAACAAGATGTCAATCCTGTGACAGGTTCTTAACAAATAAAGATTTATCAAGCAACACAGCAATATCCTGGAAAGGAATGAAAGCAAACCTTTCTCATAAAATATTTTCCTGGGACATTTGGGAGCTCCTTCCTTACTCTTTCTTCCTTTCTCCAACCCCTTCTCTTCTGTTTTTTTTTCTTTCCTCTCTTCCCTTTCTGATTCACATAAAACATACTGGAGATTTAGAAGGAATATGAGAGAATGATGATGGGCAAAATTTAAATCTAAAAAGTAATAGTTATTAGAAAAATAGCCGAGCTTCTGTTTAAAAGTACAAAATTGCCAACACAGAGTCCAGATAAATGTATGGTATTTTCGCAGTGGTTGGTATTTAATTAGCACTCTGCTATTGTCAATTGGCTGTGCTGTCACAAGGAGAAAGCATTCCAAGTTATTTTGGAGGCTTGTCCTGTTACCACCACCATGTCATCAATCTTCTCATCAGTGTTGTCATTACAGATCTCAGCGATTTCTCACCTTTTCAGGAACTCTGCATGAATTTGACCTCGAAAAGTATTTGGCCACTATCATCTCAGCTATTAAATGTCAGATTCAGACATCTCAAACTGTGTGTCAAGACACTGTCCTCTGGCAGCACTGAACCTATTACCTTTTTTCTCTCTCATAAAGCATGCTCTTTGGATACCCAAAAATTGTATGCTATCAGTTTTCTCAGGAATCTAGCTTTTATTGTATATACCTGTGAGAAGAATATCTGATGCTGGCTGTATTAACGCCAGACTTCTGATAGTTTGTATGTGCATATTATGCAAATAACCTCTGCTGATTTTTACTGGGTGAAATAGGTAGAAGTTTCAGGCCATGAGAAGCGGCCATAACAACTTGCTTCATGAACACTTTATTTATTTTTTTTTTAAGATCAATGAATCCTGCACATTGTATTTTTCTACTTTTATCAAAAAAGAGTCAAATTGGGCCTGGCTGATAGCCCAGGGGACAGCAGAAAGGCCAAGGAGACCTGCTTACATCTCTGGAAGTCTTCCTGAGATTACCCTCAAGGCCAAGCTGTTTGCTTTCCTCACTTATGTACTGGCTGCTATTGGACCTGCCCTTTCCTTTCAGTTACTAGTGAATCACTTTTTTTTTGTTTCAAAAGCATTGGTATGGGCCTTCTCTGTACAAAGGGACTATTAGAGATGAGACTTTAATACCAGGAAGCAAGGTGAACAGGTAAATTTAGGAAGTGCCTTAGGCATGAAGATGCTGTTTGGATTCAAGACTGAAGGAAAAGGAGCAAAGGAGAAATTCTATGTAGTAGGCCAGAGCGTCTTATTTTGGTAACATTAAACCTTTCAGTAGTTGTATAGAGTCTGCATATTCTTCTTAGAAATAAGGTGAAATACGTAAGTAAAAACACAAGATCTTATAACATAAACAATTTAATACAGAGGAAATGTAAGAAAGTTCTGTCTGGGTCTTATATACATATCATAACAAGTTCCAGTGTTGGCTCTGCAATCTTTTGAACCAGTGTTAGCATTAGTAGTGTTTGGAGCCTTTTGTAACAACTCATATGTGATAAGAAATCTTTGTGATATCTACTGATGACAAAATCCCAGGAATGGTTGACACCACTGTGGTTTGCTGCTATAATCATGATGGAAGGAAGTACTAAATATCAACCATATGTTAGTGAAAATAATTGTAATTGTTCCCTGGAGTTTGTGGACACTCTGAGACCTCCTGAGTCTGTAGACTATGGGTCGAGAATTCATGATACATCTTAAGAATTTGTTCCTTTCCTTTTGGAACAGAAACCCCAAGAGGAACTCTAGACTGTGGTCTACTCTTTCACTTAACAAAGGAAGCTCATAACATCTTCCTTAACTCTTTCCACTGTCAACTTCCTGCCCCAACCCCAGCTGCAGCAGGTACACTGTATTCTCAGCCCACTGCTGGCTGGTAATAACCTGTGTTGCCTCCTCCATTTGACCTTCAGCTTTCTTAGGACAAAAATATATCAGTTGGTTTTACATGAGGCTTGGTACATATCAGCTATTCAAGAGATATTTGTGGACTGCAGAGATGGCTTAGCAGTTAAGACACTTACCAGCACAGCCAAAGGAGCCAGGTTCAATTCCTCAGTACCAATGTAAAGCCAGATACAGTGGCTAGAGGCCCTGGTGCACTCATTGTCTCTCACTATCTGCCTCTTTCTCTATATATATCCCAAATAAACAAATAAATACATAAATGACTAAAAAAAAAAAAAAAAGAGATTTGCTAAATAAATGCAAGCAGGGAAGCCTTTGAATGAATTACTTGTAAATCAAAGTTACCAACTTTTTATTTTTCTGAAAGGGATGACATATAGAAATGCACACACACACACACACACACACACACTCACACAGTATCTGAAATGGAAATGTTGACATCATGGGGTAAATGAAAGTAAGGAAGGTGTGGAAATGGGATGGGAAAACAGGGAAGGATGGAGTAAAGGAAAAAAGAGAGACTTTATTGACTGGATAGAAAGACAGTGCATTTACGTAAAGACCATGCTATTTTTAATCACACATCTTTTGCTTGGTTTTAGTCCAAGAATCAAAGCTAATGGTAAACTAACAGGTCCTAGGACTTTCATGATTAAAGTAATGTGTGCCTGTGTGTGTTTATGTGTGTGTGTTGGAGGTGTGCTTAAATCCTGGTCGTGCTACAACAACTTCACAAAATTTCTTTAATCACACATTTAATAAAAACACATTTCAGAGAATACATTTATCCCCACCCTGTAAATAAAACCATTTGCCAACTGTATTAAAGCATGGAAATTCATTTTCTTTTTCCCATCCCTCCTGAACAGAACGTGACTATTTGGGGGATTCACTTACTCCTGGCAAATGGCCATTTCCTGCCTCTAGACAAAAAGGCTTAAAAGCACCTACAGAAAAAGCAGTTGAAATCCTCTGAAGACATCTAATAACTTATAAAGAAAAGAATGTTTTGATGAGTTAGTGCAAATGAATCAAGAACATATGGGTTCTATTTCCCCTGAGTTTGAATTTGTAGAGAGAAATACTCCTTAGAAAAATGAACTTTGTAGATGTCACTGAACCCAAGGGGAAAACATATGAGATGATTACTCAACTTAATACATTCCTAAGCTGCCCTGTGCTTAGCTGAGGCACACCCAGGTCATTTGTAGCTCAATTTGGACTGTCAAACACACACCCATCAGGCTCTAATTGTTTTCAGAGGAAAATTCTGAGCAACAGAAAATGTTGTGATGGATTTTATTTCCAGTTATGAGTTTTTATATAGACTTTCATTGTCAAAAACCTGAAGTGAACATAACTGAATCAATGATAGGGGGTTCTGGAAATGAGTAGGACACACATCTCCATATCCGGGGTGGATCCACAGTTGGCTCTGGTTAATGACAACAGGAGACTGAGCAGAAAATCATCCTGCTAAGGGTACCTTTCATCCAGCGGTGGGGAATGGATTTGCTTCACATGACTGGGTTGTTTATTATCAGTAGCTTTTCTCAGGAACCAGTATAAATGTACACAATCTAACAGATGCTGACTTTATTTGAAAATTACTCAGAGAATAAATTAATTTTATAAATTGATTGCTTTTTCTATAGTATCAATGTGCATCTCTTACATGGAGGTATCTCAGTATATACTGAGAGATGATTATTAATAGTACTTTAAAAATCACTCAACTGCTTTATTTTTATATTTATTTATTTATTTATTTATTTATTTATTTGAGACAGAGAGAGGGGGAGAGAGAGAGAAAAAGAGAGAGCGAGAGAGAGAATAGGCACGCAAGGGTTCCTAGCCACTGTAAACAAACTCCAGATGCATGTGCCACCATGTGCATCTGGCTTATATGGGACCTGGAGAATCGAACCTCGTTTCTTAGGCTTCACAGGCATGTGCCTTAACCATTAAGCCATCTCTCCAGCCCCACTCAACTGCTTTCTAAGGATAGAAAAAAAAAACTCCCAGTATGTACACACAGGATGCTGCAGAAAGCTGCCCATCAATTCCATGGGTCTTTAATGTAAACTGAGTTTGCATACAACACATAGGCATTATGAAATTCATTTAGTTGTCAATCTAAGCCAAAGTGCAGGATGGAACTGAAGGAGTAAATACTCATGGGTAGAAAGTAAACAGTGACAGTCTAATGTCTAGACCATATACTCCCACCTCATGCTCTTGGTTCATATTATAAGACAAGTCACATGCTTGCCGGGAGAAAGATATCAAAGTTCCTACACTGAGCAGAATGCAGACGAGCTTTTTGTTTCCATATTCTACCTGGAAAAGACGCTTGAAAGCTTGAAAACATCTGGTTTAATCATTCTTAACCAGAAACTAGAGACATTTTAGTTCCCTTGGTTTTTTTTTTATTTTTATTTATTTTTTTTTTTTGTGAGTTTGTCTTTTTTTTCCTTCAGTGCTGAGGACTGAACCCAAGGCCCTGCACTTGCTAGGCAAGCGCTCATCCACTGAGCTAAATCCCCAACCCCGAGAAACTAGAGACATTTTTAAAATACAGAAAGCTAACCTCCCAAGAATTTTGATGGAGAAAGTTTAGGGTCTGGATCAGTATTTGATGAGTTCTCCTTAACTGAATTATAGGGCAAGGGAAAGGCTTACTTTTCCTATCCACTTACAAGGAAGTCACATGCCCCTAGCTCATGAAAATGGCAGTAAGAATGTCCTTCACCAGTACATCCTAGTGTTGTTTATAATCCCTGTGTCTAATGCAGAATCAACCACATGCTCAGAGGTTTATTTTCTGTTTATAAAAATATCACATCATTTGGATAATCAGCATGTTAAATTTCATGAGGAGCTTTAAAAGTTGGCTATTTTAAAACTGCCATGCAATCCAGATCATTTACAGAAAATCAACATAATATTCTCTCCTCTTACACTAACTGGGTCAAGGTTGTGTGTACTAACTCCGAAGATACATGCATATAGAAGTTGGTGACAATCTTTGCAGTCTATAGAAATGACCTCAACATGCTACTTGATCTTTGTCTTGTCACCAGAGGAATCTGGACAATCAGAGACAGAGAGCTTCTATTGGTCAGAACATGCTATGAAGACATGGGCAAAAATAAGTCTCTTGGTGCATCAGTGGGCCTGCTCTAGAAAACATATATCAATACCACGGATCCTGACCTGGAACAAAAAGCATGACCCACTTTCCTGACTTCCAAAAAGATGGGGAAATTTTATAACACTATCTAAGAGAGTGGAACGATATGATTATAAGTCCCCTTTTTGTTTCTTACTTGTAGTTTAATTTTTAAGTCTATATACCCAACTTCCTCCTTGGCACAAGAGTAACCAGGGGTAGATACACATACCTCACTGGTCATCCTCCCATTCAAGGAGCCACAATTTTCATTCTTTGTGTATGGAAGAGGAAGAAGAGTTGCACATCTCTTACAATAACAGCTTCATGTTTGCGGTCCTGCATTTGCAACCTGTCCCATAGTCTTTCTTCAACAAATGTTGTAAATGAACCCGTTCTCTTTTGAACACAGCAATTCCATCCCTGGGAACATCCAAGCAAACATCTTCCTGTTTTTGTAAGAAAGGCATCCCATAGTCTAATTGTAGAAAGTCTATATGTCACTTGTTTCATGCTCTGCTCTTCTTGACCTCCTCTCAATACTGACTTTCATTAAAACGTATATTTCCTATTTCTAGGATATAGTGAACAATGAGAATGATTATGTCTTTGTTTTTCTTCCTTCATGGGAGTAAGTACTGAAAGCATTAATTTTCAAACATACTCTACATTATTTTTATTAGTTAGGCTAGTGAAGCTCAGGTAGTTTTTAAAACTTGAAACATTTCAGTGATGCAGGCTATTAAATGAAAAGTAATAATTAAATGAAACTAGATGAGGTACTATTGGGGACTGGGAAAACGATTATGAGGAGAGGAGAAGTAGGTAAGGGAGGAGATGTTGAGAGAAGGCTGGATGAAAATTATCAATATATGATATAGACATGTAGGAAAATATCACAATGAATCCCATGGATTCAATTAAGATGTGTTAATAATTCCAGAAAAGTAGTGGTTTACCATAGCAAGAGTGTTTGGAAAGAGGTTAAATAAACTATATAAGATATATACTTTAAAAAATAAATCCTCCAAATAATCCTCAATCTTCCCTATTTCGGTTCTGTGTCTAACTAGTTAACTTGGAAACTTTCTTTACCCTAACTTGTTAAAACTAAAATCTGGCTGACCATTCCATTTTGCTAAAATATACCATCATCTTGCCTCAGTTTTTGATTTTTCCCTCAAGCTCACAGAATGGACTCCAGGACTCTGCCAGCTGTCCGACAATCTGTGACATTTCAGCAAATTATTATCCCAAAGCAGAACCCATTGCCAAATGGCAAGGTACAGTACAGCTGAGAGCTCCTATACCCAACACTTCTAAGCTTCTCCATTATTCTCCTTTCCCAAATCCAAGTGGCAAAGAAATTCCTGTGAACAATCCTAATCAACATACTTGTGGTTCTGTGCCCATGTCCAGATGTCTGTCTGAGTTACCCCAGAAAAATCACCACTGAGCACAGAAGCAGGATTGATAATGTAACATGAAACTAGTTAACTCAGGAATTTCCTTTACCTTGAACTTTAAGTACCACACCTACAAAATTACAGATAAAAATGCCTGCCTTGAAGAAACTTTTATGAACATCTAATAGTGTGGGTTAGAGAGCCAAGAACATTCTGCAGGACACATTAGGTGCTAGGTAGATATTAGGTTCCTGTCTTGGATTTTTTTTTTTTTTTATGTGCCCACTGTATGTTTTCTAGAAATTTTTTTTCTAGAAGTCTCAGATTCATACAGTAATCTCCCTTGCCTATTTAAACATACTGCCTCCATTCACAATACAATGGTTTTGTTATGGACATTTGTGTTTATTTGTTTATAGGTGGTTCTCTCTGCAATGCCTCAAACTCTATTCTGTTTATTTCATTTATCTAGAAGTGATGGGAACATCATGGACAATGTAATGGGTTAGAAGAGGCCAACAGAAGAGCACATGAACTTTATGTGAGGATAGAGGCTACCAAGCTGCTCTAATGTATGGAACACTCTAGTTGGTGTGTGTAGAATATTCTGGGGTCTTGATATCCAGATAGCCTCTACTGGAAGTGGGAATATCATTGGGATTGAAGAGCTCTTCCAAAAGAATAGGAACTGGAGAGAGGACACTTGGGAAACCTTACCTCAGTGCCTCCAAGTTTCTGATTAAAGTGTATCATAGGCACACTGGCTAACTGGCAACTGGCTCACTAACAGAAGCAAAGTATTACCTTATCCCATGAAGTATGACTGCACTGAATACAGCAGGATTGTGGAATG
The DNA here is from genome assembly GCA_036365145.1 of Orientallactaga sibirica. Lineage (NCBI taxonomy): Eukaryota > Metazoa > Chordata > Mammalia > Rodentia > Dipodidae > Orientallactaga > Orientallactaga sibirica. Next base: position 26,189,750 of record JAEOAD010000011.1, read on the forward strand.
TGGAGGCAACTTGAAGGGGTTTTAATTTCTAGTCTTGGACCTTTAGATATACATGTGGAGTAGATGTTAAAGCTATGAGAGGCTGGAAAGGTAAATGTAACTATCCATTTGGTGAATTCAAACATGAGTCAATATATGGCAACATTAAATATTGGAAAATTTCCACCAAATGGGTAGATTTATCCTTGGGATTAACAAATGAGTATTAAGAACAACAAGTAATAAAATTTGCTTCTGACAACTAATATATTTTCGTGTCACAAATTTCAGCAGAGAGGAAGGTACTGTTTGTGTGAGTAAGGAAGTCGTGTGGAAGGGGAAAAAGAGAAAAGAATAAAGTAAACAAGGTAGGGACTGACAGAGGGAAGAAGATAGATGGAATGAAAGGGAAAACCTAAAATGTTTGCTCTTCATCAGAGCCTTTGAAGAGTGGAAACAAGATGGCATATCTGCCAGGTCTGGGAATAATTTTGTTCAATTATGTCACAGCCCATGAACATCACAGTTTCAACCTAAAGATCCCATTGGGCTAGTCAAAGGTACATTTTTATGGGAACATATTAATATGATGACTGTCATTACTATAACCACATCCCTGCACAGGATGTGACTATTTCAGTGATGGGACTTGTTTTTCCACATACACATATTTTACCACAGTTTGTACCAAAAATAGGCTGGCACAGATATTCAAATGATGTCTTTGGTGATAAAAGCTATTCCCACAAGAGAACTCTAAACACTTCATTTTCTCTTTCTAGTTTCTGACTGCTGGCCACAACCAATGTCTATAAATTTGAGGAAGGTACATTATGCCCTTGTGTTTCTGAAAACAATCATCCAGAAGAAAGGAGCTTAGTGTGAAGGATATAACTTTCCATCATAAATGTAAAAATCATCTCAGGTTTTACTTAAATCCCCTTTTCAAGAACCACAAAGGACCTAAGACATTTTGTGCCAGTGACCTGAGGCAGGTCACACACATGTGTAGTGTGCATATGTCTGTGTGTGTGAGATAGACAGAGAGATCCATAATGTGATTCTAAAACAAAAAAAAATGACAATCTGGACTGGAGAGATGGCTTAGCGGTTAAGGCGCCTGCCGGCTAAGCCTAAGAACGTTAGTTCCAATCTCCAGGTCCCACGTTTAGCCAGATGCAAAGTGACTCAAGGGAGCAATGCCATACTTGCCCATAAGGGGGCGCACGCATCTGGATTTCATTCACAGCGGCTGAGAGGCTGCTGGCACACCCATCTCCATCTTCCTCTCTCTCTCTGTCCTCTGTGTCTCTCTCCAAAATAAAAATAAATATTAAAAAAATTTAAAGTGACAATTTTTAACACTGCAACATGTTCAAAGACCTCTGTCAAGAAGGGGAAAATAGTCTGGGCACCAGGAGGTAAAGTGAAATGGTTCATTTTTGATTGGTAATGAGAAATTAAGTAGCAAACCCTCCACCTTGTCAAATTAACACAGGGGCCTCATATGCAATATTCAGGAGTCCTATGGAGTATTTCTTTAGTGGACTCCCAATGTGTTTTTCTAGAGCAAAGGAATCATTAATCAATTTTTCTTTTCAATAAACTGTATTATGTATCTGAATGTTGCAAGGGATGGGGGCAGGAAAGTCTGATTATATCAACTGCTTCCATGCTATAGAAACCAATGTCTGTATTTCCAAAGAACATCAATGATGAACTCAGAGCCAGTATGGGACTCTGGATAATATTGGTTGACCTTGAGGTCCAAATAACACTGGATAAGGTCTCGACTCTCAGCTAAAAATGAGTTATCCAGCTGGATGGGCCTGAGAGAAATGCTGCCAAATGTATATACACAGCATCTCATCACACCTGGCCACATCTGTAGGCGTACTGCTTAAAGTGACAAAGCACACCACAGGTGTTCTGCTTCCAAAAACAGAGGAAAGATTTCAAATGATAAAAGTATGATGCCTGATGTTTTCAACAACAATCTGTGCAAAAAAAATTTTTTTAAATATTTCAAGCACAGACCCAAACTTTGTATGCAACAAAACCGAACTTCTATCTTCTTCCTACATAGAAGGTAACTGACTGTGGTTTAAAACAAATGCTGAGTCGGGGTTCCTCCCTGCCAATGATTTCCAACTCTGGCTAATAACCCACTAAATAAAGCAAAGGTTTTCCCAGTGAATTCTTTCCATTCCAGAACAATAGGTTCTGTTTGCTGGCGAGAGGAAACATAGGTTCAAAGAACATCAGAACATTTCCACGCAGTATTTGGACCAAGGTTTCAATAACTCACCCCTCCCCACAATGTGCAGAAATAAAGCTGGGACCAGCTTCAAGTCAAGTGTGGTCTTGCCCTTGTTTGTTGCATATGATCACAGGTTTAATTAGAGTTTCTGAGAAATGTGTTGCTTTGTAACGGGCAGGGAAGCTGCAGGTTCAGGTTTCTTCCATTGTACAATTGAGATATGATTAGTTCTTCAAGGTTTCCACTTCTAACTTCCCTAGAAAGCCAGTGGTCTCCCAAATTACACTTTCATCCTAGATGCCTTTATGAATCAAGTGGGTTTTCTGGAAGGTTTCACACATGCACTGTGTGCTGTAGGATGTGTGCTCCCTTGGGGAATTTAAAATATTGAATGTGACCTCCATAACTTGGAAATATCTCACAGTGTCAGTCCATTTGTAGCTTTTAGTGTGAAAGACATCCTGTTCTGCTTTCTATGGAAAAAATTACAAGTTGGTACATTGCCCCAGAGACCAATAACCAAATGCCATATGATTCCCTGGGGTTCAACAACAGTACATGCACTGTGAAGACATTTCTTAGGCTAAATTCCAGAATGAATGCAGTATCTCAGAGCTGTGGAGTGGGAAAATTACTATTTTACACAAAATAATGTTTTTGGAGTGCATGAGACATGAGTAATGCATGAAACTGTGGAAGATAACACAGAGCAGACATCTCAAGTTAGAAGTCTAGGCAATATTCTCACTGCTCATTTCCATAATAGCCCCACATTCTGCTTTTCTCTCTGTGTAATAAGGTTACTACTTGAGAAAACTGGGCATATATAGAAAGGTTATCATACTATGTGCTGTCAATTTTTAAAAATATTTATTATTTATTTATTTATAAGCAAGAAAGAGGGCTGGAGGGATGCTTAGCAGTTAAGGAATTTGCCTGCAAAGCCAAAGAACCCAGGTTTGATTCCTCAGGACCCACATTAGTCAGATGCGCAAGGGGGTGCACGTGTCTGGAGTTCGTTTGCTGTGGCTGGAGGTCCTGGCATGGCCATTCTCTCTCTTTCTCTTTCTCTCTCTCTCTCTCTTTCTCCCTTTTTCTCTGCCAAATAAATAAATAAAATATTATAAAAAAGAGAGTGAAAGGAGAATGTGTGTGAAAGGAGAGAGAGAATGGGTACACCATGGCCTTCAGCCACTGCAAACAAACTCCAGACACATGCATCACAATGTGTATGTGACTTACATGGGTTCTGGGGAATCAACCCTGGTTCCTTAGGCTTCAAAGGCAAGTTCCTTAACTTCTAAGCCATTTCTCTAGCCCCCTGTCAGTTTTCTTTTTTAATGGCCAATTCAGATGTTCTTTTGTTTTCTGAACTTAAAATTTCTTGACAATTTAGTTGAAAATTCTAGTATTCAGTCTTCTCTCCAGCTTGCCTCAGGCTTGATCTTGAGGATTTTGTGGCTACGTATGTTATCACTTCAATCAAGATTTCTATTTCTTTGTATTTTTGTTCTGTATTAGATTTCATGTAGCTGATCTTCTCATAGCCACAATTCCGTTCTTAGCAGTGAAAAATTCTGTTTTGATTTTAGTTTTTCTACTCAGGAGACATTACAGTTCTTAGTTCTAGCAGGATATCCTATCTGCCTGAGCTACCTCCTCCTGTTTTTCAAGAGCAACTTCATCTCCTCTAGCAGAATTGTCACAGTCAGAGCTGGCTATAGGATGTATTCTGCAGGGTTACGTCCAGAGTACTCCTAAATATTTGGGGAAAATAGTTCTTTCACAGTTCAGACTTTGGGCAAAGTAATCCAGTGAATGATGAGGACAAAACATATATTTTCTAAACCTGTCCCCTGGATCCATGGACTTAAGTCAGGACTGACCCTTTGACAGCTGGCAGTGATTTGTGAAATTACATAGAATCAAATCAACTACTGTGTTGGAGAAAATGACCCTTCATGGTTTAGAACTCAGAAGGCAAGTGAATGGTGACATGTGAAAGCTCACTAATTATATGTTATCAACCACTTATGGTATATGACAGACAAACCTCTGAAGAGTGTTCCACTGATTCACGTGTTTCTCTGGTGAATGAAGTATGGTCAATGTTATGAGAATCACATCATTTTCTCACTAAGAAAGGAAAATTTCAGGGGATCTGATCAGCCAAGAGTCCCATAACATGCACTCCTACCTACTAAGCTCAACATGGTCTTTGCCTCGTGCATATCTGGTATGGCAGACAGGATCATAACGGAGCCATGCATAAGCAGGTGAATAAGTATAGAACAAAATAATTATCAATAATAAAAATACAATTATAATCATGAAGTACAGATGTGGAAAAGAGAAGGAAGGGAGAACAACAATGAACTCCTTGCTTCCTACTATATTTTTAATTTTAGAAACTGCCCTAGGTATAATCTTTGACTTAAGATTTTTATTCTTATGGATAATAGTTTATTTTTACAACATATTCTCTTTTATCTTAAGCTAGCTTGATGGCTTACTTTCAAATTCAAGCTGAGACTGAAATCCCAGTTAATGTTAGAGCAATCTTCTCCATTTTACCACATCATTCTTCCTCACTTTTATTGAGCTACATGCATAAATAGCTGACTTGCCTTCTTGAAGTGTTTGCTAGATATCTAAAATCATCCCATACTTAACTATCTGCAACATCATTCTTGTTTTCTTTATATTTTGTAAGTGTAAAAGTTTCTATCCCAATTTTCTGCATCTTAGCAAAAATACCAAAATTTACCCAAGAGCATAGTCCAAAAGCCCAGTTCTCATTCTTGACACGTCTGTTTTTGTCCTCTGCTGACTCCACATCAGATTTACCTCTAAAGTACACATAACAACTCTTTGCTGATATTTATTTTTCCTTATTTTGAACATATGTGGGAAGTGTATTTTCCTGTCCCCTAAAACTTAAGTTCTTCAGTGCCTTCATCTGGGAGATGAAACGTGAAGAAAATTCATATGCATAATTCCCTTGTAGAAACATTTCTACAGAGGAATCAGCAATCTTTTCACAGGATGGTATTTCTTTCAGCTTGGGGTCCTGATTAAGCCAACACCCTCTGCTGACTCATGACATACAAATGGTGTGAACAACAAATAAGCTTTTGCTGCTTTATAACACTGAGATCTGAGGGATGTTTCTATTTGCACCAAGTTAGTCAATTCTTACTGAAAACAACTTCCAGCCCTTGTTAGTTCTGCTTTAAAGCATGTCAAGCATCACCCACTCTCATGTTCTGCTATCACCATGCTCAAAACTATCCCCATATGTTCCTGAGTTTACCCCAGGAGCCACTTCACTGGGTTCTACTTTCCTACTCTATTAGTTCTAAAACACATGTTTCCCAAAGCAGCCAAACTTAACTTTTTAAAGGTTAAATAGGTTATGTTACTCCCTTTTCTCAAAACCTCCAAACAAATGGTATTGCACTTAGAGAAAAATTCAGAATCTATGAACAACGTGTCTATCATCCAGCACCTACCTGTGTCACTAAATTTGTCTCCTGCCATTCTTTTGTTACCAACCACAATTGCTCTCTAACCACAGCTTGAAAAGAGTCAGGTTCATTCCCTGCTCAAGGTTCTCTTTTGTTTTTTCCTTGTTGCTTCCTCTATGTGGAATATTCTACCTCAAGACCTCTGTGAGGTTGTTTCACTAGTTCTTGTTATACACATCTGTCATCCATCATGATGTTCTCAGAGTAGTCTCTATGTTTTCTAAAACACAAGTCACTATGAAGTTGCCATGTTTTACTTTGTAAAGGAATCCCTCATTTCTTTGTATGTTTATGTGTGTGCTCTTGTATATGTAACTGTGGGTATTCAGGTATGTGAGTTCAGGAGTGTGTGGCACACATGCATATGGAGAACAGAGAAAAACTTCTAGTGTCAGTCCTTGAGTCATTCATGGGGCAGTGTTCATGCCTGCTTTGGTCAGGCTAGCTGGCTCAGGTGCTCTAGAAATACAAACATCTGCCACAGCATCCACCTTTATTAAACTATCCCCTGAGCCATCTCCCTAACCTCTCACTTATTTCTTTATTTACTCATTTGTTTCTCTCTTCTTGGTGTGTGTGTGTGTGTGTGTGTGTGTGTGTAATCAAAACACAGGGATTGTTTTATTTTTCAATGTTTTGTCTCTGGTATGTAAAAAAGTGTCTGGTGCTTAGGTGGTTTCAATAAATATTTATCAAATGAGTGAATGAATAAAGAAACAGATGAGACAATCAGGATGCCAAAAATACTGTGATGAAAAGACACTTGAATTAAAAGCATAATCTTTTGTACACCATTAACCTAGTTTGCTTGTTTAAACAGAGCAAAACCCAAATCAAAATACTGCGAAATAATCAATGTGTATAGCTTTTATCTATGATATACCTCTTATCCTTTATTTATTCAGTAAAATCTGATGTATTCAAATTAACTTTTTGAAACTATTCAGTGCACATTGAAATATGGAATTTTTAAAAGGAAATCAGCACGGGATATACTTAAAATTGCCATGACTAGCTTGTGTTTCCAATGCAAATGAACTGAATTTCCTACAAGGGCCCAAGATTTATGCAAGAAAAAAAATATGAAATCAAAAGAAGAGACTCAAAAGCAGGAAGGAAAAAGAATTAAGTAGGAGATACTAAGATCAGAATTTTTATGGGAAATAACATTATGAATAGCTTAATGGAATTATTCCACTAATACAATTTTTCAATGAGCTGTAAGTATGACCAATGGGAGGTATTTATGTGGAGTTACTTCACAGTCTAAGATTACAAGTATGAACTTCCTCTAGTAAGCATATCCTTAGATTTTTATTCAGTGGAAATGAAGGATTTTCACAAATATATTGTTCACTTATCAGCTTTCAATCATGAAACGTGTTATGCATTAGCAAAAGAAAAAAAAAAAAGATGGCACAGTTGAGGAGCTTTTTTTGTGACAAAGAGATATACTGAAGGTAACTGTCTTCTCTTCCTGCCCTCCGTAACTGCCAGAATCCTAAGTCTAGTCAGACTTTCAACCCTATGACTGTCCAGTCTTAAATACTTTATTTAATCTTTTGAAAAATACTATTTAAGGAATGGAGAGATGGCTTAGCGGTTAAGGTGCATGCCGGTGAAGCCTAAGGACCCAGGTTTGATTCTCCAGGTCACACATAAGCCAGATGCCCATGGTGGCGCATATGTCTGGAGTTTATTTGCAGTAGCTAGAGGCCCTGGAGTGTACATTCTCACACTCTCTCTCCCTCTCTGTCTCTAATAAATGAAAGTAAATCTTTTAAAGAAATACTATGTTATACATGTATACAATGTATCTTAATCCCCACATTTACTCTCTCTTCTCCTCCCTCTCACAATCTAACCCTTGTTTCCACCAGATCTCCATCTTATTTTCATACCTGGTTTATTTATGTATTTTTGACCCACTGATTTAAATTAGGATTGCTTATAAAAGCACGAATCGGGGTTATTTATTGGAGAATGCTTAATTCTTCAGTGGTATGTGCCCCCCTCCTTTAAAGGACATGACTTCCTTTCTCTCAGCAATCATTAGTTTCCACTCTTTACTATGGGAGAGGTGGGGATCTCATAGACCCTCCCTTATTTAATATTTTTATGCTTGGTGAGAATGAGAGTGAAAATATTAATGTTTTATAAAGTTTCTGTGACAACAAAATAACTCATACGAAAATATACTTATTAATTCAATATTCTAATCATTTGCTTTTATTTTTCCTTTTCTTTTCCATTTTCTTTTTCTTTCTTTCTTTTTCTTTTTTTTCTTTCTTTTTTTTTTTTTTTTTTTTTTTTTTTTGAGATAGGGTTTCACTCTAGCCCGGGCTGATCTAGAATTCACTATGTAGTCTCAGGGTGGCCTTGAACTCACAACAATCCTCCTACCTCTGCCTCCCAAGTGTGGGACGAATGGTGTGTGTAAGGGTCCAAAAATCGCGGAAGAAAGACCCCGGACTCAAATAGTATGTAAAAACATAGAGTGTTTATTCTGCAGAATCAGCCAGCATGCAGGGATCAACCATTCATACAAAATGGCAAACCCAAGAGCAACATGCAGACCCCTTTTAACCACAGCTAGGGGAATTCCAGGCTGGTTAGGTAATCTTCTAATATGATTGGCTAGGCAAGCTGCAGTTACCTTTGTACATCTTTGATTGGTTGGGGCGAAAGGGACATGTCTGGGCATATTTGGACATGTCTCCAGGAACTGACTCAGCCCCCAGAGCCTGCCCCTCTGGGAAATTGAAACTAAGGCCTAGTTAGGGCGGCACCTTACTGAAGCCTGTCATAGCATCAGTTTGGTCCCTTCAGTGTGCACCACCATGCCCACCTATTTTTCCTTTATGAGGTAATTTATAAGGATCTTCTAAATTGCAGTTGTCATGTGCGGTAGTTGAATAGATGGCCCCAAATATATTCAGTGTTTTATTAGTTTGTAGTTTGCATCTGCATCCACCTGGCTGGAGGCGATGTCTCTGGGTGGATCTTAAGGTGTGATGATGGGTTTGAGATTTCAATTTAAAGATATGCAAAGTGTGCCTAGTTGGAGTTCCTGAGGTGTGCTGTGCTGTGCGGCTTTTGGCTTGTCTCTCTGCCTGGTTCTGTAACAGCAGGCCAGCCTCTTCTGCCATTATGGAGCTTCCCCTGGATCTATACGCTTCAATAAATCCCTCCCTCTATAACTATGCCTGGTCTGGAAGTTCATCTCAGCGAACCTGAAGCTGTCTGCTACAGCATGTTTATGCATGTCAAAGAGAGGGGGGAACCAGGCACCCTAATGGGTATATTTGACCATATGTTTTTATGTCCACTTGAGATTAAACAATGTTCATATCTGTTTAAGAAATGGTAAAATGACAGAAATTAGAAAATGATATGCTATTTCTTTAAGCACTCAAAGGGTTCAAAACCTGGCTCTTATTACAAAACCCCACAGCATATTTCCATACCCAACCATTTCTGAATATTCTATATCCTAACCAAAGAGAAAGCTAGATTATAAAATCTAAAAATGAAATAATATTCTTCTTAATACTGAAATTTGTATCTGAAAAAAAAAAAAAAAAAAACCAGAAGGGAAATGTACAAGATTGTGCCCAGTCTGAAACCTACTTACTACTGTATTATGAAACTGACAAATTTACAACTTGATGCTTTCTGCTCCTGTTGCAACTGTTTTTTGCTTGAGCAATTTTCCTGTTCATCACTAGCCACATCCCAACATATCAATTCCAAAGACCTTATTTAAATCATCAGACGAGGAGGAGAGTGTTTGTTTGATAAAAGCATTCATTTCATTTAAAAGAAAAATCCTGGTTGTAACAATTTAGTTAGCAATTATCCAAGTCCATTGCAATCTCACACTCAGTAATCACTTCAGGAAAGTGTCAAGTTATAAATAAAAAAAAAAAAAAAAACAGAACAGTACAATCTAGCAAACTGAAATATAACAGCAATCCCCTGGCAACAAAATTACAGTGAATCCTCTAAGGGAAACAAGATGACCAGAAGAACTATCCATCTTAAGGGAATACATTCTGTGCTCTTATTTACACACAACCCAGACTACTGAAAAAAATGGAAGATGAGATTATTGCAGAATGTATATGAACACTTTGCTCATTTTCCCCATCAAAGTGATCAGTATAGTTACAACAACCAACTATTTTTAGGACATATTTAAGCCCTCTTGTAACTCAAATGAAAACTCAGAGCATTGGCTCAATGAATGTGTCTAATTGATAACAATGCAATGCATCTGCTGGTTTGTTGAACTGAGGATCAAATCACACAGCATGGAGTGCTCACTCACTCACTCTTACCTCCTGGTGATTCTTGGCCAGCCATTCCTTAATTGTACCAAGGGCAATAATTGCAGCAGGCTCATTTGGGAAACCTAAGCAAAGGACAGAATAAAGCAAGTGAGCCAAAAAAGCAAAGAATACAAAGACCAATCACAGTATGAGAATGAAATTTTCTCAGTAAATAGTATTCCAGTCCTCTAGTAAGTAAAACAGGGCAGATGTCAAGAGGGTTTACACAGATGTGAAGCCTATGATCTGCACACCTCTCTTTAAGAGGAATAGTTTTGTACCAGTTTTTTTTATAAAGATTTGATTGCTATTTAATATCAATGTCCATTAAAACATATTTATATGTGCTGAATAGCTTATGAAGCACATTCATATCATCTTCTTCTCAGTGCGTTCAAATTAAAATTATGGTCTTCCTCAGCTTAACAACCTAGTAACCGTGGCTCAGAGAAAATATATAGTTGGCCAGGACGATTAGGCAAGTATTCCATCAATAAACTGTCCAAAGAGCTACACAAAAGAAGACTATTATCAAGAATAAAAGATGGTAATACCTACTCACTTAGAGACATTACAGCAGATGCTTGGGATTAAGAGCACATGAACTAAACTGTTTACATATGGGAAAACAAGTATGACAGACATATGCTACTTCCCAGTAAAAACACAAATATTCAAACTTTCTGTACCACTCCAGAATACCTTTTAGCTAATATAACCTGAACACATTTGTTGCAGTCAGGTTTGCATTGCTGGCAGAAATCACCCAACCAAAAGCAGCTTGTGGGAAATAAAAAGGTTTATTTTTGGCTTACAGGCTTGACAGGAAAGCTCCATGATGGCAGGAAAAATGATGGCATGAGCAGAGGCTGGACATCACCCTCTGGTCAACATAAGGTGGACAACAGCAACCGGAGAGTGTGCCAAACACTGGCAAGGGGAAGCTGGCTATAATACCCATAAGCCCATCCCCAACAATGCACTACCTCCAGGAGGCTTTAATTTCCAATTGCCGTCAGCTGGAGATACTAGCATTCAGAACACTTCAGTTTATAGGGGACACCTGAATCAAACCACCACATTCAGCCCCTGGCCCACATACTGATAACCATACAATATGTAAAATGCAATGCATTCATACAACTTTAAAAGTTCCCGTATTGTTTTATCAATCCTAATTATGTTCAAACAATCCCCATAATCCAAGCTCTTTTAACTGAGCCTTAAAACCAAAAATAATTCCCCCCAAACCCATAATGACACAGAATAAACATTAACACTTCAAAGGATGGCATCATACAAAGCAAAAGCAATATTCAACTAATACAAAATTTAAAACAACCAGGGAAAACATCAACCTCTGTAACTCCAAGTCCAACAACTCTAGTCAGTGACAAATCTCCAAGTCTGATAATTCTAACCAGCAACAAGTCTGTGGAGTTCCAATTCCGCCCCTCCAGCTAGGCCACTCACAGTCCTGGAAAACTTCATCCAGGGCCAGCAGCTTTCCTCAGAAGCCATCTCGTGGTCCTGGCATCTCCGCTGGGTCTCCACTGTAACCCACGGTCCATCCTCATGGCCCCATGGGATCTCCATGCAGGCATCCAGCAAACCTGCTTCACACTGCCCATGGCCATTTCCAAAACACACGACCGCGTTACAAACTCAATGACCCTCTCTTTCCTGCATTTTTTATACTCCATAATACCAGGTAGGGTGCCAATTTGTTAATCCGGGGAGGAATAAATCAGACTTTGAAGAACAGGACACTCCTTCAGCATTCAGGCCCCTTCAAAAAAGAGTCTGCATTCTTCCTGTTGACCATTGCAGGTCAGCTAGCCCAGTCTCAAAGGTTGTAATCTCTCAACTGCAGCTGAACAGGTAGAGTTCACCCAAAGATTTCATTTTTTTCTGTGCCATATCCCTCTGCTCACACCAGTTCATTTCTACGCAAAGCAACCCTGCACATCTTCTCAGGATACAGGCATAACAGCAAACTTATCACACAAAATGCTAGCCCAGTCCAAGTAAAGCCCTTTCTCACTCTCATAAGCCAAACCTCAGTCCATAGTTCTTACTGCATTCAGGTCTTTCAGCTCTGACCAGAATAGTTCATTAAGCTGTACTTACAACACTGCAAGGCATATCTTAGGCCAAGATTTCATATCCTTCCACATTCCTCTTAAAAATCAACTCCAAAAGGCCAAAGATACACAGTCAGGTGTCTAGCAACAATCCCACTCCTCAGTACCACTTTACTGATGCAGACAGGTTCGTATTGCTGGCAGAAATCACTCAACTAAAAGCAGCTTGTGGGAAAAAAAAAAAAAAAAAAAAAAAAAGTTTATTTTGGCTTACAGGCTCGAGGGGGAAGCTCCATGATGGCAGGAAAAATGATGGCATGAACAGAGGGTGGACGTCAACATAAGGTGGACAACAGCAACCGGAGAGTGTGCCAAACACTGGCAAGGGGAAGCTGGCTATAATACCCATAAGCCCGCCCCCAACAATGCTCTACCTCCAGGAGGCTTTAATTTCCAATTGTCATCAGCTGGGGAGACTTAGCATTCAGAACACTAAAGTTTATAGGGGACACCTGAATCAAACCACCACAACATTCCTAGTCCAGCAGTCTCATTAGATAATCTTCCAGTAGAGCTAGAATTAAATGAAAGAATAACCTTATGGATTTATGGATCTGTGATGCAAAAAGAAGAGACCAGAGTGGGTACTTTATTGAACCCATCTTTTCCAGCTCACTACTGGCTATTTCATCACCAAATGCCATTACCTTTCTCTTAGTCATTGACCTCTGTAGTATTAGATATGCTTCTCTGGATTTTTGTGTTTAAATATCTTTCTCCAATTGGCTTTCTCCATTTCTAAGTTTATTTTTAATTATTTCATAGTACACAACCCAGTAGCAATTCATAAGTTTATAAAGTTGTATAATTATCACTGATGCTAGAATTTTTTCATGATCCTATATTTAGACTCTGTACCCATTAACAGCCATTCCCCATCTTCTATCCTGTCAACCCCTGTTAACCATTACCCTCTGTTTTTCTGTGGATATTCAGATTCTCCACCTGGACTTTCCCATAATGCCTTTTCCCATGCCTTCTTCTATTTGTTTCTCCCTGCTTCCTGTTTCTTGTAGCACCAATCAAATATGTGCCATTCCCAGCTTCTTAAACTTATCCCTTCTTCCCACTTTATATTGCCTAGCTAGTTCTAGTGCCAATGATTAACTTGTCTATGAGTTTGCCTTCTATTACAGGAGTCTCTTGAGACACTGTCTATATCCTGATGTAGAAAGATATTGCTAAGAAGGAAAATTTTAGTAGAAGGCAAATACACGTAGTGTTATTCACACTGGTGGTTCAGCTTTGTGTAGGACTTCAGAGAAAATGTGTGAGAAAAGAATAACAGAAATACCCCCATGTCCAAGAATAAGTTGTGTTTTTAAATTAACTTCTATAGGCCTTGCTAGAGATTATATGAAGGAGGAGGCTTATATTAAGGCAGGCCAAGCTCCATGCATTTTAATTTAGAACTTGGAACAATTGTGACATGGAAAATGTGAACACATTATTGTGCCTTTGTAAATTCTTCTATAATGTTTGAAATTCATTTTTCTTCAAATAATGCTTCAAAATGTGAAACTTTTACAATTAGCATAAAAGAAGCTATCAATTAAATAAGCTATTTCATTAAGAAAAATATCTTTGAACTAAAAATGGGTTGTTAGATATTTTTGATGAGTCCCTGTCCAATAAAAGCTTAAAGTCTGGGAAGTAAATAGGTAAAAACAGAACCAAGTATAGTAGGGTGAGCAGATGCTGAAGTAGATGACCAAGCAAGATGTGAAAGATCCTTGGAGGAGGGACCTATGAAGTGGAGAGTTAGGCAAAGCTGTCCTCCCTCAGAACTCAAAAGTGAGCAGGAGGGAATTAATGAAGCAGGGGTGGGAAAGTGAAGGAGAGAAGCAAGCAGGATGAGCACGAAGAGGAGGCCAGAATGAACATTAGCCATCAGGGAGTTAACCATAGGAGGCTTGTTCAGTCCTTCCCTGAGTTGAATACTGACTTTACAGTCATACTCTTCCTTTCATCCTCCCTGGCTCCAACAATGCAACCAGCATCCTCCATCAATACAAGCTTCGCTGACCTTCTGGCCCCTCCTATGGCTTTACCTTTGGCTATGTCACTACTTTGCTTGATACCTTTTTCCACTTGTAACTGAAGTCCGAGGACATTATACCTCTGACATATTACATACAGCCTCCCTTTCCTCTTTTGCTTAGTGATCTTATTTGAGGTCGGATGGGCACTCAAATAGACAACTGCAGCTAATTTGAATGGTCCTGCTCTAGTCTTCCCTGCCTTCTCCAATCTATTGAGCACATCACATTTAGACGAAAGGATGTACGCATGCTGACTCCCTGGCTAAACCAGACGGAACACGGTTTTCAGCATTGTTCATTACAACAGTCCCAAGGGGCCTTTCTGTACTTTTCTTACTTTTAGCTGTTTATTTTCTTCCCATGAAATTCTCCTTTCTTTTATATATGTTTAATAATTATTCAAAATAAAATTACAGAGCTAATATTCAAAACAAAATTACAGAAAGCTAATAAATAATGTAATCACATTCAATTGCAATGGACATCTGCATTAACATTCACCTTGAGAAGACATAATTTTCCACAGAGAAAATTAGACAAGTTCTAATAGAACCATGGCAACTATGGTCAGTTCTCAATTATTTGTGACCTTTTGCTCATTCTCGCATTCATCAAAGCCTCTGGCACTGAGTTATGGTTTTCATCAAGACTTTGGGGGTTGCTGTATCCCTGGATAATTTCAATACCCAAGACTATGACCCACCCAACACCTGGCTGCCAGTCATTTGACCTGTTCTTCAAAATCAACCTACTCCATCCCACCTCAGACAGCTCCACCTCATTTCATACAATGGACCTCCATGTAACATTTCCAATTCAAGGAGTTACTAAGCAGAGCTCTCTCAAAATCTGTTTTCTATTTAGTTTTCTCAGTCATTTTCTGAGGAATACTGTTTTAAAAGAAGTATTAAAATCCTATTTCGTCCTCAGACTACTCCTCAAATTAATGTCAACACATCTTTCCTGAATGGTCTGTGTAGCATACAGCTTCAGGTTCACTGAGATGAACTTCCAGACCAGGCACGGTTATGGAGGGAGGGATATTTATTAAAGCTTATAGATCCAGGGGAAGTTCCATAATGGCAGAAGAAGCTGGTCTGCTTTTACAGGACCAAACACAGAGAGCAAAGCCACACAGCACAGCACACCTCAGGAACTCCAACTAGGCACACTTTGCATATCTTTAGATTGAAATCCTAAACCCACCACCATACCTTAAGATCCACCCAGAGACATTGCCTCCAGCCAGGTGGCTGCATATGCAAACTATGAACTCATAAAACACTGAATGCATGGGGGGCCATCTACTCAAACTACCACAGTCTGTCTCCTTGCAGTTTCTCTAGCCTCATCAGTTACAGTATTACTTTTTGTTTTTCTTCACTCCAGCCTTGCTGGCTTCCTTGTATTTTTATCCATGATATTTCTGTAGAGACCAAAAGAATAATCTCCAAGCCAGGTCATGTAGTGCAAATGGCAGTGAATTATGCATAAGGATGTAGTTATAGAGCATAACTCCTAATGACCCATGGTGCCTGTACAAATAGCCAATCTCAAGGAAAACAACCTATGCTATAAAATATACTGCTTAAAAAGATAGAGAGATGGCCACCAGTCTATCCAGATGTGGACTTTGCACAAAAGTCCCATGCATTAAGACAACATAACTTCCCCTTACACTACTATAAAAGACTTCCACACCTCTTCCACTCTCTGGGAGTTTCCCCGTTGTCTTGCAGTACATTTCAATAAAATTTCTTTAACTGTTTGGGTATTGTTAAATTCTTTTATAGCTTATGCAATTGGCCTTCCTTATGCCATTTCACATGACATCATGGCATTTTGGTGGTTCCTACAAGGAAGATGAAAAGAGCTTCTCTAGAGAATGAAACAGATGATCATAGTTTATGAGTCAGGTAAGCTTTTTATTTCTTACTCTGGCTTTTCTGTACTGCTGTTTCTGGTTCTTTTCTGGTGATCAAACCACAAAATACCATAGCTCAACCTTTATACAAAGTTTTCACTTTGCTCAGTCTCCAGTGACTATGCTTTGATCAAGATAACTTCTGGAGGGATCTGATCTCCAGGCTTTATCATTTCTGTTGAGCCCTAGCTCAACAATCTTCTTGCTCCCATGATCAACCTCATGGACAAGAAAGAATCATCTCTCTATTCTTTCCTCCTTTTCTTCCTTTCTCAGGCTCCCTCTTATAAATGGTAAGGTTGGGACATAGAATCCATATGTTTTTCTCGTGTTCTTGTTGCACTCCTGGGGCTGATGGCCAGGAGGAGGGATGTAAGTAGAAATAAATGGTTTAATGCCCTCTTTTCTTGGATACCAGGGCTCTCTCTCCTTCTGCTCACACCATCCCTAGGCAGCCAGAGGCAGTGGCCCAAGTTGTAAGGAAGAGAAGAGAACAGAGAAGCAGCCAGAACCTATTGGGCATCCATGCATGCCAGGAATGGAGGTGGGAACAAAGAGCTGAGACCTGCATCCTTGCCCAGCCATGACCATGTTTGGTTTATGACAATGCCCTGGACAAAAAGGGGAATATCAATACTGCCTTGGAACACAGGGGCCCTGCCACTCCATGTTTGGCAGGATGGGCCATATTTCCAGTGGTTAGAGCCTTATGCTTTTATAATTTGGGTGGGAATCAACACAAAAGATGGCTGAGGCTTTTATAGAAAGACTGTTTTGGGCAAGTTTGTTTCTGAGAGACTTGACTGGCCTGCCAACAATGAAGATAACTCCAATCCTCTCTGGTCTCAGTCTTCCTGCCTTCTCATGAGGTGGTAAGAAAATGTCCATGGTGCATTTGGCACACACAGGGAACTTTACCATCCCTCCAGGTTCTTCTTCAGGCTCCCAACCCACCAGCAAAGATTTCTGGGGTCTGACTGGAATTAAAGGATTCTTTTCCCAAGGCACCTCCTGCCATTAAAAATAGAATGGACACCACAAAGCCAGTGAAAAACAGGATTGAGCAAACCCTTAATGCATGCACACAGGGTCATACCCCACACCCACTATTATAGGTCAGTTTGCAGAGCTGCAGATCAGCAGTCCTCCACTGGTCTGCTGTAGCTTGTAGTAGGAAAGCATCACATACTTGATTTTTCCCAAGTCAGGACCTTTATGGTGTTTGATACAGGGACATCTCACTTCCCCTGGCCTCTCTTCCTTCTGGTGCTTATTTATAAGGACTCAATTTTTCTTTTCTTCCTTGTTCTTCTTTCTTTTCTACATTTGTAGTCATTCTCCAAAGGGGATGGAAAAACAGGCAGCCAAAGAGAGTGATCCCACTTTTCTGAGTCCCCACTGTGGGAGAGAAATAGTGTGTATGCATATTCCCCTTACAGCTCCACTCCAAGAGACTCACTTCCTGATCACTGGTGCACTCACCACTTGTGGCCACCATTTCCCTCCTTATCAGACATCTGATTTTGGACATTTACAACTGAGGCTTTCCAGAGCCAGAAGCAACAGAGTACACGTGGTTGGCATTTGCAACACTCTCCCACTCTCCTCCTGGCCAGACTTCCTGATCTGAGAAACATATGGGTGGCCAGGCTTTTGCTTCTCCAGGACAGTAAGTCCTCCCCATTCTGCACATGACTGATTCATTGTCTAAATCCTTCCAGGTCAAGCAAGCACCATATGCTAGATATTGTGGCCCCAGCACCATAGGGGACTCCAAAATGAAAATGGGTTTCACTCCTGTGAACCAGAGGCGGCCCTTTACTCTCAGGGATGCCCCAGGTTGAGCGCCATATCGATAAATGGGAAGCGTGTCATTCACTGAGGATATTTTGTGGATGGATAATTCACATCTGTGGATCTTTGACAGGCCTGGCACCTTCTACCACCACTCCTGAGAGGTATTTAAAAAATTAAAAACAAACAAAAAAAAAGAACTACATTCTATCTTCATTCCTTCAAAAGAAGTGGCCTATTTTCTTTATAAAACCTGACCTTATACAAATTCCCTGACAAGAATACTGATCCCTCATATATATATTCTCAGCCAAAGTATCATTATACAGCTTAACCTGCTCTGTCATAATCTCTACAAGGGCTCTGGGTTCAGCTTGCTATCACTTGACACAACTGCTAGTTTCCTTTCCAGCCTGAACCAGTTTCTCCCATCCTTTAACACACACACACACACACACACACACACACACACACACACACACACCCAGCCCTTTTCTGTATTCTCAGTTCTCTATGGAAAACACAAGTCATCATCAGTTTTTCAGGGGAACATATACCTTTTGCATCCCAAACTACTATTATAGGCTTAACATATAAAGATTTTTGGTTCTCTGTGTATTTTCTGTCCCTTGTTTTCCTATCCAACATCATTAAAAGGCTTTTTATCTTGCCCAGCTGCTGCTAAAATGTAACAGTCTATATAACTCTCAGACTCTGCGAGAGCAAAAATTATGCAAAATAGCCTTTCAAGAAATCCAAGCAACAGTAAAGTATGTCTGAGACCAGCAGTGAACAACAACCAGATAGTTTAACAGTGTGCGAGCAGGTAATCTTAGTTTGTTACAGTAAGTCATAAATGTAATTCATTTTTAACACTTTTTATAGGCTGGTAAATTTGTTTATTATGTTTTCTCTGTCTCATAATATTAAAAAAATAGGAAAAATAAGAGGTTTAAAGATCAAATTTAGCACACTGACATTAAACTAAAGTCCAGTCCTCAACTTACAACAATAATACCGTATTAACTTACTGATTTGCTTTTGTTAATGTTTACAAGAACTGACATTAATAACAAAGCATTCATCTAAGATAATTTTATGTTAAGTTTATCAGACTTTTAACTACTTAACAAATTAAGTCTTAATAACAAGGATTGGGGAGATGAGTTAAGAATGTTTGTTGTGCAAGCCTGACAACTGGAAATCAAGTCCTCTGCCCCCACATGAAGCTGAAGGCAGTGATGCATGGGTGTGTAATCCCAATTTGTGTGTCTCTGATAAAATAAAGATCCAACTCTCTGTTTAATGTCAACTCTATTATCACTGGACAAATTCTCCATCACAGATGGATCAATCTTCAAGCTAGAATGACAAAGCCTACACCTTACCACAATTTATCCCCTCTTACAGATCTCAGACTCCAGAAGAAAACCAGGCCATCTCTGGGTAATAGATACACACAAATAATCTCTCATCTAGAGTCTGACCTGCTTTGTAGAGGCTTCTGATAAAATATAATAATTCAAATTGTCTACCCCCTTGTCATACTAGGTTCTTGCCTTCCTTTTCTCGTGGCTAATGGGAAAAACATGCCCTTGATGCCAAGCCTGCCACTTTCTTATTTCTGTTCACTGCTATGCATTTTCCAAATCATTGTTTGGACAGGCTTGACCTTATATATTTGGTCTCTTTTATTCCTCTAGTCGAATTCTTATTCTGCCCTGTTTTCAGTGCCTACTTCCTTCAATGACCAATCAAAACATAAATTCCAAAGTACAGTACAAAATTTACAACTGTGAAAACTCTCAGGTAACTTCTCCAAGTGGATTTGGACTATTTGCTCCCATGGTCCTTTTGTTGCTGTTGAAAATTCTGCATTGCATTTGTGACCCTTGCTCACTTAATCTTCCAGTATGACTGATATCATCCAGATTACAAACGAGTAAACTCCAGATGGTATTACCCCAAGGATATCAACGATTACCAGCACATCAATGCCTATTTTCTATGGCCAAAGATGTGTTTATCTTCAAATGGTGTAACAAATGGGCATTTAGTCTTTTGAGATAGCCACTTACCCTCTCCTCTGCAAAATCCCATCCATGCCTTTTATGATCCTACCACCCAATGACAGATCAACAGCACCAACTAGGTCCAGCTTGATGTCTAAGAGATAGGTCTTCATCTCTTGCCAGTGACTTGGCTTTGCTGAATAACCAGGGAGAAATGTAGAGGCAAATAGCCAAGAATAAGAACTAAAATTCCATACTTTAACAACCAGGCCTTGACTACTTGGAACCCAAACCCTAGCGACTTATTACACAGATTTCCAGAACCTAACTCCTATGACTCATAGCACCAGAACAAATGGCCAGTCTGGAGAAAAATAACTTATATTGTAAAATTTACTTCTCAACAGGATATTAAGATGTTCGCCTTTCTGCCTCAAGATGAGCGTCACACATATGACTCACACGAAAAGATCAACAATTTCCCTTTGAACTATTCTTCTCGGCCCCGTGAACCGCAGGAATCACCTACATCCCCCTTGCAGTGTACTGAATAAATTCTGTGTCTGTTTGTTTTCATAAATTTGTTTACTGCCTGGAAATCTCTTCCTGACTTCACATAGCAATTTCCTCTTCGTGAAATAACATTCCCCTATTCTTTCTGCAGCTTATGTTCATTTTTATTTGCTTTCATCTCGTTATCACTTTCTCCAGGGAAGATTTTTCTGACACTGATGACTCTCTTATTAATGTTTTCATAATGTCACTTACCTTTCCCTCATAGACTCAGTTTATGCAATTCTACATTTGTATCTGTAAATGCATGCTTAATAATCACAACAGAGTAAACTCCCTAAGGAGATAGATAACACATTTGTTTTGGCTTATTATTAGATATATAGCACATTAGTGGTGCATAGAAGATGGTCAATAAATAGATGCTGAATAAATAATGGATTACAGACTTATGGATCTTGGTATTGACATCAGGAAAAAGCTGAACATTAGGACCATAGGGCGTTAATACTCAGAACATGCAGAAGGTAAAGCACAGGAGAAAATTCAAAGCAATTGTTATCTCACAACATCTTTTCCATCCAGGAGGAAAAAAAAAATCACTGAGAAGATACATGTAAGAAAACAGTGCTCCTGGTTGGCAGATATTATGTGACAGATGAAAAGGTAAGAGAAATATCAAGGAAAAATATCTTTCAAAAGTTGTCTATTTTCACTGGGCACATACATTACACGAAAAAGCATGATATTCAGGATAAAGAGTAACAGGACATTCTTTGTCCTCTTAACTGTGAGATCCCTAAGGCTTACAAACATTACACAAGGGCAGATTTCAGCCTGGGCATGGGCTTGCAATGGCAGCAAGACCTGTCCCAGAAAGGCAGCATGCTCTAGTCACCAGGGGTCTTTTGTTCACAAAAGCAGAATGGTTACCTAGAAGGAAACCTGCATCCAGGCTTCAAAAAAAAATCATTGAATTAGATGAGATAGAAAACCTCCTCCAAGTAGGAGGGTCAATAATGCTGAACAAGCCATTAATAATTTAGGGCCAGGCATGGAGGGAGTCAAGAGTATGTATACCCAGGTGTGCCCAGAAACTGTGATTCTGCTAACATTTGAAAGCTTGGTTCTCTTCTCATGAAGATGGATTATGAAAGTTACATTTTTTGTGTGAACATAGGGAGGGGATGACATACACAATATATAATAAGTGTTTTTTTTTCTGTGCTTACTTTTGTATTGAAAATGCTTGTTGTATTTTTACATACATATTTTAAAAAAACACACACACACACACACACACACACACACACACACACCTACCCAGAAGAACATGTAAAACATTTTCAGCACTCTAGAAAGTTCCCTTCACTGAGTCACTACCTGTACCTTGAAGTAATGGTCATTCTGGCTTCTATTATCATAGGCTAGTTTCATTTTGTTTTACAATTCATATCCACATGATTACAAACCATATATATTTTTCTATGTATAATTTTCCACATTATTACATATAGCAATAACTCATTCTATTTCACTGAGATGTGCTTTTCATTATATTAACATGGTACAGTATATTAACCCATTCTCATATGGATGGACAATCAAACTGTTTCCAGTTTAGAGCTATTACAAATAAAGCTGTGATGAGTATGCTCAGACATGTTTTAGTATGCATAGTACTTCTTCCCCTTGAGTACATATCCAAGAACTAGAACTACTGCTCTACTCCAGTAAATTCAGCCAAGTAGCTTTCCGAGGCAGCTCTGATACTCCCACAAGAACTACATGGATGCTTTAAATAACAGATTTATTACGAGGCACAGCTATACATTCTGTAATCCCAACACTTGGGTGGCTGAAGCAACAGTACTGCAAGTTAGAGGCCAGCTCAGACTACATAACAAATTCAAGGCCAGCTTGAGCTACATAGAAAATTTTGTCTCACATATATGCTTTCTAATTATATTTTCTTGAGCACATTAAAAACTATTAAAGATATCAATTCAATGCTTTTTATAACCTGAACCTCAGACACACTTCATGATTTGTCTGTCTTTTCAGTACAGAGCAGTCAATCACATTGTCAAGCCAAGAAAGGACACATTGTCATTAGAACATTAAAATACTTGAAATAAGAGAGTGAAAAGGTAAAACAGAAAATTGGGGTTGCGTGTGACTTTCATCTGTGGTACAAGAAGCTTACTAGATGGCCATTTACTTTTGACTTAGGTATTAATCTGATATTACCTTTCATCAAATATCACTGTAGAAATATATAGCAATACCCATTGATGGGTCCGCCACACCTCTGAACTACTGTTTTTCTCAGTGTTTTTATACAGATACAATGCATATGGTTTTGTCTTTACTATAGCAAATTTTCTTATCTAGTTTTAATGGATTTTTTTTTTTGCTAGTATTGGTAATTCCTCAATATTTTTACCATTTTTCTATAGATTGTAGAAATTAAATGTAGAAATTTAGAAATTAAATTTGTGAGGCTGGAGAGATGGTTCAGCAGTTAAAGGTGCTTGCTTGCTTGCCAAGCCTGAAAGTCCTACAACGAGGTTTGATTTCCCAGAATCCATGTAAGGCCAGATGTACAAAGTGAAGCATGTGTCTGGATTTCATTTGCAGTGGCAGGAGGCCTTGGCATGCCTCTTTTTGTGTGCCTCTTTCTCTCTGCCTCTCTCAGAAATAAAATAAAATAAATATTTATTTTTATTTTTATTTTTTGAGGTAGGGTCTCTCTCTGGCCAAGGCTGACCTGGAATTCACTATGTAGTCTGAGGGTGGCCTTGAACTCATCAAATCCTCCTACCTCTGCCTCCTGATTAAAGGTGTGTGCCACCATGCCTGGCAAAACAAATATTTTTAAAAAAGAAATTAAATTTGTCTTGAAATAAATTTCAAATGTTCCACTAAAACCTCTCTCTAGACCCGGAAATAGAGCTGCCACTATTTAAACTATGGGTGCCTTTTGAGTACTTATATGATAAAAATCTTTAGGCTAGTCTGCACAGCAACTTCACAAACCTGAAAATTCTTTTTTCATGCACTGAATTCATTGAGAATAAAGTGAGGAAAGTATCTGTAGTGATTTTTACCCAATAGGGTTTACATAATAATCCAATCCTACCTAGTGGGACACTTTGTTAAAATACTGGCAAAATATATATATATATATATATATACAATTTCATGTGTATATTGATTATATTAAAACTAAGTTGTCTAACATGCATCACTCAGGCAAACATGAGCATGGCATTGGTGCTGAAAGGCTAAAATATTCCAGAAGTTAGAAGCCATGCTTAACAAAAACAAAATTTACTTTACTTCTGCATAGTAAATTCACATTCAAATTTGAATTCTCTCTCTTCCCCTGCTAAGACCTTAGCAAGGAAACATGGTGTTGTTATTTGCCATATAGAAACTCAAACATTATTAAGCTACTGAACATGGAACTTTTAGCATCTGGCTGTCTAAATGAGGAGGAGGGCTGCTAAATCACTGGGCAGATGGGAATGCTGACATCAGTTGAATACTACTGACTATGGATATAAAATTCTACTTCACATAATTTTTTAAAGACTATAACTACAGCATTTTCCCATCTTAGCACAAAAGTTCTGTGGCAAAAACCAAAGTGGCATGAAATAAGTAAGTTTGAGCTCAGGTGAAAGGGAATAAAATTGCAATATCTCTTTTTCCCATTTTCATTAATCTCTCTCTCTCTCTCTCTCTCACACACACACACACACACACACATACACACACACTTTCCCTAGGTAGGAGGGGAGAGACTAGGGGGTATACATGAAGGAGGTGTGGACATACAGGGTAATAAAACTATTTTTATTATTTTTTTTTTATCTTGGAGTTGCTTTTGTGAATCCTTCCTCAAGGCCTCCTTCTAGCCTACAGAAGCAATTCTGATAGCACATGAAATCAAATTACTTGAGAGAAATGAGCTGAAGGAGCCTCACCGTTAAGCAATTGCTAGAGCGGCCACTCAGACAATTCCAAAGAAGGCCGAGTTTCACAAAAGATAAAACAGATGGAGTAATAAGAGTGATCCTGGCCCTGTGACTGTGGTGGGCATGATAGCAGAATGCTAAAGAAGGTGTCACTAGCTTCTCTCTTGAGAGTGCAAAATGCCACCAGAGACAAGTGTGAGGCACCATACCTGTCACTAAGAGTGCTTTTAGCTACTGCTTAGAAGGACAAGGCTTTGTGGTGTGGGTACATAGACAGAATGCACCATGTTAATGAGTTGAATAGTTATAGCAGATGCTGACAATACTCCACATCAATCCTTTTGCCACAGACCCACTCTTGTACAATGGATTTAGCTTAGCCAAATCTTTTACCTGAGGGCTTCTGCCAGCCAGAGCTCACCTGTCACATGCAGAGTAAACCTACTGGGTATTTACCCAGCAGGTGAAGTAGTGTGAACTCATATACTTTACTGATTCCCAAAGTTACCCCACTGCATTGTGCTGTCACAGTCACAGTAGCTAATTCATTTTTCCTTCTTTCTTTCCTTCCTTTTCCTTCATTCCTTCCTTTCTATCTTCCTTTCCTTTCATTCTTTCCTTGATTTTTTTTCTTCCATTTCATTCTTTCCTTCCTTCTTTACTTCATTTCCCTTTCTTGAGACAGTCTTACTTTGTAGCTCAGGCCTGGCCTGGAACTCACTATATCTCTCAGGCAGGCCTCAAGTACACGGAAATGTGTTTGGCTCATCCTTGTGAGTGCTGGGATCACAGGTATGAGCCACCATATCTAGTCCACGGCGGCAAACCCTGGCTTGTATTTCCTATAGAATTATTTTCTTTGTTTCACTCTTTCTCAGCTCCCTCTTATGAAATCATGTCCCACATTAACTACATGGGTGTACACTCCTTCCTATAAGTCTGCTTTTAGGAGAAAGTAATCAAAATATATTCATGAACATGAGAAGTTTTGGTCTTGCTTGGTAGTATACTTTCTGCCATCTTTTCTTTGGCACTCATACCACAGAGAAATTTTCTATAACTTAGCTAACAGAAGTGGGGGAAAGAAAACAGTTGAGAAGCCAACTGGCATTAGCAGGAAAGAGAAATAATATTTTACTTTGGGGAGTTCAGAAATTCTGTAAGATGACACCACATTGGCATGAAAATCTGGCCTGCTAGGCAGCAATCAAAAAATAATAGCAATCCTTTGTTATTACTGTTTTTGTTATCCTTTATTGAACAATTATTACATGCAAGGCACTTAGCTTAGCACTTGTATATGTGATCTTAATAAATCTTTATAATAATACAATGGAAAGGATCAAAAAGAAGATAAAAAGTAAGGTGGCTTGTGAATAGACAACCACATCCAGTGGAGCCAGGGAAACACTCTTTCTCAGGTGGCAGCACACCTGACTTCCTTGCAGAGTCCCTCCTACCATGTCATGGTTTGCAGAAGGCTAGCAATTCTGATGGAACAGTCAATCTTGAATATGTAGGTAACACAACTGCACACAATTAGAACAGTAACATGGTGCCCACGGGCTCTGAATAGAACATCTGAGACATACCACTACATCTGTCCCCATGGTCCTCTGTACCCCTCACTTTGCTTACTTTGTTCAACTTAGTGCTGATTTGCCCAGTCAGAACTCTATAAATCAGTTGTAGTGTAAAAAAGAAAGGAAATTTTGCACTTCCTATCCTCTTAATCTCTTCAGACCCATTATTTCATTTCATTTGACATTTTATGCCAAAAGCAAATGATACACTGTAAATCCTATAATATTCACACTCAGACTCGAGTGCCTTTTGCTCTCATCCATTTAAAACATTGACAAACATGGCATTTTTCCTTTTCAGTTGTATTTTCTCTGCTCTGCAAGCAGGTATGAATGACATACATTTTGATGGGACATGAGGTTACAATCATTGCAAGCTTCATCCACTTTTTAAACTTATGAGCGCCTGTCTCTATTTCTCAGTGTATTTTTAAAACCATATTTTGCTCAAGGAATTATAATAATGATTGGAGAAATGGCTGGTGAAAAAACTACTCCTCTATGCAAGCTGTTCCTACTACTCCTGCGTAAGTCTCCTGAGGAAGGAGATGAAGGATCTCATAGACTTCCTGGAATGGTAATTCTTAAAAATTCTATTTTGAAAGCACATTGTTTTCCTCCAGGAGTAATCAAGGAGTTCACTAAAGCTATCACACGTGAGTAGAAAAAAGACATATTGGGCTCGACTGGGAGATGAAAATTCCATTTATGCCTCTTGAATTGTGATATTCAATGGCATATTCCTGGTAACAACAGTCTTCTCAACTTAACACCGTTTCATGCCCAAGTTGCAACTCCCTATAGGCTTCCTCCACATTTATGACACAAATCCAAACTCTTAACTTTGGCATAGAGAATCTTCCTTATTCAGCCCTAAATACCCAAAATGATGATGGTACTGTTTCTTTTGTTACCATACTAAAATGTTCTAGAGGAGGCAGAGTGCCTTTTGAATTGCTTACTTTTTTACTTTAGGTATCAAAACAAAACCAATGCTTCCTAAGATGCCGTGTCATATACGAGAACATGGGAAAGACCCATCTGCCCCAGCTTCCTACAGCCATCCTCAGCACCTTTCAGTAATTCTGTTTCCTGAAGTCCTTGACATTAGCCTTAACAAGGAAGGAAACAAACTCTGTGATCTCTCTGGGGACTGCTGACATGCCATGAAAATGACTTTATTATGATCTACAAATATGGTCTGGGAAGAATGAGGTCTTTAGGTTCCAAAAATTGGCTCTTAGGGATCTGGGTGCCCAAGCTGAGGAAGAGTTCAAGGCCACTTTCAGAGACATGCCAGCATAAAGAACTTCAGCATTGCTTGTCACTGACTCCTAGATGTGCAACCACTTCTGTCCTAATAAGCTTTTGTACATAGACAATTGCAAGGTGCTCCAGAAGGAGTTATGCTGAGTGCTGCACTCAATGCTCCAGCAGTAGGAACCTGAGCACTTCAGGACGACAAAGTGAGGCAGGACACAGGTCCTCCAATGACCAGAATTTCCTCTCCATGACTAGTCAAGTTTCCTGAAGGTCCGAGTTTACAAACTTAGATCAGAATTCCAGAATTGTTCTGAAAGTCTCTACATCCCCAAGGAGACTACAAGGCAGGGATAATCTGTCTCTTTCCTTCAAGTTGCAAGACAAACCTTGGTTCTAGCAGTTTATGTTCTAATGTCTGTCTGTGTTACATTGTTGATAGCAGGTGAAATTTGCTTTAAAAAAGTTTGAGCTAGTTGGAAAAATTTCTTTCAATTCCTTTGATTAAAAAGTGAGATTAAAGTGATTTTAGAGACTAAGATTGTGATAAAAATAATAACATGCTAAGGCTGGAGAGATGGTTCAGCAGTTAATGGTGTCTGCCTGCAAAGCCTAACCATCTGGGTTTGATCCCCAGTACCCATGTAAAGCCAGATGCCCAAAGTAGCAGGAGGCTCTAGCATGCCCATACTCATTCTCTCTGTATGTCTGCCTCTTTCTTTCTCTCTAAAATAAATAAATATTTAAAATAAAAGTAAATAATAACAACATGCTGTTTGATGTTCACTTGTGATTCAAATACAATTTTGTGAGAAATTATAATCTGCTGCAGACTACTATTGTGAAAATAGTTTTCAAAGGCATTCTGAAAAAATAGGGAGCTCCTAATATGTCTGTGTTGAATCAAAGGAACCAACATTGTTTGACTTGAGCAGTAATGCCATTAGACTGCTGCATCTGCTCTGCATAGATTGGTTTCCGAGGACACTGAATGGATAACCGTTCCTTCTTCCTCACTTCCCTTTCCTATCTGACTTTGCCAAGCTTTTCCTACAGGTGGAACACATTTATTCCCTTCTCCACTGATGCTGAGTTTGCCCATTCAATAGGCTCTGGCCACCCGAATATGAGCAGATGTAAGGCTTGAAAACTCTTACAGCATGGTAAGAGAATACCCTAGGCAGTGACTGCCCTTTTAAACTGGCACCTAAAGTGTGCCAGGTGGAGCAGACCTGAAGGCTGACTGAAGCTTGGATTCCATCTTGGCTAGGCTGGGTCTGGCCCTGGTCAGTCAAACCATAGACTCCTGAAGAAGAGAATAACTACTATTTGCTTCTAATCACTGGATGTATTATAGTTGTTTGAAGTGCAGAAAAACATGACTGAAAACAACTTATCATGAAGAGCACAAGGATGCTGCCAATTCTCTGCATCTTTGAAACGTGGCTTTATCTATTGGCTACTCAGAGTAAAATGCAACAGATCCTAATTCTTTAAGCCAATTCAAGGAATTCAGAAAAGTATGGCTTAAAAGTAACCCCAGAGTAAGGAAAATAAAAGAAGCTTCCAAGTCAGACATACCAGACATTGAAACACACCAAAGAAACTTGATATCTGTGTGAGAAATACAGGTCTCTATTCCTCAGTGTTCTGGCCTCTAGTTCACAGCAACAGACATGGTTGTGAAGACTGAAATCACGCAGGTCACATTTTCTTTCCAAGGTCTTCCTTCGTGCCTCATTTCCATACTCCCATTTTATTTTCTTAAGGATGTGTTCAGCTTCCAAGTTGGACTGCTTCTCTTATAGAGTTGGAAGAAGGTTTGTGTTTCCCACTTGTTTTTTTTTTTTTTTTTACCTTCAGAATCCCTTCCTGATGCTAAAAATTATATTTTTTAAGTAAAAATAGGCAGAAATAAGCAGATTTTAACAAAATAACCTCCTACCTCTGAAGAAAAAATTTTTAGGGGAAACTGAGTTACACAGAGCCAGTACCAGAGATGGACTGGAGAATCAGAAAATTTACTGATATCAACATGGACTCAGGAATAACTTAAAGCCTGAGTGCTGAGCTCTCATAGCTCAGAGTTTTTATAAAAAATATGGCAGGTGGTTTGATATCATGTAGAATTCCATTTATTTATAACGGTTTTCTGAGGAAGGGTCTTGCTGTAGTCCAGGCAAACCTAGGATTCACTATGTAGTCTCAGGGTGGCCTAGAACTCACAGTGATCCTCCTACCTCTGTCCCTCAGCGCTGGGATTAAAGGCGTATACCACCACGCCCAGCTCATCTTGAATTATTTACACCATTGGTGGGCTAAACTTTTGGGCTACATAACCAGGGGCATGGGCAGGAAAGGATAAGTGGCCTACAGAAGCAAATCAATCAACAACTCAGAGGTGGGGGTGTCTTATAAGATATTTGACTAACTCAGGACAGGACACAGTGACACAGTTCTAAGGGTCATGACAGGAGTAGGGTTATGATTGTTTACATTCTTTTTAGTTGAAAATCTGAGGTGTTTGCAAAACACTGCTCAGCACAGGAAGGGGTGAGGGGTTTATTTAGATTAAAATCTCCACCACAATATGTACATGCATATAGAATCTGAACTATCAACTCCCCCAAACTATTTTAATGGACCTAATTGCTCTACTAGCGATTATATAATCCTTCATCATATGTATAATTCGTTTGTGTGTGTGTGTGTCTCTGTGTGTGTTTTGTTTTTGATTTTGTTTCGTTTTTGAGACAGGGTCTTATTCTAGATCAGGCTGACTTGGAATTCACTATGTAGTCTCAGGCTAGCTTCCTATCTCTGTCTCTGAGGGTTGGGATTAAAGGCGCGTACCACCACACCCAGCAATTATTTTTTAATAATATTTTTATTTACTTATTTGAGAAAGAGAGAGAATGGACATTCTAGGGCCTCTTCCTGCTGCAAACTCCAGCTACATGGCCACTTTGTGCACCTAGTTTTATGTAGGTGATTTGAACCCAGGCCACAAGATTTTACAAGCAAGTAACTGTAACTACTGAGCCATCTACACAGCCCTGTCTAGTTCCTTTGAAATGAAGGTAGAGTAATTGCATGCCTGATTTTATGTATATATATATATATAATTTTTTCTTATTCCACGTAACATCTTTTTGGCAGGTTTCTGGATTTCTGAGTTTTACCCAGACATAAGATTCTGCTCCTAAAAATGCTCAGAGAGGTATAATTGGACATGATGCATGTACTATCA
This sequence comes from Orientallactaga sibirica, assembly GCA_036365145.1. Lineage (NCBI taxonomy): Eukaryota > Metazoa > Chordata > Mammalia > Rodentia > Dipodidae > Orientallactaga > Orientallactaga sibirica. Next base: position 26,220,352 of record JAEOAD010000011.1, read on the forward strand.
CTCTCAAACAGACAGAACCTGGCTTATTCTCTTAACCACAGTGAGGCACTTAGGGGATAGTCAGTGTTTGAGGAATGATAGAAAAATAGAGAGACCAAATAAGCCACACAATTTTAAAGGAGAAAAACTGCATTTTAAGATGCAAATTTCCCACAGTGCTTATTACTGTTAGTTTTAATAATGGATGACAGCATTTCACAAACCATGAGCCATACAGTAAATTTGTGGTAGAATAATGAAATCCTAGAAGGGCTTATTTCCCATCAAAAATCAATTTGTTCTCTGACGAGCTATAGTGAGCAGACACAAGATAGCATGAAGTTGTAATGTGCCGTGAAAACCTGCTAGGGCATGAAAAGTTTAGGATATGCTTTTAGTGGAATAACTATCCATTTCAACAAAAATGTTGAAGACTTACTTTGATGATGTCTTTGGCAAGTTGGAACTTTTATGCAAAGGAAAGGTTCTCCTCGGGGGGGAAAAACAGGGGAGACATGTACATACTATGTCACTTGTGAACACCTAGCAGTGTTCTTAAAAGCAAACAGCACTCAATTTTGGGCTCTAGCTCAAAGGCAGTAAGGGCCAGGAGGGTGTAGAAATGAGAGCCAGGGCATGGCTTTGGTCATTTTTCCTGCCTATCTCCCTTGGTGAGAAGAGTGTTGGTGAAAGTTGAGTTCCAGGGGTAATGTAACGTGTAAGGAGTGGGGTAGGGGCTCCTGACCTCCTGACCTAACAAGTGAACAGCTGAACATACTGGCGGCGGGGGGACTAATTCCTCTCAGAGAAGTGAGGTCATAAGGCATAATGCTGTCCCCCAAGAGACAGCTGATGGGAGCCTCATCTTCTAGCTGAAGCTCCTGTGGGAAGCAGGTCTAAGCCAGCAAAACCTGCATTATAACTGAGGAGCTCATAGTGACCTGGCCAGAACGATCACTTGAGAAGAAACCACACATCAGAGGCTCCCACATTCTCATATCTTTTGATTTCAAGTGATAATCCAGGTTTCTAAAAAAAAAATAAATTTATTTATTTGAAAGGAGATAGAGAATGGGCATGCCATGGCCTTTTGCCACTGTAAAGGAATTCCAGATGCACATGTGACTTTGTGCATCTGGCTTTACATGGGTAGAATCAAATACAGGCCATCAGACTTCACAAGCAAGCACCTTGAACCATTGCGCCATCTCTCTAGCCCAGATCAGGTTTTCATGGTGGAAAAACAACATATATTTAAAAATCCTTTCATCTGGCAAAAGAAGGAGGAATAATTCTTAAATATATTATGGCAAACTATTTTTTGTAGAAAGGCATGCCCTGAAGAAAAACTGTTTTAGCAGATTGCAAACTACTAGGATTTTTCAGACCATAACCAAAGGAATAAGGGGTACACTGAGTGTCCACCTGGAGCCAGGACACTTCTCCACCATCTATGAACACTGGCTTGGAGATAGCTGTGCTGTCTGTGGCTGAATGATAGGAGGTGAGAATAGTCCTGTGATGCCCAAGATTGATGCTAAGCTTGGTCCCACTTGAGTCTTTCACCCATTGTGAACCAAAGAGTCTTGGGAGGAGGGTGTGTGTATGTGCTACAGGCCTACTCCAAAGTTGGAAGTCATGAATGCCGAGTTTCAGGTCTCTCCCCAGGTACACAGGTCAACACCCAGAGTGACTCTACCTGTGAGCTCTGTCCTAGGTATGGGGACTTCAGTTTCTATTTTGAGTTGGATCTCACCACGGAGGGCTTGGCACCGGACTCCAAGCCCTATGTTAGTGTTCATGCCCTTCTCCTTAGCAGATTATTCTTGCTCTCTGCTTTGTCTCCTGAGGCTGGGGGAGGGGCAGTACAGGTGACAGCTTCCCACTTTGCTGCTGTTTCAGCCCTCAGTCCTGAGTATTGGTCTGGTAACAGGGATCAATGGGCTTTTGCCTAACAATGAGTTTTCCCATGAAGTACTTAGTATTGTTTTTCAGGTCTCAGGCCTGGGCTGACTTTCTTTTCTGTTCACTCCCTAAGTCTCCACACAGAGCTGCTTGGAGTTGAGAAGAAACAACACATCAGAGGCTCCCACATTCTCATGGCTTTTGCTTCCAAGAGATAATCCAGGTTTTAAAAAAAAAAATTATTTATTTGAAAGGAGAGAAAGAATGAGCATGCCAGAAGAGTACCTGTTACCTCTTCCCTTCCTGCCTTTGACGATAAAGACTTTTCACCTTGTTATACTAAAAGCAGCAGTATGGTCTATTGCCTGCTTCTCTCAGCTTTTCTGAAGGCAGTTTGTGGTTTGAATCATTGTTCAGATGACATCTGTCTCTAGCTCCTCCCAAATGTTCCAATGCTTTGACTAAGGGGTTGATTTCACATTATATAAGAATATACAATTATTCAAATCCACTTTTGTGCCTTGAGAAAAGTCTATGGGGAAAAAAAGAAGCACTTCAAATTGTCCGAGTTTCTGGCATGGAGCGAGGGATCAGAGGTGTCCAGATCAACTATAGGCTTGGCTTGTTCTCATATGAGCCATGTAGTCACCTGAAGTTTGATCTACCTGCACCAAGGTTTGGAGTGATAATTACTTTAAACTGTATAATTTGTTAATTTGTTAAAGAAAGAGAGAAAAAGAGAGAGAGAGAGAGAGAGAAAATGAATGAATGAATGAATGAATGAATGAATGAATATGGGCCCACCAGGATGCCCTGCCACTTCAAAGAAACTCCAGATGGATATGCCTTATTGTTAATCTGTGTTTACATTGGTACTGGGGAATTGAACCTGAGCTGTCAAACTTTGCAAACAAGTGCCTTTAACTGCTGATCCATCTCTGTAGCCCAATAATTACTTTAAAAAATACTCTAGGGGCTGGAGAGATGACTTAGGGGTTAAGGCGCCTGCCTCCTAAGCCTAAGAATGCTGGTTCCAATCTCCAGGTCCCACATTTAGCCAGATGCAAAGTGACGCAAGGGTGCAATGCTGCACTTGACCACAAGGGGGCGCACACATCTGGATTTCGTTCTCAGCAGCTGAGATACTGCTGGCGTGCCCATTCTCTGTCTTCCTCTCCCCTCTCTCTCTCTCTCTGTGTGTCTCTCTCCAAAATAAAAATTAAATTAAATTAAATTTAAAAAAATACTCTAGATGAGAAGGGAGCAAGATCAAGAAAGAAAGAATAAGAAAGACGAGGGATTTAATCAAAGTTCCCTCAGCAAATGTGAACACAGTGACACAGGGTTACAGATGAGAAGACCAGTGGCAACACGGTGGCAGTAAAGGAAAGCTCATTTAGCAATATGGTATTTCCTACCTGCCCTAATCTGTTTTGTGCTACCATAAAATAATACCCGAGAATGAGCAGTTTAAAACCATCAGAAATTTATTGGCTCTTGTTCTGTAGACTGGGTAGTCCTAGATATAGGTACCAGCATCTGGTGAAAGGTATTCTTATTTTTTCATCATAGCAAGAGTAAAAACAGCAAGCCCACCTTTAAAGCCTTTGTCATAGTGGAATTAATTCATTCATAATTCAAATCATACCTCATCCCTAGAGGGAGAGCAATTAGAATTAGGAGACTGGATGACCTCTGCTATGGGCAAACTGAGGCAGATTGTCTAATGTGATCATAATGGTATACTCTAGAGGGTAACCTTGACTTCCCCCCATGTTGAATTTTGCATATCACAATTATTAGGAGAAAATTAAAGAAATTGTGGCTTTCACTTTAAGAGAAAGAAAATAAAAGGAGATGTGGAAGCCAGTTTTTTTTTTTTTTTTCAGTCCTAGCAAGAGATTAATTTGAGGTTGGAATGGGAAATGGCAGTTCCAACAGGGAATGGAAGAGGATAGTGCAATAAACTGCATGACCCAAAATGAGGAAGAATGAAAGCCTGGATGGACTAATGGGAGCAAGACAATCCATCCTTTGTTCATTCTCCCCAAGACCCCAATATAAACAGTGGTTCAAAAATCCCTCCCATGCTGTTCTATTCCTATTGGATGTAATTTATCTTGGTACTATAAATGACTATATCATTGGCTAACTAGGTAGAACAGTATTTCAAACATACTTCAGTCATCATAGAAGTCATCCACAAAGTTTTCTATGAAAGAAAAAAAGAAAGAAGTTAAAAATATAGAGATAATGGAGAAAAAAGAAGTGAGGAACTGAAGGAAGAAAGGAAAGAAGGAAGGGAGAAAGAAGGAAGAAAGGAAAGAAGGAAGGAAGGAATGAAGGAACGAAGGAACGAAGGAAGGAAGGAAGGAAGGGTGGGCTTCATGGCCACTATAAAATCAGCAGGTTAATTTACCTTTCCTCAAGGGCAGAAGTTAGTCTTGACTTAGAAGGTACTTCTGTCTGGTCACCTACTTTAATGCCAGTCAATTCCTTTGCACCTGTATAACTTGTTTATTTCCAAATTAAGCTGCACTTATTTGTGTGGTGCCTGGCAAATATTAGATTTTTGCACAGGTGCATATTTTCTATAAGACCAGCTTTACAACAGGAGTCTGAGAATAGGCTCATCTCCCCTTGCCTTATTTCTTTTTAGATACACAGTATTTATGCAGTGTGCAGCTTTTAGCAAATTCCTGCAGCACCATTCATGATATTTATAGCTCAGATTATCTCTATTGTATATGTGTGTGCTTATATAAATATATTCCTATTTTGTCTGTATGGAGGCATCTAGAGATTAGTAGAGACTAGCAGTTAATACCCTAAGGCAGAAAAAGAAAAAAAATGTGTGTGTGAGAGATGTGAGCACATAGACATCAGAATATACACAGTTTGACATTTATATCACCTTAGTACTAGACTAAGAGGACTTTGTCAGTCTTTGCTTCACATTTAAGAAACATGAGTCATTTATTTTTTTCTAGAATGCAGAGTTGGAACCAAGGCATTCAGATGCCTTCTTGATGACAAATAAATACAGCTTCCACCTTTGCACATAGACTTATGCCCGTACAGAACCCAGAACCACACTGCTATTGTCCATGGCATCATCTACATTTATTTCTCTTACAAATAAAATTTCAAATCATATTGCAGCAAAATGACAATAATAATATTTCAGTATGCTTGCTTAAGCACTGTATAATTAAATATATATGTTCCTTCACACTTGATGAATACTATAGTTGGGAAATTAATATGTTGTTACTAGGGCTAAGATAGGAACGAATGACCTTAGATGTTTTAGTTGTAGAGAATGATGAAAGGACCACCTATAGCAATGAGAATGGGTTTAAAGGAAGCAAGATACATGGAGGCATCAGGGACTAGTAGCAGAGAAAAACGGTTTACAAGTACACGCAAAGGAAATAAATCATTTTAGCGAAGCCTAGAGAAACTTATGCAGTAAACACAGAAGTAGCAGTATATCCAGAGAACTGTAGCCATGAGAGGGGAAAGCTTCCACCAGAAATATGCTGTCAACCAGGGATTTGGGTTTACAGGTGGGCTAGGGAAGAAGAGGAAATAGGGAAGAAGGGATTAGAGAATGGGCCTTGGAGGAAGGTAAGAAATACCCACAGTCACTTCTCCTTACTTCTCCAGCCTGCTGGCAGCCCAAATCCTCCCACACTCAGTCAGCCAACACCAGCTAGAGGCAAGTTAGCAAGAAAGCTTCCCCAGCCAGGACAGTGAGGAGAAAGACAGAGTGATCAATGGCCAAGGGATTTGTGGCATCACACAATGTAACCCTTATAAACCTAATGATGAGTATAAGATAAACAAAGTTCCAAAGACCAAAACCCCAGGTTCTGTCAGGCAGGCAGCCAGAACTGGTTAAATATGGCCATGGTTTGTGTGTCACAGGCCCAGGAAGAGATGCCAGCAAGTGGAAACTGGAGTAACCCAGCTCATTCCAACTTGTGCCAACTTTAAGGGGTGGAGGGCAGTGTGTCAACTGCATAGCGAACTGAGCTAGTTCTGAATTGTTAGTCCTGGTCCAAAGTTGCTTTTCTTTGAACTCAGTTACTTCATAAGCTTCTCATTTACCAAAAATGGCAAATGCATGACCCGGAGATTTTCTTACAGCTAACAACAATGCGCATTTGGGTAAATAGGAGAATTATGCTTCTGGAGTGAAGCAGGTGGCTCAGGGGGTACAGCGTTTGCTGTACAAGCATGAAGACCTGAGTTTGAATCCCCAGGACCTATATAAACACAGACAGGCTGGCCTCTGTGTCTGTCACCTCAGCACTCCTACAGCTAAATGGGAGGTGGAGAGGAGAATTTCTGTAAGTTCAGACCAGCTAAACTGGTATATGCAACAGCAAATAGCAAGGTGGACAATGTGGACAGACCCCCAAGATTGTCCTTTGATTTATACACACATGTTCTATCACATTAGTACTCACACTTATACACAGAAACACCCCAATGCACACATATATGCAAATATTATAAACAAGATTCTGGAACCACATGCTTAAGTACTTCTGGTTTATGCTATATTGACCTTTACAGCATACTGATTTGTATTTAATCAATTAACTTTAATGTCATATTTTACATGCAGGAAATTATTTTCAAATATTTTAGCAACAATATGAGTCTTAAATATATATGTACATATATACATATATATAAATGTCTGTATATCTGTATATATACATATATGTATGTATGTACATATGTATTAATATAATCATAAGAACTTTTCCAATGCCCATGGTCCCTTTTTACAGGTGGTGGGTTCCAATGAATTTACTCAAATACCATCCAAGGGCATCAAACATCCATCTGGCATGTTTTAATCTCAGCAGCAACTGATGCAGAAAATGAAGACCATTTTCCAGGTTTCTCTTAATAAAGTGGCACTCAGACTTTGTCGTAAATATGTTCTGAAGGCTGCTGCACCTGGCAGAACTGCAAGTACAGTCAGAATACACATCTTCACATGACAGTGTGCACTTGCTTACATTCACCATGAAAACAGAATATATTGCTAGGGGATAAAAAGACTGAATATGGTACCAGGAAAGCTGAGTCAAGTTGGATGTGTAGCAAAAGAAGGGCCCTGGTAGTGCTCATCACTCTGTCCCATCTGAAGCCCTTGTCAAGAGGAAACTGTGTCAGTTGTCAAGATGGATTTGTGATGTTAATCTCATTTTTCATTCAGGAGCAGGGAGCCCTACACTTTCTTGAAGGAAGTCTTTAGTACTTTACCAATATGCTCAATTTTCTGGCAGACACACGGAATGACTGTTTGACATCAGTACCGCCTGCAATGCTCACCTCTTTTTGTATTGATTTATGTACTAACCTTGATGAGGGAGCTTTAGATTGCAGACTGGTCATGCAGGAAGAGATGGCCATTTTGTGGAGTGACAACTTGGATTTGAAATTGACAGTCACCTTGCACCCATACTGCTGGGAGCTACAAAATATCTTAAATCCATTTGCAAAGAACAGCAATTTTCTTCCTCTGCACAGTCTTCATTTAGAAATTAAAGAAAACATCACTGTAAAACAGCCAAATTCCTTATTTACTGTGACATCCACAGGCTGTCACATCCTGTCACAAAGTGAGTCAGAAAGCGTTTTTGCTAGATGCCAGCCCCTGTGTTGGGGCCTCTGGGGAATGGCTTAGAATCTGTAGACTTCAGGAACTTGTTTGGGGAGTGGGGAGTACAGATCAAAACAAATATGCATTCACAAGCCCTGGGATGAGTAATACTGGTGTACCACCCACATTCTTATGGTCTCCCCTGCTCCCCTGCATAGCACCTACTTCATCAATGAAGAAATGGTGGGAATCTTAGGCATCCTATTTTGTGTGTGTGTGTGTGTGTGTGTGTGTGTGTGTGTGTGTGGTATGTGGGCATGTGGGTATGCATGTTCAGATGTGTGTGAGCATACTTGAGTGGTTATGTGTGTGTGCATGCACACACATGGAGGTTGGAGGTTAATGTTAACTATGTCCCTCAACTACGTTCTACTTTATTTACTAGGACAGGCTCTCTCACTGGATCAGAGCCCTGATTTTCTTAGTCTCACTAGGTAGTTTACCTCAGGGATCCACTGTTTCTACTACCGTAGGCAGATGGGATTACAGGTAGGCTACCACATCTGCCTAACACTTATATGGGTGCTGGGTCCCCAAACTCAGGTCCTTACACATGCTAGTACTTTATTCACTGAGCCATTTCCCTAGCCCACAGACATCCTATTTTATGAGAATACATCTGACTGAGTGTTTTCTCTGGCTCCCAAAAGAGCAGGGAGATGAGTAGCTTGAACAAAACAGAACTGCCAGGATGTTACCATCTCTGGGGGTAATCCCTGCCCAGTGGATGATGGAAGGTGATGGACAAGTGCCTGGGTGTCCTTGACCTGCAGTGGCACAATTATGCTGCATGATCGTATGATTTCTCAGAATGTCCTTGTATTGGTGTCTTACTCCTGCTTTACCAACCTGCTACTAACATGGACACTTAAGACAAATGTCTGAACTTGCAGTTTTGGAGGTCAAAATCTGAAAAAAACTTCACTGAACAAAAATGAAGGTCTAAGATGACTACATTTCTTCTTGGAAAATCCATTTACTTGTATTCCTTACATTCTACAGTTTCTAGAAGCCCAGTTTGTTGGCCCATTTCCTCATATTATGGTGACTTAAGTCCACATTGCCACATCTCTTTCTCTTCCTCTGCTTCTCTTGCCACATAACCTCCACTGACTTTAATCATTCTGCCATTTGTCTTAAAGGAGGATGAATAATTAGTCTGGGTTCATCTCCATAATTGAAAATCCTCTCGCTTCAGTATCCTTATTTTTTGTACATTTTTTTATTTGAGAGAGAGTGTGGGTGTAGGTACATGAGGGCCTCTTACCACTATAAATTATCTCCAGATGCTTGTGCCACTTTGTGCATTTGGCTTTCTGTGGGTACTGGAAATTGAACATGGATCATCAGACTTTGCAAGCAAGTACCTTTAATGGTTGAGCCATATCTCTAGCCCCTTAAGTATCCTTTTATTAAACACCTACAAAATGCCTTCTGCCTTAAAAGGAAATATAATCATAGGCTTGTTAAATTAGGATGTAGACCTCTTTGTGGGGCTGTAACTCAGCCTACTATAGTTTCCAATAGCATTGTTCTTTACTGCCAACTGCAGTGACCATTCATGAATATGCTGGTTTCTTCTTTTGTACTTCCTATCTCACTTTCTTATTCCCAAATCAGTCTATATGGATTGCTTTTCAGGTTTCTTTCATTTATATGTTACAGCAAATTAAACAATCCACACAATTCATCAATTAATTTTATAAGAGGTATTTGAAGACAGGATCAGAGGAAGAAATGGAAGGAAATGAAAATCTATAGAAATTAAGGTGATGGAAAATATCAATCCAAACTGAGTTCTAGAAGGTGCCAGAATAAAGGAAGAATGAGCATAGCATTGATTACCCATGAGTAACATGGGTACCCACCCACAAGAATACACTGTAGATATTAGAGTCTACTACTTCTGCTGAAACAAGAGAGGCACCTCTATGTTGAAATCAAATCTTTATCAAACACTTCCAACTTCTCAAGTAGAGGCACATAACCTAGATTTTTCTAATGCTTGAAGATGTACAATTTTATCTACAAGACTCCAAAACCAGAGAAATACTTACAGGGAGATCTTGCTGATTTTTGTTTGTACTACTGAAATAGAGTGCTGCAATCAAATTGAATGAATAAGCATTGGGGAATCAAATATAGCCAGATACAGCTCTGCCAGCTGAGGGAGATATCAAAATCAGGATTTGACTACACTATACCCAAGGACATACTACACTTACTGGAGGGACAAAATAAGAGCAGTGATTTAAAACAGAAGAAAGGTACCTTAATTTTATTTTGTTTTTAAGATAGGCCACAGACTAGTACTTTGGCCACCACAGAGGCTATTGCTTTATAAAACAGTAAAATTGAGCACAGAAGTTCAAAAGTTCAGAGTTTATAAAGATTTAGGAATACCTTAATTCGTTTCATTTAATTTCCATTTCTGTGGGAAGGAATGATAACATACAAAATGAATCCGAAAATGCATTTGAAAAATATAAAAATATATGTAAAATATAAGTTTTAAGGGATAATAATTAACTCTAAAGGGATGCAAACTTAGAGAGCAATCTTGTAATTGGTTGAATTTTGGATTCAACAATGTATATCATTCCCAAGTGTCAAATCAGTCCAAAATCTAGATATATACTGTCTTGATTGCAATTAAATATAAGAAGGATTTGGCTTCAAACATTTTGCTTGCATCACAAGGATTCATGACATAAATCTAACGGGAGAAAACAGATGACCCTCTCCCCTCTCATATTTGTTTTCCGATGGGTCCTTTCCTGTAAACTACCTCCCTTGTAATACAGAACACAGAGCATTTATTTCTCTTTCCTTAGAGGGTATATAGAACCTCAAAATGCGAAACAGAAAAAAGGGTGGTCAAGAATAATGAGGGTGAACATTTTTCTACCCAACAAGAATTACTGCTTTGAATGATTGGAAAAATACTCCTAGGTTTGCCTGCAATTCTTTTGAAGCAGAGAGCCCAAGGTGCTCATCACCAAGGGCCACACTGCTATCTGGACAAGGACACATCATCCTGTGTTCTTGCTGCAAGTCACAGCACATACTGGTATACACAAGGCCTCCCTGTGACACCCGTGTGGCAAGTGGCCAAGGCCTCTTGATGATGTACGATACTGGGCAACTGACAAAGAGTATGGGGGTTGGCTCGGGGAATATATTTATGGCAGCATATGCTGAGAAATGTGGGCATTTTTCTCTTTCATAGGTTGCCTTAAATTATTTCCCATCCAAATGAAGTTTTCCTGACCGTTCTTACAGTATTGGAAGAACTGCTCCCTGCCTTGCCTTCCTAAAATGAAAGTTTGCTACCCTGTTAATGAAAGCATCAAGCTTTCAAAATTTTGGCTGATCTGTTTTCCATTAAGAGCAACAAAGAGGTAGCTACTTATTGACACAACTATGATTCTCATTGCTGCATGGGGCAGTTTTATACATACCTCTCTAGTAAGGTATCCTACAGGACTGTGCTAAGAAAAGCTATGGGACGGATGAAATCTAGCCAGTGTCAGTGACAAACATCTTTGTTCACTTTGCTTCCCATCCTCACCTATGAGGAAGAACTGCTTCTTTCTTTATGGATGTGCCTCCACCACCACATCCTACATCTCTGATTGCCTCGGTTCAAAAGGGTCACCTTCTCTAATTTTTATAATGTCATTGTATAGGCTAGAAGTTGCCTTTTAAAAATAATTTTATTTATTTGCAAGGGAGAAAGAGGTAGAATGAGTATTTCAAGACCCCTGCCACTGCACATGAACTCCAGATGTGTATGCCATGTTTTCATATGCCTTTAGGTGGGTACTGGGGAACTGAGCCTGGGCCCATCAGGCTTTGCAAGTAAGCATCATTAACTGCTGAGCCATCTCAGTCCCAAATTTGCCCCTTTTTAATATTTGTTTTTAATTTGTACTCTAAACTGCCAATCCCATTTTACAGAGAAGACAGCTGAGTACCACATTGGCAAAATTTCACTGGAATGCATGAAGCTAACAGATGTTAAAGTAAGGATTTAGATAGGGACATCTAAACTATAAAACCATGCTCTGTAAAAAGCACTCATTTCAATTGTTAAAAAGATAATAAGATGATTTTGCTTCTCTTAAGTGACAGAAGCGTGATCTTTAACTTTTAGAGAGCACGTTATTTAAAAGTATGCAAATATGATCAGTGAACCCAAGTGTGAATCACTTGGGAAGGCAAGTGCAAGCTGAAAGTCAGAAAAGGAAGTAGGTCTTCTTAAAGGGATGTGGAAGTATTCCCATCAGCAGAGTTTGAAGGCTAAGAGAACTGGCAGTCAATGCAGCACAATAGCTATGGTTTTCGAAAATGAATGCAAAAGCAGAATTCCCTCAAGCTTGGGCAACAGTAAAAGCAATGTTCAGCTCAGAAACAAGACCCGAGGCAGCTGCCGTCACTACAGACAGTTGAATTGTTGTCTTAGAATGTTGGTTTCTTCTGTCTCTCTGATGGGTGATAAATGAGTTGGACTTTCACCTTGTCCAGTTTTAGCCTTCTTCTGCTCCTGGTGGACAGATTTAAAACTGATAGAGGAAATTGATAGGGGGTCTCTGTTTCTTATAACTCCAGTACTTTTATTGTATAGATATTTCTCAAATGCCTTCTCTATACCACTCTTTACTCTCTGGAATGTCCTATGTGACCTAGAGAGACTTTTTCATTCAACTAATAGCTCCTGAGTGGCAATTCTGGGCCAAATGCTCTGTTAGGGTCTGTGTGATATATTGTTTCTAATTCCTTCAATGAACCTGAAGGTCAGGCTTTATTATTCCACTTACTTACTTGAGTAAGATGAAGCCCAGAGATGTTTAAAAAAAAAAAAAAAAAAGCTAGCCTAGGGCCACACAGCTGGTAAGTGATAAATCTGGGTCAGTCTAGACAACTTGGGTTCCGAAGTCTGCATTGTTGCACTTACTTTTTATTATAGCTAAGACAATAAAATAGAGGTAGGAAAGATGTTTCAGAAACCTGGGGATAAGAGACATCCTTGCCAGGGGGCTGGGAAGAAAGCTCAGTGAGCAAGAGTGCTTACTGTTCAAATGTGAGGACCTGATTTCGATTCCCAGCACCTACATAGAAAGTTGGGCATGGCTGTACACTCTTGAAACCCCAGCACTGGGGAGGGGAAAGAAAAGAGGATCCCAGGAGCTCACCGGTCAGCCAGGGAGCTCCAGGTTCAGTGAGATCCTTGCTCTGTTTCAAGGAAATAAGGTGAAGGAGTGACTGAGGAGGCTACCCAACATGCTCTTCTGGCCTTTGCAAGCATGCACACAGGACATGAACATCTGTGCACACACACATACACACACGTACACCCAAACCTTACTTCATGGGGGAATGAGTAGAAGAGAACATAGGAAGATCATGAACAGGACTTCCTAGAAGAAACTCACTTATCAAGAACCTCAAAGAGTAATGGGACATAAGCAAGAAACAGGGAATGAGCTGTAACAGAGATGGTATGAGGAAAGGCTCAGAGGCCCAAAAGCTTGAATCTCACTGTCCAAAGTTTAGCTATGGGAAAGCAGATTGGACCATATGATAGAAACCAATAAGAGCAGTAGCTGGAATCACAGGCAACAGAATACGCTTGCATGATAACAGAGAGATACCACAAAGCCCCCTCCCTGCACATCTCATAGGAGGAAGAGATGACACATCATGGCAGCCTCCTTAGAAAGCTCAATGCAGATGGCATCTCATGGAAAAGCCAGGCTTGGGTTTTCTAATAAAGTGAAAGAAAATAAAACAAAAGAATTAAAGAAATGGAAATGACAAATTTGTTTTTCAAAAGGACAAACTTCTAAGAAATGAATAATTGGAGAGTTCTCAAGCTGACAACCATGTATTTTCTAAGTACTGTCCTTATAAGGACTAGAGTAAGTTGCTTAAGTATATGTACCATTGGAAAGTAGAGATAACAAACTGGCTTCATATCACTATTCTGAGAAAGAAAGAAAGAAAGAAAGAAAGAAAGAAAGAAAGAAAGAAAGAAAGAAAGAAGAAGAAAAGAAAAGAAGAAAGGAAAGGAAAGGAAAGGAAAGGAAAGGAAAAAGAAAAAGGAAAAGGAAAAGGAAAAGGAAGGAAAGGAAAGGAAAGGAAAGGAAAGGAAAGGAAAGGAAAGGAAAGGAAAGGAAAGGAAAGGAAAGGAAAGGAAAGGAAGAAGTAACTAAAAATTCATGGAGTAGGACTATGCCAAGAGCTAGTGCTTGGCACATTCTCATCAGGAATAACATGGTGAAGGGGTATAAAGGGTTATTTGTAAGAATCTTTCTTTCTTTCTTCTGTACTTTATTATCTTTGTCCAATGTGTCATTGTGTCCTCTGAAGATATCATGTTGATGTCATTCATCTCTAATACCCCAATTTCTTCTTTTTTTAATTTTTCATTTTCTAATTTGTATTTATTTGAGAGACAGAGAGAGAAGGAGGGAGAGATAATGGGCATGCCAGGGCTTCTAACCACTGCAAACGAGCTCCAGACACATGTACCACATTTACATTGGGGATTATGGGTGTCCTAGGGAATTGAACCTGGTTCCTTTGGCTTTGCAGGCAAGCACATTAACTGCTAAGCCATCTCTCTAGCCCCCATCTCTTCCTTTAAAGTAGCGTACCCGCCATGATTGTCCAGCAATCCTTGTCTCCCTATTTCCATTTGCTTCTCTCCTATTCTGCAACCAGCTGCCATGTTCCCTTTGCCTGAGGACACTCACTAGTACTGCACAAGCTCAAAAGTATCATCTAGTGGACTTTCCACCATGTAACATACATATTTACTGGTTTCAGTCTCACAATCCACTGTAGTTTCCAAATCCTAGGATATACTTTCCATTCAGCTGCATCCCAGGCCTCCACTTGTGTCTTGTTTTTCCAGCTCCCATGTCTTTTACTCATGTTCTCTCACTATTTCCTGCCTCCTGGGAAAGAATCCCACCTCTTTTCAAATGGGTCTCCTTCCCACCTCCTCCATCAAGTCCATCCTTAATAATTCCAACAAACTGACTAACTAGTGTTACCACCAATCACATGAAGCATATGTGTCTCCCAGTCAGCACTATATCTTACTTTTCCTTCATCTTTATCTTCAAGGAAAGAATTGCAGTGTTAAATGAAATGCTGTCAAATAATTGTAAGATTTGGCTTTGCCTTCATTATTATAGCCTGTGAATATCATGTTTTAATATCTATGTGAAATTGAATGTGCTATGCATTTTAAAATTATTTCCATCCACCATCACCCTGGCTACTCCATTCATGAAGACCTCTCCAAGCACATAAAATCTCATTATCTTGGGTTTATGTTTATGTTCTTGAATATTCTTCTCCTACCATTTTTATGATAATAAAACTGTCTCCAGACAGTACAAAGGTTTATCCTATTAGCAGGTTATATTTTGGATGAAAATTGAGATAGCAGAAAAAGAGAGAAAGACTGGAACAAACAGCTGAGAGAAAAGCATCATGGCCTTTTGATCTACCTGAGAAGAAGGAGACAATGAGAAGGAGATCCATCTAGAAAAGTCAAAGTTGGTAGAATTCACCATACTGGCAAAGATGGTGCCTCTGTGTGTAGGCAATCTTTGAGCTCCGAGTGCTTTGTAACTGCACTGCCAATGACCAGCTCTCTTGGTGTTTATAGATGGTCCCTTTCAGAGCCACAGTGTTTCATAGATAATGCAATGATAGGTATCAAGCAACCTACAATAAGGTGTGAATCACTAGTCAACTGCCAGATGATCAGAGAGCTCTGCAAATTGAGAAAAGATATTTGTTTCATTTTTAGTTATGATGCCAACAAGACTAAACACCCACTTCTCCCACTGATTTCAATCAATGGCTTCTTTCTCTCCTTTTGAGTAGAAATATCCTTCTAACATGCCCTATACTTCTTGAGCACAAGTACTTTCTAAAAATACAATGCATCAAATCTCGTAAGTTGATGTGCAACCTACATTTAATTATGTTTGGATATTGGTAATTTGTCCTCATTCAAATTCAATTCTGTGGCAGACATATTTATTACCCATAAAAGGCACATATATGCTAGTGGGACAAAAACAAAGAATTTTCCACCTAAAAAGCAAAGTTACATTCAAAGAATAAAAAGGAGACATACAGCTATCTAACTGCACCGAGTAGGTACTTAGAAACCAGTATGTCATGTCAAGGCACTCTTGAATAATAGTAAAAGTTGCCCAAGATCTCTTCATCACAGAAACTTGTAGTGCCATGGTCAAAATTCTGCAGATTAGAATGCACTCTGCTGTCACAGAGGATAACTTTTCATTTGCTATTATACTCAGAAGGGAACAGATTGGCAGGTACTTGGTAAGAACAAGTAAATATTTGTATAAAGAATGAGCAAATTCCAATCTCCCACATTTCTTACCATGCCTACATCAATTTAAATCAATAACTGTTTGATTTATTCTTCTGCTAGAAAATTCATTAAGCACATGGCTGCACATTCCCCTAAGATTACACCTTCACAAGTGCTTTTAAAATAAAATAGAAAGCAAAAGGCATTTGGAATGAGTTAGCAAGCTAATTAACACCTCTCCATTCCAGTTCCCTCATCTATAAAATGGGGACAATGTGTCCCTTGAAGAGGTAGCAAAAGTAAACTGAGGTAATGTATGTTATGAACCCATCTAGACTGAGCTCATCCTGAAGGAGACCTTGAGATAAAGATTTGAGCACAAGTGGTTTATATGGAGGGCAAATCTAAATAAATCTACTGGGACCACAAATCAGTAACAGCTTTGAGCAATTAACATTAAATTGCACTGGGACATTTGGGAATAGTTTAGGACATATACTTCAGAGTTATCCTATAGAAGAAAAGGAGATGGACATTTATCTACCAAATCTCATCACCCACTGACCGAGATTGGTTGATATTTTATGGGGTTGTTAAGTACTTGGCAACGTTGTCAGTCCTAGTCTTTAGCAAAGCGGATTCCAGAAGCCAAAGAATGCTTTCAGGGAAAGATAAAGGTTCTGGTGGATGGATGACTCCATAGACACTGTGAAAACAGAGAGGATGGCTATAGGCAGAACTTGATAGCATCTGCCACAGGGTTTGACTTTGTACTTGGCATTAAGTACATGTTCAATAAGTGGCTGAAAATTGGTCTTGCTTCAGTAATACTTTGATGGGCCTCTAACAAATGATTCTTCAGAAAAGTAAAAGTTGAATTTCATTTTCTTAGTCTCTAGAGAGGCCACAGTGAATCCTCAAGAAATGTTTTAGTCTGGCTGTAAAATATTCTCAAGGCTAAACTAATTGGAGAGGGTTACTTACAGTGTCACAAAGGTAAACATACAATGCTAAAAGATAAACATTTTGAGCTATGTAAAAATACATATAATTTGTTGTATCTTGAAAATCATTGCCTATCTTTAGATTCAATAATTAGCTCACTTAAACAAGCATGTTGACTGATAATAGCTTGAGAAGAAATAGATTTTATATGAATTTGACTTTTATTTTAGTTATAGTTACCTACATTCCATACCAAACATACTTTATATAATATTGGTTTTTGAATTTATAGTAGAGATTTCCTATCAACTTTCCAGGTGTTATAATTTTGTGTGTGTGTGTGTGTGTGTGTGTGTGTGTGTGTGTGTGTAAGGGAGAATAGCATCTTAAATACACCAAAGAGTTAACTTAGGGCTACTGAATTTATTTATACCATATACTGGGCACAGATGTATCCACTGATAATTCCTGTAGAACCAAAATGCAAAGGCTCCAGCCATGGTACCTGATGGATGCCTTAGGCTTCTAATTATTATATTACTCAGGAAAAGTTGTCCTTCTTATTGTTTCCATTTTCTTTAAAACTTCAAAGTTATTTAAACAAAAGTGAAAAAAGCATTTCAACTTCTAGGTGAAGACATTGCTTTAGTCCTGTCTAAGAAGTATTTAACACCTTCACAATAAACAAGGTTGGTGGTGCACCATCATCAGTAGGAAGGTAGGGCATACAAATTAGTGAAGTATTTAATAATCACTTCTGCCTCACAAGAATTGGATAATTAAGTTCCTAGTAAAGATCATGCTCTTTTTAAGAGTGAATAAAATGTATATAGTAAAATAAAAGAGATATATAAAGCAGTATCTGTTTTTTATTTAAGGAATGATCTCTTTGTTCTTCTCCAGCCCCTCTCCCCTTTTTTTTCAAAGGTTATTATAAGCAAGACTGTCAGGGAAAAAAGAAAATCTTGGATTAATTATGATGTAGAAATAGCACAGAAGGAAGGGCTAATGAAGAATACGAACAACTTGGCACCAAGGATATGTCCATGGCCATATCGTATCATGATCTTAACAATTTTGAATAATTTGTTGGACACAGATCCAATTCATATGTACATCAGCACTGACTTCCTATAAGACCCACATTGTGATGCATCATCTTGTGCCTGTTTACCCACTACTATTTCATCCCAATGTCTGGGATGAGGTAGAATGGATAACACAGTACTTGAATGAGTGACTTAATTAAAATAGTAAAATACTCTGGGTCTGAATTCCTTGCACAGACAGAGTATGGGTGGGCACAGAAGTCTGGAGTGAGGAGGCCAGACCCCTGTATCTGGGATCCCCCTACTTCCCCAGTCTGGGTTGCCTGCCTGGTCTGTGTGCTGGAGGACGTGGCATGAAGTAGTCCAGATCCCTGTTCCCTTGCTGCTCCCAGTTCTTTGGTCCTGGTAGATTCCATTGTACCTTGCTTGATTGAGGCCTTGTTCCTGTGTGAGCTGTGGAATCAGACCTTTTGCTCTGGAATCCTGACTGCCACTCGGTACCAACATCCCTGTTTACATGAGTCAGAGGGTGAACATGCCAAAGGACAAAAACTTGCTTCTTGCTCAATAAAATAAAGAGTCTTCTTAAAATGGGTAGACAACAATGCAAAAAGCCAATGAAAGTCAGAAAAATGAGAGATCTCCACCAAGGATGCCTAGTCCTACAATAGAAACCTCCAATTAAATCATAGAGAAATCAATAGAAATGCATTCCCTTACTTTTGTTTAGAGAAGCTTCTCGTTTCCTTAGGAAGACTCAGAAGGTACCATGGTGCTGAGATGAAGTGACAGAGGAGTGTTCAACATGAAACATCTCTATCATATCTTCCAAGGCTCAGGGTCCATTGTGGAAGAGGAGGTAGGAAGAATGTAAGAGCCAAAGAAAGGGTAGGACTCCTTACAATGTACTCTTCCAGACACAAATTGAGCCAATATCCATGACCTCACAGTGCCTGACATTAATTACACAAAACCATCATAATAGGAAGAAATAATGATGACATCAAAATAAAAGAAAGACAGTTTGAGGGAGGAAGGGCTATAATGGAGATTGGAGTTGCTAAGAGAAAGTGTGTGGGGGGGAATTATCATGGTTTATGTATGGAAGTTGTCAATAAAAAATAAAAATAAAAAATAAAATGCTTCATTGTAATAAAAAGTAATGGGAGGCAATTATTATCAAAATGTATTATGTACATGTATGAAAATTGTTAATAAAATGTTCGCCAAAAAGTTATGTAAATAAAAATCCTCCTTTTCCATTCAAACTTCCTCAGGATTCCCAAGCCCAGTCTCATAGCCAGTGCACCTAAATCTCTCAACTGAGACAGAAATATAGCTGCAATACCACTCTCTTTACCTGATTCCCCTTCAGGGGTGTTTTGTGTTAGTGCCAATGTTAATTCTTTATTTTCATCTCAAGCATCTAAAATTGTGCATAAGATATGACATATCTTGGCAGTGAAACTACAAAAGCTTAACACATTAGTAGCATTTACACTTTAAATACTCCATAAAGGAAGAGTAAGTTAGAAGTGTTAGCACATGCCTACAATCCCAGCACTCAGGAGGCTGAGGCAAGAAGATAGTAAGTCCTAAGACAGCCTGGCATATACAATCAAATGAAAGAGGAAGGAAAGAAGGGAGGGAGAATGAGAGAAGGGAGAAAACCAAAAAGAAGAAAACAAAAGTGTCATCATTCTTTTAATTTTTTTAAATTTTATTTATTCTTGGAGAGACACAGAGAGAGACAGAC
Organism: Orientallactaga sibirica; assembly: GCA_036365145.1. Taxonomy (NCBI): domain Eukaryota; kingdom Metazoa; phylum Chordata; class Mammalia; order Rodentia; family Dipodidae; genus Orientallactaga; species Orientallactaga sibirica. The sequence continues at coordinate 26,240,037 of JAEOAD010000011.1, forward strand.
AGAGAGGGGGAGGGAGACAGATAGAGATGGGTGCGCCAGCAGTCTCTCAGCTGCTGTGAACGAAATCCAGATGTGTCCGCCCCCTTGTGGTCAAGTGCGGCATTGCGCCCTTGCGTCACTTTGCATCTGCCTAAACGTGGGTTCTTAGGCTTAGCAGGCAGGCACCTTAACCGCTAAGCCATCTCTCCAGCCCAACTGTCATCATTCTTATAAAGGGTCTTCATTCTAAGTAAATCAATATAATAATATATTTAACATAGTAATGGTAAAATGTATATATAAATATAGAACTCATTTACTTTAGTTATCTGTGTTTACAATCCTACATACATGGAGTACTAAAGTGATGTAATTCTAGAAAAATGAGGACAGTATTTAAAAAAAAGGAAAACAATATACACTAGTTTTCAGCAGGGCATGTATTTTAGATATAGACTTAAAAAATCCAAATATACATGGAAAGATAAGTGCCTCACAGGAGGGTTGTCTTGACCAGGGTTCCTGGTCACTTACCAGGTGCTGGTCATAATTCTAGAAACTCGTCAAGAACCTCCATGGAAAATGGACTTATCAAGAAAAGCAATAATGAAATTCAAGACAAAGCTGACCTGGAGGTAGATGAATTTGTTAACAGAGATGGCAAAGCGGTGACATCTTAAGGTGGGGATTGGAGAGAATATTGCTAGTTGAACAAGAGGGTCATAGAATTTTTATTTTATTTTATTTTTAAATGAGCAATTATGAAGAGTTCAGGATCAGGAGAAATCCATGCTAAAACATTTTCTTTTAAATGACATGATTAGCTTTAATTGCTCTGAATAGGCTCCAAGTAGCATAATGCTCAGGCAAAAGAGTTTTACAAGGATCTGTGAGATTCCAGGAATATGCAACACATAAATGAAACACTTTGGATTTTCTTTCTCTAAAGGTATTTAAAAATGAGTAGGGAAGAAGGTTAAATATCTCATATGGTGAGTGAATTAAATTATAACATAAAGTATGTTACTATAAATTAAAATTTCAGGCAGTTGTGGTATGTACTACACGCTTGTCTCCACCTCTGCCCCATCCCTCTCATTTCTGAGTAAGTGGTTTTAGTGAATGACTTGTGCTTTATGAGAACAGCCAAAGAGACTACACCAAGCACCTAACAGGCTCTGTGAAATGGTGCACTACTGCCAAGTATCAGCTGATTCATATGAAAGATTCCGCAAAGAATTACCAAAAAGTAAAGTAATTTCAGTCTTCAACTGGTTTGAGAAAGAAATAGAGGATTTACTCAAATAGGGGGACAAGGACAAGTTGCTTCATACTGGTGTAAGTTTGGGAGCAAATATTCAATAAACTATACTTGATCTTAATTCACATATTTTTTAAATAGACTTTGTAATCTTAAATATATACTTTAATTAACTTATTTACTAAATCCAACATGTTTATAAATTACTATAGACTATAATAATCTAGTTATAATGACTATCTTATATCCTTTTCTAGAGCAAACTGGAGCAAATGGTCCTCAGAGAGAATCACTTATGTGGTAGCAGGCCCATCCACACCTTTCTTTCCGACACAGTTGCAGACATTACTAATTGATAACTATATTATTTTCTCTGGATCCAAGCTAGAAACCTCAGAAATATTTTACACCCAGCCGGTTAGGCAGTCTTTTCCCTCTAGTTCCTATTGCTTTTGACACATGAGATATTAACCATCCATAGTTGTGACAAGGCTTCCTGAACCATTATCCAAGAGCTACTTTTGGATTGGTTCAAGAGTTTTGTCAACTCAGTTTTGTATCAGGGACTATTCTTTATTATGCATAACATGTTTCATACATGTATTTGTTAAAACTATAATTATATACATCCACTGCAGTTAGTACTTGCAAACGACCTTTTGAAAAGCATTATAGAATTCTTACTTTCTTAATTTCTCACAAAATTCTTAATTTATAATTATAGAATAGATATTTATACTCTTTGACATGACAAAAGAAATTATTTGGGGGAAGGTAGGTTTAGCCACCACCTTCTTGGTCATACTCACATAGACCCCTTGATGCTGACCCATAAAAGCGTCCCCAAGTGGCAATCCTAGCACCCTCAAGGCAGACATCAGTTTCTTTTGCACAATAGAATTTTACAAATAGAATTTTCCATCAAACAGTAGATGTTTTCTATTTTACCAAACTTGTGGCTAAGAGACACATAGCTTTGTAACTAATAAGGAATCCAAGACATCAACTAAATCAAAACATCCCTTGTATATCTAAGATTGAAAAGCTCTAAAAATCTATCTGCCTACATATTCCCAAAGACAGTAGTCCTAGCATTTGTCTCTGCTCTCTTACAAGAAAAAGCTTACGCTTTTTTTTTTTTTTTTTTTTTTGAGAATTATAGAAGCAAGAGGTCATGGAATACTTTGAAGAGGAACACTACAGGAATGGAAGGTGTATTTGTCACATTTTGATTGCACATTATTTAGAAACACTTTACAGTAAAAACATCATTTTGAAATATGTTCCATGGGTAAAATTAATTTTTGGTGGTCTCTACTTAGCAGAAAAGAGTGAACACATGGAGGACTTGCATCATCATTAAATATCCCAAGGCATGGATAAAATGTCTGTAAATGTGTATGCTGTTCCCATGAAGGTCATGTCTTCATATTTCACAAACATTCTCCCCAATAATGTTCCAAGAGTAAATTTTCACTTCACCTAAATGGTTTCTAAGGGGAAACTTAAAATATTGCCCCAAATAGGCAAAAAGGGAATTCCATCTGGAAACCAGATCACTGCACTTCTTAGTGATATATCAATTCCCACTAGCAGGATTCCAAGATAAATTGGGTAGTCTATGTAATTTTTATTTATTCATAAGGTATAGTAGTTAGTATATTTAATAAAATGCATAAATGAGGCTAATTAATCCAATTACAGTACTAAAAAAGATACCTATATTTTTACATAACAAATTTACCAGAGAGACCTACTTTTATATATATATGAATATATAAAGTAGTTTTTAGGCTGTGAATGCATGAACAAAATGCATAGCAATTCAGGAAAAATCCTCAAGTTACTGTTTAAGTCTCTCAAATTCAGGGTGGTTTCCAATATAGCAATCTTAACTAGAGCCCTTAAGTTTATTAAGTGAGGATTTACAGAGGGCCACCAGGATGGAAACACTAAGCTGTATACAGTGCAGGTTTGCAAATCTAATAAAAATAGTAATAATAATAATAATCACTAAGCATTCCATTTAAACTTCAAATTATCATGAAATTTATGTAAAGTAGATATTGGTATCCTTGTATCAGAATCAAACAAACACCACCACGAAAAAACAAACAAACAAACAAACAAAAAAGTGCCAAAGAAGAATAAAGTTTACTTTACATTAACTCAGAGGATAAAGGCTCATTCTAAGGACTTCTACAGCATAGTTCAGTGCTCATTCTTGGCACAGACCTGTAACTCTCTTGTCTCCCTAGAGAAGGCAGTGTTGTTGGAAAACACAGGTAACACAGAACTCTAATATTAAGCAGAACACAGTGATTGTGTTAAAAAAAAAAAAAAATAAATAAAATTTATAGACACTCAGAGAGAAGGTATTTTTGGGTATGGGTAAAAAGAGATCTTTATCCAAATAGTTAGACCCTATTGCTTATTATATTACTTGAAAAGAAAATCAACAGGGAAGAGAGAACATCCTTTCAGCATGAAGTCTAGTGCAAAGCAGAAATTAAAGAGAAGCTACTTGAAGCAAAGACAAGTGAACTTTCTCATTTTCCCTACCTCCACCTTCAATCCTCCATCAGTTTTGAGGTTTGCTCTGGGAGGCGCAGAGTTAGCGCATTTTGAAAACTGCTGAGTTAGTAGAAAAAAAAATCACCAAACGCACACACATTTCAAGGGGGCCCCCAGAAACTCAAATGAATAGTGAGCCCTGTCTTTTCTGCACTCTGTTTAGGGCCAAAGAAGGGAAACGGAAGCTACCAAGGGTTATTTTACCAGATAATGCAACAGAGGGGATTGAACAGGTTTTAAAGGACTGAAAATGCACCAGGAGTATCTTTGATTAAGCCAGGCTTCAGTGCAGGAAGGAACCACTACTCAGAGGGGCTGGTGGAGCAGAGAGATTTTAATTAGTGTGGCTTAGAAACTGGGAGTATTGTCTGCCTTTGAGAACAGGGGAGAGGGGCACGGTTCATTTAGTATTGGAGCTTCTGGAGCTCAGAAGAGTTCGCCAAGGAGCTAAGGTCCAGACATAAGAGGGAAAGGTGCTGCCTTCTGGTGCTGATTACTAAGGAGAAGCCATGAGCTTCATTCTACCATACATGGGGGTGAAAAGGTGAAGCTAGAACCAACTGTCACCACCAAGGTAAAGGGTTTTCTTTGCAGATACTGACAAAGGAAACCAAATGTGAAGGAGAGATGGGTCATTGGCTGTCCGGCATTGCTAAACACGGGCTAGAGCTGTGAGGAAGCTGGCCTGGGCTGTTGGAGTTGCAGCTGGCCTTATCCACCAGAAGCCACTCTGGCACAGGAGTTGGCCCTCTCTTTTTGTGAGGTCGTAGTGTGCCTCATCTTCACCCAGAGCAAACAGGACTAATGGGCCCTAACCTCTCTCTCAGAACACCTGAGTATTCCACAGCCTAAGGGTCTGCCTTCCCCACAGTTCCCTGACCTTGTGGCCAGCTGCCCAAGAGACCATTGATATGTGCCTGAAGTCACTAGCTTTCCCCGCAACTTCTGTTATTTCCCTTGCAACTTTTCCCTCGCAACTTATGCCTTCCAATAGCAGCCAGTTTGATAGTGACCCATAAACCTATTTATCCAATCACCTTATGATCTATGTGTGTCTTCTCAACCTTTCTCAAGTGTTTATAAACCCACTCCCTTTTGAACAAACGAGTGCTGTCCATCAGTCTCCTGGGTGTTCACTGCCCCTCGCACTCACCCCTCCAAGACCCGGCTCCACCACTCCTCCTGCACCTGGGAGGTCCGTGGCCAATGACCCCCAGGAATAGTGAGGACCCTCAATCAGCAACCTCTTCCCTTTAATGTACACAGCCCTGCTAAAATAAACTAAAACCAAAGAAGCATCCATCTAAAGTAGACAGTCCACTGGAGGAGCAAAACTTGAAAAAACACTGTGTAGTCAGGTGCTGGTCTGTACGCTCCAATGCTGCAATTCTACAAACTACTTTGCTACCTTGGATGAGACACTGCTTCCTATCAACACATTTATAGCCTTGCATGAATTTAGCTTGAAAATATGAATTCCATTTTCAGCATAGTCTCTACCTATGATCAAAGCCTACATCCATGTGCTTAATGAAGACCATGACTCACTGTCCCCTGCCTACAACAAATATCAGAAACATTAATAAGACACCAACTTCTGGATGATGCTACGTGTCAGAGGGAAAAAAGTGGGAAAACGTGGCTTTCTCCAAGGAGTTACAGTACAATTTCATTTCTGGAGAGCCCTCCTTGAGGGTAAGGCTTTGCCTTCCACTTTGCATTTTCCCCTCCTTTTTGATATCAGCTTCATTGCATATAGATTCAAAACTAGTTTGATAAATAGAATGAATCTGAATTAAACCTGATTTCAGAATAGGAAAAGTAAAATGAGATGTGAACTTTCCAGGAAGAGCTAATGTGTGCCTTCTTCTGCTATTGGCAAGGCTTTCAACGTTTCTTGATTTTGTGGTAAACATAGGAGACATTGTTAACTTCCCTTTCAAGTTGAGGAACCAGGAGTTCAGAGACATTAAAATGATAATCCCTACAACACACAGCCAGTTAGTCCTGGAAAGCAGTTGAATGCTGATATGCCCACCAGAGTATAAAGCCAAGCATCCCAGACTGACCAAACCAGGAACAAGAAAATTAATCAAAGTGAACAAACAGACCTCTCTGGAGTGGCAAAACATCTTGTTTTGTTGAAAACATGAACATTTCCAAAAGAGCAAAATAAAAAATAAAACGCCTAAAGTGGTTAAGATTGATAGCAGGGGTATTGTTTTGTTCTGCTGTGTTGATTTATAGAAATAAAGAACAAGTATTCAGAAAAATAAGTGTTTGTTTTCTCTTTATGGGATTGAATGGGGCCTCAGTGATCAATTTGTACAATTGTTTTAAGGAAGAGGAAATACATACACAGACAGGAAATGTTCTTAAATTCTTTCTCACAGAATACACGTGCTAGTTTTTATCAAGGTTGGAAACCAAATAATTCTGAGGTCACCAAGGGAAATGAAAAGGAGTTAAGAATCTTCCCTTTTGCTTATTTTATGTAATCAATGAAACTTACCCTTGCTATTATGTTTGCATTGAAGGTGAAAATACATGTTCTATATGAATATGCATACAGATGACATGTTCTTTTATTTCTGTCTTACAACCCTAGTTCTATATGCCCTATAGTTTCTGAAATCTTTGTACTATCCATAGGAATTTAAAGATAGGATCATTTCTACACATTTACCACAATTGACAAGTTGCAATGAAACATATATATATATCTCATCAAGTATAGTTATTTCTATTTCCATAAGAAAAAAATCACAAATAAGAATTGCTGTTTTGAAGGAGTATGCAAAATTTAAGCTTTTAAAATTAGAGTTAGATAATTTTCCAAAACCAGTCAATCAAACTTCACATGCTCATCTTCATGATCTTACTGACTAGATGTTTTTCATGCTTGCTCCATAGCTAGTTGTTATAATATTATGTTTTGTTCTACTGTCTGGCTAGTACAATTCCATTTTGTTTTGACTTTTGTTTTTCTGGAACCAGAAATCCTTTCATATGCTTACTAATCATTTGAATTTCCTTTTTATGACTAGTCTGTACATAACCTTTGTTCATCCTTTTAATGAGATGCTTACCTTTATCCCTGAGTGTTTTTCATATTATAATTTTCAGTCTCTGTCACTTATGTTGCCCTTTTTAACATTTGTTTACATATTACAGCCAAACTGAAAATTCAGTGAGAAATCTTTCCATCCAACCAATTTTATAAGCACCATGCTGAAATTTATTCTAATATTATTGTTTATTAAAATTACATTTTTTGGGCTGGAATGATGGCTTAGCGGTTGAGGTATTTGCCTGCAAAGCCAAAGGACCCAGGTCCAATTCCCCCGGACCCACATTAGCCAGATGCACTAGGGGATGCATGTGTCTGTTGTTTGGTTGCATTGGCTGGAAACCCTGACACACCTATTCTCTCTCTCTCTCTTCTTCCCCCCTCCATCTCTGTCAAATAAATAAAAATAAAATATTTTAAAAGTACAGTATCAATCCAAGTATAATTATGAATTCTTCTATTTTGGTATGTCTCAGGATTTAGTATTGAAGGAGGATAGGAGAAAGCTAGCTTTTTAGGCTGTTTCAGTTAGGGATTGAAGCTCAAAGAGAACCATAAAATGCCACCCCACATGCTACCACAAAACTGGAATAGACCTACAGAACCCCCTGCAGACAACAGTCTACTGTGCTACCTAGGCGGGCTGATCCAAAGGGGCTGACTCTGAGGTTCGTCTTCCAAATTTACCAGCCAGTCAGGTCTTTCCCTTACATACCTGAATCTGATGCTTTGAAGGCTGCAGCCGGCCAGCCCCTTCCTCTCTCTGGACAGGACCTTCAGAGAGCATGTGTGTGCGTATGCATGAGAGAGAGAGAGAGAGAGAGAGAGAGAGAGAGAGAGAGAGAGAGCAAGAGAGAGTCCCTCTAACTCTTACCCTGTGCTGCTTGGACACATGTGAGACATGTGAGTCTGGGTGGGGGTAGGAGAGTATTATATTCTTTTTTTTTTTTTTTTTTTTTTTTTTTTTTTTGCGAAGTAGGGTCTCAGTCTGGTCCAGGCTGTCCTGGAATTAACTATGTAGTCTCAGGGTGGCCTCGAACTCTTGGCGATCCTCCTACCTCTGCCTCCCAAGTGCTGGGATTAAAGGCGTGCGCCACCACGCCCGGCTTATATTCTTCTTGATCTAAACTTTTCTACTTGCCTCTGCTTTATAGTTTGGGGTAACTTTTCACTTTAATTTCATGAATGCATCTCTGAATCTACCATGTGGGTGCTCTTACCAACTCCAGACTTGCTACCTGTGTACTTATTCTAAACTCTGGGTTAGCCATGACTCTAACTCTCTTCATCATTCATTTCTCTTCTGACTCTTTTAGTCTCTTTTTTGATATATGCCCTCTCATTTTTTTTCCCATTGAACCTCACCATTTGTCCTCTTTTCTCCTCTAAAAACACATGGTAGGGGCTGGAGAGATGGCTTAGCGATTAAAATGCCTGCCTGCTAAGCCTAAGAACCAGGTTCCAATCTCCAGGTCCCACGTTTAGCCAGATGCAGTGACTCAAGGGCGCAATGCCAGACTTGCCCACAAGGGGGCACACACATCTGGATTTCATTCACAGCAGCTGAGAGACTGCTGGCTCGCCCATTCTCTATCTGTCTCCCTCTCCCTCTCTCTCTGTCTCTCTCTGTGTCTCTCTCCAAAAATAAAAAAAAATAAAAAATTAAAAAAAAAAACATGGCAGATGCCATGTGGTTTCCTCCTAGCTCTCTCTAAACAAGCTCTGAGATTCTGCTTTCCACATGCCAACAGCTCCACTCTTATTTTCTTTAAAAGCCTCAGTTTCTGTCTAGTAAGTCCACATGCTTGCAGCTTTATCCTAATTTCTCTTTCAAAGCCTCAGTTCAATTCAGTTCAATTCCCCTCCACGTGTTTATGGCTCTACTCCAGGGTTTTTTTGTTTTTGTTTGTTTGTTTTTGTTTTTGTTTTTTTGGAGAGAGACAGAGAGAGAGGGAGAGGAAGACAGATAGAGATGGGCAGGCCAGCAGCCTCTCAGCTGCTGTGAACAAAATCCAGATGTGTGTGCCCCCTTGTGGTCAAGTGCAGCATTTCGCCCTTGCGTCACTTTGCATCTGGCTAAACGTGGGACCTGGAGATTGGAACCAGTGTTCTTAGGTTTAGCAGGCAGGCACCTTAACTGCTAAGCCATCTCTCCAGCCCCCTTTTTTCCCCCAAAGACCCTCAACTTCTCGTTTCTTTTGTCATTTTTAAGATTTATTTTCATTTATTTATTTATTAGAGACAGACAGAGGGAGAAAGAGATAGAGAGTGAGTGAGAATGGGTACACCAGGGCCTCTAGCCACACAATGCAAACCAAGTCCAGATGCATGCTCCACTATGTGCATCTGGCTTACATGGGTCCTGGAAAATCAAACCTGGGTCCTTAGGCTTCACAGGCATGTACCTTAACTGCTAAGTCATCTCTCTAGCACCTCAAGTTCTCTTAAATAAACCTTATAAACTATGCTACATTTTGTGATTTCTCCTTTAAATAAGCCCTGGAATTTGTCATTCCCCCCTAAATAAACTTAACATAATTGATCCTTCATGAATCTGTCTTTATTAATTCCTTATTAAAGGTAGGGCATAACCCAAAACTTGGGGATCATAAATTCTAGGAGACCCCTCTTGAACCCCCAAATCCTGCATCAATATGATTATATAAACATAACTCATTGTGAGAATAAGGTTTTTCCTCTTGAGTCCAAATGCTAACTGTTTCACATGGAGTTCTCAAGATTATTTTGGTGACTTTATGAATTTTATGAACTAAACTGGTACACTGATGCCAGTTTCTAATATTAATTAAAGGAAACCATGAAATTAGGAAGGATATTGTTTATGTTTTGATGAATGGCTCTCAAAATTCATACACTTGTTTTGAAAGATCCTAAGGAACCTTTAATTTTGGAAATAATAAACACAGAATAGATGTTTAAAATAATAAAGCAAGAAAAACATGCCAGTGATGGTATTGCTTAACAGAAAGAACAGTTAAACCATCAAAAAACTTTGTAAAAAATTTTAAACTTTGTCATTATTTTAACACCATGGAAAGTCATCTTTATACCTGTAAAAAATACATAAGAAATCTTTATATGGGGATTTTGTCTGATTATGACTAGTAAAGCTATTAAATATTAAAACTATTAAAGTGAATAAAGAACTATAAAAGCTATTAAAGTGACAAAACAACCCAAACTGGTTTGAACATGCAAGGATAAATACTGGCTCACAGAACTGAGATTCTGGAGTTGTGGAACTCAGATGTAGCTTGTTCCAAGAAAATGTATGATCTTATATCTTAGATTTGTATGGGCATTAATCTTGGGTTCAAATGGTAATATAATTGTAATAAGCGACAGGTTTATACCCTCCCAGGTTCAACTTTCTTACTTATAAGTTTAAGCCCTTCTCACATTCAATTTGAACAGAACTGCTATCTATCCAGTAATTTCCCAAAACCATCACACTGTAGGAATCAATGCTCATGTGAACTCTTAAAGCTAGAATAACAGTAGAGTCGCTCTCTTGTCCTGACATACCATATGCTTGTTCCTACATGAATTACTATAGACATCCTTGGACCACATAGTAGACTTTTCTGGTTGGAGATGAAATTCCCTGAGGACCACTTGGATTGAGGGGAGAAAATTTTGTGTGGCATTACATTTTAATGAATAAAGATGGACAAATGCTAGGAAACTGAAGCACAAATATTTATCATAAGAACAGATATTCCGAGCTCAGTGTTTTATGGTCGTTTCTTTCAAAGTCTGCCTGCTTGGGTTCATTTCTTCAGTTCACATGTAAAGCACAAAGTGGCACATGCATCTGGATTTCCTTTGCAGTAGCAGAAGGCCCTGGTGTGTCCATAATTCACACTCTCTCTCACTCTCTCTCTTAAATAAATAATAATGTTCTAAGAATAAATACTGTTTTCCAATAACAACCTTACCTATAGGCTCCCAGAAGGAAAACATCTATGAAAAGATCAAAAAGTCACTAGTTCCCCTAAACTCTGTCAATCTCTAGTAACTACATACTCTCCTCCCCACACTCCCATCTAGCTTCTTAATAGTTCTTAGAAACTAGCCAGGCATTAGTGAGCCTTTAGGCATTTCAGAAAATCAAGTTTGGAATTTTATTGGATAGTTATTAGTTAATGATTAGGATGGAGAATATTCATCTTCACTGAAAAGATCAAGAGAATTTCTGTAACACAGAGAGTGAGGAACAATGGGTGGCAGATGGTAAGAAGCCATCTCATATGTTAAATCTATAGAACAGAGTGTCTGCCCTCTGCTTCTCTACATTCTTTAACAGTGAATAATTACATCCTTACTTCAAGTGAACATACATATTCTTCACTTTAAAAGGGCATATGGGAAGGGAATAGTATATAATAGACACTTGGGAAAATTACAATAAGATGTCATAGACAATAATGAAGATGAGATTTCAAATAAGAGAGATTCATTCCCTCTACAAATATTATTGAAAAAAAACTTCATTTCTCAGTTCTAAATATTAGTAATACTTATGAGATATTGTGCTCTTGAGAAATGCTTCTCTCTTGACTTCCTCAGACATACAAATTTCCTTTTGGTACTATCCCAGCCTCCATTCTTCCCACCAAGTGGCCATAGTATTCCAGGGATATCCTGAAATATGTGAGGCTGACAGCTGGAACTTCAGATTGGTCTTCAACAAAACAAGCAGCTCTGAGATGTCTGCTGAAGGTTTGGTGTTTCACCCATACTTACCCAGCATGCACTATTGAGGGGATAAAGATAGAGGTGTGGGAGCAGGTGAGGAATCACTTCTCTATATGTGTCCAAAGTTCACATCTACTAGGTCCAGAAGAACATTTCTGTATAATGTGGTAGGGGTCAGAGAAGTACCTGAGGAACTCTGAAAGAACTAGATGAATATTTCTTATGTTATCTCATGTAGCATTTAGTAAATACCTGCTGAATAAATGGAAAAAAAATATACTGTTATAACTATCACCTTTATCTGTCCAGAAGAATCCTATAAACTTTATAGGTATAGTGTCATTTTCTGATTGAATGGTAAATCAAGAAGAGCATCAACATGTAACAGGTATGCTGTATACATCTCAGACCTACACCCATGTTTTTATCACTGATCATGACCTTTTGCTTCAATTTGAGCAGTTTCATAAGGTGAAATAAACCTCTCTGGGGAATCTAGACATCATTCTGAGTTTAACCAGAGAAATGAGCCAGCCCATGGTCTCATTATTATAGGGAACTCCCCAGGTAAAAGGCAAAGTCCATTTCCCTTTTGTGACTTAGTTCCTATATGATTTATATGAGTGTACAGTCTCCTGGATCTGCAAATATATAGATTCTTTATTATCCAAAATGACTTTGGATATTCTCAGTTTGAAATCAAGCCTAATATAGCATAATTTAGAATTATATCTCAAATTTTCTTTTGCTGGTAGAAATAATTGGGGAAAAAGTAGCTTGAGATTGAGGGCTTAGAAAATGGAAGTAAATGATGTTCATCATTTGCTATGGAAAGATTCTCTCTGAATCAGAGGTGGCCTTAGGGATTTAAACATTTTCTTTTTTCATTTAATGTGCACAGAGAGAGAGAGAGAGAGAGAGACAGAGAGGGAGTGAGAGATCACTTCTGTTAGGTTATATATTATATTACATCTATCTTACAGAAGAGAGGAATCACTGCTCTTGGATATGAAATAATTGCAGCCAGTGGTAGGATGCCATTCCCCATCTCAGCAACTTCAAAGATTGCCAGGCACTCCTAGGTACCTTAGACTTATTAATCTGTGGATTTTCAAATGACCAAATAACTAAGAAAATTAGCTGTGAGTCAAGAAGAGAACTAAATGTAGGAGGAGGAGGTTCACAACCAGAGGTAGAGAAGTTTAAGAAATTTTGTAATAAACAATGAGAAGGTTATATCATAGTCTGGCTTCTGTTCACCATGGGCAGTACTGGAGCAACTTTCAGAGCAGACCACATTTTCAAGTTCAAGTTCCTCCATGCAAGAAAATCCAGTAGCTTTATCTTTCCACTGGGATAGTTCAGTTGCTCTGCATCTACAGGGCCCAACTATTTGAAGCCAATGTGTGACATTGTGAGATTATGCCTGATTGCACACATAGCCATCAGAAAGAATAAGGAAATGATGGCCAATTTGGTATGGCTGATTTGAGGCACAAAAGATTTTATGAACTTTCATGTCAATCATTACACAGCTTTAGATTCTCAAAATGGATGCTTCTGAGATGCAGAATAGTTAAGGCATGAAATCACCAGCCATTTCTAAAATAAAGGTAACATAAAATTAATGTGAATTAAATATATATATATAAAGTAGATATGCAGTAACTGTAATGAGTTTAATTAATTTTTATATATACCCCAAGAGGTATTTGAAATCAGATATCAAAAAACCAAAAAGAGGAAAGGAAAATAAATTTTATTTTCCCATCACAGCTTCAGTCTCTGCAGGTGCTAGCTGTCAGCTCCAGATCAGACAAAATGAAGTGATGTGAGGTCAACTGCCCACTGTTAAAAGTGAGAGCTGAAAATAAAGCTAGAAGGGACAAGGAAATTACACTTCCACCAGCTCAGTGCCTCTCCCTTGGTGCCATATCAGAGTCTCCCAGGAGAATGAACAAATCCTTGTACAAAGTCACATTCCAGTTCAGTTACATGAGAATTGCTAGCAGTAAGACTTTTGTTAGGCTTCCTAGGTGATTTACAAGGATACTGTCCTAGGGGAAACAGGAAGAAACAGCAATCCCAATCCTCCTTCCTCTTTGGTTACTTCCCAAGCTCAAAGTTAGCAAGTTTTGGCGGCAAGAGTCAATAGTAGCTTTGCCTGAAAAATCAGTTCATGTCAATTCATGCTCAGTTTCACCTCCCATATACAAAGATCCTATCTCTGCTTTCAAAGAGTTTGTGTCCAGATATAGAATGTGATTTGCAACCACAAATAATTGGTTGTGAGTTAGGACAATGAGAGTAATCATACTTGTAGCCCCAAAACAGCAGAAAACAATGGGGATACACAAAGTCTCAGGAGAGGAGGGAGACAAACTGCTTATGTGGGAAAGAAAGATTCTCACATAAGGCACTGTATCCACAAAGATCTGGAAGCTAAGAAGCCAAGCACATATTTCCACATGATTGGTAGGCCAAGCAGCTAGGGCATAATGTATATCCAAGAGTTGGATCAGGTAGTTCAAGGAGGTTCTCCTATTTCAGATGTCCAAACAGTTCTGCTAGGCCTAGTATTTGCTTTTAGGATTCTATTTGTCCTATCAATTACTGTAAGAAATTACAATTATCACCTAACACACACGGTCCCCAAAAGGGAATGGTTAAAAGCCCACTGTTGCTGTGACATCCTGCTGCAAGGAACTTGATGAGGTCAACAGAGCTATTCCCTTGGCATTCTGGGCCTCTATTAGGCTCATAAAAGAGAGATTTTGCACAGTAGAAAGCTCATTTTTATTTTACAGATTTATGAGGGCAGCCAGTCTGACTGGTGAAAATGTCAATCAATTCTTGTCTTAAAAAAAAAAAAAAAAAAAAGAACTGAAATGAGAGGTCAGCCAGCCTTGAAATCATTGTAATCCATGTAGGAAAACTGAGCATAAGGGTTACAAATTAGAGAAAAACTGGTCATGGGAGTGAATCTGCTTTTATAGTCTAAGTAATTAATTCTTCTTCAAAATATGTATCAAATTTCCCAACTATAATTTCACAGGCTGCCACTCAAGAAAAGATGGCTACAGGTATGATATCTCACAATTAGCATTCTTAAATATAAACACATTAGTATTTGGGGCTAGAATTACACTGTAGGTTTTATAGTAAGTATGATAACCAAGGGCAGGCATATAAATCACATCTGAAGGACTCTGATGGTTTCATTCATCATGTGTTGAACGTTTTGGGATGCTCTGATGCTATAGACACTTCTATTCCTGCCTCTGATTGCCTATATCCAATAAAACAGTGGCAACTCATTAATCAGACTCCAAAAATCACTGGATAGTGTGTCACTAACTATAATTTTCATTACATCAGATGACAGAGAAATGGCAGCAATATGTACACCCACAGCCAGCATGGCTGGTCAGCAACAGGAACACTGAGCATTCTTTTCCCTGTTAAATAGGCCCACTGGGATAGTGAACTATTTTGTTCATTTGCTAAAGGAGGGTATAACTCTATTCCAGGCTGACCTGGAACTCACAGCCATCCTCCTACTTTCAGCCTCCCAGCGTCCTGGGATTAATAGCGAGAGTCACCAGACCCAGCTTGAACTATTTCTTTACCACAGGTAAGGCTAGTGATTCAGAAAACACAAAATTAGAAAGCCCCTGGCTGCCATGACATGCAATTCCTGTTGTTGTCTAGGAAGGACAATCAGAGTTCGGGATGCCTGTGACCCACCTTTCTTGCACTTGTGTCTAGCTGACCAGCAGCCTGATGCCTCACCATGCTGCATTTCCTCAGCAGGAAGAGAAACAGTACTCACTAGATGGACCCTGTCCCACATTCGCTGGGTGAATATGGACAAGGCAACTAACACAGAACCCAGCAAAACTCAGAAGGTGAGTGTTCAATAAGTACTCACCACCAGCATGATTTATCAGTTCCTGTCCGCATTTAGGTCACAGGCACAGTTCTAAGCTTGGCTGATATGTTAGGGAGCTGCTTACAAAATTGAAAAAGGAAACCATGAGAATGTTGATAACAAATTCACATGAAATATACAGATTATTGTAATGTGTGTCTAACATAGATGTATAGAAATATACAAGCATAACTGTGTGTGACAGATTGATATTTAGATAGAAGACCTTCATACTAACTCAAATTTTTCTGACTTGGAAGTGTCTAGAGAATTTTTGTACTTACAATAGTAACTAAATTTGCACATGTATATATGTATGTTGCATGAGGGGAAAATGGCATTTGTGGGTGAGACCTGAGGGGAGACAAGGAGAGCCAGTGTCAGGACAGGGTGTGAGGTAGCAAAAGCATTCACATAATGTGAAAACTGCTATAAAAAGCTGACAATCTACAGGAAAGAATGCTTTGAAAATAATGAACTCGTGTTCTTTTCTCATTAAAGGTACAGATAAATAAACATAAATGGAAAGTAAAGCACACAAAAATGACTCAAAGGCTTTGGTCATAAATATGTGTTAATTAAAAATTTATTCCAATTAATTCATGCAAAGCTCATGGCCTCCACTGGCAATGCGGCTAGGGACTGTTCTGCTTTCTCTATAAACCCAGTATTCATTTTCACAGCAGAGTAATGATCTGGAGCCTAAAGCTTGGATTGGGCCAGAAACATAGGTCAATGTTAGAACAGTCAGTGGCTTCAGGTCTTATATCCAAACTCCTGTATAACCATCACAGCTGCCTATACATCTCTTTTGGGAGCTACAAACCCTCATTACCCTATGAGATTGGAGGCTGTTTTTTATTTGAGGAAAAGGGAATTTGAAGTCTTTAGACAAGCTACTTGCTGAATAAACTTCAATGAACTTATATTAAGATGATGGCTATAAACACTACTGTCGAAGCTATGGATGCTTTCTAAGGCAGGAAATATGTTCCCTGGGACTATTCTCCACCACTGAGAAGTTAGGACAACTGCTGGTACACTGACGTCTTAAACCCCCACTGCCCCTTTCCTCAGCTAATAACCCCTTGGAGTCTTGGCTCTGCTTCTTTACAAGGGGAAATGGTACCAATCTATCAAGATAGTCATGAAGATTGTAGATAGCATGGAATATGCCAGGCACAATTATAGTCAGCAACTCTACCATCAACAAAAAGTGTGTCCCAATACAGGCAGATATAATCATATTAACCTCAACTGGGACATAGTGTAAATTAAACTGTAGAGCAAATCACAATAATTGAATGTCGGGAATGGTGAGTTAATTACATGTTTGTTTAAAATATTATTTGAGCACGGGGTGTGGAGGTCAGGGTGTGAGAGGCAGAAAAGTTAAAATAAGACTCCCATGATTCAAACTTTGGGATCTTAAAGTTGCCGAGATCTGCTCAGGAAATTATCATATGTTGGAAAAAAGAGAAAGAAAGAAAGTGAAGGGGAAACAGGAACTCATGCATAGGCTTTCAGTTGTATTTTTTTCTTCCAACAAGAGAACCAATATTTAGGAGAAAGCTTGATTAACCTGGTCTGGCTTCCATGTGACATGACTGCTATACTATTTAGCACTATAAAATACTTCATTATACTTTAGAACCTGGATCATTTCCACTATTTTGATTGACATGGAAATATATGGTTTTCCAGGTTAACATCAGAGATGTTTCAAATATAGTTTTAAAAATTCATGAAAGCCAACATTTTAATTATACTTTATTACACTTAGATATATGGAAGAGGTGAAATGGAAAAAAATGGAGAAAACAGTTCTCTTCAATTCTATAGTCTGACCAATGATGGCTTTTCCAGTAATTAAAGTATTCACCACCTACTCACAAGACCCTGGCTCTGATTGTTATAGAAGCCAGAGGCTGAGCTGTGAATGCCATTGCCTACAGTTGCAAGATGTAAAGGTAAACTTGATTAGGGAAGAGATGTCATTATTCTTTCTTTGATGCAATTTGGTTAACTAGTATGTCTTGAACATTACAGGAGAGGTGGAAAAGAACAGACTATTCTCCTTGTCAGCTAGTATCTTGGATATTTTGTCAAACATTCCGGTTGTCTTAAGAAAATGAAACGCAGTTCAAATTATGAACTTTTTGCTTCTGCTGTGTGGGCAGACAGGGGAGTAAGTGTAGCTCTCATTTCTCATCATCTTTCTCTGTTAATCACTTCTTATTGTCAGCACTTTTCTCTCACAGTCCTCTTCCTATCTGCTAATTTGCTATCGGCTGAGAAACATCTGTTAGGATGATGCATAAAGTAAGTGAAAGGTACTGTGAGTTTCTACTATGGGTAAAGCCTATTGACTTTATTAGAGGGACTGTGTGAAGAATATGTCAGAAGAGATTTTCAGTTTCTTGATTATGTGTTGAATAGGAAAAGTTGGCCAAAATGTGTTCTCTAAGTGAGTAAGAAGGGCTACATATCTCATTACCCAGCTGATGGACGACAGAGTGGAGTAACAAGCACACAGATGAACAGACACTGAGTGGAGGAGCAGAAAACTGACCTCAACTGATTTCCAAACCATCAGAAATCACTCTTGAGGGTTTTCCTGGATGAGCCTGTCCTCAACAATCTTCCAGGCATGGGACCTCATCCCGGTGCCTCTCCCTTAAGGGGATGTGTCACCTCTCTTCCCATCACTGATTGATCAGATACTGGGTAGGGCCCTAGCAAGGCCTTAATGGATCAGCCAAGTTGGGAGATGCTGAACAAGTAGTTTGTTTACGGGTGGTGAGCGTGA
The DNA here is from genome assembly GCA_036365145.1 of Orientallactaga sibirica. Taxonomy (NCBI): domain Eukaryota; kingdom Metazoa; phylum Chordata; class Mammalia; order Rodentia; family Dipodidae; genus Orientallactaga; species Orientallactaga sibirica. The sequence continues at coordinate 26,258,380 of JAEOAD010000011.1, forward strand.
CAGGCAAACCACAGGGTCCCCTTGTTCAGTACAATGGGTGAGGTGAAAGAATCAGCTGTCAGGGCAGCAAGAGGCCTCATTTTTATTCTCTGCTGCATAGGGTGCCCCGTACTGTAGCCAACATTTGATTGTGATTAATTTGTCAGGGATGGCTGTACAATGGAAATGGAGAAATTGATTGCCAATTACAGCTAGTCTTGTCTCAGACTGCTTGGCAAAGTAATGCCTTTCTGCAGGTCTGACAGCCCAAGACATGCTGGATTTGGCCTGTGAGGGAAAGAATACACTCTCAAGTGTATTTTAAAGATGGAAAAAAGGTCAAAGGTGACTCATTTCTTTGTTGTTGTTGTTGCTTTTTTTGGTCACCCTTCAGGAGACTTCCTGATGTGTGTCCTGGCCTTCTTGACAATCACCACAGGGAAGGGGGGTGCTAAGATGTTTGCATTGCATTTAGTTAGCTTCAAATGCTCTGTACCAGTTTAAGTCTGAGCAGAATGAGTAAAAGGTGTGAAAAAGTTCTTTTCACACTTCACACCAAACAGGTCCAAAAGAAAGTGTACCTAGGACTCCCTCGGAGATGTCCTGAACATGTTGATTGTGGACGACTAGAAAATGCAAGTAGGCATGCCATCTTTATTCTCTTGCTTCCAAAAGACAATATACAATTTCACACTGGTAGCTAACACAAAATCACTAGTGTTTCTTAGCCATCATAGAAGAATTGAACACTGTCTCAAAGGAATTGATTCATAAATGAAGAGATGACTTTGACTGTCAAACCCTGTATTCTCATGATCATATTGGCTTTCAGATGTGAGTGAGATGACAGACAAAATAACATTTTGCACTTGAAAGAAATCACTATCAGACTGATATTGGTAGCTATGTCTCTAAGAAATTCCTATGGACCACAGAAACACCTGAGCTGCAACTGTCCAAAGCCTCACTATTAATTTATTCATTTATTCTCACAATACAGGATGTGCTCACTGGGAAGGCAGGAGTTGGGTAAGATACGACCTGTTTCAGTCAATGGAATTAAATCTTATTGCCATTATGTTGTAAAGAATAGATGAAAAATGAACATAACTATTCAAAAACAAGATTAAAAATGAAACTTTTAACAACTTAAAATTTACCTACTGACAATAATATTTGAAATATAGAAATGCTATATTCTCTCAAATAAATAATATGCTCTCCATTGTATATAATATGTACATAAAGACAAAACCTATATAATAGCTAATGTAAACTTATATATAATAGGTCACGATTGACACACATAACTTTACAATGTACAGACATAAAGTAATAAAAAAACTAGATATTATTTGAGAAAAAATGAAGAGTGACTAATTTAATTAGATATCTACTTAAACTTAGATATATGTTTAATGTATACATTATATAAAAACAGATATTTAAGCATACCTAATATACAACAGTGTTAGTAATGTATGTACATAAAGATATGTATTAATATAATTATGTGCATATATGCACATGTTTATATTTTCATGTCCATATACAAATGGTTTAACATATGTATAGTTGCATATTTAAAATATAATTACACCCTGAGACTACATAGGTAATTCCAGGTCAGCCTGGACCAGAGTGAGACCCTACCTCGCAAAAAACCAAAATAAATAAATAAATAAATAAAATATAATTAGGTCACTAGAAGAAAAAGGGTGAATTTTTACAAATCTAGCAATGGGAAGGCCTTTCTAAATTAGAAAAAAATATTGGGAAAAACTGAAAACATTATTAAACTTATAGGCTTACATAAAAATTTTTAAATGTACAAGAAACTGAGTGTGGTGGTACAGCCTTTATTCCCAGCACTAAGGAGGCTGAGGTGGAAGGAAGCAGAGAATTAGAGGTTAGCCTCAGGCTACAGAGCGAGAGTCCCAAGTAAGCCTGGGCTAGAGTGAGACACTCCCTTAAAAAAAAAAAATATATATATATATATATATGAAACTCAATGGCAACTGCATCTTACAAGACATACTGGCAGTTAAAGTTGGGAAGAGTTTTTTTTTTTTTTTTTTTTTTTACAGTTCTTTTAATATTTTATACTTATTTATTATTTTTTAAATATGTTTGTTTCTTTAATAATTTCAAGCTCTTCTTTATATAAAAAATTGTCCCTTCATCTCACACTACAGTGGGAAACATTAGTGACATATGCATGTTCAGATATGCCAGTAATATGTCTTTTTTTTTTTTTTTTTTTTTTTTTTTTTTGAGTAGAAGTCTCTTGAGGTTGAGTGGTGCACATGTACCCATTATGAATCATTAGCCAAGGCCAGCTGGTAGCTCATTTCAGTGCATTGGGAAATTATTTATTTCTGTGTAGCAGTTACCATACTAGAAAGTGAGGGGACAGGTAGACAACATCATCCCAATTCACTGATACTTTACCATCTAGACCCTCTAATGAGTTGCCATGTTTGGAAATAAGAGTGAAAATACTTGCTAAGTACACTTACCAGGTACTTTGAGGTAGACAATCCCTAGCATACAAGTGACTTGACCAATCATTTGGCAACTTGATTATCCGCATAGAGTCTCTCAAGAATCTTAGGGATGAATAACTTAAAACATGATCATTTGTAGAGATATTGCTGTAGGATAACTAAAAAGAGGATTAATGCAATCATCAAAAGATTGGATCTTGCCATTAGAAAGAAGACTTATTTGTATGCATGTACTGAAAGGATGAAATATAAGAACTCTAACTTACAAGTTGTCATCTTACACAAAGTTTCTCATTTGATTATTTAAATCACCATCTATATTCTCACAAGACAACCATTCACTAAACACTATGCTGGGGACTGGAACATGGAGATTACCAAAACCATACATTAAGCCTTGTAAAATGATCCCTGGCAATATATCTGAAGTGCAAAGTGGAAGGCTGGACACGAAGGAGAGCTGCAAGTGAGATAGAAGCTGTGATGTGGAAGCACCTGGTCACTCAAGGACAGAACAAAGAGGAAGGTGAACAAAGGTGAGTCCACATGTCCCAGCTCATTCTACAGCCAGTGTCTGTCTGGGAATGGCTGCTCTGCCATGAGCTGCAGTCTACTTGCTATGGCCCTGGAAACTGCCATCTTTCCCTGTTGCTCTTCCTCTTTCCCTTTTCCCATATTTCCTGTTTCCTCCCTTTCAGTAAAATGACCATTGGTTGGGATTGAGGTCTGTTGGGGGAAAGATTGACTAGGATACACCCCAAGCCCCAGACACATGCATGCTAGGTAGGTCCCACTACTGTCTTTAACATATACAGAGAGAGCTAAGAGAAACATTGCTACATACATATTTTTATATTTCCTGGATCCCTGGATACATACTACTGTTTTATCTTGGCAATGAGGCATATTTTCATTGTTTTATGAAGGGTGGAAAAAGCTGATGCGTCTTCATTTTCTTCTATATACAACAGGGGAAAACAGCTACACTGTGCATTTCTCATTCTTTTTTCACTATGGATGAGAGGGTAAGCTATTTGTGAAGTTGAAGAAAGAATTGAGAAGCTATAATTTAGAATGTTAACCTTTCCCTATGGCAGTACCAGCAGATCTTACTGGCTTGCTAAGGGATTCAGATTCTGCACAAGCCTGGAGCCCCCGCCCCCAACCAGCCTCTCCCAGGATTCTATTAATTATATGCAAAGTGCTGGCATTTACAAGGTTGGTCAAATGCCTGACTTTTCAAACTTGAGCATTGGCAGTGGGCCAGCGGCACCATAAAGCACAGGATGAGCCCCTTTCTGTGGGTTAATCATACAAGAAGATTTATTGGAGGAGGGCTGTAACTCAGCTAACTGGTAAGTAATGCATTTTGTTTTACAAAGAAGATTGCAATATACTTAGGCTTCAGAATCTAGTAGGCAATTTCAACTAAAATAAAAATCCTCCCTTAGATGGGTGCACGTGTCAGCTTTTTCTTTAAAGGGAGCTGTGATAATAAAGTGGAAGAAGTGTTGATGTGATGTAGAGAAAGTTGTTTGTGCCCAAACTTTCACTGTTAATTAAGTTGTCATAAGTTACAGATGGCAAAACCAATGGCCTGATGTGGAATAATCCTCATAAATGAGACTTTGCTAAGAGAAGCAGCTTGGGTGGGAAGAGACAGAGATGGGAGTGGGGGGGGCTATGGAAAGTAAGGGTGTCCTCTTGTTGGTATCAGTTGTTGGGACTCTATTCTTTTCAGGCTGAACTTCAGTGTATCACCTTTCTTGTCTTCCTATAGCAGGATATGTATGATAAAATAGCTTCCATTTTCCGTAACAGGAAGTTTAGAACTGACATTTGAAGAAGAGATTAGTTCGGTAGATTATTCTGGACTGTCATCTCAAATTTGACACATTCCAAGAATCTACCCTATAGTAGGCATTAGTAACAGCTCTTACATGTAAACACTGCATTTTGCTAGGCAAATCACTCAGCAACACTGGCTCCCATGTTTACCAGGTTAGGAAAGTAAGAATCCAGTATGATTTCCATGATGACTACCAGCTCCAAGAACCCATGATCTTAGAAATTTAAAAATGTGAATGTGAATGTGGAAAGCGTGATGGCACACACCTTTAATCCCAGCACTCGGGAAGCCAAGGTAGGAGGATCACTGTGAGTTCAAGACCAGCCTGATATTACATAGTGAATTCCAGGTCAAACTGGATTAGAGCAAGACCTGACCTCGAAAAGCTATTCTTTGTATTTGAAGCAATCAAAAGAAGCACTAGCTTTCTTCCTTCCGTAAAACAAGCATCAGGGTAATGTTTATTCTCCAAGATTTCCTAGGAAGGAAGATTAAAACTCTCCTATAGTGAAATATGATTTGATTTTGCCCATCTCATCTGCTGTTAAAACTGAGAACCTCACTTTCAAGAATACACGTAAGTACAAATATGTGTCACTCTTACTACAAGCTTTGATTCACTTACAAGAAAGAGATAGTGCTTCCTTATTACTCTTAGAGCCCAGAAGAGTTTAAGCAAGTTGACTTCATTTGTAAACAACTGGCTACCATGGTTATGGATAAGTAGGATGGATGTAGAATGCATGATGCAATTACAGCTCTCATTTCCAGACAGTTGAATTCACGGGTCTTATCACAGCATCCAAAGGCTACTGAAAAAAGACAGAAAACTTTCAAAGAAAACAAAGAGAGGCAGAAGTAAGCTAGCACAAAGTGAGGAGGTTCTTGCAATAGGGATTTCTAACTAGAATCACCCAGGACACAAGTAAAGGCTCCTTCAAATAGTGAACTATTTAGATAACAATGTAGGCACTACTGCAGAAGCTAAGTGACAGTACTGAACACAGCAGAAGATAATTGGTAGAAGAGCCATATGTACTCAAGGAGTTCTGGAAGGAGAGAACTAATGACAGCTACAGCAGAAAATAGTTCCTACAAACAATAATACTATTAGTATCATAACTGCCCAGTGCATATCTGCACATCTGACCTCTTGATAAGTACTTTAGTCAGCGATATAATTAGTCTTTTCAGCAAACCCATGCTATAGGCATTATTATCCTCATTTGACAGTTGAGTCTGCTGACCCATAAAGAGATAAAGCATTCACCAGAGGCTACACAGATAAGAAGAGAAAGTGCTATAATTTACATGTAGATAAAAAAAAAAAAAAAAACACCAACAGCCATGTCTATGCCATTTGTATCTGCATTCTCTTTTTTAATATTTTATTTGTTTATTTCTGTATTTGAGAGAAAGAGAGAGCTATATGTGAGAGAAACTCCAGATATATGTGCCACCTTGTGTAAATAGCTTATGTGCATACTGGGACATTGAATCTGGGTCCTTAGGCTTCACAGGCAAATGCCTTAACCACTAAGCAATCTCTACAGCCCTGAATTCTCTTTCTTTAATATTCCTTGGATCTCTGACAGAACACTGATGTGGTAATGCCCAGAAACATATTACACACAGTGATAGACATCACACAAATCAGACATAAAAGCCATGCACAGAAAGCAACTCTTAGAGAAAGCTGAGAGAAACCAAGGCATCCAAGCATGGCAAGGTACATTGTTTCAGAAGGATTAGAAATGAGCTATGAGATGTGACTGGATCACTTATATAATTATACTGAATACAATTGCTTATAATTATTATTCCAAAGTAAAAATAGCTCAAAAATCCATTAACTGATGAATAAACAGAATGTTGAATATATGTATGTACACTAATGAAAAAGAAATAAATGGATGCTATTTGCCATATTATGGATATAAACCATAAAAATAGTATGCTAAAAGAAAAATAAGTCACAGAATTCCACACAATTTATGATTATCTTTATATGAGATACCCAAATAGGCAAATCTACAGAGACCAAGAATAGATTAGTAGCTGCCTAAGGCTGAAGGTGAGGGGCAGATAGGGATGGGTACCTAATATGGGGCATCTTTCAGCACTAATGAACATTTTCTAAAATTATATTATGATAATGGTGTACAGCTAAGTGAACATACTAAATGCACTTTAAAAGAAAAACTTGTATGTCATATGAATTATATTTCAATAAAACTAATCTTAAAAATTGGACTTTATTATTAATTCACTTTTTAGCTATCCCTGTCAAACCTAAATGGAATAATTCTTAAAGGAAGTCAAAGAAATAGAAACCAGAGTGTGATAGATATGAGTGGTGATTGAATCCAGAGTCTGTTCTCTAGAGTGGTGCAAACAGGTCAATACCTGTTCTTTGCAATTTGCTTTCTATTTATTTTTTAGTTATTACAGAAATATTGGTCCATACTTACTTTCCATCCAGAATTCTTTCAGATCCTGTTAGATAAGAAGAACTAATCTTGTAGTTAAAATTTTTTTTTATATTTATTTTATTTATTTGAGAGGGAGAGATGGAGGGAGGGAAAATGGGCACACCAGGGCCTCCAGCCACTGCAAACAAATTCCAGACACATGTACCACCATGTGCATCTGGCTTATGTGGGTACTGGGGGATTGAACCTGGGTCCTTAGGTTTTGGAGGCAAATGCCTTACCTGCTAAGCCATCTCTCCAGACCCTAGTTCAGCTTTATAATCTAAGTCATTACAAGAATGGAAATCTTGAATAAAGGAAAAATGAGTTTTACTAAAAATGTAGTTGCTTAGGAAGAAGTGCCAGACCATTAGGTATAGCCAAATTCATTTATAACATATAACTAAGATAAACTAAGATAAACACATTGTAGAGGTGGGGCAACTTTATGATGATTTTATTAATTTCATTTCAATTTGTAGTCACTTATAGGGAACTTGCCCTATTGGTGATGCTGACATAGAAGACAGGTATCATTAATTTCAAACATTCTAAGAAGACTTGCTTTGACTATATAGTGAATTTACTCATATTTATATTATTGATTCTCTGTAATATTTTCCTTCAACTATGATCACTCACTGTCCAAAGCTCACATTTTCTAGAGTTCCTGAATGCATGATGCATAAGATGTTGATGCAACTGCTCAGGTCTGCTGTTAGGTAGGCTTATATACGGATGGGACAAAGGGTGTCACAGAAACAATTGACAGTAGACTCCTTCAAAGATTTTGATGGAAATGGTGCAGAATGACAATATAGCAAAACAATACTCATGAATTCTAATGATAAAATCTTAAGCATCTATTTATAAACCTGAAAATTTTGCAAGGAGTGTTGCACCAAAATTATAAACCCAATTCAGGTGATGTACCAATATTTAAATATGCTGACTGACCACAAGTAATATTGGTCTTTTTTCAGTTACCTTAAAAATCCCACACTCCCTGATAACAAAGATTTCAGGATGAGGGTATTTTATCAAAGAAGATACTATTATCCACCATCTCTTCTTACAAAATAAGCAGCCACTCACTGATTCTGCTTCTAAATCAACAAGGAGTGCCTATTGTCCTGTCCTATTGAGAAGTACATCAAAACAATCCCCTTGTTTATCCATATAGCAGAATTGTAGTTTAGTACATGTATCTTAACCTAGATTAAAATTTATAACCTCTTTCCAATTTTGTTTTGTCATGAGACCATTTTTTTTTCCATTGAAAAGTAAATGAAAGGCACTCAAAATGACAAATGCTACTCTGTATCTAGGGACTGTAAGACAGAGAATATGCCTTCTTTAACTATTATTTCTACCCAAGCCAGGGTAGATAAGTCAGTTAGAAAAATGGTTTTAGGAAGCCAGAGCAAGCACTTGACATTGCAATATATTCCTAGATCCTTGAATGATGTTGTAAAAATCCTCCAACAAGGAAAATACTTTGCATCTGTTAGCAAAGAGATGAATAAACACCTATATTCACTAAGCCACTGTATTTTGGATATCCATTAATATGGTACCCTAAGAATATACTATCATCCAAATACATTCCAAGATACAGATATTAAGGTCAGAGAAGATAGGAATTTCCATTATTTTCTCTCCTACTCAGAATAGTGGCAGAAGTCTTAGCTAAAGCAGTAAGACAACAGAAGGAAATCAAAGGGATATAAATTGGAAAGGAAGGGCTCAAATAATCCTTATTTGCAAATAATGTGGATCTATACATGAGACTCTAGAAACTCCACCAGATCACACAGTAGATAAACACTGTCAGCAAAGTGGCAGCATACATAAATCAACACACAAACATCAGTATCTGTCCTACACATATATCAACGATTAATGGGCTAAAAAAGAAATGAGAGAAACAATCCCATTCAAAATACCCCAGGGGAGGATACTTTGGAATAAACCTAAGGGAGTGAATGAGTTCTATAATGAAAACTTTAAAACTATGAAAAATAACTTGAGGAAGACAGAAAATGGACAGATCCCTTTTGCCCATGCTCATGGATCAGGAGAATTCATTCTGTGAAAAGGGTCATTCTACCAAAAGCAACCTACAATTTATTCACTCTTGGTGGAACTGTAAATTGGTGCTGCCAATATAGACATCAGTGTGGAGGTTTCTCAAAATAATGGAAAATAGCACTATCATATGACCCAGCTATACTACTACCGGGCATACACTCAGAGTACTCTGAAATCTTCCACACAGATATTTGTACATCCATGTTCATTGCTGCTCTATTCACAATACAAGGAATGGAACCAGCCTAGAAGGCCACCAAGTGATGATTGGAAAATGAAAGAATGGTTTTATTCAACTGTAAGGAAAAGTGAAATTATGAAATTTTCAGGAAAACAGATGCAACTGGAAAATATACTATTCACAGTAATCCAAGCTCAGAAAGATAAATGCTGCCTGTCTTCTCTCATATGCAGATATTAGCTTCTATTTTATACAGTTGTCTTCATGTGTGACAGTATATGGAACCCATGAAAAGCAAAAGAAGTCCATAAGAATAAAAAAGGAGGCATTGGAGGGAGTGTAGTTGAATGCCTGTGATAGGAAGGTGGAAGGAAGAATACTGGGGTGGACAGATTTAAAAGGGATGCAGGGAAATGGGAGAGAACAGCGAGTAGATGGGAAGCTCAACCAAACCTAACAATTCATGGAAAAGCCATATGGAAGCTTATACTTGATAAGCTTAAAAGAGAATAATTAAAAGAAAATAAAGAGATTGAAAAAAAGAGTTGCCCTGCATAGCTGGATAAAGCTGATCCTCAGAACCCTAGGATTTTAAATGGAACACTAGTGCCAAGGGTGGGCTATCTATCTGTGAATTATTGGCCAGGAAACCTCCAAGACAACCACTAAGCAATTTACACTTGTGTTAGTTGCCCACCAGAACTAGATGGTAAGATCTTATAACTGAAGATACCATCCACTCTAATAGCAGGATGCAGAGAAATCAAGCTGTAACCTTATACCCATAAAAAGAAACTCTCAGCCATGCTCTAATAAGTAATCCAGTGAACTCATTGAGTTATCAAACTAGTAATAATAATAACAATAATAATAATAATAACATAAATATAACAGGGAGGTTATTTGGGAAGAGGAAGGGGATCATCCAAAGTGGGAGAGGCTAAAAGCGGGTAATGAGGGGCTGAGAGGATATAATAAAGTATTATGAGCGTGTATGAAAGTGTCATCGTGAAACCCATTATGTATAACTAATATTTGATATTAATCTTCATGGAAAAATAGAATCACTGGCTCAAAACGATTTGACATGAAAACCACTGTTTTAAAGAAATAAATATACCTGAGTTTTCTAAGAGCTGTCAAAATTATTTTTGAAATCCCTTCAAAAGAGAGCTGAGCGATGTTTATTTAAACTTGCCCTTTAGATATAAGTATTCCCACAGAGCAATGAAAAGAGTGACATTCAAATATTGGTGAGAAAAATGAGCTAATATATAGAAATTATTTCAGTGACCACACTCAAGTGTGGTCAATTCTTAAACACTCCCAAGCAGTTCTTCAGGGACAGCTTCTTAATGGTGCTCCTATTTTTCAAACTGTCTGAAAGATATCCCTAGAGTTACTGCTAAATAGACAGGCTCTGCAATTTATTAATGTGATTTTCCTGGCTCCTGAGAAGTCTTAATGTTTTAATGTTTCTTCTACAAGGAGAGTCATTTTTAAAAAAACAAAATACAGTATAGCATTACATGTCAGCATCTAAGGAAAGGTGGGTTTGGAACTCATTATTTCATTTTAGATGTTAGCCAAATTTTCACCTTGACACAATTACAGGGGAGTACATAGTCAGAACTCAGAAATAGCAATAAAGTTGTACTTGTTATGACTTTGGTGATATCGACTCTTTTTAAAAAAAATATATATATATATATAATTTTGGAGAGAGACACAGAGAGAGACAGAGAAATAGGGAGAGGAAGATGGAGAATGGGCATGCCAGCAGCCTCTCAGCCACTGTGAATGAAGTCCAGACACGTGTGCCCCCTTGTGGGCAAGTGCAGCATTGCACCCTTACGTCACTTTGCATTTGGCTAAACGTGAGACCTGGAGATTGGACTTGACGTTCGTAGGCTTAGCAGGCAGGTGCCTTAACCACTAAGCCATCTCTCCAGCCCAATATTGACTCTTAACTGGATCCTCAAGTTGTTCAGTTTGAATAGAATACCAGGGAGACTGGCACAGGGCCTCACTGTCCTCAGCCATAGGCTGAGCTTCCTGGCTTTGGGTAGAACTATGGAGGAAACCTTGGCCATGGGTCTCACTGCCTTTTTTATGTATGATAGACTAGTAAATATTGTTAGGAACTTGAAAGTGGTTTTCAGCACAAAGTTAGTACTTTATTTCACATTTATTAGATTGATGTCTTTTAAATATATATATATATATATATATATATATATATGCAATTATATATATGTAATACAATTACATTATATATATATGCAAGCAGAGATAGAGAATACACAGACACAGAGAGAGGCCACTGTGAATGACCTTCAGATGCATGTGATGTACCACAGTGCATCTGGCTTTGTGTGGGTACTGGGAATTGAGCCCTGGTCATTGGGTTTTGCAGGCAAGCTTCTTAACTTCTAAGCCATCTCTCTAGCCCTAGATTGAAGTCTTTTTAACATTAAAGACCCATCTTGCTTAGAGAAAACAAGAGACAAATTTGTACCAAGTTTTGTAGGAGGTATATGTTAACGTGTATGGGTCTGTTGTGTGTATATTGGCTAAAGTTGTCTTTTCAAATTGGAAGCCCTCAGAGGGTTAGCAACAATGTATCATCCTGGATTTTGCTGTATCATGCTCTTTCTCTATTGCTCTGAAAAGTCAGCTCATAAAATGATACTCAAATGAGATATCATTGAAATGGGTTGGCATGAGCTCCATAGTTTCTCAAGGGAATTAAGTTATAATAATTCTAATGTTACTTTACTCTGTGGGTCAGTGATTAACTCAAAGGGGGCCAAAAGTGATGATGTTTCTTTCAGTGGATATGCTTTGCCAAGGCTGAGAACCAGCATGACAAAAAGCAGATTTTTTGAGCAGGAAGAGTCATCATTACAACACCTGAAGGAAGTTTTCAAAGCAAGTGGGAATATCAAAGGGAAGAGAGAAGAAAGCAAGAAGAAGCGGGGAGTGGGTTTAGGGAGATGAAAGGAAGGGCTGCATACTGTTGTCAATTTTTCTCTGGTTCCCAAATGCATTACATGAGAGAACGATTCCAGCTAGCTCAGAACTGCACAGCAAGGGTTGCCACACCTTCTCAAATCTGCCAGCATTTAAAGCAGCCAGAGGCAGGCATGCCCTTAGCATGGTCATTGAAGAGTGTCCTGTTTCTTTCCAAGTGACATATGTGGATTTAGACAGATATACTGATAAAAAATATTTGCCACGTACAAAGAAGGTTAACAAAACATCACCGTACTGCTTTCCTCTGTGCCCATGAGAAGCAGAGGAAGGAACTTGAATGTCAATGAGGTATTCAATTAGAATGTTTGGCCTGGTGGCACATTTGGTAGAAGCCAGAGGGAAATCTAAAGATTCAATAGAAACAGGTCTTTCACTCTGTTAACAGATAGAATGAGTAAGAATAGGAGCTACTTCAGCTAAGTTATGCTGTACTTACAATTTTCTTCTGATATATAGCCAACAGGTCATTGTCTGAAATTCCTTCCTTTCTAAAAATGCCACATTGTACCTGGAAAGCACACTTCAAGTATTTTTCCTTTTTCTCTAGAGAGACTATTTTCTCAATTTCTAAGTACTCAACAGATATACTGCTGCCTGGACTTCATATCTGTTAACCATAGTGACTCTCATAAAAAGGCTAACATTATTTTAGTTGCTCACTTCCAGTAAAAATTCCTTTGCTATGTATCATGTCTAGCCTTTTTTTTTTTTTTTTTTTTTTTTTTTTTTTTTTTTGTTAAACCTATTAGCATCAGGGTATCCGAGTGGGGCTTACAGGGCAGAAGGCATGTATGAGGTCTGAAATGTCCATCAGGGAAGTTCAGCTGTGTCCCTAGGAGACTGGAATAAAGGCCAATTCAGATGTTTAACAGGAATCAGGGGTGAGGGCCGTTAAACCCTGTAAGCTTCATCTGGATCTATTTTTCCAAAAGTAACTGGCTTTTTTTTTTTTTGGGGGGGGGGGCTGGTTACCAAATGAGGCTTTTCATCCTGAGTGTCAGCAGGCGGTCTGAGGGCCTGCACAGCCTTCCTGGACCTGGAGACCTTATGTTGGCAGCAGTCACAGCAGTCTCAGGATTGTGTGGAAAGGCTGTGTGGAAAGTTTGGTTCCTCTTCAAGGGCAACTTCAAAGGAGGCAGGGGTCTGTCCTAGTCATGTCTCCTGAAATTAGGTTGAGTCACAAGGTGCATAGTTTTGGGGCAGTGTCCTTCAGAAAGGTTCTTCTGGTTTTGCTACATTTGAGAGTTTGCTTCTGCTGAGCTGAGGAGTAAAAGGAAGGCTCAGAGTGGATACAACTCGTGTGGCCATGTGGGTCCACAGAGTCCTGTGAATGGACGGGGACAGGTCCTGCAGGCAGTGATTTCTGAGTGTCTGTGGAATGGAAATGCTTTTGAAATTTCCTAGGTGATAGTGTTTCTTGGTAATTAACCAAACTGTTTCAATACATAGTTCTGCCATATTAAAAACCAAGTAACTGAAGTTGCAGCCACTTTGTAGGCCATAAACCTAAGCAAGAAAGCAAATGCAGAGACAAGGACTGTCTGAGAAATGACTGGGACTGAAGAAGTAAGAGGGATCTAGGTCAAGTCAGAAGTCACAATAGTTGAACTTGCTAACCCGCATGCATGCTCCACATTAACCTTTGTCCCAGGAGTCATTGGGGAAAAAAAAAAAAAAAAGACTGAAGAGTTTTTCTCAGGTGAAATAAAATATCATATGTAGCCTGGCTCCCAAACTGAACACATTCTCTGTATTCATTATACCTTGTCAAGGTAGCCACTGCCATTCCTATAAATACTATTTCTAGGTTGAAAATGCTTTTTAGAAACACATTTATTTTTCCTAGAATAGAGATGTTTACCCATTAAGCAAATACCACCTGGGCAGGATAACTATAGTTAATGACAAGGCACTACATATTTTAAAAGCTAAGAGAAATCATTTTGAATGTTTTCACCATAAAGATGCTTGCAGTGACAGATATGTGTGCCCTTATTTGAACATTGCACAATATACACGTGTACCAAACATCCCATGGTACCACATGAATATGTGTAATTATATTTTATGCATGAAGCAAAAATAAATTACAAAAAGAAAACAACAACTAATTAGCTTACCCTGCCTGTTAGTTTACCAATCAACAATTTCTTTTCCTGTATCTTCAGTTAGGCAATAATGTGTGTAACAATTATCTCAACAACAGATATGTGTGAGTTTCTCCTATAGACACAGTGCCCTGTTTGGCTCTGGGTATGCAAGGCACATGCACAGGCATGTCACTACTCTTGAAAAAGCCGGTATACTGGTAGTGCGGTTCAGTGGTATAGTGCTTGCCTAGCGCTTATGTATGCCCCCCTGTTCTAAATTACCCTGGTCTAATACCTAGCACCACAAAAAAATATACAAACTTGCTATGAACATAAGACATATAAGTAAAACTTGATTAAGTAATATGATGAAGCATTTGATAGCTGATAAACAAATGCTGAAAGGCATCAGGGCCCATATATTGTTAGGCAGTATTTTCTTGCTGTAATTCAGAGATCTGCATCTCTTTCTTCACTAACTGGATCAATTTGACTTTTGTCTTTATTTGCATAGGTTTGGTATAATACTTTATTTTTTAAAGAACAATCCTTAGTGATGAAGAAAAAAATTTAAAAAGCAAGTGAAGAGAACTTCCAACATTTTGTAAGTCATAGTACAATGTATTTAGAGCAAGTTTCCAGAACAATCTTTTGGTTCCACTCCTTTCCTTTCTTATTCCATATTGTAACCTTGTGAGATTAATTTTTCTGAAATGCCACTTGGTGCATGTTTCCCATCTGCTCAAGAGACTTTGATCACATTCTGTTACTTACAGGTTCAGGTTCACTCTTCCTAGCTGGAACAATGGGCACTTTATATATTCCCCTGTACTACTGTGTTTTCAAACAAGGAGAATATATATATATATTTGAGGAAGTGAATTGGTATGTTAAGAAATTGTAGCAGACAGCTTCAGGTTCACTGAGAAGAACTTCCAGAACAGGCACAGTTATGGAGGAAGGGATATTTGTTGAAGCTTATAGATCCAGGGGAAGTTCCATAATGGCAGAAGAAGCTAACCTGCTTTCACAGGACCAAACACAGAGATACCATAAGCCAAAAGCCACACAGCACAGCACACCTCAGGAACTCCAGCTAGGCACACTTTGCATATCTTTAGAATGGAATCTCAAACCCACCACACCTTAAGATCCACCCAGTGACACTGCCTCCAGCCAGGTGGCTGCAGATGCAAACTACAAACTAATAAAACACTGAATATATTGGGGGCCATCTATTCAAACTGCCACAGAAATGTATATATGTCTTTGTAACTTTAAAAGGAGGATTAGAAACTGGATGTTGTTGAGTATACCTTTAATCCCAGCAATTGGGAGGCAGAGGTAAAAGAATTGCTATGTGTTTAAAGCCAGCCTGGGCTAAAGTGAGACCCTACCTCTACAAAACAAAACAAAACTAAAAACAAAAAGGAGGGTAAAAATTTGATCTGTAATAGCTTTTATTGTTTGGTTGCTTTGGGTTTTGATATTTTGAAATAAGTGTTGTACTCCATAACCCAGGTTAATCTTGAACTCATGATTATCCTGCCTCAGCCTTTTGAATGCTGAGATAACAGGTGTGTACCATCATACCAAGATAGCACCAGTTTTTTGACATGGACATTATTGTTCCCATAACACCTCTGCTTTTTTCAGAACATAATTTTAGAAGTTTTTTTGCATTCACCATCTGTCACATTCTCCATGATCCTTATGTGATTTAACAAATCTTAGCAAATGTCATAAGAAGGTCCACTCCTGTGTCTTTTCCTTTTATCTTCCTCTTTATAACTCTCTCTCTTACACACACAAACACACACACACACACCCCAAATTATATGTACTGTCACCACCACTGCTTTGTCCCAGTCTCCTAAGAAAATATACTATGTATGTTTGAACAGGTACAACTGTGATATCCAGGAAGTCTTCCTTGAGTATGTCAGCCCTTAGGTAAAATGATAAAAAGAAAGAAAGGCTGGATACAAACAATAATCTCTGTCTGCCTCCTGACTGCTGAGGCAACATGACGTGACCAGCTGCCTCCCATACTTGATGCCTTGCCTTCCTTGTCAAGCTAGTTCATACTCTCAAACTGTCAGTCAAAACAAATCCTTCTTCCATTAAGTTGCTTTTTCATGTATTTTGTCATAGCACTCAGAAAAGTGAACTAATATACAGTCCTTCAAGGCAGCTGCTCTCACCCTACCCTACTGTTGTCTTCCACAATGTCTTCACTGTTCCCCTCTCGCACACCACTGGGGAAGGCTGAACAAGTTATGTTTTGAGCACATTACTCTCTCTAGTGAGGATTCCTGTCTTTCACGGGTGGAAACTGACCATAATGTACTTTACATTCCACTTCATTTTCTCTATCCATTATGGACTCTCTTGTTTTATGGTACCTCTTTTCTTTCTCATTTATTTTCTATTTTTTCTTTCTTCTTTACTTTTCTATTTTTCCCCAGACACTTTCCTTTTTATAGCACATCATGGTAGAAAAGGTCTGTGCACATTACCATAGCATTTTTTTTTTCAAAATAAAAGACATCAGTAACCTTCCAAGGTTATGGAATATATATATATATATATATATATATATATATATATATATATATATATATATATATATGAAGAGTCAGGCTTCCATATCTTCATTGTTAAAGAAAAATCAAGATTATGCAGAAGAAACATTCTGAAAATGAACAGCCCTACTGCAATGGAATCTGGTTTGACTCTAGTTGCAGTGAAGGGCTTTACCATTTGAATATATTATTTTCCATAAGAAAACACCTAAGATTTCTAAGGGGGCCTTTGTGAGGCAGGGAAACTACAGATGATCTAGGATAGCACCCATCCTAGCCCATCATCCATCCTGCTTCCCCAATTTGTACGGTGGACTCTGGAATCAGAGAGGAAGAAGGCATGCTTTAACTTTAAAATATGTCACCTAATTTTTGGCCATTTTATCATATTCAGTCCAACATTTTTCATTTTATTCTCACCAAGAATCTTAATGGAATATTGGATTAAGAAAAAGCCTATTTCGGGCTGGAGGGATGGCTAGCAATTAAGGTGTTTGCCTGCAAAGCCAGAGGACCCAAGTTTGATTCCCCAGGACCCACATTAGCCAGATACACAAGGGGGCATATGCACCTGGAGTTCGTTTGCAATGACTGGAGGCCCTGGCATGCCCGTTTTCTCTCTTTCTCTCTCCCTCTTTCTCTGTCAAATAAATAAATAATATTTTTAAAAAGCAAAAGTCTATTTCTTTACCTATGACAACAATCCAGGAACTTGGCCCCTGTAGTAATGTATATAAAATAATTATTTTTGACTTATTAGATCCTGTTTTACAGTTAAGAGCCTCCACATTGGAAGTTTAAGTTCAGAAAGTTCACAATCCTATTTTATCTATTTTTTAATTCATATTTATACTCTGATTCACAATGGCCTTGTGCATTTTTTATATTATTTATTTATTTGAGAGAGAGAAGCCACTACAAAGAAACTCCAGATGCATGCACCCCCTTGTGCATCTGGCTTACATGCATCCTGGAGAATCGAACCAGAATCTTTTGGCTTTGCAGGCAAAAGCCTTAACCACTAAGCCATCTCTCCAGCTCCACAATGTATTATATGTCAGGAAAAAAACTAATATGACAACCATATTCCATTTTGCTTTAGTACTGTAAAGCAGATTTACTAATAACCTGGGAAAAACCATAAAAATATAATAGAACAATATTTAAATTGTTACTGAAAGCAAGCAACTAAAAGACATTTTGTTTCCCTCTGTCAGTGAAACACTCACTACTTAAAACAGCATGTTAATACAAGAAAAAATACCATAACTTATTAAAATTCTTTGTGTTTTATTAGTCAATTCCTTGGCTATCTCAGAAATTTATATATGAAATGTGTATATATATATATGTATATATATATATATATATATATATATATATATATATATACATTTCTTGCATTTTAATGGTGTATTAATTTAGCATTTGCAACAAAACAATAATAGTAGGCTTTTTGTACATTATGCACTCTCTAAGAGAAAAAATGTGACTATTGAAAAAGCAGTATTAGAGATCAATCTCACTAGAATAAACTTTTTTTTGCTTAACAAAAGATGCCAAGACACAATACATCAAATGATTAAATATGATGTCTGATACAACCAAATTCAAAAACACAAAACAATCTCAATAATCCTCTGAGATTCCGTAATGGGATTTGAAATGAATTTTGAATCTTTTTAAGTCACAGCAAAATATATTCATTATGAAATCTCATTTTTTTTTAGTTAACTGCCTCCTCCCCACCAATTTAATAACAATAGTAACAAAAAAAGACACACAAACATCATCAAAGCTAAATCACTTACCATAAATGCCTGTTGAGATGCAGGGAAATGCCTGTGAATAAACCACAAAAAAAATAAAATAAAATAAATTTTAAGTGAAAAACTCTGCTCGACATCATCTATCTTGACATATATTTTGCTGCATCATCAGATGGTTTCCATTTACCCATAGTTATGAGTTAGAAGATAAAGTGGTTATTTTTTTAATTTAATTTTTTATTTATTTGAGCTAGAAAGGCAGACAGAAAGAGAGAGTGAGGATGGGCATGCAGGGCCTCCAGTAACTGCAAATGAACTCTAGAGACATATGTCAATTTGTGCGCCTGGCTTTATGTGGGTACTTGGGAACCTAACCTGGGCTGGCAGGCTTTGTACTTTGCAGACAAGTACTGAGCCATCTCTTTAGCCTGAGTTGGGCTAGTTATACCAACTCCCAAGAACCAATTTAAATTTTCAGGAATTTTGTGAACCAATTGTTGGGGAATTACATCAAAACTTTTCCTAAAATATATTTCACTGAAGCAAAGTAACCAACAATCTTAGAACTTAGCACCATAGTTACACTGTCATGTTTACTACTGCCATGTTCTTGATATCACATGTGTTTCTCACATGAGTCCAATGATGGCAGCCACCGAGGACTCTGTGTCATATGATACTGCATTTGTGGTGTGAAATCTGAAAATACCAGTCAATATTCATGATCCATGTCATGTTACAAGTGAAATTACAGCCTGCCTACAGACACCGAATTTTGGTAAAGTTTCCCAAAAGCATTTGGTGAGAATCAATTGGCTATTTAAAATTTACACTGAAGAGTATTATTTATTTTATTATTTTTAAACAACTTTGTACGTGTATGTATGTACAGTGTCTGTGTGTGTGTGTGTGTGTGTGTGTGTGTGTGTGTGTGTGTATACAGGTGTGCACATGACACTGCACTGATATGTGGAGTTCAGAGGACAACCTCGGGGTGTTTCTTTTCTCATTCCTCTGTTACTTAAGATAAAATCTCTCTAGTTTTTCTGCTGCTGAGAAGGCCGATCTTGCTGGCCCTTCAGCTTCAGGATTTTTCTAGCTTGGCCTCTCATTGCCTTAGGCAGACTGGGATTATAGATGCACGAATCACTTTCTGTCCAGTTTTACATGGGGGCTAGGGATTGAACTCAGACTGATGGCCTTGTGGAGCAAGTTCCTTTATTGCTGAGCCATCTCCCCAGCCTTATATGTTTTATTATTATGTACAAATTATATATCAGAAAAATTTAATACAAACTTATAATAAATTGTCATTCAGAATAATAATGCAATATGATTTAATTATAATTAATTAAATAAATGTAACTAATAACTTATTTTGTGTGGGGGAACCAGTCATTAAACATTTACTGATACATTATAGCACATACTATCTGTTGCTGATCAACATTGAAGGAATTTCACATTATAAGGAGAATGCACCAGTGCAAATGTACATTTTAATCAAGGCTTCCTAATCATGGAATGTGATTTAAGTATGGCAATGCTCTTCTGTCAACACACTTTGGATAAATTCAATCAAGGTGTTTCAGGCTTCATGTAAATTGTAAACAAAATTGTAAACAAAACTTCGGGGCTGGAGAGAGAGCCCAGTGATTAAGGCACTTGCCTGCAAAGCCTAAGGACCCAGGTTTTATTCCCCAGTACTTATGTAAGAGAGATGCACAAAGTGGCACATGCACCTGGAATTCGTTTTCAGTGGCTAGAGGCCCTGAAGTGTCCATTTTCTCTCCCTCTCTCTTTCTTTCTCATTCTCTCTCACATAAACGAAAGGAGAGAAAAAAGCAGATAGGAGAGAAAGAATGGATATGCCAGGGCCTCTAGCCACTGCAAACGACCTCCAGATACATGTGCCCCCATGTGCATTTGGCTTACTTGTATTTTGGGTAATCAAACCTGTGTCCTTAGGCTTTGCAGGCAAGTTTGTTAGATGCTAAGCCATCTCTCCAGCCCAATAAAAATATTTAAGAAAAAAAAAAAAAGCTCACAGTAGAAAAATGTGTCATGGCAATTCATTAGAGAGTGTTTTGTTTTGTTTTTTTTCTTAATCAGTGTTAGAATCTGAAGACTAAACTGCAATAGACCCTAATAGTTAACACTGCTATTAAAGTTAATAATAATAAAGAAACTTCTAAATCACACACCTTTTTAAAACTTTAGTTGCTGTTTTGTTTTCTTTATCTATACCATTCTATATAGTTGAATTTTATTCCTTTTATATTATGTCATTCTGAAATTATCAACATTGTTGTTGTTTCACTTTAGAAATAGCAATCAGGTTGTCTTTTAAAAAATATTTAATTACTGATTAATTTGTTGATTTGAGAGGGTGGGAGAGAGAGAAAGAATGGGCATGCCAGGGCCTTCAGCCACTGAAAATGAACTCCTGATGCATATGCCATCTTGTCATGCGGCTTACATGGGTACTGAGGAATTGAACGTAGGTCCTTAGCCTTCACAGGCAAGAACCTTAACAAGTAAGCCATCTTTCTAGACCAAATCATGTACTATTAAGCTCAAGTGTATATCTGCAAAATTATACGATTCTTTCTCTACTGAAGCAAATTTTATTAATAAATGATAATGCTTATAATAAGAAAATGGAGCAGTTTCTCAGATACAATAGAGTCTATCTTTTTTTTTTTTTTTTTGAGAGAGAGAGACAGAGAGAGACAGAGAGGGAGAAGAAGACAGAATGGGCACGCAAGCAACCTCTCAGCTGCTGTAAATGAACTCCAGATGTGTGCGCCCCTTGTGGGCAAGTGTGGCATTGGGCCCTTGCGTAACTTTGCATCTGGCTAAACGTGGGACCTGGAGAGTGGAACCTGCGTTCTTAGGCTTAGCACGCAGGCACCTTAACCACTAAGCCATCTCTCCAGCCCAGATTCTACCTTTTAATTTTTCTAAGATAATTATTTGATACCCAGGATTTTTTCTTTCTTACTGTACATTTTTTTGTGTGTGTGATCAAGATCCAAATCTAGGCCTCATACAAGCTAGCCAAAGGCTCTCCCATGGAGCTATATACTACTAGGATCTTCCTGAATTCTTTTTTTAAAAATATTTTTATTTATTTATTTAAGACAGCCAGAGAGATAGAGAGAATGGCATGCCAAAGCCTCCATCCATTGCAAACGAACTCCAGATGCATACACAACCTTGTACATCTGGCTTATGTGGGTCCTAAGAAAACTTAGCTGGGTCTTTGGCTTTGCAGGAAAGCACCTTAACTGCTAAGCCATCCCTCCAGTCTAGGATCTTCCTGAATTCTTGACAGCTAGTGACATCTGAAGAATTTCTGAATAATTTAATCCATCCAGTGAAATTCCATGATAGTATGAAGTAGATGCTGAAAATGTGATAGTTTTCCTATAGGCATTCAACCAGACTACTGACAGCCTTTACTCTCAGATGGAGACCTTAATAATGACCATACAAGTAGGAAGGGCTGAGTCCAGGAATGATCTTTGGCAAAACACAAACTATAAAAGATTCAGGGTCATTCCTACAATTTATGTCACTTACATTGCACTGTGCCTTTTAAGTAGAATGAGGAGAAGTAAGCTTATACCTTAAGCCTCAGGAATTCCACAGGAGCAAACTGATATGACCATCATCCATCTTTTGTTTAAAGAGAAAGAAAGGTCTGAAAACTACTACACCACGTCATTGAGGGATGATGGAAGAAAGATTTGAAAACTACTTTTTATAGGTTTTCAGCTAAATTGATAAAAGTGGATCGGGGGGGGGCAGGAAGAATACAGATTTATTGAATACACGTTTTATGTGACAAAGAAATTTTCATAAGGAAATGAAGATCCAAAGATGCAGCTGAACACTTTAATATTGATTTGAACAAAGAAAAAGTTGTAAATATGTAGCAAGGCAAGAGACGATCTATAGTAGGTACTTAGGTGGAAAGGTTATTAGAAAGAATAGAGTAGTGTAACAAGGATTGTTTGCACACCTTCCTTTGCCCTCAACTTCCTGCCTTTGATCACAAGGAGGACAAAGTCACATGAGAATCTCATCTCCAGCTTCTAAGAAGGAAGCTCAGACTGTTATTAGTCTTTCTCTCTTTTTTTAAGTGCTTTTGATTCAGAATGGCCAAAAGTGAAGAGAAGTGAATTGAGAAGTAATATGTTCTGAACTCCTTCAAGCTGAAAGCAGAAGTTACCACAATGGTTTCAGTAAGCAAGGACTTTAATACCCTTGCCACTCATGATGTGAGGCAGTTTTCAGAACTTCTCTACATCCAGTGTCCTCATTAGCAAATGGAAAACATAGACCTGGGTTTGCTAAAACAGTCACAGGAATAGGGGGAGACAGGTAGTCCTATCTTCACTAATGATGAATCTGGAGGTGGACACAGTGATGTCCATTGGGTTATTTCAAAGAAGGATTTACTGCTCTAGAGTAGGGCTTCCCCATCTCAGCACCACTGATGGTTTAGGACAAATCATTCTTTGTTCTTGCAGCCTGTCCTGTGCATGTTTAGTGTCCCTACACTTCTCACTGGAGGCCATGAAGATTTCTTCAGTCACAACAATGAAACCTCCTGACATTGTTACAAGTTCCCTAAGGGAAAAGTCACCCATGGTTGTGGACCATCACACAGGGGTGTAAGAATTAGAACCCATAAATACTTTCAACAGACAGTCTTCAACTAACAGCCTTTTCAGGGACTGTTTCAATTGCAAAGAGTTACCCAACTCAAATCCATGGCCTTGCTGGAGGCAGCCCACAGCAATAATGAACCAATTAACAGTACAAAGGCCTGGCCATCATGGCTTAGTGCAATAATAGAGAGCCCTTTTTGTCTAGATCCTTAAGGGGTCAAGAAGATGTGACACTGTGCCTGTATCATACTTCATTCACCCCCTCAGTACACTTTGGCTTCCTCCTTCTTCTCCCCAGATGCCACTCCTGAGGCACGTGTCAATAGACACATGACATGCTCAACTGTGTCCCAGAATCTGATTCATGGGAAATTGATCTGAGCTAACCTCATTCCACTGAACTCTGAGGTCCAGTCACATGAGCCATTCTTCCATTAGCTCTAGCAGAACACAGTGAGCAGATTTGCACAGCTCTTATTTCTATCTTAGAATCAATCATGCAAGTTTATAATTGAGTCTGGATGCACCAAATGCCTTGTCTGTTTTAACAAGGACAAATAGTTTTAACAGAAAATGACATTGCTGACTTAAATGTGATGGCAAATGGTAACGTGACAGAGGATGACTTTGGTAATATTATTGTGTTAACTGAAACAAAAAGGCCATGATGAAGCAGAGATGGAAATATAATGTCATGGAGAATCCATTTTACAAAAAATAATTTTACATATAATTTGACTAAACTAAATCTCCACCATTAATCACTTTTTATTGAGAGAAAGAAAGAAAATGAAAAAGCTAGCTCAGCTAAGAGATAGCACATGCATAGTATGTGTTCTTTCTAGTAATAAATTTATGATGCAGCTGCCAGAAATGAGAAGCATAGGATGTCCTTATTTCAAAGTTGTATTCAATATATCTACCTTCCTCAGAAATCCTATCCCAAAGATGTTATTCTGCTTTGGTGGTATAGTGATGAGCATAGCTGCCTTCCAAAGAGAGATGTTAGATTGTACCAAAACCCAAGCCAGTTATCTTAGCTTGTTTGAAGCGTATGTAACTCTGCAGTAATCTATAGAATTTGAAAGTGACATCAACATTTGTAAGGCTCTAAAATCTCCTTCCAGTAAACTCTGGGAGTAAAATGTCATTGTGCTAGCCAGCAGATACTTGCTGTATTGAACTTGACTTTCAGGTAAGTTTTCTCAAACCAGTCTATGCTTGCTCTCAAAGGGAAAGAAGAAAAAAGAAAGAAAGAGAAAAAGAAAGAGAGGAAAGAAAGAAAGAAAGAAAGAAAGAAAGAAAGAAAGAAAGAAAGAAAGAACACTATTAATCATTTGAATTGGCATGGGAGAGGAATTTTCTTTTGTGAATTTGTAGATTGGGCCTCCAGCTACTTCCTTGGCCCAGCGAGTTAATTTCAAGCACTTGGGTTAAGGTTGTAGAGTCTGTCTTCCATATTCTTAAATGCCTGTCTCCATTCTCACTTCTCTGTGCCACCAAGAGGAGGCTAAAGAAGGGAAGTCCCTCAATCTTCTCAGTGTGACTTTCATACTGCTCTAAACCCTGGCCATGAACCCCCAGATGCAATAATTGCTCTCCTCTGATGCTTGTTGAGAATTGAATGAATTTTTTACTCATTCTTTTATTTTATATAATTTTATATATTTGTTTTCAAGGAGCAATCAAGGGGTGAGACAGGGCGGGAGGGGGGGAGGGAAAAGGATGGACATGCCAGGGCCTCTTGCTGCTACAATGAACTTCAGATGCATGCATCACTTTGTGTATCTGGGTTTGTGTGGGTACTGGAGAATCAAACCCAGATAGTTAGGCTTTTCAAGCAAATGCCTTAGCCACTGAGCCACCTCTAGAGCTCCACGCATTCTCATAACCATACATACTGATGTAAGAGCCTTTCAATCTGGTCAGGACCAGCTCACTTTCAGCACCAAGGAAAGGTGATTATTAACCTGAGCAGCATGCAGCACAAGGATTAAAAGATGAGAAAATTCTGACATTAGTGACCATTTGGTATAAATGATAAAGTATTCCCATTGTTTGAAATCTTGCCATTGTTCAGTCACCATACATCCTACATGGTTCAGCTGCTTTTATATAGATGTCTCATTATTTGCAAGAAAATAATAACACCAGATAACATCTTCCATTTACGTGTTTTTAATTATATATGATATTATATAGCACATTTTCACTGAATTGTCAGTTGGTATTACTGTGTATACTATCAAGAAAAAGAAAGCCCTAGAAGCTGAAATAGAAGACATTTGTTTACTGGGATTTTTTTATTACATACTCATTGTAATTCCTATTTGTAATATATTTATATTTTTCAAAGCAATCCCTCTAAAGTATTATTTAAAGGGAGATAAAGTGATGGTTTCCTAAAACTGCCTTATATTAAGAAAAAAATACCAATACTTCAGAATCACTTTTTCCTTCTGCCATCTGTGAGTTCCTTAGCTTTATCTTTGTACTCTCAAGAATGATGTCAATCCAGTGCTTGCCATGTACTGGCACTCTTCCAAGCCTCTACCACCCTCTTCAAAAGTTTTGTGGCTGACTCTAGGATGTAAAACATTGAAAGGTGGCAACAATATTGGCCTTTCCATTTTCAATGCAAACTCTGCATATGACTGCGAATATCTTCATTGTTGTCCTCAAGTCTTCCTCACCTCTCAAGTCACATGCTTTTATTATGTCCTGTCCTTCAGTGCATGATTTCACAGTTTCTCTGCAAGGAATGAATGATTGTGCCTACTGGCCAGGCCTCCAGATTCATGCACTGAAGCATGGATCCCTACTGAAATGGTTTTTGGAGGTATAGTCTTTGAAAGGTGATGGGATCATGAAGGTGGAGCCCTCATTATTTGTTAATAATTAGATATTAGTATCAAATAAGCAACTTGATAATAAGAAACTAATGAGCCCTACTTTTTACCATGTAAAGACACAAGCAGAAACTGGCTCTCTACAACCTGTAAAAGGGAATCTCTTATAAACCAAGCTTACTAGCATGCTGATCTCACACTTCTCAGCCTTAAGAACTATGAGAAATAGTTAAACCAAATAATCTGTAATTATTTAGTCTAGACCCCAAATGGACTGAAAGGCTCCACTAGAGTAAGAACGGAGTATTTATGGATCACCCTCCATTCATTAATTGAAAACTAAACCTGTTGGGATAGAATTTTGAGTTGGGCCTTTGGGAGTTGCTTAAGTTATTAGGTTGTTGCTCTCATATGTGGGATTGGTTCCCTTACTAGAAGGGACCTGTAAAATATAGTGATCTGTGAGAATAGAGAACTATTTATAAACCAAGAGGAGAGCCATAGCCAAATAACAAACTGCCAACACTTTGACCTTGAACTTTCTAGCACTCAAAACTGTGGCAATTAAATCTGTGTGCTATTTAGGCCATATTAAAATGGCTTCAGAGGTCTGGGGCAATTAAGACAGGGGTGATATATATTTCCTCACCTCACTAACAGTGGACTTAGGTGTGAGATCCAGTGGGATCACAGTGGGCATGATATTTGATTTTGAACTTCTTTACCATGAAAAGGGTATGGTGTATGAAGTATATGTGTCATGTTGTTCTAGGAAGGCTGAGACACAAATGAAAAGGATTAACAACCCAGCCTCAGATCTGTTGTGCAAACAAAAAACCCACAGCCATGTGAGAAACACACACAAACACACACACACACAACACACACACACAAACATACAGTTACCACTGTAAGTTACTGAATTGAAGAGAGGTTTTCAACATAGTATTAGCATAGCCCAACTTATAAGGGAATACAATACACCATATATATAGACAAGGAATGCTGGATTTTCATTTACAGTGATAATTTAGATTTCCCTTGGAATATGAAAGAAGTAATAACATTAGGTAAACCAGAAGATGGAAATTGTATGGTTACAGATGGGGAGTTACTAATGTAGTGAACAGAGATTTAAGGTAGGAGCAAGAGACCAAGGGCACTCACAAACTAAAGACCTTAGAGCTGACAGCATGTCCTCCTCAGTTTAACCATTAATAAAGATTAAATGCAAGTAAATGGCTTCTTCGGCTATTAAATTCTTTGATGCTATAAAAGCGTCTTATCTTTCTCGAAAGTTCAAGACAAACTTGTCAAAAGGTAGGCAGTATTCGAACACATGCTGGGAGGCAGCAGAAGACCATAATATGGGTCATGTCTCACATCACTGCAACAGGCCCAGCACTGGGCTAAGAGCACCATGAACATCACCTGATTCACTCTCATGAAAATACTGGTGATGAAGCATGCACCACTCCCTTCTTACAAACATGAAGTAAAGTTAAGCTAAGAAAGGAAACATGCTCAGAGTCAGAATGGAAACCTAAGGAATTTGTTTATTTTCTTGGGTAAAAACTAAATGATATGGAAACAAAAAGCCTATTTCTTACAGTTATACCCCTGTCCTTCTCTTACACCTCTAGAATATCCTCCTCCAGGGCATCTCAGCCAATAGTTTGGTGAGCATCCTGCTACCCACTCATTTGCATCCAAAGTCTTTCCTTGACTCATCTAGTCACTTCCCATATCTCTTTATTAAGATTCAGAAGTTTCCATGGCCCTAGTGATTCAGCTCCAGGTTTCTTCCCACTCTCCTTTACTGCCACTTTTCCAGTGTTCCCTGTGTCCAGTCCACCTGGCCTTGTCTGATCTTCAAATACACAACTTATGGTCCTGCTTCAGAGCCTTTGACCTTGTTGTCTTCTCTGCCTGGGATTCAGGTTCCCAGATTTTTGCGTGGATTTCTCCCAGGTTCCTTTTAGATCTCTAATCCAATGTTACTTCCCATCTCCCCAAACAGTCTCATCTTGGCATCCAGCTAAATCACTATAGACTCCCTTAGCCTATTTTAGATTTCTTTTGGCTCCTGTCACCAAGGAACACACAGCTCTGTGCTTTTTCATTGTCTCCACAGCTTCAATTCCTTCCCCCATGCATGGGAGCTGGTGTTAAGACTTCATTTTGCTTACTTTTTATGGTGCTTGGAGCTCAGTGAATATTGAGTAGATAAATGAATAAATGATTATTCTGTGCTACATATACAAAGAGTCATATGTGTTGTCCTATGTAAACTGGAGCATGTATGATATGTTGTGGTGGGCTGTGTATTTTTCTAGGTCCTGAGGATCTTTCCATCTTTCCATTAGCTTTTATTTCTAATGGCAGCATGCAATGCCATGGTATAGGATTGTTTATATTCTCATGCTAATGGACATGTAGATTGTTTCACAATTTCTCTTTTTTTTTCTTCCTTTCCTTCCTCCTTCCCTTCCTCCCTCCCTCCCTTCCTCCATCCTTCCCTCCCTCCTTTCCTTCCTCCCTCCCTCCCTTCCTCCATCCTTCCCTCCCTCCTTTCCTTCTTTCCTTTCTTTCTCTCTCTCTCTGTTTTTTATTTTTTGTGATTTTGGAGGCAGAATCTCACTGTAGCCAAAGCTGACCTGAAATTTACTCTGTAGACCCAGGCTGGCTTCAAACTCATGACAATCCCCTTACTTCAGCCACACAAGTGCTAGGATTAAAGGCATATACCACCTGCCCAGTATTTGTCAATTTTTCTATAGAAAAAAAAATCAACCCCAAAACAAGCACTCTTGGTGCTTATACTTAAAGTATTCTAGTAGGATTCATTTCTAGATGTAAAATGAATGCATTTAACCATTGTGTTAAGAGAAACACACAAGTAAATGCTTGAAAGTACTGAAAACTGTTCCTCTTAAATTTGTTTTTTTTGTAAAATTGCTCCAAATATAGTCAATAATTCCAGTTTTTTTCCCTCATCACATGTGTGCATGTACCAAAGTATGTTGTCTCTTGAAAAGAAAATCAAGACTGCTCTTAAAAATGCAAATGCCATGGGCTGGAGAGATGGCTTAGTGGTTAAGGCGCCTGCCTACTAAGCTTAAGAACACCTGTTCAATTCTCCAGGTCCCATTTTCATCCAGACACAAAATGATATAAGGGTGCAATGTTGTACTTGCCCACAAGGGGGCATATGCATATGGAATTTGTTCACAGAGGTGGCAAGTCCACTGGCACACCCATTCTCTCCCCCCCCAAAAAAATACAAATGCCACTGTGATCCTCATCTTATCCCCACAACTAAATAATGGAAGGCCAATGCCATTTGTAGGAGATTGGGAATAAGTTCACATGGAAGTGGCCTGTGCGGTACTTTTAGTGTACTGTGTGAGCTCATTTAGGCACTATAATTAGAAGCAATAACTTGGTCTCTTTCTGGTCTCTTTTTGCTTTCTTCATTATACCTTTGCAATAGCTGTCATAAAGTCATTTATGGCCAGCTGCTTTCATGTTTCTAATGACACAACTCAGCGAGGTATAAAACAAACTATTACATAGCCATGAATAGTAGCAGTCCTTTTTCCAAACTTTATATGTTACAAGAAGACAGCTGGATTAGTTCTGCTATGAATTTATTAGGATGCAAAATGTTAGAAGCAGCCAAGGGAAGAACTTACTTTGTGCCTGAGCTTGCTTGTGTAGCTGCTAGAAATGTTTTACTGAAAACTCTACATATGTGAAAATGGGAACGTGTCTCCATAAACCTGCTGAACCGAAAAGAATGTTCGTTCTGTTCCATAATGTTCATTCTAGAAACTATGTGCACAGAAGTAAAGGCAAGCAGCAAAGGCTTAAAAACCCAAGCCAAAGCAAACAAAACCCCTGCCTGTACTAACAGCAAGCCAATCATTTGACACAAACACTTCTACTGAAATGAATGTGCCACAAATGGTGACTTTTAAATGACCTTATTAGATTCTCATTTTGTAAGGATCCCCCTTTTCCTCATGATTACTACATGTATTAGACGTGTTGTATATCCCTGGTACCAAGGGGGATGTGGATGCCTGCTGGTGATGTCGCTGCAGAGCCCAGGAGGAATTGAGACAAGAGTTAATCATTTGAGATCCGTTGAGAAATAAGTAATTCACTTGAGACTGAAAAAAGCATAGCTCCCAGGCACTGTCAACACTAGCTACATGTTCAAGGAGTGATTTCTGATTGAAGAAAGGGTCTACATGATAAGAAGAGACCAGTACACCAGAAATGAAAGGCAAGAGTGCTGCCTGAAATAACATAGCACATTCTGCAAGAGTTTTGGAGGACATAAGGACCTTGGTGTTTATCTTACCACAGCACAGTAGATGGCTCAGTCTTTACCATTCCCATGCTCCCATGTGAATGCCCCAGAAAGTGTCAAAGGAAAAGGCCCAGGATGTGGCAGCCAATTTTCTAGTGCACATAGCGAGCAAGGAATCAGGAGTCTGGGAATCAAATCCCTCTCCAGGGGCAATGCTATACCAGTGACTCACTAGCATGCCATACATTGGAGGTCTTCAACACACTCCTGTGCCTTTGGTTTGGTGGAACTATGCTGGAATATGACTTACCCAGCATTGAGCACATCAGTGGGGGCTAGGCAGTCACCTGGGATCTTTCACTGACAATTACCTACTTTTCCTTCCCTCAGGCTACCACTTCATAATACTTTTCCCCTAAATTCATTTCAGAGAGGTGCATCTGGACTAACCTACAGGTACTTGTGAATTTTATTTACCTCAGTGTAAGTGGTGATAATAGTTTTGTCATGAAATAATCCATAGTTGCTTAGAGAGAACATCAGAAGACATAGCATACTTGGTCATTATGACAGTTAAATTCTATTGTCAATGTAACCAGGACAGGAATCAAGGGAGAGTCATACCTCTTGAGCAGATCTGCAAGTGCATTTCAAAGAAGGCCTGATGGAGGGAGGAAGGTCTCCCCCTCAGAGTAGGTGGACCTTCTTGTAGACTATATATAAAGAAGATCCAAGAGACGGCAAGGCCTTCTGCCTGGCTACTCTTGCTACTCTCTGGTATATGCATCTCCTTTGTTGCTTCTGCCCTTCACAAACATTGAAACCCAGCTTTGGCAGCCTTACAATATGGACTGAAGACCAGCAGTGATCCTAGAGCTTCATTGCCTGATTGTGACTAATAAGGCATCTAGACTCATGGACTAAGCAGCTACTGGGTTCTCCTGTTTTCTAAGCTGCACACAAGTATCAAAGCCCAGACAGTATCTTACAAAGGAACAAAAAAAAAAAAAATCCCTGTTATAATACATATTCATTCTGCTGATTTTCTTCCTCTAGAAAAACTTGCCCAATATAGTTATCTCTGATTAGTGTTAGTATAAAGAGAAGGCAAAGCAGTTAAATACTTGGAAAGTCACAAGAAGAAAGAAGGTTCCTTGAAGACATGGGGTGAAGCTATGGAGAGGCTTCAAGTGGTATAAAACAGGAAGAAAATTCAGGAGTTGACCACAAAAGAATCACCATATAACAACATTTCTAGGGGCTGGAGAGATGGCTTAGTGATTATTTTCCTTGCCTGTGAAACTTAAGGACCCAGGTTTAATTCCTCAGATCCCACGTAAGCCATATACACAAGGTGGCACATGTGTCTGGAGTTCGTTTGCAGTGGCTAGAGGCCCTGATAGACCCATTTTCTCTCTCTCTGCCTTCTTTTCACCCTCTCTCTTAAATAAATTAATGAAATAAAATAAATAAAAATAAAAATAAACTTTCCAGGCACTATTTACAAATTATTTTTACTTTTTAATTTATTTTTTTGTATTTCTTGGAGTGTGTAGCTGTTGCTTTGAGACAGGGTCACACTATGTAGCTTAGGCTGGCCTAGAATTCACAGTCTTCTTGCCTCAACTTCATGAGTGCAATTCAATGACTGCTGGGTTTACAAGTACTTATCACCACACCCAGATTTAGCCGCTAACAGTTTCAAATTTGCCATCATACTGAGAATCAATATTACTTTCTACCAAGGAAGAGAAAAATAAGCTAACTCTGTAAGGTTCAAAATTTCAAAAACCACTGTGGTAGATGGTTTCTTTGGCCCAAAGTTTTATTAAAACCAGCAATGGAGTGGTGAGGTTGAGAGTGAGAAAGAAGGGAGGAGGCTCTGAACCACCTAGTATGAGAAAGAAAATGTTTCAAAATCTTGTGAAGAAGTAGCAAGGAGAGCGATTTCCACTGCCTTGCACGATGATTCTGGGTCACACAGTATAAGGTGTCACACACACATGAAGTAGGAATTTCACTGGAGTGATCTCGGGAAGCTGGGCTTTTCATCTCTTGTTTTAAGTCAGCAGGTGTTGGCTGGGAAAAGGGGGTGGAGGTGGTTGTTTTTTTCCTTTCAGCTTAAGTATGGAAGGGCCTAGGAATTACCACAAGAGAAGGTGATGATTCTAAAATTCCCAGACCTCCTTTGAGTTTAGTACAAGGAGAGATAAAACAGTAATTTCTTGAAACTTCAATTTCCATAACAGGAGAAAGAGCAGGGCCAGGGGTAGTGAGGACAGAAGGAATGGAAGAAAGAAGGGGCTTCTGAAATCTTACTCCATTTCTGGTTCTATTCCAATGTTTTCAAACTTTGGCTGCAAATAAATCCAGTCAAGGCCTAACACCAGAGTTTCTGACTCAGTGTGTCCAGTGGGACCCAAGAATTTACATTTCTAAAAATGTCCCAGTGCTGCTGCTGGTTCCCAGAGCCACGCTTTGAGAAACCGCTGCTTTATTCAAGCCATTCTCTTCTGTCTATTCTGTCCTGTCCTGTCCTGTCCTGTCCTGTCCTGTCCTGTCCTGTCCTGTCCTATCCTATCCTATCCTATCCTATCCTATCCTATCCTATCCTATCCTTTCCCCTTCCCCTTCCCCTTCCCCTTCCCCTTCCCCTTCCCCTTCCCCTTCCCCTTCCCCTTCCCTTCCCCTTCCCTTCCCTTCCCTATCCCTTCCCCTATCCTATCCTATCCTATCCTATCCTATCCTATCGCATCCCACTCTATTCTCAAGGCTCTCCCTACCCCCTACTGCTGCTCAGACGGCTGATCCTCCATACCCATTCCCCTACAGCCAGCATATCCCTGTCTCCAGATGATCTGAAACACTCTATGTTACTAAATTGATTAGAGAACAACATAATTGGAGAGAAGAAGACTGAGTTTGCCAACACCTATGTAGATTTTATGCCTGCAGATCTTTTGACACTTCTGTTGTACCCCTTGAAATGTCAGCATGTTCTCTTCACAAATTGGGGGACTCCACTTCATCCCCTCCTTAATTCCATGGTGTGAAATTGAAAATATTACATAAAGGAAGAGATGGGTTTCTGTGTGAATACTGCCACTTCTTAAGCCAATTTTATGTGCAAACACCTGACTCCATATCATACTGAAGAGAAGCAGGTGAGACTCTCATGGTTGCTTGGAGCCTAACTCTAGCAAAGTTTATAAAGAACAAGGGCTTTAGACAAATGAGTTGTGATTATGCAGCTTGAGTCAATATGTAAAGGTAATAAATTCTTCTTTCCTTAGACACAAAGGAAGACATTAGTCAAGCCGAATGCACACTTTATATTTAACAAGGGAATTAATTAGGGGATAATGACTAAGAAAGAGATGTCTAAAGGACGCACCCTGTAGGAACGACTCATATAATAGTAAGCAAGAGAGGAAAAGGAAATTGATTGTAGTCATATTTTCCAAGTTCAAAAATTGCTACATGTGGCTTGAACCACTGCTTGGCTATGTGGTCTGTCAATCAATATAAAGAGATTTATACACTGGAGTTTATCATGGAAACAAGAACATACCAGATAGCGCAGACCTCAAGATATGGGTTATTTGTACCCATTTCCCAGATCATTGAATTAATTGAACCAGCATTATCCTAGAACCACAGGGAGCAGAGCATGTAGCTGGCCTTTCACCACTGACAGAAGGTCCATGTTAGTTTCTATTGGCTTCTGCACTGGGAAACGAGCTAACATTCCAGGAAAAATCAACTTTTGCCAAAGGAGATATGTCTGTAACTCACTAAAATGGAGTTAAAACTTTTTTTCTGTACAGCACATACAATACGTTATAATTATTGTTGGAGAAGTAATGGAGTTTCACATTGCATGGATGGAAACTGAAAGATGGAAGGATGGAAGGAATGGAAAAATCTTGAATTACAGATGAACATTTTTAGCTACCACTATTTTTGTTAAACTTTTACTTTATTGGAAGTTTAAGCCCACACACTGGAAGATTTAATTTTTAATCACAATCTCACAATTACATATTGATAGGGACAAGCAAGTTTTAAAAAAATCTATAAAATATTGAAACACTATTCAGAAAAAACACCATATTTCAGTTAATAATTACATTACTTTCAAAAGAAGTAAGTATGTGGGAAGGCTCCTACCTATGGTTTGTTCCCTTTCGTCCAGTCACTTTTCCCTCCTTTGGGGATTCTCTGAAAGTAGATCCCTCCATGTGGAAAATGATACTTTTGTTAGTAATGGGCATGCTTCATCTAACTGAGGAATGATTTTGATGACAAGGAAGAAGTCAAATTTAAACAAATCTGCACTACAGATTTATTTTTCGCAAGTTCAAAGAGAGGTCTAGTGTTTCCCCCACCTGTGAAATATGTTCTATTCTGAGTTCCACTGTTCATGGGCTATCCTGCTCATGTGCAGCTTAAAAAGCTATAGAAGATCCCCTTGGTCACACTTTATATTACTTCCAAATTTTGTTTCAGTGTCCTGCTGCTGAAAGTATGGGTTTTACATGTTTGCAAGTGCCCCTGATTGTTACTTGTGCTAATACTCCAGGCAACATGCTTGGCTTGGCTCCCTGTCCTCCTCGAAGAGACTCACCCCAGCAGCATCAGCATCTAAACTCCTCCAGGGATAGAGAGTCCACAGAAAAAGAAAACAGCATGGCTCAGCATTCCTCAAACTGCACCGGTGTATACAGTAACCTGGGCACCTTGTGAAAAAGCAAATTCTGACTCACAGATCTGGTAGACTGTTGTTTCACATTTTCAACTGGTTCATGTTGTAATTACCTTCCCGTTGCTGTTAGGAGACACTTGAGCAAAAGCAGGTCATGGTGAGAAAGGATTTATTTTGGCTTATATCCTCAAAGAGAAGCTCCATAATGGCAGAGGAAAAAGGCATGGCATGAGCAGAGGCTGGACATCTCCTCTACCACAGCAAAAAAAAAAAAAAAAAAAAAAAAAAAAAAAGCAGCAGGAGAGTGAGCCAAGTTCTAGCAAGGGGAAGCTGACTACACAACTGCAAAGTCTGATCCTCCAAAACACACCTCCTTCTGGGAAGGTTACATCCCCCAAATTACTACCAGCTGAGGACCAAATATACAAAACACACGAGCTTATGAGGGCCTTCTAGCCCAGTTACCTCAGTCCTCTACAATGTTAATGCTAATTATCTGTGGATGTTGACAGTATCAGATAACTTAGATGATAATAACACCACTTAAAAAACTCTCCTTTTCAAGAGATGATTGTATTAATTCCAGTGGTAAGAAGTTAGGGACGGAATTATTGTTAACACTTATAGCAAGGAGTCTTAGTATGGCAGATACTAAGATACTTTTAATGCTACAAAGAAGTTAGTGATGAACCAGGAAAGAGGCAGATAATGAGGCATGTGCTTTTCTCCCACACTAATGCTTTGTCACAATGCCACCATGTTTAAATACCTTCCACCCTCCTCTGTGTCCCTACACTCACATTAAATACCAACATCATTCAGAGTTGTGTCCTAGTGGGACATAATTAACTGTTTATCCCTCCCTGTCATGTCTGTATTTCAGTCTATGTGTTTCAAAAATTTGGATTAGGGTGTCTCTTAAACATTAAGATGAAAACAAGTCACAGGAGGAATTATGTCAAAAGGGGAATGATTTAGAAGTTCTGAGTTAGGAGCTGAGATTCTACATTATTCTTCCGTACCCAGATACCAATGCTGATGGTGTAAGAGTTTATGCAGTACTCATCATAGTAAGTGTCTACATCATTATGATCCCACCACTCTGTTCATCCTGATATCAGTAAAGACTCTTACGTTAAAAATGAACAACATTTTATTATCTTTTTTTTTTTTTTTAATTTTTGGAGAGAGACACATAGGGAGACAGACAGAGAGAGAGGGAGACAGATAGAGAATGGGTGCACCAGCAGTCTCTCAGCTGATGTGAACAAAATCCAGATGTGTGCACCGCCTTGTGGGAAAATGAGGCATTGCACCCTTGTATCACTTTGCATCTGGCTAAATGTGGGACCTGGAGATTGGAACCGGGTTCTTAGGCTTAGCAGGCAGGCGCCTTAACCGCTAAGCCATTTCTCCATCCCCCTGAACAGCATTTTAGGTTTGATCCAGCTGCTTCATGATGGCTCCAATTGCTATATCAACAGGAATATTTGGCCTAGTCCACTTGGCTAGGGAGGGGAAAGGAAATGTATACATGTAAGAGTTTAAATGTGCATATATGTAGCATATGTGAGGAAGTCACATAGTCCAGTGTTTTGGTTTGAAGGTGAGGATAAAAGCTAAAATGTCCCTTTTTATCACAACTGTACATGGATTTTCCTGGGTTAAGAGGAAGGCCCTATGGAATGCTTTCTGAGAGCTATTTCCACTCTAAAGATAATGATTCAGTGACCTCAACAGGCAAACAAGATATAATCATTATTAGAATTACCAGTAAATTTACAATGTTCTTTTTTTAAAAAAAATATTATTTTTTATTGACACATTCTATACTTGCATACAAAAAACATATGATATTTCCCTCCTCTTCCCCATTGCACTTTAGAACTCCAGTCTCCATCACATACCTTCCCTCTCTCCATTAGTCTCTCTTTTAATTTGATGTCATCATCTTTTTCTTCTATTTTGAGGGTCTTGCAAAGGTTAATCCTCATTAGAGATTCTTTGAACTCTCAGCCACTATTTTAATAATGCTCCTCAATCACATGTCACTTTCTTTCCTTGTGCTGTGTTTAATTGGGTGGAACTCTTATTTCCTCTTCTTTCCACCTTCACTTCCAAGCCTTCCTTGTTTTGATTTGCTAAGGTGAGCTCAACCTAATGAGGAACACTAGACCATCCCTATAGGCTGCAAGATCATCACTAGTACCTTCAGGACAGCAAACAAGTGGTAGAAAGGTAAGAGTTGCTATTTCCTTTAGATATGACTTATTTTCATTAGTGTGAATACTCTAATCCTGAAAAATACAGCAATCTCATGCCGATTCTCCTTCCCCTTTCTTGGAAAACAGAATTTGCCAAAAACATATGTATGTATGTGTGTGGAGGGGCATATTTTCTTTATGAGATATGACAAATTTATTATGACATTTTCACCTGTATATATCATGTGCTTTGATCTTGGCACCCTCTATTACCCACTCTTGACCCCACAACCCTTCTTTCTGGCCTCTTCATCTTTATAATAGCCCCCTTCTACTTTTAAACTATATATACATGTTTTAATATAAAGTATTGCACTCTTTAAAGAGATACACTAACATTTTACATTCTGCAGTGGATGCATACGTGTGCAGGATAAAGATGGTGTGGGTGAGATGGTGGTTCTATGATCCTTATCCTGAACAGAAATGACATAAGAAAAATGCAAACATTTTTATTAAATAGAAACAAGAAAAGGAAATTGTTTATAGTTATAGTCTGTATCCAATATATCATCAGTTATAATATGAAGTATTTTCTTATTATTTGTAGTAAGTAAAAGTGTTGGAAAATTATTAGTAATGCAGATGTGATAGCCATCTTTATCAGAACATTTTATTAGAGAGATTTAAGTGTGTAATGACTTGCCTATGATATTTTATGAGCTATCATAAATGGGTCATTTGTCCAGATAAGAAATTTAGTTGCAGAAAGAACAAGGAGCTATATTTAGTTCTTAATTACATAGTCCAGGCCCACTGGCAAAGTCATTAGACATAATAATTTCTAAGCTTCTCTAAGGAAGGTCTGATCATGAAATATCTCATAGGGGCTATTTTCTTGCTTTTGAGGCCTAGAGTTTTCCCTTAAGAGTCTCAAAAATTTAAATGGTATCATGTTTGGTGGTAAAATTCCATAGAACAGTCATTTCCTGAGTAGAGAATAATCTGCTGATATTTAGAAATTATCTGGGCAACACAATCAAAATGGAAATCATTTTTAAAAAATATTCAACATTTTTACTGTGAATTATAATGCATGAAAATACTGTAATTTGAATGTATTATCTTGCCTCCTTCCCCCACCACTATTCCACTGAAAACCCTCTTTCCAAGAAGTCCTGTTTTGATGTCTCATTTTTTTGTCCTTTTCATAAAAGTTTTCTTCAGCCTATAACATACACTGCTCTGTTCAGTTTAATTATCAGTCAACCCCTATGTTTAAATTATTACTTGAAATTTGTTGATAGGAAATGGCATAGTCAAGAGATAATATGTATAGGATATGAAATGTCTCTACTTAATAAATGGGTTATCTTCCTTTCTTCATCTTTCTCCATATCTCAGATTTTTTCTAGTTCAAATTTTATTGAGATGCACAAACCAATAGGCAGATAATGTAGTAGTGCTTGGAATTTTACAGAAATCATATTACATAAAACTGATAAGAAGCTGTAGTTGCATGTATGTATGTATATATGCAGTTCAGAGAAAGAAAATTGGTTCTCGTGAAATTTCTATATATTGTTTCATCAGAACCAGTGGCACACTGACATCACAAACATATACAAAAATTGTTAAGAGCTTTTGGGG
Source organism: Orientallactaga sibirica (assembly GCA_036365145.1). Lineage (NCBI taxonomy): Eukaryota > Metazoa > Chordata > Mammalia > Rodentia > Dipodidae > Orientallactaga > Orientallactaga sibirica. The sequence goes on from JAEOAD010000011.1 coordinate 26,297,343, forward strand.
CACAGTATATGGATACTTCATGAGCATTTTATAGGATGATTGGATAGGTGGGGAAAGGAAGAAGATATTTTATTTGTAATTTTCCTGTGGAAGTGTTCATTCCTAGCTGTGATCATCTTGAAGATAATTGACTCAAGCATTGGCATCCACACCACATAGGAAGCCCACTGCTTGTCATCTAACAAGAGGAGCACAGCTCACCATCTGTACAACAGTCCCTTAATTTCCTGTCTGGGGTTTTCTACTTGCTTATTTTTTCACTGACATTCTCTTCTCAGGAGGCTCTTTCAGGTGGGACACACATTTCCCAGGTTGGGGGAGGCCTGCAGCAGTATTTCAGCTTTTCTTTTAAATAATACATGAGCAACATTAAATCCTTTGGATCTTGCTTATTCTCTGCTCTGCAGGTTCTTATGTGTCTCATTAACACAAATAAAATCATGGGATGTTTGGAGGTTCCAAGTGCTAGCAACAACTAATATTATTTACAGTTCTTTTTCCAACAGCACTTGCACCTTTTGGAAAAATAGTAAGAAACTAATTACCATTGATTTAGCATTTGAACTTTCAAAGCCTTCTTCATCACTCACTAGGTAGCAAGTATTAGAAACAATAGAAGGTTAGGAGGACCTGAAAATATCTCTGCAGCCACAGGCTCATGGAGGCTCACAACTGCGGGGGGAGAGCCACTTCCAGTATCTGCTTCTTTGACTCCATACAGCACCCAAGATACAGCCTTATTTGCATGGCCTCATGTAGACCAGAGTATAGTTTCTCCAAATAATAAGGGTTTGAAAGGAAAGAAAGAGCTTTGTGAGGAAGGGATGACTACTTTCTCCAACTCCAAACTAAATTTTAGACAAACCATAAAACTATCATAATTTTTCATTATAGTGTGATATACTAGCTAAGTAATTTGGGACAATTTTAATACCAACTTTATTAGGATAAATGTCATATGTAAGGATTTTTGTAGGATTTATTGAAATCCACTCAAATCATAGTTTTATCTACAGGATGAGGTATAGCTTTGAAGGATGTAAGAAAAAAATTAATTATATCTTCTTAGCAAGGTGAAACATTTCAAAATTTATCACAAAAATAGTATGATGAGAGTAAGGAAAATTTTTTTGGTCTTTTTTTTTTTTATTTGAGAGAGAGATAGATAGACAGTCAGAGAGAGAGAGAGAGAGAGAGAGAGGGAGAGAGAGAGAGTGTCAGCGGCCTCTCAGCCACTGTGAACGAACTCCAGATGCATGCACGTCCTTGTGGGCTAGTGCGGCATTGCACCCTTGCATTACTTTTTGTGTCTGGCTAAGCTTGGGACTTAGAGATTGGAACCAGCATTGTTAGGCTTGGCAGGCAGGCGCCTTAACCGCCAAGTCATCTCTCCAGCCCAGGAAAATGATTTTTAATATCAGTTATTTTATTAGTAGACAGAATCAGTTCATGAATTCCTAAAGTAAGTTGTTCAGTAAACCAAAAGTACCAATTTTCTATGTGGAGAATATTAAAATTCTCTTTCCTAAAACTTTCATAGTCAGAAATTTCAAATTAATGTAATATTTTACCAGGAAATGCACTTCAGATTTTTAAGGATTTTCTGTCTCAGAGTATTTCTTGGGTTATAATTTAGATTCTGAAATTTTGTTAAATGTATATTATAGAAGCAATGAATTAATATGAAGTGCCCTAATCAGTATTTACCTGCAAAGGTATCTAATACCAACTGTCCTTATTGAACAACCTAGGGTATTTAATGAGCAAACATAATATAGAAATGTCTTTAATGGTAAAATGAGCCATGTTCAGATATGTGAATGCCTAGGAAGACAAGATCAGAACCATCACTCTTCCTTGGGAAATGTATTAGAATCTGGGACTCTGGCATCTCAACTACCCAAGACCTTGGAGCCAAACCAGACTCAGGACTCCCATGATTCTATGTGAAATAGATGACTCAGTACCCTGATTTTCATGGAGGTTTGACTGCTTAAAATGAACTTACTCTACAAAGTGTTTTTGGCAAAAGTACCCACAGATAACACTGGATAACAATTTTTATGATGACTTGCTAATGGATGTTTGTACATGTGACAGAATTCAGTGGGTGAATTGCCTGCACTGTAACAAAGTTTGACATGGGTTTAAGATGTCAGTAGAAGTTTTGTTACCTCATTCAATTCTGATTCCTATTAGAGGATAATATTTGACAAATTGTGATTGTTGGTGGAGCTGAAAGTCATGAGCAGAAACAGAAGAATAACAGACGAATATGGTGTTAGCAAAACTGACTCAGAAGCATCATGAAGCAATTACCCAGATCCCCCAAACAAACTCAAGGAAGATAATTCATTAATAAAGGGAGATATGATTGTTGTTTTCAATCTAATTACCAAATATGAGATCATAAATTAATGCTGCCATGCAATCTATTCTTTGTCAAGATCCATTATAAAGCCACAACTGCTTAAATGCTAGATCTAAACAATTCTGGTAGGGGAGAGAAGAATGGGTAAGACTCTGGTTCAGCTGAAATGTTTTGTTACATTATATTTACTGATCTCAAGAATTTTCTCTGGATTAAGTCATGTTTATCTGTCTAATTCTTTTCTCAAAAAAATTTATAGAGAAATTAGATAGAAAAAAGATTTTTTTAAAAAGGAAAAACAAAGCAGAAACAAGAGGAACTAGCTCAGAGAAAGATATGCAAGCAAGCCAGGTAGTGGCAGAAAATTTCATAACTTGGGTATAAGACTCACGTGGGATTGTTTATTTGATCCAGTCTTGTTTATCACTCCAGTTTGGTGTGTAACAAATGCCCTCGATTTGTCCCCATGGCCCCTTGAATTCACTGTTCTCAGGCACATGAGCACATGATTCTAGTCGTGAATGTGTGACTAAGGGAAGGTTATAAATGTCATATTGGGCAATTTCAAGGTATGTTCCATGCAGCTGAACAGACATTCCCAATGGGATGCAGTTCTCCTTAGGAGACCTGTCCAAATATTGTCTTCCTGCCCTTCTCATAATTACTTCTTCATTTCCCTATCATTGAAATCTAGCTTCACTTCCACAATCAACTACAAATACTCAGCTAGTCTTTGCATCTGTTATGGTAAAAGCCATCCTTTTTTTTTTTTTTTTTTTTTTTTTACAAGATATAATGTCCATATTAAACAAACATTCTAAAACATCTTTATTCTCCCATGAGACCCAAACAAATGACCTTTTCTCTTTACTTCTATTTCTGTATTTAATTGACATTTTCTTGTTCTCTAGCTCAGAAGAATTATCAACTGCATCATGGTAATTCTTGGACCTTCAGATAATTACTATTCAAGAGGAAAAATGAATCACAAGATATATACCTTCCCTACAACTTAATATATAGAAAATAAAGAGGAGCAAATAGAAAAGTAAAATTTTTAACAAAGCTTGATGCTCAACCATTTTAATTTAAACATAAAAATGATAAGGGATAGCTTTAGGATATGTGTCATTCATCATTTGGCCCCACATAGAGGTTATTTTATGCACAAAGCCTCACAGATGGTCCATTTATACACGCTTGATTGATAGCAAACCAAACCTAGCTTCATGGGAGCAATAAAGTAGTAGTAGGAGTAATAATTGATTTTTGTCTCATTTTTAATAATCAATTGCAGTTAAAGAACACAAGGGAAAATAGAGGCTCCATATATTATTATTATTATTTTCCTGGAATTAAAGTAAAAGAATGAAAATCCCCACCTTGATGATCTGGTAGCAACTAGTGGCTGTGAAACCAAAGAGCTTCCCTGGAGCAGAAAGATAAAACAATCCCATTTTCACAAACCAATGTGCTTCATCTTTTATGAGATTCTCTGCAGATTTCCTTTGCCAGCCATGCTCAAAGATAAATAGAAACATGACTCCAAGACAAATATTTACAAGTCTTGGCATCACAGAGCTCTTTCCTTTCAGTACCATTGTGTGTATTTGTACAGCGGTGCATAGCTTCTGCTGAAAGATGCCATCTCTGGAGGGTATGGGCTAGAGGGTCATCTTTAATGTGGTACACTCCATTGGTCTTGGGGGCTGAGAGGAAAGAAAAGCTTTCATTTGGAGAATACTTTGCTCTGGTTTATTTCTGGCATCTTCACGTGCTTGGCCCTTCCTAGTTTAAGGTCAAAAGTAAGAAGAAAAGAGGTAGCTTGCAAGGAACAGCAGCTAAAACAATAGGAAAAATTTAAAAATGCAGAGGAGTGTTGTAGAAACATGCATTTGCATTAGGTCTCCTATGAACCTCCATAAGCAACTAAATTCTAAGGCTGTAAGCTATAAATCAGGTGAACGCAATCACATACTTGAAGGACTGCAGAGCCAGAACCTGTCATCTGTTGATGCCAGGAGTTAGATCAAGGTTTATAAAGGACTGTGCAGAGGAGAGGAACTATGCCTAAATAATATATTCCCCATGATGACATTCTGTCTATGGTACTACAGAGTTGACTTTTATTTTTTAATTCGTTCTAAAAATTAAAAAGTGCTGTTGCCTTCAAATTCAAAAGATTCTTGAAATATTACATAAAACCCACATATTTCCCATCTTGCATCACTTAGAAAAACTTAAAATCAAGAAAATGAAATGACAACACTGTTGTCTCTTAGTGGGATATTTGGAAAGACTGCCTTGAAGTTGCATTCAGTAAAAGTCCAAGAAAGCTTTGGGTTTTGCTGTCACTTATCAGATGTGTTACTATGGGCAAGTTATTTCATGTAAAATGAAAGTCATATTAGCTAATCTATCATTTTCTCCAGTCAGTGTTCCATGATTGTAATCACCATCCATCGGTGATCTTTACTGTGCTTTTACCATGTATGAGGTAGTGTTCAAAAAGTGTTAAATGTGTGGTTGTCCCTCAGTATTTCCAGGGAATATGTGCCCCAGACTCTTTCAAGAATATTAAATTTCATGCATTTTAACTTCCTTTTGTAAAATGCCATAGTATTTGCATAACCTACATGAATCGTCCCATATGCTTTCAAACATCAACTTACTTAAAATACTTGCAATGTAATTGTTGCTCAATGGATAAAGAAGAATGAAGAAAAAATTGTACATGTTCAGTACAGTTGTATTTTTTTCCTCCAAATATGTTCAATCCATAGTTGATTAAACCCATGGCTGTAGAACACATGAATATGATGGGATGACTGTATTAGTCATTTAATTATTTAAAACAAACAGCCAGAAGAAGTGGCTTGTCAGTTAAGTCACTTGCCTGTGAAGCCTAAGAACACAGATTCCATTCCCCAGAACCCACATAAGCCAGATGCACATGGTGGCACATGCATCTGGAGTTCATCTTCAGTGGCTGGAGGCCCTGGTGTTCCCATTCTCTCTCTCTAATAAAGAAATAAATTAAATATTAAAAATCAACTCATGAAACAGACACTGTTACCATTGGCCCTATTTATGAATCAGGAAAGCAAGGCTCAGATGTGGGTGCCCAGAGGATGGCTTTCAGGACTAATACATGCCATTCCCCTCTGGAGTAGGCCCTGTCTTCTTAACTAGCAATTTCCAGTGCCTCTCTAGCCACTTCTATCCTCTTAACACAGTTCTAGGACTTGCTCAGGCTATATTCTCTCAAAATCTGTCACTGAGCGTAGGATTTTGGAGAAATGATTCCAGAAAGAATTAAGAGGAAGAAGAATCAAGCAGAGGAGAAAGGTTAGCTGAATCCAGTGCAAGAATGAACAGCAACTGCTATGAGCTACTGGGCTTGTTCTTAGGAACTATGTAGAACATGACTGTTCCAGCTCTCATCCTGATTGACTAAGTCTGCATTTCTAGTTTGTCTATACTTGAGCCAGTCACCATGCGAGACAGAAAAGCCTCCAGGCCTGTGACTCAGGAAGTCTTCAGTAGAACCAGCATTTGGGTGGTAAGATGCTGGGGAAGCCAAGGGGCAAGGGTGAGGTGCTGAAAGCATCTGCAACATGCAGGTAGTGTAGGAGCCAGGAACACACCTGGGCCATTTGGCTCTAAAGCTTGATTTCTGAACAGGAAGATCACCTACATGGACAAATGTGTAGGCCCACCAGTACCTCAGGGGAAAACAGCCTTGCTCAATCTTTTTCCAAGGGCTCCTGTGCCAATAGTCTCTGCTTTTGGTTGGCACAATGGAGGGATTCTGAACTATACTCTTGTTTAGTTCATTCAAGATTCGACACATCCCATGATTTATAACAGGCCTCAGATGCTTAATGAACTTGATATGTGCCTCAAGCTATCGACAAGTCCCCATGCTAAGCTGCTATCGATTAAAAATAAACACAGGCTTTGTTTATTCTGGACAATTTGTTTGTGTTCTTCAAAAATGTTCCAAGAGCAATCAAATTCACACTAAAGTTCAACTGTCAAGCATGGTAAAATTTGAATAAGCAAAATGATACGTTTATGCCATTTACATTCAGAATTGAAGGCATTTAAAATATTTTAAGCAAAACTTTTCATCATCTTTTAATTAAAGAATAAAACTCAGTTCTACTTTATTATTCTGTAAGATAACATTTCACCAGTAAAAGACATTCCCCAAGCACTCTCATAAAAAGAACAAATATATTATTGTAAGATGATTAATCTATATTAAAGACTGTCTTATTAAAGAAGGTCAGGGAGGTGGCATGCTTAGCTGGGAGCCAGCAGGACAAGGGTTGTTACTATTTGACATTTATAGACCTGGCAGCAGAATATGATGAAGTATTTGAATGAACAAACTGGACATGACCTAACAGCCCAATAAAACAATGCTGGCCTCTTGCACTGAATGTGGCAGTCAGTCAGTCATCTTACCCACATGATACTGCTGCTAGTGCAAATGTAAATGACAGTGGCATAAAACTCCCTCACCAAGTTCTTATGAGGGTAAGACAGTAATTTACAGGAGGAAGGATGCAAAAGGAAATAGACCTCTCAAGGTCTCAGGGGAGAAACCTCACCTCTCACATTCTTTTGGGTAGTTATACAAATTGTAAATCTCTTTCTCTTCACTTAGCTGAACACAACTGTACTTATGAAAGCCTGTGGGGGTGAGGGTTGCAGAACTAAATGTGGTGATCATGTTGGTGATCAGAAGCAAGCATAGAGAATCTTTAATAACCTGGCCAGAAAAGACAAGTAAGGAAACCTGCCACAGTTGACCAGAGAATGGCAAGGTGACTGGAGAGCAGACATTGGCTAGAAAGGTCATGGTATAAAAGTTTCTCTGAGGCACATGACATATGAGCTAAAATGCATAAGATGAGAAAGAAATACCTGGCTGGGAAATAGAAGGAACAGCATTCCCAGGGAAGAGAGAGTCCCTATTTGGGGGAAGACTACCAGGGCTGGGCAGAGCTAGAACTCAGGCTCCAAAAAGGAAAGATAAAAATGAGGTCATAAAGGCTGAAATGGGTAATTTCATTTTCCTCTCACACTGCTCCTTATTTGGGAACTCCTTCCCAGTACTCTTGGAGGATCCATTCATGGGGGTCCACCTATTTCCATTTGAAGACTCTGTAAGGTGGGATGCTTAAAAGTAGACACAAGGCTCTGTTTGGTTTCACTCCCTCCAAACTTCACATAATTGATTCCATCAACTCTCCTTTGTAATTTGGAATAAAATCTACAAGTCATAAAATTTAGCATGCTATTCATTTTAAAGTGCATAATGAATTTGTATGTTTACAAAGTTTCCCTACGATTCTCACTATCTCATTCCATAACATTTTCAAGAGGAAGCCTGTGCTCATTAGCTGGTGACTCCTTACCCCTCTCTGCTCCAACTCAACACCACGAATTTACTTACCATTCCAAGGGTTGGCCTATTATAGGAATTTTATATAAATAAAATCAAATAACACATCACCCATATTGGCGTGTGTAAGTACACCATAAATTTTATAGCCAAATAATAGTCCACTGTATAGATATAACAAACTGTGTTTATTCATTAGTTGGTTAACATGTAGAATTCTTCAGTTCATGGATATATCAAATAATAATAATGAACCTTTATGTGTAAATTTTGGTTATTTGTAGGCACACACTTGCCAAATCACATGTTAACTATTTAAGTTTTTAGAGAATTCTTCATCATGCCATCATGTCAGATCTTCAGTTTCTAGTATTTTAAAATTTATTTATTTATTTATTTATTTATTTATTTATTTATTTATTTGTGAGGGGAGCGAGAGAGAGAATATGGGCAAGTCAGGACTTCTAACCACCACAAACAAATTCCAGATACATGTGCCACCTTGTGCATCTGGCTTACATGTGTGCTGGCAAATAGAACCTGGATCGTTGGCTTCATAGACAAGTACCTTAGCCACTAAGCAATCTCTCTAGCCCAGTTTCAATCTTTGTGATGGTTGACTTCCATATGTGTGTGTGTGTGTGTGTGTGTGTGTGTGTGTGTGTGTGTGTGTGTGAGAGAGAGAGAGAGAGAGAGAGAGAGAGAGAGAGAGGACTAATTCTGTATTTCAACTTGGCCATATTATGGTGCCCAAATCAGGCCAGTCATTATTCTGATGTTTCATTGATGTTATTTATGGATGAGATGAATATTTAAGTCAGGAGTGAGGTATATACAAGTGAGATATATCTTTGTCTGTAAGTAGACAGGTGGCATATAAATACTTAAAAAAATAAACACACAGGACCATAGTCTGACATAGGATAAGAGCTGCAATAGCAGATCTTTCCCAGCTCTCCTCTTTCCAGTCTATCCTCCAGCTTTCTAGTCACTGCCTTCACAGCAGAGCCATTTCTTAAGCCCCATTCCATCAACACCCAGAAACGGGGAAATGGCTTATTTGAAATACAAGCAGGAAATATATAAGATAATCTTTCAATGTGTTGCCACAACAAAGAACAAGAAAATTCCCATAAACTATTATTGTGATATGCAACAATCATGAGTCAATAATTTGAATTATTGGACAATGGTAGCATAAGTGGAGTACTGAACTGGAAAGTATGTGTAATAGATGATTACATACAAAATAAATTTAAGTCTGCATGTTTCATATGATGAGATGATAAATGTAAAAGTAATGACAGAATATCACTCTTTGGCACCTGAATAAAATGGTATGTGTGTTTGTGTAAGCATACATTCCTACACATGCATACACAAACATTTTATGTCTATGAACATGCAAATTTGTGTCCTGGATCTATGCTATTGATAAGTAAGATATAGGCAGTACAGTAGACAAAAGAACATGTGAGATCGCTTTAAAAATGTTGGTAGCAAAATCTAAAATATGAGCTACTCTATATAACAATCTTATTTGCTCAAAAAATAAATATAGGCCAGGCCTGGTGGCACATACATTTAATTCCAGCATGCGGGAGGTAGAGGTAGGAGGATCACCATGAGTTTAAGGCCACCCTGAGACTACATAGTGAATTCCAGGTCAGCCTGGGCTAGAGTGAGACGCTACCTTGAAAAACCTATATATATGGAGAGAGAGAGAGAGAGAGAAGATAGTTAAAAACAGGAAAAAAAAATGGGAGGCTGATAAAACAGTTAAATAATGATTACTTTCATGGAGTATTTATCAAGTAAGAAAGAAAGAAACAAATATAGGATGTTGTTTGTATATTTGCTATATTTTATATGGATAACTCATTGAACTACATATCTTTGTATATCAGTTATTACAGGATATAATCTCAATAAAAATTGGAAAGAGAGACTAACTTGAGACCTACCTACTATGTGCTGCACATGGTTCCTGTGGTAGTTTTAATAGATGGTCCCCAATATATTCTGTGTTTTATTAGTTTGTAGTTTGCATCTGCAGTCACCTGGCTGTTGGCAATGTCACTGGGTGGATCTTAAGGTGTGGGGGTAGATATGAGATTTCAATCTAAAGATACGCAAAGTGTGCCTAGCTGGAGTTCCTGAGGTATGCTGTGCTGTATGGCTTTTGGGGTTTCTGGCTTTGCTTTCTGTGAAAGCAGGTCATCTTCTTCTGCCATTATGGAACTTCCCCTGGATCTGTAAGCTTCAATAAATATCCCTTCCTCCATAACTGTGCCTGGTCTGGAAGTTCATCTCAGCAAACCTGAAGCTGTCTGCTATAGCCCTTATGAGGATTCATATTTAAATGAGCACAATCAAAGTGAGCCAGGTAACTGGAAAATACAAATTATAATTTCATGTTTGCTCATATGCATGCGTCATATCTTTTATTATCTTTGGGAAGTACATTCTGAAATATATATAGATGGAGTGAAGGGCTGAAAGGCAATACTGCTGTAGGGGTTGAACATGTGAAGATTTAATATACCAGAGAAGATGGTAAGGCCTAAAATAGAAAGGAGAGCTATAACTCCTAAGTCAAAGCCTGCAGCCAATGAAGGTGAAGGTGCAGCAGGTGGTAGACAACAGGGGAGTATGCCTCAGAGGAACTAAATTTTACAAGCAGGTGGAAGACATACTTTCTGAAAAGTTCTTATGTACCAGAGTCTCCAGGTAAGAAGAAAACATGTTGCCAGCCACATATATAATTATCCTGTAATATCTCATATATCTGACTACATCCCATGAACTTTTAAACATTTTATTTTTTGGTTAAATAATTATTACAATTTGCCTTAAAAAGTGTCCTCTTATCTATATATTGCTATTAAAATGATATTTCCCGTTATATTCAGTTTAAGTGTGACATAGAATACAAAATATTGAGGAAACAGCACATGAAATAAATTAAGTGTACTTTGTATAAAATAAAATTCTTTTAAAAAGTCTTATTGCAATGTCCCAAATAGAAAAAAAAAAAAAAAAAAAGATAATCACTCTAAAATGCATTTATCAGGATTGTATACAGTCCATATATAATACCTCTAAGCTCTATAAAAATGAAAACATGATATTGTGGTACAAACTAAACCTCCCTGACTCTGCTGGTTAGTACATTCCTACCCTCATCCTTACTCAAAGCCTCTGCTGTCATGTGTGAATGTGAAACTCCTGCTCTTTCCACTCCAACCTTTCTGTGCCTCCACTGCATTTGAGTGCAGGCAAACTCTCCCACTCTACACACCTCTCCCCTGTGCACATCACTACCTCTGTCACCTGTGAGAATAGGTGCACTATTCACTGGTTCCACTAGCACCTTCCTCACCTCAATGGCTGCCACTCCCAGCTGTGAGTTTGGGCATATTCACCCAGTTGGCAAATTCCACATCCTCCACTGCTACCATGGTATAAGTCAGGATGCATATTTATGACTACATGAGCCTCTGTGAGTTGCCATCCACTTCCTTCCCATGGGTGAGTTTACACTCAGCCACACATCCCACATGCATAACATAAATATCCTGGCCTGCATGATAAGAGTCAGAGTACTTGTCCTCCCAACCAAAGTGAGGTCACCTCACCCCCCCCTTTCCTATCCATGAATCAGCACCAACAGTTTAAATAACTGAACTTCAAGCTATATGAGGCTGAGAAAAGACAAGAAACGATAGAGGAACACCATTCTAAACACTCAATTAAAACAGGCATGCAATATCTTCAATGGGGTAAGTCTCAATGGAAAATAAGTAACAAAAAAGGCATTATGTCTCCTTCAAGAATGTCCAACTCTCATAAAATAGGCCCATGAGAGCTAGAGTTAGAGGAAATTCCATACAGAGAATTCAAAAGTACAATTATGAATATGTACAAAGAACTCAAAAAGGAATAAAATCTCTATAGAAAGCCTAACCAATAAATCGACCAAAGGGAGGACAGAATATTAGGACCCAGAGACAAAGCAGAGGAAATATATCAGTTAGTCACAAAGATTAGTTCAAAAAAATATATGAGATATATGAGACACCCTGAAAAGATCAAATTTACAAATAATAGGCATGCAAGAATAGACTCAGGCTATGGAAAAGAAAATATTTTCAATAAAATTATTTAAGAAAATTTCCCAAATCTAGAAAATTAGCAGCCCATCCAGACATGAGACATACAGAAAAAACAAATAGACTGGGGCCAGAAAAACTCCCTACATTATTTTGTAGTCACAGCACAAAATATACTGTACAAAGAAAGAAAGCCACAAGAGAGAAACACCAAGCTACATATAAAGTCAGGCCCATCAAAATAACAGCCAATTGTTCACTGGAAACTCTCAAACCAAAAGGGCTTGGAAGATGTGTTTATAGTATTGAGATGCCACAGCTGCCAACTCAAGATTATTTCTCATAGTAGAAGAAGAAAATTCCATAATAAGGCAGGCTAAATAATTTAGGATCACTAAGACAACTGTACAGAGACTACTGGCTAAAGAGAAGGATAAGCACACTCGAGAGCTTATAGGGAAAAATAATAATCAATGATAGAAAAATGACCAAGAAAATGAAGACCAAGAAAACACCCCACACCACAGCATCATCAGCTAATGTGTTAATGGAAGATAAAGGTTGCTGGGGAGAAGATTTCACTCTCTTCTCTGACATGGCAACTGGCACATGATGGCACATTAAAGAAGTACAGTGAGACAGAACTGAGGAAGGGAGGGTAATGTGGAATACATATTTATCAAAATATAACAAACAAATAAGAACCGAACCTCCTTTATTAAGTTTCAAAATATCAGTATTCACCTTAGATTTATTATACCTCTATAAATACTGATAGTTATTATTTAATGAAAGATAATTTCTCTATTTCTCCTCTTGCTTATTGCTCCATGCATCACTTTATAGGCAGTGTTGCAGTTAATGAGTGGCTTAAATAAATATGCATTTATTTTTCTCCCATAATAGGTGAAGACATGGTTCCACAAATTATGTAACTGTGTAAATTTGTTCTTCTGTATCCCATCATAGAATGAGACTTTCATCCTAAAATGTCCATCATCAGCACCCAGGGCTGAAAACGCTTGGGGACGAAGTACTGTCCATATAAAAACACCCAAAAATTCATTAAGTGCCAAGAACGCTTCTACTTAGACTTCCTTCTCCAGAACTCTGACAATCAGACACATGTAGCTAAAAAGAAGTCTGGGTAATGTTTTTTTTTTTTTTTTAATGATTTATGTTTTATTTTTATTTATTTGAGAAAAGGGAAGAAGCAGGGAGAGAGAGAGAGAGAGAGAGAGAGAGAGAGAGAGAGAGAGAGGGAGGGAGAGAATGGGTGCACCAGTGCCCCTAGCCACTGCAAATGAACTCCAGATATAGCCACCACGTTGTGCATCTGTCTTACATGGGTCCTAGGGAGTCAAATCTGGGTCCTTAGGCTGTGTTGGTAAGTGCCTTAATTGCTTAGCCATCTCTCTAGCACTGGAAACATTTTCAAAAAGATATCAGAGGAAATTATCATCCCAAATAAAACTAAGATTTCATTATTAAAAAAAAAATAAAGAGCCTCATACTGAGAACACTGCCTGCCAAAATTTTAGTCTATAATCTCACACATACATATGCACACACCCTTAAATATGCAAATATATTAAAAACTGAATTAGGGCTGAAGAGATGGCCTAGCAGTTAAGGCGCCTGCCTCCTAAGCCTAAGATTGCTGGTTCCAACCTCCAGCGGTTCCAATCTCCCAGATGCAAAGGGGTGCAATGCTGTACTTGACCACAAGGGGGCGCACTCATCTGGATTTCTTTCGCAACAGCTGAGAGGCTGCTGGTGCACCCATCTCTATCTGTCTTCCTCTCCCTCTCTGTCTCTCTCTGTGTCTCTCCCCCCACAAAAAAAATGAATTAAAGAAATACTGGAATGATTTTTTTTTTTTTCCCCCTCTGTGTACAAGCATTACAAATTTAGTAATATAAGCTGACTTATGATCTGCTCTTGCTTGAATATGAAGTATTCCCTCCAAAACTCATGGTTAAATTTGATTAGCAGTGTGGCGGTGTTGGGAAGTGGGGCCTTCTAAAAGTGATTAGGTTGTGGAGAGGGCTTCATCCATTTTTCACAGGAGTAGGTTTGTGCTTGCAACTGTGACTTGTTATAAAATGAGACTGCCCCTTGTGCTCTGACCCTTCTGCATATGCTTCCTCCCCTTTATCATTCTGCCATGTTGTGAAGCAGCATCAGGATCTCTGACATATGCAAACACCCAATCTTAGTTTCCAGAACCATGAACCGAACTATATTCCTTCACTTTACAAATTACATAGCAGTATGCTATTATACCAATACAAAACAGATGAAGGTTGGATCATTAGTTTATAATTGATTTTGAATTTCTCTTGACATATTTAAGTACTCCTTGCTTATATACAAATAGAGAATAAGTCTACATAATCAAGGGCTGATATACCTAATTATAGAGAAAGTGTTATAACAGCAAATTAAACCTTTGGGGGGAAATGGATATAACAAAGAAGGAGGACATATATAGAGGGTCAAATTAGTTGTCTTTGCATTTCCTTGATTAAATTACTCTTCTTCCATTTTTTTCAGGCACCATTCCCTAGCACTCTCCTGCCATCACTATGCTGGTGGTCCTTCCTCATGACTGCTCACATTGTCACTCATTTCAACTGTGGGGCCTTCTGCAACAATTGTGAAAAATATCACATCTCAAAGGTATGAAAGGGGAGATTTCCTATTCAGTAATTTTTACAAATCCCCAGTCATGCAGCCTCAAGGCATTCACTGAGCATTCATAAATAAATTTCTCACAAATTTATTATTTAAAATATTTATAGTTCTCAATGATGCAAGTAATGGGCAATTTCATTGCCTGCATTATAGTTTTAATTCTTGCCATTCTGTATGCTTACTATTTAAGTAGTTCATAAAATGGAAAAGACACACATTGTCAGGATTACCTTTGAACTGCTTCCTCTTTGCGAAAACTTCCATCAGCCCTCCACACATCACTACTGCCCGTTGAAGAGAATTTCAAGAAATGTAATTGACCTTCCTTTACCCATAATATTTGTGTGGCTTGGACTCCTGCTGAGAGGCTGAACTACATTTTTCCTGTGAAAGAAGGTTACCCAGGAGCTGAAAAATGCCTCAAAAGGGGTTGGGTGGTAAGCGGTGCCAAGGAGAAAAACAGCCTAGAAGATATAGCAGAACATAGGCAAATACTGCCATCTCATTTTTTAAAATTTTTTTAATTTTTATTTTTGGAGAGAGACACAGAGAGAGACAGACAGAGAGGGAGAGGGAGACATATAGAGATGGGCTCACCAGCAGTCTCTCAGCTACTGTGAACGAAATCCAGATGTGTGCGCCCCCTTGTGGGCAAGTGCAGCATTGCACCCTTGTGTCACTGCATCTGGCTAAACGTGGGACCTGGAGATTAGAACCAGGTTCGTAGGCTTAGCAGGCAGGCGCCTTAACCGCTAAGCCATCTCTCCAGCCCTGCCATCTCATTTTAAAAAAATCATCTTTAGAGATCATAAGGCTTTTGGCATCTAGAAATTTCAAGAACTCCTTGAAAGTATCTGGTACACAGGATGCTCAGCCTCAGCTGTTGACCTGTTCCTCAGTGAGTCTATGAGTGAAGAGCCAAATTTATGTGACTTTCAATTCTACCTGGTAGATCATATAAATGACATTTTTTCCTATCATTATCTATAACCAACCCCAGACCTTGGTTATTATTGTCTTATAATTTATTAATGGCTATATTACTATTATAAGAACTTTATAAGTGTTCAATAATTTAATCCTCCTGAAATTCCTATGAAGTAGACATCATTTCCATTGTGCAGATGCATGAAACAGATGTTAGGCAGTTTCCTTAGCCCTATCTAGCTAGTAAGGGATGAATCTGGGATTCTGACAAGGATTCTTGGCTTCAGGCATAACCAGTAAACAATCATATCCTATGTCATTGGAATAAAGGATGTTGGCATTGTGAAGAGTAGGAGATAGAAATCAGCTAGGTGGCTTAGGGTAACAGGACCGCCAAAGTGAATAGCTTTTTTTCTTGGCTACATGTAGGAAGTATTCTTAAGCCTATAAAAAGACACTATTTTTTAAAATTTTTCCATTTCCTATTTATTTCTTGGAAAAGTGTATCTTCTGAGAAAGATTCCTAGAAAATTACAACTTCTGAGAAGATTGCACACTTTCCTGGAAAATTAAGATTCCTGAGAAGATTACATCTTTCCCAAGAATGTGAGCCCCTACCTAAAAGCCTGCTGAATCCTGTTTTTCCTTCCCTAAAGAAATTCCCATTCCCCTAAGAACCCCAACAATGGTCACTATTATTGGTTCTTCTCCCATCTTTGGAGACCCCCTTCATCTCTCAAAAGAGCCCTTCTCTTCTCTTAAGTTCTATACTAAAATCTTTCTAAATTTTACCCTCTGGTTATCAATGAATTCATCTGTGGAACCTGGAGGCTACTGACTCAGTGGACATTTTGTGTGACTGCAACTGTTCTGCACCCTAACTTTTTTTTTATTTTAATTTATTTATTTGAGAGAGAGAGATACAGAACTAGGCAGGTAGAGAGAGAGAGAGAGAGAATAGGCTACTGCAAATGAACTCCAGATGTGTGCACCCTCTTGTGCATTTAGTTTAAATGGGTCCTAGGGAGTTGAACCAGGGTCCTTTGGCTTTGCAGGCAAGCACCTTAACCACTAAGCCATTTCTCCAGCCTCCCTAACTTTTTTTTTTTTTTTTTTTTTTTTTTTTTTTGGTAATTTGAGAGAGACAGAGAGAGAATGGGTGCTCCAGAGGCCTCTCATCCTCTGTCAATGCTAGATGCCCATGTGCCCCTTTGTGGGCATGTGCGACATTGTGCCCTTGCGTCACTTTTGCATCTGGCTAAATGTGGTATTGGAGAATCTAACATGCGTTCTTAGCCTTTGCAGGTAGAAGCCTTAACTGCTAAGCCATTTCTCCAGTCATCTGCACCCTAACTTCTGAGTTACTGTCCACCGAGGCCCCAACAAATGCCCCATTGCTCTCAATTTCCCAAACCACTTGGAGGGCATGCTGCCAATTTTTACCAAAGTGGACATTTCTCTGAGAGTTCTTATGAAAGAAGACTGTTAGCTTTGACTAGATTTCTTCCTGCTCTAAGGACAAGATGCCCTCTGGATTCACTGTACATGTCACCACTTGTGAATCTAACCTTTTGTGGCTGGCTTCCTGTCCAACAAAGAGGACATGAGGATACTGCAATATACAGTAACAGTATTACTGTTGTTTCTCTTTGTCAAGATGTACAAGTGAGAATTCTGAATTAAGCTTTTTCTTCCACTTGTCATTGTTTACTGGTAAAATCCAGAGACAGACCTGCAGAATTTTTATACTTCTGCATTTTTGAAAATCAAATTACTATCAAAAAATGAAATAGAATAACCAAGGCCCCCTATCTGATGGCACCTAAAATAGAGACATAAACCCAAAGATTTGCACTAAATCAAGAACTTCCTCCCCAACTGACCAGGGTGTAAACGGCTAGTGTATACTGGACTGGGGCACGGCAGACTAGGCCACACGTACCATAAGACCCAAGACCCATTATAATGTCAAGAAAAGAAAGCTGACCACCAGCACAAGATGAGTCACCTCTATCTCATTTGCCAGGTCCCAGGATTCATTACAGAGGAAGAGGTGGATTAAACATGAGTATCACTCTCACAGTAAGCCTGAGAACTTTCTCCAGGGAAATGGTGGCAGGCACAGAAGAGATGCAAAACTCATCAAAGCAGAAAATAAGAGGCTGCCAAGGACTCAACACCAAAGTAGGCTTCTAACTCACCCTCCAAGGTTCAGGGAACATTGTGGGTGAAGGGGCTGAAAAAATGTTGCAGTCACAACATGGAGAAGAGTGCTTTGGAATGCTGTCTTCTGGAATTGAAGTAGACACTACATTCATGTCCTCACAGTGACTGTCATTGTCTGCAGAAGTCCTGCACTATACTGGGTCTGTCAACATTTCATCATGGAGAGTGAAATGGAAAGCATGAGAGCTAGTGAGACATCAAAGTGGAAAAAAGCTAGTTGAAAAGAAGAAGGGGTTTAATAGAAGGAGGAGAGGGCAAGAGAAGGTAACAGTAGGGAACTATAATCAAAATGCATTATATAAATGTACAAAAGTTGTCAATAAAAAAAGTTTAGGGCTGGAGAGATGGCTTAGCGGTTAAGGCGCCTGCCTGCTAAGCCTAAGAACCCGGTTCCAATCTCCAGGTCCCACGTTTAGCCAGATGCAAAGTGATGCAAGGGTGCAATGCCGCATTTGCCCATAAGGGGGCTCACACATCTGGATTTCATTCACAGCAGCTAAGAGACTGCTGGCACGCCCATTCTCTATCTGTCTCCCTCTCCCTCTCTCTCTATCTGCCTCTCTCTGTGTCTCTCTCCAAAAAAAAAAAAAAAAAGTTTAAAAAAAGAACTGCCACCTCGTCCACCCCACCACTACCACCACCAAACTTCATGGTCCCATTTTAAAATGTAATACTGCATATTGGCTTCTTCATGTTACCCCCTTTCCATCCAAAATTACATATTAACTTTCTTCTGAACAATTCACACAACTATGTACTGAGGGTAGAACAGTGAGTTATGTGGTCTGTATAATAAATAGCTCACCTCAAACCATTATTCAAATTCTAAGAATAATCAAAGTGTATGGTGGGGCTTCTAAGAGGAGCACTTCAGCCACAGGGTTGGCAAATGATTGCTTCCAGAAGCCAAGTGGCATCTGTGAAAGAGCCAAACTCAGGAGGAAGCTACCATGAGGCTCACTGTCCCCAGGGGTGCCCCATTCCCTACACAAGAGATGAGTGGAGCAGAGGGTGGGCTAGCACACTGGGAGCAAACACTACCTACGTGAAAGAAAGTTCATTTACATTTTACAGTTTGTATAAATATGTTTACTATTTACATTTCCAAAGAAAATGCAGGATTATTCTCAGCCTTAATCAGAAGGGGGAGGTGAAAGAAAACCCATTTTCTTTTCATTTTTTCTCTTTCCCAGTGCAATCTATTGGAGGGGGGTGAGTTGTCTGCCAGGGCCGTTCTGGTTGTCACCACTGGTCCCTCAGCATGAGTGGCTCATCATAGCAAAGGGCATTGGAAGTAGTGACAGCTCTCCCAGGAGGAAAAAGAGCAGCTCAGCAAGGGGCTGGAAGGTGACTCAACTCCAACTCAGCTTTTCTCTCTTCTGTTTAAGATATATCTTCAGTTCAAATCACACACTGATGTCATTGTAGGATGACCAATAAATAAATCATTTTTCGCTACAAGAAAAGTGAAAGATAACTTTAATGACAAGGCCTAAATCTAAAATGGTATTATGTAGTCAACCTTAACAATTGCTTAGATTACTAATGTTCTTTCTTTCATTGAAAATGCTTATTTTGCCTGAGAGTAAAGCAGAATGCCCTCCTTTGCATGGTATCACTTGCTATGCTAGAGAACAGATAATAGACATGGATAAGAACAAATGGCTTCTAACATTATGCATATCCTAGAGAAATACAATTGTAATAGAAGAATGTTAAGTTTACTCCAGGAAACACAGAAGATGAAAGACTAGAAGAATATTCCAGGATAGATCTTGGCTCTAGAAAGTGAGATTTGTAGGATGAAAGGTTTTATTTTATTTTTAAGTATATTTTTCTTCCTCTTGGAGAAAAAAAAAACAGATAAACATAATATGTCATTCTAGTCAATTGCCTTCTGCCACCTTCTTTGGAAAAGTAACTACTATTCATTTTCTGGAAGCCTGATAATCTCACCAGGGTGAGACCAGACTGAGCAGCAACATCAAAACCCATGCATAGGACAGGATGCTAAAGACCCGGTTGAGAACTGTTGCAACCATCCAACATCTGTCCAACAGAAAGAACCCTGTGCATTTGGAGGTGATAATGAGATCATCCCAACGGGAGAAAACCATGTCCTGTGAGAACTGGGTGACTCTGGGCACAACTACAATTAGCAAAATGGGAGAAGACTGCTACAGTTTCTAGGTAAAGATCTCTTCTCTCCCATGAAACAAAGATGTGTTTGCCTTGTGGTGACACTACACCCATAAAGCCATAACTTACACACCAAAGACAATAGTGTAGGAAGAGAGAAGACACTAGGACCCTTTTCAGCAAGGATGATATTGCAAGGAGACAACACCGTTCCTGAGAAGTTAGTTCTGGAACAGTGAGAAAATTGTTCTTTTAGCTCAGACTTCCAGATACATAAACTCTGTTATTTATACCCTCATAACCACGCGTGAATACGCTACCATTACCACTGACCAGGGGCCCCTTTCTGTCTCCCAACATCCATCAGAGAGGGCACCTTGTTATAGTCAGAAGAGCATTGATGGCAGAATGAGAAGATCTGGGCTCCAGTTCTAGCCTCTTAATAACACTATAATTCTGAACACTGGGCCTTCATGGGCCACAGTAGTGAGGGAGAAATGTGAGAAAGATAGCTTTCTGAAAATTTATTTTATTTATTTCTTTATTTATTTGAGAGAGAGAAAGAGGCAGAGAGAGATATAGATGGAGAGAAAGAATGGGCGTGCCAGGGCCTCCAAACACTGCAAACGAACACCAGACGCATGTGTTCCCTTGTGCATCTGGCTTATGTGGGTCCTGGAGAGTCGAGCCAGGATCCTTTGGCTTTGCAGGCAAATGCCTTAACCGCTAAGCCAAGATAGCCTTTTAATAAGTGACCAAGGCCCAAGGATGCCACTTTGCCTTCTCTGACAAGACTAGAACCTGTGTTGGATCCACTCTCATCCAAGATGGCTGCAAGCAACACACCCTAGCAGCAACTTTCTGCTTCTTCCTCAGCTCAGCACACCTCATGGAGTGGCCCCACCTGAGGGAGCCCCTTGAGTCCACAAACCAATTAGGTCTCTCCCTTACATAGCTGAGTCTGTTAGCAAGGCTCATCCTAATTGGATGTCTGACCTCTTGCTATCTGTGTCAATTTCTTTCTCATCTTATGCATCTCTCTCTCATTTTGGCCTCCTCTGTCCTGTGGTTTTCCTGAACAATAATGTGTAAGTGTCTCTTTCTTTCCCTCTTCCCAGCCTGGCTGAGAAGTTGGGGTTAGGGGTGCTTCCTTCTACCTGGGTAATTTTCTGTTTGTCTTCTACATGTATTTTGTTTCTGGACACATTCTTGCTTTGTTAAATGTATGCTCTCTCTTTAGGTTCTGGGCCCTTTACTACCCAACCCCTTAGCTTTCTTGTTTGTGAGGGTAAAGAGCCTGGGGTTTTATGTTCTGTCCTGCGTGTATGTGCCCTATTTCTCTGTTCTCCCCTCTCTCTTGGATACTAATTCTCCATAAAATAAACCTCAAAATTCGTAATTTACTCTTCCCAGAGTCTGGTTTTATCAATTCTTTGCTAAAATCAGATAAGACGTAAAAGTTGGGGTTCACCGGTTTGGGATCTCCTACACAATCTCTTTTTGAATCCACAAATCCTGCAATAAGCATCTTTTAGAAAAATCAAGAGAACTGTTGCCTTAAAATGTTAATAAATCAAGCCGGGTGTGGTGACGCACGCCTTTAATCCCAGCACTCGGGAGGCAGAGGTAGGAGGATCGATGAGAGTTCGAGGCCACCCTGAGACTACATAGTTAATTCCAGGTCAGCCTGGACCAGAGTGAGACCCTACCTCGAAAAACAAAAACAAACAAACAAAAAAAATGTTAATAAATCAAAAAGTTTGGAGAACTAAAAATTCCAAATAAAGATATAAGTGTGGTGGGGAATACATGATTCTTCATTTATTGTTCTTAATGGTTTGGTTTCAAGATCATCTCACTTTAATCATACCCATTCTGAATTTATAAAGTTCTCATCCTCCTTGTAGTGTTGGACATGGAGTCCCACTCAAAACCACCACCCCTTCTTTCTATATCAGCCACTAACTAGTGCTGCTTCTGTCTTGTCAACTTACAAGATAAAGAAGCAGCTTTCCTCCTCATGCAGATTACTAAATAGAATCATACAGAAGGAATCTAACATGCAATTTATGTACTGCAGGGACAATTATTTTCCTTCTGTATATATATTTTAAAGAAGTGATGTGAGAAGTGGAGTTGACAGGGTATCCCTGCTGTTTAATCGTTGTTACATGTAAACCAGTCCTCCAAAGAAGACAGCAGGTAGAAAAATGCCCTCCATCATGTGTGCATCAAGGCAGTGCATTTCCATTACCTTTCTAACACTTCCTCTAACACTAACTCAGAATATGTTGAATAGTTAGAACTTATTTTGTTTCTGAGATCCACATTGGTTTAAAAAAGCTATTATTCAAAATGCGTCCATAGAAAACAGAGCAGGCTAAAACATCTACCATAAAATGTAAGAACCAGATATACTGGGGTCAGTATTTTTCAAAACTTTAAATATGACTGTTTTAAACTGAATACTTGATATTGTCCAAGCTGTTGCTATAACACATTGGAATCCCCTATAGAAAGAAGACTGTGGGGGCGAAACCTTTCCCAGAGCCATCTAGCTAGGAAATTCTTTACATTCTTTATACAACATGCGGCTATCTTTTGCCCTTAGTACATTTTGTCAGAGCTTTCAACTACCCTCTGGGAAATTCAGATAAAGCATAGTTTGCTGCAGGTGTTTAGATTTGTAATTGTAATGAAGGATTGCATTGTTCTGCTCTCCCATTCAACAGAGCACCTTGTGTGGGTTTGCTCAGGAAGACTCAATCACCCAGTGAATAGGGGGCAATGTGGTGTCCCTAGGAGGCCCATAAGTAGAGAAAAGTGAGAACATAAAATAGCAAAGTCAAGTCACACATGTTATGGACTCACACAGACCAAGGTCCCAGCAGGAAGGAATCTTTTTCTAATGAATTCATGTTCTCTTTATTGCAATTTGGTTAACAGGGTATGTAGTAGTGCAAGCCAAAACAAATATAAAATAAAACATTAAAAGAACAGCATTTTATTTCTAGCACCATGGAATACTCTCTGAGTCTTAGTGTTCTTGTCATTAAAGTAAGATCACATAAATGATGCTGGATTTTCCTTCTATGACAAGATTCCATCAAAGCTGAGCCATCTCTGCTTTAAGGTAAACTTGCTATTTTAGACTACAGCATGTTATTTGTCTATAAATACCTATCTCTTGCAAGATGCATGTGATTACCAAGTTTCTAGCCTCTTAGCAACAGTTTGCTCATCTATAAAGCGAGGATATTCATAGGGCTATAAGGAAACTCAAAGCAAATCTTTCCTTCAAAAAGCACTTAGTACAACAATTGCAATAATGCTGGCTCAGTATATGTTAATTATCTTCATTAGTCACAGGAAGATATTTGTGGTCACTTCATCTGTGAAATTTAGATGGTATCAAGGACTTTTCTGGCAGAGAGATATACTCTAGCTCCTTGCCAGGAGTTTTACAAGTTGAAGTAGGTGACTGTGAATTTAAAGTATTCTCTTTTAACAGTTACATATTCTAGAAGGATGAACAAATTAAGTGATTGCCAGTGAATCACTCTTCAAAGTACATTACTCTATTATGTCCTCTGGCTGGTTGTGGGCCATGAGCTGAGAGCAGCAAGTTACAACAGGTGAGGAATGGAAGAGAATTTATGAAATGTCAACTCACTCTGGATGGCACAGCAGATTGCACACTAGGCCTGTGACACTGGCAGAAGATAGAGAAGCAGAGATAAGGACATCACAAATGACTTTGTTGAAAGTTAACCTGATTTCTAGAAATAGTGTCCTGTTAGCACTTTGAGGCATGTACCAAGTTCTGTTCATCTTTGATCCCAAACCCAGCATAGCAACAAACAAAGAAGCTAACCAGTGCAGCAAGTCAGGATCAGCAAAGTTGAGTCTACTTCCTATTGTTGTTAGTGTTGGAAAATTTTTGTTCTGGAAATAAAGCTTCATTGGTGCATAGCCAGCTCATTTACTTATGCATAATATATGGCCACTCATGCTCAACAGTACATTTAAAAGACAGTAAAAGGGCTGTATGGAATTCAAAACCTAAATTATTACATTTTACCCAGTCTTATCCTTTAGAAACAAAGTTTCCAGATGCTTCTATTACCTACATGATTAATAAGTAAATGAATGAATAAATCATAGTATTTTAAATATTTTAAAATGAATAAAAATGATTAACTTTTACTTTAGGGTAAACAATGACTTAAATAGAAAACATGGGCCAGAGAGATGGCTAATGGTTAAGATGCTTTGCCTGCAAAGCCTAAGGACACAAGTTTAATTCCCTAGTACCCATGTAGAGCTAGCTGCACAAGTTGGCTCACACATCTGGAGTTCATTTGCAGTGGAAGCCCTGGCATGCCCATTCTTTCTCTCTCTCTCTTTCTCTTTGTCTTCCTCTGTCTATTTCACTCCTTCACTCTCATAAATAAATGAATGAATATTTTTTAACAGAACAGAAAACAGAAAGGTGAGCCGACTTTGAAGCTACCAGTTCCTTACTAAAGGGACTGTCCAGATATACTGCTTAGCACAAGCTTCTGGCATCTAGCTTCTGGTATGTGTTTGGGATGGAAATCTATACTCTACACAGTCAGTCTGGTGTACATGGTGGAGAAGAGTTGAACACAAGAATGCTAAGGGTCAGTAACAAATGAGATGAAGTCTTCACCATGGTTTTGCTGTGAAATCTAATCATAGCACAAAGATAATTATTTGATGTACCTCATCTCCTCTCTATACTGCAATTCCAGAAGATGGAGGGTGAAGGAAGAGGAACACATATCATGGAGATACCTGTGGGGAGGGCTACTTTGAAGATTAAAAGCTGTGTGCAGTGTAGTCTATTCTGCTCAATTCTTAATCCCCTCAAAGAGACTGGGCTCTGGAGTTTATGCTACAGAATACCCATTTAGCCTGTGTTGGACTTTCATGGCTTCTTCCTATCTCAAAGACAACAAGCCAGTGATAAGAAAGAAAACCCTGCTGGTGCTGCATTTGGGGTGACTGGCAGGAGTATTTGGAGACTGGATAGAAATCCAACAATATACTAAGTATTGCTCTCAAAAGCAACACCAACCTGGGAAAGACATTTCTTCAGAACAATGGCAGTGAAAAATAATGGAGGATGTCAAGCAATGGTTGGTTTATCTGTCCTCTTCATCTGCCTTTAACTCTGCCAAAAGGGATAACTTACCATGTAAAACAGGCTCTGCTGCTGAATACTCCTAAACATCGCAATTCTTGGGGAAGAGGTAGAAGCTGGCAAGTCTCAGAAGACCAGGTGGGCTTCCAGATTAAAGTATGGAAAAGATCAGCTTAATGTAGAACACAGCTATTGCCCACACCTTCAAGCTGGTGTGAAGAGATCCAAATTTTGGACATTTTGGCTTCTTTCTTTATTCTAGTAGATGATTTTAGCTCAAAGGGGAAAGCTGTTTGTTTATAAATGGTGCCATATTTTTGTACCAATTATATATTAAGTTACTTTTGCTCTACTGTGAGAAAAAATGACCTGAATTCAGTTCTTCTCTCTTGCGGTTATTTGGGAATCAGCCTATCTATGGCCACAGGTTACATGCGTCAGTTTTAACCACGAGTCATTTGTCTGGAAAGTCAGCCAGATATGTTTCCTTTTGACCTATTTTACTCTTTTTCTTCCAAATATTTGCTAAAGAATAATAAGAAGAGAAGATCATAGGTAAGTGTGCATGTAGCAGCAGGCATGGGACACCTACCAAGAGTAAGGGGGTAAAGAGATACCACTCACAGAGAAGTGCTAAGACCCCTGCTCAAAGCAGGATTCATCGGAAGTAAGACAGTGGCAGGCACACCTTGTCAGAACATGGGTGGTAAAAGAGGGAAGGATTTATGAGTGAAAAGTTACCATAGAAGGACCTGAAAACTGGGTTAAGGGATTTTTACTTTATACTTTATCTAACAGAAAACCCATTAAGGATTTGAATCAAAAACTGATCATACTAAGAGTGAACTTTGGAATGAAAATGAGGGAGAAAAACCTTCAGAAAAAGAGCCAGTGGAAGAAAATTATTCAATAGTGTGTGATGGTCATGGGGGCTAACAAAAGTCTAGAATTGAGTGGAAGAGATAAATTGTTGAGTCATAACAAAGGAAAACACTGGGGGACTGACTAGAGAAAGGACAGAAAAAGCCAAAGATAACTAACAGTTTGAGTATAGTTAATAGAAAGGAAGTCTGAACAAACCAGCTAGATGTTGAAAAGTCTGGAGACTCAGGCTGGGGAACAACTGAATGAGATTTAGAAAGACAGTGTCAGGCTCTGTCCTCATCTGTTGTCTTCCACTCACATGCTCCTCCTAGTTGGTCTTAAGAAGTAACAGCTGAGTAGGCAATGGCACTTGTTGCCATGCTGGGGCACGCAGCAGAGCAGTATTGAGTAGAGTGTCTGCCAGCTCTTTGCCCTGTCCCCAGTATCAAGGAACCACAGGATTCACTCTTAACCATAGGATCAAAAGAGAAATATAAGGACTCTTAGATGGTACTCTTGTAACCTGAGAAGGAAAGACAGACACACATGGTGTGATTGCATAGATTCCTCACTGATGATTTTCAGTTGGAAGTCCCGCGCCTCAGATGTTGCCCTTCCAAAACTTGTTTCTCAACACTGAAGTGAGGAAAGATCTTTGCCTTGAAGGCCAGCTGTGCCTGTTTTGTAGAGCACATCTTTTGAAACACCAGAAAACCATTTTTTTTCTTATACTGTATCCTTTAAAAACATATTTTATAAATGTATTAGTAAGAAGAGCAAGAGCGAGAGTGAGAGAGAGCACTTTAGGGCCTCCAGTTGCTGCAAGTGAACTCCAAATGCATGTGGTACTTCCTGAATATAGCTTTACATGGGTACTAGGGAATCAAACCCAGGCCAATCAGCTTTGCAGGCAAGTGCCTTAACCACTGAGGTATCTCTCCAGCCCCTAGTATATTCTTTAGAAAGAAAAAGAAGAGAATTGGGCAGGGAATGAGAGAAAGCAGCAGAAACAATTAAGGGAGGAAGAGAAGAGGCAATCTGGTGAAATAGAGAATAAAAAGGATGAACTACAAGATGAGAGGAAGGAGGACAGAATGTAACAGTACACAAACGGAAGTTAAGAGATTTCCAAAACTTGCATAAATCATTTTCATATCTCTGACTCTTCAGTTCTCTTGTCAGTGAGGAGGCATAAGGATAGACTGTTATTCACCTAAGGAGAATGGTGTGAGGTAAAATGAGAGCAATTATGCAAAAACAGAAGTAATGGAAAAAATCTAACAACCTTGAAATGTAAATATTAAAAATACAATATGATCAAGAGCCATCATAAAAATTAAAATAATAAATCACATTAAAAGATATTAGTGTCACATTATTGGCTTTTCCTCACACTAATAGGGAACATATTCAAACACTGAATATTAATATCAGCTATTAGAAAACCAATCATAATAAAAGTCAATGATGGTAGGTAATTAGGTATTAGTGAACATGGGCAAGAATAAAGATTTTTCTTTCAAAATAGAAAAAAGACATTTTAATACTTTCTCAATCTTCCAATGATAAGTATTTTATACCAGCTTTGATGTGGATATGGGGCCATCTGTGCATTATCTGAATTCACTAAAACACTAAGTGATGTTTCTGTTCCTATTTCCATATCTCCCCAAACATTCTTAAAAAAACAAACAAAACATTGTGACTCTACATACTAAGATAATGATGCAAAAGCAAATTTTAATGACTAACATATGCTGCATAATAGTTTGATAAGCTTTAGGCTTTGTTCTTTTTTTTTTTTTTTTTCACTGCCATGGCTTAGATAAGTGGTACCCAAAGATCTAATTATCAAAAATTTTGGCCCCAGCTTTCAGGTTCTATTAAGAGATGTTGAGCTAGGCGTGGTGGCATACATCTTTAACCCCAGCACTCAGGAGGCAGAGGTAGGATCACTGTGAGTTCAAGGCCATCCTGTGAATTTCAGGTCAACCTGGGTTAGAATGGGACCCTACCTTGAACCTGCCCAAAAAAAAAAAAAAAAAAAAAAAAAAAAGAGTTGTTGGCATTCTGACAGGCGGATGCCAGTGAGAAGTCTTCAGGTCACTGAGCGCATGGGTCTGAAGAGATGTTAAACTTAGCTCCTCCTTCTTGCATTTCATATCTGTGTCATGAATGTTTTTGTTTGCTGGTGGGTTTTTTGTTTGTTTTTTGTTTGTTTGTTTTGTTTTGCCACATGCATCCACCATGAATTTGTTTGTTTGTTTTTACCATGGGACCAGAGCAATGGGGCAAACAATCATGGACTAAACTTCCAAAACTATGAACCAAAATGAATCCTTGTTTGTGAAGTTTTAAAAATTGATGTTTCAGTTTAGCACACAAAATAACTGTTATAATCATAGCATCTTCATATATGCTTGTGTGTATATATTATATATGTTTTTATGCATTTCCCTCCCCTGTGTCCTCCTCTTGATTCCCCTTTCTTCCTCCTTAGTCCTAACTTCTACTTTCTTTTCATATGTATTCCACTATCTGCTGTATTCCCTGCTTCTCTTAAGATCTCTTCCCCCATCATGATTCTCTTTCTATTTGCAACACACACACAATTCTAAATCTACACACATATGAGAGAAAACATATTTGTCTTTCTGAGTCTGAGTTATTTTACTTAACATAATGATTTCCAGTTGTATCCATTTTCCTGCAAATGTCATGATTTTGTTATTCCTTATTGCTACATAAAATTCAGCTTGTATATGCCCCACATCCACATTTACTTTTTTCATACATCTGTTGATCTGTCCATCTAATCTGGTCCCATTTACTAGTGATTGCAAATAGAAAAACAATAAACACGGACGTGCAAGTATTTCTCTGATATGTTGAATTTGAATATATACTTAAGGGTGGGAAAGCTGGGTCATATGATAATTCTGTTTTTGTTTGTTTGTTTGTTTGTTTGTTTGTTTGTTGGTTTTTCGAGGTAGGGTCTCACTCTAGCCCAGGCTGACCTGGAAGTCAGGCTGGCCTCCAACTCACAGTGATCCTCCTACCTCTGCCTGCCAAGTGCTGGGATTAAAGGTGTGCACCACCATACCTGGCTTTCTGTTTTTGTTTTTTAAAGAATCTCCACACTGATTTCCATAGTGGCTACAGGTTTTTACCACCGCCCCTCACTAGTGACTAAATGTTCCCCCTTTTCCCATATTCCAGGCATTTGTTGCTGTCTTGATGATAGCCACTCTGACTACAATAAAATAAGCTGTTGAAATTTGCATTTCTCTGATGGCATCTGCTTGTGAGCTGTGTGTTCCATTCTTTTCCCTGGTTGTGGATTAGATGTCTTGGGGTTTTGGTGGTTAATGTCTATAGTTCTGTATAAACCTTGGGTTTTAATCCCCCTTTGGATGTGTAGTTGGCAGCAATCGTTCCCATTCTGCAGGCTGTCTTTTCAACAGGTGATTGTTTTCTTTGCTGTGCAGATGTGTTTTCATTTTGAACAGCTTTGTCAAAAATTACATGCTTGGGCTAGAGGGATTGCTTAGTGGTTAAGGCACTTGCATGTGAAGCCTAAGGATTTAGATTCAACCCACGTAAGCAAGATGCACAAGGTGGCACATATGTCTGGAGTTCATTTGTAGTGGCTAGAGGCCCTGGTATGCCTAGTCTGTCTCTCTTTCCTCTATCTTTCTGCCTCTTTTCTTTCTCTCTCTAATAAATAAAATAAAATAAAATAAAAATTTCATGGTTGTAAGTGTGTGAGTTTATTTCTGGTTCCTCTATCCCATTCCATTGGTTGGAATGTCTATTTTTGTGCTAATACTGTTCTTTTACTACCATGGATCTGTAATTAAATTTAGATTGTGTATTATGATACCTCCAGCAGTGCTCTTTCTACTAAGAAATGCGTAAGCTATTTGGGAAATTTTTTGCTTCCAAATAAAATTTAGATTTTTTTTTCCTGGTTTTGAGTAGACTGTCATAATTCTTCACAAAATTTTGATGGAAATTCCATTGATCCTGTAGATTGTTTCCAAATCATATCCATTTTCACAGAATTCTGTCTATGCATGAATAGGGGATATTTATCCATTCTCAATGTCTTGTTCAATTTCATTCTTCAGAGTCTTAAAGTTTTCTTTAAAGATGTCTGATATGTATTTTATTATATTTAGTCTTAAATAATTGTTTTCTTGTTTATTGGAAATTATTGTAAATGGGATTATTTCCCTGTTTCTTGGTGAGTTCACTCTTGGTATGTAGGAAAGCGAATGATTTTTATGTTGATTTTGTGTCCTGCAACATTTCTGAAAGGATTTGTACAGTCTAAAGGTTTTCTGGTGGAATTCTATGCTCTTTTAATTATAGGACCATGACATCTACAAACATATTTGATTTGACTTTTTCATTCACTATTTCCCTTTTCTTTGCTCTTGATCTAAGACTTCAAGCACTACAGTGAGTAAGACTGGAGAGAATAGTCTTTTACATCTTACTACACATTTTAGAGGGACTGTGGTGTGTGTGTATTCTTTATTGTGTTGAAATATGTTCCTTCTATTCCTTGTTTTGTCCGGCATTTTATCTTAAAGGGATGTTGAACTTTGTTGAAGGTCTTTTCTGCACCAATTGAAAAGATGATCTATCCTTAAGTGGCTTCATCTGCTGAATACATGTCCTGATTTCTGTATTTTGACCCAAACGTGCATTGATGGAATGAAAACAACTTGGTCATGGTGTATGGTTTTCTTAATATGCACTTGAATTCCATTTATAAGAATTGTATTGAGAATGTTTGCATCTATGTTCATTAGGGACATTGCCCTACAATTTCCTTTCTTTGCTGTATCCCTTATTTTTTTTTTTTTTTTTTTTTTTTTTTTTGTATGAAGGTGATGGTGGTGTCACAGAAGGAGTTTGGTAGTTTTCCTTCCCTTTCTACTTTTTGGAATAGTTTGGGGAACCTGGATGTGAGCTCTTCTATAAATATTTGGTAAGGTGGGGCATCATATGCATCTGGTCATGAGCTTTTCTGCATCAATTGTAAAGATGATCTATCCCTTAAATGGATTAATCTGCTGAATATGTTTCCTGATTTTGATGATGCCTTCAATATCACTTATTATTTTGGATCTCTGTATGTTTTTTTCTTGCTATTTTCTTGATATCAAGATATTTCTTGATTTAATTTTGGTAGGCAGACAAGAATCCTTACAAACTTTCACAAGACAGAAGCTCATTTAGACAGATGACTGTGGTGATGACACTTGTCCTTCTTTGTTAATGCCAGCTTTACCATGACAGACCCTCTTTCTGACCCCCACATAAAACTTAAATACAAATGCTAACTAGAACCAGTAACTCAGCTGTGACATCACACAGTTATCAAGTCCCAGAACTCTACTTTTCATCTCCAGGATTATTCATTTCTCATTTTCCATTGCTACTAAGTATTTTCCTTGTTATAAAGGGTAATACATAAAAAGTAAATGCATTGGTTTAGCAGATGGTTTAGCTGGACTGACTGAAAGACTCCTAAAACCTATTTCAAATGCTCAGGGCAAGCATCCCAGCCTTATAAGCAGTCTTTCCATTGGTCTGGCTTAATATTTGTTGGCTCACATTTATTTACTAGTAGTTGAGTTCATTTGCCATTCACTTCTCCAGTTACCTTGAGCTATTTTCTCAGGTGGTTTGGCCAGTTCTCACATTGTTTGTCTGCTTTGATGAAATGTATCATTGGACCCCCAGGGTACCGGGAATCACAGACACTGATATCATCTCCATCCTCTAAATGAATGCTACAATGATGTAGTGTGCAATGTGAATTACAGCTGAGGAGATCTCTGCCTCCAAGGCTCCTCTTTATTCAGTTTTCTGACTGAAAAGCATGTGTTTTGCAAAAGATCAAATTCATATGTCTAACAAATTAGGAGTAGCTGCATTTTCTAAATGACTGCTTATGTAAATAATTCATTACTTGTTGTACTTAAGATGGAAAACCTTTGAACTTTGTAAAAGTATCCCAACAAATTTTAAAATAATTTTTGATAAAATTAGATAGGCATCAAGGGAAGCCCAAGATAATCATATAACCAGTAGGGATCTTAGTGCTGTTTATTCTCACTGCAGAATTTAATCTTTGGACAAATGTTTTCTGAGCATCTACTACATAACAAATACTTTTCTGGATCCTGAAATCAGTGTCAAATCTCAAGGGATTTAGATTCTACTAGTGAGAGGATAAAGGTAAATCAAGGAAGCACTAAATAAGCAACATTATTTCAGACACTAACAACTGCCAAGAAAATAATAAGACTTTATTATATGGGCTGGGGAGATAGCTCAACAGTTAAAGGTACTTGCTTGCAAAGCCTACTGGCCTGGCTTTTATTCCTCCATACCCACATAAAGCTATATGCATAAAGTGGCACATGCATCTATAGTTATTTGAAGTGGCAAGATGCCCTGGCACACCCATGCTAATTCTCTTTTTCTTCCCCTCTCCTCTCTCACCTGACAAATAAATAGATATGCTTTTAAAAAAAATAATTAAGCAGCCATAGAATCTAATGTCAGTGGAGTTGGCTGGGTAGAGACCAGAAATCAGATTTAATCAGATGTTTTGAGAAGATCCTAGTAGGAAACTAATATTTGAGATGAGACTTAAATGTCAGAAAGGTCCAATCATAAGACTGTGTAGATAACAGCAAGGGTAAAGGCAATGTAGTAGGAAAGTGTGATGTTTCCAAAGGCTCTGTGGTGTCCAGTGTGGCTGGACTCAGGGGTGATAGGAGCGTAGTTCATGAGGTGGAGTCACATGGTATTTGCCCTCTTAATTGTGGTGCTGGATTTGGATGCTGATATAGCTGTCAGTGCTTATTAGTCCCAAAGGTCCCACATAAACAATCAGGCTGACATTCCAGCAAACATCAGACAACACATATGACAGTGATACCCCAGGATTAAAATGGAATTCAAAAATTCCCATCATCTAGTGATACTGTCGCCACCATAGTGACAGAACACAATGCATTACTCATGTATTTGTGACAATGCTGGTGTCAACATACCCACCACAATAACAGTTCTATAAAAGTTTAGCACATAGGATAATGCATAGTACATGCCACCTGATAATTGAAAAAAGCCACTTTGTTACTGGCTGAAATATTTACTAGTCTATACTTTTATCATTTTAGTGTAAATTCTTTCTAAGTATAAATAAAAAATACAGCAAAACAATAGGCATATTACATTTCTTGCCTACCATTTTGTTGACTATAACATTTTTCCCCAAGCCTACCGGGCTGAGACTGAAATACCAACCTAATCCTTAGGGGCATATAGACTTGACCCTTAAATGCTTATGAATATAGTGGTATTAAAAGTACTAAGATGTTTGGTGTGGTTGATAAACACTTACTTACCCAAAGTTCCCCAAATTACCTTCAGGTAGTCCCGGCCACTCCAGGCTCTCCTTTGAAAGCTCAGGGCCATTTTAAATTGAGAAAATAAAAGTAGGCGCTGGAGAAATGACTTAGTGGTTAAAGCATTTGTCTGCGAAGCCAAGGAAACCCAGTTTGATTCTCCAGGAGGCACGTGAGCCAGATGCGCAAGGGGCACATCTGGAATTCGTTTGCAGTGGCTCGAGGCCCTGGTGTGCTCATTCTTTCTCTGCCTGCCTCTCTTCTATCTCTCTGCTTGCAAATAAATAAATTAATAAATAAAACTTTAAAAAAAGAAAAATAAAAGTCTTTCTAAGATCACACCTGTTTCAACTCTCAAACCTATGCCCTCTATGAAGTACTGGTAGGTGAAGCACACATGCTACATTTTGGAATATAAAAAAATAATGTTAAAGTGATAAGAGTCATGGGTGCTCAATCAGGCAGGAAATATTATCCTCAGTTTCCTAGGGAGGAGCTCATGTGCAGTGTTTATGAAACAGACCTTTGGGATAATAATATTAAAGATAATAATGTGCTTTCTAAATCTCCCTTTTACTCATATATATATATATATATATATATATATATATATATATATATATATATATATATATATATATATATATTTAGTGTACAAATTAGTGACATTGTACTTATTTGTTTTTGTTTTCTTTTCATAATTCCACAGCCAGTCTATAAAAAGTCATGATGCTGGGTTAGCTAATCTATTCAGCCGAGACATAGTCACACATAATATGGCTTTTCAAAAACAATTGTATCTTTCTCATAGTCTTACTTATTTAAATTCCTAAAAAGGAAACATGCCTATTAAACTTAACACATCTATGAAATAAACCTTTCCCCCATTATTTCCCACTGCCCTGACCACTGCTCCAAAGCTTCCTTCGTCCCCTACCCCAAGCTTAGCATCACGTAAGAAAGGTATTCCTGGATCCAAGCAGAGATTGTTTCTCCATTTTTTCCCTCTTCACCATGAGCATAATTCTGTTACCTTTCCCACAATCTCTATCCCACTCACAATACTAAGTTCCAAGACTCTCTCGCTTATTGCCTTATTTTTGTGTTGTTTTGTTTGATTTTCTGTCAGTCACACTGATTTTTTTTTTAACAGAAAGTACTAAAAATATGTCAGCCAACAGACTATGTAGCACACAGGGAAAGAATCCTCATTCTTTTGACTGCCATATATTTAAGAGATAATTAATGTTATTGCTTTATCTGTCTTCCCCAGGGCTCAGAAGATCACTGAGTACATTCTTAATATCTCATTATTAACTGGAAAGTTTTTAAAGTTTTGAAAACAAAAAGGTCTTTTTAAAACTAACTGGGTGGTAAAATAAGTTGAAACTGAAATGAATCTATTTTACAGTCTTAATTAGTAAAAATAATAATGTGTTATATATAATTATGAGGTTTTTTTTTTAATTTTTACAGAATCTCCCAAGGATGATAATAGAAAATGGGTACTGAGTTCTTTTCTAAGGATAATTCTAATTCTGAAATAATATCTGGCTCCAAGGATTTCAGATGAGACTATGAGCCTGGAGTGACCTACGTCTTGCTTTCTTTGCAGTAACTAGACACTGGATTTTACTTTCCCCTCTTTTTGGTTCTATAACACATATAAACTTCATCATGCATCATCCTGTCTTTAAATAACCCCCTATGTTCTGATCTTTTCCTCAGCAACAGACATACTTTTATACATTGCTCATCTTAAATTCAAATGTAACTGTGCACCCTGTCTTTTTATTTGCTAAATCTACCAACCCTGAGTACTTAAAAGAAGTATCTTTATATTGCACCTCTACTCCCGCAACTTGCACCAGTGCCAGTTAACTTTGTACTTCACTGAAATGTGACTGATGCTCCCAGCTTTCCATTTGTTGAAGTTACTGGTAATACTTTGGTGGCTGGCTGCCATCAAATGGGCATTTTTGTCCTTCTGATGTCTCTAAAGTCTTGACATGGCTGACTTCTTTCTTAAGTGTGCTTTCCTCCTTGGTATCAGAGTGTCCAAGGCCTTCTTCCATGTACAAATTTCCCTCTTAGATACCCTTCTTCCTTGGTCTCTGACTTTAATCTTGTTTCTCACTGAATCGTCTTTAAGTCTCTTTCACTTTACATATTCTTCTGGAAGGATGTTGCCAGTGCTTTCAACATCCACCAAATACTGCTCAGTTCTTGTTTGTCATCATACTAATCACCTAGCAGAACCTGCAAGCATTGCCTTGTATGCCTCCAAGGCTGACTCAAACCACCATTACCTTTATCAGGTACCTAGTACTTGAATAGAAAGGTCACTGATTTGTTGAAGCATGCATGAAATATTATATAGTGCATATTTACCACTAAAAAACATGTGCTTTTGGCTGATGCTACCTACACAATCCCTGCATAATAGGAGGAGAAAATGACAGCATCAAAATAGCAGACTAGTTGGAAGGAAGAAGGGATTCAGTAGAGGAAATATTCAAAACAAGGAAAGGGAGGCTTGTTGGAGGGGCTTATGGTCATGTTATATTGTCTATATATATGGAAGTTACCAATAAAATTTGAAAAAAGGGTTGGAGAGATGACTCATTACTTAAGTCGCTTGCTTGTAAAGCCTAATGATCTGAGTTTGATTCCCTAGTCCCCATGTGAAGCCAGATGCACAAAATGGTGCATGTATCTGGAGTTTGTTTGTGGCAGCTAGAGGTTCTGGAGTGCCCATTTCTCTCTCTCTCTCTTCCTCTCTCTCTGCTTGCAAATAGATGCAAATATTTAATTTTTTTAAAAATCAGCCAACCCATATAAAATTCCCTCCAAAACATATATGGTCATCCCTTCTATCTAGTACTAACTTCTCTCTCCATTGGAGAATTTGCTTATCTTTTTTCAGATGGACAACGAACCTGAAGGGAGGATCAGCTAACCACACCTCACCTGGGCCCTAGCTGAAACCATAGAACAATGCAGGGGAAGGGCAAAAATACAGCATTCATGGCGATCACGACACCAGAAAAAGGCTGAAGGAGATAAACACAGAGAACATCCAACTCCAACTAAGCCAGATATCCAGAGACACAGAGGCTCCCAAAACCTCATTACTGAAGCAGAACTAAAATGACACCAATGTGGCTCAGGGAAACTCACAGAAGAAGGGGCAGAAAGATTGTTAGAGTCACAAGTTGGGATATTATGCACAGAGAGCAGGGCCTACCCCCCAGAACTCTTGACTAACTTCACAATGCATGACCCACATTCCCCATTGATGAGGGTCAGGGAGGAGGACAATGGAACCAATACTATGAATGTAAAATCAGAATAATATAAATAAAAATATATTTAAAAATCATGTGTTTTTGCCTAAAATTGAAATGTAACTGGTCATCCTGTATATAAAGTGACAAACCTAATCCTAATACTACTATGAGAGGTATTATGCATAAACACAGTAATAATGCAGTTTCTGTTCAAAGTCACTCACTGTCTTTGAGGGAGATGATCACTGTAAACACCTAAAATCCAAGTTCTAGACCAAACCCTTTGCATTTCTCTTAATCTTGGTGCTAACCATCATCATTTGTACAAACTATCTCCAATGAGAAAAAACTCCACTCATTTTATTTGGCCTCCACTTTACTGTAGCATAGCCTAGGCCCCATGACACACACACTCTCTCTCTCTTTTTTTTTTTTTCTTAAGACATAATTCAGATTCCTTGATTCCAAAATGTTTTGTTATATCACTCCAGGCTAGGTTAATTTATATTAACTCACTCTATAATAACAGCCAAAACATTACTAAATTTTAGTAATGTGAGTTAGTGTTGATGACTGAGTTTCTATATATTATGTGTTTATATCCCTAGGACGTGAAACTGAAATAAAAGAAAAACTGACAAAAACAAACAAACAAAAAAAAACTATATCAAAGAAAGTAGAAAAGAGAATAAGTATGGAATTTATGGAGAAAGGAGAGGGATTCATAGAGGGAAAGGAAGGAAGGAAAAATGGAATGGAAAAGAGAGGTGAGAGAAAGGAGAAAGAAAACAGAGGAACTAGAAAAGAGAGTGAGAAGGACAAAGGAGCCATGGAAGCAGACAGAGCATGGAGCGGAAGAAGAGAGGCAGACGAAGGGAAAGGGGAAGGAGGTGGAACATATGATCAATTGTATGTGACCTTTGGAGAACAGCCAAAGTACCAAGTCTGTTAAGGTTGAGCACCATGCTAGCATTAACTCCTCACTTCTCAGCCATCAGATTTTTTTCCTAATAACCCTTTTATGAGATGTAGCTGTATTCTAAGTCTCTCCTAAGTCTAACCATATTATTTCTGCCAGCTTGGCCTTGTTTTCCTCACACTTACTGTGAATTTTGATGAGTTAGGAAAACAGGCTTTACTCTAGAAATAGTCAGTCTGGTTTGTGCCTATCTTACTGTGCTGAGGGCTTTAAAAAAATTTTTAATGACTTTCTTATTTGAAAAAATAGCAGGGGAAACAGAAAAAAGGAAAAGATTTTAAAATGAGGTTTTCTGTCAGGAATTATGTATGTGTCAGCTAGGGATCACAGAATACAAGAACTTTCAAAGAATAGATTATATATAAGGAATAAATTAAACACTTTCCAAACTATTTTACTCATATCCAACTCAATAATAATTGATTTTTCAATGATGTAATCAATATGCCTGAAGCATTATTTCATTGTCAAAGGGAGACAAAGTTTTAGAAAGCTGAATAGTGTACCACTCCCACCTCTGGCAGGAATGCAGTATATTCTGTTACTAGCATTCTCACCAATTCAGTCAATGGTTAGGGCACAATGCATTTCAAGGGGTTTGAAATTATAATGTAATTATTGGCAAAGCTATTACAGAATCATGATGGAATTTTCATCAGCCCTGGACTGAGCAATTCAGGATGGCTCACTGGCACTGGGGTCTTGAATTTCTTAGTACTTTCTGGACTTCCATTCAATTCATAATGAAATTTTCCTAGTAATCTCTTAAAATTTTTCTGCTGGAAGTACTATGACCCTGGCCAGTAACTTACTAATTGGGTTTTCATTTATTTTTATCTTGAAAGCAAGAGAATGTTACAAAATTATTTTTTTATGATTTCTTCCAACTTTGAGATTCAGATATCCACATGAAGCAGAAGAAGACAGTAGAAAATGTTACAAGTTCATATTGAACTATTAAGATATTACAGGTCTAATATGATATAGCCTGGGGAAAAGTTGATAAACTGTACTGTTTTGCCAATGACTATGATATGAATCTCTTGCTAAACTCACCTTTACCAGGCCATCACAAGAGAAGAACAGAAGATTCATTTCTTCATGGTAACTTTCTTAATTGTTTCCCAACAGTTGCCATGTCCTTGTATAAGGGACCCACTTCTAGAATCTCAGTATCATAATGATTGTCAGTGTGGGGCTGGAACACAGCAGCTTTGACCCTGGAGTATCAGTTTTCAATAATAAACCAAAGACTGACTCTCATGACCCAGTAACCTCATAGAACAGACAGTCATTTATAGAGCACCCAAATCTATGAACTGTAATTTTATGCTCAATTAAGGGGAGTTTCTCTTTGGCATTTTCTGGAAAAGAGGCTCCTATGGATACATGAAACTTTACGTAAATCATTTTAGGATTTCACAGGTCCAAAGAGCAGTTGGCTAAATTTGCCTTTGCTATAAGACATAAACTGAAATAAGAATGTTTTTCTCTTTAATGGAAAGAGTCCAAGAATAAGTGGTGGAAAACAAATAAAGCTAAAATAATTCACAGATTATTAATGCAGCTGTCCAG
This sequence comes from Orientallactaga sibirica, assembly GCA_036365145.1. Classification (NCBI taxonomy): domain Eukaryota; kingdom Metazoa; phylum Chordata; class Mammalia; order Rodentia; family Dipodidae; genus Orientallactaga; species Orientallactaga sibirica. Next base: position 26,336,542 of record JAEOAD010000011.1, read on the forward strand.
GGAAAAGTTAATAATTTATGTCAGTGCTTGCATTCATTCTCAAGAGGATGTTCAGACAGGTCTCAAGGTGGTCCTTAGACACTAATGTCAAGAATGCATAGGAAAATAAACAGACAAGTCTGTCCTGATGGTTTGCTCAAACAAATCCAGACCACATGGAATTATGCAATCCTGTCACTCAGTATTTATTCAGTTTAAATATGACAATGCCTCTGGACTTCTCTCAGACACTATTTCAAAATAATTTCATTTATTTCCTACTAAAGACAAGTAGATACATTTTATTTGTAGGAAAATGCTTTCTGGGGTTTTAAGACAAAAGAACAGTCATCATTTCCCCAAACTCAGTGACCTTCATTCTTCAAAAAATGTTAACATTCTATCTTGTTCAATTAAAAACAAATTGGGCTACAGAGATGGCTAAGGGGTTAAGGTGTTTCCATGTGAAGCCTAAGGACCCAGGATCCATTCTCCAGGACCCATGTAAAGCCAGATGTACAAGGTGGCATATGCATCTGGAGTTTGTTTGCAATAGCTGTAGGCTCTGGCACACTTATATTCATTCTCTCTTCTCTCTCTCTCTCTTTATTGCTCCCTCTATCAAATACATGAATAAATAAAAGTAAACACAGCCTTTTCAGCCTTCAATTTGCATGAGCTTCATCTATTAGCTATAACTGCTGATTTCCTACCCTTCTTCCTGCTCCAGTGCTCTCCCACCCACTACATGGTCTTGGGAATGATCTGCCTCAAGTATGAACATCACAACCCTATGGCTGTGAAGTCTTCACAGTCAATTCTGTGGCATCAACATTTTCTTTGTTTCCACTATAATGTGTCTTAGCCATTTGAAGACTTCCTATGAGATATCATGCCTTCAGGGCAACTTTCCAAATAAGAGGGCCAAATTAGGGAAGTAAATTTTGTTTTGCCTAATTAAGATCCAAAGTGTAGGAGTTAGGGAGATGGCTCAGTTGGTAAAATGCTTGTTGTACAGGCATGAAAAATATCCATGCAGTACCAAGTTAAAAAACAAACAAGGGCTGGAGAAATGGCTTAGTGATTAAGGTGCCTGCCTCCTAAGCCTAAAAACGCTGGTTCCAATCTCCAGCGATTCCAATCTCCAGGTCCCACGTTTAGCCAGATGCAAAGTGACTCAAGGGCGCAATGCTGCACTTGCCCACAAGGGGGCACATGCATCTGGATTTCACTCTCAGCAGCTGAGAGGCTGCTGGCAGGCACGCCCATCTCTATCTGTCTTCCTCTCCCTCTCTCTCTCTGTTTCTTTCTGGGTCTGTCTCCAAACAAACAAACAAACTAGGTAACAATAAGTTGCAGGTACAGTGAACAACCGTGTATTTAAAAAAAAAAAAAGCAGAAGAACAATTGAGGAAGATACTATTCATATAACTTCTGGCTTTCATGCACAAACATGTACATGTACCCACATACACATGCATCCACACATATAATACATACATGCATGATCACACATTGCACACACAAAAACAAAAGAAAGTTCAAGGTAAATACTAGCTCAGTTTTGTACGTGTCCCTTGCCCAGTTGCCCACACACAAATGAGTGTGAATGCTAGGTGTGTGTTGTTTATTTTACTTCTTCCACAAGAAACACACGTGGTCCAACAGAATTTTGTTTCATACTTTAATTGTAAAAATTCATTCAGTTATTATAGATTGGAAGATATTATAGAACTACAAAATATTCACAGGCATAGGTCTTTCATTTACCATTTTACAAAGAGCCTAGTATATGGTAAGAGTTCAGTGTTTTGCCTAAGTGAATGGATTAAATAAGACTTTGTATCTTAGAGGACATAATAGTTTATAAGGTACAGATCTGGCTCTCAAAAGGCCCTCCATCTTAAGAGTTTTCATGGGGATGTTTAGAAATGTTTTTAATCATAGCTATAATTTTGTCTCTTAAAATGAAAAAATGATAAGCTTGCCTCTGTCCTGGAACTTTCTAGAGAAACCTAAGAAATACAAATAACTGATAGGGCTACCTAGAAGTTTTAAACTGTGGACTAATTTCCATTAAAGTACAGAGATGAAGCCATAGTGCTGAGGCTAAGCCAACATGTCAGTAAGAAGGTCTCCCAGCACCCAAGCCCTTCATTCAAAATGTGACTAGAAGCATGGAATTTATGGAGTATCATTAAATGTTCCCATTCAGTTTTTGAAAAATAAACATTTTGAGGAAACCAAAAGTACAAACCACTTACCATGACTAGACTTCCCATTTCCCAGGGGGAAAAAATGGATGAGTTGCTCCCTCAGTTAATTAATGGCTACGTTTTGAGATCACAGTAAAAGTATAGCAGTATTAATAAAAGAAAATCCACTAAAGGGAATGGACTTGGATTACGGAAACCAACATCCTATTATAAGTCCTTTTATGATGAATAGATAAATGACTTAGAAAATGAAATGATTCTGTCAATATTGTGTTTAAAAAGAACATACATCATATTTTGTTTCTGGGAAGTGCACCATGTCAACTGCTTTCCTGTAGATCAATGATGCAAGTCTGCTACAGAGAACTCAAAATAATAGAAACAAGGAAATCCAATTGTTTGATGCTTATGAGAGTCAGCAAAATATGGTCAGCCTCATCCATTCTGCCCTTAATAACATTAAATCCAAAAAGAACATCAGGTTAAAATCTAGTTGAAACCCTTACTGGGAAGCAAATGTTGTTGTGAAAAGAAGCTGTTCTCTAAATAGTTCTTTCAACCTGGGTTTGAAAATCCATTGCATAGCTGAGGAACCATGAACCTTAGGGAAATTGAACCTACCTGAAACACAAAATGCAAAAAACAAAACAAAACAAAACAAAACAACCCCAAACAACAACAACAACATCAACAACAATAACAACAAAAACAGCATTCTGTATTGTTGCAGTAAAGGTTAAATAGGAAGCTTCTGATTTTGTGAATGCCCTCTTAGCCAACATTTGTTTTCTCATAGGGATTACAAATTAGCTTTTACAAAACTTTTTATTAATAATTTTCATATATATATATACTCTCTTTTTTTGAAAGCAAACAAATATTTTTAATAAAAATAAAAAGATAAAATAACAGTAAAAACAGCATCCAACAAAAATGAGTTAAAAAGAATATATATGGATAAATATAGATATATATGAATGATCTTTTGCCCTATCCTCAAGTTATAGTTTGTAATAGTGGCATCCAAAGTCAGCCAGATTAATTCTGTTATATACTCTCTTTTGATCTTACTTTCTTCCCATTGCTTTCTCTTGTTCCCTCTCGTCCACCACTTCCATTGAACCTTCTTTACAACTAGTACCTCTTCTATTTTGATGGCCCCCTCCCCGCTTAAACTATCATCCATGACAGAATGTTGATGGGGTAACTACTGTCTCTGTGAGGTCATGAATGCAATAATCAATTCAAGACCGCACTCCTTCCCACTATCTGGCTCTTGCATTATTTTGTTTCCCATTTCTTCAATGAGGAATTTATACATTTCTTATTTATCAATAATAACCCTAAATATGATTGAGGTTTTTTAATATTTTGGATAAATATTTCTACATGTATAGTTAAATTCTGGTTCTTCATATAATTCAAATATATTAAAATTGTTTTGTGAATAAAAAATGTTTAATCCAGGAGCTTGGATTCTTCATTTCACAGAGCCACGTTTAATCTAGGAGCTTGGATTCTTCATTTCAGACTACACATTTCACAGAGCTTTATCTCTAGTCTCATATAGAATTTCTATAGGGTAAGTTACATAAACACAAGATCCAGAAGCCATATATGAAGACCTGTGTCACCCAAAGTATTCTCTATTCTTAAATATTGTCAGGACATCTCTAAAGTTCCATTCTACCTTTTTCATCTTCCTTCCCTTGAACAGAAGTTTTTAAAATCTCTTCATTTCCCTGTTCTTTGTTTTTGGTTGGTTTTCTGTCTCCAACCTTAGGAATCTTATCACTCATTATTATTTGCATTCTCTATTATCACTCATTATTTTCATTAATAACAATATATTGTCCCATGTGTATATGTGTGTGTGTCTTCCAATAGCTTCTCTATTCAGCTGATCAACAATGCCACAATTTGGTTTCCTACAAGTTAAAATGGCTCCACTTTGAGCTCTACCTGTACTCTACTTCTGATCATCCACAACTCAATCGTCTCACTATTTTTTTTTCTCCCTGTAGCCAAAATTATTTTTTATTTATTATTTACATTCATTTTCTGAGAATTTTTCATCATTTACCAAAAGAATCAGTGAGCTTTCATGTGTATATGTGATTTTAGAACACACATTCACTATTCTAAGCACCATGCTCTCATTTTAGAGGAAAATAAATTAATTTAACTTGCATTATTTATTTGGTTTAACAAAAAGCAAGGATACTTTTGTCTGTCAATATCTCTTTCAGTGTATTTGCAGGAAAGTGAATGATTATGAGTCAAGGTATCTTTTGTTTGTATTAGTTACTTAAGCAAATATATAAAATAATGAGTTCTGTTGTGGTATTTTCAAACATGTAGGTCATTATGCTTTGTTCCTATTTGTCCCCAGTCCCCATCCCCACTCTTTTCCCCATCTCCCTCCTTGCTGATTCCTCCTTCTACCCCAACTTATCCTTTCCTTTTGCTTTCATAACACCTGAATTCTACTCTCATCTCTCCCTAATTTTCCTTCTTCCTTAAGATTCTCACTCTCACTAGTAGTCGCCATTCTGGTTTTACATCCCATAACTTCCTTTACACAAATAGTTTAATTATAGATTCTGCATATGAGAGGAAACATATTGTTTCTTACTGAATCTGTCTTATTTTACTTAACATTAAAGATCTCTGCTTCCCTCTATCTTCCTGCAAATTCCATAATTTCATTATTATTTAAGGCTGAATAAAATTCAATTGGGAATATGTACATTAATTTCTTTATCAAAATTCTAATTATATTTATCACAGAACTAGTAAAAATCCTAATATTCATAAGGAAGCACAAAAGATTCTGGATAGTCAAAGCTACCTTAAGCTAGAAATACACAACAGCTATTCTAAGATTATACTACAGAGCCATAATAACAAAAACATTATGTTACTGGCCCAAAGGCAGCCATATAGATCAGTGGAATAGGACACAGGAGCCAGAAATGAACCCACAACTACAGCCACATAATCTTTGGCAAAGTGTCAGATCAAAATAATACATTAGGGCAAAGAGAGCCTCTTCAGCAAATGATTCTAGGAAAACTGTATACGCTCTTGTAGAAGAATGTAACTAGATCCCTGCTTCTCAACCTGCACACAAATTGATTTCAGCTGGGCATTGAGGCACATGACTTTAATCCCAGCACTTGGGAGCCAGAGGTAGGAGGATCGCTGTGAGTTTGAGGCCACCCAGAGAGTACACAGTGAATTTCAAGTCAGCCTGGGCTAGAGTAAAACCCTACCTAGAGAAACCAAAACAAAAACAAACAAAAAAAAAAAAAAAAAAAAAAAAAAAAAACCTTCAAAATGGATTAGCTTACCTTACTTCAATATATGTCTTAAACTTAGAACTGCTAGAAAAAAAAAAAAAAAGTTAAAACATCTCAAGATAAAGGCATAGGCATGGACCTTCTGAGAAGATTTCTAAAAGCACAGAAAAGAATCACAAGAATTTATAAGTCTATAAATCTATGGGAGATTTATTATTAGAGAAGGGAGGAATGGATCAATATTTTTTTTTTTAACTAACTTGTACTTCTAATCCTCCTTTTCTCTTAACTTGTAATTTGTTGACATTATCTGAAGATATGTATACAATCCTCCTGAAGTAGCACTACAAAAAACTGGCAATGGATTTATTTTCTAAGCATTCAAACCTTCCCCTAAGTCCTCTGACTGCATGAAAGAGTTTGTCAGAAATTCTCCATTCCTAAGTAGGAACTTCTCACATGGAAATCCCTTTTGCAATTTCTGTTTAATTTTCATTGGCTGTGGAAATCCAGGCATCAGGCTGGAGAGAAGACTTAGCAGTTAAAGATGCTTGCCTGCAGAGCCTGACAAGCCTAGGTTTGATTCCCCAGTATGCACATAAAGCCAGATGTAGAATGCGGTGAGTACAACTAGAGTTCATTTTCAGTGACAAGAAAGTGCTGGTGCGTCTCTGTATGTCAGAAAGAAAGAAAGAAAGAAAGAAAGAAAGAAAGAAAGAAAGAAAGAAAGAAAGAAAGAGAGAGAGAGAGAGAGAGAGAGAGAAAGAAAGAGAAAGAAGAAAGAAAGAGTGTGAGAGGGATGGAGGGAGGGAAAGAGAGGGAGGAAGAAGAGAGAGAGAGGGAGGAGAGAGAAATTAGAAATCCAAGCATTATTTCTACCTGCATCAAACAATTTGTTCATCTGGGCAGTCTCCTTACTGTGAATCTATGTTCACCATGTCCCTGATCAGTCTCAAGTGAGGCACATTTCTGGTTCACAGGGAACTGTGATAGTTTGAATAAGATGTACTCTGTAGCCGCATTTGTTTTGAGTATGTGGTTTCCAGTTGACGGCAGTTTGGGATTTGGAGCCTTGGTGGTGAAGGTGAGTCATTGGGGGTGGTGCTTGAGAATTATTAAACCAGCTCCAAGCCCAGTTCTTAGACTACTTCAACATTTAGGACCTAATGCTCAGCCTTCATTTTTCCATGCTTTCCAGCCAAGAGCAAACTTTCACTCAAGACTGTAACACTTTCTTCTCATTAGCTACTTTGTCCTGTCAATGAGGAGATAATTACCAGAAAAACACTAACTTAAACTCTTTTCCAACATCATTGCATTTGCTAACAGCCAGCCAAAATCTCACCTTTAAAAGAAAATACATTTTTGAATTATTTAGTTGTGAACAAAAAGAGAAAAAGGAGATGTCTAGGACCTCTCGTGGTTACAAACACCAGATGCATGTGCCACTTTGTGCCTCTGGTTTCATGTGGCTACTGGGGAATCAAAACCAGGTCAGCTGGCTTTGCAAGCAAGTACCTTTAACCACTGAACCACTGAGTTAAAATTTCACCTGTAAGTTTTCTAAGTGACGTAAGAGTCAACTGACAATGAGAGTCTATGTTCCCTCAGTGGCCTTAGAAGAACTTTTTTTTTTTTTTTTTTTTTTTTTTTTTTTTTGGGGGGAGAGAGACAGAGAGAGAGGAAGACAGAGAATGGGAGTGCCAGCAGCCTCTCAGCTGCTGCGAATGAAATCAGGTGCATGCACCCTCTTGTGGTCAAGTGTGGCATTGCGCCCTGTGTCACTTTACATCTGGCTAAATGTGGGACCTGGAGATTAGGCTTAGGAGGCAGGTGCCATAACCACTAAGCCATCTCTCCAGCCCAGAAGAGTGTTCTTTTGACTTAAAGTGAAATATAAAAGTAACTGCTACTTCTTAGAGAGTGAGTCTGTCATAATACTGTATTGGAAAATATTTAATAAAGAACTCAATTAAAAGCATGTATACATAAATATACATTAGCTTTATAAATTTTGTTGTTATAAGGAGGTGGAACATAAACATGGAAATAAGACATATGATATTCTGAGTTATAAATTCTATACATCCAATTATTCCTTAGCATGACTTAATAAACTTTTAACCAATAAAAACCTTTGTATCTATACCCAACCTATAGCTGGAATCAATAAGCATTTATAATTTATACAAAGGCAATGGCTGATATTTCTCTTTTCATTATTAATAAGTATGGTAAAAGTGAAACAGTACAGTATATCAGACTCTCACTTGCTCTTAAGTATTTAATTAAAATCTTCAGAGTTGAAGAATCATTTATGAAGATGAGATGAATAATTCTCTAATTTTTGTAGTATTTGTAATGTAATATCTACAGATAGAACATTAAGCTTTTTACATTAACTGTTTTTAATGATTAGTTGGAATTATCAACAAAGAATAAATCAAAGGCCATTTGAAATTTTTGTCAATATGTTAGTGTAAATACTTCCATTATATTCCACCATGTATAACCTATTCCCACTATGCAGCTACAATAGACATAAGTAACCTCAATGGTATAAACAATAATAAAACATAATAGCATAATAAAGATATAATAAGTCTTACATATTTATCTTTGTAATATAATTTATTCATAATTGGTTTATAGAATTCACTTTCTAAAAATGGAATTCAAATGGCTATCCTGAAAAATCCTTCCTACATCATCATGTAAACTTCATGTTTTTCTAAATTTTTTAAAGAATTGTATTTTTTATATTTTATTGCTTATTTGAGAGAGAGAGAGAGAACAAGGCAGAGAGAAAGATAAAACTGGCACATCAGGGCCTCCAGACAAATGTGCCACCATGTGCATTTGGCTTACATGGGTCCCGGGGAATCAAACCTATGTCCTTCAGCTTTGCAGGAAAGCGTTTAACTGCTAAGCCATCTCTTCAACGTTTTTATAATTTTTAATGTCTTTCTGTGTGTGAACAATTTTAATAGTCATTCACCAGATATTTTAAGTCCTACTCTGAAACTTGATTTCATCTTATTCATCTTGTAAAGGATTGTTTCTCAAATAAAACATTCATTCGAACATCCTGCTACAAAAAGAAAATGAAAAGAATAGATGAAAGAGACAACTTCAGAGTGTGGCACATTCTGCAGAGAAGAATGACGTGACAAAGAATGAAAAATGTGAAAAATTACTTAGAATGTGTTTTAAGAGAAACCCTCACTAAAGACATGCCATTCAAGCTTTAATTCTATTTAGAAGAAGGAGTCAGGTACATGACACTGAAGAGGAGCATTCAGGGAGAGAACCTCACGATGGGTACTCAATCTGTTTTCCAACAAGCAAACTGAAACAGGAGAGGAGAGGAGAGGAGAGGAGACAGACTGGGTCGGAACATGCAGAGCCTCGTTGACAGTGTAATGGTTTGAATTTTAGACTAATTGTCATGGGAACCCTTAGAGAATTGTAAGCGAGAAAATGATATAGTGTTCTTTACTTTTTAAAATGCTCCCTAGGAGACTGCATAGAGAATGGGTTAGAGGGGGTTAGAGGGAGGTCAGAGTGGGAGGTTGTGTGACTCCTACTTTATCACAAATCTTTACTTGAAAGATAAACACAAACAAGGATGTCCATGATGGAGAAAGAGAGGTATGGGCAAAACAGACACTGAATTCAAACAAAACTGAAAGAAACTGTGGGTGAACTAAATATAATGTGTGAGGAAAGGAGGAGAAATAAGAATGGTGCTTATACTGAGAGCTTGAGGTATTCAGCGAGTGGTCTATCACCTGCTGAAATTTGGACATTTGCAGTTGAAATAGATTTCAGTTGAAGAGAATATGATTTTGTTTATATATGCCCAAATAATTCCAAGTGGAAATGTCAAGTTGAGAGAGGCAAATATTAGGTCAAAGAGTTTGAAATTGTCATTTTTCACAACCAAAGATAATCAAATACTGGTGATTTCACTGAGTTTACATGCATTTGAAAACTAGCAGAAAAGTTAGACAAATATAAAGACATTGGCTATATACTGAAGGCTATGTAATTATAATGTGTAACATGCAACTTGTGACCTTAAAATAACATGGCTCCCGCAGTCTGCCATAGTACTAATTGTAGTACAGTGACCTATCATCTTACTTAAGCAGGCAAGCATTGGGAAGAGTGTGGCTTCCAGGGACATTGCTTGGCTAGCTCAGTAACACTCCCTGTTTTCTAAACCAAGCTGCATATATATATACCATGCTCCAACCAGTGAAATAGGTTTGTTCTTCCCTAACAAGCAACATTTGTGGTCAGTCTTTATTCAAATATGTTTAGATATACCCAGTATCAGAACAGCAGAGGGCCATCCATCCTAGACTACTTTCAGGTGTATGCCCAATAAGACAAACTGTGTACTAAATGTGAATTTATAGGGAAAATCCCCGATTTATTATTTTATGCCTATGTTTAACTAGATATACCAATGATTAACATTAGCTAATCAAGGAAGGGACATGTACAGTAGAAAAAAAAAATACTGTGTGATCAAATCTGTCTATCGAACCAGATCAGTGCCCCAACAATGTCCCTACTGACCCCTCTTTTTGTGGACTCCTTGAATAGAAGCCTAGGATAATGAGTACTACTCTGGTTACCTTTTCATGGCTGGCACAAAACACTCAGCCAAAAGCAGGTTATGGGAGGGAAGACTTTATTATGGTTTACAGTCTCAAGGGGAAGATCTATGATGGTAGGGAAAATATGGTAGAGCAGAGACTGGTTATCACCTCCTTGCAGGTGGCAATCAACAGGAGAGTGAGCCAATTTCTGGCCAGGGTGGAGCTGGCCATAATATCCCTAAGGCTGTCCCCAACAGTACCCCTCCTCCAGCAAGGCTCCACATTACCAATAGCTGGGGACCAAATCACATGACTTTACGGGGGGCATCTATTTCAAACCACCACAAATACTTTCCCTCTCAAATATCCTATTACCTTTCTTGGAAGTTTACTATTGCTGTGCTCTTTTTAAAGTCTCTGGCTGTGTTCTTCTTGTTTGTTTCTCTCCTAATTCTTTGAATAATACACCAAGATCCCAGAAACACCCAGAGACCATTGGCTATACTTCTTAACACAACTGATCAGATTACACACATTCAGTATCTACAAAGAATTTACTTTCATCCTCAACTTTGAATTAAAGTTATTTCCTGCATCAATACCTTTCCTAGGCTCAAAGACATCAAAAAAGTCATTATACTGAATAAATTTTAAATTCTTTTTAAAAATTATTTTGCATGTGAATGTGTGTGATATATGTGCCTGTGGGTGTATGGGTGTCAGAAGTTGATGATGGGTGCTTTCCTCCATCATTCTCCATTTTATTTACTGAGGCAAGGTCTTGTTTATTTATACTTAGCTAGTCTAGTTAGCCAGCTTGCCCCAGGGTTGCCCTGTCTTTGCCTACCAAGGACCAGGATTACAGATGGGCTGCCATGCCCACCTGCATTTACACAGGTGCTGAGGATCCAAACTCCATTCCTCATGTTTGTACAGCAAGTGATCTATGCAGTGGGTCATGCCCCCAACTCCTAGACTGCATTTTAAAGTACATATTCCAGTAATTATTTCTCCACAAAGTGAAGAATCTTGAATCAAGCATCAGTGACAATGTCATCTATTTCTGCCCCCTACTTAAAAGCTCTCCAAGACAGTTAGACATGACTGAAATACTGGGTAAGCATGAACCATGTGTTATTCAAGAAGTTCCCAACTAAAAGAGATAATATTCAAAAGTCAAGGAGCATTGGGATAGCATTGGAATTAAGATAGGCTGGTACACACATAAACTGTTACTATTGACCTAGGGGTGAAAACAGGCTATGGGAAAAGGTAGCCCTGGGTTTGAATGGTGATTGTGCATAGCATTGGGAAAATTTCTTAGACCCTTGAGATACATAAAATGGGCAAAATTTTATGAGAGTGAAATGAGCTATATTGAAAAAGTTTCTAATATTAAACTCCAAAATCCTTATTCAGTAGGCATTTATTGTTTTGATAGTTTCTCTTCAAATCTTTATTTCCTTTTTAAAAAATATTTATTTATTTATTTGAGAGGGAGGGCATGCCAGGGCCCTTAGCTACTGCAAACAAAATCCAGACACATGTGCCACCTTTTGCATTTGGCTTTACATAGGTACTGGGGAATTGAACCTGGGAACAGGGAGGCGTTTTAATGGCTAAGCCATCACTCCAGCCCATGATATTTTTTTTTTTCTTTAAAGGAATGAAATGAATTAATTAAAACATGCCAGAAAGCTAATTCTGTACAACTTCTAGTGAAATCAAAATATCAAAGACATGAGATTCCTTGGACTGGGGTGCTTCTCTTAGTCTTCTTAAGAACCTCACAAGTTAAAATTGGGATCAGATCCCATGCTGCATTAGGTGAATTTTGGCAAATAGAGATTTTTCTCAAGGTTTTTCTTGGTTCATAATGACCAGCTTTCTTACCACATTCCCACACAGTTCCAGCACCAGAGTCTTTCTTGGCTCTCCTTCAGTTAAACCACTAGCAGGGACTGGGAGGCCTATTTTCTCTTCCCTTTGCTAGTCCAAATCAGCAGCATCTTATTGGCACCATGTAGTGGTGACAGTGCCAAGTCCCAGGTAGCTTCTGCATTTATCTATAATCCATACAACTTCATTATGTCAGGGTGATGTGACTGAGTAGACTGACAGATTTGGAAGGATGATAAATGGAGTAGCACTTAATGGATGGACTTCTGAGTTAGATAATTTAGTGATATCAAGATGAATGATTTATATAGACAGGTGGAGCATTTACTTGAATCATAGAAGTAAACTGGGCTATTTGGCAAAATGTAAGAGTGCACAGGTGAGGACAGAAACTGAAGGAAGTTAATATAATGTCAACCCATTTCCTGAATAAACAAATCCTTTTTTTTGCTGAGGAAATCACTCGGTAATTAAAGGTGCTTGCTTACAAAGCCCGCTGGTGCTGGCTCCATTCCTCAGCCACCCACATAAATTCAGACAGACATTCTTTGCAGTGGCAAGAGACCCTTGCATGCATATGCATGTGTGTGCGTGCGTGCACATTCATACACACACAGTGGTGGTTGATTCAGGTGTCCCCATAAACTTAGGTATTCTGAATGTTAGGTTCCCAGCTGATGGAGATTTGGGAATTAACGCCTCCTGGAGTCAGTGTATTGTTGGGGGTGCGCTTATAGGAGTTATAGCCAGCTTTCCCTTGCCAGTGTTTGGCACACTCTCCTCTTGCTACTGTCTACCTTATGTTGGCCAGGGGGTGATGGCCACCCTCTGCTCATGCTATCATTTTCCCCTGCTATCATGGAGCTTCCTCTTGAGTTTGTTAGCCAAAATAAACTCCCCCCCCCCAAAGCTGGTCTTGGTCTGGTGATTTTTGCCAGCCATGACAACCTGACTTTAATACACACACACATTCACACACACACATACATATATAGAATTTTAAAATCCCATTTTTAAAAATGTGAAGAACTTTGGTCATCCCAATTGTTCTTGAATTGCCTGGTTTCCATTGTGCAATAGAATGGGGCAAAGCCATGTATTTTACAGGGTAACTAATCATTCAAGGTAAACAATAATATATTTTTAGAATTTCACTCTCTCATTATCAGAAAAAGTGACGAGTAAATATTCTAACCTAATCTCAACTTATATCTGTTAAAAATGTAGGACCATATGTATAAGCCTCTACAAATGTGAATAGATAATGAACGGGTAGGTTCAGGAAATGATATTGGAATCACCTTTTTCTCTCTTGCTAAGTGACATTCTATCATTTCGAAGTAAAGTTTCCAAAGGTGAATTACATCAACTATCTGAACAATCTTAAAACATTATAATGCATATGCCCATGCACAGCTGACTCCAAAGAAGGCCACAACTAACTATTCAAATGAAACTTGACTGGAAAAATCTTAACATGTATATGTATGAATATCATTAATCTAGGTGAAACTTGCTTTTTATTGTCAAAAAGTATGTAGAAGTATTTGAGGAAGATGACAGACCATATACAAACACAAACAGATAAATGTTTCACATATTTTAGATGCTCTTGAGAGAAGTTTTAAGTGTCTATGAGAGCAGGTGTGTTATCTTTCAAGCATCTTCAATGACTTCCAGGAAGAATAAGACAGAATGGGAGAAACAATGGCTACATTTGTTCCAGAACAGAAGGAAGCATGAGAGTCATTAGCTTAGGAAACAAAGTATATATACCAAAACAGGTGCATTTAAGCAAATCTAGATATTTAGATGAATTTAAAACATATACATATAAATTATGTTTAAAAGCTAGCAAGAAAAATACTACTAATATTTATAAAATAAAGTGTAAAAATACATGTAAATATATAATATTCATGGATCAGAGGACTTAATTTCTAAGGTTGAAAATGTCCTCAAGTTAATGTACAAACTCAAAATGACTTCAATAAAAATCCAATTACTTGTTTCTTGAAAAATGTCACACTATGCTATAACTCACCTGGAAGATAAAATGTAATATGACTAAATATTATAATGATAAATAAAATATGTGGGGTTTGTAATAATACTATAATACATTGTTAAAATGACATTCTTTCTTGAAGAATTTTTTTAAAGAGAAAAGCACAGTAAAAGAAAATCATAGAAAAAAGTCAAATGATGGTATATTGAGAAGAAAAGTAGTTTTACTAGAAATTGTAAAAGTGCACATGAAAGAAGCAATGAGATGCTATTATATACTTCTTTGGCTGCACAAAAAAACACACACACACTAGACCTCAACCCAAATACAACACTGGGAAAAATGTATGAAATCACAATAGCTTTGTATAATAATTTAACTTATATATAGTAGAAGGTGAGCATACTCTGCAACCTCAAGAATATTTCTAATTATATGTCTTGCCTAGTTCAACTCTTGAACACTTGTGAAAGAATGTTCTCTGCTATGCTGCTTGTCATAATGAGCATTTGGAAGGCACTTTAATATTTTATCAGAGATGTGATTTGAATTCTTTAAACATGATATATTCATAGCATGGAATTGAATTTGCAATTAAAATGAGTTGACTACAATATAGAGAGATATGAAGATACATTGATATAGATATATAAGTATAGAAGTTAAAAGGAGAATTTCACATGAGAAAATGAGTCAATGATATTCCTAGTCAAATATTTATAGAAATATTTATAAATGTGACATTAGCACATGCATTCTAAAGGAGCTGGATTCTAAAGGACAGGATTGTTAAATAGTAAATTAAAGAGAATTGTGTTTGGAAAGATACCTGGGAAATAGATTTGGGAGAGTATTAGGAATTTCAATTATCCTATTATAGTTCATAATTTTAAATACTAATTTTAGGTGGTTATATAAGTTCTATATTTCTGATAATAAAAGGAGAAGAAAACACAAAAATTATTGGTCATTCCTATGGATAAATCACAGGAGACAATCTAACATTTTCTAAAAGCAAAGAAAGCTTTAAGAAAAGCAAATGTTCAAGAATTGCTCACATCCTGGAAAATACCAATCTACCGGTTTCACAAACTCACCTCTAGAGTCATCAAAAAGTTAATTTTGCTGTATATTATTAGGTTGTCTTTACCTGGTGATCACTTGACTTTTTCAGAGAACTGTATTTCAAAGAAAAATCAAACTACTATCCAACATGGGTAAAACAGTTACCTATCACAAGCTGGCTCGTTCTAGGGAAACCAGCTCTAAATGAATTATTTCCCTTCTTACCCTGAAGATCATTTTGGAAATGTCAAGAAGGACTTAGGATCTACAAGATTTGAAAAATACTTCTCTTATAATTTAGGATGAAGGACAGATTTGGGTGAGGAGCCCAGCTAACCACCAATCTACTCTGCTCTGCTCAGATTTCCATCATGAACAAGCTGAGCAAACAAATAAAATAAACCAAAATACCATGTATTTGCCTCTATTTTGTTCTGGGTGACCTAAATAACTATGATATGAAAGCACCGAGAATGCTTAAAAGGTGACTCAGGCCCTGATAATTTGACAACTGACGTACATGACCTATGGATAAGAATCACAAGCAAACATTTCTTGAATATGTATTTATACTGTAGACTATTAAGCCTAAAAGAAAACAGCCATTATATAGTATTTACAGTTAAAATTAGGATAATATGGACACATTGCTATCATTTGTCTTTGCCTATATTACAATAAACTATTTCTTGATTACCATCATACCCTATGCATTTATTTATTTACTTAATTCATGTATGTATTTACTTGCCGAAATACTTGTCTTCCTTATCTGTTTGAAGTAAATATATATATATACAGTCTTGATATCAGTATATCTTCACATTCTTTATAGAAAGGATGTGAAGCTGGACGTTGTGGTGCACACCTTTAATCCCAGCACTTGGGAGGCAGAGGTAGGGGGATCACTGTGAGTTTGAGGCCACCCTGAGACCACATAGTGAATTCCAGGTCAGCTTGGGCTAGAGTGAAACCCTACCTCACAAAAACAAAACAAAACAAACAACAAAAAGGATTTGTATACAAGTAAATATGTATATTGATTTTCAGCTCTGCACCTTCCATTTTAGTCTTTCATGGCAGCAATTGTATGAATAGCTTCATTGATATCATTAATAATTTTTGGAAAATGTATGTTTTCATTTATTTATTTTGAAGGAGAGAAAGAAATAAGCAGAGGGAGAGAAAGAGAGAGAGAGAGAATGGGCACGCTGGGGCCTCCAGCTGCTGTAAACTCCAGACCCATGTGGCCCCCCGCCCCCCGTGCATCTGACTTACATGGGTCCTGGGTAATGGAACCTGGGTCCTTTGGCTTTTCAGGCAAGTGTCTTAACTACTAAGCCGACTCTCAACTCACAAGTGTATATGATTAATAACATTTTAGATTTTGTTTTTTACCCTGTGCAAACTGATGTCAATGTTAAACATTTACTAAAAATTCAGATATAACTGTGTATAAAAATCCAGGAGGAAATTTAAAGGTCCTTAACCTCTCAACCAAATAACAAACACTCCTATTATCAGACACATATTAGTTCTTAAAAATGTGTGTCAGATTTATTAAAGCTTGCCCTTTTAAATGCTAATTAATACGCCTTAGATATTTGCAAGTAGATTCCTGTTTTTTACTGCTTTTGCAAATTTAGATATATTCAACAATAAGTAAACATCCCACAAGAGCTCATTTGTGAGTGAAAATCCATTCTGATCCAATAAATCGTTTCAAATAAATTATTTCAAGTGATCAGACCAGCTTTACTCAAATTCATACCAAGTATCCTTGGCCTTTGACCTTTCTTTAAAAAAAATATTTATTTCCAAGCAGAGAGAGAAGAGAGTCAGTGAATGGGCTCACTAGGGCCTCTGCCCCTACAAACTCCAGATTCATGCTCTACTTTGACTATCTGCCTTTACATTGATACTGGGAGTCGAACCCAGATTGTTAAGCTTTGGAGGTAAGCACCTTACACACTGAGGCATCTCTCCAACCCTTGACCTTTCTTGATACTGAAAATTTGAAATTATTTAGCCGAAGAGTTAGTCGTCTAACTTTATGATGAAATTTCAAAGTAGATGTACTAATAGACTAAACAGCTTCATCTTGGTATGCATTTTCTCTTTTTTCTAAAATCCAAATGAGTAATTTTAGGCTGCAATCAGCAAACCAGGGGTCAGAGACTTTTTAGGATCAATTTGCATTTCATTATAAAATGATTCCAGGTGTGAGGATTAGAATGCTTCACTTTGCTGCACAGTCTTTATTTAAAATTCCATTTCTATTTTTATTCTTGCAGAAATGACATCTTACAACTCATTTATGTTTTGTTTGTTTTAGGAAAAAGAATGTCTGAACTCAGTCTATTGGGATCTAATTATCAGGACCTAATTCTAATTACAATCTTTTAAATCAATGCTGTAGGCATTCCTCCTCTCTGCAACTTTTTGAAAAGGACCCATTTATATTGTTCAGAAAGCTTTCCACATTAGACACCTCTATTTATAGATATCATCTACCAAGGGGGCTGTAGAAATGTAATCTCAGTTTGCCAAACAACTTTATGCTCATTTGAACTAGGGAATTTTGTTGTAATTTAAACTCAAAGGATAAGAGACATTCAAATATAAAAACACATACAAATGGAGACTTCTGTTCTGAGATAAAATATTACATTTTTACTTATTACATAACTTTTGCAAAAGGTACAAAGAGAACCACTCCACTACAGAGCATGTTAAATATAGACATTGAAATAAACTTCATAGAGCTTGATCACCATCATCAAACTGTCAGAACCCGGCCATTAAAAACACTTTTCAAATAGCCTTTGAACCTCTGAATCTATAACAACAGACAAGAAGCCCAGTCTGACGCTTTACAGCACATAGAAAGATAATTATTTCTAATTTCCCATTTTATTACTTTATATTATCATTTTGAAACATGGTTATTTTTATTGCTTGTCAAGCAATATTTACTCCAAAGGCTCTTTGTTTTATCACTTAGTATATGTTCATTCATTGAACAATAACCCTGAATTTTCTATCAGCTATGTTGTCCATCCCCAACATTAGTCAAATGGAAATTGAATCCCTCTGACCAGTCCCTGTTGTACAGTATTCTTTATAATAGCACATTTCATATAATACATAATCTACTCACATGTATGAATATATGTGAGAAAAGACAAGTACTGGAAGATACCAAAGGTCAATTTACTGGGCAGGAAATGAACTCCCTGCTACTAGGTAACAAAAGGTTATAGTTCTTCTCATGGTCTCACCACAAGAAATACCAAACTGTAATAATGACATCTAACTCTTTTGACCATGCCGGGGTGAACCTGATACTTGCAGTGTGAGAGGCTGGATCTCTGTATGTGTTTGATGAAATACAAAATAGATACTGCACAGTCAACTTGTGGATGAGGGACAGTGATATGTGGTACAGGGAGGTTTGTTTCTACAGAACTTCTCTAAAACTTTCACAAGGTGACAGCCTTGTAATTTCCCAGAAGCAAAAAAAGTATTGATTTGCAACATTTCAGTTCACAGCATGATCACCTGAACGATTCTTTAAAACACCCTGGGCCTGGCCTCCTGGGATTTCTTATTTACTAGGAATGGGCAGGTCTTGAGATTTGACTCTTCAATCAAGTTCCTCCATGATGTGGACATGAGTGGCCCAGCAGCCATATCTGGAGGATTGCTGGCTTTAACAATACATTTTAGAATCCTACTCAAGTTTGTCTATTTTGCTTACGAAAATTTCATCTTGAAGTATAGTGTTGTCCACTGTGGATCTTAAGAAATGTTTTGTGGCTCACTGTCTGAAGTAAAACCTTGGATGAGGAAAGTAGTCTGGACACAAGGACACAAGTGATCCCTTTCATTTCTAATACAGCAGCTCAGAAAACCTTGTTCAAACTCTGGAAACCGAAACTCATGTGAAACAGAGTTCACAGTGATATTTATCTTCTCATTACAATGTATTACATGAGATACTAACGAGACTACTTCTGCTAGACTGTGCAGCATGATCATGCATAAGAATTAAACTTAGAAATGGATAGTAGAAAATTCCTTTGAAATAAAGTGTTAAATGATCTTTCCTTTTACGCTCCATAACTAAAGCCTTCCTGAGGATGAGGTAGAAAAGAACTTTCAAAAAAAAAATAAACATCTTGCTTGGTTTAAAAGATCAGAGATTACTTTTTTCTTAGTGGTGATCTTTCTGTCTAATTTTTAAAAATAGTTTATTTATCATTTATTTATTTGATAGAGAAATAGGCAGAGAGAGAAAGAGAGAGAGAATAGTCATGCCAGTGTCTCTAACCACTGCAACTAAACTCCAGATGCATGTGCCACCATATGCATCTGGCTTATGTGGGTACTACACAGAATTGAACCTGGGTCCTTAGGCTTTGCAGGCAAGTGCCTTTACCACAAAGCCATCTATATCTCCAGCCCCTTAGTGGTGATCTTTGAAGTGTTCAATGACTCCTTGTGCTTTTCTGTTAAGGTATTCGAATTTTTGCTTTCCTAAAGGGAAACTCTTACATTAATAAATCCATAGTAGTACTGCAAATGGGTAATAGCACAGAAAATAATGAGATGAAAATGATATGTTTTTGATCTACTGAGAAAAGTTACTACAGTGAGGGCTGGAGGGATGGCTTAGTGGTTAAGGCATTTGCTTGCAAAGCCAAACGACTCAGGTTTGATCAGCCAGGACCCACATTAGCCAGAGGCACAAGGTGGCACATGCATCTGGAGTTTGTTTGCAGTGGCTGGAGGCCTGGTGTGCCCATTCTCTCTCTCTCTCTTCTGCTCTGTCAAATAAATAATTAAAAATAAAATATTTTAAAAAATAAAAAAAGAAAAGTTCCTACAATGAATAATCCAAAAGCAGAACAAGTTTATGCTCAGAAAATGTTTCTAATATTATCTATAATATTTTTGTAATTTAACTAGGTAGTAGATATGAATATAAACTGGATAAGACAGTATGTCAAGATTAAACAGAAACAGTAAGCTAGATGCACAAGGTGGCGCATACATCTGGAGTTCATTTGCAGTAGCTAGAGCCTCTGGCATGCCTGTTCTCTATCTCTCTCCCTTTCTCCCTCTCTGTCTTTCTGTCTTTCTCTCTCTCCATATACATATGCTTCCCTGTCTCTTTCAAATAAATATATAAATAAATAAAATATTTAAAAACATTTAATAAACTTAAAAACAGAATCCCATGCTGGAGAGATTGCTTAGTGGTTAAGGCCCTTGTCTGTGAAGCCTAAGGACCCAGGTTTGACTCTCCAGGTCTCATGTAAGCCATATGCACAAAGTGGAACATGTGTCTGGAGTTCATTTGCAGTGGCTAGAGGCTTTGGCATGTCCATTTTTTCTCTCTTTCTTTCTCTCCCTCGGTCTCTAATAAATAAATAAAAATAAAATGATATAAAAAAGCATCTCTTAGTTACTTCTTTGCTCAGGTAACACTAAATAGGAAAGGCGATGGGAGAAAGAAAGCAGAACAATGGTGTTGAGAATATGGATTTTTTCCTTTAAATTGTGGGTTATTTTAACATATTGTGAAATATATAAAAACATATAAAAATATGCCTTTCAATATGTTAATTCCCCAGAAAAAACTCACTTTACTTCTCTGGTAGCTGACGTTAATAGCACTAAGCTCATAATATGGTAGAAGGTTCAGAATAGTTGGTTATGATGCTAATAGAGAAAAAAAAAGAGAGATTGGAAGCATCTATAACTCAATTTCCCTTCTGTCTTAAGTGAAGACTTATTGAAATAAAGAAAGTTGCCTGAAACTGAAAAAAATGTTCAAAAGTGAGAGCATGAATTGTGTGTACAAATTTTGAATTAAAAAATAAAATTAAGCAAATTCCTCCTCTATTCTCTTTTGTCCCTTCTTTGGATAGCAGTAGAGATCCTACACCTGCCTTACTTAAATAGTTTGCTCTTGAGTTCCAAGTGAGTGAAGAATTTTGCTCACTTGAAGTTGTGATTCAGGAGATGGAGAGATGGCTCAGCAGTTAAGGCACTTGCCTGAAAAAAACCCAAGGACCCGAGTTCGGTTCCCCAGCACCCATGTAAAGCCAGATGCACAAGGTGGTGCTTACACACGGAGCTCATTTGCAGTGGCTAGTAAGCCTATAGTGCCCATTCTCTCTCTCTCTTTCTACCCCCTTTTAGTCTTTCAAATAAATAAATAAATAAATAAATAAATAAATAAATAAATATTTTTAAAAGAAATCATGACTCAGGGACTTTGGCATGTTAGGTAAGAGAAACACATTCAAGCGTTGTTTGGTCTATTTCTGGTAAACAAAACTAGACTACTTTGTTTTACTCTAACTTCAACCCAGTTAAATCATAACTGTCTTATCAACTTTCTCAGTTTTTAGAGAAATGAAATGTCTTGTATAATTTTTTAAAAAGAAAAACACCTGTTCTGATGTAATTAAAAATTAGAATTTGTTCAGAAGTCTTACAATATTTTTTTTGCAGCCTTCTTAGATAATAAGCTCAGGATTTCAAATTTGGATGGATAGGCTCTGAGACTGGGTTTAACGAAATAAGGAACATACTTGTTTTGTTTGTGTTTCCTTCTTCACCATCTTTACATAGATCTTTCAATACTCAGAAATGTAACTGTATTCACTACAAAACACCAACTTTAATTTAAAACAGCTGCCATAAATTTCTGACCCTCAAAGAATAATTTAGTATGGAACATTTTTTGCCAGTTATTTAAAAACTGATGTGTGGTGCAATTATAAAGTTGCCATAAAAAGCAAGTCTCAGCATATTCTTAATCAGAGGAAAATGTGATTCTTTCCAACGAAGGCAATGTTGAATTTCTTTCTGCCTTTGTCAGTAAAACAGCTGTGAACAGATTAAACTTTGTGATTTTAACTTTTCTCTCATGGTTCACAAGAGACCTCTCCGTAATCTTGATGATCACACTTTGGCAGTGTTCACATCACTCAAGGGTCCCTGTGAAGGCTTCTTACATTTGTCCGCAAACCTGCACTGAAGGTCAACTCTGTTCTGGCTATTGTCCTGGCTTGCTCTAAGCTGCCTGCTCACCAGGAGAGGGGGAGACAGCAAGCAGATATACATATGTGTAAAGGATCTTGTGAGAATAGTAAATAGGAAACTTCATGTTACTCATAACTGTGTCATTAACTTGCTATTAAATGAGGCTCTAGACATTCTTAAAATCTACTCGTGTGAAAATTAAAACTTAGGTTCTGGATAATGTTTGGGGGTAAACAATAAAAGCATGAGGAGCAGAACCACAGGAAGTCACTTTTTTCAACTATAGGTCATAATAAACAAGACAATCTTAACACAGGGAAAGACGATGGAACAGACCTGAGTCCTAAGTAGAAGAACTGATTATAGGGAGGGGAATGGCCTAAGCGAGGCCATGGGAAGAGAATGCATAAAAGAAGGGCAGGGGGAGGGTCAATCTAAACTCAAGATATTGTGAATAAGACATATGTAAAATTACTTTTTTTGAATAAAGGCACGTCTAGAAACTGTAGACTGTGACTAGAAAATTTTCAGTACCTGGGATGGGATACCTTCCAGTGAGTTGTTGGCCAAGGAGGTCCCGGTAGCCTCCAAAACATTAAAGGCTTTTGCCAAAGCCCTTGGTTTCCCTTGAGAAACAGATAGTAAGACCCTATTGCTGAAGACATCTCTTGCCTGAGAGGCAAAGTCACTGAGAAAGCAAGCTGGTGTGGAGCAGAAAACCTTCTCCCTATAGACCAGCCAACTGAAAGCTGGAAAAAGCTGCACTGCACAGCGTATGGGAGACAGAAGCCATCAACAGTGAAAACAGTGGATGCTGAATATTCAAGCTTGGCCAGATAGGCCCAATGACTGAACAGGTGCAATAGTGGCATGTCTACTCTTGGGGTAACCAACTGCTCCATAATTGGACTGAAGGCCCTCTCTACGGAAGGGAATACATACCTGGTACTGAAAAACCTAAGTAAAAGTCTATGGTAGGTGAGGTCATGAGCCTTAGGGGTATAAGCCTGCTCTTGTCTGACTAAATGTATATATTATTCCCACCAAGCTGCCCTGAAAGCACTACACTTAATGCTCATATTCACATATTAATACCACTCTCACTTATGGTTAGAGAAGCTTCTCTTTTCAGATGGTGATGACCACTGGGATGACCCAAAAGGCAACATAGTGCTGAGAAGAAGGGATGGAGGAGTGCCCAGCACTGAAACACCTCAGTCACACCCTCCAAGGCTCAGGGACCTTTGCGGAAGAGGGGGCGAGTAGAATGGAAGAGCCAAAGGAAGGGTATGACCTCTTAGAATGCAACTGCCCAGACAGAAATTGGCCTCGATATCAATGACCTTGCAGTGCCTAGCAATACCTCCGCAAGACCCTCAAAATAGAAGAAAAAGATGATGATGTCAAATTAAAAGAGAGACTAATGGAAAGAGGGAGGGGATATGATGGAGACTGGAGTTCTAAAGTGGAATGGGGGAGGGGAGGGAAATATCAGGTGGGTTTTTTTGTATGTAAGTATAAAAGTTGTCAATAAAAAATAATAATTGAAAAGAAAAGCACAAGTACAAGTTCGAACAAGTACACATGAATTCACTGGAACCACAGAGCAGAGAGCTTCCAAGTGCAATATCTTTGGAGAAAGTAGACAGACGGCCCACACAAATGTCTCTAAACTACACTAGTGGGGTGACATCGGGACATAAGCGGGAATGGGGGTGAGGGGAGACAACAAGAGTAAAAAAGGATGGATGCCCTTGAACAATGAGATGGAAAATAGTGAAGGGTATGTTGTCATTGCAATAAACAGATTATAATTCCCCTGTCTTGATGCAGTACCCTATTCACATAATTCCACACCTAGACTGGAATTTTAAAACCAAAGAATTAAAATTATACTATTGCCTCTGTGGGCCTGCTGAAGGATCAATGTTTTAGCCTGTTGTTCAGAGTAAAGGGTTTTATAGTATCTTTTCCTTTTGGGTCCCAATTTGTATCCCCCCCCTTGTCCTCCCTCCCACCCTCTTATTCCCTCCCACCCTTACCCTCCCTCAATCCCTCCCTCCCTCTTGTCTGGTCCTCAGAGTGTTTATTAGGTTTGGCCGCATGCCACGTGGATTCAGGTTAGAAGCGACAGATAAATGAGACCATGCGATGGTTATCTTTTTGTGCTTGGGTGAGCTCATTGAAGATGATCTGTTCCATGTTTGACCATTTTTTTTCAAATTTCCTTATTTCATCTTTCCTTACTGCTACATAGAATTCCATAGTGTAGATATACCACATCTTTGTTATCCATTCATCTAGTGATGGACACCTGGGCTGATTCCAGCTTTGTGCTATTATGAATTGAGCAGCTATAAACATGGGTGAGCAAATGTCTCTGATCTGAGGCTTGGAGGCTTTAGGGTAAATGCCCAATAAGGGAATAACTGGATCCCTTGGAAGGTCTATGGTCATCCTTTTCAGGAGTCTCCATATAGCTGTCCATAGTGGTTTAACCATTTTACATTCCCACCAGCATTGAAAACTTGTTCCTATTTCTCCACAGCCTCACCAGCATTTGTTTTCATTGTTTTTTTTTTAATGTTAGCCATCCTTACTGGGATAAGGATCTCATAGTTGTTTTGATTTGCATTTCCCTGATGATTAGGGATGTTGAACATTTTCTTAAATGAGCATTTGCTATTTGTATTTCTTCCTCTGAGAACTGCCTGTGCAGTTCTCTGCCCCACTTTGTGAGTGGGTTGTTTGGTGTTTTATTGTTTAGGTTTTGGAGTTCTTTGTAGATTCTAGAAATTAGGCCTCTGTCAGTTGTATAGCTGGTGAAAATTTTCTCCCATTCTGTGGGTAATCTGCTGGCTTTGGTTATAGTATGTTTGTCAGTGAAAAAGCTTTTCAGATTCATGAAATCCCAATGGTTGAGTGATTGTTTAATTTCCTGAGCTGCTGGGGTTTTGTTCAGGAAATCTTTTCCCACTCCTATGTCGTGGAAGGTTCCTCCTATTTTTTCTTCTAGTAGTTGCAGAGTTTCTGGTTTTATATTAAGGTCTTTGATCCATTTGGACTTAATTTTTGTGCATGGAGAGATGTGTGGGTCAAGTTTCATTTTCCTACATATGGTTGTCCAGTTTGTCCAGCACCATTTGTTGAAGATGCTGTCTTTTCTCCATTCTGCATTGGTAGGACCTTTGTCAAATATCAAGTAGCTGTAGTTATTTGACTCAAAATCTGGGTCTTCAATTCTGTTCCATTGGTCTATATTCCTGTTTTTATGCCAGTACCATGTTGTTTTTATTACAATGGCTTTGTAGTATAGCTTTAGATCAGGTATGGTGATGCCTCCAGAGGTATTTCTTTTGCTGAGGATGAGCTTGGATATCCGAGGCCTTCTGCCTTTCCATATAAATTTTGAGATAGTTTTTTCTATCTCATTGAAGAAGGAAGTTGGGATTTTTATCAGCATTGCATTGAATCTATAAAGTGCTTTTTGTAAAATTGCCATTTTCACAATGTTAATTCTACCAATCAAGGAGCATTGGTCCAAACATCATGCAGACTAAGATACCCAGTAGGTAACAACCTGACATAATGCTCATACAAGTGCAGTAGTGGCAAACAGCCATGGTGGGTAACCAACTGCTCTTGATTTGGCTAATAGATCCACTCAGTGGAATGGAACACATTGCTGGAACTGGAAAATAAGTCAAAACCAGGTACACAAATTGAGCTCAGTCTCCAAGTTCAAGAGACTACCAAATGTGGACTAGAAGAGAGCCGATGCATATAAAATTCCCTCCAAAACATATATGGTCATCCCTTCTAGCTAGTACTAACTTCTCTCTCCGTTGGAGAATTTGCTTATCTTTTTTCAGATGGACAGCGAACCTGATGGGAGGATCAGCTAATCGCACCTCACCAGGGAACAACGCAGGGGAAGGGCAAGAATACAGCGTTCATGGTGATCACGACACCAGAAAAAGGCTGAAGGAGATAAACACAGAGAACATCCAACTCCAGCTAAGCCAGATATCCAGAGACACAGAGGCTTCCAAAACCTCATCACTGAAGCCAAACT
This sequence comes from Orientallactaga sibirica, assembly GCA_036365145.1. Taxonomy (NCBI): domain Eukaryota; kingdom Metazoa; phylum Chordata; class Mammalia; order Rodentia; family Dipodidae; genus Orientallactaga; species Orientallactaga sibirica. Next base: position 26,362,755 of record JAEOAD010000011.1, read on the forward strand.
AAAATGACCCCAATGTGGCTCAGGGAAACTCACGAAAGAGGGGGCGGAAAGATTGTTAGAGTCACAAGTTGGGGCTTTATGCACAGAGACTGGGGCCTAGCCCCAGAACTCTTGACGACCCCCATAATGCATGACCCACATTCCCCATTGATGAGGGTCCTTTTGGAAGAGGGAGGACAGGGAGGAGAATAATGGAACCAATACTATGAATGTAAAATCAGAATAATAGAAATAAATAAAAAAAGATTAATAAAATGAACTTTCAAAATCTTCAAAAAAAATAAAATTATACTATTGATTATTCAACAGACCCACCCCTCCTTAAAAAAAAAAAAAAAAACTGTAAAAAGGCAAATTTCTGTGAATAATCAAACAATAAAAACATAAGTAAGCCCTGTCAATGGACATGGTAACTATTGTTTCTTGAATCCTGCCCCTACAAACCCAGACACATCATACCTGACTGTGAGCCACTACAAGACTAAGTCCTGTAAAAATGCTGGATAATAATGATAATATGTCTTGCTTCTGTCTCCATAGCATTTATTTATATTACACTGAGTTTAAGCTGTTATGGGTCCTAAATTCATGGATGGGGGTCACAGTTCCTTACACCCCATCCCCATCAATACTACAAGCTGAGGATGTGCCAGGCAGGTCATCCTGAGGGGGCATCATGTTTCCTGGCAGGAGAATTTACAGGATCCTTGTCAAATGACCAATCACACTGCCAACTCTTCTGATCCACACTGGCTTATTTCTTTTACTTGGTAGAAAATCATGAAGTAAGGGGCTGGAGAGATAACTCAATGCTTAAGGTGATGCCTGTAAAGTCTAATGACTAGGGTTCAATTCTTCAGGGCTCATAGAAAACCAGATGCACAAAGTGGAACATATAATTGGAGTTTGCAGCAGCTAGAGGCCCTGGAGTGTCCATTCTCTCTCCTTCACTCTCTTCTTGCAATTAAACAAAAATTAAGAAAAAAAAAAGAAAAAGAAAAGAAAATCATGAAGTGAGGAAGGTCTCAACTGGGCACTTCTCCCTCTCTCTCAAGTAAGCACTTAAAAAAAAACAAAAAAACAAAAAAAAAAAAAAAAAAAAAAACTCCAGGGCCTGGGAGATGGCTCAATGAATAAAGTTCCTACAGTTCAACCTGGACACAAGCTCAGGCCAGTCTCAATGTAAAAGGCAGAAGCTGTGTTGAGCATCTGTAATCACAGCACACTGATGGTGAGATATGAGGTGCAGACAGGAAAATTTACCAGAAACTCATGGATCATCCAGCTTGGCAAATGCAGGAGTGAATGACAGTGAGAAAGACCTGTCTCAAATGAGGTAGAAGGCAAAACCAGACACCAGAAACTTGTCCTCTGACCTCCATGCATGCACAGTGACACATAAATGCACCCATACTCACACATAAACACACACACACATATGCACCATCACATACACACACAAAATAATAAATAATAAAACAAGGAATTGGCTTTGTGGAAAATGTTTTATGAAAACTAATTTTAGAGGGAGGAATTTCTTCTAATTACTAAAACATACCTATAAAATACCTATAATTGCATCATACTTGATGGTGGAAGACGGAATGGAAAATACTTAGCCTCTATAGCTCATGAGTAAGGCAAGGTGTCACCTCTTTCAACTAGTACATACAATACGGCAAGAAATAACAATAGAAGTGGTCCAGCTCAGAGAAAATATTTGCAGATGATATCATGGTCTAGAAAAAAGGTCCAAAGTAATCACCAAAAATTTTCCCAAGATTAGCAAGTTCTGCAAGGTCAAGACACGTGATATCGACATTCAAAAATTTTTATTCTTTGAAAAATCCTGTTTTTAAAAAATACAGAGGTAATATGTAGACCAGGAGAAAATATTTGAAAACTATATATCTGACAAAAGTCTTAAATTGAGAATATATAATTTTCCAAATTCAATCATAAATATACAGACAATTCAGTTTAAAACAAAAGCAAGCAAAGAACAAGAGATTGCTCTCTGAAGAGGATATTTGGGTGTCAAATAGATACACCTGGCAACTTTTTCTGTGTAGCATGTGTGTGTCTTATGTGAAGATGTGCTTACAGGCAGGAGGAGGACAGAGGAAGATACCAGGTGTTCTTCTATGAGTCACCTGGTCAGGATTTACTGTCCACCCTCTGCTCATGCCATCATTTTCCCCTGCTATCAAGGAGCTTCCCCTTGAGTCTGTAAGCCAAAATACATTCCTCCCCTCTTTTTTTTTCTCCAAAAGCTGCTCGTGGTCATGTGATTTCTGCCATCAATGTGAACCTGACTGTAACAATGACCATGCCCAGCTGTTTACTTGGGACCTAGGGAATCAAACCCATGTGGTCTCGGGCCGTCATGCTCTCATGCTTATAGCAAGCACTCTAAACCACTGAACCATCTATGCAGCCCAGAGCATACTTCTTTTAGAGGCTCCTTAAATAGATTCATAGCTCCTACAATGTTATCATTTATAATTGGTTCTGCTAGCCAAGGACATGGAGCAGATCTCCCAAAGATGCGGTCATTTTGAGTGGAGTTTTCTCAGTTAGAGGTTCTGATTTAACCTATTGAGTCATTTATGAGCACATGCACCATAGAAGGAATGAAGGGTACAACAAACAATGGAGAAACTAACACATGAGAAGAACACTGTTCATTCATCTCTAAGACTGAGTCAATGACTTTGAAGAAGAACTGTGTGGTCTCTTTTAATATTTTTTTTAATTTAAAATTGTGTGTGTGTGTGTGTGTGTGTGTGTGTGTGTGTGTGTCACTTGAGTCCAGGCTGACCTGGAATTCACTCTGCAGTTTGAGGCTGGCCTTGAACTTACAGTGATCCTCCTACCTCTGCCTCCTGAGTGCTGGGATTAAAGGTGTACACCACCATGCCCAACTGATTTCTTCTTTTTAATGTCATAAATTTTTCATTATAGAGGTCTTTTATACTTTTTGTTAGGTTTATTTTTAGATTTTTTTTGCATCTATTGTGAATGGAATATATCTCTTGATTTCTTTCCATATGAGTTCATCATTGGGGGTACAAATGCTATATTGATTTTTGGGTATTTGTGCACTGCAATTTTACTGAAATAATTTATTAGTTCTAGGAGTTTCTTGGAAATTCTATTCTGTCTTTTAAGTATAGAATCATGTCATTTGTAAATAGGGATACTGTGACTTCGACCTTTCCTGTTTTTATTGTTTTTATGTCTTCTTGTCTTACTGCTCTAGCTAGTAGTTTGAGCACAATACTGCATAGAAATGGCTAATGTAAATATCCTTGTTGATTTTAGAGAAAATGGTTTCAGTTTTTCTCTATGCAGTATGATGTTGGCTGTGGGCTTGTCATATATGTCCTGTATTATTTAGAGGTATGTTTCATATAGTCCTGCATCTTCTAGTACTTTAATCATGAGGGAATGTTATACTTCATCAAATGCCTTCTCTCCATCGACTGAGATAATCATGTAGTTTTTATCTTTAAGTTTGTGTATTTGGTATATTGTATTTATTGATTGATATATGTTGTATCCCTAGTATGAAACCCACTTGGTTCTGATGGATAATTTTAATGTGTTCTTGAATTTGATTTGTGAGAATCATGTTGAGAATTTTTGCATCTATGTTAATCAGGGAAATTGGTCTGAAGTTTTCTTTTGTTGTTGTGTCTTCATCAGGTTTAAGAATCACTAATGCTGGTTTACTAGAATGAATTTGGAAATCTACCTCCATCTTCTAATTTGTGAAACAACCTGAGAAGAGTTGTTATTAGGTCATCTTTAAAGTTTAATTGAATTAGGCAGTGAATTCATCTGGTCCCGAGCTTTTTTTTTTATTTATGATTTTGTGAGAGACTTTTAATTATAGTTTCAATCTCATTACTTATATCTGTTTATGTTTTTGATATCCTCATGATTTAATTTGAGAAGTTATATGTGTTTAGTAATTTGTCCATTTACTCAATATTTTTTAGCTTTCTGAAGTGTAAATTTTAAAGTATTCTCTAGGTATGTTTTGGATTCATTAGGGTCTGTTGTAATGACTCCATATTCATCTCTGATTTTGTGACTTTGATTTTCTCTCTTGTTTATGTTTAAGGCTGGGGTTTATCAATCATTTACTTTCTCAAAGAACTAATGCTTCATTTGATTAATTCTGTATATTATAATAGCGTCTTTCATTCATTTCTACCCTGACATTCATTATTTCTTATCATCTGTCTACTGGGTTTTGGATCGGCTTCTTTTTGTTTTTCTAGAGCCTTGAGGTGACTCATTTACTTGCTTAATTGAGATCTCTCTTATTGATTTGCATGTGTGCTTATTGCTACAAGTATTCTTTAAGAATGCCTTGACTGTAATCCTAGAGGATGTGGCAAATTTGTCATTTTTACTTATTTCTAAGAATTTTTAAAATTTCCTTCTTGATTTTTTTCAATAACCCATTGACCATTCAAACTTAGGTTAGTCAGTTATTTTGTAATTTCTGTGTTTATTTATTTATTTATTTTTGCTATTGATTTCTACTTTTAGTCCTCTGTGGTTTGATATGATGCAAGGAATTATCACATTTTTAAAATTCTAGTTAAGGTTTCATTAATTTTAGAGAAGGTTTTGTGTGCTACTGAGAAGAATGTGTATTCCCTATCTGTGGGGTGGAATACTCAGTATATATCTATTAGGTGTAGTTTATCTATAGTGTAGTTTAGCTACAAAGTGTCTGTGCTGATTCCCAGTCTGGATGACTGACTTACCAAAGTAAGATAGTTGGGTACTGAAGTTTACCACTGCTATTGTGTCTGGAACTATGTGACCTTTTATGTACTTAGTGTTTGTTTCATGAAATTATGAGCCCCGTTAATTGGCGAATACATGTTTATTATATCTTCTTGATGAACTATTACATTTATTAATATACCGTGTCCCCTTTTTATCTCTACTGATTAGTCTTGGTTTGAAATCTATTTTGTGAGATAAGGATAGACACTCCCACATATGTTACAGTATTCATGTGTTTGGTAGTTAGATTTTCATCCTTTGATACTGAGTTTATGAAAGTCTTTGCTTGCTAGGTATGTTCCTTGCAAACAAGATAGTTGAATCTTGTTTTGTTCTTTTTTGGGCAGTAATTTAGTCTATGTCTTCCTATAGGTGAGTTGGGAATGTTTATATTTAAAGTTAATATAGAAAGATGCTTGCTGTACCCTAATATTTTTGTTAGCAGCTTGCTATTCTTTAATATTTTGTTGCAGAATGTTATGGATGGCTGTATTTTTATTTTTTTCCCCTTTCCTCTACAAATTTTCTTATTTGTTGTGTTAGGCATAATTGATGCTTTTCCATTTCTTCTTTGTTAATCTGTTTCTTTCTTCAGGTGGATCCTGTCACGTGTTCTCACAGATGAGGCTATATATTTTTCTTTGTAATGTATTACTTTGTTCAGAATTAATGGTAGGGCTGCCTTGATTGACATACATTGCCTTAGTTTTTGGTTTTCTTGAAATATACTTATTTTGCATAAACTTTGCAAAAGGATTTTGCTGAGTATACCATTTTGGGCTGGTAGTTGTAGTCAGCTTCACATTGCTGGGATAAACATCTACCCAGAAACAGATTATGCAAGTAAGGGGTTTATTTCAGGCTTATAGATCCAGAAGTTCCATTAATAATGGAAGAAGCTGGCTCCCTTTCATAGATCCAAGCAAAGAGAAACCACCAAAAGCCAATCCTATTAGCAAGCAATAACAACCAGAATTTAACTACTCTCTACAAACCTTAGCCCTGTGGAGATCTGCCCTCAAACACACCCATGTAGCAGCGATCTGCCTGCTAAAGGCTCAAGTAGCAATTTTAATTAAAAAATTCCCGAGTCTATGAGACCATACAAACTATCCCAAACAACCTACCACACTGCTACTCAGCTCCTATAGAATCATGATCATCTCATGGTGCAAATTTTATTCAGTCCAACTTCAAGGGGTTCCATGAGCATCACCAATTTTAAGACTGTTCAAAAGTCCCAACTCTCAAATGAGATTTAAGATTGTCTCTTAAGTGTGAGTCTTGTAAAATCAAAACAAGTTACATATTGACAACACACAATGGCAAAAAGTGAATATTTCCATTGCTAAAAGGCATAACAAGGAGAAACAGACCAATACAAAAATCAATAACCACCAGGTAAACAACAGCATCTATAATTCAAGACCAATATCCATAACCAATGATGACAGTATTTCAAATTTCTATTTCTACCCCTCCAGTAGGACTAACTAGCCAGGGGAAAACTTTCATCCCAGGCCACAGTATATCCATGGTAGCCATTGCACAATTCTGGTACATTGAAAACATGTTCAGGTCTCCACTTTAAACCATGGTCCATTCTCACAACTCCATGCAGTGGTCTTTAATACAAGGACATCATTCTGTGTCACAATGACACATGTCAGTAGCAGCTCCTGAAACCTTGTGCACTTTATGACCCACTTCCATGCAGTTTTTATTTTTCCAAAATCAATACCAGGTGTGCAGAGGCATAGCCAATTTGTTAATCCAAGAGGGAAATAAATCATGACCTGAAGATGTTTCTTCCTCCAAGTCACCTCCTTTCACAAGAATTTACATTCCTATTGAGCATTTCCTGGGTGGAATTCATCCTCAGGCATCTTTTCCATTTAAACAAGTTGGTTCACCCTTAATGGTGCTAATCTGTTTAACAATTATAACCTAAAACCAGTCTCTGTACCAACAACTTTAAACTTGCTTGAATTTCTCCAACTTTATGTCAGACATTTTCCAGTTCTGTATCTTCTGCCAAGCACAAACCAGTACATTAATTTTAAATTCAACGTTGCTCAAATTGTTAGGGATTGGTAGGAGAATGCAGTCAGCCCTTATGCCAGTAGATCAGTGTCAACAAAGTTCTCTACTCTCTCTCCTTCCCCTTTAAAAGTTCATAAACCAAGTTTCACAGCTTACAATCAACTGTGCACTTAGCATTTTCAAACTCTCATAATAATAGCCCATAAAATCTGGCTTACAGCTCTGTAAGGCTTCTGCAGTACCAAGCCCTTCCACATTACTCCAGCAGCTAAGTTCCGAAAGACCAAAATTCATGGTCTGAATTCACCATAGCATCATCCCTCTTCTATGGTACCAATTAACTGTTGTAGTCAGCTTCATGTTCCTGGGATAAAAGTCCAGCCAGATACAGTTTATGGAAGAAAGGGGTTTATTTCAGGCTTACATATCCAGGAAAACTTCCATCAATGGCAGAAGAAGCTGCCTCTCTTTCATAGATTCAATCAAGGAGAAACCACCAAACACGCAGCACCATACACAAGCATGAACAACTAGAAATCAAACTGCTCTCTACACACCTTGTAGGGCTGGACTGGAGATGTGCCCACAAAATACCCTGCCTTGCAGCAGGGATCTGCCTGTTAGTGCTCAAAGAAGGAAGTTTAATCAAAAATGTCTGAATCTGGGCTGGAGAGATTGCTTAGTGGTTAAGGTGCATGCCTGCTAAGTCTAAGAATGCCATTCAATTCTCCAGGGCCCATGTTTAGCCAGATGCAAAGTGGTACAAGGGCGCAATGCCACACTTGCCCATAAGGGGGAACACACGTCCGGAGTTTGTTCACAGTGGCTGAGAGGCTGTTGGCATACCCATTCTTTATCCCTCTATCTCTCTCTGACTTTCTCCACAAAAAAAAAAAAAAAAAAAAAAAAAAAAGAAAAAAAAGCCTGAATCTATGGGACCATACAACAATCACTTTCAAACTAACACAGCAGTTAATTTCTTTTCTAGCTTTAAAGGTTGTTCTGAAAATCCTGCCTTTTTATGTGAGTTGGAGTTTTTCTCTTACACCTATTAGTATTGTTTCTTTTTGTTGTGACATAGTTACTATGATGTGTCATGCAGAGGTCCTTCTCTGGTCATGTCTGTCTGGAGTTCAATATGCCTCTTGTGTTTGGATGCTATCTTTTTTGTGTATTTTATTTATTTGTAAGAAGAGAGAGAGAGAGTGTGTGTGTGTGAGAGAGAGAGAGAGAGAGAGAGAGAGAGAGAGGGGGGGGGGAATGAGAATGAGCATGCTAGGGTGTCTTGTAACTGTAAATGAACTCCAGATGCATGTGGTACTTGTGGCTTTGGTTTTACATGGGTATTGGGGATCAAACAAGGCCTTTAACAGCTGAGCCATGTCCTCAGGCCTCCTTTTGTATTTATTTTAGTTTGTTCTACCTCATTTATTCTGAGGCTTGGTCTCTCTAATTTATCCCAGAGTTTTTGGAAATATTGGTCATGTTTTCAAATTTTAATTTTTTTCTTCAAGTGTATCTATGGGTATTATTTCTACTTTGTCCTCCATATTTGAGTTTCATTCTTATGCATAGACTCATTATTAGCAGTGCATTCTGATGTTCTTTTCATTTGATTGATCATTATTTTCATTTCCATAATTTCTGTTTGAATGTTTTTCAGCATTTAAGTTTCCTGCTGACTTTTCCTCCATATTAATAGTTTTTCCTTTAATTTATTCACTGTTTTATTCACTTTGGAAACTGTCATTTTACACCCCTCATCTGCTTATTTTTGTTATCTATATGGTCATTAATTGCTTTTAGAAGTAGAGTTCTAAACTCTTTCTTTGAAATTTCAGCTATTTTGTTTCCTATTATGGAGAAATTGAGAGGTTGGGAGTATGATGTGATGGTCTGTTGTCCCTTATTCTTTGTGTTTCTCTATTGCATCTTGGGAATTTGTGAAAATGAATCTTTTTCAACCTGTTTTTATTCCCCCCTTTTAAAGCTTTGTTTGTTCTTTTATCCTGTGTAATTTCTTTGAGTTTCACAAGGAAAAGAAGTGCGATTTTTTTTTTTTTAAATGCAAGGCCCAGCGTTGAACTCCACAGGTTTATAGGTATAGTTTTTTTCAGCTGTATGTAAACCTTTTACAATACCATCAGTTCCCCTTGGTTACCAAAATTCTTTCAATAGGGTAATGCAATATTCCACTCAGTATAAGATCAACTGGTTTGAAACACAAGAACATTTACATAGTATAGAACCCCTAGATCAGTTACATAAGCTACCTGGGTCTAGACTCCTCCTTTGTAAAGCAAAAATATAAATAGTGCTGCCTCCTAAAATAGCTATCAAATTTAAGCATCTTATGTCTCCAAACCACAAAACATAGTCCTTTATCTAGATAAGTTATTACTATTATTATTTATTATTCTTATATAATTTTATCATTGAACAAATATGACATTAGACTACCATTATTTTTTATTTTGTATCACAAATAAAACCATTTTTCGCCGGGCGTGGTGGCGCATGCCTTTAATCCCAGCACTTGGGAGGCAGAGGTAGGAGGATTATTTTTTATTTTGTGAGACCCCATCACCAAAAAAACCAAAAAAAAAAAAAAAAAAAAATAAAACCATTTTTCTTTGGTATTAAATGCTCTTCATAGTTCTTACTTAATGGTTACATGATAATCCATCAAATTGAGAAAGTGGCTTACTTTATCATTGGCCTCCAAAAGTAAAATCAATTTCTAGTTTTTACATTGAAATTACATGTTTTTGTCCATATTTATATATTTTTATGGTTAACATGTAAATTCCTAGGAGTTTTATTACTCAAATAAAATCTATGTTTATAACTTAAAACAATGTCAAATAGTTTCTACAAAGACTAGTGTTTTTTTACCATCATTAGCAATGAGGTTATATATACACTGTGACTACAATCTCTCTCAACAGATATACAAGTATTTTAAAATATTATTTTAAAATATGAATTTTAACATATTAAATATTTTATTTAACATATGTATAATTATGGATTTTTTCATATATTTTCAAAGAACTAGTGATGGTTTTCTTCATGTAAGAAAAGCATCTATCATTTTCTATGAATTATTTCTGCTATACTTTGAGTACTGTATTAGTTACTGTGTTAGTTTTAATTTATCCTCCCCATAGATTCAGGTATTTTATTAAAATTGAGTTTATTAAAATTGAGTTTGTAAAGCCAGGCATGGTGGTGCATGCCTTTAATCCCAGTACTCAGGAGTCAGAGGTAGGAGGATCACCGTGTGTTCAAGGCCACCCTGAGACTACAGAGTGAATTCCAGGTCAGCCTGAGATAGAGTGAGACCCTACCTCGAAAAAAAAAAAAAAATGAGTTTGTAGCTTCAGACCCTAGCAGGCAGATTCCTGCTACAGAGGCATGTCACTGGGGTGGGTCTGAATTCCAGCTCAAAGGTGTGCAGAGAGACTTGAGCTCTGGGGGTTCCTGTTTGGTCCCTGTTTGTGCTTGCTTTCTGATGTTTGCTGGTTGATGGGGGTTTCTTTTTCTTTTCTTGGGTCTGTGAAAGGGAGCCAATTTCTTGTGCCATTGATGGACCTTCCCTTAGGTTTATAAGCTGAAATAATTCCCATTCATCCCATAAACTGTGTCTGGCTGAATAACAGTCCCACCACTGTGGAACTGTCTACAATAGTTACCTTCTCATTGCTGGTGTGAAGTAACTGACAAATATCCATTTAAGCAAGGGAGGAAAGGTGTATTTCAGCTTACAAATCTAGGTTTTAGCCCATCATGTTGAGGAAGGTATGGTATGCTTGAAGCAGTTGGTCATATTCAGTCCACAGGAAAAATCAGAAAACAATGAATGCTTTTGTCCAGCCAGCTCTTGCCTTTATACAGTCCAGGATCCTGGCCCATGGGTAATCAAACCCATACAGATGCTGACCTAATCTAGGACCTAGGTGATTCTAGGTCCTGTCAAATTGACATTCAACATAAATCATTACAAGTATCTATTTAACTAAAATCATTTTTAATATGAGAAATTCTTCATTGACTATAAATGTTAACCCATTCTCTTTTGCAAAATGAAAAAGCAAGACATAGTGGCATATACCTGTAATTCTAGCACTCCAGATGCCCAGGAAGGAAGGTCAGAAATTCTAGACCAATCTGTGCTATTAGTGAGTTTGGGTAAATTGTGAACTACATAGTGAGACCCTATTTCCAAAACTATAGATTAAATTCAACAAAATAAGTGTCATGGTAGTGTATATATAGGTAGGAAGTCTCTTGAGGAATGGGGACCCTCACATTAGTACTTGAAAAGATATAGAGGAAAATCATAAAGAGCAAACACAGCGATGGAGCCTGCAAAGCCTGCAGCTTAATCAGGCAGGCATTCTGTCACCTTCACATCTTGCTAAGCCTCGGCTGTTGCCTCTGTTTGTCCTCTCAAGCAGCTTTAAATGTTCATGTGTCTGTGGACTGATTCTCTCAACTCTGCTGCACACAGATCATTACAGACCCCTCACAATTTGCACTTGAACCTTCTAGTCCAGATGTCCTCCTCAGTTCAACAGCCAACACGAGAGTATAAGTGAGCTTTATATTCCTATGACAAAGTGTCTCTGACAAAATAGCAGCTTATAAGGAAGACTTATTTTGGCTCATGGTTTAAGATGTCAGTCTATGGTCATTCTGCCCTGTTGTATGGACCTGTGGTCAGTCAACAACACTGCACTGTGAACATATCAGGAAGGAAGCTATTTTCCTCATGACAGCCAGGCAGCAAAGAGGGTAAGATGAAACCAGTGTCCTAATGCAGCTCCAGTGACCTGACTTACTTCCTCGAGGCTCTACCTCTTAAAGGTTCTAACACCTATGAAGAATTCTTGCGCTGGAGAGATGGCTTAGCAGTTAAGGCATTTGCCTGCACAGCCAAAGGACCATGGTTCAACTCTCCAGGACCCACGAAAGCCAGATGTACAAAGGGGCACATGCATCTGGAGTTCATTTGCAATGGCTGGACACCCTGGCATGCACATTCTCTCTATCTCTTTCAAATAAATAAATAAAACATTTTTTTTTAAAAAAAAAGAGAATTATATTCTTAGGGATGATGCCATTTTACTCTTGGGCTTTTGGGGGACATTCCAGATCCAAAGCATAGCAGTAACTTAACTCCTCACATCTGTATTCCAAACGAGACTGCCATTTTCCCTGAAATAGTCACTTTGAATACACTAGGTGTGTTGGGGTTTGTGGTAGTTTGAATATATGGCCCCCAATATATTCAGTGTTTTATTAGTTTATAGTTTGCATCTGCAGCCACCTTGCTAGAGGCAATGTCACTGGGCGGTTCTTAAGGAGTGGTGGTAGGTTTGAGATTCCATTGTAAAGATATTCAAAGTGTGCCTAGTAGGAGTTCCTAAAGCATGCTATGCTGTGTGGCTGGTGGTTTTTCTCTCTCTTGCCTGGTCCTGTGAGAGCAGGCTGCTTCTCCTGCCATTGTGGAACTTCCCCTGGATCTGTAAGCTTCAATAAATAATACCCCTTCCTCCATAACTGTGCCTGGTTTGGAAGTTCATCTCAGCGAACTAGAAGCTGTCTGCTACAGGGTTCTAAACCCATCAATTATTTGACACTGTTCTCTTTTAAACCTTTGTGAGAGCAATGTTTCTCTGGGGGAAAAGCCATAGGATAGGCTAAGACAATGTTTGAGACTAGTATGTCTCTTACACAATACAATGAAGAAACTTTGTTTTCACATGTGCTCAGAGTTAGTCAGAAAAAGTGTCCTGCTTAGTAGACCAGCCTGGCCTCCTGCCTCTTCCTCCTGAGTGCTGGGACTAAAGGCTTGCACCAACATGTCTAGATTTAAATAGAATGTATATGGTCATAGTCCCCAAGATTGTTCTCAATTTCATGTTTGGTATAATTAAAAAATATGAGGGCTGGAGAGAGGGCTCAGCAATTAAAGGTGCTTGCTTGCAAAGCCTTACATCCTGGGTCTGATTCCACACTATCCCAATAAAGCCAGATGTGCAAAGTGACACATGTATCTAAAGTTTGTTTACAACATCAAGAGGCCCTGGTGTACCAGTTTTCTCTCTCTTCCCTCTCTCATTCCTTTTCTCTCTCACACATACCTAAGTAAATATGTTCTAAAAAATATATCAAGTCATCTTCATGTTCAAAATTTACAAGCTTGAGAGCAGCTTAGGATATATAGTGAGACCCTATTCCAAAACAAAACAAAACAAAAAGCAATTTGTTAGTGGGACTCACAGAAATCCCTGAAAGATGTACTCACAGTTACACCTTCTATATGTTAATGGCTGTGGAGGATAAAAACCAGTCAGTTGAAAGTGATACACAGGAAGGATCTCAAATATGAAGCCTCCACTGTCTGTCATGCCCAATGAAGTCAGTATGTTTCACTCTTTCTGCATTGCTATTCAAACCAACCCACAGAGTACTACTGTGGTAGTTTGAATGTGAACTGTCCCATATAGCTTAACATGTTTGCGATTAAATCTCATACTTTTTAACAGCTGGTAAAGCCTTCAGGAGGTGGAAGAGTTCTGAAAGAAATGTGTCCCTGGGAGTGAGCGTTTGGGTGTTATTCCAGTCCCACTTGCCATAGGAAGCTCATTCTTGCTACTTCCTCCCTGCTGATATGATAAGATAGGACACCTAGCTCTGTGCTCCTACTATGTTCTCTCCTTGCCATGATGAAACTTTCTCTCGTGACTGTAAGCCAGAAGTAAAACCTTTCCTTCCTTAAGCTACTCCTGCTCAGGTGTTTTACCCTAGCAAATAGAAGGTAACTGCTACAATTGCCAGAGAAGCTCACTTGAGCTTCAGGATCCAGAGTTTTTACTCGGGATCCATTATGTTGGTTTGATTGGCTGAATGTCCATGTGGTTGAACTCAAGTCTCTAAGAGAACTGATTAAATCACATGATTGATCCACCCATATGGCCACACTTAGAATGCAGGGTATGGCCAATCTACAAATCAAAACTACACTATTGCTATGTGGCTACCAAAAGACCTAACAAAAACAAGAATTACCAGCCAGGAACAAAGGGGGAAGATCCAACTTTCCTTTGTGCAAGATAAAATATTCTTGAAATATGTGAGAAAGAAAATTGAGCTGATATTAATATAAATCTTTTCTTTATACAATTTTATTTAGTCTTTAGATCAAGGTAGATTTTTCTCTTTTATACAAATAAATAAAATAAAGGTAATAGTGATTAAAAATACCTTACTCACATGTACTTAGAAAATGCCAAGATAAAATTCAAATTCCAGTCTGCCTACATCTAAAACAAATTCTTTTCTCTGTGTCTTTCTGCCCAGCCCATAACAGTAAGAAACCTGAGAGACCATGGTGTCAATGTACCCTCAAGTGTCACAACATAGCTATGAAAAGATCACTTAACTCCAATTCACTGTCAAAGTCCCCTTGCACTCCTTACCTCCTCATAATATCTGGAAAATATTTTCCTACCTTGGTCTTACTAAGACCAGCAGAAAACACTCCTGTTAACACTTTACAGGAAAGCATTTACAAGAAAGCCAATCCTGAACCTATGGAGAAATTCCTCTATTATCATACATGCTACCTTCACTAAAATATATGATTTTGTTGCTATAATTGTAAGTTTGTGAGACTCAACACAAATTAAATGGGCGAATAAAAATTAAGTGAACAATTGTTCATAGGAGACATTTAAATAACAACTCAACTATTATACACATTGATGAACCAGTAACAAGTTTAACTGGCTTCAATGAAAAACTACCTGGAAATTCCTAGAATGATTATCTTTTTAGATCACAGTGTAAAACTGCTTTAGCATGTTGTCCACATGCATATGTAGATTTAATATTAAAGATTCCAGAATAAAACATGAGTAAATAAACTTCACACTATTTAGATGGCTACATCTTCAAATTAATCTACATAGTGCTCAAATTCTAACATACAACCCCACATGAAATCAATAATTTCCAATACCCCATCTGTATAAACACAGATTTGCATTTGTGATTAAAGGTTATGGGAATATTTAGTATCAAGCTGGCTCTCCCCCCTCACCCACTCATCACTTCCTGCCATTACTAACTTCCAGGTAGCAACTAGAAATTTGCTCTATTTAGGAAAGTACATTAGCAAAAAAAAAAAAAAAAAAAAAAAAACCTCAGTTCACTGCCAAATATGAACACAGTCATTAATACTTTTTCTTGAGCTTCTCCAGCCATATTAGCCTGTGTCAATGAGATCTTACAGATTTTAAAGTATGACTGTGAACTAGACCAGCAACCGAATCACTGAAGCCTTGCTGAAGAGTACCAGCCTGCCAAAGCAAGGGTGATGGAGAAACAGATAATAAAACTCTCCCTCTTTCCTTCCTCTCTGCTCTTCCTTTTCTCCTTTCCCCTTTCCTCCTCCTTTTGTCACTCCTCTTGTACCTTCTCTGATCTCTCTTCTCTGCTCTCTGTCCTGTCTTTTCCTCTCTTATCCTTTGTCTTCTTCTATCTCTTTCTCACCTCTAGCATATAATTAATTCTCCAAGTTAAATATAGACAGCTCTCCTAGAATCTTGTTTGCATATACTTGTTAGAATCTAACTGAAAATATTCTTCAGAGTACACTGTATAAATTCATTTTGAGTCTATAATGAGAAACCCCCAGTTTATTCTCATCTATTAGCAAATGGAAGTCATTCTTAACAGAGTGTAAGAGTGTATTTGCCAATTGCTAAAGGGTATTGCCACAAAACATCTCATTTTGGCCAGGTGACCCCTGAAAGAAGCCTCAAAAGTGGAAACAAAACTCAGAGAGCTTTGTTTTGATTTGACTATTTTATTCTCTATAATTAAGATAAATTGCTTAGCCATGACTTTTAAATATGCATTCCAAGAAAGAAATGGTTAGAACTACAAACTCTACAATCAATAGAGAGAAAAACTAGAACAGATTAATGTTCCCACCAAAACAGAGTGTGCTAACTTGTTTAGGTAGCAACATTTGACCCCAAAGTTACACTCTAAAGAGAAAACAGAACATTTCCAGCAAATAAGTAAAAAAAGGAAGAAGCTATAGCACAATAACCTGACAAAAGAATCCTCCTTTTATTGGTTCTCTCACAGAAGGACTATTGAACTGAAAGAGCTGACACAAACAGTCAATTAATTTAAGATGTTCTTCCAACAAAGCACACCGAGTGGGTTCTGGAAGAAATGTAAAGAACAAGTTAAGAAAAACATGCTCTGGGAGTACACTAAAATTCTCCAAAGCCAAATGTCTCTCTTCCATGAAGGAGATTGATTTATTAAGAAAAATAATAAAAGCATGTCAGCCAAATGATTGCAAAAAGTAGACATTTTTCCTTCTGGATTTAAAGTTGCTTTGTTTCCATAATCTGACCCATTGGATGCTGTCAACAGTGCTGTGAACAATTCAGTAAGACAGTCATCCTTTGCAGCAATGTTTCTCTTCTAAACTCTGAGTCTTTCTTTTAATAAAGTTAAAAACCTCACGCTAAAGGTCAAGAAAACAACTACTGATGAAACAGATCAAACCCAGAATCTCAGAGGCTTTATACACCACCAGCTTATTTTCAGTACTGTCACAATGTTGATGGTAAAATCCACCTGTGCATGTAGAAGAATGGGTTGTTTGCCAGTGGGTGTCTCTTCTCAGGGACTCAGACCTTTCCTGATCCTGTGCACTTGATTAACATAGAGATCTGAACATGCCCTGGGCATCATGAGCTCCATTTCTTCTGCCTGAGGACCACGAAGTGAGGCTCATGTGGCACTGTGACTTCCACTCACATTTCATTGGCAAAAGTATAATTACAGACTATCCCTGACTGCCAGGGTAGATGGCATTCATGTAGTTTCATGAAAGGAAGAGAAAGAACTGGCTTGGTGACCACTAAATAGTGTATGCCACACTTCTGCAGAGAATCGTGATAAGTTCCTAAGAAGCTTATACACATAAGGAGAAGCAGTAGGATCTATAGGCTATTAATTAACATCAGTTAAGAGCATTTCATTTAGCCTTCATTCATCCACTTACTCACTCACTAATGCACACCTTCATTCAACACACATTTATTGGCTGCTTTCTATGGAACAGGGTAACTTTTAAGTTGCATCTGTAGAAAAAAAAAAATCAACCCCCCTCCTTCATGATTGGAGATGTATTTTAATTGAAAGTGATAATACAATAACCAAAATAAGCATGTAAACTTTTAGCATATTAGAAATGATTGAGAATAATAATACAGAGAAGAAAAGAAGGAAATGTCAGCCCATGAAACAAAGAGTTATAGTTTAAGGAGAGTGGGCATGACTCAAGAAAAGGAAGAGATGCACTCTGAGAAAATATAGTCAAGCATTAATCGCAAGGCTTATTTTGAAATTTTCCCCAAGATAAATTCATGAAATCCTAAACATGATGTCACAAAATAATTAGCATTTTCCTGAAGTTCAAACACTTTCAGTTATCTACCAATACTTGCAATAATCTACCATCTCATAAAAAAGTACAAAAAAGTTTATTTTTCCATCTCCAACTAGTGAAGAACTGCATGTATATTCAAGCGCTTCCCAGCAGACATGTTTTTCTTTTAAATATCCTCAAGCAGAAACATTAAATGTCTAAAGAGGCAAAGAGAACATATTGTTACTTCTCCTCTGGCAACAGATAGAGCAATCTGGTCCTCACCTTCAAGTCCAGCCAGCATCGTGTAGGAAGAATACAGGGAGCCTACTCTAGATCTCTGGACTAAAAAAATATTTAAACTTTGCAGCCATTTGGTTTTAAATTAAAATTCGAAATTCAATTCCCTAGTCTGACCACATTTCAACTTTTAACCTCCACAATGAGTAGTCCTCGGAGCCCATTTCCATTTTCTCAAAATTATTATCGGATAGATTGATATGTAGCCTAGAAATGAAGCATCAAAAGATATAACCTGACCTAGAGGAGTCAATCTTGACTCATTCAAATCACAAACATATCTACCATGCTGGTCCTATCTCCTAATAGAAGTAAAGGACTTATAGCAGGGATGGAAGCATTTGACACATAAATGCATCATGTTTACTGTTAAATCTAATAGAAACATATAAAAAGACACATTATTTCAAACCTGAGGTAAGATAGCACAGCACTGCAATAGCATGTCTCAGCACAAAACCACTTTCATTGTCAGTGATAGAACAGAGAGAAGAAAGACAAGGCTGGTGTCTTATGATCACCTTCAAGAGGTACACAATGACCTAAGAACCTAAAATTATGCTTACCTTTCTAAAGATCTGAGGAACATTGACAGCTTATTTTTGAAGATCAATTGATTAATACAAAGGGGAACATTATAAAAGGAGTGAGAATCACTTTCTGGGCCTCCATTATGGGTAACATTAAAGAATTAAATGCTACAATCTTTTTTATATAGCCACCAATTTTCTAGTTGCTAATTTTACATCTTGAATCAATTAACACTAAGTAAGTATGAAGAAAAGGACTGAACCATTATAGATACAAAGCTCTGTTGGTTGCGTTATACTTGAATGAAGTCACACATTCAGAAAGCAGTGTTTGGTGAGTCTAGGTAGCAAAAACAGATTTTTTAAATCTGATATACTATGGAAATACATAAAGAAGTAGTTCCTACAGAAAACAGTGACATACAGCTTAAACCAAACTGACCCCTGTCGTAACCACAGTAAAGTGGTCACACTCCTTCCTGGTCCATTTAATATATATTTTTAAATGTTTTATTTATTTTATTTATTTACAAGGAGAGAGAGAGGGAGGGAGAGAGAGGGAAAATGGCCACAGCAGGGTCTCCATTCGGAGCAAACAAACTCCAGATGTATGCACCACTTGGTTCATCTGGATTTATGTGGGAATCAAACCTTGGTTATTAGGCATTGCAGGCAAGCACCTTAACCACCGATCCATCTTTCCAGCTTCTGATTTAACATTTTTAATGAAAGTGCTTGTCCTTAGGTCTATAGGATAGCTGATTTTTTTTTCCTGACCCTATCAGCCACTCAGAAATATATATATATACACACATACATACATACATACATATAAAACTGAATCAAATCTCTTCTCATCTTTGTCTCACCATACTTTTTTTGCACGTGGACTTATCCCATCTGTGACAGTAGAGGAGAGGGCAAGATAATCCATATGGTGGCACTTACCAGTAATGTCAACATTTGGGAAGTTGAAAATCACTATATTTTATCCAGCATCACTACACAGCAGTTCCCAGGACACCTTGAACTACATAATAATATTTCTTTCTGGGCTGTAGAAATTTCTCAGTTGTTAAAAGGACTTGTTTACAAAGTCTGATGGCCCAGGTTCAATTCCCCAGTACCATATAAAGCCAGATGCAGAAAGTGTTGCATGTGTCTGGAATTTGTTTGCAGCAGCAGGAAGCCCTGGCAGATCAATATCTACTCTCTCTCTTTCTCCCTCTCTCTCCTTTCCTCTGTCTCTTTCTCAAATAAATAAATAAAATTTAAACTCACTCTCTACACACACACACTCTCATACACACAAACAATACACAAAATAAAATGACACAAGATGAGGGCAAAACAAACAAAAAGATTAGATAAGTATCTCCATAGCTGAACTGGAGAGATGCCTCAGAGGTTAAGGTACTTGCCTGCAAAGCCCGACAATCTGGGTTCAATTCCCCAGTACCTACGTACAGCTAGATGCAGGAAATGTTACACACATATGGACTTTGTTTATAGTGGCTGGAGGCCCTGGAATGCCCATTCTATCTGTCTCTCTCTTCTATCTTTCTGATTATAAATAAATAAAATATTTTTTAAAGTTTTAAAAATAATCTCCAAAGCACAAAAAAAGAAGGTAGAATTTGGAAAAGAAAGGAAAAAGTAAAGGATTAGAATTATATTTAGGTATTTATCATTGAGACTATTGGCATTTAGAGTATCAAATGGTGTATTTCTGTTATCTCCTGAACAATTCAGTCCAGAAGTGTGTCTTTTGAACTGTGCATACCTCAGTCACTAAAACTTCAGGAGTTTATTTAGATTGCTGGTCTCATTCCTCTCTCCATGCTTTTCTACACATGGATAAATGAAAGAGAAAGAATGTAGTTAATCATGTACTCACCTCCATCAATAACAGTCATGTTTGAAGGGGATATGTAGAGTGGAAAGGAAGAAAGGATTTTCCATCAAACCAAGTAGACCACAGAAATCAATCCTGGAATGTGGTAATGTAACACAAGTTACAGCTGATCTCCCTCACACTGGAAATACATGGAAAGTCGGCTTTATGAATAACTCTTAATCGGGATTTATTTTTAATGAAAAACTCAAGTCCCTTCAGGAAAAATGAATGTTCAATAAAGCTACTTTGGTGTCTCCTCAAAAATGATCAAAGGATATTCAAAATTATCAAAGTCCTGAAATAGGAGATGAGGTGTCTGGTTTATTAACCTTAGCATGAATTAGGTGGATTAATTAGTTCCATTGGTCTCCTTTCTTCTAGGTGATATTGGAAGGTAGGAGTGGCAGGCCAATATTAAGACAGAGTGAGAGAGGGAGAGAAAGAGAGACAGTGGACTACTGAAGCATTAAACTAGCGTGCTTTAATGAAGACTATGAGTCATTGCCCAGCTTATATGGGGTCAGACAAGGAAGATAAACATGCCATTCCAACATTTTTATTCAGTAGATCAATTTTTATCCTCAATCAGGATGACACCACCTTTGAAAAATGCTTGTAGTAGGCACTTTGGTTTCCTTTGATTACAAAAGGGTTTAAAATCCTCCAACAAATGAACATACCAAATGTCAAAGCAATGTTGTGACAGAAGCACACACAAGCCAAGCAGCATCAGATGTACTTTCAAGCTCTTGGCCCTAATTCACCCTGATGTGAGCGAGTGGGAGGCCTGGCTGATCAGGGATCTCAGAAGGAATCCTCTCAATTTGCCTTTTGCTTTGTGTTATGCACACAGAAGTTACCGGGTACATGTGAGTCAGCACTGAAGCAATAATTTCTATTTCCAAAGTATTCCATAATTGTGAACTATTTAAGTCTGACAACATTCCTCCAAGGGAGGTCAGTAACAAAACAAAGGGAACACAGATGAAGAAGCAAGAAGATGTTAAACAATGTGATAGAAACTGCACAGAGAATGCACAGTGATAAGTTAAAGAGCCCTCTGGTCTCATACCAATATATCTGGTGAATGTGTGAAGGGGAATACTTCTAAAACATGTACATATATTCTCCCACTGCCAACAAATATCTCTCCCCACTACCCTCCTACTAGTCCCCATTTTTTGCATTGCCTGTGCCTTAATCCCTTCAGTAGCACAAGTCACTTCTCCTTTGTTCTTTTGTTCACATATGTATATGTGTGCATGTGTGTGTGTGTGCCTGTGTTGTTTGCCCCCATGTTGGCTATCTTTGAGTATTTCTTTCTTTGACACAGGGCCTCTCCAGAGCTACTGTCTATCAAAGAGATGTAGGGATTCTCTGATCTCTATACCCCTGTGAACTGGAATGACAGGTATGTATGTATGGCCATGCCCAACTTGTTACATAGATTCTAGGGAAGAGAAATTCAATGTCTAGCCATGAGACCCTCCCATGTTTAAGCAGCAAGTGCTCTTAACCACTGAACCACTTTCCCAGTCCCAAAAGTCACATGTTTACAATGTTAAAGTAATTTATTTCTGTGATATTTGCAATTAAATCAAATATCCTTAATTGTCACCAAGTATATGTTAAAAGACACCCTGAAAGACAGAAGTTGTGTCACTGCTTGTCCTCACCACATGTAATTTTGTCCATAATGTTAAAGTTTGGACAGATAATTAATGTCCATACAAGTTTATAGTACAGGGTCAGTGAATACTCCCTAGGAATTTCATTCCATAACCACCCCCACCCAGGTCCTACTGGAGGTTCCGCTGGATCCTACAATTAGTCAGTGATTAGGACTTGAGGCTCATAAATCCTAAGAAACTATGTTGGATTTCCAGAGGTCATTTGCCATTCATTTATTTGTGCACTTTGATCTGTACAGAAGTCATAAAGATTTCTAGAAGATTAGAGCCGGGTGTGGTGGCACACACCTTTAATCCCAGCACTTGGGAGGCAGAGGAAGGAGGATTGCAATAAGTTTGAGGCCACCCTGAGAATGTGAATTCCAGGTCAGCCTGGGCTAGAGAAAGACCCTACCTCAAACAAAAAAAAAAACAAACAAACAAAAAAAAAAAACAAGATTTCTAGAAGTTTAGGCTTGCTATCCCTTAATAAATTACAACACATATTTCTATTAATTTATATTATAATGCAATAGAATTTTTGCATTAGGTAAAAAAAAAAAAAAAAACACATATCAAATTGTCAACTACTCTCAATGCCTTAGTTTTATATGTATCTACTCTTCCCTTTCCATCTCTATTTTCTCAGAAAGTATCTGTCAGTCAATATTAGGTATGCCCAGCCCATAGATTTGTAGAAGTGGATGCTTTTATTTGTTAAATACATGGTTTTTTTTTAAAGTTATTAAGTCCTGGGCTCATCTATGCTTGCTGCATTTAGATTTCTTAACAGACATCAAAGCCATTATTTAAAGTAAAAATGTTGAAGTGAGCACTTGGGAGGCAGAGGTAGGAGGATCACCATGAGTTCAAGGCCACCCTGAGACTACACAGTGAATTTCAGGTCATCCTGGGCTACAGTGAGACCCTACCTTGAAAGATCAAAAATAAGTAAAGTGAGTAAAGTAGAAAGGTAGCCTTAGGGCAATACTTTGACCATAACGAAGCTCAGACATATAAAGTCTATAGCAATGTTTTGAATGTTTCCTTTACTTATCACTAACTTCTTTTTTTTCTCATCAAGAAAGAGAAAATGGAAAATGAGAGCAGCAGTATATGTAGTCAATTTATTAGTCACTATAACATTACCTTGGTAATAAGTCAATGAGCTTTTAAATTACTATTTAATATAACATAAATTGATATAATATCAAGATGAATATGATTTTGTTTAGAGAATAGTTTAAGAAATTCAGTTACTAAAATACAAGTCACATCATCAAAATATGCAAACCACTTGCACATACCTTAGCATTTTGTGCCACCTCAACCCCAAGTATGATTTCATAGGGATGTGGGGCTTTCTGTGAGATGGGCAGGGCCCCTCCATGAAACATGTTAGAATGAAACAAGCAGCCCTTCCTCAAATGGTGAGGAAGAGTAGCCACCAGAAGAAGATCGAAACTGCAAAACCAGTAAGTCAAAACTATGTCTCGTTCCTACCTCTTTACTCAAACTAAGTCTGGCATGCTTTCGCAAGGGAATAATATAATGTGACTATAACAGGATGAAAATGAATCATAACAGGCTATATTCAGAAGTAAATCCCTGGGAACAAAAGCAATAGAGTAAAAGTATGGAAGAAAAAAAAAAAAAAAGATGATGTGTGTGGGGTGGGGGGGTGATGAGGGAGTTATCTTTATTCACCCTAAACCAGGGAAGCAAGACACAGCTCTGGAAGGATGTGAAAAGCCAGAGTAGACAACTGTGTTCCACACTGAAGCAGAGACAGGGTGGTCTAAAGGAAATAGATCCAGGCAGGAAGGTTATGCTTGGCCTGGCTCCTCCTGCTCACTACAAGATCTCTAGCTGCTCTCCCCTAGGGCGACCAGTCCAGACAGCCCAGGCAGAGCTACCAAAATGCAATGCTGCGGGCTATCCCAAGGAGAGGTAAAAAAGTGATAAAGTCTGGAAAGACAAACTTGAGGGCTAGAGCGAAAATAAGGAGGAAAGAAAGAAAGAAAGAAAGAAAGAAAGAAAGAAAGAAAGAAAGAAAGAAAGAAAGGGGAGGGGAGGGAGGGAGGGGAGGGAGGAAGGAAGGAAGGAAGGAAGGAAGGAAGGAAGGAAGGAAGGAAGGAGAAGAGAAGGGAAGGGGAAGGAAAGGAAAAGTAAAGAAAAGAAAAGAAAAGAAAAGAAAGAAAAGAAAAGAAAAGAAAGAAAAGAAAAGGAAAGGAAAGGAAAGAAAAAGGGAAGGTGGGAGAGAAAGAAGTAATAAATAAATAAATAAAAACTTGTAAGTCCTAATTCTTTTGCCCATTTAATGGGAGATAAAGGGAGGTCATGCTGTCTTTTCACAATGGCTTATTTTCCTCTGTACCTGCAAGGCTAGGGAATGATGGTCAACAAACACTCACCACAGCATTATTAAAGCCCCACTGCTGGTATAGGAAGACATGATTTTTTTTTTCCATTATAAAAGTAGGCAAAAGAATAGCACTCTCTCACCTTCAGCATCACCAGCAAAATCACAATGAATAATCATTGGATCAGAACATGCATATTTTCAATTATTTTTTCTAAGAGTTTCATAAATAGAAACTGGCTAAAATAATCATCACACTATTAGAAATTGACCTGGAAACATGAGTTGAAATTATTTAGAAGTCAGCCCAACAAAACAGATCTCTCTTGGGTTATACAAATTTACTGATAAGTACAAGATAAGTTACTACAGAAATAGGTTCCCAGCTGTGCTCAGGGTTCTCAGTCATGCTGGGCTTCAAGTGCTAGGAAGCTTTTCCCAGCCAGTTCTTCCATCTGCCCTTCCGTAGGCAAGCAGCCATCAGCCAGTATGATCAACAGCCTCTGGGGCTTATGACTTAACAGTCAACAAGTCACATATTTTTCTATTTTGTGCTTTGTCAATAAATTTCTTTGAGTGAAAATTGCCAAAGTTGCAAACTATCTGCCAATACTTTCATCTCTGCCAAATTATTTTAAAAACACAACTTGAGTATCAGAAAATACAAAACTCAATACCTAATTTATAATAGGTGAAACTCTACTAACACTATAAACAGAGGTTTTAGTAAATGAAAATGGCATTCAAAGATATCTATGCATTCATCTGTGAATAGATGTACGTGCAAGCACTTTTAAATTTCTTTCCTGAGTGCAGTGAATATTTCTTAACTTATTAATTTTCCTATGAATGCCATATTTGCAAGAGACCTGCTATCATAGATCAAATGAGCTTATATGATGGAGCCAAAAAAGCCAGTTGTTGGTATTAACAAGCATCGGTGAATGCCAGATGAACTGTTCCAAATATACAGAGTGTACCATTCCAAAGGCTATCTTCTCAATTGTGAACATTGTGCTTATAAACTGAAAAATTAGCATGATACTTTAAAATGAACCATAACGGTTGTGTTTACAATCAGAGTTTGGAAAATGGGAGATGTACATACTTGTACAATATGCCATTTGGCAGAGTGACTAAGAGCTGGAATTCTGGAGGCTCACCCTCTGTGTTTTCAATCCAGGCTCAAAATGTACTAAGAATTTCAGGATGCTACTTAATCTCTTCCAACCTTGGCTTCCTGTTTTCAAAGTGAGGATAATAATAATAACATCTCATGGTGGTATGATGATGATTAAATAACAAGTGAAAGTTATCAGAAAAAGCGTCTGGCACACATTTAGTTTCTGATAAATGTCAGCTGTGATTATTATTACTAACTTGAGCTTCAATTTCTCCAGTTTCTAATCAGCTCCTCCAGGGTTTGACTCATATGAAGATAAAAGAGGGAGAAGATCCCAGGTCTCTCAGTAGTCAATCCTGCAGGGGAGTGCTTTAAAGTAAAGGCAGAGGGGTAGAGCTACAGGCAAACCTCCTAAGACTTAGGCACACTCCCAGAAAAGAAACTCATTCATATATGAAAGAAAAACTTTAATGAAAAGGTGAATGAGGGCTGGAGAGATGGCTTAAAGGCTAAGGTACTTGCTTGTGATGCTTAAAGACCTAGGTTTGATTCCCCAGTACCCATGTATGCCATTTGCACCAGGTGGCACATGCATCTGGAGTTCATTTGCAGGGGCGAGAGAACCCAGTCCATTCTTTCTATCTGCCCCCTCCCTCTCTCTCTCTTTGAAATAAATAGATAGATAAATAAATAAAATATTTTTAAAAGGTGAATGAAGAAAGGTCAATGAATAAGACAAGAGTACATTTAAGTAATGTCTTATATTTCATAATGGGTAGAATCAAATTATTCTGTAATATAGCTTAATCAGGATTGGGTTTGTGTGTAGATAGAAGACAGAAGAGCATAGAGACGATAAGAAAAAGTAAGTGTGGCTGGGATAAATATCTTCTCTAGCCAGGTAGAAAACAGGGAGTGGTTGGTTAGGTTTTTTTTTTTTATTATTATTATCTGAGATATAGTCTCATAGAAAAAGCCTCAAAATCCCTATGAAGTAGAGGCTGTTCTTAAACTCCTGATCCCTCTGTCTCCAACTCCCAGATGTTGGGATAACAGGCACAATGCCATCATGCCTAGCTCAAAAGAGGGCACTGTTAAAGATGAAATAAAGTGGCCCCATGTTGTCCCAAGGCCAACTTTTTAAACCCAAACCTGTATCACCCTGCTTCCTCTGAATAGTTCAACACAAACGGAATGCAAAATTTAATTCACTGTCTCTATCAACATGCTTCAGTGTAATTAAGCAGTGCAGCTTTAGATAAATCTTCTTTAAAAAACAGCTATATTTTCTCTAAAAATAATTTATGACAGTCAATTACACACAAAAAATTAAAACTATAGCTTGTCAAGGTGAAACTTCAGGCCAAGCTTCTGTTTGGAAATCTCCCAGTTCAAGAACTATGAAATACTATTCATGATGCCATAACATAATTAGGTATATGTGGTTAGATCTCTCTCTCTCTCTCTCTCTCTCTCTCTCTCTCTCTCTCACACACACACACACACACACACACACACACACACACACACACACGAGCTTGATTTGGCCATTGCATGGTGTATACACAGGTCAAAATACATGGTAAATGGTAACTATATATGAATTTTAATGAGAGGGAGAGAAAGAGAAAACTGGAACACTAGGGCCTCTAGCCACTGCATTCGAACTCCAGATGCATGTGCCACCTTGTGCCCATGAATCACCTTGTGCGCATGAGTCACCTTGTGTGTCTGGCTTATGTGGGTTCTGGGGAGTCAAACCTGGATCCTTAGGCTTCACAGGAAAGTGCCTTAATGGTAAACCATCCCTCCAGACCTATATATATTTTTCAAGTTAAAATATTATAGAGACATTAAAAAAGACTTAAGGATTAAAAAGATAAAAAGCTTTAAAAATGCAGGCCAATCATTTCTTTACTGATCCCTCTCAAATAAATTGCAAAGGTTAAGGAGACTTTCTTAGTTTAGGCCCTAATCTTTGACCCAAGGCACTAGAGTTCTCAGGAGACTACTATCCTAAGCAACTATCTACAGAGCAAGTACCTAAAATCCTAACTTGACCCAACCTTACTTGCAAGAGTACTAGACATATTTTGTAAAGTTCTAAGCCATTTAAGTGTCCTTCATATTATTTATGGCTTGATGACTTCCTGATTTCAAAACTGTATAGTATTGACAAGGATGTGTGAGGGAGTTCAAGTTTAAATGTGATCAGATTCCAGAAAATTGAAAATAAATGAGAAAAAAATTGAAGAAAAGGGTTGAGAAAAATAGACATGGGGATTGGGAGATTGCTCAGTGGTTAAAGCCTCTTGCTTATAAATCCTATTGGCCCAGGTTACATTCCCCAGTATCAGTGTAAAGCTGGATTCAAAGAAGTACATGTGGGGTACTCATGCACTCCCCCAATATACACACATGCAGGCACGCATGAATGCACACATACACACATATGTGCACAAGCTCAATTATAATTGTTATACTCAAGGACATATTTGTGTTTAGTTTCTTAAGATCTCCTAACCTAGCTACATACTTTATAAAAGACAAGAACACACACACACACACATACACACACACACACACACACACAGACACCCCACAGTATCTTGGAAACTCATCAAACTCCATAGACCTGTTGAAAGTCAGCTTTTTAAAAGGAGCCGCATTAAAGTTACAAGGAGAACGAGTGCACAAGAGAAAGAGAATGTCAAGCTGGAAGTGAGAGTCCTGCTGATAAGTGCCCCCACAAGGCCAGGTCAGCAAACAGAGGTCCAATCAAAATGTAGAGAGGTTAGGGGGTGCTTTAGAAGAAGCAAGACTCCTGAAATGTCACTGTGTTCTTCCTAAAACTTCTAAGAAGTAAAGCATATAAACAAATAGAAAGGGCAGAGGGCAGCTTCGAGAAAGCACCTTTTGAAAAAATAATAATCTCTCCTGCCCAGGTGTCTCCAAAGTGTTAAAAATATGAATACAGAAGATAGGTGGAAGAGATAACATTAGACTACCTACTTTCTTCCAAAGACCTTAAAAGGGAAATACATTAACAGCAAAGTATCTATACCATACCTTTTTCTTCCTTTTTTAAAATAAAAAAAAAACAATTGTATTTATAATTTTAGGTAAATTAAAACTGTTTTTCTTACTCTAGAATGCATATATTTCTAAATTATAATCATTTAATGAACAAAAACAAAAAATCCACACACATAGCCTTGTTGTACTGGACTACACCCTGAGATGTAGGGCAGGGGGAGGCTTGTGGGTGGTGACAGAGTAGGGACAAAGAAGAAAGATCTGCAAGGCAAGAACATAGTTCTCAAACTCTATACATCTAAGTCTGAAGTTAATACTAAACATTTAAATAAGCAAGGACATGATAAATCTCACTTTATAAAAAGGGATCATTAACTAGTGCTCAAGGAGAGAAAAAGAGAACTGACCCTGCCCTGCCCCAGGTTTTTGGTTGTCTCACTTGTCCAAAGAGATTTGCAGAAAAAATTAAATCTGGGAATCATTTAGGTGGGGCTATAGAAGAAGGCATGCAACATTAGGCTATACTCCAAGGTGCAGATATGTTCTAGAAAATTCAGTAGACTGATGGGGCCTAGGAAATGTGTGGTAGGGAGAAGCACATCCACTCTGACAAACTATACCCATAGCTGTCTGGGATGCTTGAACTGGTTTTCTTCGGTTGGTGACTCCTTCCAGAACCTTGAGATATCAAACTCCTCAATGCTAATTTTATATTCCTTTTCTCAAGAAGGAAAAGCCTTGGGGAAGAACAATTATATTCCTCAAGGTAACCATGATATGCAGCCTCTGGGATTGATTACTACCACTTTCAGAAATCTCTTTATAGCAAATTTGACATGCTGTCTTTGCATTATTAC
Organism: Orientallactaga sibirica; assembly: GCA_036365145.1. Taxonomy (NCBI): domain Eukaryota; kingdom Metazoa; phylum Chordata; class Mammalia; order Rodentia; family Dipodidae; genus Orientallactaga; species Orientallactaga sibirica. Next base: position 26,391,847 of record JAEOAD010000011.1, read on the forward strand.
TATATTTGTTATCCATATACTTTAGTAGGAGTACATTTTTGTATGCATAGTATATAGAACAGAGTTACAACAAAACCATAAAATGTGCCCTACTCTAAAAAACATCAATAAAAGGAAAAATAACAAGAGAATAATAGACAACATACTGGTATTTTAACAGAGAAACAAGACCAGTTATATTGTAGAGACAATAATTCATGTATCATATATGGTAAACACAATAATATGAATTTTTCAATGAATGCTTTCATTATCTTCTACTGTCCCAATGCAGAACAGCTGGCCCAGTCTCAATGGTGGTAATCTCTCAAACAATTGCAGCTGAATGGGCTCTCTGTCCAGCCTGACACTTTCATTTCTTTCTGTGCCATATCCTTCTGCTCACACCCACTTCACTTCCTCATAATTCAACCCTGCTCAAGTTCTCAAGACAGGAGGCTTATTGCCTCCCACACAAACTGCTTTTGTTGGCGGGAATGTAAAATGGTTCAACCACTATGGACAGCTATATGGAGACTATTGAAAAGGATGACCATAGACTTACCAATGGATCCAGTTATTCCCTTATTGGGCATTTACCCTAAAGGCCCCAAGCCTCGGATCAGAAACATTTGCTCAACCATGTTTATAGCTGCTCAATTCATAATAGCAAAGAGCTGGAATCAACCCAGGTGTCCATCACTAGATGAATGGATAACAAAGATGTGGTATATCTATACTATGGAATTCTACATAGCAGTAAGGAAATTTGAAAAAAAAAATGGTCAAACATGGAACAGATCATCCTCGGTGAGCTCACCCAAGCACAAAAAGATAATCGTCGCATGGTCTCATTTATCTGTCGCCCCTAACCGGATTCCACGTGACATGTGGCCAAACCTAATAAACACTCTGAGGACGAGACAAGAAGGAGGGTGGGATGGAGGGAGGGTAAAGGTGGGAGGGAATGAGAGGGTGGGAGGGAGGACAAGGGGGGGATTCAAATTGGGACCCAAAAGGGAAAAATACTACAAAACCCTTTACTCTGAACAACAGGCTAAAACAGTGATCCTTCAGCAGGCCTACAGAGGGAGTACTCGAACCACAGAAACCTGGAGAGAAAGTGATGAATGCTTTTGACCAAGTCTTGACAAAGCTCTTTCTCTCTCTCATAAGCCAAGCTTGGATAGTCCATTTTCTTTTTGTATTTAGGTCTTTCAATTCTGACCAGAATGATCCTTAAAACTCTGATTCCAGCCCTTCAAGATGTTTCTTAAACCAAGGTTTATTTAGTTAAAAAAATATATTTATTTATTTATTTAATTATGCTACCATGTGCATCTGGTTTACATGGGTATTGGGAAATCAAACCTGGGTTTTAGGCTTCCCACACAAGCACCTTCGCCACTAAGCAATCTTTCCAGCCTCAGGCTGTATTTTTTTTAATTTTATTTTTTATTTATTTGCAAGGAGAGAGAGGGACAGGGAAAGAGGGAGAGAGAAAGAAAGAGAATGGGTGCACTAGGGCCTTCTGCCACTGCAAATGAACTCCAGACACAAGCTGCCCTGTGCATCTGGCTTATGTGGGTACTGGGGGATCCAACCTGGGTTCTTAGGCTTTGCTGTCAAGTGCCTTAACCACTAACTCATCTCTCTAGTCTTCCAAAACAAAGGTTTCAAATCTTTCTACATTCCTCTTACAAGAAAGTTCCGAAAGGCTAAAAGCCACATAGTCAAGTTTGTAGCTGTCTTAACCCCAATCCTCCAGCACCAATTTTCTGTTATAGTCTACCTTATCATTACTGGGACAAGACACCTGACCAAAAGCAGCTGGTGGGAATATATATATATATATATATATATATATATATATATATATATATGTATGTATGTATGTATATATATTAAGATATATATTAAGTTTGGCTTATAATCTTAAGAAGCAGCTTCATAATGACAGGGGACAGCATGGCATAACTATGACATCACAGCAGGTGGAAAACAGCAGAAGGAGAGAGAGTCAACTAACAAGGTCTATTCCAAAATTACCATCATTTGGGACCAAGAATCAGAGACATGTTAGTTTATGGGGGGCACACAATTCAAATCACCACAATATGATATTTATAGCAAGCTGCTGGGTGTGGTGGCACATGCTTTTTAATTCCAACCCTCAGGGGTTCAAAAGCAGCCTGGGCTACAGTGGGAGTTCCAGATAAACCTGGATGACAGTGCAACCCTGCCTCAAAAAATAACAACACGTGAATTCCAATCTTTGGTAAGAGGAGAGATGAACAATATATTTAAAAAGTAGAAGGACCTACTTGCTATGCAAACCTCTAAACAGCATGGTAATAGCCTGCTTCTGTTTAATCAGTACAGCTGTTATGGCTCAGGCCTATCCTTTAATCAGAGACTGGATGATGGCATAGAGGATCAACATAAATATTTTCTTGGGCCCAAGCTTTCACATATGAGGAAAAGAGACTGGCATGAGTCACAGAAGGATGAAAGGGAAGTTTAAGACTTTATTATAAGGTGAAAGAAAGACATAGAAGAGGGTGGTAAAGAGAAAGAGAGGGGTATGTGCAAGGAAAGAGAGCTAGGACACAAGAGAGTGAGTGAAGGGAAAGATAAGAAGAGGGAGAAAGAATGAGAGAGGGAGAGAGGAGGGGAGCAGAAAAATCAAAACAGAGTTAGGGCTAGAGAGAAAGCATTTTATGGGAGAAAGGAGAGAGCCAGCCCTGGTAGTGAGGGGCTTTGGGTAGTGGGAAGAGTTCATTGCTGAGAGGAAAGGGCATTCCCTCCTCTTAGCTCAGAAGTATAACAGGAGGCAGTCTCAGAATCCCAGGCTTAGTTCAAGGGTGGTTGTGTGTGCGTGGTGGTGGTGGGGGGAGTGTATGTGGGGACCAGGCTGGTAGAGAGGGTTAAGAAGAGAGATCTGGTGACACAGGCAAATAAACATAGATTCTCCCACATCTTATGCTGTTGTAAACCAGTGTTTCCAAGCCTGCTCTGGTGACAGGTCTATAATCACATCTACCAGGAGGCTTAGGCTGGAGGCTTTTAAGTTCTAGGCCTACCTGAGCTATACAGTATATTCGAGGCCATCCTGAACAACTAAATGAGACTACCATCCCCCACCCCATCTAAAAACAAACAAACAAAAATAAACACAGAGAACTAGAGCTGGGAATATTGATCAGTACTAGAGCACATGCTGCACAAGCTTAGTAGGTATTAAGCCCTAGGTTTAATCCCTAGTACTGAAGAAAGGAAGAATGAAGGAAGGGGAAAAGGAAGAGGAAGAGAAAAAGAAAGAGAAAGAGAAAGAGAAAAAAAAAAAGAAAAAGAAAAATTGAAAGAAAAAAAATGTTCCTCAGAACTCCCCAACCACTTTGGAAGACTGTAGTTCTGAACTTTTGACTGTTGACCACATTCCTTCTTTAGCAAACCATAATCCAGCAGCTTCTATCATGCAGGTCACGGAAGGTGAAGACTGTGATAATATAAACAAGCACACTTGAACCCTCCATATTTTTGACTTATAATGAGAAATCATAAATATTATTGTCCAAGGACGTATATGTCTTATTTTCAGCCAAAAGTTCTTATCAGGATTCAAATGTTCAAACATGGTTTTAGAAAATAGCATTTTTCAAGCTTTATTTAATAATTGTATAAATTTAAGAACTTAAGCATTCAATACATTGCAATCCTGCCCCACATGTATAGGTATATATGAGACTTTTAATGGTGCCCAGGTCCTCACAGGTACTTGGTGGATGTTAGCTATCATTTGTTTTGAAAATCCAACATTTGAATAGGCATTTTGCACTAAAAAATTTACTTTTCTCATTTTGACTTTCTCAATATATTGGAATTAGTTACTCTTATCTCAGTAGATAACTTCATTAAAGTAGGCAAATCGATTCCAGAGGATAAATGAGTTTCTGGTGTCAAAAAGAAGTAGTCAGAAACATATCATCTTATTTCAAGAACCAGACTCTAGCCACTTTAGGAGATCATAATCTTTGTTCTTTTGTCATCAACAGTGAGAGGGATTGAAAACAGAACTCCACTGTAATGAGTCCAAGTGGTCTTCTTAGTGGATCGTGTAACTTCACATGACACTGTGTGGGGGGAAGGGGACCAGCCTAAGCAAGTTATTATAGAACTCTCTACTGAACCAGGGAATGGTAAGTCAAGTTTGAAATCTCCACAAATGAAAAATCATTTGACATTTTCGATGATGTCAAATGTTGCCAGCTTTAAAATAAAATGCAAACAAATACATATTAGAAAGCAAGATTCCCTGAGTTACCATGGGGCCTGAGGACAAAGAACTTGTGCATTTTAAGAAGAACTTTTCAAAGAGTAGTAGCAGACAGATAACTGAGAACCAGTGAAAGAGAGCATTCCATTTCTTGTGAATTATAAATGTCTGTAGCCTTGTTATTGTTGGAAATATGCTTTCTTTATGAAACGCTGCTGAAGTTGTAGCCCATGTGGTCCCATCTCAACAAGCATTGCTTCTGCAACAAATCAACTGAGCTAACAATAAAAAAATTTCCCAACCACTGAGAGTCTCTTTTTCTTATGATCGTGAAGAGAAACACTGCATTCAATAGTGCTAGCTGATAACTGAATACTTTGCCACACAATTATACAAGTGAACTGCTTCTGTTTCAATGGCAAGCCTGACAACCAGCACCAGGGCAATGGAGACAGACATTGGGGATATTCAAAATATAACAAAGCAGAAATACAGAAGCTGCTGAGAGCACAACACAAAAGTAGACTTAAAACACACTGCCGGTGGCACACACCTGTAAAACCAGCACTCAGGAGGCAGAGGTGGGAGGATCTCATGAGTTTGAGGCCACCCAGGGACGACTACATAGTGAATTCCTGAGCTAAAGTGAGACTCAAAAAAAAAAAAAAAAAAAAAAAAAAAAAAAAAAAAAAAAAAACTCACCGTGGCTCAGTAATTTTGAAGAGAAGGGGGCCAAAAAGATTTTAAGAGTCAGAGTTGAAGGGAATGTCCAGAGGCATTGCCCCTCCCCGCTACAATGACTGACTGCTGGCCTCATGTTTCATAACCCACAACCTCCTGGTGAGTCCCAGCAACTCCACTTAGGAAGGCCCTCAGCAGAATGAGGGCAGGAGTGAGGGAAATAATGGTACCAACATATGATGTGTCCATACACAATTTCTACTTAAAAAAATATATAGTGGTTGTTTCAGATAGGGTCTCGCTCAAGCACACGATGCCTAGAACTCACTCTGCAGCTGCTGGCTGGCCTCAAACTCACAACAATCCTCCCACCTGAGCCTCCTGAATATTAGGATTAAAGGTATATGCCACCATGCCCAGAAATTACTTCAACTATTTATTATCCATTTATATATAAGGAAACTGAGGCTTAGACAAGGCAAATAAGTGTACCCAGCCATGCACCATACAAGTGGCCAAACAGATCAAAAGCAAAGGGGCCTTCGGCCTTCACACCTGCATCTAACCCTACCCCTAGCTGCTGTGCCACTACGGAAATGTCTTTGTTCAGCAGTAGTGACCTCCAAACTGTTGGAAATTTCCTCTCAATTCTGACACAACCTTCCCTTTCCTGTCATCTCTGTATTTCAAATGCCTGAATTTCCTGCCTGTCAGAGATAGTCATCTTTGGAAAGAAAACGAGATAAAACTGAATGATGAAATTGAATGCTCTTTGGCCCTATGGGAAAAGGAGAAAGAGGCCTGGGCTAAACATAAATACGGATACTTCTAAGACTTGCTAAAGCACAAATTGCTCTCTTCCCACTAAACCCAGGCATGCCCCTACCCCATCCTGAACTTTCTCATTCAACTGGCCTGAGAGAAAACAGAAAATTTGTACTTGGGCAAGACCAACTTCATCCTAATTACTTTGGCTGAAGAGCCACTATTCTAGTATTTTGTCCTAAATTGTTTTTTGTCCTAAACTGAAAGAGATCTTTATGATTGTTCACACTACCCAAGTCCAAAGAGTTCCTACCAATTGGGGTAACTACTCCTAACCATGCATTACTAGTCCCAGCCTGAGTGAAATTAGAGCTAGAAACTGAAGTTTGCTTCGTTAGCTTCATTGTAGAGGGCAGCCCTCTCCATTTCTGCTACTTTCCTCAAGTCTTTCCTGTTCCTGCCAGAAACCTCCCACCCTTCTAACTTCATGGAGGAAGGATCTGAGTTAAAAAGCAAAATGGGCTGTGCTCTTAGCTTATTTCCACAACAAAGACCATCACTATTCCATGAAAAAAAAAAAGTTCGAACACTTTCTTACTCAAATGAATTTTTTTAAAGTGCACCAAATCAACTATTGGGAATATTCAAAAATTTATAAAGAAGACATTAGAGTCAAATATTCTTTCATGAAGAACATCAACATAAGAACAACCTTCTTCCTGAGTAAAATATGAATCCTCTGTAGTTTACTAGGAAAACCATATTTAAAGCCTACTCTCACCTAAATTAATTATAAATTAATCACATGAACTCATTGAATATATTTTAATTATAATGCTGGCTTGCAAGGCCCATATTAAAATTTTTGCCTTGTAACCCAGAATAAATTTTATTTGCATCAGTTTTTTAGAGCACAAAATCTTCTCTCCCAAGTGCATGGAATTAGAGATCTAGAACAAACAAGTTTTAGATTGATTAAGCCAAAAGAACATGCATTATTTTATTATGTGCACTTCCCAAATGATTTAAATGGGTTTATGCAGCTATGTTAAATAATGCATCACTTTAGCAGCAAATTATTTTTTTCCTATTTTGCATACAAAAGAAAATGTATAATAATGTTTTAACCCAAACAAAAATAAGAGGACCATATAAAAAGAAGTGAAGAGAATCCATCTATTAAGTTCATTTTTTTCAGTTTCCTACACAACCATGAGACATTTCTTCAGTGCTTCCAATTCATCCTTATTACAATCTTTGCTTGCTGTCTATTAAATATGACCTCAATTTTTTTTCCTACAATACAGATATAAGACTCCTCTGGGATTTGGGGACATGCTCATTCAACTCCAGGAAAACAATTTAGTCTTTAAATATTATTATGGGAATAAGATGCTTTTAAAAATAAGATACAGAGTGAGGAGAACAGGAATGTTTCTTTGTATCCTCTACACCTTGGAAAAGTTATACATGCTTCTGTATGCACACTGAATGGAACAAATTGATGCTTCCTGAAAGCTGGTTGTACAGCTTGAAAGTAAAAAGTCCCCCATGGACTCATGTGTTCCCAGCTGATGGAGCTCTTTTGGGAGGTTGTGGTGGGAATAGGGCTTACCTTATGGACAGAAAGCTATAGGGGTAGGATGTGAAAGTTATAAGGCTGGCCTTGCTTCCTGTCCAGCTCTCTATTTCCTGACTGCTCCCAAAATGCAACTAGCCATCTCATGTTCCTGCTGCTATGGCCACAAGATACTCCCACTGTTGTGACCTCTGTCATATCTGCTCCCCCATGCTGCATACTGACTCCTCAAATACTCAGTTTTATTCCCTAAATTATTTGAGAAAAATTGACCAATGCAAAAAAAATTGGTATGAACAGGGGTTGTTACTATGAGAAACATTACCCAGTGATTCAAAGGTATTTGGAACTGGTTTGTGGGGGAGAGGAAATAACATAATTTGGAGTTGTGGGCTAGAGCAGCCTTGGGATGTGGTAAGCAGAATTTAATGAGCCATTCTGGTGGAGTGTGAAGAACAAAATTCCCAGAGAAACATGGATAGTAAAAGCTGTATTCATGAAGTTCCAAACACTAACAAGGACTCTTTTGGGAACTGGGTGTAGAGGCCACCCACACTCCATTCGGGTGTAGAATCTGGCTGCATTTTCCCCATATTTGGAAAATTCAAGTGAGGCTAAGTTCAAGAGTAATAGTCTAATTTGTTTGTTTGATGTAAGAAATTTCAAGACATGATAGCATTAAGGTTGTCACATGGCTATTGTTTACTTCATTTAGGTTTGCAGTGAGATGGGAAAGAAAAGGAGGTTGAAAAAAGTGCAAAAAGGAGAGTGAACAAATTCAGACTACCAGAGAATGAAGTGGTTAAATTATTAAAGAGATTAGAGCACCTCCACTTCTGTACTGAAACAATAAAAACAGTACCTTGACAGCAAGACCCCACCCATCAAAGGCTCCAGAGCACCAGGAACACCTAGGGAGATGCTTTCTCAGGCTCAGCAAGGCAGCCATTCAGATGGACACCACAACAATGCTAAAAGGGGGCTGCACTACACCTTGATTAGGCAGCAGGTCCTACTGTGTGGTACTAGTGTTATAGGCATGCAAAATGAAAGACTGGTGGGTCATGGATGTATGCACCAAGGTTCCAGAAAGCAGGTGAGACAAGGTACAACAGGTTCCATACAAGGAGGTCAGCACAGGCCATGCATGAAGTTATGGAGGTGCAGGCTAAATTGCAGTGGAGAACTTCAGGATGTTGCAGATGCAAGGAACATAGCTGAGGAAAGCTCAACATACTGAATGATGCTGGCCCAATAGACACCAAGTATATGCTTCAAGCAGCAAGACCAACCAGATAGGTATACACAAGCCTATCAGAGTGCATATAATTTCACTATGAGCTCCAGATACTACACATAGAGCTGAAAGGTTTGGTGTTTGCCTGCTTGGGTTTTGGTCTTCTTCTGTACCAATATTTTTTGCTGCCTATTATTCTTCCATTGTGGAGTGGGTATCTTTATTTTGTGTTATTGTATATTCAAAGAACTTAACTTTTTGTTTGATTTCACAGGAGATCACAGTTAAGAGACTGTCTTGAGTCTCTTCAGAACAGACTTTGGACCTTTGAACAGTTCAAGAACTGTAAGACCATGGGGATGTTTGAAGTTAGACTGAATTAATTTTGTACTAAGAGATACACATAAGCCTGGGTGTGTGTGGTAGAGGAGGGAATGGCAAAATGTTATGGTTTCAACAAAAAATGATCCCCATAGGATCATGAATTTGCATACTGGGTCCCTATTTTGTGCCACTTTTTTGGATGTTGTGGAACTTTTGGACATGGGGATTAGCTGGCAGGGATCGGACCACAGGATGCACTTTGAGGGTTATAGGCTGGCCCCACTTCCCATCCTGCTTGTTGCTTCTTGATTGTTACCAGTAAATAGCCACCTTCTATTCCTGCTACCACATCCTCAAAGCCTTCTCATCACAACTCCACAGCATCTTCTTCCCATGATGGATTACACCCTGTCAAATTATGAGCCAAAATATCTCTTTCCTCACTTAAGGTATCTCTGACAGTTATACAAAAAGTAACATACCTCTGGGAAAAGAGTACTGATAATATGAAAATGTCATTTCCAAAAATTACATGAGTTAGAGTCAAAGGTTGATTGGGAAGATAGTCTCATTATCTATTTGAACAAATAAAGTTTTACATGGTTGAGATCGTATGTTTTAAGGATTATGAACCTGAATTATTTAATTTTCCTTTTATAATTCCTAAAGATTAAAGTTATCAAGAATGTCTTTGAAATTAATTATTTCCTTAATTTAATATATCCTTATAGGTAGTCTTTTTCCAGAAATAACTTGATGCATGATAGATCTATAAATATTATCCTATGACTTGTGGGCCACATCGACTATAGTTGGTATGGATCATTAATAATACAATAAGTGGACTTTGTCATGTTCAAGACAGCACTTAAAATTTAGAGATAGAATCTATGATAGACAAATATTACTTTGTACAAAAGAATTCTTATATTGGAAAATCCACTTAATATTTTAACAAAGAGATTATATCAGCTATTAATAGGAAATTCTGTAAGATAACCAAAATGTATGTTAAAAATGATGGAAGAACAGAAGTCAAAAGCAGCCTATTTCCCAAACTTGTGAACACAGCTCACATGTTAGTGCATCTGGTTCAGATAATTAAGTACTTACAACTTTGCTTGCTTTTTCATATTAAGAAGACTTCATGATTTTCAGTTCCCATAAAGCATTAAAAATGAAAGACTTTGCCCCCATTTTCAAAGAAAAGAAAAATGACAGCAGTGCACAATATATATGAGAAAAGCTTTTATGTAAGCCATAGGTGGGATGTAACCAGGTCTGAAAGGCGTACCAGCCCATCTGAGAAATTACTGCAGGGCGGGAAGAAGCTTCATAAGAAGATTAATTCTACTTTTTGGCTCTAAACTTGAAAAACCTTCTGAGCTTATAAAGCCTGATGATTCAACAATATAACAGTGGATGATTTAACCATCTCACTCAAATTTTGTAACATTTTAATCTATAATCATAGTCTGAGTTCACTAGAAACATAATAATGTACTTCAAAGAATGAATAAGCCTATATTTTTTCAAAGCTTTGAAAACAGGCTGCTTATCATCTTCCATGCAATCTTCCTCCATGCTACCAACCAGTCATGTACACCTTAACAGTTCTCTCTGTATGGGAAAGAGGCCCCTCTATAGCTTCCATCACACTTTAGCAAGAGCCCTCTGCAGTCAGGGCCACCCACTGAGCCTAGAATATGACAAAGTCTGCCATTTCTCAATGCCTGATACCCAAGAGTGCTTCAAACTTCAACATATGGACTCATGTAGAGGACTTGTTTAAACACTGTTAGGTTCAAAGCTAAAGCACCTATCAGGCAGACAGACTTGTAAGAGAATGATATACAAATTCATTTTGTATTGTTTTTATGTGCCAAAAGAGACTGGATAAAGAAGTTAACAAGTAACTTTCTGCATATTTATGCTAGGTTTGGTGAAGAATGCATGGCATGAAGAAATATGATTGGACAAAGGGCACAGGATATGATGATAATAAGTAAGAGGCTACTAAGAAGCAAGGCCCATTATTATTGATTGTTCTCTGTATCCTCAAAGCTTCAGAGATAAGATTATTCCTTTCCTAGGGATAGACAGCAGTCACCTCTCACATGAGAGTCTTGGGAGCTGCTTCAGGGGAGAAAGACAGGTAGAGCAGGACCGAAGATAGGGTAGAATGATCTTCATGTACTGCTATGTCCTCAAATATATGTCCCAAATATCATCAACTGACTAGTAGATACCACCCCCAGAGGTTCTGTTTCCAAAGGTCTGACATGGAGGGCTAAACGTGCCTGTATTTTTATCAAGCTTCTGGCACCCCCTCATCACAAGTAATGCATAGGTTAGACGATGATAAGGAGAAAGATGTCTATTTCTCAAGAGCTATAAATTTCCTTACTATTTTGTTTTAAAACACTGAATATTCATCTTCTTGTTAATCTTTTTAAATATGAGCATTTATTTGAGGCTGAGTGTGGGAAAGTATAACCCTATATGCCAGATAAGCTGTATGCATATGCAGATAGAAAACCTCAGACTTCAAATAACTTATAGAAATATAATTTTCACCCTTCACAGTCCTTAAAGGCCTGTATTTTATACATACATACAAACATACATACATACACACACAGAACTTATTGGGGGGACATGTTTTGAAACATTCATGGTAGGTGATTTTTCATCATTCTATAAATATCATTAAGTTTACTTATATAAACTAATATAATTATGATGATAGTAAGAAACATAATTTTATGAGATGTCCATCACATATGTGGTCTGTTAATCTCTATGTCATTATACAGTACATAACTATACTCTGAATGTGACCCCACCTAACCTTTTCTATTAATTATATATTCTGGAAGAAAAATTATAAAATGATTTGAGAGTGGGGATAAGATAGAGTAAATAAAGGAAATATTTTAAAATAGTCATATAGACTCCTATAATACATGTCACATTTCCTTCTTGGCCTTTTCTGTATATTTATCCTTTAATTTGTTGTAGTATTTCATAATGAATTTCTCACATTTAATATGTATAATATTTTATATTATAAACTATATCATAAAATAATAACCATTTCTTCATTGCTATGCATTTAGATGCTTTCTGATATATTGCTGTTATATATTCATACATCATTGAGTCTATATTTTCTAAATTTTAGCTAATTATATTAAAATTTCTAAAAGTGTAATTGTTAGTCCAAAGAATAAGACAATCATTTGGGTTTTTAATACATATAGTAAAATTATGCCGTAACGTGTCATCCAAAAATTCAATTACGTATAATGTGAGGAATTGATATAAAGTTAAAGAAATTACCAGCCAGGTGTATAACAATGAGGGAGAAACTCTGATCATAGGACCCAGTAATCCCTGTCCAAGGTATGGTTTAACCTTAGTAGATTATCCTTGGTCATGCTGATTTGAATATTTGTAGAGACTATTTTAGGCAATATACTTGCTGCTCCTGCTCTGTGCTGATATATGAAGATATGAGCTGGTTGCTTGCTCTCCCATACTTTCAACTCTATGATGAAATTTCCCCTCAAAATTGTAAGCCTGAAAAAACCCCTTTCACCCATAAGTGACTTCTCGTTAGACATCTTGTCCCAGCAAAGAGAAGGTAATTAGAAGACCTCTAAACCTTGCTTGAAGTCCTGATGTTTCTTTACTTCACTCAGAGTAAAAGTCAAGGTCATAAGATACCTCTTCCTACTGGGTCAGATCTCACATTATCCTGCTGAACTCTTACTCTTCTTTACTTTCCCCAACACCTGGGGTGAGTCATGTGGCTGGCCCCATTGCTAAGTCTTTGTAGTACTAATTTCTAGGATGTTCTTCCTCACAGTATCTATTTGTCCAGTTCTGAGAATTTATCCAGAACTCACTCTTGAAAACCCCATACCATCCTTTAAGTGTGTACTACTGTCCTCTACAAAAGCTTCTCTCTTTCTCTGTCAATACCCATGGTTACATTTATATGAAAACCTGTCCTTTAATAAATTCTAATAAAAAAAGACAGTTTATGTAACTATTGCCATCTGTTAAAATTATTTTTTATTTATTTACTTTTTTTAAATTTATTTTCAAGGAAAGTGAGAGGGAAAGAATGGGCAAGTCAGGGATTCTAGCCACTACAAGCAGACTCCAGATGCATATGTCATCTTGTAGATCCAGCTTTATGTTGGTACTGGGGAATCAAACTTCGGTAGTTAGGCTTTGCCAGCAAGTACCTTAACCACTAATCCATATCTAGCCCCAAGTACATTTATTTATTTGTAAGCAGAGAGAGAGAGGAGAGAGAAAGAGAGAGGAGAGAGAGAAAGAGAGAGAGAGAGAAAGAGAGAAAGTATATGAATATGGGTATGTCAGACCCTGCATGTACTGCAAACTAACTCCAGATGCATGCACCACTTTGTGCATCTGGCTTTATGAGGGCAATTTGACTCTGTAGGCAAGCACCTTAACCTCTAAGCCATCTATCTCGTCAGCCCCACATATTGACATCTTAATGGATCCTAGTTATTAAATATTATACTGAATATTGTGAACTAAATTTCTAGCACCTGAATTCCAAGCCCAAACATTTTGTTCCCTACAACAGTCAAAGCCATGATGTTATTGTTATATTATTTTAGGAATTCATAGTTATTTCAACTTGATCTCCAAAAAACTGAACAGATTCACTTAACTCAACAGTGTGCAGAAGGCCCACCTTACAATGTGCCCCTGGGTACCTTCTGGTCTTCATCCACTGGACACCTGTCAATACTGTTGTACATGCTTGGTCTCAGAGATGGAGACACAGGTCAGGCAGGTTTCTCAGCAACCCCATAATGCATACAAACTTCTCTGGCTTTATGTTTTAGAGAATTATATTGTCCTTCCTACATATGAGCATAATTTTTGGCCCTAAAACCCACCTCTTTTACTTCCAAGATAAATTAGTGCTTTTCTTCTCATATTATGTACTTTTAAAAATGATTATTAGAAGTATATATTTAACAACATATGAATGCTATGGAAAATTGAAAGTATAATAAGTTTACAAGAAATGTAAGATAATATAAAGATATGTATAATATTTAAATTTTAAACTAGCTGAAGCAAATAAAATGTTTTTAATATCTATATAATTGATAAGAATAATGTTTCAGATTTATGATTATTTCTGCCAATTGATAGGTTCAACATCTGTGGATTCATTAACCACAGTCTTTAGAAAAACTGATTTGCACATGTACTATAGTGAACATGTATAGATTTTTTTCTTCTCATTGTTTCCTAAGCAATATTCTATACTAATAATTCATACATCTTGTAATATAATGATTATATGAAGTATATGAGAAATTAAGAGGTTTATATCCAATTAACTCCTTCAAAGAGGGAAGAATACACAACATAAGGGCATATGCTTAGGTTATATGCAAATATGTTACCATTTTATAGAAGGTGTTTGAGCATCCTTGAATTTTGTTACCCACCAAGGGTCCTAGAAATATTCTCCATGGCAAGTGAGAATATTTTAATATATCTATAAATATCTGGGGAGGGAAGAAGACTTGTGGATAGAGCTAAAGTATTTAGGCTTATTAAAATTTTCCAATTTTAAAGGAAACAGGATGGTTAACTGAGACTAGCAAAGATGAATGCTGTTATCCAGATAAGTATCTGTGGAGAAATCTCCAATGACAAAACTCATAACACTTCTTTCCCAAATAACATTCTCACTTGTCCTAAAAACAAATCTGAATGCATTTTCAGCATCTCTAAAAGTATGAAAAATGTGCGGATGGCCTACCTCATTCATCACTTTTGCAATTAAGATAGCTCTTTCATATATGTTCTTTAGAGGTAGATATTAGGAAGCCCAAATAAAGCAGCAAATCAAATAGTTTGTGCTTGAATGAGATGGATCTGAAAATATCACAGGGAACATGAGGAACCTAATCTCAATTAAATCACATGCTAATTAACAACAGGGATACATTCTAAGAAATACATGGTTGGGCAATGGGAACCTTCTAGAATGTGGACAAATTGAGGCTCCCATGATGTCACTAGGCAACACAATAATCATAAGACCATTATTATCTATGTGGCTTATCCTTGATATAAACATGGAGTGGCTCTTGACTGAAATGAGCCATTATTATGCAGCTCCTTCTGTACTTAGGAAATGAGGAAGATATTAACTGCCTAAGAAAAACTTGACCAAAATCTAAGTCATTAAATAGCTCTTCTATGTTTGGACAAGTCCAGAAACCTTCTTCTAAGACAACCAAAAGTTGGAATAGGTTACCATATATCAGTCTAATGAATCCCCTATTCCCTTCTTACCTGCACTAGTTCTGATTAATGAAAGACAAGCCACATATGTTAGGACACAGACAGGGCATAACTTGATTAGATTCTGGAACAAATGCATCCTCTCTGTTGGGGCATGGCTATCCAGAGCACAGCAGGCATCTGTTAAAAAATGGCATATTTGTCCATGCAGGTTATGAGCACTAGAATAGAATTAAATACCTGCTTTTCCAGAGCTGCTTTTCAAAACAACCTCGAAACACCTCAAATAAAAACAAAGGCATACATGAGAGGACAAACTTAAAAATAAAAAAAAAAACAGGATGGAAATATAATAGAGGGGCAAACATGTTAGGAGCCACACCAAAGCCAGATGTGTCTCAGAGACTCACTGGTGGCCATCTTTTACAATTTCTAATTTGTAAATATTCCTAAGAATGTATTCTTTCGTACCTCAATAGGTTACTGACTTTGGCCAGAAGTTCAGACTTACAAGAAAAAGAAGGGGGCCATCTATAACTACTGACCTAAAGGACCAATAGGGCAAAATATTTTGTGTAAACATGGAGTGGCTCTTGACTGAAATGAGCCATTATTATGCAGCTCCTTCTGTACTTAGGAAATGAAGAAGATATTAACTGCCTAAGAAAAACTTGACCAAAATCTAAGTCATTAAATAGCTCTTATATGTTTGGACATATACTTAGGACTTCAGTCCTTCATGTTAGCTTGTCAGGTTGTAGTTCTTCATGTATGTGTATACCCTCTCTCTACTATCTCCAAAAGGTTTCAATAATTTTATCAACTATTCCAAGGACTAACTTTGTGTGTGTCTATAGAAAGAAACCTCATGAAAGCTTTTTTAATGGCCATAAATAAATTTTAAGGATAATCCAAATGTGATTTGAAATTAAAGTCATGCTCTGTTTACTAGGAAATGTTTTATCCTTATTTTGTCTTCAGAATGGCCTGCCTGAGGTTCAGCTGAGAGATAGTTCTGTTGTGACTGAAGGCATACTGCCTTTACTTCATCTGTTATGGCTAATGACATTGACAATGAGACTTAGCAAAAATTCCAATAGCAAAACATGACCTGTTCAGAAGGGCCCTCCTCTACCTCACACTCTGAGTGTTTAATGTTTTCCTCAGTGTCAGTTAATATCATAACACACAAAGATAAGCCCTGAGGACAATGTTATTTCAATTCTGAGCATTGGACAACTGGGCCATCGATTCAGGAAATGTGATGAGAACTTGAGTGGAAGCATGATCTATGCTGTCAGAGTTTATCATGTTTGGCAAGTTAAAGCATTCTTAGGGAAAGCACTGATAGAACAGAGATTAGCAGCCCCATATGAAGAATTAAAAGAAAGTTGGGAGTTCATAGCAAGCTTATTTAACTGAGGTACCGTGCACATATCTTCGAAAGAAAGCAAGACCCAAACTGCCATTTTAAATATAGGAAGATTTTTGCATAAAATAAAAGCCAGAAGGGTAGGAATTCAGTTTAAAACTAAATATTTATCTATAGATTTCATGATATCCCACTCTGCTTAAAAATTGGGACTGGAGAGATGGCTCAGCAGTTAAGGCAGTTGCCTGCAAAGCCTAATGAGCTGGGTTTAATTCCCCAGTGCCCACACAAACCCAGTGCACAGTGGTGCATGGATCTGAAGTTTGTTGCAGTGGCTGGAAGCCCTGGCATGCCTATTTTCTCTATGTCTCTCTTCTCTCTCTTTCCCTCTGCTTGCAAATAAATAAAAAAAAATATTTTTTAAAAAATACTTAACTGAAGGAGGAAAAACTGAAAGCTAGCCACAGGTGATGGTGCACACCTTTAATCCCAGCACTCAGAAGGCCAGCCTGGGATTACAGACTACCAGAGTTCTAGGTCAGCCTGGCCTAGAGTTAAACCTTATCTTAAAAAGACCAAAAAACTGAAAGCTTTTAAGAAAAAAAATGAACTATTCCTTAAAAAATTCAAAATTCCTTTCTTTCCCCCCCTTCCCTCCCTCTCCCTCCCTCCCTCCTTCCTTCCTTCCTTCCTCTCTCTCCTCTCTCTCTCTCTCTCTCTCTCTCTCTCTCTTTCTTTCTTTCTTTCTTTCTTTCTTTCTTTCTTTCTTTCTTTCTTTCCAAGCAGAGAGAGAGGTAGAAGAGAGGCAGACACAGAGAGAATAGGCATGCCAGAGCCTCTAGCCACTGCAAATGAACTCCAGATGCATATACCCCCTTGTGAATCTGGCTTACGTGGGTCATGGAGAATTGAACTGGGATCCTTTGGCTTCACAGGCAAAGGCCTTAACTGCTAAGCCATCTCTCCAGTGCCCAAAATTCAAATTTTATAGAACATGGATTGATGTCACTTCAGAGCAATTAAAAGACATTGAATATTTTGAAAGAAGGCATATTTATTGTGTGGCGCCCTGGCACATCTCATTGTAGATGCTGTGTTCCTGCCCTGAGGTGCACAAGCAGAAAAAATCATGAGTAATGGCTTGAACACAGTCAGGTCTCCTTTAAAGTAAAGTCAAAGGGATAGAAATAATAATAGGCTTGGGAACATATGGCTAACTTTGGCAGCCTGGGCTCTGTTCAAATACAGCTTGGGTGGTGAGGGGAGAAATAGGATATGGTGTCATTAGATTTAGAGGCACAATGTAGAGACAATATCAATGGTCCACATAAGAGTAATCACTAGCTTCCATTGGAGATAAAGGGCTAGGTGATAAAAATACATAGGCTGTAGAATCCATAAGATTGATTAAATAACTTTGATAGAATGTTGGATGGCAGAAAAGAAAAACTGAAGGTGGGTGATTCTTTTTTTTTTTTTTTTTGTAGTTTTCTGACATTATTTACTTCTATACTAAATAGGTCAGTTATACAACTTCTACTTTTTGTCACTTTTTAGCATATTATTCTATAGGCATTGTCACATAAACCTACAAAATTCAACAGTACTGACTAAGCAATACATACAGTAAGTGTGAAAAATGTTTGTTAATGAAATACCTAAAAATTCTTGAGTGTCTGTTTTGGACCAGAGGCCAAAAGGTGATTACATTTATCATGGTAAGAACAATCTATAAAAGCACAATTGGTTACTGAGTATAATGAATGCTTCTTTGAGCCTAGCAACTGGGAGGCTGAAGCAGGCAGAGTTAGCTCAAGGCCAGCCTGGGCCACATCGTGAGTTGTAGGCCAGTCTGAGCTATGTAATGAGAATCCAGTCTCATAAAAATAAAAATAAAGTAAAATAAAAGCTGTCCAATAGTACCCTAAGTGTGGTGTGGACATTTGTAAACTCAGAGCTTGGGAATTTGAGTTAGGAGTATGAGTTCCAGGCCAGCCAAGGCTACCTGAAAACCTGTCTCAAGTAATAAGAAGAAAAGAAGAGGATGAGAAGGGAACAAAAAGAAGAAAACAATACAAAAAATAAATAGAGTCATTGGTAGAGGCATAATTAATTCACTTTTAGACCCATTAGGGAGAGAATATTTGTGGAGTTTGTATGTAATTGTTTTAAAACCCTTATAAAAGTTTTCAGAGGAAAGATGGTTAAATAAATCTTTAAAAAATAATTTGTGCATTTCAACATGACTAGATGAAGTACTTATCTGCATTTATGTTTTAAAAAGTTAAATATTATATGTGTATGCTCCAGTAAGAACTATAGACTTCACTTGTAGGAGTGGAAAGTAATTGCAAGTCAATGGCCCTGTCGAATCTATCTGTCAGGAATGGCAGGGAAGTCAGCAATAAAGGTTCCAAATTGCCAAAAAAATTGGCTAGTTGTCAGGAAGACATAAAGTGCGCAATCTGCCCAGTACTGCCCCCTGGTGCTCATTGAGTGGCAAAGACAAATTATGCAACATGCCATTGTGAGGTGGAAGACAGCCAACATCAACAGAAGCTGAACATTGAATTTTATTTTGTCACTGGACACTCAGCCAAAGTCACAAGGCTCATTGAAAGAGAAACAAAACTAGAGTCTATATCTCACTTGCAGGCAAAATTCATTCTTTTCTATCAAGTTCCATTTCTTATATTTCCTAAATTCTCAGGGTACATTCCTGATTCACAGATTGTGTTCAGGCTTCAGATATAAAAGAATAACCCATAACCCAAAAGGGGGAACATCCTTGAGGTCTTATACAACTGTAAAACTAAGCTAACACTTATTAAAAGGCCAAGTTAGAATTTAAAAGTCTATTTTTACAAATAGTAAACAAAAAAAAAAAAAAAATCACAGAAAGAAACCAATCGTAGAATCTGTATTACTGACTGGAAATGATCACCCTTTTCAAAAAAAAATGAAGGATTAACCCAAGATGGGTGAAGAGTGCCAATTTTGACTATCTTTTTTTACTTAACTACATTGGGACAGAGGTTTCACTAAAGACCAAGGGATACATACAGACACAGTGTGTATATAGTAAAAACACTCTTCCTATACTGGCCATCAGATTCTTCTTTGTACTATATCTGAGGGAAATGCTGCCAGCCCACTGGCATTTGCCATTTGTGATTGAGTTGAACCCACTGGCAATTGTGTTGTATATTAAAATTTGTATTTCCAAGGCATAACAACCCACAAAGCCATTTGAGTAGTCAGGAAGCTGAGAGACTGAGAATAGGACTGAATAAAGTCCCTCTCCCATGTTCCCAAATTATGTGTAGTGATCTGATCTAACAATAACAAATCCATTTGAAAAATAGAAAATTTGCTTTTTTAATATCACCACTCACATACATCATACATTCAAAGGGAAGGAGAAAATTCAGTTTTCTCAGTGTCTTTACAAAAATTAATGTACATCATAAACACTTCCCAATCTATACCTAATACAATCAAGAAGGACACTTAATTACCAATTAGTCTGATAAACATTCCTTGGAGATTAATTTGTTTTACCAGATGGTCTTCATAAAAAATAATTCTTCAAGTATTTCTTTTAAAAAACAGATAAGCTAATTATGATATAGAAAATTTAATAAGCATACCAATAGTAAATTAATGTATTTAAATTCTAAATCTTCAAGATGTGACTGTCCCAGTGGAAAAGCCAAAGTGGAGCTTATGAGCTTGCTCAGTGATCTCAGTGATGGCTGAGCCAGATTTGGAAAGAGGATAAAGCCTAGAAACTGAGTCCCAAATTAGACACTGGAAAACTAGACTGAACAAAGTCAAGGTAAGTGCAAAGCACTGAAGAGGGAAGGGCAAGCAGGTGCAGGGGCCACACACAATGTCTGCCTGGCAACCACATGAACTGATTTCACCACAGTGCCAAAACCAGTGGTCTCTCATTGGATGACCTTTATTTTGAGAGCTGTTCCCCAAATTGTGATGAATTCTCCCTTACTTTCAAAGGAAGGAGCCCACATTCATTGAGTGACTACTTTTTTCAGACATTCAATAACATATATACACGTATATATATTTATGTGTGTGTATGTGTGTGTGTGTGTGTGTGTGTAGTTCTGAGAGTTTTCTTTCACTAATGTCATTTTCTTTTCTTCTGGAAATACTCAAATCTTCATTTCTCTGCCTAAGCATGGTGATAATAATGAATTATGGCCCATGGAGTCTGGGTATAAAAGATACACCAACTCTAACCAGTACCATCTCATACAACCTTTCCAAGTAGGATCCACCACATCTGTCTCTATTTTCCATTTTATGTGAGTATTATAAGGTCCTACTGAGTGGGTCCTTGGTGACTATAGTTAATTTCCCCTTTCTTGTAATATCCATGATGAATTTGAGGAAGGAAAACAAAGGGCAGTAGTTTTGCCGCCTGTACCATTGCTTGCCCTAGGAAGTAAACACAGTTTTTTCCCTGACAATGTACTTTGAGCTACTTGTCAGCAGCCGGGGACTCCACTGCACCAACACACATATATCCTACTCCAAACAACTAAATTGGTGTCTCATCCCCTAGTGACCATTATCAGTGATCAGTCCCTATTCACGTATGTTCTTAGATATACCCAACCAACATTCTTGGATTGAAATAGCAGGGGACCATCCTGAATAGATTGATTTTGGAGTGCATGTACAGTAAGACAAACTTTGTCGCCTAAGTAAGATTTTAGGAAAAACTCCCTATTTACTGTCAGATGCTTATGAATAACTAGGTATATATATATGATTAAGATCAGATACCAGATGCATGATGGGAAGGGACATGTGCAGACAATATCTGAGGTCCTTGAGTATTTTTCTACTTAGCCCATCAACCCTCTTGACAGTATACTGAAGTGTTGCTCTTATTGCGTGAGAAATAAATATCATGATAAGTAAGTGTGGTGGTTCGTCTTCACTATCAACTTGAATGGATTTGGAATCAACATGAAAATATATCTCTGGGCATGTTTTTTAAGGTGTTTTCAGAAAAGATCAATTGGAGAGGTAAGACACACCTGAATGTTAGAGGAACTTTCCCATGGGTTTCTATCTAGACTGAATAAAAAGGAAAAAAGTGAGCTGAGTCCCAGAATTTGTTTCTTCTTGCTTTCTGAAGGTGAATGAAATGAGGCCAGTTGCTTCATGTTCCTGCTACTGTCCCCATTATGAAGGACTGGACCTTTCAACTATAAACTAAAATAAATCCCTTCTTTCCTTACATTTCTTTTAGAAGTTTCTTGTCACAGCAACAACTAAAACAACCAGGATAATAAAGAAATCCAATAACTTACTTGCTTACAAAATTAGTAGTATTTATGATTCATTAACTCATCAGTTTACTTAAGTTAATTTATACTGTACTTTATTGCAGTGTATTTTTATCAAAGTACCCAATGGGTAAATTGCTTGAGTGAGGAATGTAAAATCTATTCCCACTCACCAAGTGGTCTGGTAAACAGAATGTGAATCGAATAAATCTGTTATATTTTATTTTATTTTATGTTATATTATTTTATTTTAATAGACATGAAACTCAACCATAGAAATTGATCATTTTGAGTGAACAGTTCAGTCACATTTAATGAACTCAAATTGTTCATTCAACTTCCTATGTGTCTTGCTCCTTCCATGCAACAGGTAATTATTCTCTACTTTCCTCTTCAGGCCCATGTCTTCACAAATTACCTATTCTATGTTTTTAATATAATTGAAATCATATGTGGCCAATTATGTCTAGCTTCCTTTCCTGGGCATAACATTTTGAGATTACAGTTTTGAGGTTAATTATAGTATAGCATGTAATAGCATTTATTTTCTTATGGCTGAAAAGCTTTCCAAAATATCACAAGTTGTTTATTTCAACTGTTTGTTATTATGAATATTGCTTTCATGAGCACACAGTCATTTATATCTCCTGTCCAACTTACAGATCTACCTAGAAGTAGAAATGATGATGCATCAAGTAATTCTACTTGTAACATTTTAAGGAATTGTTTCTCACAACTGTGCCATTTTACATTGCTATTAGCACTGTGCACTATACTTTTATATACTTTAAAGCTTTCATATGTATGATTTTCCATTTTCTTAAAAATCTCTATTTTCATTCTGATGAATGCTACTCATTTTTCCATACCCAGCACAACTGTCATTTCTCTTTGATGTCTCCTCTTCTTTCTGTAGCATAATCAACTGGTCCTTTCTCTAGTCTCATTATACTATATTTAAAATTTATATATTCTATGTGTGCCATGTCTATTTTCTCTCAAAAATAGGTATCTTGTCATTATATTCTTAACCTATAGCAATTGTTTGTGACACCAAGTAAGCACAACATAGTGGTTCCTAAAGTCATTCAAACAATAAGGTAATTAATGCTTTCTAGCACTGAAAGATGACAATATAAATTGTCAGATCTCTGCAAGCAAATGATTTCTCCTACTCATTAATGTAAGATGGTAGATGCCAATTATGGTGATGTCTGAATCAGTAACTATCTGGATTTTTTCACAATTAAGTTTCATTTTTTTCTGTTTGTAGGAAGAAGCAATGATGGAAGAAATAGAAGGAAAGGCTGATTTCTTATAGCCTTTTCCTGGGATATGTTGTTGAATGATTTAGGAAATCAAAAAAAGCAAAGCCTGTACTATTCTCTAATTGTTATTTTAAAAATATCTTTAGGAAAGGGAGAGGGAGGGAGGGAGGGAGGGAGGGAGGGAGAGAGAGAGAGAGAGAGAGATGAGCATATCAGGGCCTCTTGTACCATGTTATGCATCTTGGCTTTACAAGGAGATTGGGAAATTTGGGGAATTTAACCCAGGCTGGCAGTCTTTGCAAGCAAGTACCTTTGACTATTAAACAATCTCCCAAGCCCTCTAATTGCTTTGTCTCAGTTGACTTGTAATACTTTCCCCAACTAACTACTGAACACACCAGTTACATGAAAAGTAACTCTTAATACTGTGTTAAGACAAGGATCTGAATACACACATTGTCTCCTATAGATTTCCATCAAGGGATAAGATATCAATGATAAGGAAGAGTTGTAATATGAACCAGTTTCAATCAAGGTCTGTTCAACATTGCTTTTAGTGAGAGAGAGATGTAGCAACTCTCAAATCTATAGGGGGAAGTCAAAGATCCATGTGATGGTTGTTCTTGATTGCCAAGTTGACTAGAAATTAAGAACTGTCTAGAAAAGGTGCAAGACACTTGTCTTTTCTTTCTGGCATTTCTAGGGAGGCCTGACATAGGGACAGAGCCTGGATAAAAAATACCTGCTTGAATGTGGTGGCACCTTCCAAGGGCTAGTGGACCATCAAACAAAAGATGTCAGAAGAAGACATCACATGGTGCAAGCCCCTTTTTCTGAGTGAATCTATCTATCACTGCTGCCATTTGCTGCCACCAGAATCCACTTTCTTCAGCCTTTCCATGTGGAATCAATATCACCAGCAAGTTCTCCAGGAGTGCTCAGGTTTTCAGCACCAGATTGGGACTGCTAAAATATGCCTGAGCTGGTTCTCTGCTTCTCCAGTGTACACAGTCATTGTCGAGTGACAGCCACTATTATGTAAGTCAATCCAATAAATCTCTTTTCATAATAAATATACATAAGCATTCTATTGGTCTGTTCCTCTAAAAACCCCTGCCCAATATGTGTTATTTGCCGGTAGGTTAGATTATAGCTTTTCAAACTTTAAGAATAGCTAGGTAGATGAAGGCCTACCTAAACAAGTGTGACTCAAATAACCCAGTGCTTTTCTGAAGGTACCAGTATAATTGCTGAACTCTAAGGACCATGAAACCGAGACTGGAAGGAGTGGGTGGTATGTGCACTGAGGGAACTTAATTCTGAGAGTCACTTCTGCAGCCAAAAGGTTGGAATGTCTGTATTCATTTTATTTGTCCCCTTTAAAACAACCAGGAAATTCAGTTGTCCTTCTTCCTTGAACCTGAATGTTTGATATTTCACAAGTAAGTGGACCTCAACTATAAACAAG
Organism: Orientallactaga sibirica; assembly: GCA_036365145.1. Taxonomy (NCBI): domain Eukaryota; kingdom Metazoa; phylum Chordata; class Mammalia; order Rodentia; family Dipodidae; genus Orientallactaga; species Orientallactaga sibirica. The sequence goes on from JAEOAD010000011.1 coordinate 26,416,432, forward strand.
CCATTTGCAGTGTGTAAATTCCAGTGTGAATGACCTTCATCTTTAACATTTGGAAGTTTGCGCAGTTTTTTTTTTTTTTTTTTTTCATACAGCAGAATTTTATTTGAGTATGTTTAAAGAAATGGCATGTAAAAATAGAATGCTACTGATAATTATACTTTGCAAAGTTAAATATGATTGGTCAAATGTGAATTATGATCTCACTAAATCCATGCTAAAATAACTAAATAATAGATTTTTATGATGGTCAAATAAGCCTTTTGTAGCTGAAAACTGCAAAACAAGAATCAGGACTCATTTGGTAACTAACTAAGAAGCAATGCTGTTTGTTCAAAGCTGCTAAAACTGTGGGTCAATGTTTGATGATTAATCAGGATATTTAGTTTGTCTCAAGTTATTTCTCTGAAAAAAATTATTTACAAAATAAAAATGACAAGTTCATAAGAGAAAAATCAGGCTGCCCCTACACTAATTAGGCCCTGAAAATCCATCACATATCTTCTGAATAATTTAATATCACTATATGATGTTCCTAGAAAAAATGTATAACCTGGATCAGATCATGAAGAAATATCAGAAAAACAGTAAAAATGAACATTCCAGAACATAACTAGCTTATATTCTTCAAAGATATCGCAAGAAGGGCTGAAAACATGGCCCAACAGATAAGAGTGCTCATGGCACCAGCGTGGAGGCCTGGTTTGTCTTGAGTTTCATTCCTGTCACCATATTAAAAGCTTGGCATGGCCATGGACACCTGTAACCCCAGTCCTGTGGGCAACAGCAGGGATTAGAGAATTGTTAGGGCTCACTTGCCAACCAGTGTGACTAGAAAAGAGAAACTCTGGGTAATGGGAGAGACACCCAGAGGAGTGATAGAAAAGGACACTCCATATTCTCCTTTGGCCACTGCCCACACTAATACAGGCACACTTATCTGCACATACCTGTGCATATACAACAACACAACATAATACTACACAAACATAAAAAAAAATTATATAGAGAGATATGAAGGTACTATGAGGAAATCAGTTAATTGGTATGCTAACCTAAAGAATCCATGAAAAAAAAAATATTCTTAAAAGACAGGTTGATAAACCTTGCTTCCTGATATTAAGAGAATAAACATAAGGATAGTGAAAGATAATATAAACTGCAATTGTATCCTAGGCCATAAAAATAAAGTTATTACATTGAATACTAGTAAGGTGGTAAAATTTGAAGTGTTAAAATTAAATAATACTGTTTTAAATATTAATATGCTAATATTAACAACTGTACTATACTCCTTTAAGAGAATGTCTTTGGTTTTAGAAATATATAAGATTTAGTTAAAATATTAATATATCACATAAGTTGTTGTGGACAGGTTTATGTTGCAGGAAAAAAACACCTGACCAAGAGCAGCTTGTGGAAGGAAAGGGTTTATTTTGTCTTACAGACTCAAGAGGAAGCTCCATAATGCCAGAAAAAATGATGACAAGAGCAGATGGTGGACATCACCTCCTGGCCAACATCAGGTGGACAACAGCAACAAAAGAGTGTGCCAAACACTGGCAAGGTGGAGCTGGCTATAACACCCATAAGCCCACCCGCAACAATAAACTGCCTCTAGGAGACTCCAGTTTCCAAATTGCCACCAGCTTGGGACCTAGCATTTCAGAAGACATAAGTTTATGGGAGAGAACTGAATCAAACCATCACATACGTTATTATATAAATATAAGAATATTTTAACAATATTTTATTCCCTGTTTTATTCTAAAATATGAGAGAAATAAAAATACTGATGTAATAGTGATATGTACTAAACAAAGACACATGCATATATGTGTGGAGAGAAGGCATACTAAAGAACAAATAGAGAAAACATGGAAAAATGCTTATATTTGGTGATACTATGTTAAAGACAAATGGAATTCTTTGTATTTGCACTGTTAAGAATCTTATAAGCCTGAAGTTATTTCAAATTAAAAATGCTCCCCAAAGACAATTGATCTAAGCCCAATTCTCTGAGGGAGGAACCTATGACTGCACAGGTTTCCATGGCAAAAGTTGAAGGTTTCTTTCTCTACTATAGCCCATGAACATCACCTTGGTCTTGAGCAATCTGAATAAAGCTGGTCATTTGAAAGCATCATAGAACCTCAGAGTTATAAGAAAAATAGCATTGATTGACTTTTCTGTACCTTCCAGCCTGTTTTGGGATATTGCTTGGTTTTTATTAAACTCTTAGATCTCAGAGAGCTTTTCTTCCTTTCTCACATCACCATTGAAATTTTTCATTCATAGGGAGCTAGTGGAAAAAAAAAAAAGAAAAAAAAACAGACCTTTTGAGAAGTCTCTTATCTCTGCAACAAATTGAGAGCACAGCTTCTTGTGTGTTTGTACTTAAATTTTCTCTTTGATATCTATGTGTTTGTATTAAAATTGTCTCTTTAGTATCTATGGGATTATGGACAAGCTACATGGTCTGTATATCTGTAAAATGTTATAATAACAGTGTTTTATTTTAGGACTCTTGGTGGGATTAAGCAATACAATGGGTAAAAAATAGTTAGCATAGGACCCTGAATATATGCAGAACATGTGAGTTATTGCTATTATGACTCAAAACGGTGACTAGATGATGTCCACATCAAGATTTCTATTTCAGAAAAAGAAAACTGAAAACTTGAGTTGGTACATCATATTTTATGTGTTTATCAAGTTGACTCTAAAATACCTATGACATTTTCCCCAGAAACATATTCATACAATAATTAGTTTCTCTATACTCTTCATTAAGAGAATTGATCAGGGGCTGGAGAGATTGCTCAACCATTAAGGCACTTGCCTACAAAGTCTAATGATCAGTGTTTGATTCCCCAGTTTCCATGTAAAGCTGGATGCATAAAGTGGTACATGTGTCTGGAGTTTGTTTGCAGTGGCTTGAAGCCCTCATATACCCATTCTTTCTCTCTTTCCTTCCCTCTCTTCTTCTTCTCTCTCTTTCTCTCTTCCCTCTCTTTATTTCTCTCTGCCTGAAGATACATTACAAACAACTAAAAATAGAATTGATCATTAAACTAGAAAGACAATTCAAAACCAAATATCCATCATTAGAAACTATCTAAGGACTTTATGATATCTACTTTAAATGATAGGAAATAAGGAGAATGAGGCAGATGAAATTATATTGGAATGGAAGATTTATCTAGTTTGTATTGTGAAGTAAGGGGGGAAGCAAATGGAAAAACAGAATGTTTGATTTTTTTGATGGCCACCAAAAAAGTAATTGGATATTAAAAAGTTAAGAAATAATTGAAAACACATTTGGGAAAGGAGGAGATAAAGCACAGATTCTATCATGTATATTACCTTATTTATTTATTTATTTGTACATCTCAGTAATAAGCATTATTCATATATTCACAAGGCTAACATATATATTTCTTATTAATATTCTAGAATTCTATCAATTCAGGATTTTAATAGCTCTGATGGGCTCCCAATAGCACAGAAAAATTACCTTTTCATGTAGCTGGAGGATCAGCCCATCAGCTCTCATTTCTAGCAGCCCATGTTGGATTGTCAAAGTAAGCTGACAACATGAAATTGATCTAGGATATATGGCAGTGACTTGACTTTGTTATTTAGTTAAAAAAAATAACAAAAAAAAATGCTGGTTAGACACCATTTAACCAGGTAATTATTAAGAGTCTCAGAGCTCTACCTATCTCTCCGTAAGCTTGAGGACTATGTGATCTGATCCAAAACTCTTAGAGGAAAGGTGCTTCTAGGGCACTTGTGGGAAAAGGACTTATGGGAAAATTATGTCCCTCACACCGGAGGCTATTTGCTTGCTGGAGGAAGCAATGGGAGGATGGAGCTGTGGGGTATCCAGAAGGGTACCAAAAACTGTGGATTCTGAACTTGAACATTCAAATGTATTTTTCCAACAGAACAGATTATAAAATAGAAAAATTATGGAAATGGTTAGGGCTCTTGAGAGAGAGTATGTAAAATGTTCAAGAGAAGGGATTTGACAGGAAATTTTTTGAAAGTGTTCACATTTAAAAGTGTGAGGATAAAGATGAACTAAATAGGGGCTGGAGGAATGGTTTAGTGGTTAAGGTACTTGCCTGTGAAGGCAAAGGACCCAGGTTTGATTCCCCAGGACCCATGTAAAGCCAGATGCATGAGATGGTGCATACATCTGGAGTTTGTCTGCAGTGGCTAGAGGCCTTGGTGTGCCCATTCTCACTCTCTTTCTGTCTCTTCTCTCTCTAGCTCTTTCTCTGCTTACAAATAAATATATAAAATTTAAAAAATAAAAAATATGAACTAAATAAGGAAAAGTCAAATTCAAAGTAGTTTATACCAACTACCATTTATCAAGCATTTTGCTTATGCCGGATTTGGAATAAAGCCTTCACAAAGATATCTTATTTAATCTTCAAAATAACTTTGAAACAGGTGATGAAGTTAAAGAACTTGTCTATGGGTAATAAACAGGTCACAGAACACGTCATGCAAATGGCTAAAAGACATTTGAAAAAATGCTTAATTTCTGTGATAGATGAGGAAGTGTACCACATGTGTAAACATTTAAAAAGCAGGGTAATACTTTGAGCAAGGACAATTCAGATATTGTTATCGGAATGTGAAGTGGAATGGCTTTTGTAGAAGGCCATCTGGCAACAGCTATTAAAATTAAATATACATGCTAAATACAAGTTAAATATATACTTGTCTTTTAATCTAGCCCATGCAACTGGAATTTTATATCGTAACATGCTATCACAAGCCCACTCTAGAATATGCCTGAAAAAAATTAGAACATCTACCCTTGGGAAAATGGTTGAATAATTTCTGGTTCATCACTTATACTTAAAACAGTGAATTAGTGTTCACACCAGTTCATTTGGAGAGATTTCTACAATGAAAGAGACATGAAGCAGAAAAAAAAAAATTGTTATCCCATTTCTATAAAAAAAAGTTAAAAAAATAAATATCTGTGTGCTTATCCCAGTAGAGAGAGACAGAGAGAGAAAATGAACAAGTGGGCACAAGCATGTGGTATATTTGCTCAGTCACACTGAAGCAGTTTTATTAGTATTTAAGTTTTGATTGGTCTGATTCTAAAAGTTAGTCACTGGGAATATATATTCTTCAGCAATGTTAAGGAAATGACCTCAGGAAAAGATTCAATGAGCTGATGAGCTGAAGCAGAGAACAGGGATTTGTATTTGGCAATGAGGAGGCCACATGTGCCCTCTGGTTTCATTTGACATTTGGGGAGTAGCCAGATGCTGGTAGCCAAAAAGCAAGAGTGTGGGGAGAATGTGTTGTCAGTGAGTGCAGCTGAAACAGTAGAGAAAATTCAGCAGTTGTGGGTTTGGCGGTGGGGAACAGGGAGTGAATATTTGCTTTCTGGTGTTTGTTATGTTTCTGTGTTTTATGTAGGAGGCTGTTGTTTTGGTTTAGCATTATTTTATGTTGTTGAGTTTAAGACAGCCTTATAATATCTGCAAGTTAAGAGGAGAGATGAGATGGAAGAGAAAGGCTAGATTTGAAAATGGAGGGGAGGGAGAGCTCTATAAAAGATTATTGCTTTCTTTTCTCTGAGTCCTCTCTTCTGAAAGATATTTCTCTAAAATAAATAATTTTAAGATCCATGAGTGGAAGAAACAAAATGAAGCCATTGATCTGAAAAAGCCAGTCATGGCCTCCAGGAGCTTTCACCCATTGATAAGATTCTAAAATACCTGTGGTGACCTGCATGAATGCCACAACATCGAGAGGAATCTCAAGTCCCCGAGTAAAAGAAGATATTGCAGAGCACACATCATTTCGACACAATGTATATGGGTGACTACAACCCCCAATTGAACGGGGAGCTACACTACTAGTACTCAGGACCTATGGGACAATCCCCTGCTCCTGCAGACTGAAATATTCTGAGCAGGATTCCTCAGCCGGTCTGCCAGGTATCTGTTCCTAAGTTCTAATCAACAGAAAAAGGATAGGGGAAATGACTCACATCCTCTCCCTACATTTCTACCTTGGCCCCTAAGTACAAACAGCTGTCAGGAAACTCGAAAGCTCTGTCTTCTAGTGGAAGGAGTGACTGAGCAGGCCACTGGTCACTGCTATCACATAGCTGGCCAACATCTTTCCATCTCTCCTGCCTCTGAAGTTTCTCTTAAGCAGAGCAGGCGCCCATCTCTGCTGGTGCTGTTTGGGTGGGGGCAGCTTATTGGGTATATTAGTCAATATTTTACTGTTGGGACAAAATACCAGACACAAATGGCTTTAAGGGAGGAAGGGTTTTATTGCATCTTACAGTTCCAGAGGGTAAAGTCCAACATGGTAGGGAAATCATGGCCCAAGCAGGACACCTGCATCACACTGACACATCAGCAAGAATGAAGTAGACAGAGCAATGAACACCACTGCTGTCCAGCTCACGCACTCTCTCTCTCTTTCTCTCTCTGTCTTTGTGTGTGTGTGTTTGTCTCTGTCTTGTGTGTGTGTGTGTGTGTGTTCCATGTAGTCTGGGAACTCAGACCATGGTATAGTGCCACCCTTACTTGAGGTGGGTCTTATACTTAAATTATACTTAAATTATCCTAATTAAGATGATCCCTCAGACCTGCACAGAGGCTAACATAATTGTTCTTTGGTAATTCTGGATCACCATCCTGGGGTAGGCCTTTTCCACCTCTACAAGTCAAGTGCTTCTTGCCCCCACTCTCTAGAGACTATCCACCTGAGGTTAGGTATTGAATCAACTCTGGGATGAGGAACAAGAGGAACTTGTTTTGGTCTCTGGTCCAAAGCGCAAACATTTACTAACCCAAATTTGCCAACAATGAGCTAAAACTGGACTTTAACTTTCACATGACTCCTGTGTCCATCAAAAGATTCAGGAGAAATAGGAGATGGACCCTTGAAACTTCAAGCATAGTACTGACTGAACCAGTTTGTCTGTAACTAACCTTGGCACTACCCATTTGCTCAAGCCCCAACTATTTTCCCCATGTGTTGTGAGTCTCACTGACAAAGCTGTAGCTCCCTCTTGAACCTTAAGAGAAATGTAGGGTTCAATAAAAATATTAAAGTTGGAGCCCTTTAATCTGGATTGGCTGAGTACTTCTCTAATATGCACAGGAATAACCCAGAAATTACATTAAAATATATGGTCTAGGTCTGTGGGAGGGGAGGGGAGGAGAGAAGGAGGGGACTCAAGCACCTACTCTTTTAACAATATCCCAAGGGACACCTGAGCCATGGACTACACTTTGAGTTGAAATGTCAAAACAGTGGTTTATAAACTTTCCTGTACTTTGGAATCACTTGGATTTTTTTTTTAATCTTGCAAACTAAGGACAATTAAATCACTACCTCTGGCAATAAACACAATAAATAGCATATTTCAAAACTTCCCAGTTGATTACAATATGTAGCCAAGTTAGCAACCAATATTTTTTAATGATGGGCATTTTGGCAAGACCTCAAGATGAATGGTACATGCCTGTGGGCTGTAGGTGACTAAGACTCTCTATGGAGCCAAAAGTAAAGCTAATGTCTTACTTAAGCTAGATTAATAAAGGTAAGCTGTGCAAGGCAAAATAAGTCAATAAATGTGACTCTATATCAAGCTCAGCTTCAGTTTGGGGGAGCTCATATTGTCAGAGGAATATTGATATAATGGATATTAAGAGGATTGTGGGTCATGCTACCAACAAGCAGAAGAAAACTGTCTTTTAATTATCTTAAATCTGTGCACAGGTAAGACTACATTTTTTCCTAGCCCACACTGCCTCTCAGACTGGAGGGATGGTTTGCTAAGGGGCTTGCCTGCAAAGCCTAATGACAGGAGTTCAGTTCCCCAGTACTCATGTAAAGCCATATGCACAAAGTGGCTCATGCATCTAGAGTTCGTTTGCAGTTGCTGGAGGTCCTGGTGTACCCATTCTCTCTGTCTCTCTTCTATCTCTCACTGCTTGCAAATAAACCATGTTTTTTTTTTTTTTTTTAATTACAAAAAAAAGCCTTTCTTCTCATTTCATTTGAGTGAAATTCTGACATCGCACACCCCAATCTAGATTCTCTCTGGGCAAGCTTTCTTTCTCATCCCGGCAGATCACAAGTGGCTTACTGTACACATCCATGTCTGGACCCAAGAGCAGAAGCGATGAATGGCAGAGTGGGTCCTGACAGATAGGCTTAGTCTTCTCTCTGCCATTATTTCTTCCTTCTTTTCAACAAGAAGGTGTGTGAAATATACATACACACTAGGAAGGGCAGGATTGGGTAAGGCACTACTGACTACCTGGCAGATTGGTAATGCAGATGGTCGCAGAAATGTAAAATTTTGTCGAGACAGCTTTAAACAAAAGTGCATCTATTTTGGCAATACTGGTTCTTCTGGGAAATTCTGATTTAGAGAAGTCAAAATACATGAAAATACCATGGACCCTTGGATAATTATCTCAGGGTCTGTTGAACACTTAATGGAATCTACAAAACTGTAATCTCACTTTGTTGAATTAGGAACCATTCAAAATCTGCACATGCTCTGTCTATGGTGTGTTTAAGATTTAATAAAGATTTGTTACCAGTAGCCAGAAATGATACAACCTAAATAATCTCTACTAAGAGATTTTAAGTTATCTCGACTATTCTGTTCTGTTCTTTAAGTAGCTGTATCCTTAATTAATGATTTAAGGTGGTTTCAAAAGTGAGGGTTAAAACAAGAGAAGAAATGATGAAAAAGAATTAGAATGCTGGGGTGGTTTTATTCAGGTGTCCCCCATAAACCTAGGTGTCCTAAATGCTATGTTCCCAGCTGATTGTGATTTGGGAATTAACGCCTCCTGGGGGCATTGTATTGTTGGGGGGGGCAGGCTTATAGGTATTATAGCCCGTTTCCCCTATCCAGTGTAGGGAACATTCTCCTGTTACTATTGTCCACCTGATGTTGGCCAGGAGGTGATGTCCACCCTCCGCTCATGCCATCCTTTCCCCCTGCCATCTTGGAGCTTCCCCTCGAGTCTGTAAGACAAAATAAACCTTTTTCCCCCCACAAGCTGCTCTTGGTTGGGTGATTTCTGCCAGTAATGCAAACTTGATTGCAACAGATAGAATTTACAATTCTGTACTGTACACATGTATAAATCATTTGCCCACCCTTGACTCAGTAGCAGCGGTGGCAGAAAAATAGCCAAGTTGCCAACCTCAGAAAAATACAGTATAGTTTCTTAATTTACCATTTGTAATCATTAGCAGTGTTACAATGTAAGTCTCATCTATTATAGGGGTGAACACAGATTTATAGACCAAAAGCTTGAATTAATTCAAAATCTTGAGACTCAATAGGGGTGTAAGCTAAAGGAAATATTTCTCAACTTTCACTTTCTTATAAACAAACTGGGGATAATAATGTATTGCAGAATTATAGAAAGATTAAATTAGTTGATACATAGAAAGAGTAAACCATAATGCCTGGCACAGAGGAGCCACTCAAGAATGGTTAGCTACCCTCATGATTTTTTCTATTACTACTCTTAAGATATTCTTATTTATTTGTGAGGAGAGAACAAGTGAGTGAACAAGCCAGGACCTCCGCTACTGAAAACAAATTCCAGATACTTGCACCACTTTGTACAGCTAGTTTTATGTGGGTATTGGTGAACTGAACCCAGGCCAGTAAGTTTTGCAAGTAAACACTTTTAACCATAGAGCCATATCTCAAATTGCATAAATACTCTTTCAACATATAAAATCAAGCCTCAAAGAAAATGTAAAATGTAATTAATAATCCCATGGAGTGATCTCACCTAAAACTCAAATTTAAAAAAAAAAATTACAAAAGAATTTAAACAAACACTAAATCATTCCTACTTAACTATATGAACTTGTTCTGAGTTTGGAATGCTTATTCACATTTTATTCTTGAAACTGCTTAATAGGGGTATCTTAAGGGTAATTATGTCAAACATACCTTTATTTCTTTATGCCAGCCAATCTCTTTCTCTCCCTCTCCCTTCCATTTCTTCCTGTCACCCATCTCCTCTTTACTGCTCCCTCTCCTTTCAAAGTTGAAAGCAGTGGATGCCAGCAGGTGCTAAAATTGCTCTCTGTACCTCTGTCTTCATCCTAATTACCCAGATTTGGATAGAGTCCACAGTCCAAGGCTGTGGGAGATACACATAATGTGTATCATTTAATTTAATCTTCATACAGTATTTGTCTGAGAGCCATCATTACCCTCATATTAGAAAGGAAGAGATAAAGTCCTTTAGAGCTTTTATTGACACTTGGTAAAGATTGCACTCGTAGTAGGAAAGCCAGATGTACAAGGGCTCTTTGATTTCAAAGCCTGGTGTTCAGTGTGTGTTCTCAAGTAACCACATCATTGACCAGTTCCCCTACTGGTCAGGACAAGATGATTGCAGTGTGATCTGGCAATCCTTTTGAAGGACAGCATGTTTGAAGCACATCTAACATAATATTTTTGGTTTTATTCAGCAATGTGTTCCCATAATTTGTGGGCAGACTTCTCCAAGTGTAAAAATTATACGAAATAAAATGTTTGAAAAGTGTTTCCCACTGTGATTGAGTCATTAAAAAAGAAGAGTCATTAATAATGCATTGACTCTGATTATACTTTCCATCACTGGGAGCTGTCAGGAAAGAATTACTATTCTCTTCCTAGGAAGTCAAAGTCATATAGGGGTCTCTAACAATGCAGACGATTGTTCTAGCATTGTAAAAGTAAGGAATTGTTCTTTCATGGAAAACACATTTCAAGGCCATGGAACATCATTAATATTCTGCAAGAGTTGTAGTAGTCCAGGGTTGGGATGGGTTGGGGAATGGGTAGAGACAATGAATATAAAATAAATGCGAAACACCCAGTCAGTTAAAGATGGTTTGGTAAACACCACCCCTGCCTGCCCTTTGTCATTGCAGCAAAGTTCTTTCTCCAAATCACTCCACAGCGGCCCTCTATGCTAGTAAATTCTCTATTGATCTTTGTGGTAGGCTTAATTAAAAAGAAAGCTGGAATGCAAATGTGGACAGCTTTTGGATATTAGGATGCACACCTTTTTCTTCTCTAAAAATACAAACCCTCAGTAACAATTGGATTGTGAAATTGACTCGCGTTTTCTGGGCCCTGAGCCAAAGTCCACATGTATGTAGCAAAGAACACTGAGCACTGATTTGGGTGAGTGTATCAACTGGCAGTAACTCTCCCAGACCCTCTATGGGATAGAGCTCTCAGAGTTCTTAGAAGGGCAAAAAGAAACAATCTGCAATAGGCATTGAAAGTGATGTAGGGAGGGTCAATATCCACAGGCAGCACTTTGAGAGCAGGGATCTCAGAACTTCCTTCCTGAGGAAGCTGCACTGTCATCTGCAGGGTATCTGACCATGGGGCTGGCAAGACCTCCTGGAGTCCAGGAAAAGGAAGACCAATAAATTTCGTAGACTGGGGGAAAGGGGGGAGTTTGAGGCAGCTTCCATTCTGTTCTGGGAGCTGTTCTTTTCATCTGCAAACCTTCAGCATTAAAACAACACTTTCTTTTCTTTCTATAAAAAATAAAAAAATAAAATAAAAGTGAACTCTGCAAGGATATACTTTGCCAGCACCTCAAATTCATTAAAAGTTCATTAACATCCACTTACAGAGTTACCATGTACTTGCTGCAAAGCATTTTCTGATAATGTACAAGAAAGAGATACATGTGATTTTTGTTTTGGGGATCAGAAACAAGGAAACTGCTTTCTACACCAAGTGGCTGAAATCTTAATGGGTCCCAGTATGACTTTAAACAGCTTATGTATAGGGACCATGGAAACAAGTGCAATGGTGAGTCTGAATATAGTTAAGCAGGGATGCTGATCTGAATAAGTAATTTTGTGGGGGAAGGGCATAAATACAATATAATCATTATATCCTTAAATAACCAGCACTTTCTCATTACTAATGAATAATGAATGCCTAGTCAGGATTCAAATTATATATTCTAAAACATTTTGTGAGTATTTGAACAGAACCTTATTTGAATTTTGGTTGAAGGTAGTTAGTAGGCAATTTTGTTTTGATTATGTCTGTGTAACACCTTTGTAGATATGAAGTATAATTACTAAGTAAAATTTTGTTATATTTGCTTACAGTTGTGTATCTGTTAAGTATAATTTTTCAATCTTTTCTTGCTCTCCCTCTCCTATTTCATATATTGAAAAAGGTCATTTTGTCAAACAAAAATGCAAGTAAGATAATGCTAGCATATGTTATTATTTAACATATGTCTAATCTTCTCTGTATTTTATATGAATAGATGGATATGTTTAGAGGCTTGATAATGTTTAAGTTCAATGTTAGGCAGTGCAAAACCATACTTTGCAAGTATATACTTAAAAGAAAACACAAAGCTAGTGTATTAGTCAGGGTTCTCTAGAGAAACAGAACGGATAGAGAGATGGCTTAGCGGTTACCACACTTGCCTGCAAAGCCTAAGGATGCAGGTTTGATTCTCCAGGTCCCACGTAACCCACATCCACAAGGTAGCACATGCATCTGGAGTTTGAAGTGGCTAGAGGCCCTGGTCCACCCATTCTCCCCTTCTCCCTCCCCCATCTCTAATAAGCAAATAAATAAAAATAAATAAAAAAAAGAAAAATCACACAAGGCTGATAGGGTTTCATGTGTATAGTATGGTTCATCATGAATGACCATTGCCTTCACCATTTCATTCATTAAAGTTGCAGAATGGCTTCATTCTCTTATCACTGCTTCACTTATTGAAGGAATGTTCTTATATATAGAAATGGGGAGATATTAGTGGGTGGGGGTTGGGAAAGAGAATAAATGAGAATCAGTTAAAATAGACTGTACTTGAAAATGCAAGAATGAATGATACCTGTATCTCCAATCCCAACTGAAAAAAAGTAAATTACTTAAAAGAGAAACTTCATTTTTTTTTTTTTTTTAACCCTTTGCCAATGTTTGTTTTGAATAAAGAATAATGTCTGGTCATCTTTTTAACCATGGTTTTAATTTGCATTCTCTTGATTACTAAAGACAGTATTTTCTCATGTATGTGTTTACTGGACAGGTAGAGATATTTGAACTGGCTTAGGGTTTTCTGTTACTGACAATCAAGAGTCTCAGTTCTACATGAGTGCAGGAGAGAAGGGGGTAAGGTTTCAGGAGAGTCAGTCCCATTAGAGAATGCTACTTGTCAGGCAACATGGGAAGGAAAAGGCTCGAACCCACTGAACTAGCTGGAGAAGGTAATGGTAAGAGATATTAACACTTCTCAGAGGAGATATTAACAAAAGCAACCATGTGTTGCCTGAAGAATTAAACCGAGAAAATGTGTCTATGTATATGATTCATGGGATTGAGTGAAGAATGAAAAGAAATGAGCTCAGAAAAGAAAATGATGGGGCAGAAATAATACTGCTAGTCACAGCCCCTCCACACCCAATATCTGGAGTCTTAAATGCTCATAAGAATTAAGTATCTAATAAAAAATGGAAGCCGAGGTCCTACTATACTACAAATAGGGAAATTAGGGAAAGGAGGGACCTGAGCTACCTAGGGATGTCCAACTCCATGGACACTCCATCTGACTTGATGAGCAGGAATGCAGGCTCTCATGCCCAGGCTTCCATCTCTCCAGAGAAGCTGAAAATGGAGCTTTTATATAAGATATCTTGGTGTTTAAAAGCAGCAGCACATGCTGTTCCTTACCACCACCAACACCCTCCACCATTTGTCGTTCTTTCTCCTTTTGTAATACTGTGCCATCTAAACACTGTATCCACAGGAAATATGACATTGGACCCTTGAGTTGCTTTTTTTGCATGAGATTTGGTCTCAATGGTTGGCACCAAAAATGTATGTTTTGAGATGGGTTCTGGGACCTGCTCCCTGTTTCCCTATCCCACTCCCTTGTTTCTGTTCCTGTGCGCCCCCCACCCCAGTCACACTCCTTGATTCGTGGGTATGATGGTTAAGTTTGTGTCAACTTGATCTGTTTAGGAATCCATAGACATTCCTCATAAGTGTATCTCTGAGGTTGCCTCTAGGAAGGATTAACCAAAAGAAGAATCCTTCCCCCAGGGTGAGCCTTTTCCCCAGAGTGGGTGGGCCCCTCTCAGAGGAGGGGGCTGGTTTATCTAAAGAAGCTCTGGGAAGGAACATATCCTCTCCTCACACCTGGCTACAGGTGCTGTTCTCTGTTCTCTGCTTTCTGCTTGCTGCTTGCTGCTTTCCAGCGTGGACTGAAGTGCAGTCTCTCTCCAGGACACCTCCAGGCCTTCAGTGCCAGATTGGGACTGCTGAGACATCCAGCCTCATGGACTGAGCAGCTACTGGGTTCCTTGACTCTGGGGCCTGCAACCTGCTATTTGCTGGACTCTTGTAAACTAATCCAATTAATTCCCTTTTAAAGCAAGCTTCAAACACTTCATTTGATATGTGTGTGTGTGTGTGTGTGTGTGTGTGTGTGTGTGTGTGTATTTAGTTGCTTTTGATGTAGGATCTTTCCCAAATTCAGCAAAGGTGTTAACTAGAACACAAGGACCCTGAAATTTAGAAAAAAATAAAATATTCTGTCTTTAAGTAGTACATATAGAAATATAAGTAATGCACTTTTTGTATGTTTGTTTGTTTGTTTGTTTGTTTCTTGAGGTAGGATCTTGCTTTAGCCCAGATTGACCTGGAATTCACTATAGTCTTAGGCTGGCCTTAAACTCACAGCAATGCTACCTATGCCTCTCAAGTGCTGGGACTAAAGGCATGTGCCACCACACCTGGTGAAATATTTTTAAACTAATTCACTGTAAGATGTAGTACTTTGCTTTAATGCTGTATTATTTATAAAACCTTGGATAAAAACATAATTACAATCTACCTAAGAGTACTACATATGGGGAATACTTAAGAACTTCTATCATATCTATATTACCTATTTTTGAATTTATTTATTTTTATGAGTGAAAGAGAGAAAGAGAATTGGTGCACTGGGACCTCTAGCCACTGAAATCAAACTCCAGACACATTTGACACCTAGTGCATATGTGTGACCTTACATGCTTCTGTCACCTTGTACATCTGGCTTATATATGGCTATATGGGACCTGGAGAGTCAAACGTGGGACCTTAGGCTTCACATGCAAGTGCCTTAACTGCTAAGCCATCTCTCCAGCCCTATATGACCAATTTTTAATTTTCTGAAGAGCCACCATTGTAGCAGGATATAACTTATTCTAAGTAAATGCTAAAGGTAGAATTTGGACAAGTAACAGGTGAATAAACAGAACAGTGTAGCCTAGATACAAAGAAGCATCTCCTACCAGGGCCTCCACCACAGAGGCACACTGCTTCAGAAAGTACCTGGGAAGGTGACATCAAGCACAGTATAAGAGTGGGACCCTCACGCTGATAGTTATAGTGAAAGTTCCTTTCCAAGACAGATGTTATTGATCACATGACCTTGGGGTCCATGAATCGAGGGAACTAAAGTTTGTAAAGAAATCAAAACTGAGCTGGGGGAGGACTCATTCGACCAGGCACTTGAAGTGTAAATATGAGTATCTGAGTTCAGATCCCCCAGACCCGATGAAAAAGCTGGAAACTTCAGCAGGCTTCTAGAATCTTACTTTCTAGGGCAAGAAGAAGAGTAAGGGCAGGATAAATTCTTGGAAGCTATGCATGTAGCTCAGCCTGTATTTTGGCACACAGAATGGTGAACGGGAGGTACAAGATGAAGACTGACCAATACAAATGCCTATGTTCACATACATGAATACACACAAACAAACACACATGAAATCAGTATGGAAAAAACAGCAGCAAAAATATCCACTTGAACCAAATCCTTAAGTCAAGAAAACAATAGTCAAGTCACATGAATGGTTACACAGTTTCATAATTTCAATTTCTTAGTGTATGTAACAATGTTATATTTTATAACAACAAACAATAGTATATCTGAGAGCACTGGGGTTAAATGACTTGCTTGAGGTCATAAAGCAGACAGGATGTTCATCATGAACTAGATGCCAGAGCTTTGACTCCCTGGAGCCAAATTCACATATTCTACATCACAGGTATAAAGGATGAGTTTTTTTTTCAAAGTACACTATACTTTGCAATGCCCACTCCCTTCCCAATCCCACAAAGTGAATGATAAATCACAGACATTCTTAAATACCCTCTCACCACTGTATATATATTGTACAGTGTGCTACCTCATCACATTCTCACAACAGCTGCAGGAGGTAGGCATAGTTTCAATCTTATTAAGACTGGAGAAGTTTGTTATCTTGCTTTAAAGGTCAGACAATTTAAGAGAATCAGAGTTGGAACTTTTCACTTGGTTGTAAAATTATCCCATGTTATTTCAATGAAAATATGAAGAAAGGTTAGGAGATAACTTCTGCCTACGGAGAGACAGAAAATCCTTTATCTGAACCTAATGCATTGGTTATAATTGGTAGCTATAAAAATAGATTACAGTTAATTCATAGATATTCCACGTTGCTCTTATTTTTAGAAACAAAGGTGATTTACATGTTATAAACATGTGAAATTAGAAAATAGTCTTGAGGTTTTCCAGGTGTAGTGGTGTCTCCCACAAAACCTTTTTCTTGTTTGGTCATGAAGCTGTCATAATTTTCCTTAAGCTGATAGTTCTACTTCATTTCCTGTGCACCTGCGAGAGAGTCTTACAAATCTTTCAATAACAAATTTGAAGCCAGGTGTGGTGAAACAACCTATAACACCAGCACTGAGGAAGGCAAGGCAGGAGGATGGTAAGGTTGAGATCAGCTTATCTCAAAGAAATACAATAAATAAATTTGAATTTCTCTTTAATTTCTTCAAATAAATCTATATTGCTAATGTCTTGTGGACACTGGCCAAAAGTGAGTGAAGACATGAAAGAAGAGGATTGAAAGTGCAATTAACATCTCTTCTTTTGTTGATATCAAGTACCTATCCAAGTGAGTACTCTTTCTGTGGAGAACTGCTATGCATTGTGGGCCACCCATGTGGCTGATGACCAGCTAGATGATAGAGGCATATAAGGAATACCACCCATATAGGTCCAACAGTGAAACGTCAGCCCTTGGGTACTAAAATATGTCATCACTGGGAGTTCTTTTTCATTTCTCAAACCTTTGGGGGATATTTTTCTCTCCAGACATTGTTACGGACTTTCTTATACAGTTTGCTTAAATTTGTCTTTCAATCAGAAATCCTGGAGATGATACTGAAATGGCTAGCTGATGGAACTTGCCAGTATTAGTGACTCCCACAGAGATGAATTCACAACTTAATTTACAACACAAGGCTCACTTATTAATTTGGCTGCCTGGAATGTCCTTTCCTATTTTATCTTCTCAGCAATTGCTTCTTCTTCGTCCTACTGCTCAGTCTGCTCAGCAGCATCTAAAACTACCCTGTACTTGGCTGATCATTTCATGTTTTCATTTTATTACAAGTGTATTTTATGGATCTGTATCTTCAATGAGACTCTGTAGAAATAGTGTATTATTTCCTTTAGTATCTGCCCCAGAACCTAGACACTGAAATGGATGAGAGGATGAATGGCTGTGAAACCAGATGAGTGTATCATCATATGATTGCAGAGCCTCCAGCCCATTCCATACAAAGCACTTCACCCAGGCAGTCTGGGGAAAGTTAAATGTGACAACCAAGCAGATAAGTCCTCGATTTGTAATGCTGGCTTGTATCCTGCTGGTATTCTCTCCAATAAATGAACCTGTTGTGATTTTGCTGCTTTGTGGAGTCTTTAACAGTCCTTACAATACCTTCATTTTAATGGCTTATAGGAAGTTGTTACAATGTTTGCAATGAATGCAAATTATGGATCCATAATCCTGAGTGTCTCATAAAGAACCTCACTAAGCAGTTATTGTACCTACACAATAGCATCTCTTATGAAATCCCAATGCATCAGCTTTAAACAGAACCATTGTCGCCCGAGTCGGCAGTGTGAAATTTTATGAGAAACTCAACTGGATTTTACAACACCCACTCCCTTCCCAATCCCACAATAATGGAAGAAACAAAATAAATGAAACAAAGCTGGGGAAAATTGGCATTTTGAATTAAATAATGCTAATTTTACTAGCTATTAAACAGTTTTGTTTTGGCTTATTCTGTCCAATGGGTACTTATTTAAAAAAATATTTATTTATTTACTTATTTATTTATTTATTTACTTATTTAATATATGAGAGAGGAAGGGAAAAGAACAGGTAGAGAATGGGCATACCAGGACCTACAGCCAACTGCAAATGAACTCCAGAACTTCTGAATCAAACTTGGGTCCTTACGCTTCACAGGCAAGCACTTTAACTACTAAGCCATCTCTCCAGCCCAAATCTCCAATGGGTACTTATTGAGGGGAGAAAAACTGCAGCCTCAAAGAATCAAAAGCAACCACAGAGATTATTAGAAAATACACTACATGTATTTTAAAATAACACATTATCCTTGTTTTGTATTTCAAAGTTCACCAAATACTTTCATGTTATTTTATTTCATCCTCAGAATAACTCTGTGATGCTGGCTTCTCCCATTGTCTAGTTCCATATGAGTAAATGGATTCAGGGAACATCTGGCTCAGGGACTCTCATTCTCCTTTTCCCAGTAATTCAGGGTGGAAAACTGCAAGCCTTACCTTCTCCCTCTTACAACTCTTTGACATTAAATTATGTACTCTGTTAAATTGCTTTCATAATTGTCTCCTTTTTATGTTTTCTTACTGTCCTTGCCTTGGACTTCATTCACACAGTACATATAGGCATTTGATGAATATCTGTTGAGTGTGTGTGTGTGTGTGTGTGTGTGTGTGTGTGTCCGTCCTGCAAGGCCAGGTAGGCTTCAGCGTTCACAAAGTAGCCAACTGCCCCAAGTTTAGAAATCTTTGAAGTGATAGTCAACATGTCCACACAAGTGATTTTTTTTTTTCCAGCACATTTGTGATAGCTGTTCTGTGTCCAACATCTACAGTGGAAAAGGAAAAAAAACAAATGAACAATTGATTGTCAGGAGAATCTTTGAAGAATCTGCTTCTGAAGACCTGTTGAGGGTTATCACCTGCCGTCACCTTGTCCTTGATGACTATATCCTACCCGAGTGGGGACCACACAGAAATCGTGTTCACTATATTCTGATGATTGCTGCTATGCCATTTCCAATGACTGGAAATCAAACATAGATCTAACTTGCTTCTTTGAAGGATTACTAACTCTATAAAGAAAATCCAGAAGGCCCCTCCCTTGAGAGATCACTGTCTTTGAATATATTATCTTTACTGTCATATATGTATTGCTTATGTGACTCTTTTGCTCTAGAAATAAAATTATTAGAAGCTATGTGCTCTTCTTTCAAATTGCTTGATCACTATAAGCATAGATTTTGGTATAGCTAAAGGTGGGACTTATTCTAAAAGGTTGGTTGTAAAAGAATAAATAAATTTCAGCAGTAACAGAGCCATGCCAATATATCATTCAATGTCCCCTTCTTCAGGAAACCACTGTTCCTCCATTTTAAATTCGTGACATCAGACAATGAGATTGAGCATCAGTTCCATGGGTGGGGTTGGTTAGCACAAGGTTAAGACTAGCTAATCAAGCATGATATTATCTCTTCATAGTTTCAAAGATCAGCTCTAAGGTGGACAGATGATCCAAGAAGGACAAATCATAGTCTTCACATAGATTTTTTTTTTAGTTAAATTCATCAAAAACAGCCTCTGTTTTTGTATTAGTCAATGGTCTGTAAGAAAGCAAAATGAATAGATAGCTCAGGCAGGTGAGTAGATGAATAGATGGAATGTGGGTAGATGGATGGTTAGATAAGATATATTAAGAAAGTATTTATTAAGGGGATTATCAAACATGATGATGGAAGCTAAGAAGTCACACAATCATCCATCTATAAGCTAGAGAATCAGGAAAGTAATTATTTGACTCAGTCCAGATCTGAAAGCCTGAGAACTCATAAGGGTATACACATGTTGCAAGTCCTATGAATCCATGGATTCATGTGCCAGTCTCTACTGGAAAACTTCCCCCTAAAACAAACACACACACACACACACACACACACACACACACAAAAAAAATTTTTTTCGAGTACTATTAATGTTTCTCTTAACCAGTCAAGTTGATGCATGAACTTACTTAATCACCATCCTCCTCTGGGATCCCCAACTATCAACATCAGTGACACTGGAGCTGCCATTCTGCCCATCATGAAGGAAGAATTTACCTAACAGTTATGTCAGCATTGATCAAAGTGCAGCTGAGACATGGGTGACACACAGGTAGCCTGGATGAGCACTTTGCTCTTGAGAGCCTTGCAGAAACCTTTGACATTTACACTACATAAGGGGCTGGAGAGATGGCTTAGGGGTTAAAGCACTTGCCTGCTAAGCCTTAAGGACCCATGTTCTACTCTCTAGATCCCATGTTAGCCAGATGCACAAAGATGAGGCAAGAGCAAGGTTGCACATGCCCACTAGGTGGCACAAGCATCTGGAGTTCGATTTCAGTGGCTAAGGCCCTGGGGTACCAATTTTTGGTCCCTCCCTCTCTCTTCCTCTGAAATAAAAAAATAAATAAAAAATAAAATGATATGAGCCAACAAAATTCACTTTCAGTATACTTTAGGAACACTTCAGTCACTTGTAACTGAAGAAGCATTGGTCTTGATTAACACAGTAGTTCAGATCAAAGCTAATTATCAAAGGGGCAAACCTGAATCAGCTCATCTAATTGGGTAAGAAACATCCCTTCCACCCAACTATCTTTGCATTTTAACAGGTTATGATGCAGCTATTTACAACACGCTATACTCCTCATCATTGTTCATTACCTAAAATGAAATCTTAAATGAGTTTGCAGAACATTTCCAACAATTCAAAGAAATACAGACAGAACAACTATAATTTAAAATGGCAAATGCTAATAGCTCTTTAACTGTAAAAGCACCACTGCATGCTTTATAAGAAAGCACATCTAATAAGATAGAATTAAGCCAGGTACAGACTTTTTGTTTAAATCTTAAGCTATTGCTAAATAGAGCAGAAAGAGAAAGACAAAACCCACAAACACTGAGCCCTTTCTAATCTCTGGGGTGACTTCTTTTCTCAGCTTTCTGCTTTCATTGCAGTCTTCTCTGTCCATCACTATCAGAGAGTGAATGGGGATTTATGCTCATCATAAAGTGCTGTCCAGTTGGTAGTTTTATAAGATTTATAAACATGCATTATGTCCTTCTGTCCTCTGGCACGTACCTCCAATAAACCTTGTGCTTCTCCCTCATCATTTCATGCCAAATGAAAATCCGTATTATTATCAGATTTGCAGTTAATTGTCATGAAATATGACTCATAATGATTTAACATCTTGGTTAAGAAGCCATGGTAACAGGGAGCACAATGCTAGAAAACATCATTAACACTATCATTTATCCATGACATTTACATTTTGCTCATAGTAAAAAAAAAAAAAAAGTTAATTGACATAGTACATCTATATAATATTTATGGAGAAAATCTCTCTATCTGCTAGATTAGCATATAAAATTTTATTTATAGGATGTAAGGCACCTGATTCTTTTTAAAGACCTTGAAAATAAATTATATTTCCTTTCCTTTAAATGTAATTTATGAGAAAATAACCATCCTTTGACAAAGCTACTCCAAGCCCCTAAGAGAATTGCATCACTTTTTGTGTTTCTGATGAGCAAACGTAGGAAAGATGTTATGGAATCCTGACTAGAGACTTTCACTTAACTCTTCTCTCCTAAGTAGAAAGTGCTTTTAGAGAGGGGTCTCTGGAGTTCTTGCTTCTCTAAGACACATCTACTTCCAAATTAGGGCTGACCTTGAAAATATTTCTGTGTTCTACAGTTCTGTAAAACATAATTCGGTAATAGCTTTAGCTTAGGAAGGATGCAAATTATTGTAGATTCACTGCATTATCAGGTTCTAGATATATATAACACAAGACTGAGAAAACATGTAATCATTCTACCTATTGACAAAAATTTTTAGGTAATATTTCTTAAACATTAATCATAAAGAAAGTAGACAAAATATGCTGCTATCACAAACCAATCTTATTACTTAATCATAAGACCATTACCTAATTAAGTAACTTTTATTTAGATATCAAATAGCTATCACTTATTGAGCATTAGTATATGTGTTTAAGATAGATAATTATGCTAATTTTACAGATGATAAGAATGGCAGTCATGAGGCTGAATGTGTCCAAGAACACATATCTAATAGTGAGGTTGTAAATACACTTTCCAGTCACTACCCATGTGCATGTATGTATAGCTCCATGCTGATATTTCAGTACATATGGAACTGAGAAAATCATCTCCCTTCACTCAGGAGAGTAAATGGGCTAACTACAGCATACATTTTATATACAATTCAGCAAATTTTTCTAAACCAAAAATTTTCTGATCAGATAAGGTAGTCAAAGACAAAACTTCACCACAAATCTCAAAATAAAGTAGAAAAAAATTATCAAATACCACAAAGAGAAAATGGAAAGTATCCCTACATATGAGCTTTTCTTACTGCCTCTCAGTTGCTTTCATCCTTCCCTGAATCTGATCGCCCTTCTAGGTATGAAACTAGTAGCTTATGAAAAATGCAATGGACATGGGAACATGTTCAATGACACCATAAGGATGCAATTAGGCAAACATAATTAACTGCAAGACCTAGATATGTAACTCCCAAGTCTCCTGAGAGGGCATTCAACAAAACAAATGAACCAGACTGTTTAATAAATGAATAGCAATAGAGGGGAGATGTAAAGAGGAAGAAAGAGCTGAAAGAAAATTATAGATTTAAAAGACACAATCTTCTCCTGTTTCTCTTTCTCTTCTATTCTATCTTTCTTTCTTTCACTTTTTTATTACTTATCTTTTTCTTCCTTCTTTTCCCTTGGCACTGGCCTGTAACTCCTTGTACCAGGATGCAGTTAACATCCACAATGAGTTGTTGATCAGAGAACTACAAGGTTTCCCAAAAGAAGACAAATTTCTGTCAGAGTATAACCCACCAAAGGTTAATGGTAAGACTCTACTGCCAAAGACACCATATGCTGTTGGTATGTAACATGGAGTGACCTGGTGGAATATGGAAGAGAGTCAGTCCCTAGACAGTGCCAGAAGGTGCTACATGAGTGACTGGAGGAAAATGACCAAGATCTGTCCAAGAAACTCATGATCTAAGCTTCTCAACAGCAAACAACCTGATGTGATGCTCACATAAGTGCAATAGCAGCACAAAGCCATGGTTGGTAACCAACTGCTCTTGATTTGGCTAACAGATCCACTCAGTGGAACGGAACCCACAGCTGGAACTGGGAAACAGGTCAGAACCATATCCAAAACATGAGCCCACTCTCCAATATCAAGCTCCCACCAATTGTGGGCTACAAGAGGGCCTATGCATATGAAATTCTCTGTAAAATAATAATGATTATACCATAATGGGGAGAATGAGCAAGAGTGCTTCTTTCTTGGTGAACACAAATGTGAAGGACATAGACACAGAGAACACTCAGCTCCTTCCAAACCAGATATCAGAGACAAAGAGGCTCCCAAGACCTCATCAGTGAAGTACACCTAATACAAACCTTACATGGCTCAGGGAAATTCGCAGAAGAGGGGGTGGAAAGATTGTTACAGCCACAAGTTGGGTCATTATGCACAGTCATTGCCTCTTCCCCATAACTGATGGCTACTCCCATAATGCACAACCCACATTCCCCAATGAGTACGGTCCCTTCAGTGGGGGGAGAACAGGGAGAAGGCTATCAATGCCACCAACAAGAATGTATTCACAGTATGTATATAACTAATTTAAAAGAAGCCAGAAGAGATCCTGATTTAAAATGAGCCATGCAAGGCCGGGAGAGATGACTTGGCAGTTAAGGTGCTTGGCTACAAAACCCAATGATCCATGTTCGATTCCTCAGAACTGATGTAAAGCCAGATGTACAAGGTGGTACATGCATCTATACTTCCTTAGCAGTGGCCAGAGGTTCATTAACCAATGAGATGATAATTGTTGAAGCCTATTTGAACTTTTTTGAAATGTGTATAATGTTATTGTACTTCCCCTTATCCCTGGGGTTCCAAGATAATTAAAGTTATGTGAATATGGTCTCTCTCAATGCATTTTCACACTGGTTAACCAAACCACAAGAACTAAAACTATAGATCATATGGGACTACTAAATTTCTACTTCTATAAATACTTGTCATTTTTAATGATAAAATGTTAGAAAAACATTATGTTGAATGTAATAAATTAAGCAATAATGTCACCTTTATGATTCCCTATCACATACATTCCTCTGAGAGGCAGCTGCTAGACATCCATGATCTATAACAACAAGTTTGTATTCCCAGAGGCTCACTCTTTATCCTAGGTGTATAGAAAAAAAAAAAAAAAAAAAAAAAAAAAACCAATGTCATCTTTGCTGTTTCTCACTAGAGATCATTATTTTTGTTCCAGGTAGATGAAAATAATCTCACGCTTACCAATTCTCACCATTACTAGAGGAGTATCCTACAAAAAATAAATAAATAAACCCAACATAAGTCCATGAATCCATAAGGAATCAGAGGTGGATGTTAGAAGGAGTTGATAGAAATCTATTAGAAATCGTACAATACTTTTCATTTTGTGTGTGTGTGTGTGTGTGTGTGTGTGTGTGTGTGTGTGTGTGAATTTAAAACATGTATTGCAACTTTATTGATGGCCTTTGATTTTAAAGGACAATTTTACTAGTTATTTGAAAACTAAATATTAGTTCTGTCTTCAAGTGAATAAGATGAAAAATAAGGAAGATCTATAAGTCTCAATATAAAATCAGAAGTGAATTAATTGCATGCCAAATTATAGTGTCCTTCATGCTCATCTTGACTCCTAAAGTATCTGATGAGTTTTACTCTCCTTGGCCTTTCACCTAATTTCTACAATGTATATTTAGTAATAATTAAGGACAACTCACTAAAAAGAATGTCATGATGGCTAATTTTTAGTGTCAATTTAAATGAATAAGGATTCATGTAAGAGACATGCATCTTGTGTAAGTCTGTGAGGGTGTTTCTAAGAAGGGAGAAGTGAGGGAAGCTGTGGGGGTGGGGGGGATTTCACCCAGAATGGATGTCTTTCCACAGAAAGATAAAGGTGGGATCCTACAGTAGAGTCTAGAATTCTCTCTAACACGCCAATTCAGAGATGTCTCAGCTATGATAAAATGACTATGATGTTGTTGATGCTGGCACATGTCTATACCAATCAAAGTAGGTTCCTCATCCTTATACAGAAATTCCAGGTAAGATGACATTTTCCACCTGGCTGCTGTTGTTCCTTGCTGGTGAGTGCATCTACCAGGTTGCTGCCAACCTTTGCTGACATCAGAACCCAGCTTCTTAAGCTTTCTAATGTAGAATGAAGACAAGTGGGGGCTGGTGAGATGGCTTAATGGTTAATGCACTTGCCTTCAAAACCAAAGGACCCAGGTTCAATTCCCCAGTACCTGCATAAATCAGATGCACAAGATGATGCATGTATCTGGCGTTCATTTGCAGAGCCTGGAGGCCCTGGCATGCCCATTAATATTCTCTCTCTCTCTCTCAAATAAATAAATAAAAATAATTTTTAAAAGCATGAAGACTACTGGCTCTCCAGAAATCCTCCAACCCCCAATCCCTAGATTAGGAATGTTGAGGCATCCAGCCTTGTGCAGAGTAGCTACTGGGTTCTCAGCCTCTCCAGCCTGCAGTTATTGTTGGTTTGCCCAGTCTGTATGGTTCAAGCCAATCTGATTAATCCTCTTTTCAACATATTAATTATACTGGTTCTGTTCCTATAGAAAACCCCAAATCATTCAATTATACACACATTTCAAAATATTATTTAGAGGGCAAAAGATAGAGGATGAGAATGGGAAGAGAAATATACATCAGTAAAAACTTATAGAAGACAGAAATTGGCCAGAAGAGACAGAGGACATTTGTCTCTGATTTGTTAATTTTTTTTCTTGTCTAACAAAAGTAATCATATTTCTGTGGACTGTGTGCCTGGTATAATTTCTCCTCTTTACAGCAGGCAGGCTGATATTGCTTTGGGTAAGTCAACATTCTCCAGAAGATGAACATAGCTGCTATGAGTGCAGTGCATTGGTCTGGAAGTAACATCCCAGGTCATCCCGCTTAAACACCTAGCTAAGTCCATTCTCTCAAAAAGCAAGAAAGTATGAAGTGAGGTGATCTTAAAAAAAAAAAATTCTCTGCCATCCTCAGCTACTTAAAAGACTGTCCCTGGCAACCATTACATAATGGTTGTAAGATGGTTGTCACTATTTCTAGCATCTTAAGATGTATCCAATTCTAATGGCAGAAAAAACAACATTGTTTCTTCCCATATGATTCATTATAAAATGGAAGAAATTTTTTCCCCTTTAATGCCCACAGCAGAACTCTCTGATGTTTCAGTGGGAAAAACCTGTGAAATCATGAGAGATGGCCAGAGACAGAGACAGACAATATTCTTCTTTGAAGAGTATTGAATTCATCCTGATAGGCTACACAGGCCAACTCAGAGCTGCCCCAACTACCAAGCATTATCTGTCTGTCAGTGACCGATCAATGACGGTTCTTCATGTCTAATCCCAAGCCCCCTTTCCCCTTCTTTGACAAACCTTCGTCTCTGCTCCAGTTAATTTCTCCTGAATTGCAATTCCTAATATTCCAAACAATGCTTGCTTTGTTCTTGTGTAGCTTTGATATTAATTACTAATTGGAGAACTGGATCAAAAGTTGACCCTTAATTCATCTGCCAGCAAAATGAGTGAAATCTCTAGGTTTGGAGGACTAGATTTTAGTTGTGGTGGGCAAGAAGAAAGGCCAAGTATTATCAAACATGTTCTTATAATCTGGAAAATTTGGACAAATATTTATATTTCTCCAATTTAGACCTTTAGAATTTTCTGTAGTCTCATTAAAATGCAGATTCTTGCTGAGGAGATCTAGGCTGTGCTGAAATACTGCATTTCCAATGACGTCTGGCAATGCTGACATTGGTGAGAAGCAGCCTGGTATGATGAAATTCAACCTACATTACATTTCTAGGTGTGTAATTTTGCGTATGTATTTAAATTTTTTGAGCTTTAGAGGGAGGGAGGGAAGAAGGGAGAAAGGAAGGAAGAGAAGAAAAAAAGGAGAGGATCAAATACTGAGAACCCATGAGGCATTGGAATTTCTGTTCATTTTTCTCATTTGTCAAGGTCATTCTTTTAATAATGAATTAGAGAATGGAGAAGAAAAAATAAAGGATTCTGTTTAATAAGGACATTTGGGAAGAAAAAATTAACACAATATATCAATAAAATCCAGGGAATGGTGACAAATTTATATCTAGGAAAGAATAAAAAGCCCCAGAGCTCCAGTGATGACAAGTTACATTGAAAACCCGCAGTGATATTAGTTATAAAACTTACCCACCTCTGAGACACCTAACAATGCATGTACTATTGTACTATGTCCTTGCCTAACTTTTTAAAGAGTGAACACTTTTGCCCCTACATTAAACACAGAAGAGAACTGTGCCAGGCTTAGAGGCAGGTTATAAACAAAAGGGTGAAGGAAGAGGAATCCTTATTTTGAAAATAAGACCAAAGCCACACACAACCAAAGATCAAGGAAAAATCTGACATTACTTGAAGGGCAGCTAACAATGACTGTGTCCCATCTTCCCAGACCCAACACAAAGAGTGAACAGGACTCAGAAGCAGAATAGAAATGTTTTAAAAGTTATTGGCAGATTGGGAATGTAGCACAGTGGTAGATCAGTTGCCTAGCATGTGAAATATACTGGAATTTATCCCAAGAGCTCCACTGGATGCCCCAGCACCTTAGCATCGCATGGAGGCCCACTGCCCTTGCCTACCATCTCATCTCCAACCCAATAATATTGGTCATTCAGATACTGAAAGGGGGGTGGTGATTTTATATAAGCACTAAAGTCTTTCTCATTGTCACCCCCTCCAAGTTTCTCCTTTTCTCCTGTGTGCAGAATTTTAACAGAAGGACATTTAGAACAAGTTATAACACTAGTCTTCATTAGCATAAAATTAATCAAGTTAAATAATGACCATTCCAAAACAATTTAGGCACTCCTACCCTGGACCTTGTTTGTGTGTGTCTTGTGGTGTTCCAACAATTTTCCCAAATATATTATATTGCCCAATGCCCTATTTTCTCCTCACACTCTGGTTACATTATATTTCTATGCCTTTGAAGTACATTTTAAAAGAGATAATAGCAATATTTCTCCACTGATAATGAAAGGTATCTTAGGTTTCTTTTGCCTAAAACAGGCAATAACTCGTCAGTGGAAATTTCCCTCCATGAAAAAAGAAGCTATGAGAGGTGTTGATATATGTTTTCCTCAGTACCATTAATAGTCTCCCACACAGTACAGAAAACATCTCAACAGTCCTGGGAGACCACGTGAATGAAAAGGTCATGGCATTTTGAACCCTCACTACTGACTTCTTCAAAATTACCCATTTAACCTTTGGAGATGCTTCTCAGAGAGCAGCTGGGATTCCCAGCACAGTGGGACAGCCTGGCCTGGCTACTTCCTACAGATACCATGATGTTAACATGGACTCTCAGCCTTTCTGGGCACAGAAGTTGAAGATGTAGCTTGATTACAAAGGATACAACTATTAGGGCCAAAGCACAGTTGGTCTGATTTCTATATATCAATTAATAATATAAAACCACTTTCTAAACCCAGCAGTGTTTTTTTTTTTTTTTCCAAATTATATTGGACAAACTAGTGAGGAATTGATCATGAAAAGAAATAAATACAAACTCACATAGCCACCCACAAGCACAATAAGATCTCAACTGGGAATTAATTAATCTTTTGTTTTGAGACAGGGTATGAGTGTGTAGCCCAGGATAGTCTCAAGTTTACAATCTCTCTGTTTCAATCTCCCAAGAGCTAGGATTACAGGCAGGTACCACTACACCTGGATGGAAATATTCATTTAAATCCTTTAGCACATTTTTATATTAGAATAGTTTTATAACAGAATAGTTCTTCGTACAAAGAGTAAAAAATAATAATATTAATGAAGATGATAATGACAAGTGAGTATATCTTTTGTACAAATCCTGTGCTAAAAGGTATCATCTCATTTAATTTTGTTTAATCCAATGCAAAAATAAAATAAAATTAAAGAAATCTTTGCTAACAGTCAACATTAGGCTCATAAAATTTCCTTCAAGCACATAAATCTAGAACCCAAGGACTTAGCAAATTCTGAGCCTATCTTTTGCAATTATCATTTTCCATTAAATAATCCTATTCCTGGGGTTATATTATTATGTTATTATTTTTTTCAGGAGAAAATAAGCTCAATGCCCAGTATGTTTTGTTCATTTTATGCTAGTACACAGGAAAATATAATACATAGTAGGTACTCTATACTGGATGAATGAATGTATGAATGAATGAAAGTCACTTATTCTTGCTTGAGACATAACTTCAGAGAAATGTGAGAAGAGAAGAGTCAGATCTTTCCTACTCAGTGATTAGGAATAGTTAACTTTGAAGTATCCGAGAAATAAAAGTGAAGTAAGAAACAAGAGTACCCAACAGTATCTAGTGTTGGGAATAGGAAAAAAGATCAAATGTACTTGAGCAGCGTAACTGGGACTATCATATCCCAAGGCCAGTTCCATGTGTATACTGATAATGAAGAATGACCTAACCTACATGCATTTGGGCACTGAACAACTGCAGTCTAACTATAATGGGTTCAAAGTACATCCTCAGAGAAGACGTTTTCATCAAAGAAATGGAACTTTTTTGGCAACTGAGTTCTCATTCTATTATAGATATATACAGACGGAATGCTCCAGTTTTATCCCTGGTTCCAAAAATACTAGTCTTTGTCACTTCTTGTGGTCCAAGTTAGGTTGCTCCATGTCTCTTACTCTTGAGATAAAGGTGCCTGGTTTAGCCTTTAGAACTATCTTAACTCTCTTCACCTTTAACAGAAGCAGAAGGACAGTGGTGTCATATTTTTTTTTCCCCTCTGGGGAGAGGCAAACACCCCAGATAAGTCATAGATGAGATATGATTGCATCAAAATTAGTTTTGATAAACCAATGAATTGATTGGGGTTAATTACAGAGCAGGATAAGGGGTTGCTTATAGGCTCATGGGTGACTCAAAGGCAACTGCATCCCTGAAAAGCCTGCCCCAGCATAGGTGACGACTCTCCAACTTGCATCTTTCCAACACACTGCATGACGTGCAGGCAGTCAGGCTGGTCAAAGAGTCTCTCCCCAAATAGTTGTGTATCCTTTATATATGCTTAGGGAAGAATTTTGAAACCTTTTAATTTTAGAAAATTCATGTACAACTCTGGTCAGAATCTGCCACTCAACAGTTGTTTACTGATCCTATAGCCTTGGGAAGTGATATTGTGACCTTTTAATTTTCAGATCTTCCAGACTTGTTGACCTCCTGACTGCCCCCTCCCTCCAGGAGGGAATATTCTTATTCAGAGGAATTTGCAACAATCATCTAATAGTTACTACATTTTTAGTGCTTATGTGCTAACCAGTCACATGAGACATTCTTGGTACATTGTCTTCAATCCTCACAATGTGGCCAGATAGATTTTAGTTTCACCACTTAAAAGATCAAGAAAGCAAGACCCAGAGTAATCAAATACATTCTGTACAACTGTGGCTGTTGGGCTGTGAAGACAGACTTGGAATATACTTTGTCAGGTTTCAAGCTCTGCACTGTCCAACTATTCATGTATTGTGTCCACAAAAGAAAGGCTTTCAGTTGTCAGAGCCAATAAGTATATCCACAAAATGTCAGTGCCAGAGAATTCAGTCACTTGAACTATCTCTACTATTCCTTCCTTTTCCTTCAGGAGAAATTTCCTTTTCTCTCTCTTAGCTCTTTTATGCTGACATAGCTGTTAACTGAAAAAAAAAATAATAATAATCTTCCCTTCCTGTTCAGGCCTTCACTTTACTTTCAGTTCACTACAGAGAAAGCATTAGCTCGGATAGGAGGTATAGATTTCAGAATCTGAGTCAATACTCTGGTTCATCTTTAATCAGGAAAAGGAACATGGGCTGGAGAGATGGCTTAATAGTTAAGTCATTTGTCTGCGAAGCCAAAGGACCCAGGTTCAATTCCCTAGGACCCACATAAGCCAGGTGCACAAGGGGCACATGCATCTGGAGTTCGTTTGCAATGGCTAGAGGTCTCTGTCTGTCTTGCTTCTATCTCTCTCTGTTTGCAAATAAATAAAATTTATTTTTAAAAAAGGAAAAAAAAAGGAACATGCTAAAGAGGTCCTATGAAGTTTCTCTTCAAGTTCAAGGAGACAGGCAAGTAAATATAAGTTCTCACCAAAAACATCATGCTAACCCAGCAGTCTACACAGAGAGAGTGGAAGTCAGAGGAAAGGGGCAGGGGACAGGCAAGTTGATTGGCGACAACAGGCAATGAGCCACATAAAAATGTACTTTATTTGGAAGTATATTATAGCAATTCTTCTATTTTCCAAATTAGACATGACAACTGCCCTCCCTGTGACCTGGAAATGATCAATGGCCACTGTCCAGCTTGTGTACTGCATCCAGAAGTTCTTTGTTCCTTCTATGTCAGGCATTCTCTCATCATTCACCGGATAGCTGTGAATGATATGTACAAACAGTGCAGAAGAAAAACAAAAGAGCAGCTTGTCAATAAAGACCTTGGTGTCACACATGTATCTGTCTGTGTAGAACACTTCAAAAATTCATTATCATGACTACAAAAAGGAAAGTTCTGAAAACAGTTTACTGATAATTGATTCAGGACAAAGAAACACTGACCCTATAAAGACTTCCCCTGTGTATATCTTTTGAATGACTTCCAAAGAAATGGCTTCTTACAAAGTCTGACTATGATTTGAATAGATGAGCTCAATATTCTGTTTGATATACACCAGGAGGTGGGTGAGGAGGACTTTGGGAAACACTCCAATTTTTTTGTGAAAAAGCCTTTTAAAGAATACAAAGAATCACAAAATGCTAATACATCAAAACAGTATTACAGCCCCAAAATAGAACTGGATTTTAAACCCATGGTTTTATACATCCATACACAATTTTCAAATCTCTTTTTAGCACATAATTATTTTTCTAATTAACTAATTAGACACTTTAGCAGGCTGAAAGACTACAAAGGTTAAACACATAGCTGTTTAATGGTTACTGTAACTGAAATAAATGGTGTTAATAAGAATTGGTTTCTCAAACATGTTTTTTTTTTTCATTTTTCCCTAAGAATATAATTTTGTGCTAAGCAGTACTTGATTATAAATGTAGATGGGTAGATGGAGTGGGAACAGATCCCAGGATTCTACTTGTGATCTCGATTTTTCTAGATGGAGTGTAGTATTTCTATTTAACCATGTCTCTGTGGCATGTCTTAGTTACTATAGATGGGCCCATTCTTGCTGGGCTATTGCTGGCCTTGGGATATATAGATGAATAGCGAGGTTGGAGGGGAGGCAGAAAACATCTAATTCTATAGGAATTACAATTCACCTAACTTACATAATAATTCCCTTATCCATGCACCAGAGTAGCCATTTGTTCAACATACTATGTATCAGAAAAGATCTAGGCACTCTATAAGAATGGCACATTTGTTCAACACCCAATAAATGTTTGTGAGCTCTTACTATGAGTAGTGTTATTTGTTAAGCTCCTATGGTATGCTAGTACTGTTTTAGAAATGCAAATAGTACAATGATGGTTTTTGATTCTATTCAGCTTTTATAGTTTTTTTTTTTTTTTCTTTGAAGGGGAAGGTTTCTGCTATGTTCAAAATATTTTAATTCCCCCAAAATTTCCATGCGGCAACCGAATTATCAATTTGAAGATGTTAAGAGGTGATTGTTGCCCTCATAGTTTCCTTATAAAAGGAGCTGCAAGAGAGCACCTTCACCCCTTACATCATGTGACGACTCCGAAACAAGATGATTTCTATGAACAAGAAAGCTTACCATCACCAGATGATAAACCTGTGAATGCCTTTTGCTCTTGGCCTTCCAGCTTCCAGAATGATGAAGGGAAAAAAAAAAAAAAAAAAAACTGTTTAAAATCCATCAGTTTAAGATATTTTGTTATAAGACCCAAAGATACTTAGGTAGAAATTTGTTATTCAGGAAACAAATTTATGTAGCATCTGCAGCTTATTCCATTTGGAAGATCCTCTTGTCAAAAGGAAAACATAATTATTAAACCTGGCATGTGCAAGTGTGAGATTGCAAGCCTGAGTATTACTGCCTTCCAGGGAAATCGGAGGCTCCATGTGCTGACCAACTTCATACTCTGCTTTGGTGTCTCCCAATAGTGGGTTGCTAACTACTGGAAATTTACTTTTTTGAAACTTAAAAAACACTTAAGTCTTCCAGAGTCTTTTAATAAATGCAAATTCTTCTAAATGAGATCACAGCTTAAGGTGCTATTATCACGCAGGGGGCCTAATAGGTGCCAAATAAATATTGAATTAATTAATTGATTAAATGGGTAAGTGGAAACCTTATTAGCAAGGTAGGGAGCAGGGAGGTGCAGGGTGAGGGAGTTTCAGGGACGGTAAGCTAAAAATGAGAAGTACTGAGAAGGCGGGTATATTGGAAGCTTAATTTGTCTGCCTAACAAATTCCCTTGGGTTTTACCTGCCCAGTATGACAAAATGGCATCAAGCTCCTCTACAATTATAATCACAGCTGCTACCTGAGGTAAATCCTAAAGGACAGGAGGGTGGCCCCAGAGCACAGAAGCAAATTTCCATCGGGGACAATTTGTACATGAGATAATCATCTTTCTGCTGATAAAGCACACCTGACTATAATCTCACCTCAAAACATTCCCTTAATGGCCAAACACTATTTATCAGCAATTAGCTATTTTATCTTAAATGAATTGTAAGTTCCTGTCATTTAGTTAGAAACAGTTTCTCTGCATAAGACCATTGGGGAAGAGATGGATAGGTCAGGCAAAAGATGGGATGGGTATTGTCCTCTAAGGAACAGTTGGGCAAAAGGCCTCAAGAAGATGACAGAGTCAAATCCCGAGGGACAGCCTTACTGGTGTTTGGAAAGAGAAGGTAGTCTGAGCCAACTTGGCCTGGCTGGTCAGGCCACATACATGTAACCAGACTATGAGTGTAAGGAAGGTCAGGGGATATGCTCTCTGGAATGCTGAACATCTCTTAATTAACTAAGACTCTATGTGTAATCCATGAAGAGCTGTGAGAACAGTGATGTATGATCGCACAAAGTAATCTGAAGATATTTAATAAAGTCCCATCTGAACTATACATTCAATCCAGAAGATCTGGGATGAATGCTGTGAAAAATGTTGCCGTCTATTCAGAAGAGGCTGGGAAATCATGTGGCTCTGGAATAGAGAGCAAATTCAGACTCAATAATCTTGTGAAAAGAGAAACAGCAGAGAGAAAATAAAGTCATTTTTTTATTATGGCCTGGCACTTCCTATTCAACCACATGGATGGGCGGCAATTCTCAGCCTCCCCAGGTGTTTAAAGGTGGAGGCTCTACCATGGCTCTGAGGATAACATTGCCACTCCCTCACTTACCCATGGCTTAGCTAACACATTTATTTCTTCATACAGGGGCTGCAGACTTACAGGAACTAGGTACCCCTCTCCTGCTAAAGCTTGCCTACACTTCTTTGCTTTCCTGGTTAGAATGCTCTGTACCACATCCAACTCTTCTAGTGTGGAGGCTCTGGTAAGGGCAGCTGGCTGATTTTCTTGTTAGATCATGAGAGACAATGGGAATTTAATGCAGAGTCTTAAGCAAGTAAGTAGTAGGAACTTACTTAAGTTGAAGATTGAGGTTCTGCACTGAAGAGAAAGAAGAAAGGAATCAAAGAGCACAGGTATGACATATCTGCAGCTACCAGGTAAGAGGCGAAGAAAGCCACCGAGGCTCTGCCCGAGGGCTGGTGATACTAGCTTTGCAGGTGCCCCACACTTTCTTCAACGCTGAGGTCACTCAATTATGTGACTACAAAGAAGAGACTTTTGTTATCAACAGCACAGTGAATAGTCATACAGTTACCGTTTTAAACAGCTCATCACCTCCAAGAGAAATGTTTTGAAAGCAGTTATGATCCAGGCTTAGCTAAGTGAGGGTCAGTATGGATGGAATATCCTCAAGACCCTGAAGAAACTGTATCTTCTCTCAGACTGTTCTGGTGAGTGAGAAACACATCAACACTTTTTGAAGGACCACTCACTCCATGTTGTCTTTGTCAGTTTGCAGTTCTAGCTTATGGAGCATTTTAACTTTATTAGGAGACACTCGAGAAAAATAATTTTACCCATATTTTCCAATTCTGCCACCCTCTAGGCTGGCGATTTAAATATTCACAAGCAAATCTTAATGTAAAGACCGAGCTTCTGCAGTATTTTAAAACTTGATAGTGTTGGCCCACTATTTTCTTCCATTGTGTTCCCTAACAAAGCCATTAGACATGCATGTAACACACTCATAGAACGTTAGCAGATGCTAAAGCATTTTATTAGCTGATTTATTAGGCTATTGAGGGTCATTTTATGAAAAATGAGGAGAGATTTCCAGACATAACAGAAGTTAGAACAATCAGAAACCAACCTTTGGGACAATGGTAACTAGTAACTTTTTTTTTTTTTTTTTGCTAACATACCAACCTAATTCAAAACAGAGCAATCCTGGCACCAATGGTAAGAGCAGTTTATTTTCTTTTTCTGAGAGTTCAGGAAAAGTGTGAAAGTAATAAGAAAAAAAAAAGAATGTGAATTAAAAAAATAAAAAGGAATGCAAATGCAGTTGATATATTTACAGGAAATATAAATTTAACTGGAATATTCTCGTAATTTAATTCTCTTTAGATCTGCTATTAATATGCAATTTTATTTCTACATGCAGCTAAAGTTATATAGAAAAATAATGAATGATGTGATAACATCCTCCTCTATACATCCTGAAGAAAAAGAAGACCAAAGTATCAAAATTGCCACTTAGGCAAAAACAAGATGGAAAGACATGTGACTAAATTTGAAGGGTGCAAGGAAGGCCCCTAAATGTAGGCATTTGAACTCTGGAATGTGGCATTCATTGCTTGGGATTTTTTTTTTTTTTTCTTTTCTGTGTTGCATTTTGACATACAAATAGCTCTGTGATAGTTCAAGGACTAAGTCACTGAAATTTAGTTCTATCAAGGAAGCAAATAAAAATGAAGTAGCACTCATTCTTAGCACCACCCATGGAGTTCTCCTTTGAACCCAGCTAGACCTGGTTCTTGAAACACAGTTTACCTCTGTGCTCCTCTGAGCTGCCCAGAGGCTGAGATAGTACCCAGTCCTTTATTAAGAAGACAGCTTAACTTTTCAAGCACTGATACTAATTTTTGGCTAACCAATGATGTAATTGAGAGGCAAAGGAAGCCACGACTCTGGCTATGATGGAAGCCAGCTCTAAAACTTTTATATTAGTTTAGAAATGGTGAAGTACAGGGTATTTCCACCTGATCCTTTTGACAGCTGAGTCCTTTGTTCCAACCAGGTCCAGGTGCCTCTGGAATGTGACAGGGACCAGGGACCCTCTCTATGTCTCTACCTTATGTCATGTTTTTGTTTTTTTTTTTTTTTTTTTTTTTTTGAAAGTCAAGCTCTGTTTCTCAGCAGTCATCACTGTAAGCAAGGAAATAGAGCCGGCATCTTCTTGAGGGCCCCCATTCTGTCCCTTCATAGGGTGGCCAGTAGTCTCCTGATTTTTCCCTCCACTTTTTATCTCATTTGCATACACCAAACCAATCAGGACATACCTGGATGTATGTGAACTTCTGCACATAGCCTCTCCAACTATCAGACATGCCAGAGGAAGAGGCCTCCTCATTATTCACCCTTTGCTGCCTGCCTCTCCACCTTATTCTTTTTGTATTACATATTATTTTCATTATTATTATTGTTGTTTATTAGAGAGAGAGAGGCAGAGAGAAGGAGAGAGAATAAGCACGCCAGGGCCTCCAGCCACTGCAAACAAACTCCAGATGCATGTGCCACCATGTGCATCTGGCTAACATGGATCCTGGGGAATTGAACCCAACCAGGTCCTTTGGCTTTGCAGGCAATCACCTTAACTGCTAAGCCATCTTATTTTTTTATTTTAATTTTTTTGGAGAGAGACAGAGAGATAGGGAGAAGAAGACAGATAGAGAGGGGCGCGCCAGCAGCATCTCAGCTGCTGCGAACAAAATCCAGATGTGTGCACCCCCTGTGGTCAAGTGTTCCCTTGTGTCACTTTGCATCTGGCTAAACATGGAACCTGGAGATTGGAACCAGCGTTCTTAGGCTTAGGAGGCAGGAGCCTTAACCGCTAAGCCATCTCTCCAGCCCACCATCCATCTTATTTTTAAGGTAGAGAGGCAAGACTTCAGAAGACTGGCTGTATTATAATCAGCAATCTAACATGTAATTTAAAAGTATAAACACAGCCATCATTTTCCAAAGCCTCTAGGCATAGTCTGAAGATAGACTAATCTGTGTTTTCCAAAATTGTAATCACAATTAGCCCCAAATAAATGTAATTTTCTCTGTCCTTAATTAGGTTGATTTTATTCTTTGTGGATACTATAGGTGTGTTTTTCATATGTCTTCCTTGGAATGCAGACTAAGGCAGACAGAAACTGAGGATAAGGGAGAAATGAGAACAGCAGACCTGTCTACCAGCTCTTCCCTGCAATTCTGAATCCAAGGACCATTAAATCAGCTATATTACAATTTTTTTTTAATTTTAAACTTTTGGGGGGGGGTACTGGGATTAAATGGGCCACCCTGCCCAGCACCTATTTTTATGTGTATGTGTGTGCATCTGTGTCTCTTGCTGCTGCAAACAAATGCTTGTCTGGCTTTATGTGGGTGGCTTGGAAATTGAATCCGGATTGGCAGGGTTTGAAAGAGACTTTAACCACTGAGCAAACACGTCAGCCTCTACTTTACAATTTTCTTCAGGTGCTGTCAGGTTGCTAAAAGTGATTGGTATTTTACGTTATGATTTTTCATTTGCAAAAATCATTATAATAGGGCTGGAGAGATGGCTTAGTGGTTAAGGCACATGCCTGACAAGCCTAAGAATGCCTCTTGACTGTACAGGTCCCACATTTAGCCAGATGCAAAGTGAAACAAGGGCACAATGCCACACTTGTCCACAAGGGGGCGCATGTATCTGGAGTTCATTCACAGCAGCTGAGAGGCTGCTGGTGCGCCCATTCTCTTTCTGTCTGTCTGTCTGTCTCTCTCTCTTTCCAAAAAAAAAAAAAAAGAGAGAGAGAGACATCATAACATGCTTCATCAACTGGAAGGAATCCAATGACCTTTCAGAATCACATCAAATCACAAACCATCACACTTATAGACACCTTGTTAGACAGACTGGTCCATACTTAGTTTTATTGTGCAAAGTATGGGATTCAAGACAATGGTTTTGGTAGATGTCATTTACCACTTGCTTATAAGTCTCAGTCATTTAAAATGTCATGATTGGCAGTTCCCTCTGCTCACTTATTCTAAAGCAATTGTTGATAATTGTTCTGGGTTTCAATGTCTAATTAAAGTTAAGTGGCTAAATTTGCATACAATAAACAATAGAAGTGACTTACAACCCCAATCTTATAGGCCTAATCAGAATCACAATACTTGCATGCTAATTATAGCTAATTGTTCCTTGTAAATAGAAGCCATTTCTTTTGGAAAATAGTTTGTTCTAAATGCTGAAGTCCTACAGTTCATCTAAAAAGACCCAAGATGCTCAAGTCACCTAAAAAAGAAAATGGAGAGATGGCTTAATGGTTAAGTTGCATGACTGCAAAGCAAAAAGAACCAGGTTCAATTCCTCAGGATCCATGTAAGACAGATGCACAAGGTGGAGCATGTGTGCTGTGCCTATTCTCTCTCTCTCTTTCTCAAATAAAGTCAATTATTTTAAAAAATAAAATGCAATAAAAACTGTCTAACTACAGTATATCTTTCTCTTGTTATAAAAAGTCCCAGATTTCCTTTTTGAAATAATTCAACCTCTTAGTCAAAGCAATCCAAATAGACTTAACCTGCTCATTAATTTTAATTACTGGCCAAGTGTGACACTCCCCAATTAGAGAGGAATAACACAAGAGTTTTCCATGTTTTGAATTAAATAAATATTATCGATAACATTAAATCTGAGCGGTCCTTATGACTGGTTCCCTAACTAATCCTAGAGGCTCCCAGGAACAGTGAAATATTAGACATGTTTTAAATGAACACTAAACTGGCCATTCCAAAGTCAATGCTAAATACTATAAATCCAATTATCAATTGTAAACAGTCAAAGGAAAAGAAAAAGAAAATGACAAATGAAATGTGTATAAATGGGTTATTAAAGCAATACCTCATTTTTTTTTGTTTGTTTGTTTTGTTTAGAGGTCTCTTAGTTAAATGCTGCCTTAAACTGGTCCTGAAAACTTTTACCCATGACAACTTGAAGAGCAAAGCTAATAGTTGCTAGTGTAGTCTTACTACCTTCCTTAGAAATAACACTTAAAGGTTTAAAATAATCCAATGGATCATAGTTTATTGTCCACTAAAATATCTGTCAATCAGATATTCAACTAGCAAAAATAAATATTTCTTTTTGTAATTTATCTTGTATAAAGTAAATTACAGGCTACAGAGATGGTCCAGTGGTTAAAAGTGCTTGCTTACAAAGACTAATGGCCTGGGTTCCGTTGCCCAGTACTTATGTAAAACCAGATGCACAAAGTGGGACATTCATCTTGTAGTTTGTCTGTAGTGGCATGAGGCCCTGAAACACCCATACTCTTTCTCTGCCTCTGTGTTTTGCTCTCTCCCTTCCAAATAAATAAATAAATAAATAAATAAAT
Organism: Orientallactaga sibirica; assembly: GCA_036365145.1. Lineage (NCBI taxonomy): Eukaryota > Metazoa > Chordata > Mammalia > Rodentia > Dipodidae > Orientallactaga > Orientallactaga sibirica. Next base: position 26,456,546 of record JAEOAD010000011.1, read on the forward strand.
AAATAAGTAAACTACAATCAAAGGGAAAAATGGAGCTAAATTATATACATGAATATATATCATTTAACAATTTAGAAGTATGTATAATTACAATTACATCTACAATTTAACCGTGTGCATAATTTCACAATTTAACTGCCTATCATGACATTTTAAATGACGCAGTCTTAGAAGCAATTGATATGGCATCCAAAAACTGACAGTCTAAGGCTGTGGGAGACGACTCAGTAGGTAAAGTTCTGCCCACCCACACACAAAGACAACAGCCCTGAGTTCAGACCCCCAGCATCCATATAAATTTCCAGTAGGCATGATGGTATGTGTCTGGAATTCTTTGTAATGTGGAGGCACAGACTAACCAGTCCCATTTGGCTTGTCTAGCCAAATTGGTGAGGTTTAGGTTCCAATGAGAGTCCCTGCCTCCATATCATGCACACACATGTACCCACACAAATACCAATATGCACACATGCATAAACACACCCACACACAAATGATTACAGGGAAATTCACACCATTTAACCGGGTACCTGGTGCATAATGGGAAGCATTCTACCACTGAGCTATACCATCAGCTTATTTTTTTTTTTTTCTTTTCAAAAGTATTTTTATTTGTGAGGTGAGAGACAAAGAGATAGTATAGGCTTGCTACTGCAAACAAACTCCAGGTATATGTAGAACCTTATGCATCTGGCTTTCCATGTGTGCTGGGGAATTGAACCTGAGCAATCAGGCTTTGCAAGCAAACACCTTTAACCATTGAGCGAACTTCTCAGCCCCTCAATTTCTCTTTTAAGATCATAAATAATTTACACACTAAAAACATGTTTTTTTTTTTTTTCTAGAGATACCATTCATGATGTTATGCTCAATTTTGTGTCTCCATTCCATTCAATTTCAAGTCACTTTGGAAGGAAAGCTTTCCATACATGCCACTTCTCTCGCCTGTGCCCTGTCCAGCCTGTGAGCTTTAAATGTGGCTTCTTTTAGATGCATTCTGCCCATGAAATGATTGTTTGGGTCTCATCTTTTTCTTCTTTTTACCTCTTCTCCATTCCCATGAACTCCCCTCAAACATGTAGTATGTTCTCTCCTAACCATTTACAGTAGGACTAATTCAGATATTTCTCTATGTATCCCTCATTTGAAATTTCACTATTCTCCTCTCTCACATGCTATTGGTGTTAGCTTTCTATAACTATGACCAAAAATACTGGGAGAATCAAGTTAAAAAGATGAAAAGAGGGACTGGAGAGATGGCTTAGTAGATAAGATGCTTGCCTTAGAAACCTAAGGACCCAGGTTCAATTCCCCAGTTCCCATGTAAGCAAGCTGCACAAAGTGGTGCATGTGTCTGGAGTTCATTTGCAGTGGCTGGTGGCCCTGGTGTGCCAATTTTCTCTCTCTCTCTCAAAAGTGAATAAATAAAATATTTTTAAAATAAACAAGCAAGCAAGCAAACAAATCATAAATATATAAGATGAGATTTCTTTTGGGTCATAGCTTCAGAAGTTTCGGTCCTTAGCGAGTTGGCCTTTACAATGATTTGAATGTAAAATGCTTTTCATAGGCTCACATGTTTGAATTAGTGACCCAGTGTGGGAAAGTTGTGAAGGATTACTGGACCTTTAGTAGGCGGAGCCTTGCTGGAAGAAGTGTATCACGGGGGTGCGAGGGTAGGCCTTGAGGTATTATAGTTCTGCTCCACTCTATGTTCCCTTCTCTCTCTGCTTCTGATTGATGTGATGAGCTTCCCACTCTGGTCTGCCATGTTCTGCCCATGTTAAAACTTCACCTTAAAACTCTAACCTGAAATAATCATTTCCATAAACTGCTTCTGCTTGGGTATTTTGTCCCTGTGGTGGCAAAGCAATCATGGCAGGGATGGATGACATCCTCCTAACATCTCTGCCACCTCGCATAGACCCACACACTAGCTATCAATCTTTCATCTCTGACCCAAACACTGCAGCCCCTTTACAAGTTCGCTTCCTTGGTGGCTGAGCCAAAGGATGAGCTTGTCCCTGGGGAAAGGGCTCACATCCTGCTGTGTGACATATTCAATTAGTAGATCAGCTGCTTCCCACTCCCCAACTACATGATGAAAGAGGTGGACGATACAGCCACTGAGGCCCAAGGTTTCCTGCACTCCACTGCCCTGAGCAAGGGCCAGGGTGCGGAACAGACACTGCACCGGTTCAACTGGGTCACCACGGAGGAGCTCAAATTGGAGGGGATGCTGGAGGTGACTGAAAAGCCAAACATCACCCCCAGAGCGGAAGAGATACCTGGAACTACATACTTGGTGGTCCTCAGTGAATGACCAACCCTGAACCCTTCACGTGCAGCGTTTGTCAGCTACTCTGGTCCAGCGCTGCCCAGTCAGGAAGTGGTGCTATGGCAACAGGTCACCGCACCAGGTAGAGCACAGGCACATCAAGCCAGGTGTTAACGGTGGATGGAAGTGCTGTGAAGCAGCGGGCGAGGCTGTCATCTCTTCTGTTGGCTCTTCTCTGCATTCAACATTTCCTAGCTCTACAAAGAACATTTGTGATCCTCCTATCTTTGAAATGCTTACCCTCGACTACAGATTGGAAACATTTGATGAAGAGAAGGAGTGGATCTACAGACTGACAGGCTTCCTTTGCAGCTTTTTGGCCTGGGGTTTTTCTTTAACTGTAACTACCAGCAAGTTCTGGCGCATGTGGCAGTTCAACAGTCCAGTTGTTAAGCTTGTGTACTTTGGACTCTGGGAGTCTTATTATTATCAAATAGCTAACGTCTCTGGTTCACTAACTAGATTACCAACGTACAGCCCCATCAACTCCAGCTGGGTCATTCCGGTTGAAATGGAGTATAGCCAGGGCTTGATGTTAATGGCTAATTTTATGATGCTTGTAGTCTTAATTTTCAGCTCAGTGGCCATCTTAGTCAGCTGGATTGATGCTCCATTCCCAGAATACATGGAATTGTGCTACAACACCGCTATCTTGTTTCTGGTTCTTAGCAATATTTGTGTCATGATTGCTGTAAGCTGGAACCAAATCGTGGAAAGTTATGGCCAGACTTCTTTGGAATTTCCTCCCAACTTTCCAGTTAAGAGAGCAGACCTAGTGAAGAAATTCAGGACCCATGTGTTCCCAGGAGGAATTCTGGTATGCACCCTTTCCATCTTTTCTATCATTATGTACCGCTGTGAGATAAAAGTAATGAAATCCCAGTGGGTCAAAGTACCCATGTACCCGAAACTGTTTGCCCCTCAGAAGGAATGAACTGGGGTCCTTCTGTGTTTGCACTATCTGCCATGAAATTACTTGAAGGAACTTCTTACATGCACAAAACATTCCTATGGTTATGGACTCATTTAAAATAAAACATCAAACTTAGTTTCTCAAACAACAAAGTGAAATTAAAAAGAAAAGGAAACCAAAAGGAAGCATTGTTTTGGTAGTAGCAACTAAATTATGCTTCAAATATTGTTAAGAAATTTCTGTCATTTCAAAATAAATCCAAGTTTGTGTTATCATTGTTGTCTTGGTGAAAATTCCATGGCAAATCAAAAATTTTCATCCATTTTCATGACTGTTTACCATACATAATTCTTGAAAGATTTTCTGGAAGAATAATGCATTTTAAAAGTTGGTTTAAAATACTATAAATGCTTGAAATTTTCAAGTAGTAAGAGTCAAATTTTAGTCTTGTGTTTTCAGTTTAGTCACTATTGTACAATTAGCACTTTTAACTATCTTTTACTTCTGCCCTAGGTAAAACCATGATGAGTGACAGAGTGAAATCTATAATGGTTGAAGACAATGTTACATTTGAGAACAGAACTTCATGAAGTGAAACCATAATACATGAGCTCAGTCCTTGACAATTTTCTTGTTGAGCCCAGGCTAGACATAGTAATATTCAAATTCTAATAATGGTGAATATGGAAAATGGCATGAGCATGGGTCCTAACCAACTATCTTTGTAATGGGTAAGGATAAAAATTATGGCCTTCAGCATTAAAAGGGAGGGTGTAAACAGTACGGTCAGCTTTCTGTAGCCATCTATAGTTTGGTTCCAGAAGGAAGGATGGCTTCAATGACAGTCTTGAGAACCCAGGACCAGTAGAAGTGCCAGTGTTATGACACAGGTAGTAGCCTTCATATCTTATTTTGTAAGTGCTCATTGGTTTATAGTTGGCATAAAATGGTTCTCCTTATTATGATCAGGATTTAACTTTGTGCCCTGATTTAACAGTGGCAAAATGGATATCTAAAGCCATATCATCTGCTGCATGGCCCAGATTCTTACTACAGAGTAACAAAACTGACCTTCTCATCTACAGACTAGTATTCAGGACATATTTTCTATGAACAGGGGCTATAAATACCATAGGCTTATGAGTCACTGGTCATTTGGTCTGAGTCACAATGATTCACTTTGGCTATCACAGTGCAAACACACTTAGATAATGCATACATGAGTAGGCATGGATGTTTTCTCATAAAGTTCATTTACAAAAAACAGATAATGGGCCAGATTTAGGCCATAGGTTACTACTTTGACAACCCCTGCTAGAGACTCTCAGAATCTGTGACTTACTAAGATAGGACAAAAAATATCCTTCTAATCATGGCCGCAACCAGCTCAAAAAATAAGTGACTATGTTCATTTCCATGCTGGAACCATGTGGCTAATGCAATTAAAGTTTATGATCTTTAGTGTGGGAGGTTATCTTTAATTATCCAGGTGGGGGACATCACAGTCCCAAGAATCCTAAGAAGAAAGCAGAAAGTCCAGTAGTGGAAATGAGCCCCAGTGGTAGAGTGGGAACTGGAGTGACAGGACTTGAGCCAAGGCATATACTGTGCCAAGAACTGGGAAAGGCACTTCATGGTGCTGCCCTAGTCTCCAGAGAGAACACAGACCTGCTGACACTTTGATTTCAGTCTGTTTCAGATTTCTGAACCCCATATCTACAAAACAGTAAATATATGTGCCAGTTAAGCACTGTCTTATAATTTGTCATAGCAGTAGAAAAACAAACACAGTTGATAGAATGAATGAGAAGCTGTATACTTTCTTGGTTTTGTTTGCTGGGAGTGTGTACTGAGTCACTGTCAGGTATAGCTTCTAAAGTTATACTTGAAAGCTACGTGTAAATCGGTCAAAGTTATGAACCAGAGCAAGGGGGACTGTGATTTGTTGGCAACTTCCCTCAACCAATTCCTGAGCCTATCAACCCACCATTGTGAACCACAAATGCTTACTGTTACTATAGGGGTCAAAGCCAGTTAGAAGTCTAGCATTCTAATATTTTTCCACACACTCATCTAATATCAGTTTTGTGAGGGGACATGCATGGTTTATCAGTCTGTACACTTTTTGACTCTTCTGAGCCTCTAACTTCCTTTTTCAAATCTTCATTTCCCAGGTTCTCCTACGAGTTTGAGCTCTGAGTACTATAAGCAATCCCTCATCCAAAACTTGGTGGCTCTGTGTCTATGATGGGATGTAGATGGTGCAGAATATTTTAATAAAAGCAAAGGCTGGATCAGCAGAGCCAAGGAGAGGATGTGCTACTTATATCTCAAGAAAACATGGCTCTGGTAGATAGCTGCCCTTTGAAAATGCACCTTTCTCTTATGTTTCTTTGAGTGCAATTGTATGTGCATGATTTTACACATAAAAAGTGCTGAACATTATCGGAATCTGGGGGCAATCACAACTTTGCCAGTGATTTCTTTGAATGCTGTTATATCCAATTAATAAGGTAGGGCATTGTAGACGGTTCACAGTATGTGTCACCTTTAACCTAAGAAAGCATTATGCTCCCTTGTTTCTCTGTCTTATTAGATATAGGTATTCCAGATAGCTTGTGCTACTTAGTGAAATGTGAGAGTCACTGGTGTGTAGAAATGTCAAGAGCCACCTTCTTTCCACACTAATGATGACAAATGGGTCTAAAGGGAAGCAGCTCTTCCAGGCAGGTCCCACAGGGAAGTTGATGTCTGCATAGCAGAACAGCAGATGTTTCTGTGGACAGCAGCATGAGTGAGCTCTAAACCCACTGGGTTATCTACACTGAAATGTATGACCCTGATGAATATAGGATTGAAGAGGATCTTCTAACATGATATCAGACACTGTGGTTCATCCCAAACTGTGAGATGAGTCTGTCTATCTAGCAATAATGTATAATGTGCACTAAATTTCATTTTTTTACAATGTGCACTGGCAGCTTGGCAAGTCTATTTAAAGTCAAATATATATATATATATATATATATATATATATATATATATATGTATAAACAATCTGAACATTAGTCTTTTGTTCACATGGTGCATAACATCCACATAATACTAAACACCTCAGATGACTGACTTGGAAAAAAAGCAGACCGAGGGCAAAGTTAGTGAAAGACAGCTATCATTTATGCATTCTCCTTATCAAACATGAGCTAATTATTTTTTTTCCTTTCTACTGTCTTTCTAATATAACTTCCTCAGCTTGAGCTTGGGAATTCATAGTTGGGTCTTATCAACCTCAAGCAGCAGCAATTCAGAAACATTAATTAACAACTACATGGAAAGTCACCATATTTTTTAGCTTGCTACATGGTATTTTTCTCAATGTTACAATATAGAATAAGTAATATGTACCAACCCTTTAAAATTAGAAGGAAAACAAATGATCCTAAGAGATGAGTATGGACTTCTAATTTGTTTTCTAAGTCTCAATCAGTTGGAAAATAAAGATGAAAATGGATAAGATGTGGAAAGAGAGAGAAGAAAGATATATGAATAAATATCATTGAGAATAAGGAGATTATGCCTAAGTCTGACTTTTCCAAATTTTCATATTAAGTGAGCCTTGTCTAAAGTTGGAGGAACAGCCCTTCATTTTTACTCCTATGTCCTGAACTAAGTGTTAGATGGACAAAATTTGTTTCCTGGGCTTTTTGTTGTTTTCAGCATCCACCTCTTGAAATTGTCAGCAGTGCTAAATGTGCAGTAAGTTCACCTGTAAGCCTATTGTAGAACCACCCCCTGCCATATACACACACACTATTTAAAAAAAAAAAAAGTGGCTTCTGATTCCTTTTCAATTTATAATTGAAAACTCTGTCCTCACTAGGCTATGTGTCTTCTGTACTCAAAGTTTAGACAGCCTGCCTATCTCTTCTAGGAGAAATTATATCCCAGCACTTCAGAGTGGCTATAAGGTCTTGATACCAGCACTAATAATCTATGACACTTCCATAAACTGGACACTCATTGATTCATCCCATAATCACTCCAGAAATCTTAACTGAATGCTGGCAACATGTCAAATATTAACCTCAAGTAGACATCCAGTAGTCAGCAAGGTAGATCTTGCTCCATGAAGCTTATGAACAGGTACAAAGAAGAAAATATTCAAAAAAACATACAAATTCAAATATATAATTTCTCCCAGGAATAGAGCTAGTAGATATTCTGATATCTAAAAATAAGGGAGGTGAAGATAAGAAGGCATGGGGAAATTCCTCTAAACATTCATATGCACAGGTCCTGTGCAAGATGTAACAAAATCATGACTTAAAAATGTTTAAAATATTCACAAGAAAACCAAGAATAAAGATGTATTCTCCTATTTTCATTCTAACATCCATTTCTATCCTTAGTCATTAGATTTGAAGATCTGTGATACCATTTTAGGCAGGCATGATAATTCATCCTAAGTTTAATTAACATGATCCTAATAATGATAATAGCAAGTTCAAAATGAACACAAGGCCTGTGCCCAAAGAGCTCATAGAAATCAGGCTAGGGCAGCAGAAAGGTAAGGAAATACCAGTGGTTGGGGAAACCAAGAAGAGTGTCACATGAGAGCTGGGAAAAGAGGCTGTGGGGACAGATGGCATCAAAATAACACCTGATCAGAAAGCCCCCATCTGAGGAGACTCATCCCAGCAGAAGTGCTCCTTAATGCTGAGTGGTAAAGGGGGCTGGAATAAGAAAAGCAATCACAATATAGGGAGTATTACCTGCTAAGGTTCAAAGACATGGCTACCTTCCTGGGCCCTACATGAAAGGAGAAACTTGTACATGTGAGAAGCAGCGGATGTGACACAGGAGTTTTTCTTAACAAAGGTCCTTATGCAAGACTCCCAACTTCCTGGTTTGCAGAACCCCTGGTATTTCATTCATGGCTTTTCTGCTCTTGGATTGAAAAGAAAAATGCCAAAGGGTTTCTTTTAAAGTACTGAATTCCCAATACCTTGTTCCGTATTTAGGTATAGTAATAACACAATGGTGACTTGAAAACAGTCATATATAATAATTGAATAGAACAATACTATTTTCACCACATCTTTAGATGACCATATTTATATGCTAATATGATATATACCTGATGACTTTCCTCAATCCTCATATCCAGAGTAGACCCTGCCTCCCTTCCTATCCTACATGGATTGCCCCTGAATTATTTGCTTTTCATCAGAGCAACAGTCAAAACCTCAACCCAGGGCTGGAGAGATTTTTTCAGTGGTTGATGTTCTTTTCTGCAAAGCTTCAGGACCAAGGTTTGATTTACTAGTACCCATGTACAGCTAGATGCACATGGTGGTGCATGCATCTAGAGTTAGTTTGCAGTGGCTAGATGCCCTGGCATACCCATTCTCTCTATCTGCCACTGTTTCTTTTTCTTTCTCAATTCAATCAATCATTGAATAAAATATTTTTTAAAAACTCAACCTATGGCCAGGAGAGATGGCCCAATTGTTAAATGAGAATGCTTGGAAATTCTGAGGTGTGGGGGTTCAACTCCCTAGTACCAACATAAAACCAGATGCACAAAGTTGTACATACATCTGGAGTTCATTGGCAGTAGCATGAGGCCTTCGTATGCCCATAGTCTCTCCCCCTTGACTGCCATCTATCTCTGTCAAATAAATTAAAATCAACAACAACAATAACCTAGAAATAGAACAGCATCACATAAAGACATAATAAATGACTGGTTTTTATAACTATGGACTCTCTTGAAACTGGGAGCCTTCATAGTATACACCAGATATCAGGATTTTAAAGAATCCTACCCCACCCATGTATCTTTGCCATGGAGCCCTGTGGATCTTGCAGTACAGTGTGGAATCACAGATCCAGGCACTGGGGTTTCGTCCTAAAAGCTCTAGGGAGCGCCTAAGGACCTCTAATTGGAGGAAAGGGATGCATGTTACGGTCATGTGCACACACATGTGTGTAAGATCGTTCTGGCATGATGTTTAAAAGATTAAACTTCAAAAGCCTTACATCTTCAAAGAGACCAGCCTGGTGTCTGCTGAAAAGTGACCGGGGATGAGAGCTGCACTAGGGTAGAGAGTATAGTATAACAGAAGCTTCTGAGTCAACCCTGCCCCTGGTGGTCATACGACCTCCTGAAAAATAATAATTCCATACAGTGATAGCTTACTCAGTCCCTGCCAGATACCATCTCTGACTACAGGATGTGCTGGCTATGCAAGAGGCAGCCCTCAGACATGCAGGGGCCAGCATGATGAGCAGACTGAAACCACAGCCTCCTTGCTTTATGCTAGGACAGTTCAGAAGCAGGTAGGTCAACATACACCATCAGAAATCCACAGCAACACTGTGCCCCAAGTACCAATTATCAATAATCTACTTATTAACAAAGTCCCTGTTAGTTTTCCTTTGTTTGTGTATACACAGTACTTTGTAAGAAAAATAAATGCTCAGTAAGTTCCTGATATACAAGTACTTGTCTTGGTTTTTGCCTTAGGGAAAATGCCAAATGAGACAGAAGCAAACGAGAAATACGAGGGAGGAAAAACAAACTACCATAGATAACTAAAGGGGAAAAAAAAAGCAAGACAGAAATTCAGAATGGCTCCTGGATCTCAGTGAGTGAGAACTTTTTCATACCGACTGAAAGTCTTGTGGAGTGAGCGATGAAACTCGCCATCAGGCAGTTTGGTATTCCACTGTGGCTAGTGAGAGAACAGTCTTAGGTAGGGGTAAGACTATAAAGAAACAGGGCATGGGTGTTGTCATCAAAGCTACAACACCACAATGTTAGGACTAAATTTATACTGCTTAGGAAAGCCACACCACTGTCCAAAAAGAGCAGAGTACACTTAGGAAAGGCTTAAGTCAAAGAGCTTCTCACAAAACAAGTGAAAGACAACATATGAAGAAGGAGAGACAAGACTTGGCTCTAGAAACTTTGAGATAAACACCCTCAAGGAATGGCCACAGGTTTCAAGCAGTGCAGCCAACACAAGTTAGATATGCTCAAAGGAGTCCTGAAGTCTGCCCCAGGATCACACCAGGGAAACCACAGAGGCAGCATGGGAGAAACTGACCTCAAGCTTGGGTCGGCCTGGAGCCCAGAGGTGAGCTTGAATGGTCACCTCCCAGATGGCGGTGTTTGAAGTTCGGTCAGTAACCTATAAACTTTTCTCTGGGTTCCAAATAGAATATTGGTTAAAACATAACATAAAGGTCTGGTGAGAGTGCAGCAGTTATTAGATAGCACTCAATAAAGGTAGAGCTGTATGTAAATGGAGATGATGCAAACACAGCTTCTTTCCTTCAGGGCTTGGCAGTCCAGGAGGGCAGTTAATATATCTTTGCTATTAGCCTGTAAAGCAGAAAGTGGTATGTGTGAACAGAGAACACTTTATCTGTGTGTCTCCAGTGCCTTCCATTAAAAACAAACAAACAAACAAATTAACAATTTATTACATTTATAAATCTCTTCCCAGCAAGCTCTCTGTGTGATGTTAGCTTTCCATGTGACGTTCCACACACCTGTGCATGAAGATGACTTTAAGGCAGAGTTTTCATATTCAGCAACACCAACTGAGGACCATGTTCTCTGTACAGTGCCATGAATGTGTAAATAAGGTTTAGATTCTAGAGGATATTCCAGTCATTTTTAGATTCCTACAATTCTGTGATATAAATAGTGCAAATGGTTATTTTTTATAATTTATAATTTATTGTGATATACAATTTAACATTTAAGCATATATAACTCAGTATCTAATTTATTATTAATTATACAACCACACACTCTAATTCTAGAATATCTTCATCACCCCAAAGACATGCCCCATGTGCAGGTACCTCCTGCCTCATTCCTTCCTTATCTCCTGGCCCCAGTGCCAAGAAACTATACTTATGTACCCATGTATCCATGGATTCATCGATTCTGGGTATTTCACACAAGGAAAGTCACACCATGTGGCCTTTTGTGATGGGCTTATTTTATTTAGCACATTTTTTCAATTTTCACCTATGTTGAAGCAGGCATCAGTACTTTATTCTTCTTAAATTGTTTTCTGTTTTATAGCACAGATGGATAACATATCAGGAGATAGGCACTTGAGATGTTTCTACTTGTGGATGATTTTGAATCATGCTGCTTTGAACACTAGAATACAAGCCATTTGTTTGTCTGCCTGCCTGCCTGCCTTCTTTCCAGTGCTGGAGTTTCAACCTAGGGCCTCATGCATGTCAGGCCAATGTGCTCCACCCGTGAGCTGTATCCCCAGCAATTGTGTACAAGTTTATGTTTGAAAGCAGGTTTTTAATTTTCCTGGATATAAGTGGAAATGGAGAATTGCAGACTTGTCAAGTTTTAACCTTGTGGGAAACTTCCAAGCTGTTTTCTACACTACAGTGTCTATACCATTTTGCATGTCCACAACACTATAAAAAGTTGCCAAGTTTTTAACACTGTCACTGTTTCTTACTCTTCACTGGTTTAAGGGAAGATGCTGTTAGACTTATTTGAAAGATAATGGTTTATGATTCTATGTAGTGATCACGTAGAGTAGCTAATATGCAAATTCTCAGAGCAGCTCTCTTTCTGTAATGTCACAAAGTCATTCTGAAACCTTATTGACAACAGCATGCTATAAAGACGTGGCATGCTCTCCTACAAATCTCCGATGTGATCATTCAGGGAAGGGAAGTGATGGGTACTTGCAACTCACTTGCACACATACACCCACAGTAACATTACTGTATTTAATTGTACCTTAAGCATTATGCTATTCAACAAAATGACAATATGCTGATGAGAAGCTTCCAAAGGGGTTGAGCTGAACTAACAGGAAAAGCTTTGATACTGAGAAACAGCTAGCATTGTAGGCACATGCTTTTTTAGTTCTTCAGACTGGTTTATAATGCAATTCTGGTCTGTGGTTCACTAAATCCGGACACTTTTCTTCCAGCAATCACACCTATGTTATTTTAGTGGCAGGCTTTGTGTAAAAGTGGCAGATATGATTCTTCAAATTGTTTCTTAATTTGTTCCAAAGAAAAACACTGTTAATTTGTTCCAAAGAAAAACACTGTATCTTTAAAAATGCTAATCGTTTAACTTCTTAGAAAAATACATATTTAAAACTTGGGCATTATTTGATTATTATTTAAGCCAAATATATTAAAATTAAGGACACTACCATACAAGATTATATAAGTAGAACAATAAAATCACCAATGCCCAACCCCACAAATTAGTTTGTGGCATATTTTTTCAACAGAAATAATGTAAATGCATTTTTAACATCATAAGAGCATTCCTCACTTGACGGGAAATAGAATAATTATATTCTTTCATTTAAAGGAACAGAAAAGTATTGATGCGAGATGTCAGCATCCATCCTTGCATAGTACCAAAATTTATAATCTGGGAGAAATTAACAACTAACCCCACGAGAAAACATCTTAAACTGAACTCCAAGAATGTTTTCCTACTCCATTTGAATCAAATCATTATAATATGGAAAATGAATGAAGGCATGAAGTAAATATGTAATTATCCAATTCAGATGTCTCTATTTTATGTCCCATATTAACACTATGAGGGTAAACAGAATACATCTTGGAATAATTTATGTGGAGGCTACCAATGTGATATTTTAATGATAATTCCACGTGTGTATAATATTATGAAGTGCTCTGTGTTTTAATTTAAAATAACTTGAAAACATTGAATTGTAGTATTCAAATATGTGCATGTAAATCAGTAGGCTAATTAGAAATATTGGCACATGTATGTACCATGTATACCTTTTTCCCTGGCCATAGGCTTTAAGTAATGGAAGTAAAGAAACATTTCAAAAGTGTGCCTTTACCCTCATGGAATAGAATGGAGATTCTATATGGATATTGCTTGTGATTTTTAAGAAGTTGTATAACAGTTGATTACTTAAAATTCATAATACTAGACATTCAATAACACCATGAGCGCTTACTAAGACCTTTAAGAAGATAAAAGCTATGGGAATCCCTTTATCTAGGAATGCTATGCTGTTGCCAAGTGATATTTCTTCAGTGATGACAGGGGAAGGCAGTACCTCCCCCTCCAGCCATACAAACCAGATGGTTCTGGAAACACAGGGGTGTCAAATCAACTAACATTCCACACCCCAAGTCTTCCATATCTCAAGATTCAAGAGAGGCCACTGAAAGCTTTGTCATGTCCATGCCTTTCCAGTGCAAAAACCACCACTTACATGTGAAATTACCAGTCTCATCTTGCTGTTGCTATTAGATAAGCAACTTACTACTTCCTGCCATGCCTTCTTTTGTAATTCAGCAACATGAACAAGATCAATGATGGACTGTTAAACAATGGAAAACAGGAGGAGAAACAGGAACTGCTATAAGGATTAGATTATGACACTGGAGGAGAACATGATTTTCTTAACTCTGATTCTGAACCAGTAAATACCTATATCAGATGTACATGATCAAAGTACTAGCAAAAGAAGTTCACCAAATAAGCACATTCTTTATTCAACTTGAAGTACAGAGTTCACAGAGCATTTACTCTTCCTGGAAGGGCATAATTACACTCTGCTAGTAAACTTACACAAATTTAATGTAAGAAAACAATAGGAGGTTCAGTTACAGCTGTTTGCATTGTATAATACTGTTTTGTTTCCCACATTAGAATACTAGGTATATGGCTTCATATTCACTTAAAATAACATGACATACAGTTAGGTAATATCATTTATATGAATCCTGAGAAGCCATTTCTAAAAGCCAAGCAGTGTTCTCATTCTGCCTGTGCCCTCACAGCTGGCTGACCCAATAGACATGGAATCATGTGCCTATGTTACCAGCAAGGCAGAAACACAAATCAGTATGTTTGTGAACATGTCTAAATAAGTCAGCTTTCATATTTCTGTATAAAGAAAGAAAAAGTATTCACTCTCTCTCAAATAAATTAAAATAAATATTGAAAAATGAAAAAGTTATTCCTACAAGAAAAATATGGGTGAAATTCATTTTTTTTTTTTTTTTTTCTGTTCAGCACTATTTTCATGTTGAATTACCTTCACTGTGTTTAGAGTGTCTACATCATCTACATCTATAATTGGGAGTAAGTGCATATACTTTAATATAACTACAAAGTGTTTCTATGACTCCATAAAATATATGAATATGTACAGTATTAAAATATGTACATATGAACATGCCACTGTTCCAGTTGACAAATGAATACAGTTATAATACCAGTGCTTATTCATATTTCATTTATATTATTGAATAATAAAAAATTCCCAAAGACACTCATAACTTAGCTCTTTTATCAGTGAGTAAGCAGTTGATTTGGTGAATAGAATAATGTTGTCAAATATGAAGGGGAAATTTTCCATTTTATTCTGATGCTCACCTGTGAAAATGTTATAATTATAATTTAATCTGTTTCAATTAGAATTTTTCTATTCTTTGTTAAGCCTAGATCATGAATAAAACAATAAAGTTTTAATCATGTTATTTGCTGATTGCTGTGGTATAAATGTTCTGACCATTATAAGTTTCATACTACCTATGCAACGTTACAGGCAAAGATCTGGAAGATGCATAGAGGCTCATTTTTATGCAGTAATCCTACCACAGGTATAATGGATGCAAACCTAGAAATAGATGGCAATAAAATGTAGTTAAAAATTAGTACGTTTTAGGCTGGGCATGGTGGCGCACGCCTTTAATCCCAGCACTCAGGAGGCAGAGGTAGGAGGATCGCAGAGAGTTCGAGGCCACCTTGAGACTACATAGTGAATTCCAGGTTAGCCTGAGCTATGGTGAGACCCTACCTTGAAAACCAACCAAACAAAAAATAATAAAAAAAAATAGTACGTTTTGTTTATCTTTTATTTATTTGCAAGGAGAAAGAGAGAGAGAGAATAGGATGGATGCACCAGGGCCTCCAGCTACTACAAATGAACTCCAGATGCATGCACCACTTTGTGCATGTGCCTTTACATGTGTATTGGGGACTAAAACTCAGGTTATTAGTCTTTGCAGGTAAGCACCTTAACTGCTGAGTTATCTCTCCAGCCCTATATTTTAATTTTAACACACGCTATATTTTAATAATCCACTTACAATGTTCTCAAAATTTTAAAAGCCATCTTTAAAAAGTTAGTATCCGGTGGTCTTACTGGATATCATGTATATTTTATGATACATGTATAATGCATATGTGAGTATGTATTTTATTCTTGAAAAATGAGCCAGGCACCAATCAGGGAATCAAATACATATACATGCAAGTGTGTTGCTGAGAGCAAGTGTGGACTCCTTCCTGCAATAACATTTTCTGCACATGGACAAAAATTCTCTGCTGTGAATGGAAGAAAGAATCTTTAGCCTTTTACTCTTTTTATTGGCTTTACTAAAAGAAGCAATGTGACCTTAATTCTTATATTTCCAAATGGTCATATATGTTTAAAAAAAATCCCATCCAAGAGGAAAAATCTCAACTGTTGGGTCAATTGGCTTCTGTTATAGGGCAAATCTGAGTGTAAGAATCATGACGTGTGGGTGTCTGCTGGGGGACACTGTGATGCATCATCAAGACTCTGCAGGAAAGAAGGACCCATTCTTCTAGTTGCTAGAATCTTGCCTGCAGATAGTCTTCAACTATCAGTGCCCTCGACAGATAACCTTTTACTGAGGAAAGCTACTTACTTACCTAAAGATCTTACACCTCCCTGAGTGCACCCTGTACCCAGTGACTGATGGGCAAGAGAAAGTAGAGGCTGTGAATCCTCAGACTCCTCATACAAACTCAGGAGAATTCTGAAGGGCCAACTTGGCTTTAGATTTCCTCGTAGAGTCAGCTAAACCCTTTTCTGGGGAAAATGGCCCACAAGTTTGAGGCAAAGCCATTTTGGAATTGTAAAACCTGTAAACAACTACCTTTAACAACAAAATGAGTATTTTGTGAATTTCTAACTTTTCAGTTTTTACTGATGTTCACAATACTAAGCTCTGCTGCAAAGTGTATCCTGTGGTAAACAACCCACAGTGTTTGTGCAAGGTTAAGGAACCAAAAGATTTATAAGCAAATAGTTGTAATAGTAGCATGTATATTCCATGAAGATCTAACTTTTCTATTTTTGTCAATGTAGTACAATTTCTTATATCTTCCTAACATTTGAGACACAAAAATAGAATCTAGGGCTGGAGAGATGGCTTAGCGGTTAAGGCGCCTCCCTGCTAAGCCTAAGAACCTGGCTCCAATCTTCAGGTCCCACGTTTAGCCAGATGTAAAGTGACGCAAGGGCGCAATGCTGCACTTGCTCACAAGGGGGCGCACAAATCTGGATTTCTTTCACAGCAGCAGAGAGACTGCTGGTGGGTCCATTCTCTGTCTCTGTTTCCCTCTCTGTCTGTCTCTATGTCTCTCTCCAAAAATAAATAAATAAATAAATCCATAAATAAAAAAATAAAGAAAGAATCTAAATATAGTTTATTTATATAATATCTTAAAAGTGATTATATGTTTCCTGGCATTTAAAAATTAATATTAAAAGAGTTCATAGTTTCAAATCTTTTGTGATCCCCAAATCTGACAGACTTTGCAATAAAACTACAGATCAACATAGACACACAAATGTCCAATAAGTTATTAGCAAAATGAATCCAACAGCAAGCAAATAACAAGACTTATACCCAAGACTAAATGGGATTCATCTCATGTAGGGAATGCAAGGCTGGCTAAACATTTGGAAAAACAAGCAGTGCAATCTATCAGAAGAAAACAACAAAACTTAACTATTCCTGGGATAGAGAGATGGCTTAGCGGCTAAGGCACCTGCCTGCTAAGCCTAAAATCGCTGGTTCCAATCTGCAGTGGTTCCAATCTCCAGGTCCCACATTTAGCCAGATGCAGTGACACAAGGGCGCAGTGCCACACTTGACCACAAGGGGGCGCACACATCTAGATTTCTTTCTCAGCAGCTGAGAGACTGCTGACACGCCCATCTCTGTCTCCCTCTTCCTCTCTCTCTCTCTCTCTCTCCAAAAATATATAAAAAATAATAAAAATAATAAAAAAAAAAACTTAACTATTCCTATTTTTTCTGGACCTTGAACATTTTGAAGAGAAGAATATTGATTATTTTTTTCAATGTTCTTCCTGTGGGTTCTGTTTAATCCTTTCCCTTCCCTTTGCTCTCCTGTTTCCTACCTCAGCTTCTAGAGTGTTGGAATTTCAGATGTGTACTACCATGACTGGATGTGCCTGGTGGTTTCTACTAATGATTTGTTATTTATTTAATTTTTAAAGAATAGCACAGAGAGCCAGGTGTGGTGGTGCACACCTTTAATCCCAGTACTCGGGAGGCAGAGGTAGGAAGATCGCCATGAGTTCAAGGCCACCCTGAGACTGAGACTACATAGTGATTTCCAGGTCAGCCTGAACTAGAGTGAGACCCTAACTTGAAAAACAAAAAAAAGAAGAAGAAGAAGAAGAAGAAGAAGAAGAATAGCACAGAGGATTGGTGCAGCAGTACTCCTCCTCTTAACCTTTTTTTTTTTTTTTTTTTTTTGGTTTTGAGGTAGGGTTTCACTCTAGTCCAGGCTAACCTGGAATTCACTCTGTATTCTTGTATTCTCAGGGTGGCCTCGAACTCATGGTGATCCTCCTACCTCTGCCTCCCAAGTGCTGGGATTAAAGGTGTGTGCTACCACGCCCGGCGTACCCCTCTTAATATTGTCAAGAGGTTCATGGTGTGGACGTATGTCATTACTGGTGATGGTACTATTGACTGTTAGGTAGTGCTTTGTCTGAAGGGTGTCTATACTATCACACAGCTCCTTTCACTTTATACATAATCCACATCTTGTGATACAAAATTTTTTTTTCTGGTTTTTCAAGGTAAGGTCTCACTCTAGTTCAGGCTGACCTGGAGTTCACTCTGTATTCTCAGGGTAGCCTTGAACTCACGACAATCCTCCCATAGCTTCTTTTTTTATTAGTTATGTATATAGTATATATACAGTCATGATGGTACCATCGTTAGCCTTCTCCTTGTCCTCCCTCCATGGGTAATGTGGGTTTTGTCTTAAGGGGGTAGCCATCAGTTATGCGGGAGAGGCAATGACTCTGTGCAGATGACACAAGGACAACATAGCAAAATAGCTGTATCTCAAGTATTAGACCACACTCATCATCTATTAATTATGCATGTGCATACTCTGACTCCCCGTGGTATGAAAATATCACAAAATAAAAAGGCTTAATCATACATTCTATTTATTTTTTTCCAGATAAATTTGCTGAATATGTAATTTGTTACAAAAAATATATTAAATGCATCATTATTTTTTTCTGGATTTTCATTGTTTATAAGAGTCCATGCTGTAGTTTTCTTTACAAATTCCTCCAAATAGCATTCTGTTCAATTCACCTGGCTACCCAAGGAAAACTGATCTTCAGAAATAACTGTTGAGCTTTCTTAACAAGACGCATGGCATAATCATTTGTCTTTGTGGCAGCACATTAACTAAGGGTTATGTTATTATCATGACACATAACTATGATGTACACAAACTATATTCATTTTTTCATATATATTTGTTTTTTCGAAGTAGGGTCTCATTCTAGCCCAGGCTGACCTAGAATTCACTATGTAGTCTCAGGTGGCCTAGAACTCATGGTGATCCTCCTACCTCTGCCTCCCCAGGGATGGGACTAAAGGCGTGCGCCACCACGTCCGGCTTTTTCTTATTTTTTTTTTTCAAAGATTTGATAGAGGAACAAAATAAATCAAAAAGTGTACTTAGATGATAAAAAGATTTCCAGGAAATATAATAACAGTAAGAGTCATAGCATCTAGAAATACATGGAATGATTTAGCAATGATGAAAATTATTTCTACTAGAATCTATGTATCACAAGGGTAGATACATCTCAAGTTCTTTGCAAACTGAATGGAACATTGTACTTGCTTAATATATACATGTTGAATAACTGAGTTTTAATAAATGTTACTATGTAGTTCCTTATTAATATTGCTACATTTAATCCCATGAATATCATGGAATGTATATATCATTTTCTCTTATATTCTTGAGTTTTGAAGTTTATTTTATTAGGGAAAATTTAAAACACATAGAAACACAATAGTATAATGACCACCTCATAGCCACTGTATTTATCTCAAGATGGCTTCAACAGGAGGAATTTCGTTTTGCTTCCAGTTCTAGGAGTTCTGAATTCCATGATTAAGGTTCTAGCATACCTGTGACTCTTTTTTCTTTCCTGGCTATCAGATGTTTATCAGTGGGCTATATCTTCACATGGTAGAGAATTAGTAAGAGGAAGTACACTCTCAGGTGTTTCTTTTTAAGTAAACACTATTTTCATCATCAGACCCCACCCTCATAGCCACAACCTATTTCCCAAAGGAAATTGGGACATCTAAAGTTCACTTCTAAATACTGTCATACTGGTGGTTAAGACTGCAATATATGGATTTGATGCAACACAAGCATATCATAATTGTCTATTATCTACCAGTAATACCTTACTGGTAGATTAACAAATGTCTAATGTATTTGCTGTGTTGAGTTTTTCCTTGAAAAAAGATATGTATAAAACATGCTTAAGTATTGATAAGAATTGAACAAGTAGTTCAAAGGATTCATGCATGATTCAAGGATGCATAAAAGGGCTTGAGGAGTGGCTCAATAAACAGCTTGTTGTAATGCATAAGCACCAGAACCCATGTAGATATGAACATGCTAGTGCTAGCATCTATAATCTTCACATACCCAGGGTAAAAATGGATATTGAGATAGCAGAATTACTCAGAAGTTTGTGGGCTAACTATGCTGGTGAACAGAACACTGAAAAATGAAAGATATTGCCTTGAAACAAGGTGGAAGGTATAAACCAGTATCTCAAGTTGTCTTCTGACCTTCACACATATATGGCATGAATATACTTACATTCACACACATGAATTCATATATACCCACATGCACACATACAACACAAACACACACACACAAAACAAAAAAATGTGTCAAGTATAATACTAATTATCTCTAAGATATGTTTTATGACAAAAATGACTCTGATACTTAATCTTAATTGACAACTCAATGGATTTAGACACATCTAGAAGATTAGTTAAGCATGCCCGTGAGGGTGCCTCTGGTAGCGTTTCCACAGATGATTAGATAATGTGAGCTCTGACTTAATGCATGGATTAGTCCCACAATGTGTGTATAATACATTACTAGAGGTGGTAAAGGGGAGATTTCTCAGTGGGTCAAGTGTTGCATGTAAGCAAGAGGACTACCAATCAGTTTCCCAAGCACACATAAAAGCGGAGTAGATTTGACAATGAGTCTATAATTGCACTGCTGAGGATGTGGAGGTTGGATCCCAGGGCAAAACTGGCTAGCTAACCTAGCTAAAATGGCCAGCTCTGGATTCAGCAAGAGACCTAGCCTCGGTAAAATAAACTGAAGAGATATCAATGAAGACACCTACATTGGCTGCTGGTCTCCACATGCACACATATGTACATATGCCTGTGCATACATGAGCCAGTACAAAAAAAACACACACACACACCCTACATACATACACTCAAAAAAGTTAGAAGGTGGAGCTTAATTGAAGGAAGTAGGTCATTGTCACTGGGGCGTATCCTGGAAGGTGAAGGATCTATCTTGCCTTGGTATTTTCTCGTATTCCCTTTATCCTCCACTTGCTGGAGGCAAGTAGGGCATATGAACACAGTATCACAAAAGTGAAGATTGTATTTCTATTCATTTGTCACCTAACCTTACCTGCTTTTTCACTTACTTTCCATTTATTTAATTAACCATGGGTCCTGATTGTTAATTCAACCTATAAGCTTTTCTATCATACAGCTTCTGGGGCAGCTTGCCTCCAAATATATTTGAAGAAAGAAAAATCCCAGAACACAGGCTCAGAAGAGCTGGTGCTATGGCATTAAAGTACCCAGTTTTATAGAAAAAAAATGAATTTAAACCATAATTATAAATATAACATTATCTTACCTCTGTGAGACACCCAAAGAAGCAAGTGTTTTATTTTTTGTACATTTTATAAATACATATGTTGTCTATAAATAAAATAACAAAGAAAAAATGCAAAGCTATGTTGTGGCCTGGAACCAATCTGCAACATTTTCTATTAGAAAATAAAATACTCTTTGCAATTCCCTTGAATTTTATATAAACAAGCTGAGAGAGCTTTCTTGCCACTGAGAGATTTATTTTTATCTTAAAATTTTTATTAGTTTTATTTGTTTTTGCTCCTTTGGTCTCCCAGTTCAACAGCTTACAAATGGCTTAGAATCCATACATTGAAATTGTTCTTTCCCCAAAATAAATCTGAACATTTGCAAGAAAAGAATGTACAATTTAAAGCCATTACTTTTGCTCTAAACTATTAACCCTCTAGATATATGCCAGAATTGCTCAGCTATTCAAACCTAAAGGCAGGCTCGGGAGTCTGTGGCCCGTGTTTTGAATTGACTATTTCCTCATGATGCACTGATCTAATAACTGCTGCTCAGGTCAAAAGAAAAGAAAGGACTCAAGAAGAAAGCGTGCATTGCAAATTTGTTCACTGGGTCTGCACAAATTTCACTGTAATATACTTTGTTGGACAGTGTTCCTGGCTAATACTTCTTGAGAAGACACTGTTGTAGAAACCAGTAAGGACTTTGCTATGAATGTTTACAAGTTTGGTAAAAGAAATGCAGATTATTAAGTTCACAAATCCAACAAATTGAGATATTCTTCAGTTTCATGTTAAATATTGTTTTCTTAGGTTTTGCTTGTACAACTATTCTGCAGGATATACAAGTGATTAAAGAAATTCTTTTGTAAATGAAATGAAGTAAAAGTTTCAGATACTTTCTCAAAAAGAATAGGTAACACTGAATTGTGAAATTTTTGGAAACTATAAGATAATGCATTTACCAAAATACAATGGGAATACATAATTTAGAAGAATCCTTATATTGCAGTAAAATGAAAGATAATGTACTGGGAGACAGTGATTACAGAGGATACATGGGTGGTATTTGCTATAACTTACAGGGAACAAAATAGGGAAAGGTGACTAGCAGCTCACAGAAGAGTCAGGTGACATCTGGATTCTTTTATCTTTTGTAGGAAAAATATACAGAACATTTTCCAAAGCAGTAGACACAGTCCACAGTACATTCTGGTGGAATTGGCTTGGTTAGGGGACATCCCCACTCCCATAGAGAGGAATTGCCAACAAAGACTGATGGGAGCAATGGGTTAAGACAGTCTCAGAATCTCTGCACTGTACTTCCAGTAACAGACATTCTCAACAAAAAAAAAAAAAAAAAAAAAAAAAAGATGGGACATCCAGACAGAAGAGGTGTGGCAGAGACATGGTAAGATGCAGAAAAGGTGTGGAGAAAAAAAAAATTTTTTTTTGAGGTAGTGTTTTGCTGTAACCTAGGCTGACTTGGAATTCACTATGTAATCTAATGGTGGCCTGGAACTCTCGGTGATAGTCTTACCTCTGCCTCCCAAGTGCTGGGATTAAAGGTATGTGACACCATGTCCTGTGAAAGCCACTGTTTTTTAAAAAAACTCTTCTGGGGCTGGAGAGATGGCTTAGCGGTTAAGGTGCCTGCCTGCCAAGCCTAAGAACGCTGGTTCCAAACTCCAGCTGTTCCAATCTCCAGGTCCCACGTTTAGCCAGATGCAAAGTGATACAAGGGTGCAATGCCCCACTTGCCCACAAGAGGGCGCTCACATCTGGATTTTGTTCACAGCAGCTAAGAGACTGCTGGCGCGCCCATCTCTATCTGTCTCCCTCTCCCTCTCTGTCTGTCTGTTTCTCATTCTGTGTCTCTCTCCAAAAAAAATAAATAAAATAATAACAAAAACTTAAAAAAAAAAAAAAAAAAAAAAAAACTTCTGGATTGGGCTAGACAGTTTCAGCCCATCTGAACAGCACTTTCTGAAACTACAACATAAAGCCTGGCCAGCAGAATACTACTGTAGTTTGAGAAATGATCTTTGAGTTAGAACTATGCAGAATTGAGTGTGGAGGAAATCTAGTCAAAACTAGAGTTTCCTGGGAAACTTACACACAGGTTCTAAGCAGCACATGAGCTTTGGGAAGGACTGCAAAGGGGCAGGACCAACATTTCCAATCCAACCCATGTAGACAGAACGTACCTCACATAGGGCTGTGCAGGCCCAGTACTAACAAATGGTGTCCTGAAGCATTTCTTAGGACTATCACTAACATGGTTTGTCCAAGGTCCCAAGAGAAGTGAGGCATCGGGAGACCAGGAGAGAATTCTAAGATACTCAAGATTTAAGTCTGAAAACAGGGCAGACTGTGTCCATGCTTTATCTCCACACCAGAGCTTCTCACCTTTCCCATACATTCCTTCTTTATTCAATGTACAATATCTGTTTAGTAAGCCACCATTGTCCTCTTCTATACTTCTTTATATTAAGTTTTTGATGCTTATTATTTCCCTTTACATTTTCAGTTACATAAGATTTCCCATAGAACATAGGTTGTCCATATGTGTGGTCTCTGTGCCTCAGTCCCATGAACTTATTTTATTATTCACCTTTACCTCTTTTCATTCCATCTTTAACA
The DNA here is from genome assembly GCA_036365145.1 of Orientallactaga sibirica. NCBI lineage: Eukaryota > Metazoa > Chordata > Mammalia > Rodentia > Dipodidae > Orientallactaga > Orientallactaga sibirica. The sequence continues at coordinate 26,480,507 of JAEOAD010000011.1, forward strand.
AAAGCTGTCTTATCTCTTCCTCTGTCATTCCAATACTAATTAGTAATCTTGCTCTGCTTTATACCCATCCCCCCTCATTTACTCATAGCTGCAGTAACAATTAGCACATACACAAAACTATCTGTATGCCTTTAATTCCAAAAAATGACTGGTGCTCAAGGGGTGCTTGATTTTGTTTCATTATCACTGTATTTTTATAGTGAATCTACCCTTAGGTAGTGATTGCTTTTATAGTCAATATTCTAATTACATGGGAGTGCTAGAGATGAAGTTTGGTTCACCAAAATCCCGTCAAGTAGAGAAAATCAGTATCTCAACACTCCTACAACCTAGTTCATATTTAGCATTGTAAATATTTCCCCTGAAAGAATATGGGAAAATTTTTAAAAATTCAACTAATCACCTAAACTGAGATGTGCAAGTCTCAATACAAAAACACATGAAACATGACAAGTCACTACAACATGATTCCTCTAAAAAGTTACTAATCACAAATTAATGGTGAATTAGATGAAATCCCAGATAAAGAATGATTATATGTCCAAAAAAATCAAGGAGGACACAAGTAAACTGCTAAATGAACCCTAGGAGTTTATAAACAGCTAAGTGAAATAAGAAAGTCAATATAGGATAACAAAGAGGAATTCAATAAAGCCATAGAAATACTAAAGAAAAATCAAATGTAAAAGATCTGTGGAAAGTTTCAACAATGATAAGGCCAAGGAGACACCAGAATATCAGGGCTTGAAGACAAGGCAGAGGAATTAGAACATGTAGGCAATGACAAAAATGTTAAGGAAAAAAAAAATATGATTGATACTTGGAAGATTTATGGGAACATTATGAAAAGGCAAAATTGAGAGCATATCAAAAGGAAGATTTTATTCCAAAAGCATAGAAAATATTTTAAATTAAATCATAACATAAAATTTCCCCAAACTAGGCAAAAACATGCTCAGCTAGGAATAGGAGGATTTTAGGACACCAAACAAACCATACTATCAAAGAAATTTCCCACATTATATTATAAAAAAAAAAAAAAAAAAAAAAAAAAACTAGGGGTGGAGAAATGGCTAAGTGATTAAGACACTTGCTTCCAAAGCCCAAGGAACCCAGGTTCATATTCCCAGTACACATGTAAAGTCAGATGAACAAGATGTTGCATGCACATGGAGTTCATTTGCAGTGGCTGTGGCTAGAAGTCCTGGTGTGCCCATTTCTCTCTCTTCTTTCTCTCTCAAATGGAGGAATAAATGAATAATAAATTATTAAATAAATAATTATTATTAAATATGCAAACAAAGAAAGTATATTGAAAGCAGCTAGACAGAAACACCAAGTCACATATAAAGGCAGGCTTACTGGAATAATAACAGATCTCACAACACAAAGTATAAAAGTCACAAAGGACTGAAATGATGTGTTGACAAATTTGAACTGCCAAACACAGCTACTATGCCCAGCAAAAATTTCATAAATGATGGAGAAAGAAAAAAAAAAACTTTACAAGATAAATATAGGCTAAAAGAAATCATGACTACAGGGATGGAGAGATGGCTTAGCAGTTATGGCATGTGCCTGCAAAGCCAGAAGACCTCGGTTCAATTCCCCAGGACCCACATAAACCACATGTACAAAGGGTGCATGCGTCTGGAGTTCCTTTGCAGAGGCTGGAGGCCTTAGCACACCCATTCTCTCTCTCTCTGTCTGCCTCTTTCCCCCTCTTGCTCTCTCAAATAAATTAATTAAATATTAAAAAAAAGAAAACATGACTACAAAGTCAGCTCTATTAGAAGACACTTAAAGGAATTCTTTGGACATAAGAGAATTTTAAAAATTCCATAAGGTTATCAGCATGAATGAACCATATCAGAAAGCAGTATAGCAAAAGATGAAATGACAAAAAAACAAAACACTACCAAATCTGCAAAATGACAGAAATATACTTTTTAATAATAACTAAATATTAATTATATCAATTCCTCAATTAAAACATAATCCATCTGTTTCCTCCAAAAGACTTTCCTTACCATCAATAGTACCTTAGGGTAATGGGATGGAAAAAGATGTTCTAATCAAGAGGACATAGAAAACATGGAGGTATTGTTCTAATATCTGACAAAATAGACATCAAACCCACACTAATTGGAAGATGACGTTCACTTCATACTAATTAAAGGAACACTCCATGAAAACAGCACTGCAATTCTAAGTGTATATGCAACAAACACGGATACATCCAGTTTTATAAAACACATACTATAAAAAAAAAAATCACAGACAAACTGTAACACAATAATAGCAATGATAGCAAGGCTCTCCTTTCATCAATTAGTAGATCATCTTCATATATAATACAATCCCCATCAAAATATGTTATTCTTACAGAAATAGAAAAACATCTTAAAATTCATTTGGAATTTTAAAAGATCTTCTATAGCCAACACAATTTTAGCAAGATAATAATAAAATTGGGCTGGAGAGATGGCTTAGCGGTTAAGGAGCCTACCTCCTAAGCCTAAGAACGCTGGTTCCAATCTCCAGGTCCCACATTTAGCCAGTTGCAAAGTGACACAAGGGCACAAGGCCGCACTTGACCACAAGGGGGTGCACGCATCTGGATTTCGTTCACAGCAGCTCAGAGGCTGCTGGCAGGCCCATTTCTATCTGCCTTCCTTTCCCTCTCTCTTTGTCTCTCTCTCTCAAAAAAAAAATAATAATAATAATAAAATTAATAAGACTGAAGGTAGTATGGTATTTTATTTTAAAGTATATTACAAAGCCATAGTAAGAAAACAAACTACATTATGGCACTGGCACAAAAGCATACAAGGATATTAACTGAACAAAGTACAAGATCTAAATATATACTCATATACATTAAAAAAATCTAATTTCTGGCAAAAGTGCCAAGAATTGCTCACTGGAGAAAAAAAAAAAAATGTCTCTTTTTTTATGAATGGTGCTGAGACGAGTGAAACTAGATCTACATGCTCTCATGTCACCCCAAATTCAACTCCAAATGGACCAAAGACTTTAACATAAGACTTCAAATTTGCAACTGTATCAAGGAAAAACAGAGAAAACACTTTAAGAAAAAGTCATAAGCAAGGATTTTCTCAAGTGGTTTCCAATTGCTCAGGAAATAATGCTAAGAATTGGCAAAAGGGGTTACATGAAGTTAAAATCTTTCTATATGGCAAAGCAAACAGTTAATAAAGAGAGAGAAAGGAAGAAAATATTTGTTAGCTATATATTTGACAGGATATTAACATCTAGAACATACAAACTATCCACAAAGCAACAAGTATGCAAGCAAGCTAGTCAATAAATGAGCCAATGAACAGATAGTTGTCAAAACATGAAACAAATTGCCAATAAACACATTTACAAAGCTCTATTTCACCAGCCATTAGAGACACACAGATCAAAACTACTCAAATTCCATCTTACAGTCATTGTAGTAATCACCTTTACATTACTGGGACAAAATGCCCAGCCAATAGCAGCTAATGGGAGAACAGGTTATTTTGGCTTAATGTCTCCAAGCGAAGCTTCATGGCGGCAGCGAAATGATCATAGAGCAGAGGCTGGACATCACCTCTGCCACAGCAGTTGGCAGAAAGCAGCAAGACTGAGCTGAGCTCTGACAATAGGGAGCCAGCTCTAACACCCCAAAGATAGCACTCAGCAATTCATTTTCTCCAGCAAGGCACCACATCTGAATTGTCAACAGCTGAGGACCAAGTATTCAAACCACATTAGTCTATAATGGACATCTGATTCAAAGAACCACAATCATTAAGAAAACTAATAACAACAAATGCTACTGAGAATGTAGACAAAAGGACATCTTTTTCATACTGCTGGTAGGAATGAAAGCTAGTCAGCCACTATGGAAATCTATACGGAATATTCTCAAAAATTAAAAATAAATCTATGATATGATACAGCTATACCATTTCTGTGCATTTACCCAGTAGACTCCAAGTCAACATATCAGAGATATTTGTGTAATAATGTTTATTGCTGCAATATGCACAATGCTAAGTTATGAAACAAACCTAAGTATTTGAAGAGAATATGAAAATGTGCTGTATATACACAATGGATTTTTTTCAGCCATAAAGAAAAATGAAGTTATGCCATTTGGAGGAAAATGGATGCAACTAGAGATAAAATTAAGTCAGTTTGAAAAGATCAAATTATTGTAGACTCGTTTGTGATTTCAACATTTTATATACTCACATTAAATCATGTATATCTATATAAAATGAAAATAGAAGTAAATCTATCTAGTGCAGGAGAGTGGACAAGTGGGAGGAAAGAGGAGTGAAAAAATTAAAGGTAAAAGGGCTATGGGGGAATATGCTCAATGTACAATATATATCAACTTTATCTTCTTCTAATCAAATTGCTTACCTCCAGTTGTGCCTTGTAGTCCAGGAAAGATTTTATAAACTTCCAAACTTAGAAGGTTAATTCTTTTAAACTTTGCACACTTATATAAGTTTAGTGATATGACATCTTAAAAAAATCAGGAAATAAAACACAATATTGTGATACCATTTCTTCACTACTGAAGCATTTTATCTACTCTGCAATGCCATTCATTCTATAGGCTATACACTAGCTGCATTAACTGCCACCTTTGTTGCATATTATAATATGCTTAAATTCAAGAAGAGGAGAACTTGATTATCTTAGTTCAGGAATAAAAATTGTGGCTGTTGCCAGGCGTGGTGGTGCACAACTTTAAACCCCAGCACTCAGGAGGCAGAGGTATGAGGATCATTATGAGTTTGAGGCCAGCCTGGGACCACAGAGTTAGTTACAGGTTAGCATGGACTAGAATGAGACACTACCTAGAAAAAAACAAAAACAAAAACAAAAAATAAAAATTTTGGGTATTCTGTGTTTAGCATTTTCAATAAAGTTCTGTCATATTAGCAACAATATATAACCTAAAAAAAGGTTGTCAACTTTATTAGGTTCATCCTCTACTTTTGAAAACAAATATTTCAAAAAACCAACTTGTGGTGCTGAAATCACATCTATAAATATTAAAGCTTACATGCATGAAATAGAAGATGTCAACATTCCCCCATATCAGCCCTGAATTCATGGAACCAATGAATACTGGCAGGACCAGCCCTCAGTTGTTCCATACATGAAATGCACTGGTGACACCTGTCATGGGTGGCCTTGACATCAGTGACATTTTTTTTTCAGACTCTCTTGAACAACTTCTAAGCAAACTAAGCTTACTTCCCCTTAATTTTCATGGTAATCCAGTATTTACTGATTGCAGAAACAGACTTGTTTGTGATGTGTCTTTTGTTTATATTTTCACATATAACTTCTGACAAAATCTTAAAAACCTTGTGTGGGATGGGCCAGAGTCTGATGCACTTGGCCACCTCAGAGGTTGAAGCATTGCTATCTCTGCTCATAAAAGGCTAGTGACACATTCCAGTTTCTGTTTCCCAAAAACCACCTAAAAAGTGCTTTTTGGAAAACAGCATTGCCCCAGAGAGAGCCCCACCAGTTTGTAGGAGACACAAACAAGAGCAGCAGCAAAGAGGAGCACATGCCCGAGCCACTCTGTTGATGCCATCTCAGTTTAAATCTTACTTTTAATTTTTATATTATTATTGTATTATTTTATTATTTATTTATTTTATTATTTATTTATTTATTTATTTATTTATTTATTTATTTATTTATTTTTGGTTTTTCAAGGTAGTTCTCTCACTCTAGCTCAGGCTGGCCTAGAATTCACTATGTAGTCTTGAACTCACAGCAATCCTTCTACCTCTGCCTCCCAAATGTTGGGATTAAAGATGTGCGCCACCACACTGGGCTTCTACTTTTATTTTTGTCTTCAGATAATTCCCTTGGGCATTTTTCGTTCTGTCCATCTGGTTTGTGTTCATCATTTGTAAGATGGAAGAAACTATACCGAATAATTAAAACTGTTTGGGGGATTGAATGAGACATAGAATGTGGCATAAAGTGAGAGTTCGGAAAGATTGGTCATTCACAGTATTGTATTTCATTGTGGCATGATTATTTTTTTCCCTCTGATGCAAATCATCCTTCTAGTATAGCCAGTGGAAGACATTAGTTGTGAAGTATCTGAACATAAGAGCTGGGATGGAATTCCTACTTGTATATTTTCTATTGCTGCATTTTTTTTTTCCTTTCTGCTACCTTTGCTTGAGCACTTGCCATTCCCAGTAATAATAACCTGGTGAGAATCTTCTCACTAACTACTTTTGCACCTAAACGGAGCGCCCAAAAGGGAGATACTAAAATGAAAGTAGGGAAAGCAGGGGAAGGAACTGTCTTTATTTTTTGTCCTGTTTCCCTACTTCACCTACATCAAAGAAACAAGCAAACAGGAAGAGAATTTGAAACACGAATGAGACAATATATAGGAATGCACTGTTGGTTGTAGACTATTAGGTGGGGACTAAATATAAGAATACTTCTTTTCTTGTAATTTATTAACAGTGTCTTTAGTCACACAGCTATTAAAAATCCAACCAGGAAATACACTGAATCTTGGTATTGTCTTTTATAAAGAAACAGTGGAGAAATAAGACAAGACGTTGACTAAAAAGAACTTAGAAAGCTTCCTTTCAAACCCATCTCTCTGGAAAAAAAGGGGGGGCAGGGAGGAGGCTCCAGGAGATGAAGAGCTGGCTGGGAAATGGTGACATCACATTAGGTATGAGGAGCAGAGGTAACCAATTAGAGGGTCAGCTTTATAAGGGCTGCAAAAGTCTTCTTGAATAGGGGACTGCATTGATTGATGTGGGCTGTAATGGAAGCTCAGATAATGAAATAAAACCAACATTTAAGAATTTCAGGCTGAGAACTCATTGCCATAGCAACCCTCTCAGAAGGAAACTTGTGTAATAAAATAAGATTCACTTGACTACGCCTTAAAATGAAAACCTACGCAAGAGTGAGACAAACACAGAATTCCAACACTTTCTGCTGCAATGCCTGGAGTTAGCGTTGAAGGTTCAGGTCTATCTTCTTTCACACTAAAAACTATTCTTCTCACTAGGTGTGGCAGCACACACCTTTAATCCCAGCACTGGGGAGGCAGGGATAGGAGGATTGCTGTGAGTTCAAGGCCACCATGAGACTACATAGTGAACTCCAGGTCAGCCTGGGCTAGAGTGAGACCCTACCTCAAAAAAAAAAAAATAACAAACAAACAAACAAACAAACAAACACAAAACTATTCCTTCCCAAGATCATGGGCAAGGCAACATCTAGCCCTGAGGAATCTATTGGTTGCTCCTGCCAATAAAAATTTCTCATTTTTGTTGTGCCTAACAAATTATCTACAGTAACACTCAGGGAAATTATATCTGTATATATTATCATAACACCTCAATTGCAGTTTCCCTATAATCACAAAGATACCACACTAAGCCATATTTCAGTTATTAGCTATACCTTATGGGGATTCAACATTATGTAAAATTAGCTTATATTCAGATTATTATCCTTCCATTCTCTTAAGAAAACATCTATTTTCTTATTACATGTTGTCACTCAATAGTGTAAACTGAGTGCACAGTATTACATCACCTAATATCATAAATGTGGCTGCATGCCTTTTCACGAATGCTGAGGGGAGAAATCACTAAGGTCCTTCTGGGATTGAACAGATTATGTTCTTGAGAACAAGCCTGATGGTAGAAACATTTGCCATGGAATAATTCAAGATGACACTAAAATAGAGTCCAGGAATGACTTGGAAACAATTCCTATAGAATATTTCTAAGTTTAAAAACTTAAAGGCAGAATGATATATAAGGCAATATTTACTCTGTCTTCTACATCAGCATTTGGTGGTAACGGATACAATATAATTATTTCTTTTATTTACAATCACTTGCCTAGTTGGAATTTTCCCCTTCTTTTTCCTTTACTATTGCATTCATCTAACTTACCCCTGAGGTACTCTCCAAAAATTTCTCAAAATGATAATGAAAGCTGTAAGAATCAATATGGAGTCACTTGTGTCAATCCTAACAAAGAACAAATGAAGTCTGCAGATTACAAGGTAAGGATGCTCATGCACAGTGTTTGGTTGTAACCTCACAGCAGACAGGTAGGACCACATTTTATGAGGGCTACCCCAACCTTACACTGAAAGGACTTCTGCAGTTACCTCTGCCTAGAAATTATTTATTCTATATTGGACTAACATCTTTGTAATTAATATTTTGGTCGAGTTTTACCATCTGAGAGTAGGAAATATTCCTCATTTTGTCTTTAAAAAGGTTTCCACATCACAACCTCCTTGAATGTGTTTATCATTTACTATTACATAGGTATCAACACTCCTACATATAGTTCATATATATTGAACTCCTACATATAGTTGATTTTTGTATAATTTCCTTTTCATTGTTCTTTAGGTTGATAATACATAACGTCCCCATGTACGCTTTAGGCAGTACATAGTCAAAAGGATATTGTGTATTGTATAGTTTTAATTTTCTCAGGACATGGTATTATTCCAAAATCAAAGTAATTCAGCAGCTTGATTGCACTAGACTGGTGATTCCTTGCCCATATATGCACTAAAATAATGTGATTCTAAGACATGTTTTATTCTATGTTTAACATTCACAAGTTTTTATGGAAAAATACACTCATATAAGTTTTATTTTATCATTTGTCCTGTTCCAATAGCCAAGTTTTTAGTTTTGTTTTTGGTGCATACATGCATGCATATACTGTGTGTGTGTGTGTGTGTGTGTGTGTGTGTGTGTGTGTGTGCAGAGTATGTATGGTGTGGTATGGTGTGTGAGGCAATGTGTATATGACATATGGTGCACATCTAGAGGCCATAACAAAGTGTTAGATGTTCTCCTCCATCACACATTTGCCTATTTTCTTGAGTTGGACAATCTTCCTCAACTGTAGCTGCCATTTTAGGTCAGCCATCCTCAGGGATTCTCCAGTCTACATGCAATGCAGGACTGACTGATGTGTGTGTTTATCCCTACCTTCCCATGTCCACACCCACCTTTTGACCTGGGCACTGGGGAACTGAATTCAGTTTGTCTCAGGGCCTCTCTGGCACTCGTGTTTAAGCAGTAGGCTCTCTTATACATTGAGCCATCTCCACAGCCCTAAGTCCTAGTATTTTTTTTTAACAAATCATCCCCTTTATGGATTTTACCTTGATCAGAAGCAAGAATCTCAATGTTATAAAGACTATATGCAAAAATTAACTTCCATATACTTAAATTTTACCCAGTTTAAACTCATATTTGGAAAAAAACTTCATGAGAAGTATATTTGGAGTTATATTGGAAGAAATAAGAAACAAACCAAGTAGGTCTAAGAAGCATCATTTAAAACCCTTTATGGTTAGGATAAAGGGACAATCTTTATTATAACCCTAAACTTAACTATTCTCTGGCATCAATATGTTTCCATTGGAAGACCTCTCATACAAAGGGAGTGCACACTGTAACATGAATCATTTGATTATCTCTCTTGTAGTATGTACCTGATGGACTGAGCACACATAGTGGTATGTAGTGGGAGAAAATGTCACCTCAAAGAATGTATACAGGAGAGAAATGTAAAGAATTTTCTTCTTTAAATTAAAAAAAATATGCTTTTTATAGTGGATATTTTAATCCACAACATATCCAATGATCTAAATCACTACCTTAATACTAGATAACTATAAATATAACATTTCCCTTCCACTTGTTTAAAAATAATCTCCTTAAAAAAAACTAGAATGTAAGCTAACTTAATTTGTTGTGTACTCTATAGTTGGTTTCTGGAAACCTCCCTTTAGATTCTCTTCCAGCTTTCCTCTTTCCCCAATCTCAGGTTGTAAATAAAATTATGACCATCATGAGTTACTTGTTAAGTATGAAATTTCAGCAATTGTGGGAAGATATTTTAAAAGTGATAAGATAAATGCATAACACCCTTAAACCTTGCAGTCATCATCATGGCTTGAGACAATCATTATATTTTACATGCCTTAGATATGCAATATTTTATTGGCACTAACTGTGTGTGTATGTGTGTGTTTACCTGTAGCAGAATATCAAGAATCCATTCACTTAGTAAAATTTTTTGAAAATACAGATTGGGACCCTCCCCACCTGCAAGGGGACCAAAAATAAGTCAAATATTTGTCCAAGAATAAGTTCAGTAGTTAACTGTTTTTTTTTTTTTTTTTTTTTTTTTTTGCTCAAATTAAACCAAAGATTTTAGGATCCTAGTGGATCCTATGCTATCCTGTGAGCTGTGCAGAAATGAATTTGCAATGTTATCCATTATATTATTAATGATTAGGAATAACATGATATTTACCAGCAAATGTTAACAATAGATATAATTCCTTAAATATGACATGCTAATGTGAATATACCTCACAATAATTAATTCTGATGTATGATCAGTAAATAACATAGCAAATGTCAATAAGTCTGGTGTTCAGATTATTAATAATAAGTGTTATATTAATTAAAAGGATACATTTCTAGGTTGCCAAGTAATAATGTGTAAAAACGACTTATACTAAAATATCAAAAATTTCAGTTTTACAGAGAATTACAATGTCCTGTCATTTATTGTCTCAATGAATACTTGTAAGAGACTCAAGAGTTGGACAGGTGTCCGATAAGAGTAGCAATTCACTAATTGTATCTGGAAACTGAGGCTACAAATTGTTTACATTATTTTTCTGAGGTCCCAAAGTAATAGCTGATAAAACAAACATTAAACCTCTGTGGTATATGAATGACAAGTAATTTGCTTTGACATAAATAAGCTGAAGTTGAATTTGTTTACTATCTAGCTAACCATGCTAATCAGAGCAATGAGGCCAACTCATATCCTGTGGTAAGTCTATACAGTACAGCCTATAGTACATAAAATGTGACTTAGGGTGGAAAGATGGCTTAGCAGTTAAGACACTTGCCTGCAATGCCTAATGACCTGAATTTGATTCTCTGGTGCCCATGTAAAGACAGATGCACAAAATGGCACATGCATATGGAGTTAGTTTGCAACAGCTGGAGGCCCTGGTATGCCTATTCTCTCATCTGGGTCTCTTCTATCTCTTTCTGCTTGCAAATAATAAATAGGTAAATACTTTTAAATGTAATGAGTTAGAATTGCTCATGTCAGAAGTTTCCATTCCCCCTGGAAATAATCACAATTTCATGACTTTAGCATAATTCTTTGTTTAGTGGTGGTAAAGAACATAATAGATGTCATAGGTAGAAAGACTCATTTTTCTCCTACATAAATAAAAAAAGCAAAAGAAAAGGAGAGGATGGAGGAACTAAAGGAGGAAGACAGGAGGGAGGGAAGAATACAGGAAGGCGAAAATTGTTTTATGAATTAGGGGCAAGGAAATTGATGGCAACACCAGTCAACCATGTAAGAACATGGCACTGATTTAATTAGATATTTCACCTCATATTAAAGAGATATTTTCCTTCTTCATTTGTATGTCCCAATATTAAAATAAATTCATCTCACTATCTCCTGATAATTTTACTGAATTAACATATCATTATTCCTACACAATCATCATCAACCATATTATGCTCAATCTAGACCTGATTCTAGTCTTTTAGTATACAGCTTTGACAAGAATCATGTAAAGACCAATATGCTATAAAACAGGCTTGCAAATAAAGTTTTCTTATTTCAAACAAAATCACTATGTTACAATGCAAAAAGGCTCTTGACAATTACAGTTGTGCTTAAAGTACAACAATCTGGGGCTTTCAAAGGTATGTAATTCTCAATGTTTATCCTTGCAAAAAGTTAAACTACCATTTGTGTGATCTCCCAAGCAGGGAGCCTCTAGTCAGCCTGCTTAGACTTCAAGTGTAACTTTTCCTGACCCTTCAGTTAGGTTATAATCTATGTGGGGAAAAAAAAAATGAAATCTTAGATTCTGGCTAAATTAACTTAGCGGAGAGAAAATTAACTTACTATTGGGTATTTACAATCAATTACTCTCACAGTTTTATTTTCATGGTGTAATTTAGTTGTAATAAATTTAGGACATGGTGTAAAAGAAAAACAGGTGGATAAATATCTCCAAATCCCTCCTTCATCTCAGCCTTCTGTTGAGAAAGTAGATTAGATCCACATTTTCTGAATTTCTCTGCCTAAACTGATAAGATTTAAAAGGGATATGTCCTAGACAGCTTAAAGATTACTGGTTTAGAAATAGTACAGGGAATCTAAATAATAACAATGTTCAGGTAAATCATACATGGAATAAATTTTTGCAAGTGAGTTATTTGTGAAGCTACATATATAAGAAATGTATAATTTTGTAATTAATCCAACATTGGCTATTTTTCTCGTGTAAAGTCTGAAAAAGAATGCGATGTAAGAAACACACAAGTACTCACAACGGATCTGATGTTATTTTCTTTCACCAGTTTCAGAGATGATTGATAGCAACTTGCAAGGTCTTCCTTGTGGGAGCCATTAATATGGCCTCTGGCAATTGGCCCTACCGTGTGGATGACATCTGTAAACACAGAAGGAAGGAGAAATAGGATAAGCAAAATATTTTTCATTTTTCACATAATTGGCACTTTATTTGTTTTAGGTATTTGGTTTGGTGCATGGAGACAAGTAAGCTGAGGAATAGTGGTGATGCAAATACTTCTTTGGTAAAAGATTTCAGATAGCATAGCCTCTTTAGGCAGGCCCCTTCAGAAGAAGGTAATGGCCCAAATTCCCTACTGGCATTCCATAGTTATTGATCATATCCAAGTGAGACAGAACGAAGCACGAGATGTGCATACCTGACACCCTGGCAGAAGACAAAACTTTGGTGGGGCATAAAATGAGAAATAATTGCCTATAAAATGAGCATCAGTATTGACATGGGATGAAAGTACCGATGTGAGCCATAAATTCTCTTGTAAACATGACAAGTTCAGGTATTATTCACCATAAATAGATGTGATTTTCTGCAAAAAAAAAGAATACCCCCAAGAGAAATTTCCACAATCATAATTATCCTGAAGTGAATGAGTTCAAAATATTGCAAGCAATTAAATTATACAATACTCAAAAGCATAAGGTGTCCTAGGAGTAATAGTATATAAACATTGTAATTGGTTGGTAATAACCTGTTTTTAATATATTAAAACTCTTACAAAGTAAAATAGTTTTCAACATGTTTATATTTGAAAACACGGAATTTAATTTTTTGCATATAAATTCAACTATTATGATATTTTAAATTTTTCTACACATACATGAAACTTTGGAAGGGGCACTTAGGATTAAACTCAGAGTCTTGTGTGTGACAGGTATACATGTTACCACTTGATCTAAACCTCCAGTTCCCATATTCTTAAATTTTTAAATTCTGCAACATAACAGAATAAAATTATCCTCATTTTAAAGTCAAAGATTAGAACTAAAATTTTAATTCTGATTACTTAAAATGCCTTGTAATTTCTGCTTCCTATTTTTATATGTAAATTGGGTAATTATGACATTTCACTGATATAAGTTATAAGAACTAATCATCTTTGATTAAAGACAAAATCTTTGTATTATTGGAATATTATAGTAAAATGAAAGTATTTGCCTTGACTAATCAGTACCACATAATTTAAACAAGAACAAAAATAAAAATGCTTTGCAAAAAGGAGAACATAGCATACTTAAAATTATACATGTTTAAAATGTAGCCCACAAATCACTAAAGGGTAATATATATATATATATATATATGGCCAGTTGCCTGTTAAATGGAGTAAATAGTATTTGAAAATTCGAGAAAAACCCCAAAGCATTGGTTTCAATAATTAATTCTGAAACAATATTTAAACTCTTGCCAGTTAATATGAAAGATGATATCATAAGATCAAAGTAGGCAGAAAACCTTTACTATTGAGTTCATGCAGTTGTTATGCACAGGTGGTCCTGGTTCTCATTGTAATCGGAACTGCTAGAACACAGCAAAGTGGGTAAAGCACAGTTTGATATAATTTATGTAATAAGAGTTCTATCTCCTATGTAAGAAATGTTCATAGGAAGCTGATCTGCTATTTTCTAGTTTTAAATGAATGCTAGGATACATGAGGAAGGGAGATTCTGCATTAGGTAACCTCTGTTGGAGACTTGTCAAAGTCTTTAATGAAAAGAAACAAGGGGAAGCTGAGAAGAAACATCATAGGATTCTATATGGGAGCCAACCCACAGTGGGGCACTGGGGAGAAGGTTCAGAGAGTAAAGTGCTTGCCACAAGAGCAGGAAGATCTGAGGTTGATCCCCAGCCCACATGTCAGATGCTCGGCATAGGGGCATATGACTATAACCACCGCACAGAGGAAGTAGAAACAAAGAATCCCTAGGGCTCATTGGCCAGCTAGTCTATATAAACTAGTGAGCTCTGGGCTCAGCAAGAGACTCTGTCTGAAAGAAAAAGGTGAAGAGTAACTAAAGAAGACATGTGCCTGGGCCTCTGGCCCCCACACATACATGCATAAATGTGCATGCACACCCACAAACACATACATGTGCCCACACACGTATGAACATGCAAACACACATGCATACCACACATGCACACCACACGCACACACCACACCCACACAACTATGCAGTAAATAAGTAAAAACATAATGTAAATAACCCCACAGTGAGTGTAGTCATGTGTGAGTTTAAAGATCAACTTAAATTTAGGAATCATTAGGTGAAATGAAGCCACATCTTCTGTTTGACTAGTTTAGGTCTTCTCTGGGCCTTCAGTATTCCTGACTGACTTGTAAGTCTGTATAAAGGAGGGTACATGGGCTGGAGAGATGGATTAGCGGTTAAGGTGCCTGCCTCCTAAGCCTAAGAACGCCGGTTCCAAGCGCCAGGTCCCATGTTTAGCCAGATGCAAAGTGACGCAAGGGCGCAATGCCACACTTGGCCACAAGGGGGCGCACACATCTGGATTTCGTTCACAACAGCTGAGACTGCTGGCGTGCCCATTCTCTGTCTCCTTCTCCTTCTCTGTCTCTCTCTCTGTGTCTCTCTCCAAAAATAAATAAAAATAATAATAATTTTTTTTTTTTTAAAGAGGGTACAGGATGCTCTGTTCACTTCACATATTTGCCTCTTGGGTACTGTATTATACATTGTACCTCACAGGACCAAGATCTCACAAATTAATCCCTGGGAAATGTCATTCTAAGGCTATTTTTATACTCTGATTCTCATTGCTAAAGTTATAGCCTGCTTTCTCCACCTTCCCTGTCATCCCTATACATTGAACACAAAGAAGCAACAGGGTGTGCCCATGATCTCCCTTGTGTCCTGCATGGAGAAGATAAAGAATAAGCGCTTCTTAGTTGAGGTCATGAAAGGTGTGCTCCCGATTCAAAGAAGGAAAGGCTGAAATGCATTAGTGGGAAGGAGTGTGGTGGAGAGGAGTATGTAAGGGTGGCACCACTGGCAATCATAAAAGCTCCCTCCTGTTTTCTTTAGCTGTCACTGTCTACATAACTTAAACGGAATTTATGAAAAATTATTCCCTGTGTTTCTTCAGTTCTCTATTTCATTTAATAGTCTGAGGACAGATGGCCCATAAATGAGCCTTCTCAATATCAAAATATTGATCACTGTATTTTATGCTTTACATTAAATTTACAGCATCCAAGATTAACTATTATTATTGACCAATGCAATAGTCTCCCAGATCCACAAAGCTAGAGGTGAATCAATGCGAGCCTAGAAGGAAAATTTCTTTCATTATTTTAATTGTTCTTGATACAGCAAAGTAAGGATTACACTATGTCCTCCCTTTTCTGTGATAAATTTCGGTCTGTTTCTAGTTTCATCTCCACTTCTGAGGGGACTAGCACCCAGAGAAGTCATTATTTTATTGGGTATTGATTTATTATTTGTTGATTTCTAAATTGGTTTCCTCATCTATAAAACAGCTGCTTATGTAATCACATCATCTCTCCTTACTGTATATCATCATTATTATTTATTCTATTTAATTTTTTTAATTTATTCATATGTGTGGAAATGGGTATGTCAGGGTATCATGCCACTATATATGAACACCAAACAATGTGCCACTTTCCATGTCTTGCTTTATGTGGATACTGGTGAATTGAATCCCTGCAAATAGGCTTTACAAGCAAGTGTCTTTAACCACTGAACAATCTCCTCATCCACAGTATTTAACCTCTTAATGGCAACAGAGGTAATACAGGATATCTGGGCACTTATTAAATGAAAAAAATAACTTTGACTATATTTAGTGATTTAAAGAGTCTTTGAATATAAGGATTTTTTTTTTTTTTTTTTTTTTTTTGAGAGAGACACAGAGAGAGGGAGAGCAAGGCTGTCAGAGAATGGGCACACCCGCAGCCTCTCAGCCTCTGTGAATGAACTCCAGACATGTGCGCCCCCTTGTTGGCAAGTGCAGCATTGCACCCTTGAGTCACTTTGTGTCTGGACAAATGTGGGACCTGGAGATTGGAACCAGCATTCTTAGGCTTAGCAGGCAGGCTCCTTAATAGCTAAGTCATTTCTCCAGCCCAGGATTCTTTTTTTAATATCCTAAATTACAGAAACAAGTCATCCATGATACCAGTTTTAAAATTTGGTGATTGTTTATCCATGGGAGATAAATTATAAATTTTTGTATTAGTTTACATTTTTATATATAATAGTATTTTCTTAGTGTACAGATACATGTGATATAAAAGCCACAAACAACACTTTAGATTTCACATTGATTTTGAGTCAGCTGGCACAGATAATATACAGAGTAATGCCTGGTATAAAGGCTAGTTATCATCAGTCAAGGAAACAGCAATGGCAGCATTCCAGGGCTCTTCAATGCACAACCAAGAATGGACTTGATCATTTCAGCTCTGGTACAGACAGAACACTAGCCTTTACATTCCAAGTCTGACAGCCAGTTGGAAGCCCTAGATCCCTCACTTACCAGTCAGGTGTGGAAAACTGAGGCAGTCACTCTTTTCTTTGGGTGCTTTCCTTAAAAGGACATGTTAGTCATATCTTTTTTTGTTGTTGTGATAAATACTAAGTAAAAAAAATAATAATAACAGAATAAAGGTGTATTTTGTCTGGTGGTTGCAGGGATTTTTGTGTTTTACTTGCTCCATTGCTATGGGCATATTGTGAGGCAGAACACCATGGTGGCAAGGAATATGAAAAAGAGGAGACCGCTTACATCATGCCACCAGAAAACAGAAGGAGAAGAAGAGGCAGAGGACATGCTTTGGAATTGCTTCGTCCAACCAGCCCCAGCTCCTGCCTAGTCACTTTCCAATAATGTCTTCAAGGTATAAATCCATCAAAGGATTGATCCATTGACTAGGTGAGAGGCCTCAGGATCCAGTCACTTTCTAAAAGCCAATCAGTCTTCAATTCATGAGCTTCTCATTCAAACCATAACAAAATAATTGAAGAGCATTCTTTGTAAATGTCAAGCACACATCCTGTCCTTCTCTGCAAACCTATCAGGGATTGAGCTATGGATTCGAAGTAATCTAATTAATTACTGTCCAGATAAATGAGCATCAACCATGACTCAAATTTCACAAGCATGATTATAAAGTAGAGTATAAGTAATATACCATCGGGGAATATTTAATGAAATGTTAACTTTCTGTTACCATAAATGGCCATATTTTTCTGAAATGCCTATTATTTAGCTATAATTTTTTGTCATAATTTTAATGATCTATTTGAATTTTGATACCTTAAAATAATTTCTAGGAATGAAAAGAACAACGTAGAAAATATGATCCTACTCTTCCAAGAAACCTAAAGAGGCAGAATAATGTATCCAAAATCACAGATCAATGTGAGGAGTTAAATATCACAGGGATAAGATGGTTATCAATTAGCATTTTCCAAGATGGCTACATATTAAAAGAAGTGGTACACATTTTCATATGTAAGTGTTATATGCGTATCATACATCCTACTACCTGACCCCCATATTTGCAAACTCAGAACATGATTACCTAGGGTTGTGTAACAGGTTACTACATAATAATATACTGGTTCAACACAACCACCATCACTTTATTATTTCATATGATGTTTTGGAGTCAGAAGTTCTGAAGGGCTCAGGTAGGGGTTAAAGGTTTTTCCATATGGTTATAGTCAGTGGTAATTGATGGCACTGGCAAATTGTAGCATCCAAGCATTACAGAGGTAGCACTCTCTCCTTCAAGTCCCAGGGACTCTATGAGCTCCTTTGGTTTTGCTCCCAGCCAGCAGCCTCAGAGAAATTTCACTTAAATGACAGCTCAGGGTTACGAAAGCAAGTATACCAGCAGTCTTGCCTTTTATAACAACTCACCTTGGGAATCACACAGCATCACCACTACTATGCTTGTTGCAACTGCCACAAAAACTGCACTTTGTTTCAAGTGAAGGGACATGATCCCTGCCTCTTGATGAGATGGGTAGCAAGGCATTTGTGGATGTGTCTTTAAACAGCCACAGTTCAGGACTCCCCAGATACTTGTGAGCTGGGTTTGGGGGAATATGTTTACCAGTTATAAAGTCAGGTAGCAGATAAATTCAAAACCATAAGGAAGACTGACATGATTACATCTATGGAGTTCTCAGAACTATTATCTTAGTATGTCAAGTGCTGGTTTAATAAAAACCAGGGCTAGACAAGTAATGGAATTTGACATTAATATATTTACTCATTGTACACAAAATCTAATTTGGACATTGTGGTGCAATTGTAGCTTCTAGAGAGAATTGCCTGGCTCAGAGCTAGTTTTGTTGGTTCTGTCTTATAATCTAGCAGGAAATGGTAGACATAGAAAAGGTCAGGTATGGACGTTACAGAACTGACAACATACTTACTCCCTGGTACAGTCACAATGATCTCACTCCCCTAAAGTGTCAACCTCTGCATTCAAGGAAGGAAAAGCAGGCTTTGAGCAAAGAAGCCCTTTTGTATTTCACTCAGGAAAGCCAAGAGAACAGAAATGCAATTTGTACATTTAATCAACATTTCCAATGCAGTCCCTTGAAGAGGTTTGGAAATGAGATGGCAAGCCCTTTTGTGCCTCATCAGACTAGAGTATGGCAAGACAAATGGAACCTGTTTTTGCTCATCTACTTCTGAAATCAATCAGTTGATAAATCAGCTCTTTTGTTTTGAGGCTATAACCACCCCAGTGCACTCCCCCCATCCCTTTTTATTCTGGGAAATTAGTCTGAGATACATAGAAAAAGAAGCTAGAATAGAATGTTGTCAGTGAAGGGGGTGCATGGAGGAGCTTCTCATCATTTCAAAAGTGAAAATTGAAAAATGTGTGATCAAAATGCCAAATAAATATTGAAAGCAGTGGAAGTATTTACATAGATTCAATCAGACTTATCCTTGGCAAAACAAATGCAGCTAAAACACTCTGTAAAAAATATTAGCATAATGAATTTTAAAACAAATGAGAGGGTATATATAGGTGGATCTGATCATTTTCTATTTGAGAAGTGACTGTGCTATATTCAAACTGTTAATGAACAATCAGACCAAGTGTAGAATCAATTACATGTTGCTTTCATTCATTCTACTACTGTATTCATGAGTATAATCGGTCCATCTAACAGTCTGCATAATGATACTATGTCCTGTCAATCATATTCAAATTGCATGAATTTTAAGGAGAATACCAATACATGGAATTAATTTTTTTTTATTCCAGAGATACAACCAGAAAACCAAACACTAAAGATACTATTTGTAAATTTTACTGACCAATTTATATGATAAGCACTACCAATCTATGACCTTAAGGAGAATACTTGAAGTTCAGTTAGCAAGATATTGAATTACCACCTGATTTCATTACAAAATAAATGCTGATTTTCTTTCCTTATAGGTCAATGTTTTCCTATACATGTTTTCAAAGCTTGTTTTTATTAAATTTCCAGAAATAGTCCATTGTCCCTAAGATGTCCTATTCCAATGTGCAGAAGACATCAGCAAGAATATACCTCAGCTATGCCTTAGAGCGGCGTGCTTCTAAATTTGGATTATTCTCATACTTTTCTTCAGTTACATAATGAATTTCTTTCTATTAACAAAGAGAATATTAATCATCCTTTTTAAAAATTTACTTGAGAGAGAGATAGTCAGATAGATAGAGAGAATGGGTGCACCAGGATCTCTAGCCATGGAAAACTCCAGACGCATGTGTCACCATGTACATCTAGCTTACATAGGTACTGGGGAATTGAAGTTGGGTCCTTAGCATTTACAGGCAAGTGTCTTAACCACTAATCCATCATCCATTTTTTTTTTCATGTTCTTAAGATAAACTAGAACTCACAATGTTATTTTCCAATCTAGATTCCTTTGATTCTCTGAGGTGGGTTTTGTTTTTGTTTCAGAAAAGATTTTTGGTTTACTTCTCTTGCCCTCCTTTGTTCTATACATATCCGTGTCTAAGATTGAGTAAACAGCACCTAACCAACATTTGCATTTTTCAGCTGATAAACACACATGAAATGCACCTACAGACAAACATTAAAAGTATGCAACTATCTCCAGTTAAGGGTTGATCCCACTTTTACATTAGAATGTGATAGTATTGCCCTGTATGTTACATCATATGCTGAAAATATGTTTCATGCTTCACTGATCCCAAAACTATGATGTTTCAAGCTCAGGTTATACTATTCAATCAATTTCTAAACAAATGTGATTTATATATGTTTGTACAAGTAATGGACAAAATTAATCTTAATTTTTTTCTCAACTTTCTCTCTCCTGACAACAATCTATTTAATATTGACCTTGCTAAAAAAATAATAATAATAAAATAAAAGTTGACTTCACTAATGGAAGAGTATCCAGTTTCATAATGAACACATACACACAAGCATTAAAATCATATAGGTTGTTGGATTCGAGAAATGGCTTAGCAATAAGGCGCTTGCCTATGAACTCTAAGGACCCATGTTTGACTCTCCAGATCTCACGTAAGCCAGATGCTTACAGTGAGGCCAGCACAAGGCAGCACATGCCCACTAGGTGGTACAAGTATCTGGTGTTCGACTGCAGTGGCTGAGGCCCTGGCACACCATTTCTCTCTCTTCCTCTCACTCAATCTCTCTCTTTCTCTCACTCTGTCTTTCTGTCTCCAAAATAAAAAATAAATAAATATAAATACAGGTTGTGATTTGTACAAATAGATATACTATAGTAGCTATGTAAGGACTCTTGGAGATTCCATAAGGGACTGGGGGTATCTTCATTGTAATAGTGTAATTTCCCAAAGAGAGGGGACTCAAAGGGGGCTGCTGTGGGAAACTGAATTCTCTGCTAAATTCCAACATTTGGCATCATTTTAGAAGGAACTCAAAAAAAAAAAAATCCTAGACGGAAATGAGTCAAAGACATGGCATTTTTAACTGCTTCCATAGTGGGGTGAGAGGAGATGGAGACTGAAGAAGACAGTAAGATTTTCTCAGGGAAAATTATAATAAGCTCTTTGTTCTGACTTAAGAGATGGGTAACAACTTAGCCTTTTCAGAGACATGCAAAACCAGAACTTTATTAAGATTCAAAGAAAAAACTAAGTTTTAAAAAATTCTAGCAGGGCATGGTGGCACATGCCTTTAATCCTAGTACTAGGGAGGCAGAGCAGAGGAAGGATGATCACTGTAGGTTTGAGGCCAATTTGGGGCTATAGAGTGAATTCCAGATCAGCCTGGGCTAAAGTGAGACCCGACTTCAAAAAACAAAATGTGGTAGGCAAAAATGAATGAAACTAAGTCCCTACTGCAAGGGCAATTCTAAATGCAGAAGTTGGACTTTCTAGAACGTGTGTGTGCGCACGCACACGTGTGTGTGTGTGAGTCCTTATGAGTCACACTGGTAGGCACTGAGATCCCATGTGTTTTTTTTTTTTTTTTTTTTTTTTTTTTTTGGCCTTAGCCTTCCTTTACAGCATCCTTCCTACCACAAGCCTTAACAAGAAAGATTCTTCTGCAATTGCTCTGCCATTAATCCTGTCCCTTATTCAACAAGTATTTACTGACAAGACACTAGATGCTAGGTTTATGAGGCAAGCTCTCCATTTGTTGTCACCACATGGATCATTTGCTATTCTTATTCAACAAATTTCCTGGTATTTGAAGCCGCCAATTGCCATCAGCAATTATTCTTTCTTAAAGCTTTTCCTGTACCATGAGACCCAAGGAGGATTTAGCATCACTGATGATGGGATCCATGATCCTCAGTATACAATCTAATTCTAGACTCATTTCTCTTGTTTTGGCTTCTAATGTTTTTCTTCTTTTATTTATTTAATTGCTTTGTTTGCTTTGCTTTGTTTTGTTTTGCTTTTTGAGGTTAGGGTCTTGCTCTAGCCCAGGCTGACCTGGAATTCACTATGCAATTTCAGGATGGCCTAGAAGTCGTAGCAATTCTCCTACCTTTGCCTGCTGAGTGCTGTGATTAGTAGCCACTGCAAAGAACTCCAGATGCATGTGGCACCTTGTGCATCTGGCTTTATGTGGGCACTGGCGAATCAAACTCACTGGGGAATCAAAATCTGCTAAACTCTCTCTCTCCAGCACAGTTTTAAATATTCTTAACATTTAAGAATTGCTTAAACAACTTTTAACATTTCCTTGAAGATTCCATCAGTGTGAGATCTCTAATAAAATGTCATTCTGCCTGAGGAGGCAAGACATTTTCCCTCATGGGAGGTAGACTCATGTGAGTTTATATGTTCAGGATTGTTTCTCATTTTGAAATGTTATGATTCTGATTCCTTTCTTCCTGTGGTGACTCCAGGCTTCAGCTGCAGAGTACATGACAGATCTGTGTCCCTTTCCCAAAAAACCAAGGAACAATTGCTTAATGAATAATTAGTGAATCTGTGGATAATTAAGTAAAAGTTGATCCACTTGCAGCCTGTCTAATGAGAGATGAAACACTGAGTAAAGAAAACAATGTGATGGAATGGATGGCCTTGACTGGGCAAGCCAAGGAATCTCCTCACACTGGTTCCTGGTTCTGGTCAGCTGGCACAGTATCTCATAGAACCAAGGAGTTGTCTCTTCACAGAAAGTCTTGTCCAAACCTAATCAGCAATTTCCTAACAATTGTACTACAGGTAATTGTAAAAATAAAGATCCCAACAGGGCTGCATTCTTTAATAAAATGCTATGAAATTCCTTCCAAAGATCGCCAGGGGGGAAATACGTGTTGATGCCTTTGTCTTCTTCTATAAGATATAAGTAAGTGCATACTCTAAATGTTTCATTACCTTCATCTGAACATGGCTCATGTTAGAATATATCTGCTTTGTTTTAGAGATTGGTTTTGTTTTTCAAGTCACAAAATGTAGCATGACTGACTTTCTAAATATCAATCCAAAGTATAACAGAATCACCATTTCACATTTCTTTCTCAAAAAAAATAAAAGAAGAAGAAGAAACAAAGAAACAAATTCAGATACAATTAACCTGTTTCTTCATCAAAATAAACTGGATTGATATCTTTCTGAGAGTGTTCAATGTACACACCCACTCAGGGTTATCTGTGTCCCAGATGTGTACACTTGTATTCTCATTAGGTTATACCCTAATGGTTTGTAGCTTCCTGAGAGGCCCCATCCTTGATTCTCTCAAAAATCACTCTTACTTAGAAACTGAGAAGGATAGAATACTTGAAGGATTACACTGACATGGAATCTAACAGAAAGAATATGTGAAAATTTCAGCACTGTGAAGTTGCATTATTCATGAATTCAGCTTATACAGAATTCAAATATGATTAAGGTGTGGGTGGAGTGAGAACGATAAAATAGTTAAATAATTATGGCAATTTCATTAGGCAATTCCACAATGGGTGTTCGTTCGCTGTTACAAGAACAGGAACAGCTGGCTTTTACTGCTAAATTCCACATCTGTCTGCAACCCCACCTGCCTTCCAGAGGTGAATTTACTGGACACTGATGCTCTGTTCAAACATGGGTCTCACTGTGGCACTGAGAGCCTCACTGTAGCCAACAGTTAAATGTGTATATTAGTCTTCAATTGCAAAGTGGACAACAAAAATAATGTTACCTCATTCTAAAGTATAAAGAAACAGTTCTCTGAACTCTGAATGGAAAACCAGATGTGTTCAATTTGTTGAGAAATGGCATTTCCCACTCTTTGTTAATGGGGACTCTGATACTATAACACTATTAGTTATAATTGACATCCAGACTGGCAGTCAATCCTGTTGTTTTGGGTCAGCTGTTTTAGGAATTTGCATCATATTAGAGCTATTTAGAACTTAGTCTCCTAAGTTATGTAGGAACCCGAATATACTGAATATCTGTCACTCAAATCCTGCTTTTATTACTCATGTTCCACATCTGTGGTTGACCTCTGCTATATCTTAAAAAAATCATAAAAAATAAAACTCATAAATTATTTTAAGAATTATTTTTTACTTATTTATAAGAAAGAGAGAGAGAGAGAGAATGGGCATGCCATGGCCTCTAGTGGCTGCAAATGAACTCAGACACATGTGCCACCAAGTGCATCTAGCTTATATGGGACCTAGAGAATTGAACCTGGGTCCTTAAGCTTTGTAGGCAAGCACCTTAACTGCTAAGCCATCTCTCCAGCCTTAAGGTTTTGTTGTTGTTGGTGGTGGTGGTTTATTGAGGTAGGGTCTCACTCTAACCCAGGTTGACCTGGAATTCACTATGTAGCCTAAAACTCAGACAAATTTTTAAACAGTATTTGTCCTCTAATTTTACTTCTGTATTGAATAAGGTGTTTTTTAAAGTAATTTTAAGTAAATGAAGTTGTTTTATACATACTCTTTAGAATATAAAAGAATAAATCTATTTCTTCTGTAAGATGGAGGCCAGGACACTTGTTACTTTTAATCTTAGGGATACACATTTTTCCCTACACAGTTTTCAGTGATTCAAAGATGAATGTTTAAGATCACTAGTATCAGATAAGTAGCTTCTAATGGAGAACAGAAGGGTGGGAAAAGATTTTTAAGCAAGAATTCTGCAAGACATCAAGGTGTAAAGACATAAAAAAAAGCCTTTTGGGATCAGTACTCTCTAAAAAAAGTCATAACAGCATCCTCTTGCCACATACTAACTTCTTTGTTCAATGGGTTGAAAATTTCTAAAAAGACTAGCCAAAAGTGAAAATGATTGGTAATTCAAGAAATTTAAAAGAAAGCATATAAATTTTGACGTCAATTTTAGGGTGGTTATAAGAGAGAGAAGCATGTCAAAACTGAGTCCAATGAAACTGACTGGGGCATATTAAAGGCTGATAGAATTAGGGAAATAGAGTGACAATTGTGGTGAGATTCATTGTTAAGTTTATCAAGTCCCCTGAGAACATGTTGTGGTGGTTTGATTCAAGTGCCCCCATAAACGTAGATATTCTGAATGCTAGGTTCTCAGCTGATGGAGATTTTGGAATTAAGACGTCCTGGAGGCAGTGTATTGTTGGGGGTGGGGCTTATGGGTGTTATAGCCAGCTTCCCTTTGCTAGTGTTTGACATACTCTACTGTTGCTATTGTCCACCTGATGTTGGCCAGGAGGTGATGTTCACCCTCTGCTCTTGCCATTGTTTTTCCCTGCCATCATGGAGGTTTGCCTCCAGTCTGTAAGCTAAACTTTTTTTTTTTTTTTTTCCCCACAAGCTGCTCTCGTTTGGGTGATTTCTGCCAGCAATGCGAACCTGACTGCAACAACTGTATTCACCTGAAACATAAACTGCACAACAGGAAGAATAATAAGAGTTGGGCAAGACAAAAAGAAAATCAAAAACAGAAAAAAACAAAGGTAACTCATTTTCCAGCAGCAAGGCAAGTTTTCTTAACTTTTCCTTTCCCTTGTCTATGTTGAG
Source organism: Orientallactaga sibirica (assembly GCA_036365145.1). Classification (NCBI taxonomy): domain Eukaryota; kingdom Metazoa; phylum Chordata; class Mammalia; order Rodentia; family Dipodidae; genus Orientallactaga; species Orientallactaga sibirica. Next base: position 26,506,455 of record JAEOAD010000011.1, read on the forward strand.
CTGACATAATCACTGTGGTGAAGAGAGTACATCACTGAGGCTTTCAAACATGACTCATGATAAGACTAAGATTCAAAGTGGCCAATAAGAGATTATTTACTGGAAACCATTAATGTAAAACTACTCAAACTACAAGACCTAGCCACAGGCTTTCAGATGCCAAACATAAAATGTTCTCAGGCAAAGTTTGATAAGTAATGAATACCAACTTTTGGGGAAAAAAAGTAGTGCTGGAAAGATGACTCAGTTGTTAAAGGTACTTTCTTGTAAGCCCTAACTCTAATCCTAACCCATGTAATGTCAGATGTACGTAGAAGATCATGTAAAAGAAGTTCATCTGTAGTGGCAGGAAATCCTGATGTGCCCAATTTCCCTCCCCCATACTCTCTCTCTCTCTCTTTTCTTTCTCTCTGCTTTTGAATTCATAATATTTAAGCTGGACATGGTGGTGCAAGCCTTTAATCCTAGCACTGAGAAGGCTGAGGTAAGAGGATCATTGTGAGTTTGAGGTCACCTTGAGACTACAGATGAATTCCAAGTAAGCCTGAATCAGAGCAAAACTCTACCTCAAAAACAAAACAAAACATTAAAAAAGGGCTGGATAGATAGCTTAGAGTCAAGGTGCTTGCCTATAAAGCTTATGGACCCAGATTTAACTCTCCAGAATCCATGTAAGCCAGATGCACATGGTGGCATATGGCACATATATCTGGAGTTCATTTGCAATGGCTAGAGGACCTGGCACACCAATTCTTTCTCTCTTTCTCTCAAATAAGTAAATAAATAAATAAAGTATTAAAATAATAATAATATTTTATAAAACAAAAAATTGGCAATACATATGTAATATTTGGTGACTGGTTTGCTAATAATGTGCAATTGTGCAGGTCAATCAGTAAATATTCTTATTTTTAATTTGGAAATAGAACTGTAGCTGAGATAATATAATAGGGCTGGAGAGAATTATGGTGAAAGACATTAATGCAGCTAAAGAATAGATAGATTTTATACAAGTAGGAGATTAATTGTGTTGTAGAGCAATAGCTAGAGTTGTCAGAAAAGAGCAACAGAATGTGTAATTATAGTGTAATGTCAGAAAAGGGCAAAGAAGTCTTTACATCCAAAGGTATAGTCCACTCCTGCACCCAATAAACCTGTAAAAAACATTTTCTCAGCTGCAAAGGCAGAATAATGTCTACCTGTCAAAACTGAAATAAATGAAGCATTACATGTAAAAGTGCCCACCCAGCATAGCACCTGGCACGTGGTGGTGATAAACACGAAATTGATTATCATTTAGTTATGGTACAAAATTGTATTTACAATGTGCCTAAACATGGTAAGCAATATGTTGTCTTTATTTTGTAAATTTCATCATTACATTTATGACAATATGTATTAATCAGTTGTTCCAGTATGTACATTTTACTGGTTTCTTTGCTTCCACTGTTTCTTGCATCCTCAAATCCCTTAGGTTCCTTTTGCTGTTACAGTTGTTCTAGTCATACAGCCTTGATTAATTCTTTCGAAAATGTCCTGGGACATTTCATAGTCAATGGGTTTCAAATATTTATAATTTATTTTAATTTCTGAATACAATTTTCCTGACATTGTAATTCTAGGTTCAAAATTAATATTTTTTCTCTCAGAACATTGAATATAGCTTCATTTCATCGTACCATGAGAAAAAGATAAGGCTGACATTAACACCCCACTAGGTAGGCTGGATTTTTTTTTTTTTTAATTTCCTTTCTGAAAGTTTAAACAACTTTCTTGGACTTCTGAATTTACCATATGTCTAAGTTTTTTTTTTCCTCTCTCTCTGAGGGTGTGGCAGAATAATTATTTTCCCTTTGCAGTGATTTGAATAGGTTCTCCCCATAGATTCATATGATAGTGAGGTACAAAAGTGGTGGCACAACCTTTACAAAGTGGAATCTAAAGGGAGTCCTAAGGGGTTCTTCCTCATAAATGGACTACAGCTGCCATGCTGGCGTGGGTCAGTCTGGCAGTTCTTAGAAGGTGATGGTTACAGAGGCCGGCCAGGCCCTTTCTGGTCTCTTGCTACTTGCTCACTCAGGTACCACTTTTATACATGGCTGTTACATGTTCTGAAATGTTACCACTCAATCAGAAGAGGAGGGTCTCTCTCCACCAGACACTGTAATCATCAGAATTGTGATCTAAATAAATCTATTTTCTTTATACATTATCCAATGTCAGGTATTCTGTTATAGCAACATAAAATTGTGAAATACAGCCACCTAGCAATGAAGCCATTGCTACTCTTTTGTTTTATTTCTTTTGCTATTTCTGTAATTATTAATAGATGAGTTTATTTTCCTACGAGTAAATCTCAATCTTCTCATCCTTACCCAAATATTTTATCTACTATAAATTTTAGATCATTTACTTGACTTGCTTTAAAAATAATCTTCACCTATTTCCTTTCTATGTCTATCCTTTCATTTGAAAGTTTTATTTTTATGTTTCCAAGATATTTTTATTCTTTATTTTTCCTTTTCCTACCCTTCTAAGTGAAAATACTTTTGTTACCTAGGCCAAGTCTTGGTAACAGTTATTTCTTAGTGGATTTTAATACAAATAATATACACTCTGGTACTTTATGGTGTTTATACATATAGCCTCATAAAATTTTATGTATTCTAATAGGATCTTTATTTGGAATAAAAACAATCCATCCCTTGGCAGGGAATCTGAAATAAGAAAAAAAAAGTATTATAATTGCTCACTGAGTTTTACAAATAGATATTTTCACACGGGAGGTATCTCTCATTTAGCTAACAAGTTACTTATTGAAAGTGCTACAATCTTCAGGGCTTTTTTCAATTCTTGAAAGGTACAATTTTATTTTAAAAAACATTGTTTTTTAAAATATATATATGCTACCTGTTGAAAATATGCACAAACATGTAGAAAAATTATTTTCATGACTGAGAACATACCTATTCACATCACCCTAGCTATTATAGAATGCTTCTTAGGGAATCAGCAACAACTTTTTTCCAAGCCAAAATGATTTTATGATTCATTTTTATAAATACTACACAGTTTAAATAAGCACTGAGTTAAACATTTACCAGAGAATTATAGTTCAATTTTTAAAAGTTGTTTTTAGATACCTAATTATTCTACATTAATTACAATACTATGTAAACTGCCTAAACAAAAAGTACATTTATTTTTACACTAAACATTAGATTTATGTTTTTTAAAAACAAGCTTAGCTGTCTAGAGACATTCTAAAACACAGACAAATCTAGTTATTTCTCAAAGCTACCTCATTGTGCGACTCTTTGAAGACCCAGCAGAAAATATTAATAACACATTTGTTTAGAATTTTACCAATTTTATAGCTTAGTTTGTTCTGAAAATCAATTTTTTCTTATATAATACGTGAGTTTATAGGTTCTGAGAAGCCTGAGAAACCAGAGCCTAGTGATTGGTAAAATGATACGGTGGCATTCCTCTACCTGGGACAAGTTATTTTTGTCCTAGTCATGCAGCTCCCCTCTCCAGGTGGCCAGAAGGGAGTTCAAGACCAATGTTGTCTCTAGAGACATTGATACAGCCACCAAGTTCATTGGTGCTAGGGCCATGACAGTTGGTGTAGCTGGATCAGTGGCTGCATTAGAACCATGTTTAGCAGCTTGATCATTGGCTATGCCAGGAATCTGTCTGCAAGCAGCAGCTCTTCTCTTGTGCCATGCTAGGCTTTGCTCGGTCTGAGGTCATGGAGCTCTTTGGCTGATGGATGCCTTCTTCATCCTCTTCTTCAGGTGAGGTTCCATGGAGTCACCCAGCCGTGCTTGCTGCTTTGACTCTATGCTGTTCCTGGTGTTCTGGTGGTGGAGTGTGTTCAGCTTTACCATTACACACAAGGCTTCTTAAAAAAAAAAAAAAAAAAAAAAAAAAAATCCCATGTGGAAAATAGGGGGTCAGGGGGTTCTCCCCTCTTCTTGGCCCAGCTAGGGGGAGAGAGGGGACATTCAGCAGAGCCTGGTGGTTCACAAGTAATGTACTGGCCACCAAGAGAGAAGCTAGCTCCCTCCCATGCATCTGTTGAAAACCTTACTGAGGTATGTTCCACCTTCTGGGTCAGGTGAGCCAGAGAGACAGCTGATTAGTCTGGGTTAGAGGCTGGCCTAGGAAGAGGCCAGCCATGATGTCAAGTTCTGGGATGGATGATTGACCCACAAAAATGTCAGGGTTAGCTTTGAATTCTAGAAAAAGAAACCTTCCTCTCAGGGAGGTGCTCAGGTCTAGGGGAACTAGGCAAGAGGTAAGATGTCAGATGATCCTTTGATCTATAGCAAGTGCAGATTGTGAGGGCACACCTTCCTAACCTTTGATTTTCAGGGGCCATCCTAACTGCCTAACAAAGCTACCTGACTCCGTCTCAGGAAGGCATGGGGGAACATTCCCTTGTTTACTCTCTCTAGGCAGCCTTCACACATTTAACCAGGGAGGATGCTGGGTGGTAATAAAACTTCCAGCTTTGCTCAAGAGCTCTGATTTATCTTATTTGTAGTTTTGTATTAAGAACATACTTTGTAGGGACACATCATATATTGGTACCATCTTTCCCTTCCTCCCTGCCCGCATTCTGCAGGGGCCCTCCTCAGTGGGGTTGTCGGTATTCCCCATGGGGTTGTCGGTTATGCATTGTGGGAACAGCAGTCAGTTATGGGGGGGGGGGAACAATGTGTCTTGGCATGACATTCCAAACTGTGGCTCTTACAATCTTAACACTCCCTCTTCCACAAAATTCCCTGAGCTTTGGTGGGTATGTTTTAAGTCTGCTTCACTGATGAGCTCTTAGGAGCTTCTAAATTTATGCTTTGTGAAGTGCTGAGTATTCTCAGGGTCTGTATCCTTCACCCTGGTGCTGATTGTCAGACTCACCATAGAAGTAACATTCTTGCTCGTGTCCCAAGTATCTCCATTTCCTCTGTGTTAATGCCTGGCCATTGACTGAGATGCAAGGGTCGTTTATCTCCCCGAGCCTTATTACTTTTCTGTGTGCACACCCTCCATTGCAGGGGATATAGGAGTTGGGCACCCAAGGGGTCATTTAATTAGGAAGGCCAGATCTTTGATTTTTTATAGAGAAAAGGGCTCATCGCTATCTACTCTGATACCCCAGGGTAGAGAATGCATCACTACAGTGTGGGAGGGTGAGTCAAACTTCTGCCCTATGCCACAGGAGAGAGAAGGAGTCCTTGATTTTGTCTGTGATGTTTGGTGGAGTTGTTAGCTATCTGTCATGCTAGGCTATATTTTCCTGACCTTCTAGGCTATGCATGGGTATTTTGGAGTTCTGTCCTTGGGGTATTTCTGAGTCATTGGCTGCATAAGCACACAGATTGGGGAATGGCAAAGCTAAAAGAAAAGCCAGCCAATTAATCCATGGCCATGTTGGATCTAAGGACTGTTACTTTCTTTTTCTCTCTCATAGCCTTTTTAAGCTTTTTTTTTTTTTTATTAGAGTCAGAGAGAGAGAGAGAGATAGAGAGAGAGAGAGAATGGACACACCAGGGCTTCCAGCCACTGCAAACAAACTCCAGACACATGTACTTCCATGTGCATCTAGCTTATGTGGGAACTAGAGGATCGAACCTGGGTCCTAAGGCTTCACAGGCATGCGCCTTAACTGCCAAGCCATTTCTCTAGCCCACTGTGTCAATGTCTCTGGAGACAACACTGGTCTTGAATACCCTTCTTGCCACTTGGAGAGGGGAGCTGCTGAAAGAAGGCTGTTTAATGGGGACTGTGGCCTACTCAGGAAGGAGGCACTTGCCCAAAAGGGACCACACGCGTCTGGAGTTGGTTCACAGTGGCTGAAAGGCCACTGGCACACCTGTTCTCTGTTTGTCTGTCTGTCTCTCTTTCTCTCTGACTCTCTCCAAAAAAAAAAAAAAAAAAAAAAAAAAAAAAAAAAAAAATGTAGACACAAAACCAGGATTTGGGGTTGAAGAACTCTATTCCTGAACCCTAAACATCCCATTTTATTACCATCAGGATTTCATTACTTGAGGCCTAGCAGGGAGTCTGAAACCCCAGCTCTACTCAGAAGCAGCTAGGGAATCACCCTCTTTCTCTGGGGTGGGATACAGTGGCAAAGGCATGTGAAAAAAGAAGTTTGAACAAGAGCCAAACAATCATTATATATAGAGTACAATAAGAAATTATTCATTATATCAGGAGCTAGAAATTTTCCACTTAGAGACAATCAAGAGATTCAAGAGAAAACAGATATTAAAACTATGGAAGTTCTTAAAACAGCCATCAAATGCTCAGGTTCAGCTACAAAGCCTGGTGCAATGAGTTGTGGAAATCCACCATGTAACTCAGTAGACTCAGTCAGAAAGATTGCTTGAGCTCAGGAGTTCAAGGTCAGACTGGTCTATGTAGTAAAAATTTTAAATTTCTCATTCCATAGTAAATAATCTTCCACCCATGATCATGCAAGCAACTCTAATTCTGGGTTAAAAAAATAAAATAAAATAAATAAATAAATGTGGCTTGAAAGTAAGATTGGGATGAATGGAAGAGGAGAGGCACTAATGGGAAGAAGAAAGGATAAGAGAAAGTAATTGGGGGGAACAATATCAAATTACATTATATAGGTGTATGAAAATGTCAAAATGGAAAAGATAAAAACAAAAACAAAACAAAGTTCTGAAAGTAGAGAAAAATCATAAAAGTCCAAATAAATGTAGATGTTTCTATAGAGGGTGGGAAAACAAACCAAATCAAAGCAAAAACAACAATAACAACAAATTCAGTAACAGTGGATTCCCCATCAGATATCATGAAGAAAAGAAGGAAAAGGCACAGTGTTTTCCAAACAAGAAAAGGAAACAGCTGCCCAATCCAGCAGGAGTAAAGGGAAGTAAACCCATTTCCAGATAAAGGAAAATTAGGATAATTTGTTCCTAGCACCCCAGATCTCCTATAAGAATGGGTATCTAAAATTATTACACTGAGATGAAATAGGAAGGTATCTGGATCACCAAGAAAGGAGAAAGAACAGAATGACTAAATATATGAGGAATAGGATAAGCTAGTCATGAGTCTTACAATGAAATTTTACTGACCAACAAGAGCAATGAAGAACTGAATCTGTGACAACAGGCATGAATGACATGGACTTCATGTTAAACAAAAGAGTAACAAAGAATAATGCATATGCATGTGGTTCCATTCATAACAATAGATACAACTAATGTATAGCAACAGTTGTCTAGACAGTGATGTATTAGAGAAGTGAGGCATCACGGGGCAAGACATGAAGAAATGTAGAACAATAAAAAAAAAGAATATTCAACATAAAGAACTTTCTGGTGTGATGGAAATATTCTCCATCTTAAGTGTCATCTATTCATTGACAAAATTCACCAAATTACATATAATTGCTGATCTACTTAAAATGGGATTGCATTCTACCAAACCCACAGTAAATTAAAAGTATCATAATTAGAAAATACATTTAATACAGAACAGCATAGTTGAACCACCCAGCTCCCTGTAGAGTGCCAGGTATTCATGTGGACTGAGCTTCTGGCCGGCAACTACCCACAGCCTTTGTGTGGGGAAAAATCAGTTTTCAAATGTGTGATAATATATTAAGCAATAGCTTCATGTATGTCACTATCTCAACCTAAGTAGAGTTTTATTTTTGGTTTTTTGAGATAAGGTCTCACTTTAACCCAGGCTGACCTGGAATTCAATTCACTATATAGTCTCAGGCTGGCCTTGAACTCATGTCAATCCTACTACCTCTGCCTCACAAGGGCTGAGGTTGAAGTCATGTACCATCACAGCCAGCTAAGAATAGGCTATTTAAAAAATTGCATATGGTATAAACAATTTAGGATTGATATTTTCTTTTTAAGTATTTATATTTGAAAATAACTCAACTGCTTAATAAAATATTTGTAGCTAAACAAAACATTACAAAAGATCTCCTTAAAAAAAGAACTAAGCATTTGCTCCATTGAAAAGTTTAGTTTTATTCTTGCTTTTAAACATTCAAACACAGAAGGCAAAGAGGTATCTTCTCATTAACGTAATCTTTAGAGCAATGTTTAAGGCAACAATTTATACCTGCTGGGGGACTATGCTCTCCAAATTGCTTTACAGCACAGGAAGCAATAACATGAGGTTGACTCATGCCCTGTGGCAATCTGTACTATCAAAAGATGGCTACAACAATATCTCCCATCCCACAGGCTTTTCTGCAATGTGACCTTGCTGTCCCTTCATCAAAAGCTAATGTACAAATTCCCTCCCAACAAACCTCAGATGGATAAGGTATCCTGCTTACAACCCACAAACCTTGTTAAAATGAAGCTATGGGACTTCCATCAGAAGGTGACAAACGGTGCAGATTCCACCTTGATCTCCAGGAATACTACTGTCTGGACACTCCCTCTGTGAACTCAGTGCCACGGGCAGAGGAGCACTTGGATAGGCGTTCTGTGTGCACTCTGGGCTGAGTCCATCTTGTGAGGCACCCCATTCCAGAACAGAAACCAGTGACCTACTTCACTCCTGTCTTTTCCAATACAACCCAGATTTATGGAGACATGTCAATTGCATTTCTTTCACACAGGATCTGCAAGCCTAAGAAAATAGATGATGTTTTCCTCCAAGATTTGGATTATTTTGTTACATAGCAGTAGATAACTAAGATACTTTCTTTTGATTTGCATAACTGCTAGAACAGATAAAAAATTTAAACATTCCCTAATATGGACTATAATCACATCTGATGACATTATCCTATTGGAAATAGACACACTTGAGATTCGGTTCTATTATTTGGGTTGGAACCACACATTAAAAACCTAAGAATCATTCTTCCAAAGTTACTACTGGGGATTCTGATGGCATTCATTGCCAAAGGTCATACCACAGTCTGTTGTGACAATAGTATACAAACTCAGGGAGGCTTCTGTGTTTAAGCTCCAGCTTTGCAATACACTGCCTGGTGATGATGGACAATATTTTGAGCTCCATCTGAAACTCTGTCATACTGAAAGTTTACTCGTGAGGATCCCTGGGATAATTGTAAAGAGTAAATAAAGTGACATGCTTGAAAGATGATGTACATCCTCAAATTTGGAGAGATAATTATGAGATACACCCTCTCTTACATATATATGGAACATTAGTTTGTATGCTGACTAAAGAATGGTATTCCTTCTCTATGCTAAGGATGTTCTGTTTCGAAAGTGCAAATAACAGAGTGTAGTTTAGCACCTCAATTGTTGGTGGTCTTTTACCTTTAATTGGAGTGACTTGGAGATTCCACATCATTATTCACTGGAAGTTCTTTCTTTCCCTTGCCTTTAGAACAGTCACTTAGTATAGAAACTTTGGCAAATACCATATGGGATTCCCATTAAGAAGTCCAATCAGTGTTTTCCAACTAACACATTGTGTTCTGAATTTATAGAAAAATACGAGTTCTTTTAAAAAGGTCTTGGCAGGCATTTAATGGAATTATTACAAAGGCAAATTTGTATGTAGATGATTGGAATGTACTCATTTCATCATGCAGAAATATTTTTAAAAATTAGTTTTATAAAAAAGGGCACTGCATAATAAACTTTTAATTTCAAGAGTTGCATGAGGTAAGGGCTGAAGATTATAATAGGCCAGGTACCATGTCACCACTGATATACTACAGCATTTCTTTACAAGCACATTACCATCCAGAGAGCTCATAATAAAGAGAAGTGATGCTGAGATGATGAATTGATGCTCTGCAATTAGACCTATTAGAATTCACCAGAGTCGACAGGCAATAATCAAACCCTTTTCACGCTGCCCACTGCAATTATCTTTGCACTTAAGAATCAACAAAGCACATAATGACTTGCACTCGATTAAGGAATCCGTGAGAAATGGAATTTTAATTAGTGTGTAGAAAATTTGGACCATTTATTACTTTATAGGACAACAATTTGTGAAAACTAGTTGAGAAGTTAAAAACAGAAGTGCAAGATCATGGTGAAGAACTAAGACATGGATCATTTCCTGGAGTTCCCCTTCTATGCACAAATGGTGATTTCTAATTTCAAATCTACTATGGGGCAAAGAAATAGTAAGAGGATTGTAGATGTCATGGCTGACTGATAAACAGGCATTTAATCCATTTTCTTTTTCTTTTTTTTTTTTTTGGGGGTAAGGTCACAATCTAGCCCAGGCTGACCTAGAATTTACCCTATAATCCTATGCTAGTCTCAAACTCACAACAATCCTCCTACCTCTGCCTCCTGAGTGCTGGGATTAAAAGTAGGTGCTACCATACCTGACTATTTAAATCTATTTTTAAGTTTGTCTTTCTAAACACTATATTCTGTATTATCCAGTCACACACATACATGCACTCATACATAATCCACATACGAACCAAATAACAATTATGCATCCAATTTGAGTGGAAAAATTATATTCCTTTAGTGGAGATGAAATTAATAATTCAACATGTGATCTTTAAAAGATCAGTGAGTGAAAATTATACTTACTCAGTTTCTAATTTTTTGACCAATTATGAAGATCTACTGTGTTATGGCTGTTTATTTTTAATGATGTTCACTCCTAACACATTATTTCTTAAAGCACTTGACCTTGGTCAAGAATCTTGCATTATCTTATCTTTGTGCAGCTCAGATATAAATAGTAGGTTCTGGCATTTAACATGTAAGTTAATGGAAATTCATTTTTTCTCAAAAAATTCTTGGATATTAGAGAAAAAAAAGTGTTGTGTTTACAAATAGAAAAATCAAATGCCATGTGCTAAATGCAGTCAATTTCATAGTGTATTTCTGATGTATTTCTGATGCTGAATTTATCATCATCAAATTTAGTCTGAAGTACAAATAATCAAGGGAATCTCCACAAGCACTGCTAACCTGTGAGGATAAATGGAAACAAACTGAATGGAATAGAACAGCCCTGTCCACTCAGTTCAGCAGAAAACCAGGAAATCAATATCTATGAAAATAAATCATTGATTCAGTCCCCAAACAAAGCCAAACTGTATGTGAACAGTTCTATGCATTCTTATCTGTGTCCTATTCAAAATGGGTATTTAAAAATTATATTAATTTGGAATGTAAGATTTCAATGTTTGAGCTGTAGCATACATTTGAATAATATTGTACCTATATGACATCAGTACTATAAAACTTTATGGCAATTTTAAACATTAAGCATGGTGCTACAATAATGAGCAGTTAAAAATTCCCCACCATAACACTTTGTGGCAGGGATTTAAGTTCTTCATCTGTGTCTATTTTCTTCTTTCATGTCTTTTTTGAAACAAGCCCAACAGATTGAGCTTTTTATATCAGAGAGAGAAAGAGAGAGAGAATGAACAAGCATTGGTGCCCCAGGGCCTCCACCCACTGTAATCAAACTCTAGCCATGTGTGCTACCTTGTGTGCATGTGCAAACTTGCATGATTGCATCACCTTGTGTGTGTGGCTTCTGTGGGATATGGGGAGCTGAACATGAGTCCTTAGGCTACACAAGCAAGTGGCTTAAACACTAGGCCATCTTTTCAGCCCTCTTCTTTCACTTTTTAAAAGTAGTTATTTCTTATTTATTTAAGAGAGTAAGAGGAAAGCAGATATAAAGAATGTGTGTGCCAAGGCCTCTAGCCACTGCAGGCAAACTCCAGACACATGCACCACCTTGTGTATCTGGCTTTCATGGTTACTGGAGAATTGGACCTGGGTCCTTAGGCTTTGCAAGTAAGAGCCTCAAACACTAACCCACCTCTCCAACCCTATTTTCTTCTTATAAAATAACAAAAACTGCATGGTATTGTTGATTTATACAGAAGTTGTCAATAATGTTTTAAAACAGAAAGATTATTCGTGCTTAGGTTTAAAATGGCAGTGACTGCCGGGCGTGGTGGCACACGCCTTTAATCCCAGCACTCGGGAGGGAGAGGTAGGAGGATCACCGAGAGTTTGAGGCCACCCTGAGACTAAATAGTTAATTCCAGGTCAGCCTGGACCAGAGTGAGACCCTACCTCACAAAACCAAAAAAAAAAAAAAAAAAATAAAAATAAATAAATAAATAAATAAATAAATAAATAAATAAAATGGCAGTGACTATATATTCACTGTTCTATTGCCCAATGGCTTACCAAAATCGTTGCCTATAATATAGTTAAGTGATTAATACATAGGTTGAAAGAATGAAGAGAGGAAAATTTATTGACAAAATAATTACTGTGGTTAATTAGTGGCCACCCCACTTCATACTCTGCAAAGCCAGGCAACATAATTCTAAGGGATCTATTGTAAAATATATAGTGCTAGCTTAATGTGCCATAATGTTTTCTAGGTTACTTTCATGTGGACTTTTCTGCAGCTGTATTTGGTTTAAACTGGTGAAGGTCCCTCTTTTCATGCAGGAGCACCTTGCCTTGAAGCTAAAAGTCTTAGAGCAACAGCAGTTTGATTAAAATAAAATAAAACAGAAACTTAATGTTTTGCTTAGTTTGCTATTACTAAGAAGAAAATATTATATTTACCAGTATGTGACATGTGACTAGTTAGTCTACCATCCATATTATTTTCCAATATGATTTGTAGGAACTCTGAAAGATAGGCACTCAAGTAATTGTTTCTTTATTTTATATACTTCCATATCTTCCTGGATTAGCTTATTGTCTCCATTCACATCAAAAATATGTACACCGTGGACTGGGGAGGGAGCTCAGCAGTTAAGCCATGTGCCACACACCTTTCACCCTAGCAATTTACAGCGAGAAGTAGTTCAAAGCCAGCCTGGGACTCTAGAGTGAGTTCTAGGTCAGACATGGCTACAGAGATTCTCTACATCAAATAAACCAAATATATTCAGTGTCTAAACAAACCCAAACTGTATGTGAACAAATCTATACATCATTATTTGTGTCATTTTTAAAATTGGTATTTGAAAATAATGTCAATTTTGAATGTAAGATTTCAATGTTTGAGCTGTGGATGTATTGGAATACTATATATTGCCAAAACTAGAATATAAAGAAAGCATGTAAAGGGATGACACAAATATATATATATACACATAAACACATATAGAGAGAGAGACTGAGCTATGTCATAATTACAGATGAATACCAAATATATTGCTGTGCTACCTGGTAGCTAAAGAAACTATAGCAAGGCTTTCTGAAGAGATGAATTTCTTTTGACTTACCATAGTGATAAACTTGGGGAGATTGTCTTGTGTAACTCTCATATAGGGAACATGATGTGTGTCAATGGTAGTTGTGAAATGATGCAGATGTATTCTATACAGAGACATCACGATGGCATCATAGACTCACATGACAATGGCTATGTCTTCATTTAACAAAAATATTCTCTATGTAGCTAAGCTAGAAGGACTTCAACATACTAATTGTAGTTTAAACATTTAGCAATTTTAAATTAGTTTGATTCTTCATGCCTCTCCTGAACATATGTCACTTTGAGTGAGCTTTGAATGATAGCCATTTTACATGTCATGTCTTAAATACACCTGCACAGTACTGCCCCTGATCTAGATTAAAGTTTCTTCCTCTCTGGATCCTGTGCTTTGGAGGTTCAAGATCACAAGAACAAATGAGAATTTGAGATCTGGTGTTCAGTGTTGGTACAGTGTGATGCACAATTATAAGGTACAATCTCATAAGTGCAGTGTTCAAACCTTAGGGAAGGACTTCACCTATTTCTGATCCTGTTTTGAAATACAAAACAAAAGGAAACAGTATTTGGATGCTATACAGGTGGTAGAATGTATGACTGTTGACATAAGAATTAGAAACTATGCCAGAGTTGAGGTAGATTTTAGCCATAGAAATGCTTGGGTAAGGAAAAATCATTCATTAACTTGTAATGTACTTCCTATTAAATAGTGTGAATAAGCAATTTTCAAATAACAGTAATGTGTCATTTCCTAGTAGAGACAAGGTTCCATTGCTGTTCCTTCAAACAATAGCTTTGAAAAGTATTTGTGAGTTACCATTGGTGGCTAAGACAAACTACACAATCAACAATTCATATTAATGTCTAATGTGGTTGTTGGCTTGAAGTATAATTTTACCATACTTATCCCTATGACATGAGGTCTCTGAGGACACTCATCTGTCCAAGTATCCTGCTTAAGAATGTTTTGTAAGCTGTGGCCAAAAAAGCGAAAATTTACAAGTCCATGGAAACTGAGATTACTCTCCATTAGGGTGTAGCTATGTTAAATGGTTAGAGGGTCATTTAACAATTTTGTTCTCTTCATAGTTAACAGAGTTGAGAGTCACAGAAGGGACCTATACCAGAGAAGCCAGTTCTGTTCTGGTAGTCAGAGCCATGTTTCCTTCCACGGATGAATGACTTCCTGTGATGCAGAGATGAAGGAGTTTGAGTCAGTGCTGCTCAAGTTATGCTCTGCAGGCAAGCAGCATGTAGGAATGTGAGGAATGAAGAAGCGTGGGGCTCCAACCTAAATCTGCTAAATCAAAATTGGTCCTTGGGCCAGGAATTTTTTTCAAAGAACTTTCCTTATCTGTTCCCAATAGATAATTTGTTCCAGTCCCTTTTTATCAAAGTACTACCCATAGACTAGTCAATCCCCTGAGATCTAGCTAGAAGTGCAGAAATTCAGGCCCCACTACATCTCTTGACTCAGAATCTGTCTATAAATATGGTATTCGATGGGGCTGTATAGACATTAAATCTTGAGAGGTGTGGCTGTGAACATACAAGTAGCTAAAATAAGCAATTATGTGAACATACATGTAGCTTAAACAATTCTATTGTTTACTGAAATCATACAGAGTTAGTGTCTGCTCTACAAATCAGAATTATGCATGGTGCCATCTAAAAACTACTTTTTAACATACATGGTTGAAATTGAATACAATGTGTGGTAGTTTGAAAATATGGCCCCCAATATATTCAGTGTTTTATTAGTTTATAGTTTGCATCTGCATCCACCTTGCTGGAGGCAATGTCACTGGGGCCGGATCTTAAGGTGTGGTGATGGTTTGAGATTCCATTGTAAAGATATGCAAACTGTGCCTAATGGGTGTTCCTGAAGTGTGCTGTGCTGTGTGGCTAGTGGCTTTCTCTCTCTGCTTGGCCCTTTGAAGGCAGGCCAGCTTCTTCTGCCATTATGGAACATCCCCTGGATCTGTAGAGCTTCAATAAATAATATCCCTTCCTCCATAACTGTGCCTGGTCTGGAAGTTCATCTCAGTGAACTGAAGCTGTCTGCTACACAATGTGTACTAGCAAACATCCTAAACTACTGACCTTATTGTATAATTTCACTTGTTGTGTTACATGGGCTCAGTTGTTTGCCATCTACAAAGAAGATCATACATATTTTAAGTATATCCCTCAAATTGGCATATTCTGCTTAGCCATTCAAATACAGCCATGTTGGTGAATAAGGTCATCTTCTAAATTTTTCACCAAAGTTTGTACTGTGCTACTAACAAATGCTTAGTCTTTTCTCAGCTTTACCTTATAAAAACAATGTGTCAGCTGAGTGAAATGGTAAGTTATTGCAAGGAAAACCAAATGGAATGTAACAGAATGGCCCAAACGAAGGTTATTTAATTTGTGGCTAGCAAAATAGAATATGAAGTTTCAGTATTTAAATCAGTCACAATCTAATCCCAAAAGAAAAAACAAACAGAGGAGAGGGAGTGACAAAGATCAGCTGGAACCCTCAATACTGTGACTTGTAGTCCACACTTTCCGTCAAAACCAGGAGACTTGTGATCTATTATGCTAATGAAACTACGAAGCCCACATTTTACATAGTAAGATAAATTTGGTGGGAGATTTTTCATAAAATATTTTTTCTCTCTCTTAAAATGGTCATTTATATCAATGAATGTTATTGCTTAGGTGTGAAAATAACTGCAGTATGACTTGGCATCATACAGATTACCTTTCCAAATTGTTTATTTTCTGGTTTTATTCCAATACCAAAAAAGTGGGCACCACAGCTTCTTTAACTTTTCTGTGCCCTGATGTTAATAATGTTGATTGTTAGATGAGACAACCATAGGATACTTGAACAGGTATGGTGACTCCCTTTTCTAATAAATGCTATTACTGCTATTTTGTTCCTCATTTTGACACAACACAGAAGCATAATTAAAATAATTTAACAGCTATTAAGCAGCAATAAACAGGCTAGAAAATAAATCCATGAACATATAAGACAAGATTATTAATATACTTAATCTATAAAAGCTAATTTAATTAAATATAAAACTCCCTTATTTCCCCAACAGATATTTGATATAGTGCTAGTTATCATATTAACAGCAATTATAACAAAGTTACTTAGTGGATATTTAATATATGGCTGGGATTATCATAAATATCATGCTTATATTATATCACCTAGTCAGAACAATTCCATAAGATATTTATAATGCTTCCATTTTACAAATGGAAACTCAAAACAATGAGAAAACTGCCTGGAGTCACAAAATGTGTGTGTGTGTGTGTGTGTGTGTGTGTGTGTGTGTGTGTATAAAATCTCCACAGTGCAGGTTACAGCCACGCTTCTCCAATATCCAATATTAGAAAAACATGTGTGATTAAAAAAATAGTAGATTCAAGATAATGCTAGAAAAATGTTCAACTCCGCCATCAGCCAACAATGTTATAGTTAAAATAACTACTAGAAAACTCTGCACAGTATATGAAAGCCAACCCTAGTGAGAGGGATGTGATTGTGATATAAGTGCTTGACACCCCTGGGGCTGCCTATAAAGAGCCCAAGATGCACTCCTAGTCCCAGAGTTTTATATACTTCTGGAAATCTACTCTATGGAAGTAATTCTCAAACAGTAGGTAGTAGTACTCATTAAAATCATTACCCTCACTAGATTCTATACAGTAGAGAATCCAGGGAAAACAATCTGTCCACAACAAAGGTAAGTTTTATGAATTGTGGTGGGTCACACTTCAGAAAGTTTACACCATCAATAAGTAGTAATTCTGAAGATGTTCAATGTCTATTTAAAATATTTCATTGTTTCTCTACTAGCAATAAATTGGAAGTAATATACTTAAGGCTCAAACAAAAAATTTGAAAATCTTTAGCACAACAAAATTACAGATAAACAATGTTTTAAAATCATAAGCCATATTTATTAGTATTTTTAGTGGTTAACAAAGGACAATAAATTTTCTTCTTTGAGGTGTCATTTTCAACATTGGAACCTAGCTTTGGGGAAAAAAATCCCTTCTTGATAAACTGACAAGTTAAGTGAAGAAAATACTAGAACAAAGATGCCTTGACCAAAAGGTTAAATAAAAGAGGAGAGTGGGGAAACCTGTCAAAGCCTGAGAGGGATTGCCAAAAGAATCACAGCAAAAACCCAACCTGAGGGACTGGCTGGGGTTGGGGATGGATCACCTGCAGGCTGGCTTTCCTGATCAGGTTCACTCTAATTATCTGAGTCCAGAAAGATCAAATTTCTAAGGCCCTCTACTTGACCTTATCAAATGCATCCTTGGTGAGGCCTGAGCCTCTGCCTTTCCTTTGTGAAGCTGACAGATCTGGCCTTGACAAGACAGACACATTGGAAGAGAGATGCAGTAGAGGAAAGGTTACTGGTGAGTTCATGGAGGATAAGGCATAATGCATGTTCTTCACATTTCCCCTCTGATCATTCCTGGCTCATAATGAAAGTGTGATGTCACAATGCAGGGCTGGGCTTGCCAGACTGCTGACTGGACCATTTCATATCCCTTAGAGAGCAGTAGCCCGTATGGTTTTGGGCAGGTAGAGTATAAGTTATTTTTCTTTAATAGAATAATCTCAAGGATTATGGATTATTAACTTTCCCCATTTTTATCTTAACCTGATATTTTAATATCTCTTGTAAAATTGCCATATGTATATTCTAACTCCATAAATTCTCTTTTAGATTGGCTTTGACATTTGTGGTGGTTTGAATCAGACACCATCCTCACTCAAATAACTCATGTGATTCCAATGCTTGGGCCCCAGCAGAGGACAAGCTGGGAACCTAGCTTTTGGGAGATGGAGCCTTGCTGGAGGAGGTGTGTAGTTGGAAAGGGCTCAGTGGTATTACAGATGGCCCCACCTTGTCACAGAGTTCAGTTTACTCTCCAGCTACCGTTTTCCACCTGTTGTGGCAGAAGTGGTTTCCAGTCTCTGCTCATACCATGCTTTCTTCTGACATCATGGAACTTCCCCTCCAGAACATAAGCCAGAATAAAAGCTTTCTTCCCATCAGCTGCTTTTGTTCAAGTGCTTTGTCTGAGCAATGAGAAGGTAACTGCAACAATGTCTTACTAATTCCCTTGGTATTGAATTAAATAAAATAGTTGCTATGTATTCATAATATGTTTATGACACACATTTTAAGTTTTTGAAAACTAGTTTTTAATGGCACAAAAGACTCAACTAAAAGATAGCTTAAAAAATTATTAGCTAGGTGTATGTGTGTGTGTGTGTGTGTGTGTGTGTGTGTGTGTGTGTGTGTGTGTGGGCACACCTGCGTTTGGTATTGGTGATTGAACCCAGGTCTTAATACATATATGGCTAGCTCCCTACCACTGAGCCTTATACTCAGCCCAGCCTGTAGTTTTGAGTATACTGGAAATATATACCACCTTTATAACTTATCTATGGACCTGAAATTGTGTTAAAGTCAAAGTTAATAAAATAAGATCACAGGAGTGAGACTCAGGTAAAGATGGCTCAATAGTTAAAGGAGCTTTTTACAAAGCCTGCTGGCCTGGCACCCACATAAATCCAGATGTCATTTGACACTTTTAATTACAATAACAAGAGACTATGCCTCAGAAGGTACACATACACTCCATGGTCTGTATGCCCCCCCCACATACCACCACCACCACACTACCCCCATACACAAACACATGAGAAAATAAATGAATTACAGTTTTACAAAACCTAAACAAATTCATTGATTTCTTTGACTCTTTATGGTTGATGAAACTTACTTTCTCTCTGTTATCTGTCTGGTTTCCTACAAGCTTCCATGGTGCAGATTGTTTGCTTGTTTTTGTCAATTGAAGTTTAGAAAGAATTGATGGCAATCATCTGGATACGAATCCAGTGATTTGTCATTGATTCCATTTTTCACAGTGGATGCTGGGCTGGAGATTTTCCCACCAGTTCCTTGGGACCCAGAAAAAGAGGACTGTGAGAGCAGACTGGAAGACTGGTAGTGGGGCTGAGGACAGGTGGGTGGCACTAGGGGAGGAGTAAAGGCACTGGAAGATGAGTGGGTAGTGTTATGCATGACATTAGGCTATTTGTCGACCAAGTACATCCTCTTTCTACTCAGTGACAATTACTATTATTTCATCTAAAATCCATCTAGATATAATACTGCAGTTTAAGTAGAAAGATGTGATTGGGCAGAAATGTCATAACTGTAATAGCCAACTAAGTTTTACACAAACTTTAGAAGAATTCCTAATGCAACAGAAAACTAAAAGACAAGACTAAAATCTAAAAGACAAAGAAGTAAAGAAAAAGAAGAAAGAGGAGAGAAAAGAAAGAAGATGGGAGGTAACTAAACAAACAGGCTGACACATGGATTGCTAGTATCCAAGGGAGCTACTGTTATATACAACTGCAAACTCTGAGCTTGTCCTCGACACCTTTGGCTTATAACCAGGCCAGGAGGACAGCTTGAAGATGATGGCTCTGTTTCTGTTAGGAAAGACACCAAAATAGCTTAGCCATATAATCTGACAACAAAAACTCATTGTGAAGTTAAAGACCAGTTTGTTAGGAATAAAAATCCAAAAGGATTTGAAATATTAATAGCACTAGAATGGGCTTCTCACAGATGGCCACACAGCTGACTGTAGTTCTCTGAGAATCCTCTGCTGTTTATCCTCTAAATGTCCCCAATATAAAACAGTTTTAATCTTTTGTAGCTGCTGTAAAATGTGATCTACTGTGGGACAACATAATTAAGTGTCAGAGCCTGGATGTATGGAGTGAGAGAGAGACAGGATAACCCAGGATACATGTCACTAATAATTTGGTTTATAGCTCACTGATAATGGGATTGCTGATGATTAGCAAAATGCTTGGCACTGGGGACATCTTAGCTTCAAGCCCAGGGTGTGGACATGCCAGGGGTCGAGCTTAAAGTGGGAGGAGCATGTGAGACTCACTATGGGTCCTTTCTAGTCCATCATCTATTAGCGGCCTATGCAATTCTCATGGTACACTTTCAACTTAAAGCCAAGTAGAAAAATAACAGTGGCTTGATTGGAAATATGTGATGTTCTCCTGTGACTTTTCTGTTAAAAAATACAATGAAAAGAATGTTGATTAAAATGGAATCTACATGGGAGGATTGTTTAAACAATATGGTTTCCAAAAGTGCTATAAGGCAAAACCAAAAGATGATTTTGGTTATATGAATGGGCAGCATGAAAGGATGAAGAAAGGAATAAGTGGAATGCTGACACCAGCACAAGGCTGAAGGAGATAGACACAAAGAACACTCAACTCCTATTAAACCAGATATCCAGAGACACAGAGGCTCCCAAGACCTCATCATTGAAGTAGAACTAAAATGAACCCAGTATGGCTCAGGGAAATTTGTAGAAGAGGGGGCAGAAATAGTGTTAGAGCCACAAGTTGGGTCATTATGCTCAGAGACATCACCTCTTCCCCATAACTGTTGGCTACCCCTATAATGCATGACCCATATTCCCCAATGAGGAAGGTCCCTTTGGAGTGGAGAAGACAGGGAGGAGGCTACCAGAGGCACCAATATCAATGTAAAATTAAAATAAAACAAAGAAAGAAAGAAAGAAAAGAAAAGACAGACACAAACAACCAATGCTGAAAAATTTAAACAAGATAGAATGAGAAAGGGAAGAAAAGGGACATAGGCAAAGGTACAAGCATAAAGGTACAAGTCAGGGCATAGAAGCACCTTCTTCATGAACTTTTGTGTCTAAATAAGCTCATAAGGCAAACACTTCAAATGTGCTAACTTACCTGTAAAAATTCCCTAAATTGCTTATTACCAGGTTACACAATCCTGGCTAGTAAATGTTTCTACAAAAACACAAATACGTATGATGCTATTAACAAGTAGTTTATAATACAGAGCATAGGTGAAATACAAAAACAAAGTAGAACAGATCAAAACAAAGACAAGGAAAACTAAGAAAAAGATGGCATGTTCAATAATGAGAGCAGGAGGAATGGAATAAGAGGGGATGTCTGTTTCTTGGCTTAAGAGGTTCATGAATCAAGTGAAATTTTATCTCTAAAGTAAACTTTATATTCCTATTTCCTATCTAATCAGTCCTCAGGCTAGGGCTTGATCTTCTCTAGGCAACAATCAGAAGGACAAGGCCAACACAACCTCATTTATGTCCTCTTTTTCATGTTTTTATAACAGAAGTATTTTTGCTTTTCAATCGACCCTAATGTCTTTCTTGCATGGTCCTACACAACAATGGCTGACCCTCCTTTTGAGAAGTATAGGAATGAAGTATCATTTCAAAAGCAGACATCTCCTATGCTGTAGATCTCACAACATCTGAAACATAACTAAGCCTGCACTTAGAAGCACTTTCAAATTCGACAGATTCTGCTTTCAAAGGAACCCCAAAAAGAATGATTATTGCATAAAAATATTGTCTAATAAATGAAAGATAAAATAATGTAAGGGAAGGAATTCTATAGAGGAGGAAGGGGAAGAAGGCCCAGTTGAATTGACTTTTCAGGGCTGGAGAGATGACTTAAGTGCTTGCCTATGAAGCCCAAGGACTCGGGTTCTATTCCCCAGTATCCACATAAGCCAAGTTTACAAGGTGGTGCATGTGTCTGAAGTTTGTTTGCAAGGGCAAAAAGGCCCTGACATGCCCATTTTCTCTCCCTCTCTCCCTCCCCTCCTTCTCTCTCTCTCTCTCTTTCCTTCTGTCTCTCAAATAAACTCTTTTATAAAAATATTGACTTTCCAGACAACTCTAAGAATGTGGGATGACCATTGAGTGATCTGCCAGATTACTTGAGTGCATGGCTCACCTCCTTGCAGCATTTACTTTCATATTAACTATGCCACCTTTATTTCAGAAATCTTAAAAAAATTATGAAGAGTAACTACCCTGCAATATAATATTCCAGCATGAGAAAATGAAGCAGAAATTGAAATAAGATCTACTTAAAATAAGAAATGCATGCTTTCCTTGTTAGAGAATAGATTTCATGTTTTGGTTTTTAAGTTGAGTGTGTATTACAGATTTTTAATACACAAAATTAGAAGGTAAAGAATGAAAAGCAGCATAAGCTAAAGGGAAAAGAAGAAGCATGCGTACTTGATCCTCCTTGTAAGAGGAAAGGCCATTTTTCATCTGAGGCCCCAGGTATCTGTTAGTGCATTGGGAGTGGTAATTCATTAAATGAACCTAAGGTTAATGCCCCTTTGAAACAGAGCAATTTATCTCCTCTTTTTCAGTGGTATCAGGCCAGGAGGTTCTATAGTTAGGAAATAAAATAAAAGGACCCTGATGAGATACCACTGTAATGATCTCAGGTCCTGGTCACTATCATTCTCATTTGTTACATCATGGGACTCATGCACTAGGTGAGAGAGACCTGCATTTTTTCCTCAAGGTGTGAGTACTGAAATTCTTTCTTAAACACAAGGAAAACATTCCATATTTTCCTTGATGTGTTTTTGCTCACCTAATGAGTCCTGATATTCTGACCTGAAAAGCAGACAGGGAGGCCTCAAAATAGGAAGGATATGCTATTTTTTTAATTTTAATTTTTTTGGCATTTTTTTTCCCCAAGGTAGGGTTTCACTCTAGTCCAGGCTGACCTGGAATTCACTATGTAGTCTTGGGCTGGCCTCAAACTCATGGCAAATCCTCCTACCTCTGCCTCCCAAGTGCTGGGATTAAAGGCATGCACCACCATGCCCAGCTAATTTTATTTTTTTTTATTGAGAGCGACAGAGAGAGAGAGAGGCAGATATATATAGAGAGAATGGGTGTACCAGGGCCTCCATTCACTGCAAACAAACTCCAGATGTGTACAACCCCTTGTGCATCTAGCTTATGTGGGTCCTGAAGAACTGAGCCTTGAAACAGGGTCCTTAGGCTTTATAGGCAAGCATTTAACCACTAAGCCATTTCTCCAGGCCAGGATATTCTATTTTAAATGAGTTACTTAGAAACTGTAATAGCTTGCTTTAGAGTATCTGTCAATAATGGCAGTTAGGATGCCATCATAAAACCTGGTGACTTTAGTAAGTGAATCCAGGGCAAACAAATAAGGCCAAGGTGGAGAATTTTCACAATAGACTCCACAAATTACTTCCTCTGACTCTTTCTCTTCCTTTTACTTATTCTTACACACACACACACACACACACACACACACACACACAATGCTGAACATTGGTTTGACTATGATGACAAAGTTAACATTAAAATGATTTCTTGAGAATACCTGCATGAAGGGGGAGATGTGCAGAGAAAGAATCTCAATAACATAAAGTCAGCTCTCTAAGGTATTGTACAAAATAGTAGAAAGAACTAGAAGGAGGGAAGTAGGAATTCTGCCTGACCAGTCAGTTTAGGCATTGAGTTGGAGGGAAGGAATGTCATGAAGTGATAAGCCAGATTTTCTCACCTCTGAATTAAGTATCCTTAAGAACTCTTAAAAATGGCAGCGTCTGAATCCTATCTGCACAGAATTGGATTCACCCCATACATTTGTTTCATCCTCTCCTCTTTCTGTATTACCAGAACCTAGAATAATGCCTGCCATGCAGGACACTCAAGATCTATTTGTTAACTGAACACATTTGTTCATGAACCTTGGGGAAGGAGCTGGAGGGAAAGAAGTCACTTTCGTTATGCACAGTTCTTGGAAGTCAGAGTTATACATGTTTGTGCCTGGAAGGCTAATGTCTATTCTATTGCTAAGTTCTTGGATAGTCTCAATGGGGAGAATATAGGGGTTAAACTAATTCCACACATTTTTATCACTGGGGTGACCTCTTTTGTTGAGAGAAGGCAGAAAAGGCTGCCCCCATTGCCACAGAGAAGAGGACTTCCCAGGGGCAGACTCTGATGGAGAAATATTTCAAAAGAATATACACTCATATACACAAGCAGTCAGTACCAGGTAGGCTATGGAAAAGTTTATTTTTCTCTCACACTACCTATTCCATATGATTCTTAGGAGTCACTCAGGGACTCGAGCTGGTGGAAGGTCTATGAAGACTAGGTTTTCCATTGATCAATAAGAAGGTACAGGACTGGAGAGATGGCTTATTAGTTAAGGTGCGTTCCTGCAAAGTCTAAGGACCCAGGTTCAATACTCAGGTCCCACACAAGCCAGATATACAAGGTGTTACATGCATCTTGAGTTCGTTTGTAGTGCCTAGAGGCCCTGGAATGACCATTCTCTCTCTCTTTCTCTCTCTCTCTCTTTCTTTCTCTCCCTTTCTCTCTGTCTCAAATAAAAAAATAATAATAAAAGACGGTACATGTGACAAATCATGTATTAAATGTCATCATTCCACTCAGAAATGAAATACCTAATTTCTGATCACATTTTACTGGCCAAATCAAGTCAAATGTCTCTATGCCTAAACATAAAAGGGATAGGAAAACACAACTTAATTATTTTTTGGCTAAGTGACTAGAAGCTAGCACTATTTTACACTATCCAAACAGCAATAGTAAAATTTACTTCTATGAAGAGTCTATACAACTTTATCTGAGTTTTATTTTACTGCTCAAGGCTAACTATAATTGAAAAAAAAAAAAAAAAAAAGAGAAAGAGTAAATTCTTACTATTTTAAGGGCCAATATATATATAAATTGTCAAACAGGTTTGCTCCATTCATTTCAAGGTCAAAAAGTCTATATTCTCTGAGGGCTACTATCTTATAAAGAATGTCATCATCTCATCATAGGTGACAGCTCATTTAAAGACTATGACACCATCACACAGAGTTTTCATCACCTGAGTCTCACAGAGTAACAAATATTTTCTAATGCACTTGAGGCATCATCATATGACCCGGGCTTTAAATGAGGAAAGCACATCTTTGAAGGTATGAAGTGAAGATTATGAGCTATCTCCTTAAGTGAACAGTTCATAGTCCACAAAATAGTTAGGCTGCATGGAACCTGCCAGCACAATAAACAGAAAGCCCTGTCTAGACACTGAACCCAATCACCATCTGTTAACCTTAATAGATTAATACAATAACTTTTCTGCTAGAGTCTTTGAAGACACAGGTTTCTGACCCATACATTAATACATATTTTCTGTTGTTTATATTTATCATTTTGACCTGCTCTTTCTTTCCAATATGTCTCTTTTCTTCCTTGAGAGCGATGAGATAAAGGAGAATGAGCTGTATGCAAAGCTGAAGTAGTCAGTTCTGTTTTATCAAGGACAGCCAGCCCAGACAGCTGAGACCAAACATAACTGCAATACTATATATAATAAAGGGGCACTTAATACAAAAGCAGTGACCATATATCCAAACAAAACTGGTACCTGTGTCACTGATTAATGATACTTTGCCAGACTGATAAAAATTCTACCACCAAGTTTCTGAACATGCCCTTTCTGAAAGTGAAGAAAGAGGATGTGGCATCTAGGATAATTAACAAAATTAGAAGAATTAGAAGTAAAGAAGGTAGAAAAAATTTCCCTAATTTCCCTTGATACAATAATTTTAAAAATGAACTAAACATTGAACAATTATTTCTGAGAATGCAGAACAAACTGCTTACTTGTGGATAATCATGAGCAAATGAAAAAATAGCAGGCTTACAGATTATGATAAACCCTTAAAGGGAAAATGTAATTAATGATGATAATAAAATGCTAAGTATTTATGATAATAATTACAACATGCATGTCTCCAGAGATCCAAGTTTTTAATGTTCCTTTTCAGAAAACATCAGAGTTTAATCAAAGGCACTGGAGAAAAATATGGCGAATATTGGCCTTCATTGGTTTGGCTGTGTATGTAAAAGACACTGACTATGAGTGTGAGGTTTTCCAGGGTCTGGTCCATGGCTGTGTTGTAGGAGTGGGGAGTTGTTTCATTGCCTAATAGCCACAGGGCCTGGATGTGTGTCTGAACTTCCTTTCCTCCACTACAAACTTCTGTCAATCCATAATATATACATCTGCAAAAGATGTAGCTAAACTTCATAACTGATTTATAGTGTGAGGTTATTCTGTATGTTGTGGGTTTGAGCGCTGTATGGGTTTATTGCCTTTGGTGTAAGATGTATTGTAACCTTTCTCAAAATAAGTATCATAGGATTCACAGCTGGAAAAGACCTTCTGTCATCCCAGAGAGTAATGGAAAGTCCCACAGTTAGGAAAATGAAAAGCCATGGCTGGATCCACAAGCTTGTCTACTAGACTCTACAGAAGCCACCTTCCTTCCTTCCTCTACGTGTTTCTCTGCAGCTGGGGAGAGCTGTGGACCCACCTCATGCTAAAAATTTTCAAGTGAACAAAATTTAATCCCAAGACTTACAAATAAAACTGATTATATTAAAATATGCTACTTAAAAGAGCATAGTTTATAAACAATTGATAAAACTAATATTTGCATCATTGTTATATAAAAATAAGAAAAATATAACTGAATTTCTAGAAGTTGGCATAAATTCAGATAAATGCTTAAGATATCCAGAGTAAATGCAATGTGACCTGAATATTTGAGATTTCCAGGGGTGGTAAAGGCTCAGCCACTGCTGTGATATTTATGGCTTACAGGTCACTTTTACCTTTAAACAATATGTGAATTTAGTTAGAAGTTAGTAATCAATAAAGATACATTTTTTTCTATCCCATTTAATGGGATCATGATTCCTAAGGCCGGATCCCAGATTTGTCATATTGGCAACCTGTTAAACCATTTACACCTATAGTGTTATAGAGGTGCACATACCACTATCAACAGAAACTTAGCATTTCCACCTGTCCATCACTATCCTAAGTCTAAAGGAAACAGTGAATCCAGAATATAGTCGAGAATTGAGGAAGATAAGACCATATGCTCATCCTTAAAAGAAGAAAGTGCACTTTAGACCACTGGAGGATCTCATGAATGGTAAACACCAGTCAGCAAAGAAATTAAAGACAATGTTTGTGTCTGTGGATTACCTAGTACTAAGGTTTAATGGAGAAAGGAAAGAACAGGACACATATGACTGACAAGCTTAAGTAGAGAACATCACGTGTAAAGCAGATCTCTCCACACTGTGAAAAGATACACCACCAAGGCACAGATTAAACAGAAAAGTTTCAGGAAGTAACAGAAAAAACTAGGAAAACACAACAAGCTTTTAATGGCATCTGTAGCATATCAAAGGGAGTTGCTCTGGGGAAACCTCTTCTTATCTATAGCTGACATTTCTGTCCTACCCATCTACACAAAGTACACCTCAGCCTCTTATTAATATAAATAGTCCCAAAT
Source organism: Orientallactaga sibirica (assembly GCA_036365145.1). NCBI lineage: Eukaryota > Metazoa > Chordata > Mammalia > Rodentia > Dipodidae > Orientallactaga > Orientallactaga sibirica. The sequence goes on from JAEOAD010000011.1 coordinate 26,534,018, forward strand.
GTCATTCATATGCTGACAAAAAAAGGACTCTTATCTTATGGTTCCACATTCCTGAACATTTTGTCCTCTTGAAGTTTCCAAAAGATGTTGAACAATCAATTTGAAACAAACTTTATGATAAATGGTGGGAACTAGTTTCCTTCTGGTATTGGTGTTAGAGTAAGACTCATTTAGAAAACAACAGATTGTAAATGCTGAACTAAACAAGAGAATGGCACCTGGCTCTCAGTCTAGAAATACAATTTCTTTTTCATCTATTGAATGTTATCCATAATTTAAAGAAAAGAGGGATTGGCCTTTGTACTTTTTTTTAACTTTATTATCAGAACATCTAAATTACTACATTTATAGGTAAATTACATAGGAAATTTAATAATAGGTAGTAGATATTTGAAACTGGCTTCCTTTAAACAACTCCTAAGCTAATAATGACTGCTCTAGTCAAGAATATAACATAATTGCCTTGAAACTTAATCTGATCCTTTTTAGTCCAGATAAATGATATATCATGTTACCTAAATGAAATCAACACTTGTTACATACTCAGGAAATTGTAATTTAAGTTTAAAATTATGAATTATTTGAAAGTAATCTACTTGGACATCATAGAATGAGACTTCATACAAATTCCAAAATAATGAAAAGAAATCAAAAGAACATTATTTTAGCACATATCAAAGCCTTCAACTATTTAAAAGTTTAAGAGTAGTTTTTCTCCTCAAATCAAGTCACTGTTTATTCTCATCAGAAACTCATTCATTTGTTAATTTGACAAATGTTTAAGGATTTCCTTAGAATTTAGATAGTAGGGAGGGTACAAAAATGAATAAGGCATGATTTATGCACTGAAGGAACTACAGTAAGTAATGAGATAAGATATACAGTCAACCAATGTCAAGCTCTCAATTAACAAGCACTTTCTCAGTTCTGCCCCCAATGTTTTTAATAGCCTGTTGAAGTCTCATCAAACCATTATGCAGTTGTTTAAATGTCTGCTTCCCTATGGAACCACCAGTTCTTGGAAGATATGAAGGCTATCTCATCACCCTGTCCCCTCACCCCCTGTCTCCAATTCTACTGTATGTTCAGAGGGTATATATTAAACATGTATTATTTGGATGGGTGCGTGAGCTTGTTTCTCGTAAATGCTATCAAGCTATATTCATGGATGAATTAAGTTTTTAAGATGCTCGTTGGAAACCAGTAAGATTGTTTACTTTGTTTATTTCTGAGTTCCAGATGATCTCCATGCCCTAAAATGTCTATTTCTGCCTGGGATCAGAAGATGGACTGCTGACCAGGGTGGATGAAATCTATGAAGTTCACCTTCAGGCATGACAATGAAATATCTCACTTTATCCTCTATGTTTTATCTTTTTCATCAATATGTTTGAAAGGGGAGGGATTCAGATGACAAAGCCAAGGTTTGGAAAGAAGATAAGTTCATTAATTCTTGCTTCCAGGATAGTCACTCAAAAGAGGAATATGCACCTTGGACCTTTTGTGAATTAGAAATATACATTTGTCGTGTTGCCACTGAGATTCTAAGGTTGTTTGCTTTAATAACTACCCTATTTTGACTAACAGGGAACAATAATGATAGGTGGGAAATGGGAGGGAAGCTGATAAAGGAAGTCACTTACTAGGAAGAGAAGGACTTGAGTTAGATCTACAAATCCATGGCAAACGTATTAAACCTGATATTTTCCCCATCCAGATGCCATTATTTTCTCAGCTTCATTTTAAGTTAAATATCATTAAGAGGCAGTGAGATCAAGGTCCAGCTCCATTCCTTAGGATGCTATTTGGCCTAGGTTGTGCTAGTCAACACAATAACATAGGATGTTAAATTTGTTGATTAATGATGATAAATAGATTATATAGATATAGATTAGATATAGATACATTATTCGGGGAACGATTCTTTTTTCCTCTTGAGAAAGTAGCTATGTTGAATGATTCAGGCTGAGTAGGAAACGAATCCTTTACATAAGGAATGGGTTACCTAATTATTTTACAGAGCCCACCACTACTTCCTCACTTGCAGCCTATCTTCAGCAGAAATCTGAGTGAAGCGCCATTTCTTTAAACTACTGAGGTTCCAGATTCATGTATGGACAGTATGTTTATGGAATTAGTTCTCCTCTTGTTCCAAGAAAGGTCAGCATGAACACCATGGGAAATATATACATACATACTTCATTTATTTATTTATTTATTTATTTATTTATTTATTTATTTATTTATTTTTAGTAAGACAAAACAAGGGTGTTTGCTCAGAATATGATTAAAAATACCACAAGAGTTATCGTGGATACATTTTTGGGACCTAAGAAAATGCGACCAGTTTAGCCATTGCAATGGATAAGAGGTAATTTTACTATCTTTCCAATTTATCAGTGTGCAAAAGATAATTATCTTAGACAAGGCAATTTTGTTTTAATGCCAGCTGGAGTTAGGAAGGAAAGGGGAAGAATAATCCAAGAAAACTGTATGAATGCAATGTAGTAAATTAGATCCTATATCTAATTGCTGAGGAATGGAAATGTAGAATTACTGTGATTTCTGATGAAAACAATTTCTTCTCTTTCATTTATCACAATTGGCATACATGTGTTCTGAAGCTCTGGGACATTGCCAACTTTTCATATAATCTAATCAAAGCAAGAAATGCCACAATGCACCTTTACAGATAGTAGGACTAGAATTGAAAATGGAAGGAGTGATGCTATTTTGTACAAAAGCATTTATAAATTTATAATATTCAAGGTCAGTTTCCACTTAAGAGTATTGATAAAATGACCATGTATCCCATAATATTTCAATTTATATCATTCTTTGTCATTACTTGTCTGTGTAGGATTTTAGAGTTCATTCCATTGCAAGCATAGATGTGTTGAAAATGTACCTTTACAGTAAGCATGCCATTATGCAGTTAGCACTGACATATATCTACACTCATTTCAGGTTCTGAGTACTTGCAGAATGAATGGGGAAATGTGTGCTTTGTTAAGGAATAAACCTCAGAAAAATATCAATCTTTCAATACAACCCCATACGTCTCTAGTGTTTACCCCACAGCATACCAGGAAGTCTCCTAAACAAGTGACAGAAAGAAATCCAAAGGGAAACATCCCCGCATGTCTCTAAGTTGTAAATAATGGTACTTGTCTCTGACTGTCAGAAATAGAAATTTATATGTTCACTGATATAAATTTCTCTTTCCTTATTACGATCTAACGAGCTGAGACTGAAGAAACTATACCCAGGGTCTTCCTCAACTGAACAATCAATTGAGCTCTCAGTGCTATAGCTTATAACCTTGTTCAGCTGGTTTCCTGGCTCATGTGTCCATGTGTCTACCCACTCTCCTCACTTCCTACCAACCCAATCAAGTGCACAGCCATTTATACTGGGAATTAGAGCCACTGTTACATTGACTGGCAGCTACATCCCTCAATCAATTTAATTTTTGTTCCCTACCTCCACTCCTGGAGCCTTCAAAAAATGCATAGTTTCCTTCCTATAAGAAGGTATCTTAGGAAGAAAGAACATGTGAAGAAAACAGAGTAGAAGCAATAAAAATGTATTTTTATTATATAATAATAAGTTTATATTGTTAGAGTATCTTGTCATATATAACATGAGATATATATCTATATATAGATATATAGATATATAGATATATAGATATATATGACAAAAATTTTATCTTGTTACATAATATTTTTATTGTATGACAAGAATTTATTTAGAATGCCTCATTTTGGGATTCTTTTGCTAATACACCTGATTGAAGGCTTTCATTTCACTCAGTTCTCTGGCAGACAGATATAAAGAGTTCTGTTCTCCAGGAGGAAAAGATGGCCTCCTATTTTATAAGAAGTTATTTTGTTGATGTTTTTGAGGTAGGGTCTCACTTTTGCCCAGACTGACCTGGAATTTACTCTATATTCCCAGGCTGGCCTTGATCTCATGGTAATTTCTACCTCTTCCTCCTCCAAGTATTGGGATTAAGGGAACTCACCAGCATGCCCAGGTAGAAGTTATTTTTGCAGAATTAATTTAACGTTCAACACAAGAAACTTTATTTTAAGGAAGGTGTTCAAGGGATTAGGGAAATTATAGCATCAATAAAGGCAAATAATCTTCTGAAGGTCATAATTAGCTGCAAATAAAGACCTATTATTTCTGAGAGGACACACTTTGAGTTAGTATCTTTGGGCTCCAAGAATCACTGTGATGACATTAGACAGGCAAAGCCCAAGGGTGGGCATTGTGAAATAGAATATTATGAGAAGAGGAATATCACAGCACCTTAAGTGTGTAAAGCTGCATGAAAGAACATTCATAGAGGGTATTAAAAGAAGCCATATAGACTATCCAAATACACAGTGAAAAACAACAAAAATGTTCTAACTGGCCAGTCTGGCAAACAGAAAAGATGCCAACAGCATATATGAGGGGGAAAATCCTTTATAATATGTATTGCTTACAAGGATGGCCTGCTACCTCAAGGCTTTGCTGCCAGCCTTTAACAGAGGTTCAATACGGTAACCAAACCACCATGATGACAGAAACTCAGAGTTGTAAAGAGCTCTAGGCCTAGCTGTTGATATTTATTTGATGAATTAATAGGCGATACAAGGAAGAAAATATTTAATGCAACATTCCATGTAATTGCAGATAATTAAAATAGTGCAAAGGCACAATAAGAAATAAGTAACATTCAATTAAGTAAAACTACCATATATAAAAAAAAACGTTACAGACTCAAAAGTAGTAACATGGAAAAGGTGTATTACATAGTAAATTTTTAAAAATCTCATTATGGGCTGGAGAAATGGCTTAGTGGTTAAGGTGCTTACCTATGAAGCCTAAGGATACAGGTTCGATTCCCCAGTACCCACATAAAGCCAGATGCATAAGGTGGTTGCATGTGTTTGGAGTTCGTCTGCAGTGGCTAGAGGCCCTGGCATGCCATTCTCTCTATCTCCCCTTTCTTTCTCTTTCTCCCCCTCCCTCTCTCAACTACATAAATAAATAAAATACTTTTTAAAATCTCAACATAAGATTGCATTTACAACATGTTGACTTTAACTGAGAATATGATATAACATTTCCTTTGTATTCTGATGTGCTATTTTAAAGAGCTTATTTACAAACAGCTATGTGTGGTCAGCAAAGCATAGACCATTCTAGAAGATCATATGAGATGTTAGAAAATACTAATATACAATATTTATTCATAATATTTAAATTACCACAGACTCCTTAAATATGTCAGATTTTAATGACCAGTTTATGAATGACTTAGTTTTGAAGATGGATTTTTTCCAGTGGTTCAAAAGGTCAGACTAATATTCATATATATGCAATTCATTTTTTAGTGTATTACCATGAAAGCAATGAATTTACATACATACTTTGTTCCTATTTATTCTCTGACCCCTGTTCCTTTCTTCTAACAGCCTTCCTTTCTCTTGCTGGTCTCCATTCTTCTCTGACAGTTCCCCTGTCTTATGTCATATGCATTTCATTTTCTTTCATTTTTTTCCTCCCCCTTCCTCCCTTAAGACCTCTTCTTCCTTCCTTATGGTTCCTTTTTGGCTTTCACTACCTACATATTAAAATCTAGGATCTACATGAGAAAAAAATGCAATATTTTTTTGAGTCTGGTTTATTTTCCCACAAATATTATGTATTTTATTTTTATTATTCATTTTTATTTATGAGAGAGAGAGTGTGTGTGTGAGAGAGAGAAATGGGCATACCAGAGCTCTAGCCACTGTAAATGAACTCCAGATGAACACACCACCATGTAGAGCTGCCTTACTTGGGTAGTGGGGAATCAAACCGGGGTCCTTTGGCTTCATAAGCAAGTGTTTTAAATGTGAAGCCATATCTCCAGCCCTGTGGGTTTTTTTTTTTTTTTTTCATTATGACTGAATAAAATTCCACTGTGTATATATATACCATTTTATCCATCCATTTGGTGATATGTACCTGGGCTGGGTCCATTTCCTGGTTAATGTAAATAGAGCAGCAATGAACAAAGATATGCAGGTATGTCTGTAGTCTGACAGAGAATCCTTCATATATATACTGAGGACATGTATAGCTGGGTCATATTAAGAAACATTAAAGAAGTCACAATAGTGAGATCCATGGTTTCTGTACCAGTTTACATGTCCACCAGCAATGAATAAGGGTCCTCTCTTCCTCACATCCTTGCAAGCATTCATTGGCATTTGATTTCTTGATGATAGCTATTCTGACTGGGGTGGAATGGAATTTCAAAGCAATTTTAATTTGCCTTTCCCCACTGTCTAAAAATGAACAGTTTTTCAAATATTTATTGATCATTTGTGTTTCTGCTTTTTAAGACCTGTGTATTAAGTTCCTTGGCCCATGTTGTAACTCTTTATATGGTCTAGATATTAAACTCCTGCCTAATGTATAGTTGACAATGATTTTCTCCCTTTCTGGAGGCTGTTTCCTCACTCTGGTGATGTCCAGAAGCCTTTCCATTTTTACATGCCATTCTAATAATCACTTTCATGTATAGAAAAATATTTTTTCCAAATAAATATTCAGCAACCTATACAATTCTTATATAAACAATTACTTGCTACGTGTCAGTACTAAATGTCACAGTTCTCAGCTTATAGGAGTGGTTTCCTTCTGTTCAGTGGGACTAGTGGACACCAGCATGCATGCTAGATGGGTAGAAACGAGATGATGATACAGCTGAGCCTTGGGAGAACAGACACTGCTCGTAGACAGCCTACCAAGGAGTGTGCTAGCCAACTGACTCAATTTCCCCTATGCTCGTGTGGTCAAGGAGTTTGGGGAGGGGGCTGCCTGGCGTCAATGATCTATTTAGGGTGAGATGTTTAAATGGTTAGTCGATAGGGGACTCACAAAGATCTTAATTCCTGCTTCTCCCTTTTTGGAAGGCTTGCTTAAAGTCTGTCACTGAAGAGGACACAGAGTAGACAAGGCCATGATAGCACACTCACAGAGAGGTCCCTGCTAATGTAGGACATGAGGAGTAGGAGTAAGAACACATTCACTGAACACACTTGTAATTTTTTTTTAACTTTTCTAAAGCAAGGCACTTGCCTTTATTTATTTTTATTAAACAGAAACTTTGTATGGATACATCATGTGTTGGTACCATCATTTCCCTCCTCCCTGCTCCCACTCCACTAAGGAGTTCCTCAGTGGGATTGCTGGTATTCACCATGGGGTTGTGGGTTATGAGTTGTGAGAGCAGCAGTCAGTCATATTTGGGGATGGGGATGCCTCTGGACATTCCCTCCCATCCTGTGGCTCTTATATTCTTTCTGCCCCATCTCCTACAAAATTCCCTAAGCCATGGAGGGTTTGCTTTCAGTCTCCTTTGGATTAGAGCTCTCAGCAGCTTCTAGATTTCTGCTTTAGTACATTTCGAATATCCTCAGTGTCTGTCTCAGTTTGCAGGTTGTCAGGTTCACTGTGGAAGCAGCACTCTTGCTCATCTCCTCAATTCCTCTGTGGTTTCACCTGGGCCCTAGTTGATGTGCCAGTGATCGTTTATCCCCTGTCAGAGAGTCAGCTATCTATTTTGGTTCCCCTCAGTTTTCGTTGTTTTCGGCCTGTAGCACACAGGCCCCAAACATACTGTGCCTATCACCAGCCTAGAGTACACATGCCCCAAACATGCTGGCATGCAGAATGCCCATACTTGTAATTTAGTATAGAAGACCTGCAAGTGTTGTATAGCCTAGTATATGTTTAGAACTGACAATGAGACCACACTTTGACATGAGAGACAAGCTATAAGGAAAAGGAGCTTTAGGAGAGGCAGTAATCGCTCATGCAAAGACCCAATGTCATGACCATTCATGTAAGTGTGTGTTTGATGAATTAGACTTCTATCTCTGCTAGGAGCTACAAGCAAAGAAAAAAGAACATTGCTGAAATTTAAAAACTTCTGTGACATTATTTTTTGTACTTATTCACAATTTACCAGATACCAACTTGAATTCTATCTCATTACTTGCTAGATACAGTCACTACCATTAGTTCAAACATACCCCATCAGAATTCCTATTCATTTAATTGGATTGAATAATAACTGAAATAAAAAAAAAAATAAAATAAAGTCTGCTCAGCCTTTTTGTAGGCAGTAGAGTCATTTAGCTGGTTTTAGCAAACCAGACTGCTATGGACTGAACTGTGTCCAACTCAAAATTCATCTGTTGAAGCCCTAACTCCAAGGACCTCTAAATGTCAATGCATTTGGAAGTGGGATATTAAAGAAACTATTAAATTAAAATGAGGCTATTGGTAGGTGGGCTATAATCCACTGTGATGGCTGTCTTTATAAGAAGGAGAAAATTAAACACACAGGGAGACACCAGGGGCTGGGTGCACAGAGGGCTGACTTTGCAGAGTCAGCAAGAAGGGGCCCATGTGCAAGCCAAGGCCTCCGAGGAAACCAAACTGGCTGACACCAGAATCCTGGATGCCTGGCCTCTATAAAGAAAATAAAATCTTATTGTTGGAGCCATCTGATGTCTGGAATTTTTTTCCAGTATCTCTAGTAAACGAACACACTGATCCAGTTTGATATTCTTTAAATCATCTAATCATCCCCAAAGACTAGAAAGCTCAGGTGTTGATTAATAACACTGACTCGGATATCAAGCTAATGCCAAGTTGTATTAATCAGAGCAGGACTGAATTCATAGGGAGAAAGACAAACGAGTACCCAGGGTTCCATCTCCACTGTATCCCATGAACAAGTCAATGTGCTTCAGCCTGGCCCTGCTGCATGAGGCATAAGCTGTTCTTGAAGAAAGGTCACCACCCTTCCTGGAGAATCACACGGTAGCTGTCTTGTAAGCAGGGTAAAAATAGTCTGGAGTTGGGGACAAAACACTCTGTACTCAGATGCCACCTTTTCAGGGCTACTGGCTGAGCATAGCTGCTGGCATCTGGCAGTCTGAGAAAGTCAGGTTCAGGTGCAGACACTCCACTTGAAGGAAGGGAAGAAGCCATTGATTTGAAGGTGCTCATTTCTGGGCAACTCAAGGGAATCTCTAGGTAATTTGCAAGATTATCTGGCTTATTTCCATACAGCTGAGTTTTTTTTTTTTTTTTAATATATCAATTAAGAAAAAAAGTGACTACAAGCATGTTAAAGTACTTAAATTTTAAGTGTGTAATTTGAAATCTTCCTATGTATGTTTACATGGCAGTAGCATTACCCTAAATAAGACATATAATATTTTCAGTACCACAGAAAGTCCTTCATGCTACCTCCCTGGCAATACAGTCACCAAAGGCATCTAACCAACAGTCCAGATTTTTATATTGAATTCCGTTAGGTCAATCTATATTATCTAAGTATCCAAAATTCCTTCTACAGACCTTGGTCAGGTATACATACCATGTCTGTCTATCTTGCTATGATCTTCCCCTAGGCTTCCTCACTGTCTTATCTTCTTCATTCTTTCTGTCCACTGGTTTCCACCCAAAAGTGGACTGGGCCAACTCAGTGCACAGCTCTGTGAAGCAGGAAAAGCAGAGTCGGTACAGTGCCCACTTTAGATGCTTCAGTATCACATCTTGCCATGCCAGGAAATTTTATGACAAATTGTCAGCACTGCCTGCTGAATTGTTTGTTTCTTTTTATTTTGCTGTGCACACGTTCCCTTCTAAACTTGCTCTTCCCTTGCTCTTGTGATAGAATAGCATGCGGGCCTGCTTATCTGCCAGGGGAGAGGTATGGGACACAAGTTGTTTCTGCATGGACAAAACATTGCTGCAGAGTGGGAAAGGACTCAGAGACATGACCATCCATTATCAGGGTTGCTGTGGATGCCAAAACAAAAACCAAAGATGACATCTCTGTCATGCTGAGACCTTAAGGTAGTAACTTAAAGGATGGGTCAGATGAATATGGGTGCTGTGCTGGGAACAAGATGCCTAGTCAAATCTAGTTCCATTCTGTATGATTCGGTGGCTTTGGAGAAATGACACCACTTCATAGAATGTTGGTGAGTATTATAAGAGACAAAACTTGCAAAGTGTAAAGAAGAATGCAAATACCAGCAACACTTTCAAAAAGGTAGCCAGAGCCCAACGCCAGGATACATGCTAGTGATCCTAGCATTTGGAAGTGAGTGGCAGGAGGACTGCAAGTTCAAGACCACCCAAGCTACATAGTAAGTTAGGGGCTAGCTTGGGCTACACAGAGATCTTGTCACACAAAACAAACAGCAGCAACAAAAGTGGTGGCTATTATTCATGTTATTTTAGGTAGGAGTTATGAGAGCATGTTCTTTTAGCAGAGAAGTATCACTTCAAACAGTCCCTACAAAGTAATACAAAGTCAAGGAAGGAGAGACCCAAGACCAGATGAGGTCATTGGATGCCTGGATAAAATATTTCCTGAAGGCAAAATCACTACTTAGGCTTCCAAGTCACCGAAAGCAATTTCCTTATCCTCAATGCTCTTATTTTACTAGATGGAACTGTATTTATGGCATTCACAGGAAAACGGGACGTCGCTAGTGAACCCATGAAGGAATCTCATGATTCTAATGCAAAATATAAATCAGGGCTTCCTGATTTCCCACATGGTTCACAACAGCAAAAGTCCATTTTAGCAGGATATGATGTGCTAGGATGAACAAATTGCAGGAGATGTAATTCTACCTTAAATCTCTGTATACTTAAGTAATGGCTATGCCTCTATTTTTTTCTGTGACTATTGTTAATTTCCGAAGAAACTGAATTGCAGAAGTAGAACTAAGCAAGAAGTAGGGAAGGGAATTTGATCCTTGTGCTATTGATTCTGTTCATTCATTCTACTACAAGGAGGTAGCATGCATAGGTGGGTTCACTTATTTATTTACCAGCAAATGTCACATTCATTAGTGGAACTTTCAACATGCAGCGAGGCTGATGACCAGGAAGGTAGAAAAATGCAAAATTGAGTTTCAAAGGTCCCATCAGGAAATGATCCAAAATAAATTTGGATTCAACAGGGACGAATGAGTCAAAGACAGGCTTTTGGAAAAAGCTTTGACTCGTTACCACAGATCAGCAATCTTATGTTTTTAAATTTGGACACTTTGGGGTACTGAGGTTTTAATACATATAGAAATACATATAGAAAATACATAGAGGAAAAAAAGTGCTCATGTAGAACAAGCACAAAACTTTTCATTTTATGTAATTATCTAAATAATACAGAATTATTCCAGCTAAGTGCAACACTAGCAAATATGAAATTATGATTTACAAGATTTATCTGTATATAGTTGTTTCTTAGCAGGGAAGTAAATGTTTGGGGCTATGTTGTGCTACACTTGTTGGCATTTTGGGATCACAGCCTCTTTCTCTACAATGAGAGCTTTCTTGGACTTGCCCAGCTGGGTTAGAAATAGCTCATCTCCAATCAACAGTCTAAAAATATATCAATCACTTTGGTCTGCCCTGGGCCTAGCAGACCTGTCCTTTAGACATTCTCTGTTTAGAAAATGTGCAACTTGGAATTCTCACTTTCTTATTGGAGGAAAAACTTCAAGAAATGTTTGTAACAGACAGTAAACTAAACCTGCAAAAGACTATCTTGAAATAAAGGCACAAAATTAATTATCTGCTGGGCTGGAGAGATGGCTTAACGCTTAAGGCACCTGCCTCCTAAGCCTAAGAACAGTGGTCAGTGGTTCTAATCTCCAGCGGTTCTGATCTCCAGGTCCCACGTTTAGCCAGATGCAAAGTGATGCAAGGGTGCAATGCTGCACTTGACCACAAGGGGGTGCACGCATCTGGATTTCGTTCCCTCTCTGTCTTTCTCTGAGCCTCTCTCCAAAAAAAAAAAAAAAAAAAAATATCTGCTGAATTTCAGTTGCATGGAACTAGCTTATACTTATGACTCTAAGATAAGCTTAGTTGTCTTAGTTTTATTATTAAGTATTTAAATTTTGAGCTTTGAGGTGCTCCAAAAAAATAAATAAATAAAACACACAAATACACATGTTTTAATTATATATGACATTGAATAAATGCAGATTTTTAAAAATTCTCTTTCTCATTGCTCTCATTTTCAGTGCTTTTCATGACACATGAAATATTGAGATTGTGGTATTTATAACATTCATGAAACCTTAAGCATTTTCTTATATAGACTAGTAAGATACCTACATTGCAAAGCTTCCTTTACTAATTATAATGGGTATTTTAGTAAAAGCTCAATTAGCAAGTTGCTAACTGTTGATATTTTTAATATGTCTTCAAGTATTTAATATTCAAATCCCATTCAAAAGAATCACTGAAATTTTATAAAGTCAAACTTAATTATCCTATTGTTAAATACCTATAGTCTTGACAAATTTATTGGATTTGTCCTACTCCTAGACTCCCTGGTCTTCATTAACTAACCCATAATGGACTCTATATATCTCATTATAGTCCCTGAAGCTACAAGACTTATAAATTTTCTTATATTTCTTCCTCTACTAGTATATATTTGGAATCCCTGATACCTATGATAATGTCTATTCTATGAAAACTCTGTTTACTTAGGTATGTTCCTTATCTCCTAAAATTAATTCAAAAATCAAAAGGTGAAACTATAATTAGTTATGGCATTAAAAATTATTCAAATAGCTTTAAGGATTTCTTAACATAATTTAAATTTCATATTAATTTGTTCATTTCTTATTGAAACACTAATTGTCTTAGTTCAGAAAAAAATATAAGTACTTTCTATAGTATTAAATAATAGCTTGGCTAGCTGCTGGGTATATGTAAATTGATAAAGTGGATGCTCCAGCCCTCAGGGAGACCAGTATGGATAAAACAAATCACAAAAGAATACATATATCACTAAAAGTTTTAGTAAGGACATAATAATGTTAGAAAATGCAGTGAGAATAATAGGCAGAGGAATATATATCATTTGAGGTAGTTTCAGATAAAGTATTTCTGGAGACATGAACTGTGACCTAAAGGAGTAAGGGGAAACAAAAGAGGAATAGGGAGTGTTAGTGTTGAAGAAAGTAGACATTAGTCTTTCAGATTAGGAAACAACTTGTAAATATGTTAATACTACAAAGAACCAATGCATGTTTTTGGTAGGTCAAAGTAACTACCAAGAATGATAAGGAGGGTGACAAAAGGAAAGAAGGAGAGTGGTGGTTATGGAAAGATGGAAGGAAAAATGAGGTGGAGTAAAGTAAAGGAGAAGAAAAGAGTTGGAGACACAGGAGGGAAAGATGGTAGCAAAAGTGTGAAGGTTGCGAGATAGACCAAAAGAGAAAGGGCAAGACAGTAAGTTTTGCAGGAGAGATGGAGGGGCAGATAGAGGAATAGTGTAGACAGGTGGTGATAAAGAATTAGGCCAAAGCAAAAGTTTTGCCCAAATCAATCATATGCTCCAGTGAGGTTGAGGGCACCTCTTGAGGCTCCTCCTCCACCCTATAGCCCAGGAGGATTTTGCTTGGTCATTCTTTTTGTGTCTCCTGACAGAGCCCAGCTTTGACTCCACATCCACCACAAAAATGCAACAGTTCTATTCTGCACTTTTCCTCCAGCAGCTCCTTCCACCTGACTTCCTGCTGGTCTTTATAGACATCAGTCCTTTTTGGAGGCTGGATAGTGACTTTTCTCTGATCTCCCTTTTCTGTCCTTTCATTCATACTTCTTATTTTATTTTATTTTATTTTATTTTATTTTTTTTTATTTACAAGCAGACAGAGAGATAGAGAGGAGAGACAGAGGATGAATGGGTGTACCAGGGCCTCTAGCCAATGCAAACGAACTCCAGACACATGCACCATCTTGTGTATCTGGCTTATGTGGGTACTGGGGAATCAAACCTGGGTCCTTTGGCCTCACAGGCACATACCGTAACTACTATGCCATCTCTCCAGCCCCCCATTCCTACTTCATAACCTTCTCTAAGTATTGCATATGGTCCAAGCCTTTAGTAAGTCCATACTGCACACTCCCATATTTGCATGTTTGTTTCTTTGACTGGACCATTATAAGACTTACCTATTATCTGAAAGGTAAGAATTTTAACTTTATCTTCAATTCAGAAATTCAGAAAAACCTGGCTCACTTACAAATTATAAATAGAAGAGTTCTTGATAAATTATATTAGTAAATCTTATATGCAATTCTGGTCATATAAATGCTTTTAATTATCATTGGGTTTATACAGCAACCCCAAATACATTCTGAAGGTATTTTCTTTGACTGGGAAACATGAAAATAAGCAATGTATGGACTTATCTCAACATCAGTATTTCAAAAAAATAATGATGATCTTGAAGAGTATACACAATTTAATTGAAACACATTGATAGCAAAAGCAACATGAAAAAATAAAAACACTATCAAAAAATAATTAAGTTTATGGAGTAGTCATGTTTTTTTTTTTGTTAAAGGGCCAGAATTTTCTGAAGGAACTGCCTGCTTTTGCTAAAACAATTTTCAGGTTACTTGTTTCTACTTTCAGGAATGTATCTCATAATTTTGCTAACAGTGCTTGTGAGTGCTGTTTGTTCTTAGACAAAACTAAAGAACTGATTGCATAGATCCCTCTGGTATAATTGGATCATAGAAGATGTGTTCACTTAGTAAAGTCTTGTGCCCTCATAATGACACTTCTTTCAAAACAAAACAAAACAAAACAAAAAGTCCTTTAGTCCATAGCATAAATGTCAATGAACTCTTATCATTCTAGACCCTGGAAAAAATAACAAGCATGAAAACTGTTAATAGCCCCATGAATTTCAGCTCACTGGAAAGTCCTCCTGGTCTTTCACATGAGTGGCCCTAAATCTTCTCACCATACATATGTATATATGATGTTATACTAAATATTTTTTCTTAAAAATATAGGAAAAGAATAGAATATATTCTAGCATGAAAAACAAATGTGAGATGCTTTTGTTCTATCCCTATGGTTATTTTTAAATTGTAGTGTTCTAAACATAAGATTTATCATTAACAATTGTTAAAAGTTCAGGTGAGAGGCATTATGTGAATTACCATGACTGCAATGTTATCCATCTCTACAACTCCTCCATCTTCCCAAAGTTAAACCCTGAACCAATAAACAGTAATTCCCACTGTCTTCTTTCCCATTTACTTGTTAATCACTATTTTTCTCCTTCTGTATCTATAAAGTTACACAACCTAGATGACTCATGCAAATAAACTCATACAATATTTACTCATCTGTATTTGGATTCTTTGGATGTGATGCTTTCAAGGATCATTCATGTTATAGAATGTCTCAGAATTTTATTTTATTTTTATGGCTAAAAAGAAATCACTTGCATGTCTCTACATTTTCCTTACCCTTTCAATTGTCAAGGGATATTTCAGTTATTTCTATTTTTTTAATAATTTTTATTTATTTATTTGAGAGAGAGATACAGAAATAGGCAGGTAGAGAGAGAGAGAGAATGGGCATGCCAGGGCCTCCAGCCACTGCAAACGAACTCCAAATGTGTGTGCCCCCCTTGTGCATCTGGCTTACATGGATACTGGAGAATCGAACCTTGAACCGGGGTCCTTAGGCTTAAAGACAAGCATTTAACCGCTAAGCCATCTCTCCAGCCCAGTTATTTCTATTTTTAACTTTTGTGAACAATACTGCTATGCACACTGGTATACAAGTGTCTATTTAAATAGTTCCTACTTTCAATTTTATCTTGAATTTTTAAGAGCCAGAAATACTCATATAAATGCATGAATAAATCAACTTAGTACATCCATACACACATATGAGTATACATTGGCCTCACCCAGATGCATACACCAACTGGATAAACCTTTAGGTACTGTGTTAGCAAACTTTTGACAAACATAGCAGTTCATATAGGCATGATACTATATATATCACAGCTGGTCAGCACCAGAACTTTCTAGAACCTTCAGTGAACATCCACCACCCATTGATAAAAAGTTATTTTCATTCCTGCACACAGTGTTGAGGAGCACTACTGCTAGGATAATGATGATATTCCTTCATGCCCCCTAAATCATGCTACATTTTTATAAAATCATCTACTTTAAATAACTAATCACGCTATCTATTAATCATCTGGTAAAATGCAGTTTTATTTTGTATTTATGAATAAAACAGGTATGAAAATAGTCAAAAGACCTTTTATATTTTGTACCTAATTTTGTATATTACACATATACCAACCCCCAGCCAATTTTGAAGTTAAATGTTTCTGCTATCAAGAAAGTTACCCTCTAGTATTTGGGATGTGAGCATCTTTTACCTTTTGACTCATTTATTTTAACATCTCAACTGGTGAAAAAAATAATGAAAATAATGTCTTCTTCTTAGGATTGATACTTTTGTATGGAAGGATATAGATGGATGGAGCTGTGGAGTCATGAAAAGAGATACAGTAAAATCTACTTTTTGTCCTATGAACTTTTAGTCCATAAAGAGATAGCAACAGTTTCAGAACTAGTATGTCTCCTCTAACATTTGATATAGAAGTTCCCAAGATATGATGTAATTACAGTCAGAAGGTGAGAACATAGGATACTTCTGAAGAACAATTTAAAAAATCACTCTTTTTCTAAACCAGCCATGAATTCCCTCCTGTGGATCAGGCCTCAAATCCAGTTAGAGAGTAGATGCTTCCACCTATAACTGGCATTCATTATTTCACCATTGGGCACATCTTGCTTGGTTGGACAGTTGTGTAGCTTGTAGGTCCCATTGTTGGTTAAAACAATTGACTGCTCCCCTAAAAGGCTACATACCATATTCAAGCACTATGGCCATTATTGAGAACTAAATTACAATCCTATGACTTAGAAAACCGTAAGTCCTAGAGAAGAAGTCATTACTGTTATATGGCTAAATAGATCTGTTGTCCCCATCAAATTGCCCTCTAAATAATTATGTTTAGGCTCACAGATTAGTACCATTCTTACTTTTGGTCAGAGAAGCTTCTTTTTGTAGATGGTGATGACTAGTGGAGAAACCCAAGGCTTATCATGGTATTGAGAATACGTGTCAACTGAGTGCTCAGCAACAGATGAGGCATCTCTATCACACCTGCCAGGGCTCAGTGAACATAGCATCAGAGGTGACAGAAAGAACATTAGTGTTGGTCACATCCCTGTTTCTTCATGGTGACAGCTGTGGATAGTGCGGAGGCCTCAAAACCCATCAAAGGGCTGAGAATTAGTGGCTGTTGAGAGCCTAGAGATAGATGAGACATCTCTAGTACTACCAATTAACTACTAGACTGAGTCTTATTAATATTTATCAGTTACTTATTTTTCTTTTATAAAATTAATTCTACTAAATAGTCATGTTTATAACTCAAGTTTTATAAAAGATAGAATCTAACTTCATTCATTGTAACTGTTTTTCTTAGGGAGACAAGGACGTCTTCCCATCTTCTGATAACTGAGTGCCTTCTCAATTTTTGAAGCACTCCATTCACAATTTTGGGGCCAAAGTGAGTTGTAATGCTAGAAACTGTAGTTTATGAACAATGTGATTTAAACATAAACTATCAGGGCTGGAGAGATGGCTTAGCAGTTAAGGCACATTCCTGTTAAGCCTAAGGATCCTGGTTTGATTCTCCAGGTCCCACATAAGCCAGGTTCACAAGGGGGCATATGTGTTTGGAGTTTGTTTGCAGTGGCTAGAGGCCCTGGCACACCCATTCACACTCTCCTTCTCTCTCTTTCACTCTCTCTGTCTCAAATAAATAAATAAACAAAAAACAAATAAACAAACAAACTATCAGAAAGCTTCATTTAATGGTTATGGGTAAGCAGAATAATGAGACTTAAAATCTTTTTATGTTAATCAAGGTTACCCTAAACAAGGTGCATCAGATTTATTGGTATAGATTTCTCTTTGAGGATTAAGTTCATGTCTAGTCCAGTTTAGACAAAAGATTAAAGCAATTAAATTGTACACTGCTGCATAGATATATTTAAAGGTGATTTTAAGTTACTAAAGATAGATTTCTAGTTTTTTGACTTCAAAACCAGAAGTGCTTATTTATATCTGCTACAGCAGTAGCTAGAGGTTTTTAAGTATAAAAGAAATTCCCAAATCCAATTCTGATTTTAGATTGTATTACAGGCCCAATTAGAAGGTCAAAATTAAGATGAGTTTAGTGCTTACAACTTTATTTCTAACAAATTACTTGATTTGAGTATGTTGATGGAACAAGGTAAGATGATAATAGGAATTAAACTGATGAAAGTTTACTGTTAATGAAAAAGCCATTGTTATTTGTCTCATATTCAAGTTCAGATCCTCCAATGTGTGAATAACATCCTTCTCTATAACTCTGTAGGTCTCACAAGAGAGTGATGATTTTATGGCTGGGCTCCACTGGGGACGCACTGTCTCCTAAATGAGACTGGACAACACCCGGGTTTTCCTTATAACAGACAACAGACCCTCTAGGAAATAAGAAAACCTGGAGCCCTGAGGGGATACTATTCTTCAGCCTAGACCTGTTTTACAAAAAGAGAAAGAAATAGACTGAGTTGTTATAACTCTGAGACCATCCAAAACTGACCCAGAGCCATCCATTTGACCCTCAGCCTTCTTAATTTCCTGAGAGATAACAGCTATGAGACCCTCAAACCACTCAAAATATTCTTGGGACTCACAAGATTTTGTCAGATGGGATAGAACACACCAGTAAAGAATTTCTCAAGAAACAGAGATAAAAATCAAGAGTCTGAGGCCAGCCTGCCTCCCAGCATGACAACAATGGTCTTCCTAATTAATTGTGGTAAGCAACTTGTGTGTACAGCCATGATGTGTTAGGCCTGTTAACCTCTCCCTGACCCCATTCCATTTTGTCAGTGGTACTGCTCATATACATCATGGAATTATGGGTTATGAATTATGAGATCAGCAGTCAGTCATTGGGGAGAGGGGGATCAATGCCTCTGGATATTTCCATCCTGTGGCTCTTAAAATCTTTCTGTCCCCTCTTCTGCAAAATTCCCTTAGCCGTGGTGGGTATGTTTTAAGTCTACTTTAATGTTGAACTCTCGGCAGAACTGGCTATCTTACTTTTGTTCTGATTTTAAAGGGAAGGCTGTCAAAGTTTCCACAGAAAATATTGTTTAACATTTAATATATATCTTTAGTCCAGTTACATAAGTTCTTTATCTCTAATTTTTAAATAAAATGATGAATAGTTTGTTCAATTTTGTATAGCTTTTGTTGACTCTTGTGAGATGATCTCAGTTTTTAATTCTACTAAGCATAGATATTTTGATTCCAACTACTGTAACAAAGTGCCCTTAACCAAGGGGCTTATTAACAATAAAAAACATGTATCTTGCATTTCTTGAGGCTGACAGTCCAACACAGTCAAGTTCTGGTGACGATTCTGTTCCAGAATTCAAATGGGACATTTCTCTTGTATGCTCACCCTGTGGAAAAGACAGCCTCCTTTATTAGGACACTAATCTCATTCATTAAGGCTCAACACCATGAAATAATCACCATGCCAAAGACTCACCAATTATTATTACTCTGGGTCTTAGGATTTAAGCACATGAATTTGGGAGTGATAGAAATATTCAGTTTAGTTCACTTACATTCAGTGACATTTTTAGTAACTTTACAGTTTGAGAACTAACCTGGTTTTAGAAGAGTTTCATCACTCTTAAAAATCCTTTCTTATGGTGAGGCGTCCATCTCTATTCCTAACCCCACTGATGGCAAGGAACCACCCTTCTGTTGTGGATGTCTGCTGTGGGTGCTTCACATAAATGTAGCACTGCAATGTATAGGCTTCTAAATCTGTCTTCTTTTTCTTAGTAAATATTGTTATTTACTTAGTAAAATATTGTTGGGTTTGTCCATGTTGTAGCACATATCCACCACAGCTTGCTCCTTTTCACTGCATTTATTTACCAGAGAACATTGTAAAGCTTTCAAGTCTGGTCTGTTACTTTTATGTTTTGATATGGTAAAGGTCATTAATATACTTCGTTTTTTATTAAGAGTATACCTTGTATGGTTACATCATGTGTTGGTACCATCTTTTCTCTCCTCCCTGCCCCCATTCCACTGAGGACCCTCTTCTGTGGGGCTGCTGATATTCCTCATGGGGTTGTGAGTTATGCTGTGAGAGCAAAAGTCAATTACTGTAGCAGGGGGATGCTTCTGGATATTCCCTCCCAACCTTTGTCTCTTACAATCTTTCTGCACCTTCATTCTGAAAAAATCCTTGAGCCATCTCTGAGCCATGGTGGATGTGCTGTAAGTCTACTTCAGTCATCAGCTTTCAAGAGCCTCTGTATTTCTGCTTTAGTATGTGTTGAGTATCCTCAGCATCTATCTCCTTCTACTTGGCACTGAATGTCAGGCTCACCATGGAAACAGCACTCTTGCTTGTCTCCCCATTTCCTCTGTGGCTTCATCTAGACCTTGGCTGAAGTATGTTGGGGGGGGGGTATCTCCTCAGGCCTAACTACCTTCTCAAAAAGAAAAAACAAGTTCTCCTATGGAGAATGAAGTTAACATAGGATAAATAGGATAAGCATTGCTAATTTAGGAAGAGTATGATGATTGCAGCACCACTTTTAGCCAAAGACTACTGGGGGCTTGTCATTGGAGACCATAATCTTTGTCTCCATAGGATTCTGAATTGGTTCCCAGTTACAGCTATGGGTTTCTTCCCACTGAGTGGATCTAAACCAGAAAGCCATTGGTTACCCCTCAAGGCGGTGTGCCACCATTGCACTGGTGTGTACATCTTGTCAGGTGGGTTGCTCACACCGTTGTTGTCCACTTTCCCCCAGTAGCTCATGTAGTACTTTCAAGAAGTAAATGGGCTAACAGGCTGGGGACTGGCTCTCTTCCGGATACCAGCTGGGTCTCCCATGTTCTGTGTTGCCAGCATGTGGTGTCCTCTTAATATAATCAAACATCACATTCTTATACTTTTCTTTTCCTAAAACCTAGTACTTGGGTTTGAGTATGAAGATGTTCAATACTTTGGAATAATTTTATAAAATAATCATGGAATTATTTTGAAACCTTTGTAGAAATAGGTTAAATTCTTCCTTTGTGCATAGTTGTTTTGTTTGAACTCACTTATTTGATTATTATGAGACTATTCTGATTGTAATGATACCGAGTTTTAATTCAAACCCTTATGTGGTGGTTTGAATAAGATGCTACCCCACCCTCATAGTCTCATGGGTTTTGAATACTTGGTCCTTGATTGGTGGCAATTTAGGAGGTCGAGCCTTGCTGGAAGAGGTGTATTACTGAGGGTGGTTTGGGGTGTTATAGCACAGCTTTCCCCTTGTCTGAACTCAGCTCATTCTCTTGGTGCTTTCTGCCAGTTAGTGGGGCAGAAAGTGATGTCCAACCTCTGCTCTATCATCCCTTCCCTGCCATGCTGAAACTCTCCCTGGAGACTGTCAGCCTAAATAAACCCTTTCCTCCCATTACCTGCTTTTGGTTGTGTGGTTTGTCCCAGAACCATGAAAGCAACTACACCATCACATCAGATGTCTTTCTTAGGACTTTATTCATTAAATTTTCATATCTGTTGGAATGAAATTCTTTGTAATCTACACTGTGTTTTTAAAAATTTATACTCCTATATAATACTATTATTGTTGTTGCTATTACTTGTGTGTGTGTGTGTGTGTATGCTGGGACAGAATTCAGGCCCTTGTATACATTATGCAGGCATTTTACATCCTCAGCCCTAGTTTTCATATACATACATTAATTATGAGTTAATTGCATTATGCAAAGCTTCTAAATTTGACATGTGTGCATAGGTATGTATGGATGGATGAGATGTGTTTATGTTTGTGCATGCTATTTATTTTTATTTTAATTTATTTATTTGCAAGCAGAGATAAAGAATGAATAAGAGAATGGGCATTTCAAGGCCTCTAGCCACTGCAGATGAACACCAGATATATGCATCAGTTTGTGCATCTGGCTTTACATGGGTAATAGGGAAATGAACCTGGGTCATTAGGCTTTGCTGGCAAGCACCTTATCCACTGAGAAATCTCTCCATGTGGGTACACATGAGTGTAAGTGTCCATGCATGGATATAGGTGTATGTGTCAGACCAGAGGTTGACAATAAATGTCTTTCTCATGTGCTCACCACTTTTATTTATTGGGGCTAAGACTCTCCCTTAAACCAAGATATTGCTGGTTTGGCTAATCTAGATAACTAGTTGCCCTGAGGATGTCTCTCTCTCGGTCTGTCTTCCTAGCACTAAGAGTACAGACAGGATACTACATTCCCCCAGCATTTATGTATCTAAACATCATTCCTCATAATTTCATGGAAAACACTTTATCTAATGAGGCATCTCAAACTTTCAAGTCCCAACATTTAATTTTTTTTATTAGCACCTTCACTAACTGAGGAATAACTGTATTTCTCAATCTCTACTATAATAGTAAATTTGTTAACTTTTCCTTAAAGTTATATGAATTGTGGAATAATATATCTTGATTGTCCTACAGTATCATATATTTTCCTGATTAATATTTTATGTGTTTATCTTGCAGATACAGTATTGATCTGCTATGTTTTCTTTAATTCCTAAATCTAATTTATTGGTAATCTTTCTGTTTTAATTGTAGAAATTAGTCTTTTTATATTTACCATATGAATGAAAATAGCTAAATCTTTATTTGCACATGTGTGGTGTGTGTGTGCACTTGTTTGTATGGGGGTACATTTGTGTGGGGAGTACATAAGCACATGTGTGTTGGAAGAGTGGACAGAGAACAACCTCATGTGTTAGCCTCAAGAACTACATTTACTTCTTTTTGAAACAAGTCCTCTCATTGGCCTGGAGCTTACCAACTAAACTGGTTGGTTGGCCACCAAGCTCTGAGGAACGGTGGTCTCTATCATATCAGTGCTAGGATGATGAACACACAACCCCATATCTAGTGTTTTCACGTGGATTCTAACATTGAACTTCGGTCCTCATATTTGTCAGGCAAGCACTTTATAGACTCAACTACCTCTCCTTAAATCTATTTTTGTCATATGTTTTTCCTTTGTAATTTATTTTTTTCCATTCTATGCCATTCCTTGACATTACTGGAATATGGCTGACCCTACTCTGTTCAACTGAAAGATGTATTTCCTTCTTTCAGTGTTAGTGAACCAAAGTGACTGTAACCTTCTCCTCACTGATACAGGGGTTTTCACATGCTTTGGCTTTGATCTTCTGTCTTTCATCTTATCTCACAACATTTCCTTCTTATTTCCTCTATCTTGTTTGTTTAATGCTGTAAATAAGCTCTTATTTTATAGAGTCCTATTTATTTACATTTGCTAATGTTTATTCTTTCATCACCAATTTTTTTTATTTTACAACTGTTTTGCTAAGATTATTTCAATTATTTTTCTACCTGATTAAATTCTACTTTAAGACAAAATTATTAATTATAAATGCACTTAGCTTTTAATTATTCTCACTCTTGAAAAATAACTTTTCTTTTATTTGAAAAGCATTGAAACATAGTGCTGTTAGCTCCCAATTAGAACTGTAGTATTAGTCTGGCATTTCTTTCTATATCATTTGTCATTTCTCTTTGCTTACTGTCAAGTGGGTATCTTTAAAAGAGTCTAGGTGTTAATTTCTTTACTTTCAGTGCATTATGCTTTCTAAATTGAGGATCTATGCTTTTCAAGAATTCTGAAAAAAAAAATCATATCATAACCATTAGCTCTGAATATTGCTTTCCTGAACTGTTTTGATGTGTTCTATGATACTAGTCAGTAAAACATTCAATACTGTTGCTTAGGTTTTCACCTCATTTTTCTACATTAAATTCTAGCTCCTCTCTATATTTCAAGTAAATTATTCTGTTACCATGTTATCTAATAGGTGGTTTACCTCATCCATTTCTGTTGTCATGAATTATATGCATATTCATGAAAAGCATGTGTACTATACATTTCAAGTATATTACTTTTTTTAAAAAAATCATTTTAATCTTTAAATACTATACCTGGTATGTTACAAGTAGATTTTTTTTAAAGACACAACTTTGCATTCATTTAAAAACCCATTAAATGTGCTTATTCTAGATGTGAACATTTTAAAATCTAAATTGGGAGTTAAACTTCCAATTTTGTTGTTTGTATTTTGGCTTGTTTTATTTAGTTCAATATATGAGGGGTTCCTCCCTTTTACTATTAAACTTTTCATTATTATCAGCTTATATCAGAGTAAACTGTGAGAACCCACAGGGAATTATTCCTCTAGAGATTTTTATACTTGTTTCTGTGTTAACTGGGGAGATGTTATACAGAATGAGCCATTTTTATTTATATGTTAACAATGGTTTGAGTGACAGGTGCACATAAGAAAAATCAATTCTCAGAGGGACTCAGTTTCTGGATTACTTTTATTTTCCATGTTAAGACAAAAGAGATATAGCCTTGTCTTTGCTGACAGCTGGATTTTCTTCTGGTCAAGATGAATTCCGATTAGGACCCAACTTTTTGTAGACATTTCAGATTCAAAGGCATCATTCTGAGGTCCAACTTTTAGCCTCTCATTTCCACCTATTAGTCCTCAAAATGTCCTGAAGCCAACCTGAGTCTCAGTTCTTCTTACAATTTTATTTTTTTCGCTGTAGTCTTACTTGTTTTATAGGTTGGAGGATTATCTTTACTTCTTTCAAATTAGCAATTCTCTTATAAGTACACTTCTGTCAAGAATCGAGGTCCTGCCTAGCTGAAGGGTTCTTCACAGTACGTAATTCCTCATATTATTACACCCATGAGCTATATTTTAAATTCTCTATTTTATTCCAAAGATGGTCTTAAAATAGTGTTATTCAACCATTTTAACATCATATGACACTATCAATAGAATGATTTGAAGTTTTAAAACATCTGATAAAGTGATGCTTCAACTCATATTTCAATTTTCAATGAGAAATAAATAAAATTAAAAAAATATTTTAGGGCTGGAGAGATGGCTTAGCGGTTAAGGTGCCTGCCTCCTAAGCCTAAGAACGCTGGTTCCAATCTCCAGCAGTTCCATTCTCCAGGTCCCACGTTTAGCCAGATGCAAAGTGACTCAAGGGCACAATGCTGCACTTGACCACAAGGGGGCACATACATCTGGATTTCATTTGCAGCAGCTGAGAGACTGCTGGTGTGCCCATCTCTATCTGTCTTCCTCTCCCCCCCTCTCTCTCTGTCTCAAAAAAAAAAAAAAAAAAAAAAAAAAAAAAAAAACCTTTATTTTAGTTTGACTTTGATTTTTCGGAATGTTGCAAGACTAATTCTCTGCTCCGAACACTGATGAGGAAACTACATTTTAGGATCTAGGTAGAAATTAAGTAAAACTGATGAGTTCCAGAGATAAGCCTTATAAACTGAATTTCACAAAGAAATGATGGATATTCTTTTTGATAAACATTCTTTGCCTAGTGAGCAAAGAAAATATAAATTAATGAGACAATGCAGCTGAACTAATATACAGATTCTTTTTTAAAAAGTAGGAAATAATAACTTTTTATACTCACTTTTCTTATACTAAACCATATGCCTTTTTTCCATATTTACTAATGACTCATTTGGAAGAGGTGGTATACCAAGCATATGAAATTTCCTAGTTTGAGTTTTAAGGGAATTCAGGAATTTATTGCCTCGTACCAAGAAAAGAGAAATTAATATATTGTTACTCTGCACTAGCTAAATTGTTACAGTTTGGATCTCATTGGTGCTATTGTAAAAGACATAATCATTTTAAACTGAGCATATACTATGCTCAGCAATTTGCAAGTACACCTAATTTGTTCCTTTCTATACCCAAGTGATAAGCAATTCCAGACTCTTGACATATATGAAGAAACAGACTTAGAGAGGTAAACTAGCTTGTTTAGTCCATATGGCAAACAGTTGGCCAGACCAGGATTTGTCATACTAATGTCTAATACAAATGTCTGGTCTATACATTTCATTACACTTTCTTCAATTATGTAACAGTGCGTGTGCATGTGCACACATGCATGTAATAACTATCCCTTTTTATCTTGCACCTTCTCATCAACATTGACTTCCTGTAAAAATGTTTCATCTCTTTGGTAAGAAAAATGAAAACTATTTAATAAGGATTAATTCTATGAACAGAGCACTACTGTTCTGTATTCAAATTTCAAATAGATAATTCAATAGCTGTCCAATTTCCCAGAAATACTGCAGATCAAAAGATAGTAACTAATTATCTAGCAAGATGTGGATTCATTTTCACACATATAAAAGGTTATCAGATCAAGGAAAAGTGGTCTGAATCCATTACTTTTGAAAAATATTTATTTGAGAGCAAGGTGTGGGGCGGGGGAGGCAGATAGAGAGAATGGACGTGCCAGGGCCTCTAGCCACTACAAATGAACTCTTGCAGCATGCATCACCTTGTACATCTGGCATTATATGGGTCCTTGGGAATTGAACTCAGGTTCCTAGATTTTCCAAGTAAGCTACTTAACCACTGAGCCATCTCTACCACCCAGAATCCATTATTTTAATAATTCTGTCTAAATCAAAAAGCAAGAAGTAGGTGGGGTATGGTCCAGTGAAAGTGGGGGTGTGAAAATGGACTCATGCCTCCTTTTCTGCTTGTGAGTTTATAATATATGATTTTTATTTATTTATTTGAGAGAAAGGGGTGGGGGAAGAGAGAGAATGGGTGCACTATGGCTTCTAGTCACAACAAATGAACTCCAGATGCATCCACCATCTTGTGTATCTGGCCTATTTGGGTCCTAAGGAATCGAACCCAGGTCCTTTGGCTTTGCAGGAAAGTGCCTTAACCACTAAGCCATCTCTCCAGCCCTCATTATGGTTTTAAAGACATAAATGACTTTAGATAGGCTAGTCAGTGTAACCCTACAGAAAAAATGATTAATATCTCTCCAGAAACAAAAATTATTTTGCTTTCCAAACAAATCAGTCTTGAAACAGAGTGGTAGAAATAGTCCTAATAGGCCAGTTGCCTTTTCTGATGACAGCCAAGGATCTACTCCTTTCTGAAGAGCTATCTAAAAGGTCTTCAAGCCAGGAACACTGGGCTTGCAACCTAACGCCCACTTAAAGGTGATAGAGTTGAAGAGCACAAATCTAACAGTGTGCATGCTTGGACTCAAAACTCTTAGGTTCCTCTGGGTCTCCTCCCTAACACATAGCAACAAAACAACCTCCATTCTCAACCTACTATGAAGATCATCTCGTGTCAGAAATAATATATAAGTGACTCTATAGCAACTGTTTAGGGGCTATAACTTGGGAGTCAGAACTTGGAAGAAAGAAAAGGCAATTACACAGCTATGGTGAAAGTTAGGGAAGCTCAAGTATGACAGAAGAGATCAGGTTACATGCTGAGTCTACCCATGTATGACAGGAGAACAAGTACACATTCCATCTCTGTTCCCAGCTCCTGATGCAGTGTTCCTATAATCCTTGTAATTTCCTAAATGACAAAGGTGATAGGGGAATATTTGATTTTGCTTTTGATCTCTGACCCTGGTTCCTTACACAGAGGTCTAAAACCTTTGGGATTTCTTGAATGATGGAAGAAATAAGAGCTTATTTTTTTTAAGTAGATCTTAGAAATTCAATCACATTTCACAGTGATACAAACAGTTTTGGTTCTAGACAGGCAATGTGTAGTGAGCTCATAACCAAAACATGATTAGAAGCATGCAACTTTAATCCTCACCCCATACCTCATCCACTGACAAGGAGACAGGAGCTGGAATTGAGTTCATAAGTTTGTCATGCCTATATGAGGAATCTGATTTAGCAAGCAAGCAAGCAAGCAAGCAATCAAGCAAGGGAGAAAATCTCTAAACTATGGTGTTGAAAGATGTTCTGGGTGAATGTACCTGGAGGGTGGCATACCTCCACTCCATGGAGACATAGGTACCTATACTCATTCCTTATAGGGCTCATGGTGGATATTCATCTGTATTCACTACAATAAACCATTAAAAATAAGTAATTTTTCCCCTGGGATATATGAGTTGTTTGAGTCAAGTTTCAAACCCAAGGAAGGAGAAGCAGAAGACCCTGATATTTCATTCTGAAGTATGTGAGGCCCAAGACTTATGACTGGTCTTCAAAGTGGAACATTCTTATAAGACTATATGCTTCAACTATAGGAATCTGAGTTAACTCTGCAGAGTCTGTGAGAATGTATCTCAGTTATAAGGTATTCAGTTGCTGTCCTATACCCACTAGTAATTTGCTTGATATAGAAAACCCACATTTTTTATGTCAGAAGTTTTGTGAGTTAAAGATTTTTTTTCTTTTATCCTCCCTACCAAACACTATAATATATGAGAAATTTGAGCATCAGAAACACCCTGTTAAAATATTTTTATATCATTTCTCTATCCCTTCCTTACCTCTAACTGTAATAAAACAGTGCTTTTTTCCAGGTAGTTAGCAATGGGAAGTGAATGGAAAGTCATGACATCAACCCAGGTTATCAGAAAATGATCCTAAGGTTACCAATATTTTCTTTAAGTTGGAAGAGATAAACCTACATTGATTGCACTGACAATCCCTTAAAATGTCCCAGTTGCTTCACAAAGTGCAATAAACTGAACACTAGATAATTATTTATATCCAACAGTGACTCCTGTTACTAATTGAGGGTCTCCTGCTAGCATGACACCTGGTTGGGATTAATCATCACCATCAGAAACAGTGGGCAGGGCAAGTGAAAGATGTCTTTGAGTCACTAGTTCATGTATGCTAAGTAATTAGGAAGAAAAAGAGATTCAGGTGGGCCACACTGGTTAGAAGGGGACATTCTGGACATTTCAACTACACAGTTCTCTTGACAGCTGGAACTCCAGAAGTTTTGTAATAGCTAATTAGAGATAGCTAATAGGCTTGCTTTGAAATTGTATTTAAATAGTAATTACATGGTCTAACTTAACTATTTGAAGTGGGTAGATAAAAGATGGAATCTAGTATCAGCAGAGGGGTGAAGGAGATAGACACAAAGAACACTCAACCCTTACCAAACCAGAGATCCAGAGAGACAGAGACTCCAATGACCTCGGCACTGAAATAGACCTAAAATAAACCCGACATGGCTCAGGGAAATTCACAGAAGACAGGACGGAAAGATTGTTAGAGCACTAAGTTGGGTCATTATGCACGGAGACATTGCCTCTCCCCCATAACTGATGGCTATCACCACAATGCAAGACCCACAATCCCCAAGGGGGGAGGGCAGGGAGAAGGCTAACGATGGTACCATCATGGTTCTATGCACATTATATAGATAACTAATAAAAAAATTTAAAAATAAAATAAATTTTAAAATATGGAAGAAATACAGAAATCTATGGTAGAAAATTCTGTACTTCAACTTTCATGTGGCTCCATTACTGTTTTAATGTCTTTCTAAAATGGACAAAATTATCAATGCTTATATTGCTAAAATTGGAAATATTTTCAAATGTTGAAGACTAATGGATTTTTGATATTGAATTAAGAAAACTAAATTAAAATCAGAGGTTGAAATAGTAATGAAATATAGGTAAATAGATATCTGTACATGTTTAATGGGTGCAAATGATATTAAAATAGTATTTTTCCTTTTTCTAAACTCAAAATATGAAATTTTGCAATATTTTCCACAGTTCTTAGAGTAGAACCTCCAGAAGGCCTCAAAACAATATGGACTATTATTATTGGTAAGACTTAATTTGCCAAGGACAGTATATAGGAAAAAAAAGTCAGAACTAAAATGGAATCTTCCTCCCTTCGGTCAGCTTTCATAGCACTGGGAAGGAGCTATGCAGGAGTCTAGGCAAGAAAAGTCATCACTGGTCTTAACAATCCATGAACCCTGGATGCTACAGTACTTTGCTGCCATTACTCACTGGTGTGATAGGAGCAGGTAATCGTCATTATGGGGGTAAAGGCAGCTTCCAGATTTGATTTCAGGCAGTGGTCTAGAACATGGAATTCATAGCTGGGGAGATCATAGGTCCAAAAGATGATCCTACTACTGTTGTGCTAAATATGAGAATACTGTTGAGTGCTCATCACTATATGAGACATATATATTAATCCCTCCAAGGCACAAGTAACATTGTGGAAAAGTGGACAGAAAGAATGTAAGAGCTGGAGGATGGGAAGGAATGCTGTGGTACTCTATCACCTACACATGGAAATTATGTGAAATGCCACATACTGTGAATATGATAAGAGCATTTCCACAAGAGAACTATACACAAAGTCATTTTTTTATATTTAAATGCTTAGCCTACAACAGACACATTTGTGTATAATCTAATCAAGCATATGCTTGTTAAAACACATACAAAAAATAGCCATTATTAATCTTACAATAGATAAAGTATGATCCTAACAGTCCCACAGGTAAAAAAAGATGAAGAATAATATAACCTTGGGGTGTATCCCTTGGATTTATTCAGTGGGAAATACATTATTTCCTTTTTTGTCAACTTCTTAGAAGACTCAGCATTCTTTCTGTATATAATGACAATTGTTATTTTTTGCCAGCTATAATATATACATGTAGAGTTTTAAAAAGCTGGGAGGGGTGGAGGAAAGAAGAGGATTAGTGGTAAGGAGGGGATAAGAAATGAAATTGGGGGTATTTGTGATCAGAATACGATATATGTGTGCATGAAATTGTCAAAAAGGAAGAGAGACAAGCTATTGTCATATTTGTATACTCAACCTAATTTCCATTCTTATCTTGTAGTATTTCCACTCTCTTTACTACAGATAACTGGATTTATTTCCATTCTTTGGATTAATCTTTCTAGTCACCAAGTTTTTTCATCTTTTCTCACTCACTCTAACTTCTACTCCTGCATTTGTCTTAAGCTACCAGTCATCTGTAACAAGATGGCATTCTAATCACCAAAACCATCCCATAATATATCTCCCAGACATTGTCTCAACGATTCTTACTTTCCTTGGTTTCTAAATAAACAGTAATTGTACATTTGTTTATTATTTTGTACTTATATGGTTAATGCCTATCTTCCTTTCCCTACTCCTTTTGCAACCCCAGATACAAAGCCTACGTGACTTGTGTCCATGGTTGTTTGATTCCCACCAGATACCCAGCATCTAGCAGGTAGTAGGAATTTGCTACTGATATGTTCAATACATGTGTTTTAAAAAATAGAACACTATGGAATAATAACTCACTTTATTGATCAGTAAATTGATATTGAAACATGTTAAGTAATATTGTGACCCAAGTTCCTACACATTGTTTCTATAATATTTACTATGGACAGGCTTGGTATATGAGTAACTTATTTAGTCTTCTTAAGATTCCTAAGAGATGGCTTTTATAACTTCTCCATTTCACTTGTGAAGAATATGAGATTAGAAGAAATTGGAGTTTTATTAGTGCAATCAGGATTCAACCCTACATGATGTACTCCTATATACAGATACAGGAACTAAAGGGGGTATTGCTCAGTGGGTCAAGTGCTTGCTGCAGAAGTGTGAGGGACAGAGTTTATTTCCTCAGCCCCTGTTTAAATGCTGTGTTGGATGGTAGACTGCCATTAATATCAGTGTTCTGGAGGCAGACAAAGAGGCTCCCCAGGGCAAGCTGGTTTTCTACACTAGCCAAATCAGCAAGTTCTGGATTCAACTGAGCAACTCCTCCTCAGTAAAGAAGGTGGTGAACAATTGCAGAAGACACACAATATTAAATTTTGAACTCTACATACATACATGCATGTACGCACCCCCCCCACACACACACATACATAAAGGGAGAGAAAGAGGAGAGGGAGAGAGAGGAAGAGAAGAAAACAAATGGAGGAACACACATATACATCTTTTGTGCTGATTCTGATGTGGAAATGGTCTTATTGATAAGCTTCAATAAATATCCTCCATTAGCTTCTTTTCTTCCCCTCTTTCCTTTCTCTGTCAATGGATTCATTAGCAAAGGAATGTTGTATTTACTGTCAACAGTTCCTGCTTTCTCATATCAAATTACCAGTCTAGTCCTACCATTTCCCAGTGTCAGTGCTTAGGGATTGCTCTTAATTCTTCCAGAAACAATGGCTAGAGCTTCATTCCTGTTGTCTATTTTTCTAACCTCCCATTCCATAAAATGTAGTGAAAAAAACATGAAGGGTGAATGTTCCAAGAGTATCCAGTGGCTTTCAAGCCTGAGTTCCACATAACTTTTGAAAATACCTCCAATCTGTATCTCTTATATACCTTCCATCCCTTAGACTATTGGGCTTCTTAGTCTCTGAAAGAACTATAGAAAGTTCTACCTAAATATTTATGTTAATATACTTCATCTTTCTGAAGTTCAATCTTGGCAAAGTCGGTTCAAATGTCCTGGCATTCAATCTTGCTCACTGCTGTCATCTAGAATTTAAAATCTTCCTCCTCTGATCTCTAATAATATACTGTTTACATTTGAATAATATGACAAAGAAATTATTCTCTCTCTCTCTCTCTCTCTCTCTCTCATGTGTGTGTATGGGTGTGCATGTGTGTTATAATTCCTCTCCAAGGGAATAAATTCTCTTTGAATATGGGGATGAGACCACCCAATCTTTTATAGAGAATAAAAATTAACTCTCCCATACCAGCTAACCATCCAATGAATTTCCCTATATATAACTCCCATTTGGCCTCCCTCAAAATAAATCAGACCATATTTTCCTTATTGTCCAAAAAAAAGTGCATCACAAAATAAGCTTTATTTTATCCTCTATTTTCTTATAAACTAATGGAATTGCTTATTTGGTAAACCCATATTATAAGATCTTAAGAGTCATGGTTGAACCTTTACATCTGTCAATCCTTTAGTCATGAATTTGACAAAACTGATTACATACAAATTTAAACAAAAAGGCAGAAAGTGATACCAAATGAGGGAAAAGAGGAAGGGAAGCTATTCCCAAAGGGTTATCCTTTCATTACTGATTCCATTATCATTTCAAGCCTTCATACAAGGCTTTGCTCTTTTGGGTTTATGAAAAGTAAGAGGAGAAAGAGTCTAGGAAATAAATCTTCTTATATTCTGTGATTAGTAGGGATTCATACATACTAAAATTCAACTTTTCAAGTGTGAATATTATGTTTAATGTCTGGGTAGGCATAAGCAGAATGTGTTGCAAATAGTACCTTAAGCACTTGAAAGAGAAAAAACGATTAAATTAGCAAGAAGGAGAGAAAGAAAAGAACCTATGGTCAACATGTTCAGATTTCCTGCTGATAGATGTGAATTGAATATACCAGTCCTTGCCATCCTCTAAGTGAGGAGTCTGTGCTCCTGAATTACTTTATATTCCATTAGTGTCTGCTGGGCAGTCTGTTCAACTAGTGAATGATCTTATCACAGGATTTCAGAAATAAAGATTGAGGTAAACAGAGAAACTAGCAGCTGTCCTTTAAGAAAAAAATTCCTCCCACCACAGGAACATATGAAGAGATTTTTCTTTGCTTTGCAAACAGATAACCCATCACCAAGACCGAGGGCATTGATTAAGATGAACTTAACACAAAAGCAAATGGAAGGTAATATTATTGGCACCTTAATCTCTCTATTTTCATGACCCCATTTCTTGTGCAGAGATGGAGTGAAAAGATTTGTATTTGAAAGCCTCTGAGTTTACTCTACATTTTAAGGTGGATGAAGACATACTCTCTAGTGAACTCAATTTCTACCACCTGAAATGAGGGAGAAAATGCTATATATCTCAGGATTTTTTTTTTGGAGGGGGCAGGAAGCTAGGGGTAAGATAGGAAACACAGAAAAAGGATTTGTCTAATCATTTAAGTGCTATTCACTATGGCCACTACTGCTACTGGTATTATTGTCATAATGGTTATATTACAATTGAATTACTTTTACTAAGTAGGAGAAGCCTATTTGAAGAGTTTTAGAGGAGAAAAAAACATGCAAGTTAATAGCTATATATTTCAAAGTCATATTTAAATCCATTTGGAGGCATTTTCACAAAGGCAGACAGCTCTTTGTATTTGATGTCACAGCCAAGGAAGTTAGGTGTGATGCACAATAAAGGGATGGAACTTGTGCATTCATTTTGTAGCTAGAATTGTACATGATATGTTCCTCATGACAGCTGTGGTGGGAGGGGGGCAGGGAATAGCCTCACTGAAGACAGTTTAATGAAGGGGTTCTTTCCAAAGGTGTGGGATGATAGTGTGCCCAGAGATTTTTGGCAGTGGAGAGCTTATGCCACCTCTAAGCCTGAAGATAGAAGAGAAGAAATAATTATTGGAAGCCCAGTGAACACTATGGAGAGGGAGAGAATTGCTTCTGTAGATTAAAATAGATACTGTTAACCTCATGTGCAGATGCAACAATAACCATTATGATCTCTCACCTGTCCCTATGCCAGATCTACCAGTGCCCACCACTGGTTCAGGCAAGCCCAGGTGACATAGCTCATAGGGTTCCAGGATACCAACCTGGATATTGTCATCTGTTGCAGTCAGGTTCACATTGCTGGCAGAAAACACCTGGCTAACAGCAGCTTGCAGGGAAAAAAAGGAGTTTATTTTGGCTTAAAGACTGCAGGGGAAGCTCCATGATGGCAGGAGAAAACAATGGCATGAGCAGAAGGTGGACATCACCTCCTAGCCAACATTTGATGGAAAACAGCAACAGGAGAGTGTGCCAAACACTGGCAATGGGAAGCTGGTTATGACAACCATAAGACAACCTCAAATAATACACTGCCTCCAGGAGGCATAAAGTCCCATTATCTGGGAACCTAGCATTCAGATACATAAGTTTATGGAGGACACCTGAATCAAGCCACCACATTTGTCCCCTAAACTGATAACCATCCATGATGTAAAAGGCAATGCATTCAATCCAACTTTTAAAAGTCCTCACAGTTTTTATCAATACCAATGATGTTCAAACATCCCCATAGTTCAAGGTCTTTTAACTGAGCCATAGTACCAAAAAAACAAAAAAGCCCATAATGGCACAGAAGAAACACTCACACTGCAAAAGATGGTATTGGCATAGCAAAGAAATATTCAACCAATGCAAGATTTAAACAGGGCAAATATCAAACTCTGGAGCTCCAAGTCCAACAGCTCTACTCAGTGACAAGTCTACAAGTCAGATAATTCTAACCAGCAACAAGTCTCTGGAGTTCCAATTCCACCCCTCCTGCTAGGCTACTCACAGTCCTGGAAAACTTTATCCTGTGCTGGCAGCTCTTCTTGGCAGCCATCCCACAGTCCTAGCCTCTCCACTGGGTTTCTACTGCAATCCATGGTTCATCCTCACGGCTCCATCAGGTCTCCATGCAGGTAATCCAGCAAGCCTGCTCCACACTACCCATTTCCAACACACTAGACCATGTTGAAAATTCAATGACCCTTTCTTTCCTGCATTTCTATACTCCACAATACCAGTTAGGGTGCCCATTTGTTAGTCCAGGGGAGAATAAAGCAGACTTTTAAGAACAGGACATTCCTTCCATATTCAGGCCCCATCAAAACACTCTGCATTCTTCCTGTCATTCCGATGCAGGTCAGCTAGCCCAGTCTCATGGTTGTATTAACTGCAGCTGTACAGGCAACAGTTTCACCCAAAATTTTCATTTTTTTCTATCATATCCCTCTGCTCATGCCATTTCATTTCTATGCAATGCAACCCTGAAAAATTCTCAGGACATGGACATAACAGCAAGCCTCTCACACAAACTACTTCTAGCCCAATCCAGGCAAAGCTCTTTCTTACCTCATAAACCAAACCTTATAGTCCATAGTTCTTACTGCACTGAGGTCTTTCATCTGAGATCAGAATTTCCCTTCAAGCTTTACTTAACTTACATAACTGCAAGGCAATTCTTAGGCCAAGGATGCAAACCCTTCCACATTCTTCTTGCCAATTAGCTCCAAAAGGCCAAAGCCACATAGTCAGTTTTCAAGTAGCAATAACACTGTTTCTCAGTACCAACTTTACTATTACATTCAGGATTGTACTGCTGGCAGAAAACACCTGACCAAGAGCAGCTTGTGGGGAAAAGACAGTTTATTTTGGCTTAGAGACTCTAGGGAAACTCCATGATGGCAAGGGAAAACAAGGTCATGAGCAGAGGGTGGACATCACCTCCTAGCCAACATTTGATGGAAAACAGCAACAGGAGAGTGTGCCAAACACTGGCAAGGGTACACCCATCAGCCTATCCCCAACAATAGACTGCCTCCAAGAGGCATTAATTCCCAAATCTCCATCAGCTGGGGACCCTAGCATTCAGAACAATTAAGTTTATGGGGGACACCTGAATCACACCACCACATCATTCAACACTGGTTAGTAGGTTTATTTTAATGGCCAACAAAAGAAACAAATAATAAAAACATACTTTTGTAACTAAAGAACCATTCAGTGTTAACCATATAGGAAGTCTACATGATCACAATGAGCTTTGATAAACTGAGAGATTTGTGTTCTTACATCAGATGTGGGACTTCTAGCCCACATATGATAGTATTTGAAGGCTTGGCATTGGGAGACAGTTAGATCTACAGTAGAAATAAGTGGGAGTAGTATCCTCATTAAAAAAAAGAAAGAAAGAAAGAAAGAAAGAAAGAAAGAAAGAAAGAAAAAAGAAAAAAGAAAAGAAAAGAAAAGAAAAGAAAAGAAAAAAGGACTCTGAGACCTCCCAACTCTCATCTTACCTCAACCTATAAGTGTGTACTGAAGAAAGGCAGTGTGGACACACAGTGAGAAGGTGGTCACATATAGTCCAGGGTAAGGGCCCTTA
The DNA here is from genome assembly GCA_036365145.1 of Orientallactaga sibirica. NCBI lineage: Eukaryota > Metazoa > Chordata > Mammalia > Rodentia > Dipodidae > Orientallactaga > Orientallactaga sibirica. The sequence goes on from JAEOAD010000011.1 coordinate 26,570,870, forward strand.
CCAGACACCCAATATACTTACATTCTGACCTTTAATTTTTCAGCCTCTATATCTCTGAAATAAATGCCTGTTATTTAAGCCATCCATATCAGTAGTATTTGCTGACCAAAATGACTTTTAAATTTTTCATGAAATAATGGTGATAGCTAGCTTGAATACCAGGAAATTGAAATATGCTCAACTAGTTTAGTGTGACAATTACATAAAACTTTACAATGGAGTAAAGTTAATTTACAACAAATTTAGGAGAAGAATCTTCCTTATTTTACTGTTTAAATTTTATTTTGCTGCCAGGGATAGAGAAAAGTAGGAGGAGAAATTATTTGTACTAATACCTTACATAATATTAATTCTGAGTCACAGCTAGGATTCCTGAGGGTTTGCTAAGAGAAAGGCATGGGATGAGAGAAAGGTGTAATGCAAGACATGACAACTTTTCTGGGAAGACTCACCACCATCCCTTGCTTCTCCCAGGCACTTTTTTTTTGCTTTCTCCTAAAGTAGGGGGAGGAAGATGAAATGATTCACTGGAGCCTACAATGATAGTTGTACAAATTTTCTATAGGATGGGGTTAGGGAAGAGAATCTGGCAGCCAGGGCTGCCTGTAATTGGCTGTATAATGACTAAAAGTACAAAACATTGTAAGCTATGACATATAGGATCTTAATTTTGGCAGACTTAAGAGGATACATGATGCCAGTTATGAGTTAATGGAAGTTAATCATCCCTGAGGAGTAAACCGAAAAGAAAATGGATACACTCTTAAAAAATACTCATTCTGTTACTAAGGTTCATTTTTTAAAAGATATTTTTTGAAGCTCTTGTGAGTCACTAATGAGTCCAATGAAAATAACGTGGGAGGATGAGTAATGAGCTAGGGGAATGGCTCTGATAGCCCATCTGAGAAATAAAGGATAAGCCATTTTACTGTGGAAAGCAGTCAACCAACATCATGGTCATTGTCTCATTAAATCAGATGTTAAAGCTGCACATCTGCAGGGGAGGTAAGAGTAACACCTGGACCTTTATTCGACCTGTGTGAGTAAGATCAGTTCACCAGGAAATTCTGTCTAAGCTGAGTGTCACACCTCACTACCTTGGAAGGAAGAAAGGTATTACCCCAAAATCCACAAGTCAGGAGATCTTGTTTGACAGCACTGATGAGCACTGGTAATAACTCACAAAAGAAAGTTTGCAAAAATAAAACTAGGGTACCTTAAATGCCAACTCAAAGCCACTGAGCTTTTGTTTAGTATTTACCACTCCTAGGGTTTTAAAATGAGGTGCTAAGGGGCTGGAGGGATTGCTTAGTGGTTAAGGCATTTGCCTGCAAAGCCAAAGGACCCAGGTTCAATTCCCTAGGACCCACATTAGCCAGATGCACAAGGGGATGCATGTGTCTGGAGTTCGTTTGCAGTGTCTGGAGGCTCTGGGACACCCATTCTCTCTCTCGCTCTCCCTCTTTCTCTTTCAAATAAATAAATAAAAATAAAATATTTTAAAATGAAGCACTGAGAATTGAGAAAAATTTGTAGTTCTAAGGAAGATTATCATAAATATTTTCCTTCATTGTGATTTATCTAAATGATCCATTCATTCATCAAATTCACATCAAGAATTGTTTTAGACATTAGGAGTTACCTGGTGATGAATTCATTGCTGCTGCACTCAGGGAACTCCTTGTCTGAGTGAGACAGAGACACAATATAGGCAGAGAGTATAGTCTAGCACCAGGAGGCCCAAGTCTGGTTCTTCAGGATCAGTAGAAGTATCACTAAGTTCTTAAATAAGAAAGCTAAGAAAAGGAGAGGAGCCTATTCAGGCAATGAAGAAAGGCTGAGTAAAGTCAGAGAATCAGACAGGGTATTAGGAGTTCTCTAGGCCTGAAAGGGGGGGCAGGTCCAGGTTCAAGCAGCTGCAACTAAGATTAGACTTTCGTCAATGATATAAGGGAGTTTGAAAGTTTTTCTCTCTGGGGAAGAGGGAATGAAATAGCAGATTACTTTAGCAAATTATATTCATCACATGGTTTTTTTAATTAATCATCTCTATCCTATACATTAATGTTTGCATTTTTGAAATCTTGACTACTACCTCCATAAAGTGGGTACTGCTATACCTGTATTACTTACTATCAAGTTCCTTATTATGTAATTGAATTAACAGAACAGACTCTGTGAATCATTTAGCCTATATCTAGATCTTGGGAAACTGGCTATAGACTACTTTTTTCACTCCTGGAGCATCTTGACTTACAAGTGAAACACTCACTTTAGCATAACTAGAACAAAAAAGTCTTTCATAAATAAGAGCCTCCTGCTTCCCTTACAGAGAACAAACAGAATGGACTCAATCTTTAGTTTTCTCAAAACTGCTATGTCGAAATCTTAACCACCAATAAGATGATAGTGTTAGGAAGTGGAATTGGAGCACTTAAGAAAAAAGGATCCAGGGGCTGGAGAGATGGCTTAGAGGTTAAGGAGTTTGCCTGCGAAACCAAAGGACCTAAGTTGGATTCCCCAGGACCCATTTAAGCCTGATGCACAAGGGGCACATGTGTCTGGAGTTTGAGTGGCTAGAGGCCCTGGTGTGCCCATTCTCCTCTGTCTGTCTGTCTGTCTGTCTGTCTGTCTGTCTCTCTCTCTCTCTCTCTCTGCTTGCAAATAAATAAACAAAAACTTAAAAAAAAAAAAAAAAAGAAAAGAAAGAAAAAGGATCCAAAAAAGAACTTCCTCGTCTTCTCCACACCATGTGAAGACCAAGAAGAAGACAGCATTGATAACTCAGAAGAGCACAACTCCCCTCCCTGTACTAGATCATCATCCTGGCATGCTGGTCTCGAGTTTCCAGGATCCTGAACTAACAGAAAGAACTTCCTGCTGTTTATAAGTCACACAGACTGGGGTATTTTGTTATAGTCATCAGAACTAAGTCAGCTGGCAGGAGATACTCTATCTAAAATGCCAATGCCATGGGACGCACTGCAATTAGTAGAGGAGTTTTACTTGGAGAAATGGCAAGACCTTTCTTTACTGCTGACCTCCAGTTGTTGTCCAGGGAGGTTGCCCAGCATCATGAAGTGAAGCACTTGCCACTGGCATTTCTGGGAATAATACCTGCCAATATATCTCCAGGTCCCACACATAAGTGAAGGTGAGGAATCAGGAAACAGTGTGGGCAGGGTTCTCTTGTTTTTCCTCAATTCCTGAGGGTATTTTCTTTGGGCTGGTACATTGGTGGTGGTTCAAAGTTCTTGACTCATGGAGACAAGCTGGGTTCTTCTTGGTCAGATAGAAGTAAGGATAAAAGGAGGAATAAGACTCTTTGCAGTCAAGTAGAGGAGATTCTACTGAGCCTCAGGGGAAATGGGATCTTCACCTTAAATGGCTTTTCAAGCTGCAGCCTTAAACATCAAGAATTCCACCACAGTTTTGACAATCCATATTGTTACCAGTAGAAGTAAATCATATTAAGTTTTGATTGAAATTTAATGCATCTAAGGAAAACTAAACACAATGTACAGGTATACTGAAAGTCCCAAAATGTGCACATGCTTGTAGTCAGCACTAAAATAAAAGTCAACAGAGAGAGAGAAAGGAGAGAGATAGCAAAAAAAGACAACTCCCATAAACTTTCAGACCCTCCTCACCCAAGGCAACTATGCTAAAATCTTGACTTCTTACCACACTGATTATCTGTGCCTATATTAGATTTCACATCATTGGAGTTATTCTGGGTATACTCTGTGATATCTTGCTTCATTCATCCTACATGATGCCTGTGAGAGGGGTCGACATTGTGATATGTAACTAATTGTTCTGTGGTACTTCTTCATGAGTTTATATCATGTATTATTCATGTAGGTGGTGATACTAATAGGGACACAGTATGTGTCCCTTTATATAGTATTCAGGTAGGGGTCAATGAATAAGCTTAGGTCACCATTGGGCAGGCATTTACAGAATGTTTCAACCTCTTTGCTCCATGAAAAACAAAATATAAATTTGAGTACAAAGAGGTAAGATAATATAGACTGAGAGAAAGAAAGAAGACAGAAATTGCTAGAGGGAGTTAAGGAAGAAATGGTTAGAATTCTAATGCCTATCATAATAAAATAAAATACCTGATTGAAAAAGATATCAATCCTATTTTATTCAAACATATTTTACACACACAAACTTTTACTTGGTGTGGAAATAATGGATTTCCCCATATTTCAAAATGTCCTATGTTCAAAATCTGACCTTTCAATCAATTCCCATCTATAAATGAGATAAGGAAAATTATGCAACAGCAATTTTGTGCTCAATCTCTGTCATTTTAAGATGACAGCATCAGTTGAAAAGAAGGAGAAAGTACCATGAATTAAATTTCTGAAATACAGACATTTGATTCATCTTGACGATGCCATTTGGAGCCCTGGCCTCCAGGGAAAAGCTCACTTTCTTCCACTCTGATTTACAGCTTGTTCTCCTGAGGGATTCTCTGATTTCAAGGGCATTAAGATGTGATTTATTTACATAAGGCCGACTGAGGCTTATACTGATCTCAAAAATCAGGGAGCAGCAGTGCTCCAGAAATGGAACAAAAAACATTAATCATATTATAACTGAGTCTTAATGATTGAAACAGTGAGGTGACAAATCATAACGGTTAGGCATGATAACAAATCCAGAAACGAATTTAAATGCTAAAGAATGGATTATGATCTCTTTTTGCTTGTCTTATCAAATATAAATTCATAAAATTGGTATCTCAGGGAAAGCTCGTCTTGGTCATGGCTTCAAAACCAAATATACATGGCTTTTCTTTCCTTTCTTCCCATCCACAGATGACTTATTTTTAATAAAGAAGAGTCAACTGTATATATGAACTAAAGAAAGTAAGGAAAAAGAGATACAGGAATGAAAAAAAATAACACAACTTTTGATGTACTTGATTTGATTACAATATGAAATACTCGGGAAAAGCTGAAAAAAATGGGAGAGACCTTATTTTATTATACCTTACTTCAGTAGTGCTATTTCTGATAGATCCCATACATCCATGGATGGATTATAATCTGAAGTATCTTTAACTTGACTCCAATGATACATAATTTTTGTGATTAAAGGAAAACAAAATAAAAAGTAGACCTCAATTCCCATCTTCATGATCAAAGTCAAGGTTATGATAAATAATGAATAAATGAATAAGGATAGAAATACACAACACAAATTTCACATGGTGAAAAGGTTGCAAGCAGTACCATTCTTTTAGGAACTTATGGTCTTTCCTAATTATTAAAACATTTAATTCTTCATAAGAAGAAAAGGAAAAGTAAAAAGTATGTCTCTAGAGTAGGTCAACTCATGAGAAAAAACTAACATCAGTTTTTACAAGCTGTCAAATATACCAAAACTAAGCTAAAAGAGTTAAGTTTGAGGGGGACTATAAATGAATCATTTTAAAAACCTATTTGTCTACTAAATTACTGTGTTGCTAAGTACATATTATTAACAGTCTTTATATACTATTAAGGTTGTCTATATATTTACTACAGAAAAAACAGATTTCTCTAACAGAGTCACTACTGTCAATGATAGTGTTTAAATTTCCACCTCCTATGATCCACTTATTGGACATTAAATAGAAATATAAACATTATCTTTTAGTTATTTTTTAAGTATTTGAGTCAATTTTGTATAAGAATAAAAAAAAAATGTTTCATGTTACAGAAAGCTGCTATTTGTACATTTTAATCATAATTTAAATGTTTTGGTGATGGTTACTTTAAGATATTTCTAATTTCACATTCAATTTGTTATTTCATAATCTTCATTTGTGCTGAACTAGAGAAGCTCAATTTAAAGCTGATCATCACTATCAGGGATAGAGAAAATATTTGTTGTTTATTTCAGAAGTTTAGGTGTCTTGAGAATAAAATACTTCTACCTAGAAGTGACATGTTCTCACTGCAGAAATACAATATTTTCAAATAGATTGCTAAGAATGGATATGAAGTAGGAATAGTCTATTGCTTTTGCTGTGTCAACATGCTTTTTAATTGAGAAAAAAAATTGTAATTTTCTTTCTTTCTTTCTTTCTTTTTTTTTTTTTTTTTTTTTTTTTTTTCTTTACTAGCTGGTGACATTGTTTGGAAAAGAACCTTATCCTGGAAAGCCAGGATGGAAGTTGCAAAGACTTACATTCGCGGCTATAATTCTTTGACTACTTCCTTTAATATCAAAGTCAGTTTTAGTAATAAAATACTGAACATCACATAGTGCCTGTGAATAAAGCAGTGAGTGTGTGGTTGGCTTGTGGTACATGTGTCTGGGCTCTGCCAGTCCACAGGCCAGACATCTTTTCTAGGTGTATCTCAGAATCCAAGAAAACCAACTGAAAGGAAAATCATCTCAATTCCTAGAATTTGCATCTTGATTACCAAGTTGGACATAGTTACTGTGCCTCTCTCCTTCGTGTGTATGTAGCACACATGGGCTCCATGCCCATTCTGTACTTGGCTCTAGTGTTCTATAGTAAAACATCTGTGAGGTTGTTCCAGGATAGTAATTGCTTTCCTACAGTATAGACGGATTCCAAGGGTGTCCATTTGGTTCAGTTCATAATGTTGCCAAAGCTCATTATACTTCCTCTCTGAGCATAAAATTTGTCATTAAACTTGTGGCTGATTTTTATGACCATAGTCACAGTGTGACATTTACCTGATTTTCTTTTTTTTAATAATGAGTATATAGTTGAATTATGTTGCTGTGATTTTGGTGATTTATCCCATCTTTCGCAAAAGAAAAAAAATTGCATTAACTTTGATGGGGAAGCACAGCCTTACTTTCCAGAGAAACTCGATTGGTTCAACACAAAGGTCACTGTGTATGGTTTGAAAGAGGTAAGAAAGCTTCAAATGCTTCATGTCACTTTGTGTCACATTTACTATAATTGAATAAGGGGTAAAACAGTAAACTAAAATAATTAGCACTTTACTCTTTGTTAAAACTTTGTGGCTGATAAATGAAATTATCACACTATCCCAATACAGATTATATTCAACATTTCTACTAGAGTCCAGTCCCTTGCTATGCTCTTGTGCTAGTTTGTAGTTAGGTAAGTACTCTCATTACAACATTTCAGAAGAACAGTTTTAAATTAGTGATGTGTTTATTAGGAATAAAAGATATGACGCTTCAAAATACTAAAAAAAAAAAAAAAGAAAAGAAAAGAAATAGCACAGACAACTAATTAGAAGAAAATTTTATAAGCAATTGTGTAAGTGGGGAAAGACCACTGCTTGCTACATGTTGGAAGCAATATAATGAGCCACACAGTTTGGAAATGTACCATTGCCTTCAAAAGTGTAATAAAATGAAATAGATAATCAGATGCCTATTAAAAATGTATGTTGGCTTTTACTTCAAAAAATGTTGATATCTGTACATGAATATATATATTTTTTTCTCCTAAATTAGTATATAACTCTTGTATGGAACTATTGGTGATCATATCTGGAGTTTTGGCAAATCAAAAGCACTAATCTTTAGCAGAGTCTTTCAATTGGTTTAGTAATTCTTTTAGCTTAGCTTGGACCTCATGTTCTCTATATTATTTCAATTTATGCTTGGTACAAACTAACAGACTGAAGCATGTTAGTACACTTAATATTTCAAGAAATTGTAATGTAATGGTATTTGTGTATTTAAACCGAAAAAGTTGTATCACAGTGTGATTGGAAATTTTTAGCTTTATTTTAATCTTATGTTATCATCCTCATATATGCGGTCCATGTTTTACTATAATATGATTATATGATACATAATAGTATGACCATATGAATGAAAAGAGAATCTAGATGGATATGAACTTGATGATTTACATGAATCCCGATTTAATCAAGATGGTGAATACCATGTCTAAAACATAGTTCACAAACTATGACCCTAACAGGCAGTTACATTAATATGGGCTTTCACAATTGACTTCTGATTAATGAGGGCAGCTGAAGCATGCAGTCATTAGAGGAGAATGTGATATATTACAAAGCTCTTAAATCAAGGCTCTGGAGGGAACTCTCTGTTTCCTCTAGGTCACAGATTCCTCTTCTAAAGCAACTTGCCTCACCTCCTTTGACCTCATCTGTTTCCTCCCCAGACCACGTTCCAACCGGCTATTTCCAGCACAGCTTAACTTCTAAGCAGAGAAGAACATCATGGTCTCAGAAAGTATTCTACTTACAGGTATTAGTGCAGAGGAGTTAAATTTATTGAACAATAAGTAAACCAATGACCTCGTAAAATTAATGAGCCTCCCAAAAGCATATCAAGTCCTCCCAGAAAAAACACCACATTATCCAAGAAATATGCTGGCTTTTCCCATAGCCAGTTTTCATCTCAGTTATATGTCTCCTTACAGTATATATGCCCTTGGAGAGCTAAAGAGACAAAGGAAATCTTTGAAAATTTTGAAGGGAATAATATTTTAAAGTATTGACAAGTATGTTTTTATTTCCTCTGTGTATCTCTGTTTCCCAGAGTCCTCCACACTAAAGAATGAAGGTTATACTATCAAAACAAATGTACGAAAATGTGTTATGGCACGTAACAGGTAGCATGGCTGGGACTGTGGTGAGAGGGAAGAGAATGGAGCAGGACAATAGTCACAGTGTTTGGGACAAATGTGGCATAATGATCACTCTATATACATAGGGATGCATGAGTAAAATTTGGAGACAATTACAGTTGTTATGTATATGATTTTGTGGGCTATGCTCATTATAGACCACATTTTGCTGGACAGTTGTCCTCTTTAGTTACCAAATAAGGAAAAGGTAGCGACTAGGCTTGCTACTTCAATGGGAAAACCAGGTAAATAACTCTCCTTTCTAAATACAAAAGGGTTATAATTGCAAATTCATTTCAATCTCTTGGGAGTAAGTCCCTGGCAACTATAGAATAGGCTGCAATCCAGCAACTAAATGTCATTTATGCATGCCACTACAAGATAACTGGGGACAATTACACATCCTGTCCTATTGTAAATGTCCTTAGAAATTTCCCCATTCTCAGATATACCTCCATGTACTGATACAGTACCACCACCAAACACCTGCTATCCTAAGTTCTGAACACATAGCACTATTAACTTTAGAGTTACAATTTGAAGAGCAACAGTTCTGGGCAAATCCACAGGATATTTCTCCCCCATTACCTTCTGTTTAAAACTCAAACAATAAAAACAAAATGATCAAAGTTGAGATGGCTCTTACATTCTTAGCTCATCCCAAGGTATCAGCCAGGATAGTTAGAGAAAGACATATGTTGATGGCAGTAAAGCAGTTATGGATGTTCACTATCTGTTGGGAAGATTAACTGTCTGCCACATTGTGGTATTTAAGTATGAGACCATTTCAGATTTAATGCACATTCCCCAACCCCCTCTCTATCATAAAACACAGTTTAGAAAAAAATACAATTTACATAACTTACAACCAGAGCATTTCACTAATATAAACAATTCTGGTGTATAACAGTTGGCACCCAAAAGACAATTTATATACTCCCTGCTGCCAAATCCAGGGTGACATGTTCATTGTTTTCCTCATAAAATGTACAATTGCTTCTGTAAAAGCAAGAACAAGGGCTGATTTTTTTATTTCACTTTTATAAGCATGGATGAGCAGATGAAATTCAGAGGGGCCAAAACGAATACTAAGCTTCAGCTTGTCAGATCTCAAAATGGCAAAGACATTAAAGCTCCTTCTCATAGCTGTTAATGGAATCACTAGAACATTGTCAAGCTTTAGAGGAGCTCTTAAAGTACAAATGCTGAAAGGTGCCAACTCCTTCTGTGATCAGAGTAAGGTTAAAGATCTTCCTCAAATACTCCCCTACTCAAACCACATATTGAGAATTAGCATTCAAATAAGTGGAAATAAACAAATGAAAACAATCCAACTAATTCAAGCTCAAGTGTGGTATCAACTGGAAACAGAGCTCTGTTATATTAAAAAGTGAATGACTGGTTCCAACTCACTCATGTTTCTCAAGACATTAATTTTTATCACTGGAAGATGATTTTATGCAAATTATGTCACATAACTAGGACTTTAATAACAGTACAAAACATATTGAATACTGTGCAGATAGTGATCTTGCCTGTGGAATGCAACAGCAGAAGGGACCATTTGACAACATGGAAGTATTTCTTTTGAAGGTTGAATTTTAAGAGAAAATGAACTATTTCTTTAAAAACTTTTCAAATTATGTGAGCAAATAACACTCTGGGAAAGATAAAGGATTCTATAGTACAAGCAAGACAGAATATTCATTTGATATGGCTTCTGCTCTTTGAATTTTACACGAGAGACTCAAGAAAGAATAGCTTAACTCTGTAATAGTCCATTATGAGGCATTTCACATGCATAAATTCTCAATATTTCATAAATACTGTAACTGTGAAAAAAAATCATTTGTGCCTTACATTTGGAAAATGGACCCTTGTGGAATATTGCCTTTTTCAACCTCAGCAAACGTAAGTTAAATATTTATAAAACAAAATATATTGAAGCTATTTCAATTCTTGTGGGAGTAAAATAGGCATTTCAAAAAAAATCAGACTGAACTTAGTATTCTTATGTGCATTAATAGTGAAAACTAGTAATCACAATTCTCCATAGGAACATTAAGGCTGATAGAATTTCTAAATTTTCAGCTCACCAGCACAACACATGGATATGGGCATTAGTCAGTTCTATCAGTGTAAATATGTCATAGATTAAAACTGTCACTATTGACTAGATTTGATATTTAATAAGTATATGAAAGAAAACTAAAAGTACTGCTTAGAAAATCTTAGCTGATATTGATTCTCATTGGGTAATTTAAACAATACAAAAAGGGTCCACCTAACCTCACCTCACCTCATGGAGAAGTAAAGGCAAAACTCTTAAGGCCAGCAGCCTACCATCCCATATCCTAGGCTTTCTGAACCATGGTGATGGGCAGACCACAGTAAAAAAGGAATAGCATGAAAAATCAGATGCAAGTCAATCCAGCTAGACTGTTCAGTCCCACAATGGATGTCTCTAATCAAATCATAAAAGAGATAATAGGATCAGAACCCCAAAATGAAGAAACAAGCTATGAAACCCTGGCCAAACAAATAGCAGAACCCACAGAAACTCAACAAAGAGCCAATAATTGTACGAATGGTATCCTTGCTAGATTACACCTAATAGAAAAGAACCAGGAAGGGTCCCAAAGGCAGATAAATGATCTGAAGGAGAGAGGAAAAAAAAAAAAAAAAAAGAGGCCTTCAATAACTAGCTGGCTAAGCTCAATGAAGACATAAAAAAATGCAAAGATGAACTCCAAGAAGCATTTAGAAAATCAGAGAATGATGTGAAAAGGGAACTAAACAGAGGGATATAAAAAAGCAGTAGAAAATACGAACCAAATTGTACAAGACCAAAACTCTATAGAAGCTCTAAAAAATAAGAGTCAGCTGAGTGAAGGATAGAAACTCAGTACTGGAAGAAAAAACAGAAGATACAGTTCATGAGTCCAAAAATTTCAACAAACTCAAAAATTTTTGTGAACAGAACATGAGGGAAATGTGGGATACCCTTAAGCATCCAAACATTAGGATCATAGGTATACCAGAGGGGGAAGAAACACAGACCAAAGGAATGGAAAACTTACTCAACAAAATTATCAAAGAAAACTTTCCCCCTCTCTCAAAAGAAAGGGCCCATCAAGATACAAGAAGCTAGCAGAACTCCAAACAGACTGGACCAAAGGAGAAACACTCCAAGACATATTATCATTAAGATTCTAAACATCAATCACAAAGAGAAAGGCCTAAAAGCAGCTAGGGAGAAACAACATATTACATATGAAGCAAACCCCATCAGAATTACTTTGATATGGAAAGAAATAATTAAGATCAGAGCAGAAATTAATGAATTGGAAACTAAGAAAACAATTTTAAAAACTGACCAAACAAAGAGCTGGTTCTTTGAAAAATAAACAAAATTAATAAACCCCTAGCCAATTTGATCAAGCAGAAAAAAAGAGACAACTCAAATTAACAAAATTAGAAATGAAAAAGTAGAGATCACAACAGACATAAGTGAAATTGGGAGACTCAACAGGACTAACTTCAAAAACCTCTGCTCCAAAAAAACTGGAGAATATGGTGGAAATGGATTAATTCCTGGACACGTACCACCTGCCAAAGCTAAACTCAGAGCAGATTAATCTCCTGAACAAACCCATCACAACCATTGACATTGAAAGGGTAATCAAAAACATACCTAAAAAGAAGATTCCAGGACCAGATGGCTTCTCAGCAGAATTCTATCAAACCTTCATGGAAGAACTGAAACCAATCTTTCTCAAACTGTGCCACATAATCACAGAACAGGGAAAGCTCCCCAACTCCTTCTATGAAGCTAGTATCACCCTAATAACAAAACTAGGCAGAGATGCCATAAGAAAAGAAAACTACAGGCCTATTTCACTGATGAACTTAGATGCAAAGATCCTGAACAAAATCCTCACAAACTGAATTCAAAATCATTATCCACCTGGATGAAATAGGTTTCATCCCAGGAACACAGGGATGGTTCAACATATGGAAATCTGTCAATGTAATACACCACATAAATAAGCTTAAACACAAAAAAAGTATGATTATTTCGATAGATACCGAAAAGGCCTTTGACAAAATAGAATATCACTTCATGATCAAAACACTGGAGAGAGTAGGCATGGATGGTCTATATCTCAACACAATAAAGGCTATATATAAAGATCCTTAAGCCCAAATAATACTTAAGGGGAGAGATTGAAGGAATTCCCATTGAGATCAGGAACAAGATAAGGGTGTCCACTCTCACTTCTGCTCTTCAACATAGTACTGGAAGTACTAGCTCAAGCAATAAGACAGGAGAAAGAAATAAAAGGGATACAAATTGGAAATGAAGGTGTTAAGATAGCCTTATTTGCAGATGACATGATTCTATACATAAGTGACCCAAGATCCTCCATCTCAAAACTCTTAAAGGTGATTAACTCCTTTAGTAAAGTAGCAGGATACAAAATCAATGCACAAAAATCAGTAGCCTTTCTGTATGTGAAAGACAAAGATACAGAGAAAGAACTAAGTGACATTGTCTCATTTTCAATAGCATCAAAAAATAAAATACCTTGTAATGACATTAACCAAGGAGGTGAAAGACCTTTACAATGAAAACATAAAAATACTCAAGAAAGAAATTGAGGGGGACTTGAAAAAATGGAAAGACCTCCCATGCTCCTAGATAGGCAGAATTAATATTGTGAAAATGACAATTTTACCAAAAACAATATACATATTTAATGCAATGCCAATAAAAATTCCAACATCTTTCTTCACATTCCTATGGAATGGCAGAAGGCCTCGGATATCCAAGCATATCCTCAGCAAAAGAAACACCTCTGGAGGAATCACCATACCTGATCTAAAACTATACTACAAAGCCATAGTAATAAAAACAACATGGTACTGGCATAAAAACAGGACTGTAGACCAATGGAACAGAATCAAGGACCCAGACTTTGGATCAAGTAACTACAGTTAACTAGTTGATATTTGACAAAGGCCCAAACAATGTAGACTGGAAAAAAGACAGCATCTTCAACAAATGGTGCTGCACAAACTGGAAAACCATACTTTAAATAAACTTGATGTGTATCTCAACTAAAACAAAATACAAAAAGCACTTAATGAGGAAAGATATTTGCCATCATTCAATCAATACTGTCTCTTTCAACACTATTTCTGGATAAGGTAAGGGGATGATTAAGGGAAAAGAAATGCATAGAGATTTGCACATTTTTGTATATTTCTCACTTCTGTATGGTACCTTTAAAATTATATGTGTTATAGCTATTTCTCTTCCAATTAAAAGTTATTTTAAAAGGGCTTTCAAAATTTCTTATCACATGATGCCTTGTAAACAGTCCTATACTGACCAATCCATCATTTGAATTGTTAGGTGTTGGGGGCAAGGCATGTAAATAAAGTTATAATAAACAATGCTATGGAAACAAGTGGTTAAAAATCTGTGAGGATATGGAAAGGATTATACTTAGTAAGGTAACCCAGGCCCAGAACATCAAGCATCACATGTTCTCTCTCATATGTGGATCTTAGCTACAAATGATTGGACTGCTAAATGAGTATGAATAAACCTAAGTAGCAGAGGCCAGTAAGCTAGAAAGGTGACATAAAGGGAATAGAAAGGGAGGGAGGTGATACTTAATTGGATTGTATTGTGTATAGGTAAATAGAAAAACATATTAATGGGGATGGAAAGGCCTAAATGAGGTCAGGGGAAGAGATTGAGTAAAGGAAAAATGGGAGGGGGGGCTAATCAAAATCTAAGAGGATATAAATAAGTCATATGGAAACCTACTTTTCTGGACAATAGAACACTCACAAGCAATACATTTTTATTAGAAAATTTTCAGTGCCCGGGATGGGATACCTTCCAGTGAGTTGTGGGCCAGGGAGGTCACTGATACTCCCAAAACAGCAGAGGCCATTGCCAAGGCTCTTGGTTTCCTACCAGGAATAGATAGTAAAACCCTATTGCTGAAGACTCCACACACTTGGGCTGCAATGTCACTGAGAAACCCTGCTGGAGCTGAGATGAAAACATCCTCCATGTGGACCACCTGACAGAAAGCTGGAAAAAGCTATGCTGCATACAGTTCAATGGGAGAGAGAGAACACCAGTGAAGATACTCAATAGTGGACACTGAAAGCCTTAAATTTGGCCAGCCAGGCCAAATAAGCCAATAGTGGCATAATTGGAATGGAGTCCTGCTCCATTTGAGAGAATACATCCCTGATACTGGAAACCTACAACAGGGGTAGCCTGAGGCCTAGGGATATAATGTCTGCTGGTATCTGGCTAAATATATATATTATGCTCACCAAACTGCCAGGAAGCACTTCTCTTAATGTTCATACCCATATATTAATGCTACTCTCACTTTTGGTTACAGAAGTTTTCACATGGAAGGGACATTGGGATGACTGAGAAGGCACCATGGTACTGAGAAGAAGTGATAGAGGAGTGCTCATCATTGAAATATCTTTATCACATCTTCGAAGGCTCAGGGTCCATTAAGAAAGAGGTTGCAGAAATAATGTAAGAGCCAAAGGAAGCGTAGGACTCCTTACAACATGCTCCTCTAGTCACAAAATGACCTGGATGTCCATAAACTCACAGTGTGTGATACTACCTACACAAGACCATTATAATAAGAGGAAGAGATCATGACATCAAGATAAAAGAGATACTTACGGAGAGGAGGAGGAGATATGATGGAGAGTGGAGTTTCAAAGGGGAAAGTTGGGGAAGGGAGGTAATTACCATAGGTTATTGTCTACGATTATGGAAGTTGTCAATTAAAAAAAAATTAAATGTGTGAATATATGTCCATGGCAATTTATATCAATGTAGGCCAACAGTATTCACAATGAAACTACTGATAACATCTTTAAATTTCCCAAAATAGGAAGACTTAGACCTTTACCAACATATCCATTAAAAGTATTTTAAGAATTATCTAATTGTTAGTCATGCAGGTATAAAATTATAGATTTTTTAATGATTTGTGTAAATGTATATTTTCATTTTATATAGGAAAGAGATTAGGAACTACATTTTTTTCTCTCTCTCTCTACACAGACACAAGTCTAGTTATGTAGCCCTGGCTGACCTGACATTACCTTATAACCCAGGCTTCTAACAGGAAGCAGTCATCCTGCCTTAGCCTTCCAGGTGATGGCATCACAAACATGTGCCACCATACCCTCTTTCATTTACTTTTATAATAAATTCACTGCTCATTACCTTTGTACATTTTTATATTTAGTTGGTTTATGTCTATGAGATATAAAAAAAAAATAAATAGTCCTTGTTAGAGTTTTATGGAAATTTTCTCTAGTTTATCTTTTTTTTACAGAGCTTTTGTTTTCTAATTTGTGTTATGTTACAAAGTGGGTTCATCTTTTCTTTATAAATTCTAAACCTTAACTTTTTTAAAAAATAGGGCTCAAGAGATGGCTTAGCCTTTAAAGCATTTACCTACAAAGACAAAGGATCCAGTTCAACTCCCCAGGATCCATGTAAGCCAGATGCTCAAGGGGGTGTATGCGTTTGGAGTTCATTTGCAGTGGCTGGAGGCCCTGGTGCACTCATTTTCTTTCTGCCTCTTTCGCTCTCTCTCTCCCTCTCAAATAAATAATAATAATAAATATATTAATATTAATAATAATAATAATAATAATAATGGGCTGGAGAGATGGCTTACTGGTAAAAGTGCTACCAAAGAACCCAGGTTCGATTTACTAGTACCCATGTAAGCCAGATGCACAATGTGGCCCATGTGTTTGGAGCTTGTTTGCAGTGGATGGAAGACCTGATGTGCACATTTTTGTTCTCTCTCTCTCTCTCTAATAAATTAAAAACTAAAAATAAATTCCAAATTTATGTCTTATTCAGAAGCCTTCCTTCTACAAGACAATTTTTTACTGTTTTATTTTCATTTTTTAGAAATGTCATTTAGACCTGAAAGGCTTATACAACTACATTAACTTTCTGAATTACAGAATTTATTTAGATTGAAATTTTTCATTTAGTCCTTTTTTGGATTGAATTTATCAATCTTAAATTAGTATCCTGAATTTCAGTTTTATTTTTGTTCATATCTACTTGCTTCATGGGCCATCTTTTCACTTGAACCCATGAGGAATATTTCCAAATTCTTTCTTTAGAGAGTATGCAAGGGTAGGGCTTGTCTTCTTCATGTAATAAAAGTAAAAGACTCTTGTTTTCATTCTTGTTCTACATATTGAACATGTAACCTAATATTAAAAGGTGGTATGTTAATTATACTAATTATACAATAAATGTAAACATCTCGTATTTTCTAGAAGCAATGCTACTTTTTTTTTAATGTCTGTATGGATCAACTTTTTGGTTGTTATCACTGTTGTCCCTGTTATGTGACACAAGGATATTTTCTTCTGTAGTGATCTGAAAACTTTAAAGTTTGTTTTCAGTCATTCTATTCTACACTGACTTATAAATCAACCTCTCATGAGAGAGTTTAGCATACACATATCCAAAGCCAATCCTTTGTCAATATTATAAAAAAAATTATTTGAGAGAGAGAGAGGCAGATACAGAGAGAGAATGGCTACAGCAGGACCTCTTGCCAATGCTAACAAACACCAGACATATGCACCACCTTGTACATCTGGCTGATATGGATAGTAGGAAATCAAACCCAAGTCCTTAGGCTTCATAGGCAAGTGCCCTCATTGCCAAACTATCTCTCCAGCCCTCAACATTTTTAATAATAATTTATGCCTGAGAATTTACATTTTTATTTTCTATAATCCTTCATCTCATAATTATTTAATTATTTTTGTATTCAAATGGTATGATGATTATACAGCTGTTTACCAGAGCTTTCCATGAAACCTAATGGTTTAGCTTTGCTCAACTCATTTCTATTTGGTTAATGTATACTTTTCTCACTGAATCTTGAAAAATTATTTTTATTTGAAATTCAATAATGAGATGAAGGTATATTTTAGCACTGGCCCTTTATAACTACTTTTTTTCCTAAAGTATGTTTTTGTTTTTTATTGATTTAATTCCACATTTATTCCCCAAACTTTTTCTTAATTTCATGCTAATTGAACCTATTTCATCCATGATAAACTTGGTCAGGTGAATCTGGAATTTTTCTTACACAATTACATTGTGAGTCGATTTTCTCAGGTGAGATTTACTTAGCATGCCCTAAATATAAAGTTTATTTGCTTCTATCTGTGGCCAGATGGCAAGAGGTAGTGTTCTGGGGCTTTAATGAGGTTCTTGGTTAGTGTTTGGGAATTTCCTGCCTCCCATTCAGTTTTGTTAATTTTCTTACAACAAGGTCTGCTCTGCTTGATGAGGAATCAATCAAACCTACAGTACCAGGCACCTCCTTCTGCTCTTCCCAAGGCCCCTGAGCTTCCACTCCTTCCAGGAGTACCTCTTTATGCCAATTGGCTTTTGTCTTTTCAGCAGCTCTTCACTTTCTTTGTGAAATGTTAACAGGCAAGGCATTAAGGCAACAGATATATTGAGGGTAACATCACCTAAGGATTTTCCTACAACTTAAGTATCTCTTACCACAATATTCCACATTCCAAAGTGCTGTCATCAAACTCTTTTCAACTCTTTGTCCTGTCTATTTCTTCTTACATTTTCTGGTAATTCAGAACTAAAACCATTAGGTAGTTAGAACTCAGTGGTGCTTTATGTTTGTTTGGTTTGGGTTGTTTGAAATAAGGTATTGTACAAATTGCCCTAAAACTAACCATCCTCCTGCTTTAAACACCCAAGTAATGGGGCCATGGACATCTCCATCACACTCAGAAGCGGTGTTTTTCTTAAGGTCCATACATGGTCTAATTCTGTACCTATAGGGAGACACCAAGGTGGAGAACTCCAGTCTTTGAGATGGTTACTATGCTTTTGGAACTTTAGGGATTCTTTCTCATGAGGGTGCTCCATTAGCTTCTCTACAGCTAGGATGGGGATGGCTGTTTTTCAGGACTCTATTTTGTCCATTCCTTCTTTGTCTTACGTGGAGAGCAGTTACAAGCAAATGGCACATTGCTAAAGTCAGCTATGCAGCTGCTGGGAAACTCTGGTTAGTTTCATTTATGAGCCCCAGTATTTTCTTATCAACGAGAGTGAGATTTTCCCTTTTGGATGGATAGATGTGTACCTGTAAAATGCTGATTCTTAATTTTTTATAATTGATTCAGTTTGGCTTGGATGGTGTGGTACTTTAATTCAGGTGTCCCCCATAAACTTAGGTGTTCTGAATGCTAGGTTCCCAGCTGATGGTGATTTGGGAATTGACAGTTCTTGGAGGCAGTGTATTGTTGGGGGTGGGCTCATGGGTATTATAGCCAGTGTCCCTTGTCAGTGTTTGGAATACTCTCCTGTTGCTAGTGTCCACCCTCTACTCACGACATCATTTTTCCCTGCCATCATGGAGCTTCCCCTTGAGTCTGTAAGGCAAAAATAAACCTTGGTTGGGTGATTTCTGCGAGCAATGTGAACCTGACTGCAACAGTAAAGTTGGTACTGAGGAATGAGTCTGTGGCTTTGACCTTTTTGAAGCTGATTTTCAAGAGGAATGTGGAAGGATTTGAAACCTTGACCTAAGAGACACCTTGCAGTGCTATAAGTACATCTTGATGGACTATTCTGGTCAGAATTGAAAGACCTGAATGGAGTAAGAACTATGGACATGAGGTTGGCTTATGAGGGTGAGAAAAAATTTTTCCTGGACTGGGCTAGAAGTAGTTCGTGTGAGAGGCTTGTATTATGCACATGTCCTGAGAATTTCTACAGGGTTTCTTTGCATAGAAATGGACTGGTGTTGAGTACAGGGATATGGCACAGAAATGAAATCTTTGAGCTGAAACTTTTGCCTGATCAACTGTAATTATAACAGATTACAACCTTTGAGATTGGGCCAGCTGACCTGCACTGGGGCAACAGGAAGAATTTAACAACTTTTTTGAAGGGGTCTGAATGCTGAATGAGTGCCCTGTTCTGCAGTCTGCTTTATTCCGACCTGGATTAACAAATTGGCACCCCACCTGGTATTATAGAGTGTAAGAAATGCAGGAAAGACAGGGTTATTGAATTTGCAACATGGTTTTGTGCTTTGGAAAAGGCCATGGGCAGTGTGAAACAGTTTGCTGGATGCCTGCATAGAGACCCAATGGAGCTGTGGGGATGGACCATGGGTTGCAGTGCAGACCCAGTGGAGATGCCAGGACCACAAGATGGCTGCTAAGGAAAGCTGCTGGACCCAGATGAAGTTTTTTAGGACTGTGAGTAGCCTAGCTGGAGGGGTGGAACTGGAACTTCAGAGACTTGTTTCTGGTTAGAATCATAGGATTTGGAGATTTGTCACTGACTAGAGGTACTGTACTTAGAGCTATAGAGTTTGATGTTTGCCCGTTTAAGTCTTGTAATGGTTAAATTTTTCTTTGCTATGCCCAATGCCATCTTTTGCAATGTGTTAATTCTGTGTCATTTTTTTTTTTTTTTTTTTGGAGGATGTTTTGGTATTATGGCTCAGTTCAAAGACCTTGGATTATGGGGATATGTGAACATCATTAGGATTGGTAAAAACTATGGGGACTTTTAAAGTTGGACTGAATGCATTTCATTTTACATCATGGATGGTTATCAGTTTATGGAGGCCAAGAATGGAATGTGGTGGTTTGATTCAGGTGTCCCCATAAACTTTGGCATTCTGAATGCTAGGTTGCCAACTGATGGAGGTTCAGGAATTAACACCTCCTGGAGACAGTTTATTGTTGGGGGCGAGTGTATGGGTATTATAGCCAGTTTCCCCTTGCCAGTGTTTGGCATATTCTCCTGTTGCTATTGTCCACCTGATATTGGCCAGGGAATGATGTCTACCCCCTGCTCATGCATTTATTTTCCCCTGCCATCATGGAGCTTCCCCTTGAGTCTGTAAGCCAAAATAAACCTTCCCCCCCCCCCAAAAAAAAAAAAAACTGCTCTTGGTTTGGTGATTTCTGCCATCAATGCAAAACTGTCTGCAACAGAGGAGTTGTGTGATTTGGCCTCACTTTGCTATTACAAACCAGATGATTTTGTTTGCAGCTATTAAATTACCAATAATACATTTACATGATTTTGAGATGCACCGTTTTAAAATACAAAACTACCTATAATTAAAATCATTTGGGTTTTACAGAAAAAAATATATTGTAAATAAAATTAGACTGGTGGGAAATAACATGTGGATGGAGTAGAATTCTTGCCTGGTGCTATAAACCTAATCAAATCCTATGGCTAAGGAGGTCATAAGCCATAGGTGGGAAGCTACTACTGTTTTCCAGTGAAATGACTATATTAGACACACCAAATAGCACTCTCAAACTTATGTTTACGCCCATATATTAATACTACTCTTACTTTTTTTTTCCCCCAGGGTAGGGTCTCACTCTAGCTCAGGCTGACCTGGAATTCACTATGTAGTCTCAGGGTAGCCTGACACTCTTAGCAATCCTCCTACTTCTCCCTCACAAGTGCTGGGGTTAAAGGCACACACCACCACACCTGGCTTTTACTCTTACTTTTGATTAGAGAAGATTCTCTTTTCACAAAGCACAGACTACTTGAGTGACTCAAAACTGGCCAAAGTGATGAGAAGAAATGACAGTGGTATGTTCAACACTAAGTAAGACATCTCTATCACACCTTCCAAACCTCAGGGACCAATCAGAAGAGGTGACAGAAAGAATTTAAGAGCCAAAGGAAGGGGAAGAGTGCTTACAATGCTGTCTTATAGACACAAAGGGGCCATGGTATTGGTGACCTGAAAGTGGCTGATGCTACCTACACAAGACCTGCATAATGAGAAAAAAAATGATGACATCAAAATGGAATAGAAACTAGCTAGAAAGAAAGTATTCAGTGGAGGGATGATTTGAGAAGGAAACAGAGGAATGGTGGGATTGAATTATGATCATTGTATATTGTCTATATTTATAGAAGCTGGTAGAAAGAATGTAAGGGCCAAAGGAAGGGTATAACTCCTTACAATGCAACTGTCCATTCAGAAATTGGCTTTGATAACCATGACCTCGCAGTGCCTAGCAATACCTTCATAAGACCCTCAAATTAAAAAGACAGACTAATGGAGAGAGGGAGGGAATAAGATGGAGAGTGGAGTTCTGAAGGAGAATGGGGGAAGGGGACGGAAATATCATGGTTTATTGTCTGTAAGTATAGAAGTTGTCAATAAAAAAAGAAAAAAGAAATCAAAATATATTCAGAACATACTTCTCTCATTACAAGAAGTAACCATGCAGAGGAAGCTAGGCAAAGAAAGCATATGTATGAGATTAGGACAAAGACTGCAATTCCAATAGTGAGCAAAGTTTTGAAAAACTAGTAGAAACACTCAAATAAAAGCACATGATATTCTATAATTTTATAATTATGTTACCACTTTTGTGGAAATAGATAATAATAGTCATATCCTAACAGTTTCAAAAATAATTATATAAACTAAAACTGGTAATTACAGCAATCTCTTCAGCTTGCTGTTAATGAATGCCCTCTTTTTTGTAGAAGTAATTTGGTAAGGTGTACAGTTTGTTGTTTTACTTTAATGGCACTGAGTGGTTTTTCTTCATCTATATGTAGTCCATAGAAAATAGAGGTCTTACCAGTCACAAACTGGTAATTTATTATTACTTCTTTAGTAATTATTACTACTATAAAGTTTATAATTTTGTATATTTCTTTAAAAAAAAAACTAGAAACTATGTGAACATAAAACCTAGTAATGATTTTTTCTACAGTAGTAAACCGTATAGTCTATTTTTAAATTTGAGCATCTTTGGAGTGGGACATTCTTCGTTCTCCATTGTCAATAACATTCAGTGCTGCTAACATTCAGTGCTGTCAATAAGTAGATGGCTTATGGAAAGAGAAGTGGAAAGGAAGATACCAGAGTAAGTGGCATGAGAATAAAATTAATGACAATGCAGGTATACATAAAGACAGAGAAAACAAAGAGAGAAGGTCACTGGAACCATTATAATCATGGAAATATTTCACTTAAAAATCTTTCTTTATGGGGAGGAGTATCACTCTGTATCCCAGGCTGGTCTAGAACTCACAATGCAGCCCAGACTGGCTTTGGACTCATGTAATCCTCTGGCCTCCACCACTCAGTTGTCATAAGTCTTTTGTCCTCAAAAATTTGATGATTCAGATTGGGACATCAAGACTTAGGAGAGTAAAGATCAATGTGACTTACCATCTCAGGTAGACATTTAAGAATGGGAAAGTGATTTTCATGGTGGGGTAGGGTGAGAGTTTGTGGTAGTTAGGTGTGCACACATCTAATTTTATGTGTGTTACACTTGCAAGCAGAAATAGACATAATGTTTAAAAAGAAATTCTATGCTAAGCATTGGTTAAAAATCTTTATGTTGCAAAATACAGAAAACTTGAGTCAAACTGACTTGAATAATAAAAGAACTTACTCTTTAAGCTACAAATCAAAAGATTAGATGCTGTTTCAAGGAGACACAATGTGCACTGCATGTAACTTCAGTGTTCTATTGGCCACACCAAAAAAATTGTATCACGTGAAGTGAATTTAGCATTCTTAACATACCTTAACTTTTATCCTTTAAACATTAAAATGAATAAAACATTTTACATTATTTTTATATTAACAAAACCAAAATCTAATGAATATTTTATAGAGACTATGTATCTCAGTTTTGAACAGCCAAATTTTACTTGCTTAATAGCCATACATGGCCAGTGGCCATGACATTACAAACACTACCATGTTACAAATGGGGAAAGTCTTCCAACAAAGGATCAATGGTGTAAACTCAACAATGCCATGGAAGACAAAGGTTTCCTCTTTGTCTGGTTTTAGTAACACCTTCTTCCTGAGGCCCACTTTCCCCATACTCAAAAGTACTTTCTGGTACTGTAGCTTTGCATACACACTGAGCCTTTAAAGAGACTCTAAGTCTCTTCAGGCAGCATCTCCAGAAAACCCTCAAGTTTCACTGACCTGGACCAGCTAATGTGTACCTACTGGGCACTGGAGTGTAGTGACTATTATTGGGAAAAAAAAAAATCTGGCAGCTTCATTTTAGTTTATTTTAATCAATTTATATTTTAATATTTAATTTTAATCAATTTAAAAGTTTATAAGGGCTGTATAGATTGCACAGTGGTTAAGGCACTTGTCTGTGAAGACTTATGACCCGGGTTGAATTTCCCAGTACTCATGTAAAGCCAGATGCAAAAAGTGGTGCTTGTATCTGGAGTTAATTTGCAGCTGCTAGATGCCCTGGTGCTCCCATTGTCTCCCTCCCTATTTATCTTTTTGCAAATAAATGAATAAAAAATAAAAATAAAATAAAATCAAGTTTACAGAACTTTATATAACTTGTAGTTCCCTCTTAAAGAGTACAACCCTCAATTATTCATAGAAATGAAGGTGACATAAACATGGCATTCCTTAACCACACTTGTTTGAACTTTAGTAGGTGTCACAATTTGGCTGGGTCATATAATATTCTGTGCTGTAGACATCTACTTTAACCCTAATTATTTGTTCAATGAAATGTGCCTCATTGTGGCTGGGCTATTCACAAACTGAGAGCAGGAAAATGAGTTTCCATCTCTTTTAACAAGGGCTGCCTACTACATTCTGTATTAGTTTGGGATGTGGGTGGGACACGCTTTCTTTCTGCAAGAGAAATGAGAAGACACACGTGGAGACTACATTGTGCATCAGAGCAAAATAAAAACAGAATTTGAATAAAATAATGAACACTGCAGACACCATAAGCTTTGGTTGGTTAAAAGGATTATATTTTAATTAAACAATAAAGCCAAGGGCTGGAGAGATGGCTTAGCGGTTAAAGTGCCTGCTTCCTAAGGCTAAGAACACGGGTTCCAATCTCCATCAGTTCCAATCTCCAGGTCCCACGTTTAGCCAGATTCAGTTACGCAAGGGCGCAATGCCGCACTTGACCACCAGGGGGCGCATGCATCTGGATTTCATTCACAGCAGCTGAGAAGCTGCTGGCGCACCCATCTCTCTCTGTCTTCCTCTCCCTCCCCCTCTCTGTCTCTCTTCAAAAATAAATAAATAAATAAAGCCAAAGTCTGGAGAGATTGCTTAGTGGTTAAGGTGCTTGCCTGATAAGCCTAAGAACAAGGGATCAATTCTCCAGGTCCCACATTTAGCCAGATGCAAAGTGACACAAGAGCATAATGCCACACTTGCCCACAAGGAGGTGCACATGCCTAGAGTGCTTTCACAGAGGCTGAGAGGCTGCTGGTGCGCCCATTCTCTACCTCTCTCTCTGTCTCTCAGACTCGCTCTTTCTCAAAAAAAAAAAAAAAAATCATTTTGTTGGTATACTACTCCATTATTTAATCCAATCATTTTTTGGCAAGTGTAGAAGTATCTCTGCTGACTTTTCTTGCTAGTAGACAGTGCAAACATGCTGCCTAGTAAATTTGACACAGTGGGCATGTCCCTGAATAACTTTCCATGTAATGCAGCAGAGGATACTGGCAGTAGTCCCAAAGTTCTCTCAGGCTCATCCTTCACTGTGGTGAGGGCACTGATAATGGAGGACCGTGTCTTCAGACAAATAGCAATACATCCAGATGATAGAGCAAATTGTATTACAGAACCTAATGTCCTGAACCAATAACCATTTTGAAGCATTTTTAATGCCAGGCTCATGAAGAAGCTTATTACATTGAGGGGAGAAGAGCTAGTTTATAACGAGACTTAAATTGCTTTTTATCCTTCTATTTGTTTTATCAAAATGAAAACATTTAATATTAAGCTACCATAAATGTGTATAGAAAGGCTCATTAAAACAATGGGAGAGGTGTGGGGAAATAGCTCTGTCAGGAAAGTACTTGTCTTGTAAGCTTGAAGACCTGAATTTCATTCCCAGATAACTTACCAAAAACATTGGTGTGGTCACCCAATCAGAGGCTATGTTTTGAAAAAAAAAAAAAAAAATTGTGGAATGGATTCCTGAAAAACAGCACCATGGGTTGTCACCTGGCCTCTATATGCACATACACATATATGCAAGTACACCTACACATTCATAAACAGACACACACACACACACACACACACACAGAAATTACAAAACACAAACAATAGTGTTTAAACATGTAATTTGGAGTACCTGAATTAACAATCTGGCCCAGTTGAGTTACCTTTCTTGTGCATATTGATTTTGTCCTACCCATGAGAAACAAAAGTCAATGAAAGCATACAACCTAATGTATCAATAGCCTGGTCTAATTATCAAGTAACTGTTGATTGAAGTCATCAGCCTAGTTAGAAAAATGTCAACATTTTGAACCATCATTCATTTTCTTTCTTAAATATTGTCACTTTCAATTCATCCTGCCTCTTCAAGTGACCTAGAAGACTTTATTGATTTGATAATCACATGATGTATTTTCTTATGCAAACTGGGAATAAATGGCAATGAGGCCATAGTAAAGGCTGTGATAAAGGTATAATGGATGCTAGCCAAGGCATTTTCTTTAAAAATATATACTAATTATAAGCAAAACCTACCCTTACTCCATGTCCTGTGTCCTTACCCACAGACAGGAGGAGATGTAGCTATCTGTATCAAAATAGTAAGGATGAGGAAAGGGCTGGAAGAGGAGAAAATGAAAGAATATTCAGACAATTGAGCCAGGAAGATGATAGACCAAAGGGTAGGCAGGAATTAAAAAATCACTATCAGAAGACCTGTCTCTGAGACAATACTCTTCTACAAGTATAATGTGAGTGTTCTGTGCCTGCTGACAGCACACCAGACAAAAGAGGCCATGCTGTTACATGCCACAAGTGTTAAAAGAGACATGGTCTGAAGCAAGGTCCCTAGAGTAAGGCATGGAGTAGCCAATAGTGTTCTACTATTTCTAAAAGAAATAGATTTAGATTATAAAAAAATAGTTGAGAAGTGAATGGAGGACAAATGGGCAGTGAAAACAAATTTATTTCTAGATGATCAGAAAAGACTAGAAAGGAAAACATAGAATTATAATTACAAAACTATCAAGAAGGGAGCTGGAGAGATTGCTTAGTGGTTAAGTGCTTCCCTGTGAAGCCTAAGGACCCTGGTTCAAGGCTCGATTCCCCAGTACCCATGTAAACCAGATGAACAAGGTGGCACCCATTCTCTCTCCCCCACTCACTCTCTCTCTCTCTCTCTCTTTCTCTCTCTGCCTTTTTGTCTGTGTGTTGCTAATACATAAACAAAAATTAAAATAAATATATATCAAGAAGGGAATAAAAACCTAGGCATGGATTAAATGTTTTAACTCACATTTTAAAATTATCTATTATGGTGCAAAATTGCCCATAGGAACTAGCTGAATAAGGGAGTATTTGCAATGCTGAACTTAATAAATACTGTATACCAGACAAGATAATTCAAGATGGTTCATGCAGGATACTTTAAAATAAAATAGTAAATGAAGGGCTGGACAGATGGCTTAGTGGTTAAGGCACCTGCCTGCTGAGCCTAAGAATGCTGTTCGATTTTCCAGGTCCCACATTTAGCCAGACACATAGTGATGCAAGGGCACAATGCCACACTTGCCCACAAGGGGGTGCACATGTCTGGAGTTTGTTGACAGTGGCTGAGAGGCTGCTGGCGCGCCCATTTTCTGTCTCCCTCTCTCTCTCCTAAATAAATAAATAAATATAAAATAAAATAAAATAGTACATGAAAATATGAGATAAAGTAGGAGAGCAGATTCTGTACTTCCTAGCTGTGTGGTTTTCTCACTGAACTCTGAAATAATGGACAAAAATAATTTGTATAAAAAATCTACATCAATATTCCCACCAAACAAATCACTGTGTATGTATGTTTTGTGTGTGTGTGTATACATACGCATACATATATATGCATACACATGTGCACACACATTTTCTCTCAAAAATTCAATCTAACTCAGAGTTAGAATATGTACATGACAGAGATACATGTACTATCATTTGAACTGA
This sequence comes from Orientallactaga sibirica, assembly GCA_036365145.1. Lineage (NCBI taxonomy): Eukaryota > Metazoa > Chordata > Mammalia > Rodentia > Dipodidae > Orientallactaga > Orientallactaga sibirica. The sequence goes on from JAEOAD010000011.1 coordinate 26,598,587, forward strand.
TCCATGTCAACTGTAATAATGCCTCTATCTTTACTTTTCTTGCTGAGCTTTAAAACAACCAAACAATTCATTGTTAATTTAGGACATGTCTGTCATCAAGATGAATCTAAAATGCAAGCGGCAGCAAATTTATTAGCACTTAGTGATCCCAGGGGTGATAAATACGTTTGTTTACTCATATGTGCAGGCAAAACTGTTGGCAAAAGAGCAACTGAGCAGACTGCTAAGTAGCTAAAAATTCACATGCAATATAAAGTCACAGTATAATCTGAGTCATTATCTGCATCTATACCAGCAATCGTCGCCATCTGTGGTACCAAGAATCACATTGTCACCCCAGGAGTAACCTCAAGGTCACTGGTAATTTCCATTGGTTTGCATATTTTTTATTTATTTTTATTTTTAAAAATATTATATTTATTTATATGAGAGAGAGTAAGAGGTAGAGAGAGGGAGAGAATGGGCATGCCAGGGCCTCCAGTCACTGCAAACAAAATCCAAATGCATGCACCCCCTTGTGCATCTGGCTTACATGGAGAGTCTAACCAGGATCCTTTGGCTTTGCAGGCAAACACTTTAAGTACTAAGCCATCTCTCCAACCCGGTTTGATTTTTTTTTTTTTTTTTTTTTTTTTTTTTTATGAGAGAGAGCGAGAAAGGGAGCGAGAGAGGGAGAAAAAGATTGAGAACTGACAGGCCAGAGCCTCTAGCCACTGCAATTGAACTCCAGATATGTGGGCCACTTTGTGTGCATACATGATCTTGTGTGCATGCATCACATTGTGCATTTGGCTTATATGGTTCTGTAGAGTACAATCTGGGTCCTTAAACTTCACAGGCAAGGGCCTAATCACTAAGCCATCTCAGTCTTGGTTTGCATATTTTAACATATGTTTTACATCTAAGTACTCTATTTTCTTGAATATTAACCAAGTGCTATGGGCCATTGTCTTACATTTATTTAGCTCATTAGAGCAGGATTTTCTTTCCTGGGTCTTTATCACTGTCTGAAGGGTTGTTACATGCACTTTGTCACAATTGGTAGAATGGGTTCTTAGATGCTTCTCTATTGGAAGTCAGCTGGATGTTTTAATGTTTAATCTCCTCCTCTTTTATTTTTTCTACAATGTGCTTTCTAACAGTGTGTTTGTGTTGGAATAAAGATAAAATCACTGCCATTGTGCCCCTTGGGATGCTGTGTCATCCTCACTATGCCTGTTGACACTACAATGTCTAAAGATCACAGCTCTGTTTGCACCTCTATAGAGCAGCAGAGCCAGCTGGGTGTAGACATATACACTACAGAAATAGGCTTACTGGTGTGGGAAGATGGGTTTTGAAAAATAGGAAGAAAGAGATAAGCACAATGCAGAAGAGACTGCAGAAACCTTTGACCCAGGGAAAGATATGAGATAAAGGAGGAGGATGGGGAATTGTGAAACTAGCCAGACAAAACTTGCAAAATAAGCTGGCAAGAAACCCTCCTCTTGATGTACCAGTGCCTATGCACCAAAATGTTTCTCAAATGTTATAAAAGGGTGGGGTGCTCCTAGGTTTTCAGACTGCCATGAGCCACCAGAGAGATTAATTACTCTAGTTCCTATGGATTTTCAACACTGGCAACCTTTTAGCTAGGACAGAGTTTCTATGCACACATGCATGCTTCTCAACAAATGTGATTTACATTTCTCATGTCAGAATGAAAATAGGGATGTTCTCCCATGTTAGGACATATTCCCCTAAAAAAGGAAAAATATAGAAATAGTACAAGTAGATCATGAAGTCCTCCCTTTTGAGAAAGGGTAACACCAAAGTCTTTCTGAAAATTGCTGTTTTTTTTTTTTTTTCAACAAAGTGTTGAACTGGGAATAAACACAGGAGGAAATTAAATTTTATAAAATAAGTGTTAGGTCTGGACAAGCTCCCAAGATGGAGTCAGCAAGGAAAGCAGAATGGTGACAGAGGCATAAGGAAGTGGATTATCCATATTCCTCAAAAAGCCACCCTGTCATTATCCTCTCCTTCCCTAACAATGCCCAGGTCATAGTTTCCTGTCCCCTTATTTCTTAAGTCACATGGTTACTGTTCTAGTGTCACACCCTAGCTATTTTAAATAGTTAATGTAATGATCTCCCCTAAGTGAACTTTTCTATTCAACCTAACAAAGCAAATTGTTCCTCCTCACTTTCCCCCAATGGAAGAAGCCCTATAAAGCCCACTACCTGAAAACTCAGGTTGGCTGTGCTCCTCTCATGTGTGTTAGCCCTGGCAGCTCATTTTTTTCTGAATAAAAGCTTTCATCTTTGCCTCAGAGTGGATTGTGTGGTATTGGTCCCTCCCAAACCTTACAATAAGTTTTGTCAACAATCTTGAAGAAAATGTCAACACAGTCCCTCAGAAACCATTAGTGCAGTGCAAATATCTTTGACTTACTTTATACCGTCAACCCTTCCTATGCTGAATCAAAATGTCTGAAGACTATAATATCACTGTGTAAGGGGAAAAGAGTCATGTGAGAGTACCCATTGGCTTTGGAAATCCTGGCTACAGTACATGTTCAATGGTTACATAAAACACAGTCAGTTACAGCTTCAGTCAAGAGTTCACTTCTAGTGAAAACACTGGCCTCATGAGAGTGGTTTAAATTAACAGTGTTTTTAGAAACCAGAAGTGATTTTAGTGATTCTAGAAAAGCAGCTCAGACTTATACCAGTATATATTTTGACTTTGATAGAAGAATCATACAGTTTAATTATCACACATACAAACACACACATGTAGAGACATCTTTTAATGGATTTCAAAATCTACTTTAGAGTTTTGTTGAAGAATATAAAAAGAACTGATCCATCATTTACTAAGGTTTCATCCAGGGTTGTAATTTGGGGAGAAAATAAGAAAAAAGATTTAGATACTGTTATAGTTACTACCTTCGTGCTGCTGGGACAAATACCTGACCAAAAGCAACTGACAGAAGTAAAGAGTTTATTTGGGATTGAAGTCTTGAGGAGAAGCTTCATGATGGCAGGGAGAACAGAAGTTGGACATCAGCTCTTAGCACAACAGGTGTAAGACTGGAGCAAGAATGAGCTAAGCTTTGTCAAGAGAAAAGCTAGGCTACTGTGCCCTAAAACCTGCCACTGGCAACACTCTTCCAGCAAGTTTCCACCTCCAAAATCGCCATCAGCTGAGGACTAAGCATTCAAAACACAAGAGGCTATAATAAGACTACGAGGGGACATCTCATTTCAACCACCATAGACAGCAGTAGTTATATATTTCCAAAGACAAAGATTGCCAGTCTGTTAAGGTGAAGGTACGTATGTTGGTTTTGTGTAGCGAAGTCACATAGGAGGAGGATGGTGTCTAACCACTAGGGACATTCAAGTTACTGTTCAAACACTCAACCAAAGGGGGGGGGGAGAAAAAAGAATTTAGTGGATGTCTCAATAAAATAATTATGTACATTTAGCAATAATTGTTTAGATTTCTCAATAAAAAGAAATCTACTTCTACTTCCATTCTTGTTGAATCCTTAATATTTACATCACAATACATCACATAAGAAGAGTATACAAGTCTGCAAATGCCATTTCTTAACGATTTTGTCCCTATCTTAGGGCAGACAGCTAATGATGGTAGAGGATAATAGGTACTATGCCTCACTGGGCTTCTTCATCTACTATCAGGAAAGATACCTGGAATATGTGAAAAGTAATGGACCTCATTATGACTTTTTCTTCAGATATTATATTGAAAAATTTGTGACAACCTTCAAACATGTTGGTAAATGAGAACTCATGTAGTTAATGATGGAAGAAGGTGATGGCTGGGTCACATACATTGGCACACGTAATAGAAGCTCAAAATGCAATCAAATCTCTACTGGCAAATGAAGTATAGAGAACTACTTTTTTCCAAGAAACCATCTGACAGCAAAACCAAAGATTGCCTATTTGAAATCTTGACATTTACTGAGCTTTAAGATTGATTTCATTTTAATATATCCAAGTACATGTGTGAAAGAGAAGGAAATTTTGTAAAAGACTATGTTCAGTTTTACGTTTCAAAGGAAGTATAATAAAAACATCAGCTTATTTCTTCTTGCAATCTTAAAACTTCAGCTATGTTTTTATAATAGGAAAACTGTCAATATGGAACTTTATAATACAGCTAAAAGTGGCCCTAGAGCGCTGCAAAACCCATGAAAGTCTCATAAAATTTATTCATTTCTATATATTCTATATCCTTCTGTTTACCATGACCAATTCAAATTCATAGACACAAACCATCTCAAATGTATCCCCAGCCTTCACACTGTTAACATTGTTTATATTTTCTTAAGTCTCATCAAAGAATTAGCAAAGGATCTTTCAGTGCAATTGTAATGTGGTCATTCTTATGATTATTGTGAAAAAAAACTTTCAGTTCCAATTCAACAAATTAAGAAAATAGTGCACTTTACTATGGTTAGCATGGTATTATCAACTTTAAAAAAAAGTGTTATTTGAGAGAGAGAGAAATTGGCAGAGAGAGACAGAGAGAGAGAACCACTGCTAATGAACTCCAGAAACCTGTGCCACCTTGTGTATCTGGCTTACCTGGGTCCTGGGAATCAAATCTGGGTCCTTAAATTTTACAGACACGTGCCTTAACCAGTAACCCATTTCTCCAGCCCATATAATCAATTGTTTTCAGAAAAAAAATTTGAACATCCTCATTTTTAACTTCTTTATATTTTTGTAAAGAAAATAATTTGCATTTTGTATGCTATCATTAAACATTAAAAAATGAAACCTTAATAGTAATTTTCATAAGGATTCTTGCCATGGAAGGAGGAAGGAAGGCATATATATTGAGCTGAAAGTCAAAAATCAAAATTTCATTACTGGAGTCACAGTACTTTCCTCCTTTCAAATCTTATTTTTAATTCTATTTTAGAGCTTTCATTTCCTTCAAGATTCCCCCTTTGTCTCTGTGGTTTCAGGTTAACACATATACATCTTCACTCACTGGACTTTGAAGATCAAGAAATCTTAGCTTCTAACTGATCTTTCTTATGCACTAAAAAATTAGAACAGTCACTGCTGGAAGCCCTTCTTTACTCTTCCTTTACCAAGTTGAAAAGAAAGTCATGTTTTCATCTTTATACGATACACAACCTGTGACTTATCCTTTCTAAATATCTTCTTTATGACCTAGCCAAAATATATGGTCATCTTGAAAGTTAAGGTCATAACATGACAAAGCTCATGCATCATTTCCAGTCTTAATGCTTGCAAAACCCTGTAATCTCAATGATCCAAAGTCTCCTTAAAACCATGGGTACATTGGGGAAATATCATCAAAAGAAATTAGTGACAACAAAAGTCTTCCAGAAAGATGACCACAATATAAAACAGAGATACAAAGAAAGCCAAGGGAAGTTATGTGTCAGCTCCCTATCATTACAAATCCTCCGAGGACCACCAAGAGCAGAAGAGGAATTTATCTGAAGAATCTAACTCGACTCTCAAAATAAAATAAGAAATGGGATTGGAACAGAAAGAAAGTAAGAGTGGTGGAGAACTAGGACCAAGAGCACTTTCAAACGACTCTTGTGGGATGACTCAGCTACCATCAAGTCAGGTTCTGCCATTCTTCTCAAGATTTAAATCCTTGGGGAGAAAACTCCATTGGCCTATTTTGCATCAGGTGATTCACCTTTGGCAGGGAAAAAATCCAGGGCCTCTTGAATGATATCCCCAGGGAGAACACAGATGGAAATAGGTAGAAAGCAAATTAAACATGAAAGGAACAAGAAGAAAGGAACTGTAAAGCTAACATTCTATCTAAATGTATTAATTTTCTATTTCTGAGTTGAAATTTTACCACAAATATAGAATTTAGAATAACAACTTTTCTTATGTCCCACTTTCCATAGCTTGGTAGTCTGGGCCTGGCTTGACTTAGTCTTTCCTCAAGGTATCATGAAGTTGCCAAGATGTGTCTTTCTGGATTTTAGTGTGATCCTCCAAGTTTACTGATTTAGCAGAACTCAATCCTTTAAATTTGCAGAACTTACTGATGTCATCACCCCTGCAGTTGCCCCTTCCTGGTCATACAATCCTCCAGTGTCACCTTTCACAGCATGCAAACTTCAAACCCAACAGCACTTGCCTCCTTAGCCCAGCCAAAGGAGGATTCTATAATATAACTATTGCAGTTACCTTCTTGTTGCTGGGACAAAGCTCTCAACTGGAAGCAGTTTATGGGAGGAAAGGATTTACTTCAGCTTACAGTTTTGAGGGAGGAGTTCACTTACGATGGGGAGAGCATGGCAGGACTGAGTAGGAAACCTGGGTCACATTTCTGCAAGAACGGTAAATAAATAGCCTGAGTGAGCTAGCCAACACCAGTAAGGCTATACTAACAAACCCCAAAGTCTACCACCAGTAGCATAACTCATTTAGCAAGATTTCACCTCCCAAAGGCCCCACAACTTTACCAAACTGTCTCCAGCCAGGAACCAAGTATTCAAAGCACATGAGCCTATGGGAGACATTTCATCCAAATTACCATAATAACCCCATCAAGAAAGAAACTCTCCAACGGCCCTTGCCACATTCTGTTGACTAACATTAAGTCATGCTGCCGCCCACACTCAAAGGGGAGGGAGTATACGAGGCTTCATTCACTGGGCCACATTAGGGAATTTGGTCAAGTGGTTATTCTCTATGAAAATGAGGCAGAGTTCTGATGAACGACATTGAAACTCACAACCACAATCTTCTAAAAGATGTGTACTCGCCCCTTTCAAAAGCTTGATAACTTGGGTTGGAGGGATGGCTTAGCAGTTAAGGCACTTACCTACAAAGCCAAAGGACTGATGTTCTATTCTCCAGTACTCATGTAAGCAAGATACACAAGGGAGCACATGCATCTAGAATTGTTTGCAGTTGCTAGAGGCCCTGGAGCACCCACTCTTCCTCTCTCTATCTGCCTCTTTTTCTCTCAAATAAATAAAAAAATAAAGCTAATGACACCTTGAACATGAGTGACCTCTGGCTTGTGGCTAGAGAGAGGCTTACAATCCCTCTAAGCAGAAAGAGCAGATTCATAGCTCCTTTGCAGCCATGGTATTTTCAAGATTCTTTATGAATTATACCGCAAGATCTGAGGCAAGCAGAAAGATGTCCAAGTGTGATCATTTGAAGATATCCTGCTTATGAAAGGAAAAATAATACCCCCTCTACATATATGTAAATACAGAAATACATCTCAAGACTGAACAGCACTGTATCTATTTGCAAAGATTTTCAATTCTCAGTGAGCCTTGAATGGGCAAAACAGACATGATCCACAAAGAGATGAAGAACAATTGTTGCCTGATGCTCAGGATTTATTGAGCTTGAGGGAGCCTAGACGTAAGATTCATCATGATCATATCCTATCATTGAACACAGTATGGTGTGCATGGCAGGAGATGAAAACAGCTGATCTTACTGACAATTGAGATTCTAAATGCTGGCATTATGTCATTTGTTTTGACACCTTAACAACACTGAGATTTCATCATACTTAAGGCACATTGAACAGTTCAACATGCCCCTTAGTTCAACTTGCCTTCTGAGCAGCAGTGGAAGCATGTTATTTGTAAACCATCACAACCCCTATGACATAAATGTGGTTTAAGCTGATTCACAGTGGAAATAGCAGATAGACACGGTATTATGACACCACCCACCACTGCTATATCTCTTTTCCAAGGCAATGGGATGTGGTCAGAGGACACAAGAATGGTGTAGCTTCCTTGGAAAACAATAGTATAGTTTCTTTCCTTTTCAACAAATTAGGGCTGGGCATGGTGGTACACACATTTAATCTCAGCATTTGGGATGCAAAGGTAGGAGGATAGCAGCAAGTTTGAGGCCACCCTCAGTCCTGGCAAGACCCTACCTCAAAAAATAAGGGAAAAAAAAAAGGAATGGAATTACCGTTTGATTCAGCAATTCTACTTGTGAGCATAGAGTGAAAAGAAATGAAAAGCAATAAAGATAACCCATGCTGATAAGCAACAGTATTTCAGAATTAAATGATATAAATGACATAAATATCCATGGTCAAATTAATAAATGAAATCACACACACACACACACACATTCTCTTTCTCCACTTTATTATTATTATTTAGACTTCAAAGGAAAGTTATTTCTCAAACATACTAAAATTTTCCAGGCAATCACTATATCATCTGATTTTTATGAACCATCTATAGTAGTTGTATTCATGGAATCATAGAATGGTGATTTCTTGGCGCTGGTAGTAAGGGGAATGGGAGAATACTATAGTATAAACTTCATTGTCTCTCAAAGGCCCATTTGTTAAAGGCCTGCTCCCCAAAGTGGTGTTACAGGAAGAGGGAGAACACTTTCCCATGTTGAGCTACTGGAGCATAAGAACTGATTGCAGCTGAGTGAGACCACATACGGTTACATAGGCAGCAGACCTTGGCATCAAGTTCATGATACCAATGGGTCAGGCATACAGAACATCAGAGTTGGGGAATCAGGGATGCTTCCATCAAGATTTCAAAGGGAAGCATAGGAGGTCCCATAGCACATTATAGAGCCAAAGCCTCTTCAATCAGCTCACAACCAAATGATGCATAGAAGTTACAAAGGAAGCCTGGAAGGATATAGGTCTGAGGTCTTTGCCTCCTGAGAGAAGCTGAGAGCTACAATCAACTCTCAAGAGCCCACGTTCTATTATAACATGGCTCAATGCCAGACATGGAGCCTTAGAACTTAATAATTGCCTTGTTGGTCTTTGGTCTTACTTTAGGATCATCCCTCTCAACTATTTTCCTGAGCCTCTCTTTTGGAATAGGAAAGTTTTTACATGAATGACCCCACACTGTATCCCAGAAACATTATTAACTTTGCATGTGTTTTTACATGGACTCATGACTGAGTTTGCCTAAAATCTTGAAAAAATAATTTAGATGAACTTCTGAACAGCACAGATCAGTTACAAATTGGGTAATAAAATGAATGTATTTTGCATTGTGAAATGAAGGTAAATACTTTGGGGGTCTAGGTGCAAGATTCTATAATCTATATCTTGAATGTCCCTCAAAGACTCATGTGCTAAAGGGCTGGTCCCCAAGGTGGAAGTGGATTAGTAGATGGCATGACAAAAGGGAGTGTGAGATACTGTCTCTTCCCATCATTTTAATACCTGACTCATCTTGCTCCCCGTATTCAAGCCCATTGTGATGGGCTGCCTCAACACAGGACCAAAGGAATGGTGCTGATTTATCTTGGATTGGAACCTCCAAAATTATAAGGTGAAGTAAAACTTCTCTTTGTAAGTTTTATAATAAAATAACTCAGGTATTTCATTACAGTAATGCGGAACTGACTAACAGAATTAGTGTTAAGTGGTTAGAGTTTCAGCTTGTGATGAGAGGAAAGAGTTCCACGGCTGAGATGAATAGTGGTGATAGGCGCACAATATTGTACTTGATACAAAAGAACTAAACACTTAAAATTGGTTAAAATGGTAAATTTTATTATCTTTGTATAATACATATAGTTCACATACATACCTCCATAATACTATTTAAAAAATAAGAGCACAGTGTTTGAGGTCAAGTGTAATGAATTCTGGATTTTGCACTTTCTGAGTGTTATGATCTCAATGTTTTATTTCCTCATAACTAAAATGAGCCAGAAAGTTGACCAACTTCATCTTCCATTTATGAGTAATAAAAATATGAACTTTGGGAATGGCATTAAGCCAATCGAATATGAGAGTCTGGCTGATGACATGACATCACATGACATGACCAGGGCTGTTTGTAATCTAGTGCTGTGGCTCCAACATCAATGGTGTTGGTTCAGTGAAAGTCCCTTAAGAATTATCATTCATTTATGAGTTTTATTTATTTATTATTCATAATATATTTTCAATACATTTTTCATGCTAAGAGATTTACCCACTTTACCCAGCCTTCTCTGGGACTCCTAAAGTACTCCTATCAGGTCTATCCTGGGGCCTGCCTTATTCTCAAAGTCTGTTGCAATCAGGTTCACATTGCTGGCAGAAAATACCTGATCAAGAGCAGCGTGTGGGAAAAAAAGAGAATTTATTTTGACTTACAGACTTGAGGGGAAGCTTCATGATGGTAGTGGCAAATGATGACATGAGCAGAGGGTGGACATCATCTCCTGGCCAACATCAGATGGACAACAGCAACAGGAAAATATGCCAGACACTGGCAAGAGAAAACTGGCTATAACACCTATAAGCCCACCCCCAACAATACACTGCCTCCAGAAGGCATAAATTCACAAATCTCCATCAGCTGGGAATCTAAGCATTCAGAACACCTAAGTTTAAGCGAGACACCTGAATAAAACCACCACAAAGTCCATCGGCACTTTATATATAAGCCCGGATACCTACTTTTAAATTTCTGAGTCCCTTAATGACAACCACAAAATAAATAAATACAAAATTTAAAATCAGGGGTAAGAGAAATTCTACCAGAGTATCTCTAACAAAGGATAAACTGGAACAGTCCACACCAGTATCTCTCAGGCAGACTTTAGATTTCACGCTCATGACAGATGTTGTGCAATGACCTAAAGTGGGGTGGTGAATAAAATAAAGTAAACCAGCTGGGCGTGGTGGCGCACACCTTTAATCCCAGCACTCGGGAGGCAGAGGTAGGTGGATAGCTGTGCATTCGAGGCCACACTGAGAATATAGAGTGAATTCCAGGTCACCCTGGGCTACAGTGAGACCCTACTTCGAAAAAACAAAACAAAACAAAAAATAAATAAATAAATAAAATAAAGTAAACCAGGTATTTATGAGGTTTCAGGTAATCTTGACCCTGTATGCTGTGGACTGTGATTTAAGGTCTCCTTTGTTCTGTGGTAAACAGGATAAAAACTGAAGGAGGAAGAAGACACTCCTGTATACTTACTAATCAATCAGGCAGGGTCTCAGATGAGGTCCTCCAAGAGCAACTGGCTCCTGACAATCTGAAGACTACTGGAACTGTGCACCTATGGGTCTGGACTTTTCCTTGTTGGCTATGGTGGGGTCTTTGCCTATTATCACTGAAAGGTGTACAAGTGATCCCTTCTAAAATAAAACCCTTGTTGGTTGACTGTAGTGGCCACCCATAAATCCAAGCCTGCAGGAAACAACAGAGGAACCCCCAGAGCAAGCTAACTAGCTGGACTAGCTGAATTGGTGAGCTCTGGTTTCAAGTAAGAGACTCTGACTCATTAACATAAAAAGGAGAGAAATCCAAGAAAATATCCATCACACAAATATACACACACCCACATGCATGTGCACCCATGAACATGTGAATGCCCTATCATCATATACAAAGCAAATAAATAAACAGCAAGGAAATAAATGGATAAGTAGATAAAAACATGCAGTGAAAAATAATATTTTTCCCACCTACCCTTGGCCTTTTCCAGTTTACATTATGGAAATGGAAGCTGGGAGCTCGGAAGTCCAAGTAGGTCTTCCATACCTAGTACCTACCTTAACATGCCCACAGTCTGTCTAACTGTAGCACTTACTAACCAAGCATTTGCCATTTATTAACCTCTTTTATTAAATTACAAAAAACAGACTCTCAAGGAGACAGAAGGAGTGCTATTAGGGTGAAAAGCATCAGTGATATGGGAAAAAAGTTGGAACAGATGCAGAAATGAGACCCCTTGTCAAGTGACTTTGGAAAAGTTTAACAATTTCTCAAATATGGGCAGATGATGGAGGGCTGAACACAGAGTGTGGCACATACTAAGCCCTCAATAAGTGGATGATATTATGAGGATAGTGATCCCGACTACTACTAAAGCCAATAAAGTTTGAATATTGGTTTTATCAGTGGAATGAGCTTTCAGATCCTAAGAGGTGAATTGGCCACTTAAACCTACTAAAAGCTATTGGAGAGTAGGCTAGAGGCCATGTTACCTGTGCATGCCACTTACACAAGCAAAGTCAGGCTCGCATTGCAGGTCCTTCATTTCTTCAGTTTAATGCGTGGAGTGCTTCAAAGGTAAGAACCTGCTACTGCACTATAGTCCTGAATATTTTTTCAATGTATAGAAGTCAATAATCATGTCAAAACAACTTGACAATGGGGTCAGCTACACAAAATTGAAGTCTTTGTCCTAACTATAGACCTCGTTTTCTTCTGGCTTCACTTCATCTTCTCTCATCCTATACCCACTGTGGTCATTTGAATTAGGTAGCACCCACAAACTCATATACTGAAAGTATGGTCCCCTGCTGATTGCAATTTGCTAGATGGAGCCTTGCTGGAGGAAGTATATTGCTGGGGGTGGGTTTATGGGTGTTACAGCTAGCTCCCCCTTGCCAGTGTGGGGCCCACTCTACTGCTGCTATTTTCTACCGGCTCTGGCAGAGGTATGTCTAGCTTCTGCTCATGCCCTACCTTTTCCCCTGACATCATGGAGTGTCCCCTCAAGACTATAAGCTCAAATAAGCAACTTTCTTCCCATAAACTGATTTTGTTTGGGTGTTCTGTAACTTCAATAAGATGGTTACTTCAACACCCACCAACTAGCCTGGGGACTACTCACACAAGACTTTTATTCAATTTGAAATCCCCAACTTCAGTAAGACACCTAGCAAGCCCTTGACACAAGTTAAATAAATCATGAATGAAAGGAACAAGAAAGTACACCACCTGTCTATCATCATCATCATCATCACATGAAACCCAAAGACACCCCCATGTCATTTCTGCCCTCTTTGGACACCACTGCCAAGTTGTTTCAGCACAATGAATCCCTAGCACCTGGGTTTTCCTCTGGAAGCAAATTAGATTATAGCATTCAACTGTTTTTCTTATTTTCATAGTCCAGTAGTAAGTCACTTTACCTACTTGAGCTTCCTTGCAAGAAACAGCGCATACCAATGAAAGGTTTAACAATCACCATATTCCTGACATAGCCTGAACATGCTTTCTTTCAGTGTTCTCAACCAACATATCCTCACAACTCGCACAGCCTGCCTCTGCTGACCAGCCTAGCAAATGCCAAGGCTTCTCAATGTACAAGAACAGATAGCTTTTGTACAAAGTATTATTCATGCTAAGTCCTTTGGGGAATTTTGGCATACTTAATTTCAACTAGTCAATTTTTCTGATTTAGTCATCCAATTTTTTTCCCTCCAAGTAGGTCTGCTGCAAACTTTCTGGTATGTGTTCAGGAGACAATAGTGTACATACTTATGTAAATAACCAGTCATTTTGGGTTTTAGGGCATTTTGTAATAATGTATTCTTTCTTAAAATTTACATTCCTTGTTCAGCTGCTTTTCCTAATCCTCTACCTTGACATTGTGAATTTGACTATTTATTTCACAGTTTCTGCTTCTACAAATGACATATTCCATTTTGTTTGCAGTCCTCTGTCCTTTCTTGGGCACAGTCAGGTAGAAGACTGCCATCTCTTTAGCTTGTCACCTCTTCCGTGTTAAGCACTGTCAGTAATCCTGTAAAAATAACTGATTAGACACTCTGCATCCTGTCAAGGTGCTTTTCAAATAGATAGGTAGATATAACTAAAATCTCTCCATGTGTTTGGGTCTTCCTACTTGTGTGATTCATCCACCTTCATTAAAGTGACAGAAAACACTGGCCACAGAGGTCCTCACTATGAACATCCTAGAATCCATCATTTTTACATTTTTTTTTTTTTTTTGCATTTGAGTGTGATTTATACCAAGTACAGCAAACTTCCACTGTGAAGAGCAAGAAAGCATATATATTGTGAACCAGATGCCTTCTGTCATAATGACTCATCTCTCTTCTTCATGATAGAAAGCAGTCATAGGTAATATGGAAATGAATGGGCAAGACTATGTTGGCAAAATAGGCAGTGAGATGAATGCAGTTCATAGGCAGCAGATGACTGACCACTGATTAAGGCAATCAGTGCTGATCTCCAGTGTGGAAAAGAGAGGTCTGAGGTGGGGTTCTGGTTCTATCACCCATTAGTTGTTTGTTTACTATTTCTGACACCTAGTTAACTCCTGCTTGTCTTTCCTATCTTGAAGAAGATAAAAGAAAGAGAAAAGGATGAATTGTGGTGTAACTAGCGTTCCAGATGCTTTGGCAAGATTTCATCTAGGGAGTTACATTGTTTTAATTATCTTTCCTTAAAAACTGAACTGGCTCAATATGCGGGTTAGATTTACTCACTGGAAGAAGACTGCATCACTACTAGGATGACCAGTGGAAAATACCAAAGGTCTGAATTGAGATACCAGTGGTAAAAATGGAGAAGAATTTTCCCATTATCCAGAAGGAACCTGATAAGTGAAGTGAGGTAGAGAAAGGACATGGTCAACAGATACAGAGCAATCTAAGTGAAGTATAGATGTTCCGTTATGAACATAGAAATTAGACAAGAAAGCTGGAAATGATGGTACATGCCTGTATTTCCAGTGCCTAGGAAGCTGAAACAGAAGAATTTTAAGTAGCAGGCCAGCCTGAGCTACATAGTAAGAAGCTGCGAAGAGATGCAGAGACAGAGAGACAGAGAGAGAGAGGGAGAAGGAAAAGAAGATGAAGGAAGGAATGAAGGAAGGACTGAAAAAAAGGAAAGAAGAGAAATGAATGGAGAGAGGAAGAGAAAAAAGAAAGGAAAGGAAGGGAATAAACAAGACGGAAGGAAAATGCACAAGATATTTAAGCAAAAATAAAACTGAAAACAAATTTGAACCACTGGTACATTACCTATTGTAACACTTCAAAAATTACTAAATTCCATAAGGCATTCTACTTTATTAATGCTTGGCAAACTGAAAAAAAGAAATATATCAACAGCAACAATAGCACACAAGCCCAGCATTAGCCTCATTTACTCACTGCTTCCTATGGACCAGGAACTATTGTGTATGATCTTTACTTGAACAAAGAGCTCAGTAATATCACCATCAAGATAACATAGGCAAGTTAAATGATGTGCAATAAAATCACAGAGCTACTATATGAGAAGACAGAATTAAACTGCAGAGCAGCTTGACAGCTCAAGTCCAGGGCTGGTGTTCTTAACTACCATCCATTTCTGCCTTCCAGCAAGCCATTCATTAAAAGGGGAAAAAAAAATCCTTAGTTGTAAGAGTCTAAGGGATTTGGCAACTAAATTCTGAATCTTCTTCAAGTTGTACCAGGAAACCAGTTAGTTTAGGATTGCTGACAAGTCATTTATTAACCAATGTCATGTGTTTGCTCTGAACTTGTGCTAAACTCCCATTCTATTTTACATGGAAAAAACTCTTGTCAATATTAGGAAAACACACTATGTTTTCAAAGAATAAAGTGGGGGAAAAGGAATATAAAAGCATATAGAAAGTTTCAATTAATTTTTCCAGTACAGTAAAATTATCTTCATACAAATACAGAAACAATAGTCACAGAAAGTGTTCAGTCACATGGACGGTATTCCTGGAGTATATGTACCATTTAGATTCATTGCCATGATCACAGCTCTAGTCTGAAAAAAGAATGACGGGAACAATAATGGTGAAAGGCATGTTGCATGTTTAAGAAACCATGAATCATAAAGAATTATGGATGACTTTAAGGCTTTGAAATGGAAATTCAAGATTTATAAGTCTTGAGGTTTTCCTAATGTCCTTTTGTTAACATGCTTTTAGCTAAATGAGAAGGGCTGGACAACAAATGGAAGTTTTTTTCAACTACCATTTGGTAACATGTCTTTTCTGCTCTCTAAAACTAAATTACTTTTTGAAAAATAGAATTGTACCTTTTATTGACTTGCAAAGTAAATATTGTCCAAAAGCTTAAATATAATTCATTTCATATTTGTGTTTGTTTTTAATGTCATAGAGCAGAGAGTAAGCAGGAGAATGTGGTGATCAAGAGGTAAATGTTTATATTTTACTGTTTCATAAAATGCCAGTACAATTACAAACTCAGGAAAGGTTTCAAAGAATAATACTTGTTTAAAAACCAGTCAAAAATTTAAATGTCATAAATCATAAAGTAACCTACATAAATCCATGAAAGCATGTATTATTATATGTGTGGGAAACATGTACACATGTTTATTAATATGTGAATGTATGAAGCAAATGCCTTTAACTGCTGAGCCATCTTCCCAAGCTCCCAACCTGCTTTAAAAAAAAAAAAAAAAAAAAAAAAAAAAAAACTTTTTATTTTTTATTATTTTTTTTGGAGAGAGACACAGAGAGAGACAGAGAGAGAGAGAGGGAGAGGAAGACAGAGATGGGCGCGCCAGCAGTGTCTCAGCCACTGCGAACGAAATCCAGATGTGTGATCCCCCTTGTGGGCAAGTGTGGCATTGCGCCCTTGTGTCACTTTGCATCTGGCTAAACATGGGACCTGGAGATTGGAACTGCTGGAGATTGGAACCAGTCTTCTTAGGCTTAGGAGGCAGGCGCCTTAACCCCTAAGCCGTCTCTCCAGCCCCCAAACTGCTTTTTAATGATAGCTATTATTACAATAAAACCATTCTAGAAAGGTGTACTCAACTTATTGCATATTGAATTTGTCTCCTATAAATCCAAGATTTTCTTTACTTATTTGGAGAACAAAAGCTAGTAGAGGGACTAATGGTTTTCTTGTTAAGGATTTAAAAAGGATTAAAGTTTACATAACACAGTAATGCCACAAAAAAGAAACTTTAAAGCCAATTGCTTGACCCACTGAGAGTGTTAAGAGTTGTATGTATTAATCAGTGGAATGGAGCAGAAGACCCATATATAAACTCACATAGCAACAGGGGACTGGTTCTGAGTAAAGGAGCACCTATAGTGCAGAAAACATAGCTCCTTTGAATAGTGTTGCTATTATTGAAATAATGAATTTCCATTGGTAGAAGAATTAAACTAGATCCATATCTCTAACGCTGTATAAAAATAACTCCAAAGAGATCACAAACCTTAATTTAATGCCTCAATTTTGAAACTGCTAGAGGAAAACATATAGAAAACACTGCATGGCATAGGCATAGGGAACGACTTTCTAAATGGGGACTGATAATTAACATATTGGATTGCATTGTTATAAACCTTCACACAACAAAGAAAAAACTAAAAAAAAATAAAGAGATAGATAAGACCTCAGATTTTTCCCATTACACATCAAACAGGGAATAAATATTATAATCAAAAACCCAAAAGTTTAAACATCCAGTAGCAAATAATACTTTCCAAGAGAAAAAAATTTTAAATCCATGAGAACATATTCAATGTCTTTAGCCATTACGAACATACAAATCAAAACCACAATGATAGTCTATCTCATCCCATTCAGAATGATACCACCAACAAAACCAACAACAACATATTGTCTAGAATGCCAGGTGTGTGTGTGTGTGTGTGTGTGTGTGTACAAGGACACTATACAAAGTTGGTAGGAATGGACATTAGTCCAAAGTCCAACCATTGTAGAAATCATTGTAGAGATTCCTCAGTGACTAAAAATATGAATATCATGTGATCCAGATATTCCTTCCTGGATATTTACCTGAAGAAATAAACATCAGTATATAGCTGAGTCACCTGAATAACCATGTTTATGGTAGCATTATTGATGATCGTTAAATAAAATAATCATGTTTGGTGGCTATCACTGCAAATGTAAATATATATGTGTGTGTGTGTGTGTGTGTGTGTGTGTGTGTGTGTGTGTGTGTGTGTGTATGGAGAGAGAGAGAGACCTCCTTCAGCAACACTGTACCTCCTAAAGACCCCACCAGCTGAGGATGAGGTAAGTGATTTAACTATCAACACATGAGACTATGGAGGACATTTCACATTCAAACTACCACAATGAACAACAGTACTTTTTACCATGTGAACTTACTCTGATTCTTTAGCTTACATAAGACTGTTTCCTTGCCTGGAAACTATGAGTAATATAAAATCCTTGTGAGTAATTACTGACCCAGTATATATTAATTACATGCCTCATGATTGGTAAATACATTCTTGAGTCTGGAGATGCCTCTTGTCCTAGAAGTTCGGGGGAACAAAACAAAGAAACAAACAAAAAACTATCGAGGAACTTGCCAAATAATGCATTTACAGGAAAATAACTCTCTCTTGACAAATTACCAAAGTCCTATTGTGACTATCTTTGCCTCTAACACTGATAGAGAAGTCAATAGGCAAAAACCACCTCTGACATTTTTTAGCATTTATTCCTTTTATTTTTGTTCTAGCACTCCAATTTTCTAGTAAGAACTCCTCTTTTCTCACTTGTAGGCCACATAGATGGGACAGTATGGATTTAATCTCTGTTTCCCTGGGAAGAGGGAATGTGATTCACCATTTTTGGAATGATAGGCAGTGTGATTGTTCCCAGACTTGAAAATAACACTTGACTCTGACAGTCCATAGGCAAGAATTGCCACCGTTCTGGTGCTGTCATGAGGGGATGACCAATCAATCATCAATGGGGTAGGGGCAAGGAAGAGAAGCTGAGATGTAGAATGAACCCAAGTTCTGGGTGCCACATTTTAATCCCTCTGGTTCCTGTTATATCTAGATATGTCAGCCAAGTACAAGTAAATTCCCATTTAGTTTGAATTCTGCTTGCTATTACTTAATCTTAAAAAAAAAAAAAAAAAAAAAGAGTTTTTTGAATTTCTTCTATTTCCACTGAATATGCAATCAATAGATGTTACATTGGCACAGGTTTATACATAAAGAAGAAACTCAATAGCACAGTTGCCTGTTTGGCAGTGGTGGGGGAGCTCTTAAAAAAACATGCATTTTCATTTTCAGACATAGATATTAAAATATAGTTTTAAATGTATTTATTTACCAACCTAGGAGTTATCTTAATACCTAGTACCTATTTGTTGGGATTGCTTTTTTAAATATGCCATATAAAGTTAATGGCTAAATCCCACATTCAAGATAGCAGCAGCAATTACACGACATTTGAGCATATTAGCAGGAAAATAAAAGGCCCAGGCTTGCAGGTATGCAAAACACCCCCCTGGAGGCAATGTGGGCAAATGAACCATGAGGTCCAACTATTAGTCTATGTGAGGATTCTTTGGAAAGAACTCAAGGCATCCTGATTACCTATAAAACTCTCAAACAGTTGTCTATTCAAAACAAGAGCTTCATAGGATCCTTTGATTTTCCAAAGTAGGGTCCCCCTCTAGTCCAGGCTAACGTGGAATTCATTATGTATTCTCAGGGTGGCTTTGAACTCTCCATAATCCTCCTACCCCTGCCTCCCGAGTACTGGGATTAAAGGTGTGTGTCACCAAACCTGGCAGATCCTTTTTTGTTTTTTAATATACTATATTTTTGAGTGTGTGGTGTCTGTGTATACATATTTGTATGTGTGTTGGTGCATGTGCACATGTGTACTTTTGTATGGAGGCCAGATGTTGTCAGGTGTCTTTCTCAGTTTCCACATTATTCTTTAAGACCAACTCTCACTAACCTAGAGTTTACAAATCCACTGGACAGATGGTAAGCCCCAGGGATGCTCTATCCCTGCCTCTCTAGCATCAGAATTACATATACAAACCATGTGTGACATTTTATGTGCTGGGAAAGCAAAGTCATATTATACGCTTACATGGCAAGCACTTTACTCACTGAGCAATATCCCTGGCCCCTTTTGTGGGCTCTTTATGGCAGTTTCCCTTCCATTGTTTTTGTAGTCTTCAATGGCTATGCCCCAAACTTGTTTCTGTGATTCTGAAAAACCATCCTAACCTAGCATAAATTAGAATTCCCAACAGCTTGGAATTCTGAGTTTTGCACAGTGAGCAGAGAAGACAATTTTCTGTGGATGCCCATGGAAAAATAACCCTGGAAATGCAAAGATCTAATACACTATGCCTTTTTTGGAAGGCTCTATACACTGGAAGACAGTGTCACACTCTAGGATCTCTTCTAGTGTCAAGAGCCAGTTTGTCAACATACATAGTTACAACCTGTATTCTAGGCTTCTGTTGTAGTTACCTTCATGTTGCAAAATTCCCAACCAAAAGCAGATGATTGACAGAAAGGGTTTATTTCGGCTTACAAGGAGGCTTCATGATGTCAGGGGAAAGCATGGCATGAACAGAGGGTGGTCATCACCTCCTTGATAAAGCAGATGGAAAACAGCACCAGGAGAGTGAGCTGAGCTCTGGCAAGGTGAATCTGGCTATAAGCCCCCTATGCCCGCCACCAACAGCATACCTTCTCCAGGAAGCCTCCATCCCCAAACTGCCATCAGCTAGGGATCAACCACTCTGAAGACATGAGTTTGAGTTTATGGAGAACATCTGATTCAAACCACAATAGCTTTTCTCTGCTCCTTTACATGGCCTTTATAAACCCTTTCCATCAGTATTTTCATATGAGTAGGTCCATTTCTCCCCATTGTCATTGTTCCAGCAGAAGCTTGAATCAGCATTTGAAACAATCTTGACTATCCCCTTCAAGTTTCTGCCACCCACTATGCCATGTTAGACTGCTTGACCCGGCACTTGCATGGCTCTCAGACCATGTCTCCTCCCAAATTCTAGCAGAATCGCTTTGCTCAAAGTCTCTTAGTGCTGCCCACCCCCACCCCCAGTCCTTTATTCCAATGCAACAAACTCATTCCTGCATTAGCACCTTTGTTCCCTGTTGCTCTGTTATCTTTCCTTGGATCTGCTCATATTTCTCCCTTTACTTCATACCTCAGATCAAATGTCACCTCACCACATCAAGTGTGACCTTCCTGCTCATTTTCCTATTGTTCTCAAGTCCTAGTGTTTCCTTGTCTTCATGGATTTACCTTGAGATAAATTCATTTATCACTTATCATTCTTCTTCATCCAGGTGTAAATTTTTACTAAAATGCCTTTACCAGAACCCTGTCATTTTTGGCTTGTGTCCCAAGGTATACCAATAGATACACATAGCTAGTACTAATGACCCAATGACATTTCAATAATTTTGCTGTACAGTTTTAATTCTGACCCAATGACCTGTCATGTGACTTGAATAAATCCATCACAGTTGTCCCATTACTCTTGTCAGTGTCTGGGGTAAAGGCAGGCAGTTACCCAGGTCTAGCCAATCTGGTGGAAGGGAGTCCCTAAGGCATGGTCACTTTTCATAAAAACCTACACATGGGAGAAATGTTCCTTTCTCTACCACTGTGCTTTGTAATTCTCCATGTGATGTCAACATGTGACCACAATAGAAATATACAGAGACCAGCAGAATGTCAACAAGAGAAGAAATCACATTTCTAACACTGTTGAGACTTGAGACTTGTAATGTGAGAAAATATATACTCTACTTTTTTACTGCCTAAAAGTAAACATTAAAAGAGGACTGTATATATTAATTCCTATTTTGCTCTTCACTGTATCCTAAAGTTTCTGTTCATTTGCCCATGTATTTGTTTGTATTTTAATAACACATGTGCATGCCTAAGTAAGGTATAATGATGTGAATATTTGAACTTTTTCTAAAGCTATAATATAAATAGAACTGTCAAATACTTCTTTGTAAAGTCATAATTATGGTTTTGAAATGCATTTATGTGAAAACATGTAACTCCAGATAATTTATTTTCACTGTGTATAGCTCTAAAGAGGGGTTGCACCTTATCCATCTTCTTGCCTTCACATTTGGGTTAATTCCAATTCCTGTTACTATAAGTAGGACGTCTCCTTTTTCACATGTGAGAGTTTGTCTACAGTAGTATATTTTTATGCATATTTTTACCATGAGCCTCAAAATAACCTCAAAAATGTATATTCTTACATCTTTATCACACTAATATTTCTGGGGAAATTATTTTTTTCATGTGATATACTCTGTCACTTCCTAAATTTTTGTATTAAACTCCATTAAATTTTTCTTTCATGACTAACATGTCAAACACCAAAGTTGCCACAGCAATGAAAGACCCTAAAGTACATATATTGAACTGAATTGTTTCCTCTAAAGATTGGTATATCCTCAAATTTATTAGGCATTATGAGGTCTTATTTTTTAAAAGTTTGCACTAGTCAACTCTTCAAAATTATGAAAATGTTTGCTTATTATATACCCATTCTTGCTATTATTTTAGTCAGGATTTAATACGAATATGGCATTTTATCTTTAATTTACATTTTTCTGCTTACTAATGAGCTCTTATGAGCTGTTAGGTTTTTCATTATGTATCTGCTTTTGAAATTCATCTGTTTTCCTACTATTTGTCTCTTAATTTTTTGTTTGTCTTTATATATTCTGAATATAAATAGCTGTCCATGCCTTGCAAATAACTTTCACTTTTCTGTGGCTTAACTTTGAATTTCATTCATGATTTACTGTATGATTCAAGCTTTTTTTGTATATGTTTATGACCCTCTTTATGTAGCCATTTTTGTGGGACTATTGTTATTTGCATGAAAACTCTTTTGAGACTCAACAGTTAATAAACATAAGTTACTCAAAGAAAAAAATAAATAAATAGGTAAGCAAAGGAATTTTAGGAGGAAAAAGCAAAAACTAAATAAAACCCTTACATTATATAATTAATATTTTTATATAATCTTTAACAGACCTGGGAAAGTCTATGAGTTTGAAAATCATAAGTGGTTACTCCATTCAAAGTTGGATGGAAGGAGAAAAACATGAGTATACTTAAAGATTTGCAATTAGGACTCCTTACCAGTGCTATACACAAAAGTATCTTTTAACTGCTGTATCTTAAATTTCACCAGGAAACTCAATGCTTCACTGTCATTAATTATACAACATTTATATATTTACTTTACTTGAGCTTCTCGGTTGTCTATGCTGTTCTAGGTAATATGTAACAATTACATAAACTGTAACTGTTGTATTGTATATTATATTCAACAGGAAGATGGAAATAATCTTACATTCTACAGTAGCTTATTAACTTCCACCAGCTCAAGTAAATAAAAACCAGACTGGGGCTGGGCTTTGCTCAGTGATCATGTATGTAGTAGCATGTGTGAGGAAGTAGGCTCCATCGCCAGCACCATAAAGTGAACAGTCTTCATATGAGTCATCTAAGCATTATAAGCTTAGTATTCATATTCATAAGGTGAGAAAAATCATTTCAATAGATAAAATGCCTTATTTTCACAAGAAAAATCTGTATACATGTAGACTTTATGAAGTGATAAAACAGAAAACACTAATAATTAGATGTATCCATTTCATCATTTCTTGCAGACCTTTGTGTGCATTTTTGATTCACCATTTATTAACTTTGTAAGATTTACATGCCTAGGCTGAAGATGACAAGCAGAAAACACATTCTTTCTCTCAGTTCTTTCATGAAGGAACAAAGCAATCACAGTATCTCAGACATCTAACTCCCATTTTACAGGAGAGAGAAACCCTGTTATGGGCAAAGCAAGGTAATAGGTTACTTTGTCTCCTGTTCACCCATGGAGGATCTTTTTTAGCAGTTCTTTTCTTTGTCCTTTTTCTTCCTTCCCTCAAAGGATGTAATCAGACAGTATTGTTACAGGAAAAGTCAGTTCCCATTTCATAGCTCCATTCTTTATTTAACTTTGAGAAGACATGTTAGCAAGAGTACTAGAATACATGACATCCCAGCTAATTCATCAACATTTGCCTCCACAGGGTTCTGATTTGCAGAAGGTTCCAGGCACATCAACACTTTGGGAGACTTCGGCTTTTATTACCTTTAAAATATTCCTGTACAAAAAGCACAGAGATAAAGATTTAAAAAAAAAAAAAAAAAAAAACTACCAGCTACCCAACCTCTCTTTCCTCCTTTAAATGAACTTGTGGGAATCCTTGTGCTGAATGACAGATTGCAGCTCTGATGGCTATTTTATGCTAGGTGGTATTTGGGGCTGGTTGACCATACAATGTTGCCATTGTGGACTGCTCAATTGTAAAGGAACTTCTCTCTTATTTAATGCATATTTTGTGGTTAAGATGATATTTTGAGTCCTACTGCAAAGACTAGCACAGGTGAGCTAGCACAGGTCCATAATATCTGCACTGGTGATGCCATGGCAGGAAGATGGCAAGGCCAAGGCTAGATTGTGCTACCCACTGAGAACTAGTGTTTCCAACAAACAAAAGGTGCTGGAGGCTCTTAGGATGCTGATAAGCAAAGCAATAGGTGTTAGTGTTCTCAGGCTGGCCATGGAATGGTTGGATTAAAAAAAAAAAAAAAAAAAGGCTGTAGAAATGGCTTAGCAGTTAAGGTGTTTTCCCATGAAGCCAAAGGATCCCAGTGCGATTCTCCAGGACCTATGTAAGCCAGATGTACAAGGGGCACGTGCATCTGCAGTGGCTCGAGGCCCTGGTATGCCCATTTCTCTCTGTCTGCCTCTCTTCTATCTTTCTTTCTGCTTGCAAATAAATACATTTTTAAAAAGATGAAAATAATAGGCATCTATTTCTGACAGCATAGAGGTATAAAATCCATGATTAAGTTGCTATCAGCTTCATCTCTTAGTGAGGGCTGACTTCCTGGTTTGTATACACCACTTCACACTTTGCACATGAAGTTTCCCTGCTGGGTGGATGAAGAGGCAGAGCTCTCGCTCCATGTTTTCCTCTGTTTAGAACACTAATCCCATCAAGAGCCCCATTCTCAGTGGTTAAATGGGCTTGCTTTCAGAATCAGCCATCCCAGGTTCAATTCCCCAGAACCCAGATAAAGCCAGAAGTACAAAGTAGCACATGCTTCTGTTGTTCATGTGCAGAAGCAACAGGCCCTAGTGCACCCAGATCTCTCTCTCTCTCTCTCTCCCCATAACACATAAATAAAATGAGACTCTAAAAAAAATCTCATTCTCATACTTTATCTAAACCTATTACTTTCCAAAGGCCCCAACTGTAAGTACATGCTGTGTTACATGAACTTTGCAAATGGAAATGTACTTAAAGAGACGTGAAAAGAATCAATGAGCCAAAGGAAGGTGAAGAGTGCTTCTGAATACAGTCTTCCAGACACAAAGTGTCCGTAAAATTCATTACCTCTCAGTGGCTTATACTACCTACCCAAGGCCTATATAATAGGAAAGGCAAAATTATTATATCAAAATAGAAGAGAGACTAGTTGGAAAGAAGAAGTGATTCAATGGAAGAGGGATTCAGAGGGAGGGAAATTTGGATTACAGTTATGGTATATTGCTTATATGTATAGAAATTGTCAATTAAAAGTTTTAAAGAAATCCCAGCACTCGGGAGGCAGAGGTAGGAGGATCGCCGAGAGTTTGAGGCCACCCTGAGACTACATAGTTAATTCCAGGTCAGCCTGGACTAGAGTGAAACCCTACCTTGAAAAACACACCAAAAAAAAAAAAAAAAGTTTTAAAGACCTAGTTAAAGGAGAGGCAAGTGCTCTTCGGTGGCCACTGTGGAAAAATAATTATCTCTCTGTGTGGGGCACAATACTGCTGACCTTGGAAGCCCCTGAGAAGCATCTCTGGTTAACATCTACGTTGAATGTAGCCAGTGTGAATTTCCACAGAAGTCTTCCTAAAGATGTCAGCCTTTCACTTCCAGTCTTAGATTCATGTTTTGTTCTCTCTCTAGAACATTCTTGGCTTCCTTCTCCACCTGAAATAAAAAGCATCTACCCACACTTATTTATATCTTAGACCTCTATGTAGATGTTGCCCTCATTAAGTGTAATTCTGTTTCCCCATGGGCCCTGTTCTATCACCATAGAGCTCCTTTCGTTTGACAGTTGGCTGAACTGTACAACTTTCTCGAGGCTCAGCAATCAAGAATAAGATCAGAGCCGGGCATGGTGGTGCACGCCTTTAATCCCAGCACTTGGGAAGCAGAGGTAGGAGGATTGCCATGAGTTCGAGGCCACCCTGAGACTACATAGTTAATTCCAGGTAAGGCTGAACCAGAGTGAAAGCCTACCTCAAAAAAAAAATAAATAAATAAATAAAATAAATAAATAAATAAATAAATAAATAAAATAAAATAATAAAAGAATAAGATCAATTTACCTACTACAACTGTGTGTATAGCCCTAAGCATAGAGGTTAGCACAGTGTCACAGCTCAAAGAGTTACTACCAATGTAACAAAATACATGTCCAAGAAAGGGCTCAGACATGCCCAGAGTGACCTGAATTAAAGTCTGAAGAACACTTTGGGCTTTTCAGAGAACTGAGAATTCTAGAGGGTCTGACTTTCCTTCCAAAATGCACACAGGTAGACAAGACAAAGAGGAAACAAAGAGAGAACACTGCTGAGAAGAAAGCATCTAAGAAGCCACCTCACAGATCCAGTCAATATGTACCTGACCTTTCCTTTACAGTTCTGCTCAGAACCCCGTACATAATTTGTGAAAAGTGAAAAGGCATTGTCCATTATGTAAAATATACTATGAATTCTACAATGGAAGGAACAGAACATTAAGATTAGCATTAACTGTCACTCCCTACTCAAGTCTGCATGACGACTTGGGTCTCAGCGCCATGACTTTAGATGCAGTCCTCACCACGTGTAGGTACCAGGAACTCTCAGGGATACAACAGCACTCTGCATGACAGCAATTTATTAGGCAGTGCTTTCTCTTCTCTTCTCTTCTCTTCTCTTCTCTTCTCTCTTTTCTCTTTTCTCTTCTTTTCTTTTCTTTTCTCTTCTTTTCTTTTCTTTTCTTTTCTCTCTCTCGTATTGCAAGACCAGGGAATTAAAAATTCTAGACTCTTTCATCAGTAGCAATGTATTGTCTTATGAACTTTGGTACAGATGTCAATGGGAAAAATGGAATATTCAAGTTTTTAAAATCCATGTTCTCTCATAGAGAACTCTTGGCACTTACATGGACATTCAGAAGCTTACCTCTCATTGACCATCATTAGAAATAAGCTATACTATGGAATTCTACATAGCAGTAAGGAAAGATGAAATAATGAAATTCGAAAAAAAAAAATGGTCAAACATGGAACAGATCATTTTCAGTGAGCTCACCCAATCACAAAAGATAATCGTCGCATGGTCTCATTTATCTGTCGCTCCTAACCTGAATCCACCTGAGATGCTGCCAAACCTAATAAGCACTCTGAGGACCAGACAATAGGGAAGGCATGAGAGAGGGAGGACAAGGGTGGGGACCTAAAAGAAAATGATACTATAAAACCCTTTATTCTGAACAATAGGCTAAAATATTGATCCTTCAGCAGGCCGGCGGAG
This sequence comes from Orientallactaga sibirica, assembly GCA_036365145.1. Classification (NCBI taxonomy): domain Eukaryota; kingdom Metazoa; phylum Chordata; class Mammalia; order Rodentia; family Dipodidae; genus Orientallactaga; species Orientallactaga sibirica. Next base: position 26,625,795 of record JAEOAD010000011.1, read on the forward strand.
GGAACACCTGAACCACAGGAACCTGGATAGAACATCATGAAGACCAACCTTTATCTTTTCCTGCCTCTCTCTCTCTCTCTCTCTCTCTCTCTCTCCTCTCTATACTCACTTTCTCTTTTATATTATCTATCTTTTTCTTCCCTCACCTTCCTAGGCGCTGACTTAAAACTCCCAGAACCAGCATGGGGTTAACTTTCACAATGAGCTGTTGAACCAAGGCACCTATAAGGTTTCCCAAAAAAAGACAGGTTTCTTTCAGAGTTCTTGATGACCCACCAAAGGTTAATGGTAAGACCCTACTGTCGAAGACAGTGAGAACAAACTTGGAGAGACCTGGCCAGAATCTGGAAGAGGGTCAGTCACCAGACAGTTAGCTAGTCTAATGCCAGAGGGTGCTACATGAGCAACTGGGAGAAAATGGCTGACATCTGTCCAAACAACTCGCAGTCTAAGATACCCAGCAGGAAACAACCTAACATAATGCTCAAACAAGTGCAGTAGTGGCACACAGCCATAGAGGGTAACCAACTGCACTTGATTTGGCTAATAGATCCACTCAGTGGAATGGAACTCATTGCTGGAACTGAGAAATATGTCAAAACCATATTAAAAAAAATGAGCTCAGTCTCCAAGATCAACATACCACCAAATGTGGGCTAGAAGAGGGTCTATGCATATAAAATTCCCTCCAAAATATCTATGGCCATCTCATCTATCTAGTACTAACTTCTCTCTACATTGGAGAATTTGTTTATCTTTCTCAGATGGACAACGAACCTGAAGGGAGGATCAGACAATCACACCTCATCAGGGCCCCAGCTGAAACTATAAAGTAATGCAGGGGAAGGGCAAGAGTATAGCATTCTTGGTGATCACGACACCAAAAAAAAGCTGAAGGAGATGAACACAGAGGACATCCAACTCCTACTAAGCCAGATATCCAGAGACTCAGAGGCTCCCAAATCTCATCACTGAAGTAGAACTAAAATGACCCCAGTGTGGCTCAGGGAACTTCGTGGAAGAGGGGGCGGAAAGAAGGGTAGAGCCACAAGTTGGGGCATTATGCACAGAGACTTGGCCTATCCCCCCCAGAAGTCCTGACTACCCCCACAATGTGTGACCTACATTCCCCATTGATGAGGGTCCCTTTGGAAGAGGGAGGATAGGGAGGAGGATAATGGAGTCACCATTATGAATGTAAAATTCAAATAATATAAATAAAAATAAATTATAAAAAAATAAAAACTCAAAGCCAAAAAAAGAAAGAAAGAAAGAAAGAAAGAAAGAAAGAAAGAAAGAAAGAAAGAAAGAAGGAAGGAAGGAAGGAAGGAAGGAAAGAAGCTATCTGTTTATATAGGTCAAACCAACCTGAGCAGTTTTGGTCGAACTTAGGATGGCGGCAACATTGAAAAATAAACTTTTATAATATATTCTTGCTGGTCACTTATAAACTACATGTACAAAACACATTTGGAAAAGAGGCAGCCACATTCTAGATTGCTTATTGTGTTATCATTAGAATACTAGTCTGATTTGACATGAACATGACCTGAACTGGTCTTATTTCTTACTGCATATGTTGGAGTATTTTCCTCCCTATTTCTCACAAAGGTACCAAGATCAACTCAATCCTACACCTCTGGAAAAATTGTTTTGTATTGTTGACCTATTATATCTTAATTATACATTTCTTATAGCACCTTGCATTAATCTGCCTTAATTGCTACTGGGACATCTTGAAAATAATTGATTTTTCATATCTGCAAGAAATTTGCTATGCTCTGTTAATGGCAAAAAAATAGAAGAAACAGGCCAGGCGTGGTGGCGCACGCCTTTAATCCCAGCACTCAGGAGGCAGAGGTAGGAGGATCGCCGAGAGTTCAAGGCCACCCTGAGACTACATAGTTAATTCCAGGTCAGCTTGGACCAGAGTGAGAAACTACTTTGAACTACTTTGCAAAAAAAAAAAAAAAAAAAAAAAAAAGAAGAAGAAGAAGAAGAAGTAGAAGAAACAGTCACAAAAGAAAAATGGCACTAATTGCCAAGACAAATGTTATAGTTTGGCAATGTTCTCACAAAATAGCTGACAGCTATTACAATAGGGATGATGTGTTGTATGAAGATACCCATCTATCCCTGTTAATTTATATGTTTCATGATGTACAGGAAGAGTGTGAAAATGCAAGATAATACACTTTGTGCAAAATTGAAACCAACTTTTGCATACTGTTTATCCATGCTGATATAGTTTGGTCTATAGTCTCCAACTCAAGTGTCAAAGTGATTTTTGGCACACAGCTGAATCTCTCAAAAGCAAAGGAATACTTTAAGGAAACAGCATGGAAATGGTGCTTAATATTTTGAAATAATTATAGGATCCCAAGAGAAAAATAAACTGAACAATAAATTCTTATTGGTCGTTCATGAGTGGCATGCACAAAATCCATTCTGAAACAGTGCAGCCATGTTATGTTCTGCTTAATGTCTCCAGGATCTGCAATATGCAGTACCAGGATGCGTGATTATACCTTGAAGAGGAATTAAAGACTGGGTGTCAAATAAGATTTTCATTTATACTTACTTTATTTCTCTCTCTTCTCTCTCTCTCTCTCTCTCTGTGTGTGTGTGTGTGTGTGTGTGTGTGTGTGTGTGTAACTGAGGGTTGAATCCAGGGCCTGACACATGCCAAGCAAATGTTCTACACTGCACTTAGATGTACATCTTCATTCTTTTTCTTTAATATTTATTCATTTATTTATTTGAGACACATAGAGAAAGAGAGGGAAAGAGGCAGACAGAGAAAGATAGAATGGGCATTCCAGTAGCTCTAGCCATTGCAAATGAACTCCAGATACATGCAACACCTTCTGCATCTGGCTTATGTGGGTATAGGGGAATTGAACCTGGGTCCTTAGGCTTCTCAGGCAAGAGTCTTAACCATTAAGCCATATCTCCAGTCTTTCATTGTTTTTAGAAAAACTTTATAGTTTGAGACAAAAATCACACTAAAATGTCCAGGCTAGTTTTGATCTCACACTGTAGCCTGAACATGCCTTGAACTTGTGATCTTCTCGAGCCAGCTTCTCATGTACCAGAGATCATAGTCGTGCACAAAAAGACACAGTTCAAATCAGAATTTAGGACATGCAGAGAGAAAGGGACCTGAAAGCGACTGCATCTGGCAACATCCATTATGAGTACAGAGCAAGTGATTGTATTGGTGTCACTGTGTCCCCATCAAGAATAAAGTTAAATGCAAATTTATTCTGAACTACAAGCTACTAAACACTTACATAGGGTCAACAAATGATTCTGGACAGTTGACCATACTTGACAAACATGTGAATGAATGCTATTTTATCTTTTGAGTGTTAGTTATCAAACCCAGGGCTCAAATATATTGGGCTAGTGTCCCACCAGTGGGCAATACCTCCAGCACTGAATGTTTTTTTAAAGAAATTATAATTACCTTAACTTAGACTTATTGTGGCTGTTGAAAGAGCCCAGGGACTGAGTTTCTCGGAGCTAATTTTTACATTGCTAAACCCAGTATTTTTGTCCTTATGAAGAAAAGCACTTACAAAGTATCTGACTTGCTAAACACAATCTATATTGCTGTTCACCCATGTCCCATACAAAGGAGTTCAGTGGGCAAATAAATAATAAATTCTACATCCCTCTTCCTTTAGACCTTAGAACATCAAAGCTTCCAAGATTAGGCTATTGAAAGTTTTTTTTTTGTTTGTTTGTTTACTTGTTTTATTTTCTATTTTTGTGGTACTAGGGATTAAATTAGAGCTTTCCACATGCTAGGCAACCACTGAACCACTTCACCAGCCCACTTTTTTCTTTTGAATCATGACATCATGAAGTTTTCCCAGCTGGCTTTCAACTCACTTTATATAAGGCTGCCCACACACTTGTGATCTTCCAGTCTTAACCTCAGGAATAGCTAGCATTATAGGCTGGTAACACCAAGGTTTTTATAATAGAGAAAACTGTTTGAATTTGCATAATACAATATTGCTCAAAATTATTGAAAGAGCATTTTACAATAAATGTTAGTCTCAAAAATTTAATTTTTTTTTTTATCTATAAAAACTAACCTAAAAATTATTGTAACACGAGCAGTTATCCCTCATCTATGGGTTGAGTGTCTGGCCAAAGATAGACAAAGGAAATAAAATAATAAAATAAAAAAACAAAATAAGCCAAAGAAAGCTATCACAATGAAAAAGAAGGTAAAATTAATCAACAGGAAAGAGAACTAAGACACAGTAAAGAAAAAAATGAAATGGCCGGTGGTGCTGCATGCCTTTATTACCAGCACTTGCTAGGCAGAGGGATTGCCATGAGTTCAAGGCCACCCTGAGACTTCACAGTGAATTCCATGTCAGCCTGGGCTAAAGTGAGACTCTGAAAAAACAAACAACAACAACAACAAAACATAAAGTGTGATACTTTTCTTAAAAGGACAAAGAAATGGACTCAGGCCTAGCAGTCAAATTTCAAATGGTATTCCTAAAAGCCAATCATGGTACCTTTCAATCAATTCTGTCCAGAAGCCTGTAGGGTTACATAACTTGTTATGGAAATATCCAAAACATTTATATTTAGGATTTCTCAAGTAAGGTTACTCTTATTTGGTCTAAAAATATGTATTACATAAAAATCTATCATCAACAGTTTGAATCTCAATCCATGTGCTCTATAAACAGTAAAGCCTTACATGGACAATCCAAATAGCTACTTACTTTTCAACAGTGTTGAATAAAAAATTAAATAAGCATTTTCATATTTCAATTTATTAGGAAGAAAAAAGATCATTATAATCTGTTTTCAGATGATTTTCTGTATGACTATAAAACCACCCTGCATCTACAAAATGACTTCATTCCTAAGCCCCAGAAATATGATACTCTTTTCCAGCCTAAGCATTTATCATTTGCTTACAAAGAACTCTGTATTTAAAAACATATAAATATAACTGCAAAGCATGGAATTGACACTTATGATAAAATGCATTTGATTAAGACTTAATAAAGCACTGTGTCTAGTACTAGTGAATAATGCCTGGCTAGATAAAGTTGGACACAAAGCAAATACAGTGTCACAGCTAATCTAGCTGACCATTATTCAACCATATTACTTTATTACTAGATTTAAAAAAATGCATATTGTGTTTCAGCAGCTTTTTCATTATTTCAACACATAACGCAAGTGTATTTTGGAGAAAGACCACCTAATTCTAATTCTGAAAAGAAGGAAAACAGAGTAGTAGGAAACCACACAGGCAATGTGTCTCTGAGTGACGTGGGTTCTCATTATTATGGTTAACAATGTGGTTTGGTTTCAGCATTATAGTCTCACAAGCTACTTTTTAAAAAGTGCCCATTGTGTTTTTCTTTCCTTTACAATGTACTAACCCAGAAAAATCAGTAAACAATGATGTTTCTTAGACTTTTTCTCGGAAATTTAATTGAGAGAAAGAAAACTGTTTTTCTGTTTATACATATCTTAACCCTCCTTTGTCTGGTAGCATTTTTTCCAGTTTAGTTTTAATTTTCAAGGTTTTGCCTGTCCATCCTGTACAGATTGCTGTCTTCATTTCAAGATCTGGATGCATCTAGAGTTTTGGAGAGAGTATGGCAGACTACACTATGCAGGAATGTGTCAGGAAGGGAAAACAGACCACAAGAGTTAATATGGTTGTAGACAACTACAGTTGACTTCCATAGCTACCTCTGGGATTCTGTGTAACCCCAATCAAAGGAGGAAGGAGTTGAGGTGTCTCTCTGTATGTTCATGGATTCTGTAGATGGGCTAGTAGTAGGTAAGGAGGGAGAATCAGTGGTCTTATAGTTTGTGGACAGTTAGGCTGGCTCTCAACAGAGTCCATTGATCAGAGTAAGACTTAGGCCAAGAAATAATACCTGATGGACTGGGGAAAATACTAACATGAAGATGAGGGGCACACAAAAAGCATCCCCCCATAATCATGACCTTCTTATTATGGTTTTGCATTCCTTACTTCCAATAACATTTGCCTCTAAAAATCAGTTTATCCCACTGCTTCCTCCATGTTCTTTAAAGTGATCAAGGTTTTTGACTTCCTGGGGGCATCTATTGCTTTCCTGAAATTTTCCTGCCAAATTGTGGATAGCTTCCAGACCCATCCCTGCATGAAATTCTGCCTTCTGTCTTCTGCTGTGAGGACTGAGTTCTTAAAATTATAGCTATCGGTAAATGTGTATGCACCACATTTATGGGGCCCATAAATAGGCTGATTATGAGCAATTAGATTTGTAGTATGCCTTTGTTCTTCAAGTAGTGAGGGAGGTAGTTGTCAAGAAAGGACTCTGTACAAATACTATTTTTGTGTGTTGAGCTGAATTTTTGAATGTCTTAAGCATGATTGTTCTCTTTGGGAAAGATAACTCATCAAACAAGAGTATCATGGGTTCTGAGTGCATGTAGTGGACAAAAACTAATCAATATCCTTTATCCTAAATCTACCCTAATCTCAATTGAACAGTACACTGTTTTGAACCCCAAACACAGGAAGGCATGGAAATGTTCTCTATTTCTGTCTTATATTCTTGGAGTAGTGTTTCTTTTTGAACCAGGTATGAATCTATTTCCCCTCTACCAGTACAACAGCTCACATCCTCTGTCATTTTATTTTATTCTCAAAATGCTTAAAACACAAGCTGGAGAGATGGCTTAAGTGGTTAAGGCACTTGCCTGTGAAGCCTAAGGACCCAGGTTTCACTCCCCAGATCCCATGTAAGCCAGAGGCACAAGGTCACTCATGTGCACAAGGTCATTGGTGTACATGTCTGAAGTTTTACTGTAGTAATTAGAGGCCCTGGCATACCAATTCTTTCCCTCTCTCTCTAAAAAAAAGAAATCTCAAAAGAGAGGATCTTCTATTCCTGTAATGCTTGATCCAGTGTGAGCCTGTTGTAGCCTTCTCTCTTTCATTGTGTGTGTGTGTGTGTGTGTGTGTTTAAAACTATTAGGGACTCATATTTAAAAACAAAAAAAAAGTATATCCCTGTGAGCAACAAGGTCACAGGGCTCCCTACTGCTTGTTTCTCACAAAGTTTATGAAAGTTTATGAAATTTGAAATTTACCTCTAAATTACTAATTACTGTGAAGTAAAAGGAGTCAGTGAACAGGTAAGAAGGATGATGGCCCTTCAGCATGCTTGGTCTTAAGATATAAGAGATAGGAAATAAAGTAATGAACAAAGATCCCAGAAAATATTGGAAGGAGTGAGACCATAGGTAAATATATATATATATATATATATATATATATATATATATATATATATATATATATATGTGTGTGTGTGTGTGTGTGTGTGTGTGTGTGTGTGTGTGTGTGCATGTGTGTGTGTGTGTGTGTTATTCTGTGTATGAGAGAGTACAGATTATTCCAGTAATTAGCATTAGACAAAACAGGGGCCTTCTAAGTTTACAGCCTTAGTTACATTGAAGCCCAATCTCAGCCTTTGGCAGACTTTCCTCTCAGAACTTGGTACAATCAACACTGCTGAATTTTCTTAATTGCACTTGGCAAGGCAATCATCAATTGCTCATTTTCCACTTTCAGACCTCTCTTCTGCCTAACTAGAAATTAAGACACTCTTTCACCCACCCCTCTAGCTAAAACCTCTGAATGATCCTTAATTAAGGTTTATAGGAACAATAAGAGACAATATAGGTGAATTTCACAAGAATAAGTCGATTACACCCTGTGTTTCCTACTTGAGACCACTATAAGTCAATATTCTCATGGACTGACATATCTTTGTGAGGCATTGCATCTTACTTAAGTTAATAGATGATTAGTACTCTCAACTAAATTACAACTGTTATGTTTGTTAATGCATGTGCCAATAATTGCTGTCTACTAGAGAGAAGCAGCTGAAAATAAAAAAACGCCTACTGTTCTACATCTACTTCTGGAGTGTGCATAGTTCCTTCTGGGCTCCAGAGGAAGTTAAGGACCAGCCTGGGGATCTTAGAGAGATCATCTTTCAAAAGAGAATATACACAATGGACCCTGGAGTGGTTTAGCACTAGAGAGCCCACCTGCCATGCTCAAGGCTCTGGGTAATTTCCAGTACTATGGGGGAAAACTATAAATAGTTAAACACACACATTCTCCCATCTCCCTTTTTTTAAAGACAGGTTCTCACTAGATTACTCAGGCTAACCTGAAACTCTGGGGCCTCCTGCCTCAGCTTCCTAAATACTAAGATTACACATGTTATCTGCCATGCCAGGCTGAAACCATTTACTAAATTTTAATTCAAACCATTGACACATGAATCCTCATGGTGAAGAATAAAATACCAATAAAGATAGAAATACACATAATTAAAAGCTCGGGGTTGGGCTGGAGAGATGACTTAGCAATTAAGGCACTTGCCTGCAAAGCTAAAGGATCCAGGTTCAATTCCCCAGGACCCACGTAAGTCAGATGCATAAGATGGTGAAGCATCTGGAGGATACTTGCAATAACTGGAGGCCCTGCCGCATCCATTATCTCTCTCTCTCTCCTCTCTCTCTCTCTCTCTCTCTCTCTCTTTCACAAATAAAGAAAAATAAAACAAAATGTTTTTTGTTTGAAAAGCTTAGGATCACTTTGATTTTTTTTTTCTCCCTAATGGCTCTATCCTCCCAAGATATTACAGAATGGGTGACTTATCATGATCTCTTCCAGATCTGTGATATACATGAAGTGGTTTGACTATAAAATAACCCTCATAGGCTCATGTGTTTGAATAGTTGGTCACCAGTTGGTTGCAGTAATCTGGAAGGCTGTAGAACTTTAAGGAGTTGTAGCCCTGCTGGAGGAAGTGTGTCACTGGGTATAGGAGAAAGCACTTAAGGTGTTACAGCCTGTCATCTAACTTCCTCTCTGCTAATAAGACAATATGATGCCAACTTCCAGCTCCTGCCATGCTTTCCTCTCCAGGATTGACATGACCTTCTAGGACTATAATCTGAATTAAATCCTTTTATTCCCTCAATTACTTCTGGTTGGGCATTTTCTCCCAGATACAAGAGAGTAATTAATACTGCATTTATTATACATGAGTACTACACATGAACAAGGTTTCCTCATTATATATGTAACAAAGTTACTAAACTAACAAAGTCCTAAAGTTATTACATTAGCTTAATGATTAAAATAAAAAAAATAAAACTCTGTCATTGTGCATACCCTAATAGTCTTACAAATTCATAATATAAACATGGATAATTTTTCTAAATACAAAATAATATAATTCTCTGTTTAACAATATTTATTTAAGAGTGATAGAAAGAAAGAAGCAGAGAGAATGAGTTGCTACTCTATGTGCTTTAAATGAATATTCTATGTCAGCACAAACTATTCTAATTGCACTACTTTGCATAGCCTTATCACAATCCACAGGATGGCTATATTATAATTGACTCACTCATTCTCACAATTAAATACATTCAGATTATCCCAGACAAATGTGACCAAAAAATAAATTAATTAATTAAAAAAAGGAAATCTTTGCATTTTGATCCCTATATTGCAATCACATTTTTGGAGGGTAAATTCTTGGAAGGGTGAATAAATGTGCTCATTATTTAATTTAACTTTTTTTTCTGATTACTTTGTAACTTTTGGAGATAATTTATATGCCCTCCAAAGTGTACAGACAGTGCCAATTCCCCAATATCCTAACTATCACTGAGCAAAATTGCTATTTTTAATTTTAATCACCATATGAATGAAAAACCTTTCAATATTGTGCCTCCTTGTATTTGCCTACTATAATGATTCAATATGCTTTGAATTTTTTTAGACACTTTGTCGTTATTCTCCTGTTACACAATATCCTTTGTAGTTACTCCTCTATTATACGATACTCTTTGCTCAATTTTGCTGATTCAGATTATTCCCTTTATGTATTCTTTCTGTTTACTGAGTATTTCTGTAGTAATGTGAGGAGGTATTTCTGTAAATTGAATAGAGCCAATACATTTACATTATGTGCCCCCTCCAAAGTTTATAGTGAAATTTAATCCCAATATTAAGGGACTGCCTTGGGGAAGTAATTATGTCCTGATGACTTGAACCCAAGCAAAGTATTCTTGCTTTATCAAAGTAGTGGAGGATACAAGCTTAGCCCTGGTTTACCTTTCTGCTCTCTATACTTTGTGAGGACATAGAGTATGTCCCTTCTGGATAAAACAGAAGAAGTAACAGGGTCCTTACCAGACACCACACCTGCAGGACCTTAGTCTCTAGGCTCCCAGACTCCATAGCTATGAGGAAGAAATATCTTTTCTAAAAATATATTCATTTATTAGAGAGAGAGAGAGAATAGGCACACCAGTGTTTCCTGCCACTGCAAATGCACTTCCAGATGCATGTACTACTTTGTGCATCTCACTTTATGTGAGCCCTAGGGAATCGAACTTGGGCCATTAAGCTTTGCAAGCAAGCACCTTTAACCACTGAACCACCTTTCCCACTCCAAAAGTAAATCTCTACTGACCAGTCTGTGTTTTCTTTCATAGCAGCACAGATGGGCTAAATCAGTATCAATGTTGAAACATATGTGTGTTTACAACTCATAGATAACAGGAAACAGAATGGATGAGAAAATTATTTAAGATAAGATCAGCTGGTTGACTTTCCCTACAATGATACTATCAAAGAGCAATAACTTATTTAGAAATATTTTCATCCTTACTGATATCAAAGGTCAAGAGAAGAAAATGTCTGGAAAAGGAAAAATGGAACACAACTGCTAGATTTAAAGGACCAAACCTATGCTAGAGATCATCACAAATACTATATCCTCTAATCTTGACAATAGCCTATGAAAATGGGCCAAGGTTATTAAACCTGTGTCATAGGTGATGCAAATTAAACTAATCACAAGTCTTAAGCAACTTACTCAAAAGTATAAATTTATATGTGGTACCCTTAAAAGCAAACTTGACTGTCACTTCACACTGATTTCATGCCTTCATATGCTCTAAGAGATAATACCTTTTTTGTTATCAATTAAACACTCAAAGAAAAAAATGAGATTTTAGTGAGCAAGCAAAAGTATGAATGAAAACCATGATGAGTGGATTAGCTAGTGTCCAAGCAGGATCTGATAAAAGTTGTATTCTGGTATTTAAGACCTGTTAAGACTGTTTTTTGACTTGGGGTTTTGAGCCAATATAAGAAGAAACTCAGGTCATTTCATATAGTTACTGATATTCCTCCTTACAGAATATTATTCCTAAATACTTCTTTATGATAGACTTGAGAATAAATTTTATTCTAACCAGAAGATTTTTTCAGAAAACTGAAAGATAAACACTACGGACTAAATACAATGTTTAAAAACCCTGGCTATAATGTTCAAGTGATATATTACGGATTAATACTCTGTGAAAATTATAGGACTTTTACCATATTCTGCCTTGTAGTATATTAACTTGATATTTTTCTTACTTGTCTTTCTTATCTAGTAATTCAAATGTTAACGTGCATCAGAATCAGCAAGAATACATGGGCTGCTTACTAGATCTCTTGACCCGCTACTACTTCTCCCATGCCATATACATTTTGAATTTCTGATTCAGTAGATTGAGAATTTACTTAAATGTCATTGATGCTGATAGCATGAGACCAGATATTTCAAACTATGCATTTGTTAAAGGGAAATGCCCCATGATGGTAGGTTTGTTTGTTATTCACCTCTGATTTCTTCAAGATTCAACATATTGCTTTGAATTTAATATTGACTCAATATGCAGGGTATTGTTTTGAATTGTTAGTGGGGTGAATTTGAAAAGTGCTGATACATGTGAGCCAAAAGATTCAACTAGAATACTGCATTTTCCAAAAGTGAAATAACAAGCCTTAATATGGGTAAATGCAATCTACATGATGCCTAAAATGTTCCTAGGGGAGGGATCTATGTATCATTTACTTCAACTTTAAGAGTAAATATGTTTAAAACCACTAAAGGGTATGTGTCTACTAAAATGGATATTTTCTCTTTGATATCTCAGTTTACCTTCAATGTCACCTTTATGAGGTAATTGAACAGTCTTTTGATTGTAAAGTTGAAATTCTTTATACTAGATATGAGATACAATTTGCAAATGTTTTCTTCAATTCTGTGGAGCAATTCTTTGCTGTTTTGATTGTGTTCTCTGAAGTATAAACACTTTTAATTTTGATAGAGTTCAATTTATTTTTATTTTGTTACAGTATATTTTTGGTTTCATACCTAATAAATCATTGCTTTGACTCAAGGAAGAAATATGTCATTTTATTTTCTTTAAATCTAGTTTTAAATGTTTTCTTGTGTTGGTACTGTGGTACTTGTGTTTGTGACTCAACATCATATTTGGTCCTGAGCTGGTGGAGTCTTTGGGAGGAACAGCCTTGGTGGAGATGTGTCGCTGGAAGCAGTCCTTGAGATTTTATAATCCAGCCCCACTTTCCAATGAGAGCTAGCTCACATTTGCTTCTTCCTTTCTGCTGAAGTAGAAATGTTATGCCCCAGCTATCTGCCTGTGCCATCCTTTCCCCATGAAGCTAAAACTTCCCCTAAAACTATAAGCTGAAATAAACCCATTCCTTCCATAAACTGATTCTATTCAGATGGTTTATTCCAGCAATGAGAAGGTAACTTCTATAGTTATATAGTAATATTTAAGTCTTTAATCCATTTTGCTTTAGCTTTTTATGAGGAGGACCAACTTCTGCCTTGTTATGGATATTCAGTTATCCTGAAACTGTGGATAGACAAAACTGTCCTTTCTTTTCCTACTGAATTGTTTTAGCACTGATTTGAAAATCAACTTACTACAAGAAGGTCAACTTGGTGACGTCATTTCTATAACCACACAAGTACCACACTGTCTTGATGACTATAAGAGCAAGAAGTACATCCTCTTATTTTGACCCTTTTTCAATATTATTGTGGTTATTCAGATCCCTGGAATTAGATTTTGAATTTTTAAAAAAATATTTTATTTATTTATTTATTTGAGAGAAAGAGAGAAAGACAGAGAGAGAATAGGCACACCAGGCCCTCCAGCTACTGCAAACTCCAGACGAATGTGCCCCCGTGCATCTGGCTTACATGGGTCCTATGGAATCAAACTGGGCCCTTAGGCTTCACAGGCAAATGCCTTAATTGCTAAGCCATTTCCCCAGCCCTGCATTTTGAATTTTAAGGTCACCTTCTTGTTTTCTACAAAGCTACCATGACTTTAATGAGTATTGTATCCAATATTTAGACTAGTTGGGAGGGTAGTAATACTTTTCCTAATATAGTAATCCAAATTCAATCTGGATGTGACAGACATCTTTATTCAAGAACTGTTCCAAATTAGGGATAGAGTGATAGCTCAGTGATTAAGGGTACTTGCTCACAAAGCCTGATGTCCCTGGTTCAAACCCCAGTAACCATTTAAAGTGAAATTCACATGCAGCAAAAGTATTTTTTATTTTTTTTTTTTTTTTTGCAGTGGCAAGAGGCCTTGACATGCCCAATACTCATTCAAACTTCAATCTCTCTCTCTATCTCCCTCTCCTTCCCTCCCAATCTCTCTCTCTACTTGCAAATAAATATTTAAAAAAAAAAAAAACTTCTCCAAATTAATTTTGTGTAAAATTTCATCCAAAGCTTTATTGGTATGGAAAAAAAGAGAGTGTATTTAAAAGAAAATAACTTATTCTACCTGCTTATATAAGAATACATGTTATAGATAATAGGAAAAAAAAAAAAAAAAAAAAACAAAAACTTCAGAAAGGCCTTAGTAATTGTAATCTTGATCCTATAGAAACAGAGTTCCTGTTAAGACTTCCTGTTAAGATGGTGGCATAGAAACCATGCCAAAACAGGCTAGGGAAAAAAAAAAAAAAAAAAAAAAAAAAAAAAACAGCAAAATATACTCTTCTACTAAAAAGTCAGGTTTATAGTAAACTATCAACTGCAGCAGAGAAGTAGGAGAGATCCAGAGAGTCTAGAGCCCACAGAGCGGGCAGAAGTGGCTCCAGCAGCCCAGCAGTGGAGAGTTCCACGTGGTGGCAGCCGCCTGGCTCCGCCTGAGCCACAGGATTTTAAAGCCAGGTGAGAGGATTCTGAACTAACACTGGCCTCCTCGCAAACTCAAGAAACGTGGAAGGAGGACAGCAGAGAGCAACTGAGCAGCTTGTGAGGAAGAGGATTGTGTGGATGAGCAGAGGGACTTCAGCCACCATCCACAGCCTCCCCTCCCCCACCACCAGCACAAGCGCTGGCAAACACCAGAGACCTGGGGAAGAAAGCTCACCTACCCAGCACCCAGCACCATCACAACACTGACCCACAGATGCAGCCGGCCTTCCTGAGCCCACAAGAAAGCAAAGAAGGACCCAAGCAGCCCTGCAGCATAGCTGAGATCAAAGCCATCCCAAAAGGTAACTGGGATTACACCAGGTCAGTACCCACCAAATAAGCCTGATGTACAGGTTTGCGTACGGAAGGGCTAATTGCACCTTCCATGTCAGGGCAAATTACATGGTAAACCTGATTGATGGTCAGATCTGACATTGTTAAATAAGCTATATTTTGGGCTGCTCATTTGTTGCTTCCTGATTTATAGTGCCTTTGTTTCCTCTTCTGTCATTCATTGGGGAAGGGTCTCAGTCACAAGCTGACCTTGGAACCCTCTACAGACCAGAAATCTTAGCCTCCCAGTTGACAGGATTAAGGGTGTGGGACAACACACCCCCTTAGGGATTGTGACTTTGTTAAAGGATCTGTTTGTCATAATACCTACTTTTGCACAAATACTCTGTGCTTTGTTTCATTGAATGGGTACATTGTTTAGTTACGTTTTTAGAATCTGACTGTATTCTGTTCCATTCAGCCCACTTGAATACTCTCATAGCAGGCAAACCCAACACCTAGGGTCACTTTTGTGATTACTCTGAGAGTCTTAAGAGCTACACCTAGCACCTTAACCTCCTACCCTGAAGATATATAACATCGGATTGATTGATACATGTAATATTACTGCAGATAATTAGAAAACCCAAGCATTAAATTAATCCAAGATGCAAAAATCTCTACATTATAATACAAGAAACACAAAAAAACAAGACAATATAAATCCACCAAAAAGTATTAATGTATCAGAAATGAGCTTTAGTGAGACTCAATTAGAGGAAATGCCTGACAAAGATTTCAAAAGAATGATTATAAATATGTTCAAAGAACTCAAAGAGGAAATGAAAAGTTTCAAAGACCTCAAAGAGGAAATCAAATGATTCAAAGAACATACAGGAAACCAATTTAATGAAATAAGGAGGTCAATACTAGACATAAATAAGGAAATAAAAATAATAAAGAAAACTCAGTCAGAAATACTAGCAATAAAGAACACAGTCAGTGAAATAAAAAACTCTGTAGAAAATCTCTCTAGTAGAATGGATGAAGGAGAGAACAGAATATCTGAACTAGAAGACCAAGTGGCAGATCTAATACAGTCCAACAAAGAGAAAGACAAACTAATAGGAAGGTATGAATGGGAATTTCAAGATATTCGGGACACTATGAAAAGTTGAAACATAAGAATTAGGGGGATAGTAGAAGGAGAAGAATTTCAATCTGAAGACATAGTAGGTGTTTGCAACAAAATCATACAAGAAAACTTCCCCAAAATTGGGGAAGAGATGCCAATGCAGATACAGGAAACCTTTAGAACACCAAACAGCTAAATCTTTTTCTGACTGTCTGTTCCACCATGTGTATTAGTTATTTTAATGGTTGCTGAGACAAAATAACTGACCAAAAGGAACTTAAGGCAGGAAAGGATTTACTACAGGTAAGAGTTCCAGGGGATACAGTCCTTCAAAGTTGAGCAAGCATAGTAGGCTAGGTTGACACATTGCAAAAGGCAGAAAAAGAGAGGAAAACAGGAGGCAGGCCCAGTGGCGCACACTTTAATCCCAGCATTTAGGAGGCAGAGGTAGGAGGATTACTGTGAGTTCAAGGCTATTCTGAAACTACTTAGTGAATTCCAGGCCAGCCTGGGCTGGAGTCAGACCCTACTGTGGGGAGAGGGAGAGAGGGAAAGCAAGCAAGTGCACGTGAAACCTGAGTTCAAACTTGTGCCTCATTTTAGTCTGCAAGGCTTTTCCTCCTAAAGATTCCACAACTTTCCCAAATAGTGCCACCATCTGGGAATCAATTGTTCAAACAAATGAGCCCATGGGGGACATTTAAATCCAAACATCTCCACCATGTAATCCCTCCCTTTCACACCTGTATCTGCCAGGATGTGATGACAACAATGGGGCTTTAAACAGAGGCTGAATGGATGTGGCACCCCAGTATTGTCTCAGTCTCCAAAATTGTGATCTAAGCAAACATTTTTTTCTTCATAGGTCACCCACCCTAAAATACTTTATTATAATAACAGAAAACAGATTACACAATCCTCTTACAGAGAACTGGCAACAAATCATTAGAAACAAAAATGCAGGGTTGGAGAGATGGCTAAGCAGTTAAGGTGCTTGCCTGTAAAGCCTAATGGTCCAATTTAATTCCCCAGGACCCATGTAAGCCAGATGCACAAGGTGACACATACATCCGGAGTTTGTTTGCAGTGGCTAGAGGCCCATGCTTGCTACTGGATAAATGTTATTTTGGAATACCAATATCTGTTCCTTCCATTTTCACGTTTATTTATAAATATCTCAAAAACTTGGTCTCCTTAGTCACACAGAAGAAATTATTTGTCCCCAAAATGTAGGCAATTTTATATCTATACCACCTTTTGTTAATGTACAAATTCTAACTTTAAAAAACAACAACATAAACAGGCAATTATTGTGCCTATTAAAATAGTCCAGGGCTGGAGGGATGGCTTACCAGTTAAGGCATTTGCTTGCAAAGCCAAAGGACTCAGGTTCGATTCCCCAGGGCCCACGTTAGCCAGATGCACAAGTTGGTGTATGCATCTGGAGTTTGTTTGCAGTGGCTGGAAGCCATGGTGTACCCATTCTCTCTATCTCTCTCCCTCTTTCTCTCAGTCAAATATGTTAATTAAAAAAAGAAAATAAAATTGTCCAGTTTGGTGCCAAGTGTGGTGGTTCATGTCTTTAATGTCAGCACTCAGAGGCAGAGGTGGGAGTATCAAAATGAGTTCATGGCCACCCTGAGACTACGTAGTGAATTCCATGTCAGTCTGGGCTACAGACAAACCCTATCTTGAAGAAATAAAATAAATAAATATATAGATAAGTTAATAAAATTAAAGTCCAGTTTGTAATATGACTTAAATTAGAAAAAGCTCATCCTTAAACCTAACCAAACTATGACAAACAGAAACTACATTCAATTATTTGAACTTAATGGCTTTTAATTTCCTAATCTAATTTGGGGTTGGGGTTCTAACAGACAAAATCAGAGGAAAGATAGAATGAATGTGGTTTTATGTCCATGGTTGTGTCTAGGTTTAGACAATCAAAGGAAGACTATGAATACAGTTACTTGTTTGGGCTGCTATGAGTCCTATCATCTTTTCCTACAGCTGCTCATGATGTCTGATTTATTTTAACAGAAACAAAATAAAGCCTATCACATAACATGCACACCCTTTTTGAAGATGGTCTTTTATTTTGTCACATGTTATTGCTCTGATACCAAGTATTTACATTTTTATACCAGCCTAGAATCTTCCACAAAAATTAAAAGAATGCATTCTTGCTGACATAAATGAACACAAACCTGATAATAATTCCTATAAAATATGCAAAAGAAGAAAGAATACAAAGTGCCAACTGACAAGATACAAACTTTCCAGGCATACTGTGGTGAGTAGGCAAGTCTCTGAGACAAAAGTATAGTTTATTTATGGGCTGAATACATTTGCTGAACATTAATGCCAATGTTAGAGTCCTTTGTTTAAAGGAGAAAACAAAGAATGGTTGCTTTTAGTTAAAGAAATTAGGGTGTCAGTCAGAGAGATGTGTTTTGCAGAAGTCTCATTTTTAAATATTTTATTTTATTTATTTATTAGAGAGACAGAAGGAGAGAGAATGGGCATGCAAGGGCCTGTAGCCACTGTAAATGAACACCAGATGCATGTGACACCATGCACATGTGGCTTACGTGGGAACTGGGGAATCAAACCTAGGTCCCTAGGTTTCACAGGCAAGCACCTTCACCATCAAGCCCTAGAAGTCCCCTTTTTGTATGTTTCTGAGGGACAATCAGCCAACCCAGAGATTTGTGCCTTGGATAAAAGACATGAAGGAGTGGTCATCACTCCTAGAAGTTGTCATAGTAAAGAAATACAGATGGACTGGCAGCTTCTAGCATTATCTTACCCCACCTGTGATACTTAACAGCTTGTCTTTTCCTACTTGCTGGCCAAGCCACCAATAAGCCCATCTCCACTCAACAAACAGGGCAACAGCCCACAAAAACGTCAGCATTCCTTTGCAATCCTAGTCTGGCAATTGGACATGCCTGGGTTTCCCTGGTTCTTTGAAAGCTCTAATGACTCCATGACTCCATGTGTAAGGAGCACCAGTATTTTTTATCTTTCTCTGATGCTAAATGTCTCTCAGATTCTTACTTGGAAAGCTTCTCCAAAAATTATAGATGATCATGGCCTCATAGCCACCAATTTATCTCATTAATATTTAGTGGCTTTGCTTTCCTAAATACACTGAGTTACCCTTGAGTATTTTATAGTTGGAAGACATTTTAGAAGTTTTCAAGAACAGTTTTCTATCATAGACAAAGAGAAAGGTCCAATCAAAGGACAACCCAATGGGTGAGGCAAGATCCTTTAACCACTGGTTGGTAACAAATGGACCAGAAACCTTGGTGCTGTTCTTTCTGTATATATGTTTCTGTCTTGATTTCAATGTGATACATGTTCTGACTTTCATTAAGATTAAAACTATTGTATGATCATTAAAACTAATGTAGACAATGTTGCCAGAGGGAGAATATATTCTCCATGAACAAGAGTTCTCTAGTTCTACCTGTATCTGTATTTTGGCCTACTACACAGCTCAAGTATCTCTGCAACAAAATCTCTTAGCAGGTTGTCTTGACAATCTCTGGGTGAAATGTCTTGAAGGGCAGGGATTTTCACTAACTTCTGACTGTAGTCCCCTCACTGTTTGCCTGAACAGGATAGATAAAGTTCCTTGTGGGACTGAGTCATACTTGACCATTCTCCATATAACTTCTGATAGTGGCTTACATTTATCTACCCCAGAAAGAGTCTTGTCTACTCTTTTTTACACAACACAACAGATTTCTATTTTTTAAACCTCTCCGGGCTGTAATTTGAAAGGAAGGTTTTGGTTCTTACGTTTGCCTTCCATGTGCCTCCTCCAGAGCCTTTTTATCCCTGGCAATTTCTCTATGATGTAGGTCTCTCCAGCTCCTCTGTCCCTTTCAAGGTGGTCAAGGAGGGGATTCTCTTACTTGAGTCTTTCAGTTAGCCTTCTTGTTGGATCTTAATTCCCCTTTGCCTTAAGTCTTTCAGTTTTCCTCCTCCCTGGATCTTAATTTACCTCTGGCTTGATTGATTTTTTCAGCTAGAGTAAATAAAGATCTCTGGATCTTTATTCCCCCTACAATACACCTCATAATTCATGTTTTCTCCCTAAATAAACTTAGCAATTCTTAATTTAATAAAAAATGATCTAATTAAGACACTTTTATTATAAAAGTTAGAATAGCCAAAAGTTTTCTCCAAAATTGGCATAATTTCAGGAATGGAAGGATGTAGAGGATAACATCAGAACTTGGAAATGTCCTGTATTTTATTCTAAGAGATGAACAGCTAGTAAATATTTTCAGTTTTCTACTCCATCAAAATCTGTGTCAAAATTACTCATGCATGCTTGTAAATCCTGCTGGCCTGGGTTGAAGTCCCCAGTCACCCATATAAAGCCAGGTGGCCATTTGCTTGTAGCAGCAAGAGACTCATTCTTTCCCATGCTCCCTCCTTCTCTCATGCACACAATTGCAAATAAGTAAGCAAAAATTTAAAAATTCCTTAACTCAGTTGTTATAATGAAATCAAAATAGTTATAAACAATGTAAATGACTATAGCTGTGTTCCAATAATAATATTTATGAATTTTGACTTTTTAAATTCATATTATATTACATGCCACCAAATTTTACTTAAACATTTATAATTACTTAAAAATTATTTAAAAAATCATCCTGTGAAAGACTGGACTTGGCTAGTGGGTCATAGCTTGCCAACTCTTGTTCCAAAAAATGGAGAACATTAGCTAGTAAGAAAAAGTTCTTGATGTTAGGAAAATTATATTTTAGTAGAATAAATATAAAACAGTTCTGAAGAGATAAATTTGAAGGCAATATCAGCAATATTTGCTAATGGGGAGCTTGTAAAGAGTAAGGGAGAGAAAGGAAGAGAAGGTGAAAATAAAGAAAAAAGAGGGTAAAAGAGTCAGAGGGAGATAAATTGAGAGGTCAAGGTCAAGCATACATTTCCAGTTTTTTTTTTTTTTTCTCTGAGCAAGTGGGTCAATTAAAACACTAGTATTTAAAATGAGAATTAGGTTCAAAAGTAATTTTCAGTGAAATTCATAGTTCCTTTAAGACACATTATATTTGGGGTGCCAATTCAGTTTGTCAGAAGAAATGTTAAAAAGATAGTGTGTGAGTCAGTCTCGATATAGGGAAAACATGGGGACTGGATGGCTCAGCACCTCAAACATACTTGAAATTATAAACCTGCAATAACACTGAGGAAATAAATACTGAGAAACAAAGTATGTCCTAGAACTGGGCACTACAGATCTCCAAGGAGTAAGAGAAACCCTTAAAAAATTAAATACAGATGCAAATGAAGCAGAAGAGGCTCGATGCTAAGGAGGCAGGGTGGGTTAGAAAGGAAGAAAGATGTGATCAGTAAGCCTAGTGCTACTACAAATACAAATCCTATAATACAAAGTTAGAAAACTGACCTGACAAGAGAGAACTCATCAGTGTCTTTAACAGCTGTGCTCTGTAGAGGATTACTGGGTTCCGGTGAGGTTGTGAGAAGTTGAGAGATAACAAAGAAAAGATTTGGGGAAATTTTGATTGTGTGGTCCCTTGGTAGTATCTCAAGAGAGGACCATGAGAGGAAGGCTCTTGTTTGTTTTTTACTGTTCCTTTGTTTGTTTTGTTTTTATGTTTTTTGTTGTTGTTGTTTGGTGTTTCTTTTCTTTTTTTTTTTTTTTTTTTTTTTTTGGATTTCTGAGGTAGGGTCTCCCTCTAGTCCAGGCTGACCTAGAATTCACTATGTAGTCTCAGGGTGGTCTTGAACTCACGGTGATCCTCCTACCTCTGCCTCCCGAGTGCTGGGATTAAAGGTGAGTGCCACCAAGCTCGACTTCTTTTTTCTTTTCTTTTCTTTCTTTTTTTCTTTTTGAGCAGAGGTCTTTATATATAGCCTAGGCTGACCTTTAAGTTAAGATCCTCTTCTTCAGCCTCCTGAGTGCTGTGTTAAGGTGTGTACCATCATGCCTGTCCCACGTTGTTCTTATGATGGGAGATATTTGGGATCAGGGGGTAAAAAGTGGATGAAACACTAATGTCTTCAGTGAGCGAGAGCCAGAGATGAAGGAGAAAGGTATGGCTTGGTTGGCATGTTGAACTACTTGAAGATTAAGCCATCATGCGGTGGGGTCTATTTTCTCAGGAAAGAGCTAACAAGTGAATAGTAGCTGAGGTTAATGGGGGAAGAAGGTGTAGAGTCTTATTGACCAGAGAGTAAGTGATCACCCCGGAAATATGAAGACTTACACTGAGCACCCATCAGAAACCAGAGAATGTAGTTGTGAATTTCCCCAGTCATATACAGCTTCAAGGAAATTGATGAAGAGTTGGCAGAAATGACTTACACATAATGATAGAGTCTCTGAGAATCTGAAAGTGTGACATCTGAAATGATCATATGGCTTATAAATTCAGGCTAGCAGGTGTGAACATTGAGAGGATGATAGGCATGAACAGTCTGACCTCAACTGTAGAGAACCTTCAAGAGTTACCTTGTTAGATTCAGGGAATGAGCTGCAAAAACAGGAAGTCAAAGAGTGTAATGGTGGAAACTAACATCATGAAACTGGCTCTGTTTTTACAATGGTAAGACCAAGAAGAGTGTTTTCATGAAGGAAGTGACTGAGGAAGAGTAGATCAGATCAGAAGAGATTTGAAAGAGAGAAAGTATGGAAAGTCAAGGGTCAGGTGAAGGATGGATCAACCAAGAATTAAAACAGTAGATATGATGAAGAAATTAAAGGGGGTGTGCTAAGATTTCCAATAGCAAGAAGAAGCAACCAAGAGGAAAACAGGTTAATTTTAGGTGGTATAATCTGAGCCTATATAGACAAAAGAGTGTTTTTAGGAAATTAACTTTCTTTTGTTCAGTGGGGGAGGAGTGATGGTATAAATATGGTACTAAGATGGTACTGAGAAGGAACAAAGACCTCCGTTTCTCTGGGATCTGTGTGGAAGACAGCAGCAGATCAGGTAAGAAAGCTTCAAGGCTACAAGGCATGCAAACCCTTGGGGAACAGTTATCCTCGCCCACAGCAAGAAAAATAAAAGAGGGGGATGTTGATGGGAATAATAACTTACAATACAAGAGGCTTCAGTTACTCCCAGTAGGAGCTGATAATTCTAACCCAGCTAAGAGAGAACACACGTGGTCTAGAATAGCCTGGCTTTTCGTCAAGCAGACTTTAAAGCATACTTCTCAAATATCTCTTGACCAAATAAAAATTTCGTACAGAAACAATGAAATAGGAGCTGATGCCACTCTTGAGCATTCCTTCTTTCTATGCCTGAATTTCCACATGTACCTGATGCTGAAATACCCGCACTACCATCCTCATGAGGATAGGGTAAGGAGATTTGATTTGGATGGCAATGACCTTGAAAAGTAAGAACAAAGGGTACCATGGGAACCCAAGCAGAGGCCTGTGGACATCCTAAGAAGCAAAGGCTCAGAACACAAGTTGGGAGCAGTGATATGGTTTGTCTTAGTTTACTACTACTCTTCAGCCACTGAAGTTATTTTCCAGCTGCCAGACTTTATGTCCACTGGCTCTTTCCTGCTCCATCTCTTGAATTGATCTGGTTATTACAATTCTCCTGGACCTGGTAAACTCCCCAGGTTCACTTTTTTATGGAGAGTGTTGGAATGTTCCATAATTAGTTTTCTCAAATAAAACTAAAGCATATAAACATTCAGAGAAAGTCAGAGAAGGGCTCAGAGAGCCAGTTTTCCAGGTGCCCTCCCCTTCTTTCTCTTATTTTCAGAGAGCTCCTCTTCCTTGTGCCAGGACTCCTCAAAGGGAGAGGATAGACTTCAGAGGCCTTATCAGCACTTGCAAATGTGCTAGCTGGAGCCAGGGCTTTTGAGGGCTCCCTGCTAGGGTCCCTCTAGTGAATCCCTCTGAAATTCAGTGATAAAAAGAATAATTAAGGAAAACACTTTCATCTGCAACTATAAGAAATGACATCGTATCTGAAAACTAATGTAGGCAAGGCCCACAACAAAGTCTCTTCTCTCTAACAAAGATGACAGGGTTTCATCACATCAAACCAGGAAAACTGCTTCAAGAACTCTAAAAGAAGAACTCATTCATTCTTGGAGTGAGATGTATTTTCTTCTACTCATCTACTTAAAATATATATATATATATATGCATGTGTGTGTGTGTAAATAGCCTACACCAACCTTCAGAAAAAAAAAAAAAAAAATGATTTGCCACACTCCAAACACCAATTCTTTACATTTATGTAGTGCTTGACACCTTCAAGATATCTGTACACACATTATCTCCTATAGAATTAGATCATGGTGCTGAAAATATGGTTCTAGAAATGAAACAACGTTTTTTCTTCCCAATTCACTTACACATGGATGTACTGAGTTTTCCCCTCTAATGACATAAACTTTAATCATAAGATCCTTTACCTGTGGACACTGAGCTCACAATATTAAATTATAAAGGGAATTCATAACTCCTGTATCCTAACAAGAACAGAATGTGGCCAAGTGGGAAATGAAGGTGAATGAAAATCAAAACAAGAAGTGGAAGTTAGTGATTTGTCCTTTCTTAACCTTTCCAGCTAAAGGGAATTTCAGACAATTCAGTCTGTTTTGTGCAAATTTCTTAGCACCCTTAATAACTTAATAGCATAATTGTACACACAATTGCTCCCTATTCTGGCTAAGTGCCACAAGACTGCCATCCTTAGTCTTTTCTAAACCATAGTAAACATTGTTAAAATGCCAAAACCTATGAAGCAGGTTTACGAAGTAATTTGAAAATTTTATGAACTTAATAAGCTCACAGTCAATTTTAACCTGAACTAACAGATATTTTTATTGCCATTCATTTCAATTGTTTATTCACTCATTCTTGCAATCGTTCGTTCATTCATTCATTCATTCATTCATTCATTCATTCATTCATTCATTCACCCTGTCATGTTTACATGCATGCCATAAACTTTGGATTAATTCTATATGAGTTAGAATTTCTTTCTAAACAAATAACCAGTGAAACAGAACTAGAACTCAAAATCGTATGATATCATAACAAGTGCATTATATATATATACATACACACACACACATATATATATGCATATTTGTGTTTTATAGAGAATAAATTAATAAAACATCAATGTAGTAACCTTCACTATTTATCAACCTTAATATTATGTTTTAACATTTATTCATATAGTTGTCATATTAAATATGTAATTGTTCTGTAATCATGGGGAAATTTTCCTCATGTAATTCTATTTTGACTATATATTAAGGATGCAAATTTTCCTAAAAAAATTGTATATGTGGTATTTTACACACAATGGCAATACTGCATATATAGTATATGTACACACACAATAAATGTCCCCCTCCTCTTCATTCCTGGAGTACTGGTTCCTTCATTACCCTGCAGTGGTCACTGTCAGTCTTGGAGACCCCTCCCCCACAAGCTAAACTAATGTGTTCCTTCAAAGGGCCCCATCCATAAGAGTTATAGAAACCTGCTTCCACATAGCACTGGACTCACACCCTCACAAGCCCCCTACCCCATGGGCAACCTACTACACCCCAAGGGCATAGGTATTAAAGCCCTGGGGCCATTTCCTTTGTTCTCTGCCCTTTCTTCTTCTTTTGACCAGGTGTGTATATTTTCTCTGTTTTCCACCACAGCCTCCTACTCTGTGCTCACAAATGTACCTTATTCTCTTTCATTCCCTCTTCTGCTCTCCTTCTCTCACTTTCCTCTTTCTATCCTCCACATGCCTCCCATGGTTTGGATCCCCAGTACCCCTCCATTAATCCACCATACAGTGTCTCAGGTATGTGCTGCAAATTCCACCCCCAAACCTCAGCAAGCACTCTTGAGGGAAGCAGTGGATCCTCTGGTTGCTGGCCTCCCCCTTTGCCTCTTCTCTAAAGAACTCCAAGATGCTAATAAGTCTCATTTCTAAAACCATAGTCCCAGAGCCTCTTATTTAAACTTCTGCTATGGTTTTACATTTACAATCACCGGGTTCTGCATTCTGCCAAGAGCAATTGAAACTTCCATAAGCCTCTCTGTTTTCCTCACCTTCTGCCTGGAGTTAGATCTAAAACCAGCAGGTTAAGTCAATTTTAGACCAAAAAAAAAAAAAAAAAAAAAAAAAAATCACTAGTAAGAGTTACTTGATGGTAATAAGGAGAGTGGTAAAAGTCAATATTCTACAACGAGTAGGAACAAGGCACCAGGCATGGTGGTCCATGTCCATAATCCCAACATTCCAGAAGTGGAGAGAAGAGGCTCATGAGTTGGAGGCCAGCTTGGGCTGGATAGCAAGATTCTGACTGGAAAACTGAAAAGACAACAAAACTGAGGACCTTCTCAGGAAGAAGCACCAGTCTTGCATGGAAGGTGATGGTAACAACGGAGTGGGTACTTATACTTCTGAGAAAATTTGTGAGGAACTGATTTAAATATTCGTATTCTAAGTAATAATATCTTTCCTTACACTTAAGTCAGCTTTAGTTGGAAACTCTAATCTTGGCTGACAGGTTCACAATATATATATATATATTACCTTAAGTGATTTTAGTCTCCTGATCAAAGACAGGAAAGAATGAGTAAAATATACAACTTTTCATAGAATTTAGCTTTCATGCTTCATTTTCATCAAACCTGCATGAAAACTAAATGTCCATCAGCATAGTCTATTACTTTTCCCTTGCATGCTCTTGTCTTTTCCCTCACTTTATCATGGCAAATTTTTAACTACACAGAAGAGCTGAAAAAAATTTATAGTGAGCTCGCCTAGAGTCTACAAGGAAGGATAATTTCACTTGCTTTAGCAATACACACCCATAGTCTCTCCACTTATAAACCAATTGTTTCTGTCAAAGACTTTTGATAAATTGTGTTAAACCCTTACCATTATCATAACTGAATTCAAATTCTATTAACTTCCTTAAATATGCTGCTACAACTATCTCACTTGGTATGTATATTTCTGTCTCATTTCTTCTGTTATATGTAAGAGTCTTAAGAGATGTTGTCTCATAGATGTTTGTATCACATGCTGAGCCTCACATATCATGTAAAAGGCTGTTCTCAATAAATATATGTAAGGATATAAGAAAAATCAAATCGTGTTCTTCCTATTCTCTATCCAACACATTACAGAATGTTTCTAACATCACACGTGTGGAAGGTATTCCTACCACACCAAGCAAGATGTCCTTTTTCACAGAAGGTAACAGATGGAAAGTGTTTATTTAATTCTGACTCGATTTATCTATGTCAACCAAGAGATAGTGTCACATCCAACCAGATCAGGCCTCAGTCCCACAGGACTGCTACCTTGAGATGCCAATTGTAACCAAGGGTTGTTGTACCTGTGTTTTACATTAACTATAAATGGGGTTCCCATACTCACCTCACTGGATTAAAACAATTTGCTAGAGTGGCTCTCATAAGTTTAGGGGACAAGTTTACAGTTTATTATAAAGAATAATACAAGGTACAGATAAAGAGATACATATGGGGATTACATGGGAAAAGATGCAGAACTCCCACATAAGCTAGTTGCACTGCCCTCCTGGGAGCTCACAGGTGCAGCCATCTAGAAGCACTGCCAACCATGTCCTAACTGAATAACTAGCTATTAGTAATAAATTCACCCTTCAGCCCCTCTCTTCCAACTCTTGAGGACTAGCCCCATCCTGAATGAACTTCAAGACTCCAGGCCACCCAGCAAATCATTAGCATACAAATAGAAATGTCCCAGAGCCTCTTATTTAAACTTCTGCTATGGTTTTACATTTACAATCACCGGGTTCTGCATTCTGCCAAGAGCAATTGAAACTTCCATAAGCCTCTCTGTTTTCCTCACCTTCTGCCTGGAGTTAGATCTAAAACCAGCAGGTTAAGTCAATTTTAAAAAAAAAAAAAAAAAAAAAAAAAAAAAAATCACTAGTAAGAGTTACTTGATGGTAATAAGGAGAGTGGTAAAAGTCAATATTCTACAACGAGTAGGAACAAGGCACCAGGCATGGTGGTCCATGTCCATAATCCCAACATTCCAGAAGTGAAGAGAAGAGGCTCATGAGTTGGAGGCCAGCTTGGGCTGGATAGCAAGATTCTGACTGGAAAACTGAAAAGACAACAAAACTGAGGACTTTCTCAGGAAGAAGCACCAGTCTTGCATGGAAGGTGATGGTAACAACGGAGTGGGTACTTATACTTCTGAGAAAATTTGTGAGGAACTGATTTAAATATTCGTATTCTAAGTAATAATATCTTTCCTTACACTTAAGTCAGCTTTAGTTGGAAACTCTAATCTTGGCTGACAGGTTCATATATATATATATATATATATATATATATATATATATATATGATTTTGATTTTAGTCTCCTGATCAAAGACAGGAAAGAATGAGTAAAATATACAACTTTTCATAGAATTTAGCTTTCATGCTTCATTTTCATCAAACCTGCATGAAAACTAAATGTCCATCAGCATACTCTATTACTTTTCCCTTGCATGCTCTTGTCTTTTCCCTCACTTTATCATGGCAAATTTTTAACTACACAGAAGAGCTGAAAAAAATTTATAGTGAGCTCGCCTAGAGTCTACAAGGAAGGATAATTTCACTTGCTTTAGCAATACACACCCATAGTCTCTCCACTTATAAACCAATTATTTCTGTCAAAGACTTTTGAGAAATTGTGTTAAACCCTTACCATTATCATAACTGAATTCAAATTCTATTAACTTCCTTAAATATGCTGCTACAACTATCTCACTTGGTATGTATATTTCTGTCTCATTTCTTCTGTTATATGTAAGAGTCTTAAGAGATGTTGTCTCATAGATGTTTGTATCACATGTTGAGCCTCACATATCATGTAAAAGGCTGTTCTCAATAAATATATGTAAGGATATAAGAAAAATCAAATCGTGTTCTTCCTATTCTCTATCCAACACATTACAGAATGTTTCTAACATCACACGTGTGGAAGGTATTCCTACCACACCAAGCAAGATGTCCTTTTTCACAGAAGGTAACAGATGGAAAGTGTTTATTTAATTCTGACTCGATTTATCTATGTCAACCAAGAGATAGTGTCACATCCAACCAGATCAGGCCTCAGTCCCACAGGACTGCTACCTTGAGATGCCAATTGTAACCAAGGGTTGTTGTACCTGTGTTTTACATTAACTATAAATGGGGTTCCCATACTCACCTCACTGGATTAAAACAATTTGCTAGAGTGGCTCTCATAAGTTTAGGGGACAAGTTTACAGTTTATTATAAAGAATAATACAAGGTACAGATAAAGAGATACATATGGGGATTACATGGGAAAAGATGCAGAACTCCCACATAAGCTAGTTGCACTGCCCTCCTGGGAGCTCACAGGTGCAGCCATCTAGAAGCACTGCCAACCATGTCCTAACTGAATAACTAGCTATTAGTAATGAATTCACCCTTCAGCCCCTCTCTTCCAACTCTTGAGGACTAGCCCCATCCTGAATGAACTTCAAGACTCCAGGCCACCCAGCAAATCATTAGCATACAAATAGAAATGTAAAACTTTGGAGATACCCAAGGATTTTGGCACTGTGTTCCAGAAAACCAGGAGAAAGATCAAATAAATATTGTACAATATTTTAATATGTGTACACATATATATATAATTGAAATGAACTTCAATCATTAGACTTGAGTGATTAATTTCCATAACCATGGTAAAACAAAGACTTAAATTGTATTTTAGTGGACTCTAAAATCTGGACATGCCATTTTTATACTTTCCAGGTAAAATTTGCTATAAATTATTAATAACACTTTATTTCTCAGATACAGAGGTAGATAAAAAGGAGTGCCTGTTAACAAGAGGTATAAACATTGTTAGAAAAAAAAAAAAAAGGTTCTGGTGTACTGCTTGTCATCTACTACTGCAAAACTTTAATTTACATTTTCCTATGCAAATGTCTTTATGGAAAACTGTTGAGACCTTCCTGTCATCCTTCTGAATGAGCCAAACAAATCCAGAGCTGCACTTAGCTATTTAATATACTTCAACATAAGATATGAAGGTCAGTTTGAGGATAAGGCAAGAGAATCAGAAGTTCAAAGCCAGCATGGCTACATAGCAAGACCCTGTTTTAAGAAGCATGCAGAGTTGCTAAGATGATATTGACAGCAGAATTGTGCTTCCCTTTTGAATGCCAAAATGTA
Source organism: Orientallactaga sibirica (assembly GCA_036365145.1). Taxonomy (NCBI): domain Eukaryota; kingdom Metazoa; phylum Chordata; class Mammalia; order Rodentia; family Dipodidae; genus Orientallactaga; species Orientallactaga sibirica. The sequence continues at coordinate 26,655,629 of JAEOAD010000011.1, forward strand.
GTCATGCTGGTTAGAAGAAAGGTGATGTTCATCTCTTTGTCTGTCTGTCTGTCTGTCTGTCTGTCTGTCTGTCTCTCTCTCTCAATCTCTCTGTGTGTGTGTGTGTGTGTGTGTGTGTGTGTGTGCGCGCGCGTGCGCGCGTGCGTTGGGCAGATTCAGAATGTGAAATACTAGAACCAATAAGAGGGTTTTAAAAAGTTGATGCAGAGCTGGGAAAGTTTAGTGCTGTGTAGCTGAGCTTGTACCATGTCACATGTAAAGCTGAGCACTTTAGCATTAATATCTATCATCTGGAATCCCCTTTGTGAGAATTGAGGCAGGCAGGACAATCATCCGGAAAGTCAAAGTTCAGATAGCCTGGTACATGCAGTAGTGAAAATGAGAGACTGTGTCAGTCAACAAGGGGATGGTGACAGACACTGTGGTCGCTCAAATCTCATTAAAACAGAAATCTACAGGCTAAAGAGAATTCAACACTGAATCAGATTTCTAACATGCCCACCAAGGGGCAGAAAGATTGGGAAAGCCTCAGGGTAGGTGGGTTTAGCCAGATGCAGTTATGCCCTCCCCACCACAGAGAATGACTGAGGCTTTCAGGTCTCCACAATGAATACCAATAACCCCACTGAAGAGGGCCTTTAACGAGATGGTGGTGGGAGAGAAGGGACATAAGAGTATAACGTTTTTTAAAAAGACTGATTTACAAAAACGATGGAATGCAAGAACTGACACCTGAAGTTGTTCTCTAACTTCCACATGTGTGTCATGGCCCCTGCCACCTACACTATACATATGAGCACACAATATACATACTCATACACACACACACAATGAATACACATCATACACACATGCACATGCCCCAAGAAAAGTTAATGCAATTTCTAATTTTAACATATTAGCTTGACTTACAAACAACAGGACATTTAGCTTTAGGCATATGTTATGACATCTTTCATAACTTCCATTTTCTTGTACTCATCCTATAGTTTTATTCTTTCAAGTTTCTAAAAACATAAAGTTTACCTTTATTATATTATTTTTGTGGATCTTTGCCCATTTCATGATATTGTAACCCAATACTGCAAGCTGGATAACTTATAATAAGCAGAACTTTTTTTCTCACATCGAATTTAGGACACATTTCAACCACAGGAATGGTGCTTGTTATATGGAAGAAAGTCTATTCAAAATTAAGACAAAATGTTAAATCTTAACGAAATTATGAAGGTCAAATGACGTATACTGTTTCTAGACTTCAGAATGTACAATAAGAAGCTGCTAACCTGAGGAAGGAGCTAAGAAGGAAGGGGAGGAATAATAGGACATGACTAAGGCACACTGTGACAAACCACTTTTCCATAAACCCTCGTTGGAGAAAAAGCCCAAGATGCTGGATTCCAAAAACCTTACCTCTACATTTAAGAACCATTAGGAAGAGTTCACTTATCTGGAATACCTATCAGGAGAAAGTGAATTATCCCATATCTTCAGATGAATTAACCATACAATTTCAACACAAACCATTTTTAAAATATCAGGCTAACCACAAACTTTACAAAAAATATTTCAGACTATCTTTAAATATACTAAAAATCTGATACATGTCTTATTTATATTTTATTGGAGGGGGTTCTCATTTTCAGTTTTTACCTTGTTCAATGACAAGGTGTACACACACAGCCCAAGGCTGGCCTTGATCTCAGGATATTTTTCCTCAGCTTCCAAAAAGTGGGAATTATAAGCATGAGCTATCACACAGGGCTTGCTGATTTCTTAATAAATGAAACTAACTGGGCACCCTTAAATCTCTGTAGCAAAATATATAATTTTTCTGCAAGAGGCACATTCTATTTTGCACACACACAGGTATAAACTATGTGTGTTGAGATATTATTCTGTTATATTTTTAAACATTTTATTTATTTGCAAGGAGAGACAGAGAGAGAGAGAAGGAAAGAATGGGTGCACCTCTTGTCACTGCAAATGAACTCCTGATGTATGCACCACTTTGGGCAGCTAACTTTATGTGAGTATGGAGGATTTGAACCCAGGCCCTCAGGCTTCTCAAGCAAGTTCAATTGCTGAACCATCTCTCCTGACTCTTCTGTTAATAATTTAAGTAACCAACTGAAGAGGAAAATGTTTCCTTGTTTTAAAATTACATTTTCTGTATAATCTTACATGACTTTTATTCTGAGGTACAAAATGCATTTTTCTATTAAAGTCTTTGAAATACAGAAGGAAAAGCAACTACTAGGTAACAACTAAATAGAGTGAGAATTACAATAACAGAAGAAATGGAGCCAAATGCACATAAAAATCTATTTCAAAACTGTAGTCAACCACAAGCACATTTTATAGAGCCTAAAAATTGTGTTATAAATTCTGGAACTTAAAACTTAAAATACTGAATTTACTCAAGGATAAGAAACCCTGCAAGCTACTTACTTTTCTTTCTCAGGTGTAAATTTTAATTTACAGCACCATTTCACTATTTTTCTAGGAAGCACTATTTTTACCTTACTGTCTGAAAATAATACATTTACTTAAAATAAATGCAATCCAAATTGAATCTACAAAAATCAACACTAGCAGCAATAATTTATTTGGAATCTAATATGTATACAGACAAGAAGGGAAGAGCACTAAGCATAAAATATTTGGGTAAATACTTTCCACAAGGTTTTAAGTAACATTATTATAAGGCTGTCTTTTCTTTTGAAACATGCATTGAGCACTTACTATCTTCCAGGCACTGTGCCAGAGGAGAAACACCATGAATTCAGCAGAATTCCTGTCCTTCAAGGAGTCACAGAGGAAGGCAGAACACATTCAGATGAATGATACAACTCAAGGTCCTTCTAAGGACTCTCCCTTCGTTTAAAAAGGTATCTGTTTTCTAGGTACTGTTGGCTGATTTAGTGGAATCAGATGTTTTTCCGAATTCCATAAAGTTCTATTCTTTTTTCCTAATCAAGTAAAAGCATCCAGCCATATCTGTATAACAACTTTCACAATCATCAGTTTAAATCTTAATATCTAATGGATGATCATATTACTAATGTGTTTTAAAATTCATGAAATATTTCAAATTATTTTTCAAAAACAGTATTCGTGTTCTATAATTTTTACTAGTTTTACTATTTAACATTAAGTGATGGTTTACTGACTATTAATATTTCCTGTCCATACATTTAATGAAAAGGTGTTTCTCTTGAAAAGTAAAGTTTAGGTTGACCACAATAAGCAGAAATATCTCCCCACTGTATTGTTTAATGTGCCTGTTCTGTGCACAGCCATGGCTCAAAGTTATTGCCTGTACTATTTACAGTATCTTATGCCAAGTGTGCACACATATAATCCTAGCACTTAGAAGGCTAAGGCTAAGCAGGAGATTTGTCACAAGTTTGAAGCCATCTTGGTGTAATGAGGTTATGTTGGACTCAAAGGTTCTTAAACTCCAAATCCTGAATTTGTGTCTGTGTTATCAAAGGATTGAAATAAGACAAGACTGAGAAGGGTAATTATTAAATCACTGCATTTATTCAGAAATCAGGAGGGGTGATGAAAAGTCTATGGACCAAGGAAGGGGGAATGGATGCAACCATGTACCCAGAGAGCCCATGTGAGAAGTGAGTAATAGTCTAAAACACAAAGAGGCATTTAGAGAGCAAAGAAGAAGAAGAAGAAAACAAACAAACAAAGGAGGAGGAGGAGGAGGAGGAGGAGCAAAGGTGGAGGATAGGAAGGGAGAAGAGAAAACAAACAAACCTTGTGCAAAGTGGAGGATAGGAAGGGATAGAGAGCCCCCGCCCCCCAACCATCTCAGACAAGATGGGCTCAGATGAGGGGAAGCTTACCAGGACAGGAACCTGGAAGTTCAGGAGATATGAACTGCCTGAAAAAGGGGGTTTGCCCACCTCTTATGATCTCTCTCTCTCTCCATATGTATGTGTGGGAGGGGGGATGTGATCTTATTTTGGAGGGCTTTACCCTCAGATTACAAGGGGTCCTGAGAGAGAGCTGATTGGTATGCCACGTTTTGGGGGCTGAATTTAACCCTCCACAGTGCCGGGATCAGATTTAAATTCTAGAAAAGGGACTCCTTCCAAGGGAGGGGTTCAGGTTGTTTATGGAAAAACAAATCTAGGTAACTCCTTTAATCAAGAGATAAGGGGAGGAAAGAGCCTTCTCTGATCTCCAGTAAAGTGGAGATTGCAAGGGTAGACTTAAGGACAGTTCTGCTTTTTAATTTCAGCACACACCCACCATATACTGTCTAACAAAGCTCACTGACTTCCTCTCCTTAGGCTACATATCAAATACCAAGTAGGCCAGGACTCTGTCTCAATGAGCACATAGAAGAGCAGGAGAGAAAGGGTAGTGGGGAGGAGGAGGAGATTGACAGCACACACACTATATATGGCAAGTAGTAGAAGTCTTGAGATATATTCTAGCTGTAATTCACACAACAGTTATTAACTATAAGAAATTATAACTTAAACTCTCTGAATGTCAGAGAAATAGTTATTCAGAGATGACACAAAGTTAATTTTGACTTTCTGTATTAAAAAGTAATGTGTAATTAAGGAAAAACAAACAGTGAAAATTTGTACAACTATGTCAGCCAGGCCAGCAATGGGACCATAGGAAGAGTGTGGGCTTTATTTACTGGTTTTAGATGTAAAAATGGGAAATGCTAAACCTATTAGTAACTATAAGTCCTGAACAAGTGTACTTTGAGACTCAGTGTTCTCATTGGGTAAAATATATATTATAAAACCATTTTAGAGCCAGGAGTGGTGGCGCACGCCTTTAATCCCAGCAGTCAGGTGGCAGAGGTAGGAGGATCACCATGTTTTCAAGGCCAGTCTGAGACTACAGAGTGAATTCCAGGTCAGCCTGGGCTAGATAGATTGAGACCCTACCTAGAAAAACCAAAAAAAAAAAAAAAAAAAAAAAAAAACAACAACAACAAAACACTTTATAGAGACTAGTTTAATAAACACATGCTTTTCATAAATAACCATCATAATATTCCATGTAAATGTGTATGTATTTATATAACACATTATATAACAGTCATCTAAAAGAAACTTTAATAATTTCAAAAAATATTTTTAAATACTCTTCACAAAATTACCAGCTATTAACCATTAAATTATACTTCAATACACTGAATAAACTATTAAAATATCAGTGAAATTTTATTAATTTAATTGAATTTAACACATTTTCAACATAACAAAGCATTAACAAGTTACTTACTTGCACTAATCGAAAATTTCTGAATGAAGATTTAACATATTATCAAAATATATTTCTGACTCATAAAAATATAAAATAAGGGCTGGAGAGATGGCTTAGAGGTTAAGGTGCCTGCCTCCTAAGCCTAAGAACCCTGGTTCCAATCTCCAGCGGTTCCAATCTCCAGGTCCCACGTTTAGCCAGATGCAAAAGTGATGTAAGTGCGCAATGCCACACTTGACCACAAGGGGGCGCATGCATCTGGATTTTGTTCGCAGCACCTGAGAGGCTGCTGGCGCGCCCATCTCTGTCTTTCTCTCCCTCTCTCTCTGTCTCTGTGTGTCTCTCTCCACAAAATATATATATATATCAAGAATGGATACAATGTAAAATCTTTCAAACTTCTTAAACATTATATTGTGTAAGAGTTTTATGTTAAACTTGTACATGATAGCTAATTTATATAATATCTCCATGAATTTTAACCAGATATTTGCTGGACATGGTGGTGAATGACCTTAATCCTAGCAATTAAGAGACAGAGATAGAAGCATAGGCAGAATGATCACTGTGAATTAGAAATGAACATGGGACTACAGAGTAAATTCCAGGTTAGCTGGGGCTAGAGTGATATCGTAGCTCAAAAAAAAAAAATAAAAATAAATAAAAAGCAACCAAAAAATGTAGATTTATATAAAAACCTTCATAGTTGTCTTAGTGTATGTTGCCTTGCTAAAACAAATACATGAGCCTGAAAAGTTATAAAATAACAGGGAGGGTTGACATACTTCATGATTCTAGTGGCTGGAGACTCCAAGCCAGCATGGTAACAGAGTTCTTTGTGGTGTCACCTGGCTACATCACAACATGGAAGAGAAGGAGATAAGGAAATAGATAGAGGTAAAGGGGGCAAAGTTTTGGGATCACTCTGCCTTCACAATAAGTTCATCTCACAAGAACTAACTGACACATGAGACCTAACCTACTCCCATGAAATTTCACTCGTCTACTAACCAGGTTGAAGCCCTCAGAAACTAACTACCTTTGTAACTACCTAGACCCTCCCTTACAATATTACCATCTCAATAGCATCACCCTGGTGACCTATGAGCCTTGGGGTGATGCACCATAACCAAATAGATTTGATATTGTGCCTTTTCCAAGCATAAGTCTAAACAGTCATCACTTCTTCACACTTCTTCCTCCTAACGCTTCCAATCTTTGACATGAGAACAATGCCCATGGGAATGTGCAGTAGGCTTAACTCTACCCAGTGCCTGACGCAGAATCCCCTAGGATGGACACTCAGATATGGGGGTAGAAAATAATGCTACTAATGTATTTCAATACTTTTTTGTGATTATTTGTCATGTGGGAACAGAAGACAAGTGCAAAAGTATTATTTAAAACATTCTTGGGGGCTGGAGAGGCTTAGTGGTTAAGGTGCTTGCCTATAGAGCCAAAGGACCCAGGATTGATTCCGCAGGACCCACATAAGCTAGATGCACAAGGTGTTATATGCATCTGGAGTTCATTTACAGTGGCTGGAGGTCCTGGCACATCCATATTCATTCTCTCTCTCTCTCTCAAATAAATAAAGGAAGGCTGGAGAGATGGCTTAGGGGTTAAGGTGCCTACCTAAGCCAAAGAACACTGGTTCCAATCTCCAGCGGTTCCAATCTCCAGGTCCCACGTTTAGCCAGACGCAAAGTGACGAAAGGGCACAATGCCACACTTGCCCACAAGGGGGCGAATGCATTTGGATTTCATTCACAGCAGCTGAGACACTGCTGGCGCACCCATCTCTATCTTCCACTCCCTCTCTCTCTGTCTCTGTCTCTCTCCAAAAAAATAAAATAAAATAAAATAAAATAAAATAAAATAAAATAAAATAAAATAAAATAAAATAAAGTAAATAAATAAAGGAATTATAAAAATAAAACATTCCTGGGCTGGGGAAATGACTCAACAGTTAAAGGCTAGCTTGTAAAGCCTGCAGCCCTGGGTAAATTTCTTAGTACCCCTGTAAAACCAGATGCTCAAAGTAGCACATGCACCTGGAGTGCATTTGCAGTGGCAAGGGGCCCTGGCATAGTCATAGTTACTGTCTCACTCTGTCTTTCATTCATATTTTCTCTCTGCTAACAAATAAATTAATAAAATACTGAAAAAAATGTTCTCTGTAATGCATCTTCTACTTTATGGTATAATACAACCATGTAGTATAATTCATGTACAAGAATTTTCAGCAGCTTTTACTGAATACATATACCTGTTAGGAATATAACAGCATATTATAAGCTCAAATGAGAGAAAGCAAATTGTATAGCACCACAAATGAAAACTACACTATTGTAACCCAAAGACAATGGAGGCAATGTTACTTCCTGATTGAGAAAACAATGCAATTTTGCTACTAGCTGACTGCCAGAGCAATGAATGCAGATATTGTTATTTTCTCATTATAGAACCTAAAGGGGTGGTCCAGTCATGCTGAGACAATAGGAACTATATGGTTTGGCCAGAAGTCAAATTAGCAGTCCTCCGAGACTTGTTAAGACCCATCCTCATGCATAAAACTGCTGAAGAAAACAATCTTTCTTTTATTTCTCCATATAGTGACTTTTTTTTTTTTTTTAACTGAGCATAAAGTAGCATGTGTGGCTATTCATATATTATGCAGAATTAACTGTATGCCACAGAAAACAGGATGTGCAATTCAGCTGCTTAAGTCAGTATTCTCATTGCCTCTGACATGCCAGCACCACTTGGGCTTAATTCAGAGTTCTTATGCCACAAGAATGCTCTTGAATAATCATAAAACTTGGACATAAGCACATGTGACAAGGAGGCCAAGTATGCTCTTTTGCAGGATCATGGAATCTCCGAGGCTTGGGATCAGTTGAAAACAACAGCACTTATAAGCAAACAGCCCAGGTGCACAACAGAATAGATGGTTACATTAGCGTAAGAGGTGTTAAGGAGTGGAATATCCATGTGGAAAGTGACTATAATTTAAATTCAGTGAACACTAAAATGTTCAGAAAATGGCTGTTACCAGTACAAATGAAAAATGAGAAGTTTTTACTTTTCCAGCCAACAAAAGACTGAAACCCATTAGAAATTACAGAGTATCCTGCATTGTATGAATTTTAAGGGGAAAGATTTTGAAATGCAAATATAGTAGACCTCCAATATAACTAAGTAGGGCTTATAGAGCCATCAAAAGTCATGGACCATATAAGCAGGGATGACTCACATGAGGAGTCAACAACAGTGCCAGACACAACTGAATACCCATGGCTACTGTGTTTATAGGAATTCTGTAGTAGCCTCACAATTCAGAGCTTTGCTTCTAAAATCGCGTCCAAACATAACCAATCCCTATCTTTCTAGAGGAGAACAGAGCTGGAGGAATACAGCTTTATTTATCTCACTTTGAAAATAGTGGCAAGAGTGCCACCTCTGGACAATTGTTTTTGCTTCTTACACATAGGATCTGATGGAATTCAGAGCCTCTGAGATGATTGATCTAGATTGTCAACTTGATCAAGAATCAAATAAAAATCATGCCCATGAGTATCTTTGTGAGGACACTCCAGGGAAGGATTAACTATGCAGGAATGACCTGGCCCAGATATAAAGAGGCCTGAGGAAAGAGCAGGGCTGTCACCTGTCCACCTGTACTCCCTGCTGCTGAATGCATATAACCTATGGTTATCATCCTTTGCTGACCCAACTTTGTTGGCCTTCTAACATGGACTGAAGACCAGAGGCTCTTCAGGGATTTTCCAAGGCTTTCAGTGCCATTTGGGATTCATGAAGCATCCAATTAGACTAAGGAGTTACCACGTTCTCAGCCACTCCTGTATGCAGACAGCCACTGTTAGACTGCACCACCTGCATTGTGTAAACTAATAACCCCTCTTGGCAATACATGTTCATTCTATGGCTCCTGTTCTTCTGGAGAACCCTGACTAACGTACCCACCCTCTTCAAGGAGTCAGCGAGTTATGCAGATGCTGGCCTGAAAAAGCTCCTAACCAGTTTTCTAAACTTCAATAAGAAGTTTTGGTTCTTGAGAGTGACAGTTTCTTCATCAAAAGCGAAACACAATTTGAACTAAAAGACACTTAGGAACTGCTAAAATTAATTCCAGGAATAAATTTTGGAAATAGAATCATGTTATGTGTCATGGACAATGAAGTAGCTCCAACCTGTTGGGACATATTTAATTACCTTTACTCTTCACACCGTATACACTTTAATTCCCCTCCCCCCAGGGAATAATTGAGTAATATCACTGATGGGAAAAGAGCACAAAGGGGAATGATTAGCATATGGTACAAACATCAAACTGTAAACCTATTCAGACAGCACTGAGTATATGAACAACATTGTAGATAAACATGCAATGTGATGTAAATCTAAACACACATGCTCAGTGTCCCCTAGATTGATGGTGACATCTTCCTTCTCAATTATATTTCTTAAAATTCTGGACTTATAAAGCATCGAAAGTTTAACTCTCCTCAAAAATATGTCATTTGGGCTGGAGAGAGGACTCAATGGTTAAGGCATTTGCCTGCAAAGCCAAAGGACCCAGGTTCAATCCCCTAGGACCCATGTAGGCCATATGCACAAAGTGGCATATGCATCTGGAGTTTATCAGCTGGAGGCCCTGGCATGTCTAGTCTCTCTTTCCCTATCTATATCTCTATGCCTCTTTCACTGTCTGTCTATCTAAAATAAATAATAAAAAAAATAAATAAAAATAAAACAATGCTTCACTTAATATTTGAAAGAAAAGTAAAAATGGACAGTTTGCCAGAACAGAAAGGCTGGGATTCCCTACTTTATCATGTTAAACACAGTCCATGAAAGGCATACTTTTCATGCACGTGGTATCAGCCATGTGGCTGTAATTCAGTATCTAATTTTTGTTCATTTTGTAACAATCATAGAAGGTGATAGAAAGGTTTGGGGAACTAAAAAAAAAAAAAAGCACAATTGTAATTAATTTCTTTGAGCATGGTTAAAGTATTTCTAGATTTCTTACTCTCTATTTTTGTGTACAGTGTATATGGCTACAGGTTTATATGAGTGTGGGTACCTGTGCATGGGGTTGGTATGTTTCATGTGTATGTGTGTGATACAGAGGCTAGAGGTCAGTATTGGGTATCTTCCTTAATTATTCTACACGTTATTTTGAGACAGTGTCTCTCGCTGAACCTGGACCTCATCAATTATGCTACACTACCAGCCAACCAACAAACCCCAGGGATCCTATCTTGCTTCCCCAGCATGGGGATTACCATAGAACCTTGTTTTTTTCACTGGTGTTGGGTATCTGAACTATATGATGATACTAAAGTTTGCAGTCCTCAGGATAAATGGCTTCTGGCTTTGAGGCTCGACACTTTGTTCTGTCCACCAGAATTATCCCTCTGTTACCTATGAAACACCACGATCATGTCATATGCATCTTTTCCTTGGCTGAATGAAGAAAATGAGTCAGAGTGAAGTAGAAGAAACATGAGTCATATGACTACACACCCTCTGAGGAGTATAAACATACCTACACCTATGGGTTCTGTATGCAAAGACCTTTCTTCACTGGATTGAAAATATACAGTGTGCTCACTTCTTTCTTGTCATTATTTCCAAAACAATACAGTGTAACAACTATTTACTTATATGATTTTAGGTATTATGAATAATCTAGAGATGATTGAAAGTATATAGGGAAATATGCATGGGTTACATGCAAACACCACATCATTTTATAGATTGAATATTCTGCAGAATTGAGAATGTGCTCAGGGTATTAGAACCAAATGTCTGTGGATACTGAGGGACAACTATACCACCAGGTCTAGCAGAACATCCTTGGCTGGAACTGTGGTCAAGTACCATCAGCAGACACCTTTTATGGAGTTGGAACAGTGGTGGATGTTTTGGCCATCAGGCTTTACAAACAAGCACCATTAACCATGAAGCCATTTCTCCAGCCTACTTTCTGCTTCTTGACTGAAGATGTAATATGATCAGCTACTTCATATTCATTCCACACCATGATGGACTGACTGTTGGGCATGATGGATTCAAACTGAGCCAAATAAACCTTTCCTCCCTTCAGTTACTTGTTGTCAGGCATTTTGTCACAGCAACGAAAAAAAGAAACTAATATACACCTCAAGTACTTTACTTTCACAGTTACTAAACCTCTGGATCTCCTGAAACAATGCACAGTGGCCAAATAAAACACAAAATAGCCATTTAACTTGGAATTCTAGCTAAACAGTGATTACTTTTTCTTGTATAAATTATACAATTGGTTCAGGGGATATACAGGTACTTGAAAAAAATCATTTTTAAGCTAAAATTAAAGTTAAGCTGTTTATTTTGTTTTTGCTTGCTAATCCCAGCAATCCTATTTCTCAAACAGCCAGAGATCAAGATGTTCCTTCTAGCCATTTAAGGGAATTTAATCTGTAGGTATGCGTTTGTGTGTGTGTGTGTGCATGCACACGTGCACTGTCTCCCTCTTATGCATAAAGGAAAACTCCATAAACTCCATTCCACTACAAATATCAACATTGTCAACCAATATGCTATCAAGTTACTATAAAGATGCTGGGAAAGCCCAAGACTTCACCACCTGTACTTGCTCTGCCATCTAGACAGCAAGCTACCCACTTTCTGCCTCTTGAATTTTCAAGACTTGAGGTAGCCATTAGTCTAGTGGTCTCCCATTCCTGCCCCAACTGCAGTACATATATCTGGTTCTCAAGGGAGTCCTGCTGATGGTCTCTCACTGGAATACTGCCTTCATTCAAGTCACACCACTTTCTGAACTAACATCCATTTTGAGATGCCCATGGAAACAATTAATTTAATACCTAGTATAATTTTAAAGTGAGTATTGTTTTATCTGCAAAGCCCTTCCTTTCTTTATACCCAGTAAAAATTTTAACATCCAAAACAAATCTTTAGTGAAACTAAAGAACCATAAAAACCCAATGAGAATGTCTTTATTTTAATCCCTTAGAAACAGACCAAGAGACGGGATTCACATGAAAATGGATTATTAACATGGATCCCAAGCAATCCAAGCAGGGGTGAGGGATGAGGGTTTGAGACACAAGGAAAAATGCATGTAAAATGTGTGCACTGACAAGCACATGGCAATGGAGCTCAACTCTACCCAATAGCTTTGAGAAGTGAGTGTAGAAGCTTCACTTCAGAGTCACCCCTCCAGGGGAAAGGAGGGAGCTCAAGAAGATTCCAACCACACTGTCGCTCTGTCATTCCCAATTGTGTGTGGGTGACAGGATGCTCTGCCTGCTGAAAGCCCTCAGGCAGAGTCATGATGATTACAGGAAGTGGCACTTACAGGTGAGTGCCAGGGAGTAGGCAAGGCACAGCAGCAGCCTGCAAACTAGTACTAGTCTTTAAAGCATATTCAAGCAGTTCTAAGAAGGAAGTCATGCATATACCCAAGTATATACCACCCCAAGTGTCATATACTTGCCATAACAGCACACAATACCCTGCCCATCAGCAAATCCATACCACTTTGATCTTTACTGGAGACATTTCTCAAAACTTTCACTGATACAGGTGCTTGCTTGCTAACTCAGTTTTAGGAGCACCACCCCCTTGCATGTCAAAAAGCACAGTGCTTTGATGAAGCCAAGGTTTGTGAGCTGACCTCATTACACATGCAGTTCCCTCTCAGATGAGACAGTGATTCTCAAGAAGTTCCCATTAGTCATGGCCATACAGGTAGTACATACTTGGTTGTTAAGTTCAAATGTGAACCCATCAACCTCTCAAGTTTACCCTGGGCCAGGGCAGAGTCTATTGCATAATGCATGGTGAGAGCTACTTAGGTGGTGAGATGGTTCTACAAGAGAAATTTGATGTCCAGCTAAAATGGGCAAAGATGAGAGAAAAGGAGTTTGTTATAGATATCAGACCTTGTAGTCATGTAAGAATCTGGAGGATGGAAGACACTAGGGAAATACTGGGAGATTGGGGGGGGATAATTAAAAACAAACAAACAAACAAACAAAAAAGCAAAAACCTCACCCACTAATCTGATAATAGGAGAAGTCTGATATGGAAAGCTACCACAAGTGAATGATGCAGGGAAGGCTTGTGGAGAGGGATGCTTACATCTGTGTGGCTCTTATCTCTGTGAACACAGAGTCAAGCCTCTAGTCATGGGCCTTGGGGCAGTATGGTCACCCAGGTAAACAGATGAACAAAGTTACACAGAACGGAGAACACTGAATATAAGCTCAACTTCACTGTATGTCCAGACTGTCATTCTATCAAATGATGGTGATCTTCAAAGAGAAGCACTTGCTGCTTCATTTCTGGATTCTAAATTCCCCTTTACCCAACTCCCAGCAGAGTCACACAAGAAAGGATGTTATTTGAAGCCAGTTTCATCTGAACTAAGGTTAAACCTTACATAACACAAGGTAACTGAATACCACTGAAGATCAGAGTCACCCTACACTTTCACATTCCAGGGTTTCAGTTACTTGAGTTCCACAGTCGTCTGAAATAGTAAATGGAAAATTCTAGAAATAAATTGTTTATGCAACGCAAATTATACATCATTCTGAGTAGCATCATGGATTCTCCCTTATTCCTACCTGGAGCCAATCTTATCCCTTGGTCCAATGTCTCCATGCTTTATAAACTACCCACCTGCTTAGACGCATAGCACCCATCTTTACCAGATCAACTGCTGTGCTCAAGGAGCCCTAGAGAAGTATGTTGGCAATTTCATCACACTTATATTGTTATAAGAATTGCATCTTCTTATGATTGTTGCTACTGTCTTATTGGACCTAACTTAAAAATTAAACTTTAACATAAGCATCCACTTGGAGATTTTGAAGCAGGAACCCCAGAATAAGAAAGGGCACTTTTTATCTACTTTATTTATTTGAGAGAGGCAGATTTCATATATATATATATGATGCCTAGATGCCTATTCTCTCATATATATATATATATGAGAGAATAGGCATCTAGGCATCCCAGGGCCTCTAGCCACTGCAAACGAACTCCAGATATATTTGCCAATGAATGTGGTCCCAGTAAGGTATCTGGTGTTTGCTCTCACCCTGAGGTCAAGATGTCTTGATATTTGGTATGTGCTTCATACCTGGTGCTAACTGCAAAAAAAATCTGCTTTTGTAACCATGCTTGCTTGCATGCTCTTGCTGAAGACAATTGTGTGTGGAGGGGTAGCTGGGGGTTTTTCAGATAATTGTAAAGGAATGTGGTTTTTGCCTTTAAAAACTTGCTGTAAAAGTAGGATGGGGCTGCTCTCCTCCTTGCTGGTAGGGGACAGATGCCAGCCAGCTTAATAAAGACTCTCCTTTTAAATTTTTTTGGGGGGGTTTCAAGGTAGGGTCTCACTCTGGTCCAGGCTGACCTGGAATTAACTATGTAGTCTCAGGGTGGCTTCAAACTCAAGGCGATCCTCCTACCTCTGCCTCCCAAGTGCTGGGAGTAAAGGCGTGCGCCACCATGCCCGGCTCCTTTTTAATTTTTATTCGGGTTGTCTTCTGTTCGTTTCTGGTCTGGGACTCACTACACCACCTTGTGCATCTGGCTTATGTGGGTCCTGGGGAATCAAATACAGGTCCTTAGGTTTTTCAGGCAAGTGCCTTAACTGCTATGCTCTCTCCAGTCCAAGGAAGGACATTTCTACTTGAACTAATGACAGCCTTTTTCACAGGAATATGTCATGAATCTTATGCAATGGGATTTTGTATATTCACATGTTAATCTTTTTCTTCATGGTATATATTATTTCTTCATGCTATATAGTATTGTTTCGGTGAGATTGTAGTCATTATATTTTTATTTGACCCTCATTTCTAATGGACATGAAGAGTTTTAATAATTTTAGTGTGTCTCCTTTTCTGACTCAAAGTAACATACCACAGGCTTCAGAAGCTTTTATTTTAATTTGCTGAAAACTTTTTCTTAGTTCCATTTGCCTTCATGGCTACATGAAATTGGCTACCTAAGAAAGTAATATTAGACACAGATATCTTTAAAACTATTTCACTCTAGACATGCTATTCTCTGTTGCAAATTTGCTGTGTGACCTTGAGAAGTCACATGAAATTCCTATCTGTTGAGTAAAAATGCCCATCCTTCAATCTTCTGAGGAATAATGAGTCAAACTGATTGGAATTGACTTTGCTCAGAATAAGCCTGGTCAGAATAGGAACAGCGGATAAACTATCGCATTCTGAGGCAGATCTGCCTCTTTGATGGCCCTGAAGGAAACCAAGTTTGACTGGTGCCATAATGGAAATGACACCTTGTGCCAAAAGTCCTTGTCATTAAATATTCACAACCCATCTTGAAATATATTAGTTGCTGGGAACTACTGAATCATTATTTCTTTCTAGGATTCCTTTCATCGTGTGTGCAATGTCTTTGTTGAACAGAAATAGTGATGTTAGTGGATACTAGAATTACAATTTTAGAAAATTATTTAGCTAATGGGGACCACGACTTATGTAACCAAAGGAGCAAAACATCACGTGGTCATTTGTAGCTTTTACCACTACAAGTCTTTTATCTAGATACCCACTGACATGCAGGGAAGGGTACTTCCTTACAGCCACTTAAGTAAGATTTACAAGCATTATAAATATGAGTTTTAACTAACACACACTACAGTGTTGGTACATTGAAAATATACAATAAATGTTTAAAAACATCAGTTGCATTTTTTAAAAAAAGATACAGGTTTGCAATCCATAATTTTAGGTGTAAGAACATAAGATGACCACATTTAGTGAAACCCATCAAAAATGCCTTCTACTTAGAGTTGTCAAAGTTAGAATGTAGAAATATAGTATGCTAGGTTACGTTCAAATTTAATCTACAGTAAAATTTTAGTATAAACATGTTCCACACAGCATTTGTATCATGCTTATACACACAGATCATATGTACTCTTTACCTCATATTCCAACTTTGATGGGGATCCTCTATTTTATCTGGAAACCTCACTATGGCAGGAATTGGTAACTGTTAAAAGGGCATATGACAACCAAGATCAGAAGGAACTATAAGAAGCATACTGCCTGTTATGGGGTCTCTGAAGGACCTTTAAGAACATAGAGGCAGATGTCAAATAACTTCTGTCTCTTGGATAAAATCTGCAGTTTTTGTTACTGAACAAAAACACATTGTAGATCCCAAAAGAAAACAATTATGCCCATTCCCCACCACAACTATCCCCTACTTAGTGATATTAGGATATTTTACTCTTTAACAATAAGCAGAGAAATCACAAAATGTATCCATTTCACCAAGTAGCAAAGAAAGACTGTCATGTCCACTGAATAATGCTATTCAGTGAAGAGATTTCTTTTTTTCTCATTTACTAGACAGAGAAAGAGGAAGAGGGAGAAGGAGAGAGAAAGAGAGAATGGGTACAGTAGGGCCTCTAGCCACTGCAAACGAACTCGAGACACATGTGCCACCATGTGCATCTGGCTTATGTGGTACCTGGAAAATTGAACCTGGGTCCTTAGGCTTCAAAGGCAAGTGCCTTAACTGATATGCAATCTCTCCAGCCCTGAAGAGATTTCTGATTCTGTCCATCTTGACCTGTGAGCCCTTTTCTTCTTTATCAATATCCACCTTGCATTGATAAATGTCTACAGTGAGAGAGAAGTTTATAAATGGGTAGAGAAAGACAGTTAATGGCTTTACAAGTGTCATACCCCAACACCTGCTTTGCTTTGCTCCTGAGCTCATTAGTGGCCCACAGTATAATTTATGTAAATGTGTATGATAGGCTGTGCCAGGTGTCATGGTTACAGGGTGGAATGGAGAGGGTAATGAGTTATATGCTGAGGAAGACATCAGCTTGATCTGTCTATTTATTTGACCAGAATCAGCTATTTATGCTGCAATGCATCTAATCACTGATTTTAGTGACTACAGGGAGGACAACATCCCACCTACTAACTGGCCCAGAACTTTCTAATAATATGGGAGACATGTCTACCATAATGTACTTTTCGTAAATATTGTCTCAAATAACAAACACAAGGTATAATGTCTGCTGGTGTCTGTCTAAATGTATATACTATGCTCACCAAACTGCCCAGTAAGCACTTCTCTTGAAGTCCATACCCATATATTAAGGCTACTCTCAGTTTTGGTTAGAGAAGCTTCTCTTTTCAGATGGTCGTGAGCTTGGGATGACTCAGAAGGCACCAGGGTGCTGAGAAGAAGGGACAGAGGAGCACTCAGCACACCTTCCAAGGTTCAGGGTCCATTTTGGAAGTGTGTGTGTGGGGGGGGTGTAAGAGCCAAAGGAAGGGTAGGACTCCTTATAACATGCTCCTCCAGACACAAAAATGGCCTGGATATCCATGACCTCATAGTGCATGAAACTACTTACACAAGTCCATCATAATAGAAGGGAAAGATGATGACATCAAAATGAAGAGAGAGAGTGATTGGGAAGGGATATGATGGAGAGTGGAATATCAAAGGGGAAAGTAGAGGGAGGGAAGTACTATGGGATATTGTCTACAATTAAGGAAACTGTCAGTAAAAACACACATGGAAAGCAGACTATTCCTGAAATGAAATGAATGAATGAAAACAAAATGACACAGTCCACGTAAATGTATCCTACTATGTTGGAGGGAAAAACAGTATTTATGACATGAGAATGGCATCACTTTTGAGCTTAGCTATGGCCATACTGTATATTGTTATCAGCAATGTACTATGATGGTTAAGATCTGTTGTCAACTTGATCAGATTAGGAATCAAATAAGGGACACACTTTGGTAGTTCTCTGAGGGCATTTCCAGGAAGGATGAACTGAGGAAGGAAGTCCTTCCCCCAGAGGAGAGTATGAGGAAGCTCTAAGAGAACACAGGGCTTTTCTCTGACTGCCTTTGCTACTTGCTGGTGACTTCACCTCTTCTGTTGCTACTATAATTGTGGATTTCAGAACCAAGCTGCATCAGCCTTCCAATGTGGACTGAAGACTGGCAGCTCTCCAAGAATTGTCTAGGTCTTCAGGGCCAGATTGGAACTGTTGAAGCATACAACCCCATGGACTGAGCAGCTACCTTGTTCTCTGACTCTGTAGCCTATGGTTAGCCTAGCCCACATCTTGTAAACTAACCCCATAAATTTTTTTATAATACATATTGATCCTATTGGTTCTCATCCTCTAATGAATCTGAACATGTATCAAACCTAAGTGAATGCATCCATCTAGTATGTACAAATTCATGTGCTATTTTTTAAAGGCATGGTGGGTCATACAATGAAACAAATCTCCCACTCAATCCTATTTAATTCTCCAGAAGCAACCATGATCAATAGTCTCTATAAGGGAGTTTCACTAACAACAAAACTCTATTGGAATTATGTTTCTAGTTTTTCCTTTTTTCTTGACTCCATAAAAAAAAAATGACCACTCATTTTTATTATTTCCATTTTTGCTCTGACTTTTTGCCCTTTGTGTTAGTTACCCAATTATTTATTTTCTCCTTCATTATGATTAAGCATCTAAATTGTGTAGTGAAACCTCACTTTGCTTTTGCATCAGATACAAATGGGATTTGGCCTTGCAGTTCTTAACTCCTTCCAGCTTTATTATTTATTTTACACTTAACCTGTTTACATTTAGTCACAATTTAGTCTTCTTTGGGTTATTCATTGTTTCTAAACATTTTTTTTTTTTAATTTCAGAGAAAAAGAGAGACTGGGAGAAAATGGGCATGCCAGCGGCCTCTCAGCCACTGTGAACGAACTCCAGATGCATGTACCCCCTTGTGCACATGTGCAACTTTGCATGCTTGTGCCACTTTTATGCCTGGCTAAACGTGGGACCTGGAGATTCGAACGGGCATTCTTAGGCTTCACAGGCAGATGCCTTAACTGCTAAGCCATCTCTCCAGACCCTAAACATTTTTTAATACCAAACTTTATACACTTGGTTACCAGGGTCAGTGTTGAAAAAATAGAGGAGGGCATGACCTACCAGCTGTGTGTATCAAACTCATCTCTTCGTCATATGAGCTACAAAGAGGGTGAAGAATGAAACATCAATTGAAGTAAGTCATTGTCTAGTTAAGGGGGATCTTGCCAGGTTCTCTGAATACTTCAGCAAGGTATTCAACCTGGAATATTCCATTTACCAAAAACAGGTTGTTGCATTCAAGTTTCTCACAACTGCCAATATTAGAGAGATGAACTCTAGCCTGCTTGCACTTTCTTCACAAGCCATTGAGTGCATTCAGGCCATCTAATTTCCTGAGAGAAGAGCACTCTCTTACATGGACATAAATGTCAGACCTCCTGTGACTACATAATCAATAGGCAGGAAGATGCTTTTTTGTAGCTATTAGAAAAACCTTAAGGATTTTGTTTTCTGTCCTTCTATTCACTCCTTCTTTCTGAAGCTGGTAATTCCAACATTAGACACTGGATTCACCCTCCTCCTGTATATATTCTGGGCTAAAGCACAGCGTGCTCACTGTGAGCCATTAAAATATTTCATCCATTCACTTAATCAAGATTTTTTCTGTATCAATATGGCTGATGATCCTATCTGCCTGTGGATTTGCCATTCTAAGATGTTTTCATTCTCCATTGTGCCTTATTACTGCTTGTTTCATTGGGTTTTGAGAAGGAGAGCAGAGGCCTATGCTGTCATTTCACATAACCTTAGGCCATTTTAGAACCAGAAATAATCCCCTTCAACTTTCATGTTTTTCAGATGAGAAAACTGAACAAAAATCCAGAGATGGATAGGTGATCTACAATATAGCCAACTGCCCAAGTCCTGGAATTACAATCCTCATTACTGATATTTTGTTTGCATTGCAGTACCACTCTGTTGAAATTTACTTTCTGTTTTAGTAGTTGCAGGTGTAGGTAAGTCAGGAAGACAAATGTGATAAATATCTCTCAGTAATACTAGAATATATGGTATGGTATAGAAAGAGTGCTATGTGTTAAGGATCCAATATATGCTACCTGTCACAACAGGCACTGAGGACAAAGAAAAATATCCCTTCATTCCCTGGGGCCCCAGAGTACATGTAGGAGTGCGTATAGCCTAATGGCCCTCACTTTAATATAATTTTGTAAATTCCAAGATAAACACTAAAGGATCACAGAAAAGAAACCAAATCAAGTGATGCAAGAAGGATCCTTGGTACTGGAGACATGGGTCAGCAGTCAAAGTCACTTGCTTGCAAAACCTGATGGACAAGGTTCATTTCCCCAATACTCACACAAAGCCACATGCACAAAGTGGCACATGCATATAGAATTCATTTGCAGTGGTAGTAGGCCCTGACATGCCCATACACACTCTTTCTGTCTCTCTTTTAAATATTTTTTTTTTTTTAAAGAAGTATCCTTGGAGATGGGAAGGTTAGTATTGTGTTTAGTCATATTGATAATTTGGCTAAACTGTTGTTAGTTGTTCAGTTAAATAGTAATTGAGATATTTATGTGAAGCAGTTTTGTGGATGGAAATAACATTTAAAAACCAATTGATTTCAAGCAAAGATTATCCCTGATAATCTGAGTGGGCCTCAACTAATAAGAAGAAAACTTTTAAGAGGGAAATTGAGCTTGTACTGAAAATTAAGAAATTCAACTGTGGGATACAGCATCAGTGATAGCAAGCTTCCAGGCTGGCCTGCCTGCCCAGTGGACTTCAGACTTACTAGTCCCCAGACAATGAAGTCTCCAGCTCAAATCTAGACTAGACTTGCCAAAGCCTGGCTTCATAAGAAATGTATATGGCTCTCAGGTACAAAGTACTTCTGTGTGAATCCTAACTTATATAGATGGGCAAAAATTTAGCCAAGCAAAGGAAAAATTCATAGTGAAAAAATAAAATAAAGTTCTTAAAATGACTGTTTATTCGGATGTAATTAATTCAGACAGCCATTTGTGATCATAAACTATTTTTTCCCAACTAAACAGATTAAATATAATAGCTGTATTAGTTAAATCAGACAGAGAAGTGGGTTCTCTTGGCAGGTTTTTAAAAATATATTTCAGTTATTATTAGACTCCCAGAAATTACCAAGTTTGGAAAGAAGTTATTCAGACATATCACAAAATGAAGAGCTCTCTCAGCACTTGTAACCAGATGGAACAAGAACGTTTTGTTCAACTATGTAAGACTCCTCCCATGAAAAAAAAATATATATCTTCTAAATCTTGACCACACTTGGAGTCAGCCAAGTGTTATCTCCATTGTGATTTATAAATAAGTATAAATAAGGATGCACTCGACTTTACAGCATGAATAAATCTGTTTTTTTTTTTTTTTTATACACACCTTTCCTTCCTTTGAGACATATAATTAGTTTTTCTCATTAAAGCAACTTAGGCTACTAGACATTCTCTGAGCCAGTATTTCATGTAAGAAGCTGTGCAATCTGCATCTATCTAATTTTAGATTGCTTTTAAGAAGAGAACAAACAACTATAGATGGACAATGCGGGAATTCAAAGGCAATTTTCACATGTAAATATTCTTATTTTGTTAAATTAATAAAATTAACACTTGACCAATTAAGAGAAAAATCAGGATGTAAACTGAGTTCTTTCAAGTTCTTCAATGAAGTATTTGCTTTTAAATCAGTGTGATGATGTCAAATTGGTACCATGTTAAATATATTAACACTTGATTTCTAATGAGAAAGAAGCAGTGATGGCAAATCAAAGTGTTATCAAAAGTTCCCTTTGTATAATTATCAAGAACTTCAGAGCATGTGACTGAGTAGAAATAAAATTATCCTAAGGGATTTCTGCTAACTGAAACCAAGAAAAACCCATAATTAGGGGCAGGAAAGTTTCTAATGTACATATGGCCATAATATATAGTTATCTTCTTCAAAGTCTGCCCAACTGTACTTCTTGTACTTTTTCTCTTAGAGAAGAACATAGACAACTAGACCTTAACTATATCAGTTTCTTACCACCAAAAAAACTGGTTTGTGTATCAAAAATAAAGTTTCTGATTAAATTTGTGATTTATGAAAATCAAAATCACATGTACTAAAATTTATGAGTAATTTTGAAAAATGTTATTTTCCAGTAGTGAATAGAACTGATACAGAGACAATAGCCTTTGGCTTAGCAGGACTTGAAGTCTTTAGAAAAGCATGTGCTTTCCTGCTGACAACAAGACGCTTTGTTCTTTCTCATTTTCCCTCATCTCTCTTACTCTTCTTTGTCTTTTTTCATTTCCTTCCCTGTAGTTTCTTTCCTTAGGCCAACACAATGTTATAAAACTATTAAAAAAGAAAAATCACAGTGTGTAAATACTGCTCAGTGGTTAAAGCTGCTTGCCTGCAAAGCTTTATAGCCCATCTTCATTTACCAAGCCACCCATGTAAGCCAGATGCAAAAAGTAGTGCAAGCCTCTGGCATTGGCTTGCAGAAACAAGAGGCCCTGGTGCATGCTTGCACACACTTACACACAGATGTATAAAAAAAATGGATAAAATATTCAAACTATGCAGTAAGTAACAAAACATCAAAGAATATTAAGAATGAAAAATATATTTCTATGACTATCATAGCTTGGATATGAAATGTCCCCTCATGTATTTAAATACTTGGTATCCAGCTGGTAGTGATGTTTTGGAAACTTTGGGAGCTTAAACCTCTCTGGAGGAACTAGGTCACTGAAGGAACAGGCCTGGAGATTTTATAGCCCAGCCTCACTTCCTGTCCACACTCTACCTCTTGTTCCACCAGGATGTGAGTAGAATCCCAGTCACCTTCCCTGCCTTGATGGACGGGATCTCCTAAAACTATAAGCCCAAATAAATCTTCCTGGGGGGTACAGCTGAGGCATAAAGAATTTGACTGCAAAATAAAACTTCCTCCCTTAAGTTGCTTTTTGTCTGGCATTTGGTCATATCAACAAGAAAATAATAACGAACACAATGATTATTTACAAGAAATTTGAGAAAAAGAGAGACTTGCAGTTCAAATCCAGACTCTTGCATTAAACTGCGTCCCTTGTCCTACAAGAAACTTTTAATTGTAAATGGTTTTAGAATGGGGAATACAGATGCTGTGTGAAATTAGAGGAGATTTTTGCCCACATTTCTACTGTTTTTAACATTTAGGTTTACTATTATTAGAAATTACCTCCACAATTGAGACCTGTACAAGTTGGGTGCAATGCCCAGCATCAAAAATTTAACTAATGAAAATTTGTAACAAAACTGCTTAAGGTCTTAAAATGAATGACACATAAAAATAACATTTTAGCATGTGGGAGGCTGAGGCAGGAGGAGAGTGAGCTTAAGTATAGCCTTGGCTATAAAGTACTAAGCTACGAAGGGATATACCCTATCTATCTCAATGTACAACAACAGAAAGTAAATAAATAAATCTTTATGTGTATAACACTTTTAATGATTTCACATGTTAATAATTTCTTTATTATAAGCTTTTAAGGTAGGCACTTAGATAAGTAAAAGGAATGAGAAAATGAAGCCACATCTGCAATATCCTATAACCAGGAAGACAGAAAGACAGAAATCTGGAACCATACTCAGTGTGCCTGTAGAAAGAAGAGGGCTAATGCTGTGGTAAACACCTCTCACCTCTCAGTGATATACCACAAACGTTTATTACTTCTTCCTATCTGACACCCCATGAAAACTAAATGGATTCAATTCTGTTTTATGTAGTCTTCACTCTGGAAACCAGGCTGGCACAGCAGCCACTATCTATTCTGGATCATTCTAGATCTATTGCTGCTCATAGTAACAAAAAACAAGTCTCAGATTACAATGCATGTTTTCACTCACTGGCCAAAACCAAGTCTCATTATATACTGAACTCTATCCATTACTAAGAGCGTTAGTGAATACAGTCTGACATTGTACCCACAAGTGAAAAAGGAAGGGAATGATCAATAGTTGACTGCAACTATTAGCACCCCAAAGGCTGTAACTTGAGTTCTCTCATAATCAGTTACTACAACTACATAGATCTTTTTGTTCTTCATGTTTAAAGTCATATTTTCATAAAGCTACCTTGATAAAAATGACTTTAAAATTCATTATATTAATTTCTAATCTAACTCTATACATGATCTTACCATCCTGTTTACTTACATTTCATCTGATCACTATAGCAAGGTAAATATTTTGTCCTTTGATAAGAAGGCTTGAAGCTGAGCCATTTCCCATGCTCACTTAGCCACAAAGAGAACAAAATATTAGCAGAATTATAGATAGCATACACACTGCACAGTGTACACTGTAAACAAAATAGTCTCCAACTATTCACAGGCTCTTAATTTCAATCACATATTATTATTCAGTTGTCAATTCAGTAGCAAATTGTCTAAATAATGATGATGCAATATCCATTAGTAAATAGGAACATCAATTACATTGAATATTATGCCTGGGCTGCCAGATAATCATGAACAAAGCACGTTGATAAACAATGTTCTTTCCAACTAAGAGCAACCAGCAAAAACAATGAGTTATCAAGTAGGCATGTGTGCAAATACTACATTTGTTCCTTTGGAGTAACTGATACAATCCAATGGGTTTTAGTTTTGCCCTATTCATGTTGGATTGAGGTGATGGAGGGATATACATTTCAAACCTGTATAGGGGACAATTCTCTCCATAGAACTTGTGCTTAAGAGGAAGCATAAGGTAACAAGTTACAGCCTTAGGAAGTCATCCACGTAAGAAGGTTCAGAGATATATTTCTAAATTACTCATAAATGTCACTAAATATCATCAACTCATTTGAAACATTTTTTTTATTTGTGTGTTTTTTTTCTTTATATGGCATTTATTCTACCATGTGCTACAAGGAATTTGGGAATACCACAAATATTAAAACCCTCTGAAGCAAAAGAGATAAAAGACAATATGTTTACGTGTATGATTCATTCAGGTAAGTCATTAAGTCTGGAGAGTAAAGACAATCTACAAAGGAAAAGACTACCAGGAAAAGAGATGGCTTGATCTGTAGAATGTGCTTCTGTTTTTTCGGAGGGGGGAGGCAGTGCTAACAGAGAAAAAGGTCAGAAGGGACCAACAGAGCTGCTACACTCCTGCTCTGATGGCCATTTTTCATATTTTAGAGTATCTTTCAAAAAAGCACTTCAACATAATGAAGTTTCTTCAGTTATAACAAGGTCATTTTTCATAGCTATTTTGGTACCATCTTCAAAAATACGTTGTGTTTTCAAAAAGAAGAGTGCAGAAGAT
Organism: Orientallactaga sibirica; assembly: GCA_036365145.1. NCBI lineage: Eukaryota > Metazoa > Chordata > Mammalia > Rodentia > Dipodidae > Orientallactaga > Orientallactaga sibirica. The sequence continues at coordinate 26,681,193 of JAEOAD010000011.1, forward strand.
GGACCTAGAAAGAATGAAGCCAAGACACCATTGGAATGAAGCAACTGATTTCAGGTGTTCATATGGAAAGCAGATCTGGCAGTGACTATCTTTCTCTAGGTATCATGGCACAGTTTCCAACTGTGAAGTCCTTTGTCTCATGGTCATGTAAACCAAGGCACACAGATGATGAAGAGTAAGGCAAAGGACATTTATTGAGAAAAAGGGTGGAAAAAACCTGTGGTAGTTTGAATATATGTCCCCCAATATATTCAGTGTTTTATTAGTTATAGTTTGCATCTGCAATCACCTTGCTAGAGGCAATGTCACTGGGGGCCAGTGTTAAGGTGTGGTGGGTTTGAGATTCCATTGTAAAGATATGCAAAGTGTGCCTAATAGGAGTTCCTGAAGCTTGCTGTGGCTGGGCTGTAGCTTTTTTGCTCTGTGTGCTGTGTGGCTGGTTGGCTTTGCTCTCTTGCCTGGTCTTGTGAAGACAGGCCCGCTTCTTCTGCCATTATGGAACTTCCCCTAGATCTGTAAGCCTCAATAAATATCCCTTCCTCCATAACTGTGCCTGGTCTGGAAGTTCATCTCAGCGAACCTGAAGCTGTCTGCTACATAACCCAAAATGTTAGGACAACCATGCATAGGATTTTGCCTGGTATCCAAAGAAGAGAAATAAAGGGAAACAGAAAAAAATTATGTTTTCTGAGAACTCAGAGGAGCATGCAGGTTTGGCAGAGATCATCAGTGAGCAACTGTACTGAGGGAAGGGCTTCTAGGGATAGAATAGGTAATTTCATTAAGGGGATAAGGATCCTTCCCCACTCTTTAAATGAGGGGTGGTCATTTGACCAAGTGAATGACAGGCTCCAATCAATTAACACTTAAGGACGGTAATTCATTCTTTACTCAGGGCCAGATGACTGCCACTCTGGTTAGGAGGAAGTGGCTTTTCCCTTTCATATGTTATTTTAAATCCTCTGGATGCTTCCCTTCCTACTGTTACCACGGAAATAGGAGGTGGGGGGGGGTCTATCCTTCAATAACCTACAAGCGACAGTATGGTGTTGTATTCCATATGTGTCAGCACTGTTAATGTAATTTGTGACTCAGTGTATGAGTTGTGATTTTCCTCAAAAGTAAATCAAGAAGTTTTCACAGCTGTTTTATCTGACATGAGTAATCTCTGAATCTTATGTATTATGACCAACATGTAGAAATGTCTGAAGACAGTTTTTCTTGCCTGAGAATCAAACATATGCTGTTAAATCCTTCACTCCCCATTCCTTGCAAAGGCCCCAAGCAAGGAAGATGACTTCTTTTATAATAGCTGATTTAACTTTAGAGGAAAAAAAAAGGAGAGATGGGGCATTCTTACAGAGGTGAGAAAGATGCCCTGTTTTACTGGATGTTTGAGACTTATGAGCTGAGGCCCTAACCTCAGACATTGTTTTCAACAAGCACTGAAAATCAGCAAAGTAGAGCTGTATGTTCTGATTAGGGTCTCCTATACTCGGGTCATGGCAAAAGCCATGATAAACTCATGACCAGTAAGTTTTCTTTAGTTGCCAGAGACCTTCAAATAAACCTCCATATCTTTTCTGTTCTGTATAGCTTTAATACTATTAAGTTCTCTTAGAAATTGTTGTGTTGGAGATTCCTTGTGTGTTAAAAGATTGTAATGCAGGAGTTAGAAAGATTCTACTCATTTACTCTAGAACATTTTGGTGAAAATATGACTATGTCGTACATAAAACATTTAATAGTGCTTCATGATTCAGATGGCACAATTTACATTGAATTTATTTTTAGATGAAACTTAACAATCTGCACAAAAATCATTGAATAAGTCTATGAATAAATAATTGTATGGACCTCTATATTTGTTACCAGCCAAACAAGAAAAAATGGCACTGTTAACTTGAGTAATTTCAAAATGCTTATTAGAGAGACTGCCAAGATTTGGAAAGACTTTAACAACCACTAGAACTGGTGGCATTTCCCCAGCTTAATAATATGGGTACTGAAACATCCAGAAGCCAAGATATTTAAGGGAAGAAGTAGATGCCACAATAAGGGGATAGCAAGAGGAAGTAAACACACTATTTTTACTTACCTACTGTCCTTGAACTTATGGAGGTACACATCAATCAAACCCCAGAAAATACAAGAGGGAAAGCAAGCCTCTTAAGACAATTCATTTATGTCATCTTCTCTTGGCAGGGAGTAAAGAAAGAGGTAGAGAGAACATATGGAAGACAAAATATACCTTTCAAAGGGACATTCAATGACTTGCAGCACTTTGAACTTTGTACTGTGATATTATGACAACATAGGTAATACACATTGGGACTCTGGTTCTTGTGTTCCTGGCATGGTGCTCCTAAACCATCATAATGTCCAGGTGACAGAAATAACAAGAACCACTTTTGTTATTTATAATAAGCACCCTGAACTATAGTTGGTGTTATCCTAATGAGGTGATGCTCAGAGCCTACTTAACTTCAAGATGAAGTCTGTTTGCCTAAAGACCACTCATACAATTAGGGGGTTGGAAATTTCAGCCCACTCCCTTCTTCCGGGAGAAGAGGGTGGAGAGTGAGATGAATGGCCCATGGTTGAATCTATCCTATCTACTAAATGAAGCCTCCATAAAAACCCTAAAATTTCAGATTTTCTGTATTTTGACTTCATTAAAGAACACAGAGGATGGTAGAGCCAGAGGATAAGTTTTACTCTTTCCACAAACCCTGCCCTGTGCTTCACTGCTGCTCTGCTGATCCTGAGTTGTCTCCTTTGTTATAAAAGGATCAAATGAAATAAAGAAAAATTAAGTGTTCTAGGCACCAGTCTAACAGATCAACCAACCCAAGCATGCTATGGGGACCCCTGGATTCACAGATGGTCAGATGTATAAGAGACCTAAATTGAAAGATGGCATCTAAAATAGGAGTTAGAATTAAGGCCACAAAGTGTTACAGAGGAACATAATGAAGTGAACATTGCTTGCCTTGATCACTCATGCAACATAAAGGCCTATTATTTTTATTGGAAGAGAGATGAAAAGGACGAGGTAAGGGTGAAGAAAGATCTGCTAGCCCAAGAGTAAAGGGTCCTATGGCAACTGTTCAAAAGGAGCCCTTCAGGAAGAGACTGGTCCAAGCAAGAGAATATTGGTGATAAACATTTAGGTAAGGGACAGAAAACTCAAGTGGCTGAAGGGAACCATATGCAAGTGCAACAGGGAGAGGAGAAACCCATGTACAGGAGCAACTCATGTACTACTTGAAGGAGGAGTGCCTGTCAGCAGGCTGCTCTCATGCAACAACCTACTCACTGAATTGCTGTATTTGCCATTTTTTCAAGAATAGACAGAAAAGCAATCATTCAAGCAGAACATCCAGATTCCTAAAGTGAAACAGTGAGCTATACAAAATGTGTCTCTGGGCTAAATTCAGCATACATGCTGGTCCTCACTAGATTGAGTCTTCAGAAGATGGATGTGGCCTAAATAGGGCATCAAAACACCAGGGAGGTTTGTTAAACTTGAGGGACCATATAGATTGCAATGAAGATTCACTCAAGGAAGTGATAATGGATCTTCCTTTAAATCATGCCTGATTCACATAAGCTTCCAGGAAGAAAGAGACACCCCAGAGAAGGAGAAAGGAATCCTTAAACAATTATGAAGAAAATTATCTGCCATATAAGCAGAACTTGTAGGTCCAGAGAAGACAGGGTGGTAGAAGAGCAGAGCTGTGCTTGCTCATCTCAGTTCACTGGTGAATCTCCATGAGGGTTAGCTTTCAGCTGTCAAGGCATCAGCTAAGCTTCCTACTAGCAGCTTTGCCTTCTTATTAGGGGGGTGTGTGTGTGTGTGTGTGTGCGTGCACGCACGCACACACACACGTGGGCACATACTTGGTCACTCTGATTTCCTGTTCCTGTCTACATCAACTATGACTTCACTGAGCTGTAGCTGATGGGACTTCAGGACCATAGACCTTCCTGGTTCATCCACAATCCTGAGACACAGGGCAGGCACTATCTGAGCCCTCAGTTCTCATTCAGTTGCAGTGTGTTATGTGGCAAGGTGGAGACATAGTACAAATAAATAGGTGTTCTATACATAAGAAACTTTGTCATTGTTTTTTGTATTCCTGAGTCTTCCACATAGATTCTGTTTTCCTTTTTATAGAAGGATATTGGATATTTTCTTGCCTTTGTTGTGTAGTTTAAAAACTGTTGGAATGTATACCCTTCTTGATTTACTCCTCTTTCTTGGCAGTCAGCAAATACTCGAGAAGATAGGTTATGAAAACAAACTAGAGAATTTCACACTCGATTTGTCATGGGGTAAATTATATAGAACACTCTCTTGGTTTTTTATTTTTCTTTCTCCAGCAGAGTCTGAGATCAGGAACCACATGTTTATTACCCATGATTTGGGTTTCTAAGTTTTTCTGAAATCTTCCCACCAACCCTCTTGGCTATCCACAGCTTCAGGGTTTCCAGCTTCCTGGAATCCTTCCTGACATATATAATATGCCTCAGTGACCTATTTTTTTTTTTTTTACAGCTTTTCAAGTTTTTTTTTTTTTTTTTTTTTATCCTATAGTGCAAAATGATCTTTGGGTTAATAGGGAATTTGTGTGTGTGTGTGTGTGTGTGTTTTATTATCATACCATAGTCAGCACACATTTTGTGGCCATGAAAGATTTGAGGATGCCCCACCACCACAGCCAGGAATCAAGAAACTCATTCTGCATTGGAAATATGCTGAATATTCTCTAATCTGGTTCAGTTCTAATTTGACCTTATTGGAGATAGAATGACAGGTCAAAGGATCATTCTCCAAGACTACCCTCCCTTTCCTTTAGATGTCAGTCACATCCCTGGGTTACCTTAATTGTGCTTCTGTCAGAGAAGCGATAAGTCATGGCTTCTGCACCAGCCTTAAGTCCAATTCTTGTGCTTTAGTGGCTGACTGAACTCAGGTCACACACGTGTTGGTTTGATGTGGATGATCCTATGAAGGACACAGATGGAGAAATACATAGGGTGGGGTATGTGAGAACTTAATGTGAGAAGGAGTGTGGAGCTTCCATGCCCTCTCTGGGTGTGCAACTTTGTAGGGACCGTCAAATGTTCTGCTTTCTGAACCTTGCCCTTTGGAAATTTTATGAAGCCTTCCTTGTGTATGCATGATGAATACACAGGGTCAAGAATCTCAACTCCATGTATTGACATTCTTCTTAGTTGTCTGTATAGCACTGCTTCCTCCATGGTAGGCAGCAGTAACCCTCTGAAATGAGAAGTGTCTTATGATGTATTGTCACACAAAGTATGTCAGAGAATCACTTTATGACCAGCTAAAGGCAAACAAAGAAGGGACTTTCTATGACCTGATTTAAGGAAGAGAAATTTTTGGGAAGGGAATTATGATTGAGGGAACATGATTGAAAATCAAAATATAAATACCATAATATCATAATCTCTACTCGTAAATAATAAAATTCTGGGCTGGAGAGATGGCATACAGTTAAGGCGCCTGCCTCCTAAGCCTAAGAACGCTGGTTCCAATCTCCAGCAGTTCCAATCTCCAGGTCCCACGTTTAGCCAGATGCAGTGATGCAAGGGTGCAATGCCACACTTGACCACAAGGGGGCGCATACATCTGGATTTCATTCCCATCAGCTGAGAGGCTGCTGGCGTGCCCATCTCCGTCTTCCTCTCCCTCTCTCTCTCTCTCTTTTCTCTCTCCAGATAATAATAATAATAATAATAATAATAATAATAATAATAAAATTCTGTGCTATTGAACAAGGCAAAATAATATTTATCAAAAACTATGAGAAGTGAGGATGGAGAAATTTAGTACTCAGAAGAAACAGACAAAACAACGTATCTGAACAAAATAGAAATATACTTCAAATTTAGTCTCATTTTCCATTAGAAATATCTGAAATACATGTTTGTCTAAAGATGGTAATGAGGCCAAAACAGGCATGTGAGATAATACTCAATACTAAATATATGTTATCATTACTCAGAATATTATTTTCCTAAGAGATTCTTCCTTCATTGTGTTCTAAACAAAATGTTTCATGTCTGATCTAGATCTACCATCATAGAATTAAAAGAACTCTCTTATTTCATGGCTTTTTCTTCTTCAAATGGAAATTATCAGCTATCAATTCCCAAGATTGAAAACCACACAATTCACTGAAGTGCATCACTGGCTGTGCTTAACTACAAAGCTCAATCATAATATCACAAATAGTTATGACAAGTCAGTGCAGCAGGTTAAATGAATTACAAGGTTTTGCACCAAATACTGTCAAAAAATGAAAAAAACATCATCTACTCTGGTGGATCACTAATACCACAGGTGTGATCTCTACCCAAGGATCCACATAAAGAGCTATAAACAGAAGTGCTCACTCTAAGAGCTGAACCTCATCATTGGATGAGAGTGCTAAAAGCCAAGACTTTCAGTCACTTAAATGAATTATAAGTATTGGTGTCTGCCACATTGAATAGTTCAACCTCAATAACATTAATAAATAATATAGAACAGGGTTGGAGAGATGGCTTAGTAGTTAAATTACTTGTGTATGAAGCCTAAGGACCCATGTTCAATTTCTTTCCAGATCCCACATCAGCAATACATACAAAGATGATGCAAGCACAAGGTCATACATGTGCACTAGGCAACATAAGCTTCTGGAGTTCTATTGTACCAGCTGAGGCCCTAGCATGCCAATTCTCTCTCTCTCTCTCTCTCTCTCTAAAACAAAGAATACAGAAGATCATACTCAGTAACGAATGGTATGGGTGGTTCCACAAATCCACCAACTAATTATCAGTGGGGTATATGATAGTACAATTAGAGATTAAACTAACAGTCTTATGGAAGTTAAATTTGAGAAGCAGATGAAATGAAAGTGCCTGACGAAATATACCATTGACAAAAGGGTTACAAACAAAGAGAAAACCAATTCTTAGCATGACTCCTAACAGACAGCATAACCAAGAGGATTTTTGTTGTTGTTGTTGTTTTGTTTTGTTTTTGGGTTTTGAGGTAGTATTTTGCTGTATTCCAGGCTGATGTGGAATTCACTATATCATCTCAGGGTAGCCTTGCACTCACAGTGATCCTCCTACCTCTGCCTCCAGAATGCTGGGATTAAAGGCATGTGCCACCACATCCTGTTTCCAAGAAGATTCTTGAAAACACTTGGGGATAATGAATGTCATCAGACAGTATCAGCAAGGACTTTGAGGCATCTACCTTTCTAGAAGCACTGGGAGTATCTAGAAATTCATAAGAGATAGGTTCTGAGAATGATACTATTTATGTTGAAAAAATTATGCCAGGTTTGGAAAAAGACAAAAAAGGAATTTATAGAAGAAATCCTGTCCAGAAGGCTAGACATACAATCTATTGCTCTGAGTTGATTCCCCATTCACTACTTCTCTTTCTACACTTAGCAAACTGTAGGGTAGCTTTCTGTTTATCTGGTTCACGCTCTTAATCATGCATGCTGTAACCATGAGTTCAACCAACTTCAAATAAAAAAAAAATTGAAAATTGAAAAGGAAGCTATGTCTATATGGAATAATATCACAAATTATTTTTCTTATAATAATTCTTTAAACAACACAGTATAGCAACTACTTCTAAGTATTTACATCATATTAGGTATTATAAATCATCTAGAAATCCAGGAAGAGTTTGTAGCTTATATGTAAACACTATGTAATTTTATATAAAAGACTTGAACAGGCATAGATTTTAGTAGTTGTGCAAGTTTAGAAGTAGTCTTGGAAGTGATCCTCCAAGATGCCAAGAGAAGACTATTTTTAACTGAAGAAAGTTGGGAGGCTCTCAGAAACATTTCCTGTATGACTTTTTCCCACCTACTTTCCTACCATGGCTCTAAGCCCTGACATAGAAGCTAGAATTCTTCTCCCCTAATGCTAGCCATCAAATCTGGAGCAGTTTTTTCTCTGACATCTCTCTTGAAATAAGGTCATAAGACCCTTTGTGTCTGGCATCCTGCTCCATGTACAGGGGAGAGGAATGGTATAGACAAGTCAAGGGCAAAGTATGTAAATAAGCCTGGTTAGGATCCCCTCCCCCAAATCCCAGTTCATTATCATTATATTACTCCCCTTTGGCCTAGCCAATAGCTCCTGGTGGATTGTCTGTTCTTCAGGGAACCTATGCATGAAACCAGTTTTTCCCTGGGCCTGTGGGTGTTCATTTCTGTAGGATCTCATGCCATGTAAAAATTTTGTTAGGTAATTTTTGTTTGCTTTCCTCTTGTCAGTTGGTCTTTTGTTACAGGGGAGTCCTCTGAGGACTTTGGAATGGGTGAGGAGCAGAATTACATCCTGCCCCTGTAGTGACTTGCCTGTACACAGACCTCAATTATTCATGGACCTCTTTAATGATCACCTGGTATTCTTTGTCGGCATATTTGTTTGTGTGACCAAAACCCACGCCCAGTCTCATTAATGGTTCTCTAATTCAGACTATCGTGTTTCTAGACTTTACCTCACTGAATCACTCACAAGATGGTATCAGTGCCTCTTTGGCCTTCCCCAACCTGAGCTGAATTCTAAGATGTCTTCCAGACAGCCCAACAGAGAGCAACACACCTTCCAAGCTGGGTAAGGCCTGAGCCTGTCCTTGTGAGCTGTGTGCTGGCTCTACCACATTGAACATAGACTAGGCTCCAAAATAACAATCAGAAGTTGTGTTCCAGAACTGCTGGGGCTTGCAAATTGTAGCTCTTTACTTAAACTATACTCAGTCACATCCAAGGACATGTGACCTCCAGGCAACCATACTCATGAAGTTTTTGATAGGATCATCCTATATTCTATTATTTCTTATTATATCCCACTGCCAATAACAGAAGCCACAACAAGGATACAAATGGATTCTGCAAACCTCAAAGAACTTTTGCAAAGAATTCCTTGAGAGAAAGAAACATTACTCCTAGATTGCTTCTTTTATAAATGAGATGTTGCTATATTTTTAATGGTTGAAAATAAAAATTTATAATACACATAGCCTGGTTTGGAAATGAAATTACCCAGAGTTAGAAATATGGCTGGGGCAGGAGGATCACCACAAGCTCAAGGCCAGACTGGTATGCATAGTAAATTCAAGGCCAGTCTGGGCTACCTTTTAAAACCTTGCCCCAGGAAAAGAAAACAAGAAATATTAGTGTTTCTGTTTCTAATTATACCAAAGGATTAGGAAAATATGAGGGTGAAGGTATAAGGTTATTTCTTATATGCTAATAATATGTAACTTAGAGACATTTATTCAATTCTAAGCACTTTAAATACATTATCTCACTTCCTCCACTCTAAATACATTATCTCACTTGCTTATCTTGATACCTTTGTGAGGCTGAAATGACCATGTTCATTTTACAAATGATGAAACAAATGATCAATCATATAATTAACATATGGTAAGAGCATAATTTATGCCTGCATTGTAAAGTCTGACAAAAAAAGATATTGAAATAGTTGAAAGTAAAGGCTATAAAAAAGTGACCAGAGGAGAGAAAAAAATCATTCTCATTTTCTTCTTTGTCCGTAATACATTGAGTAAAATGTGAGTACATTTTTAAAAAATTACATAAGAGTATTTAAGCAGAAACTGTATCACAGAGGTTTAACTGAAGTATTAAATATTGAAGCCTGTTCTTGGTAAGTAACTTCATTACAATGTGTCAAAGGAAACCAGGTGTGGTGGCACATACCTTTAATCCCAGTACTTGGGAGGCAGAGGTAGGAGCATCACTGTGAGTTCAAGGACAACCTGGGACTATAGAATAAGTTTCAGATGAGCCTGGGCTAGAGGGAGACCCTACCTAAAAACAAACAAACAAATAAAAGACAAAGGAGAAAATAGCACTGATTTACCATCTTTGTTTCTTTCTTTTAGTATATAAATAAAATATGACTTCTGGGGATCTTTCTGTAAAGTCCACTGGAATTATTCATTTTCCTCATATTCATCTTAAGGATTAAGCACCTAGAAACCAGCTACTTTTCCAAAGTTGCAATGGAGTTGGAGTAAAAAAGCCAATGAACACATGTTCATTCGAGTATTATACTGTAATGGAAGATCACAAGGTTTCAGAAGACAGACCATGCAAGAGTAAGCAAGAGACTTTGAGTACTATACTTAGTAATATAAACTGATTAGTTATAAGATTTTTAAATAAAAACCTTCTTTGTAAAAGATTTTCCCAAAAGATTAATTAGAATATTTAATAATTCTAAAATATTATTTAAAGTCTATCTTCATAAGCAACCTTTATCAAAATTAGAGGCACTTAGGCTTTTAATTCACAAGAGTTTGTTTAGTTAGTGCTAAGTATCAGCTGCCAATAAATGTCATGTTTTCCTTATGGTCCACTTGTGGTACAAGAAGGAGTTGTGGCATTTTGGTACAGCTAAATCTTGCTGTTTGGTTATTGTATAGACAACTCATCCCTAAATTGTGCTAGTGACCTGCAGGCCCTAAAAGATTTTGGAAGCCCTAAAAAATCCAGAAGCCTGATTGTGATGCTATTCTGTGTTCTTAGAACCACAAGATTTGGGCTGCAGAGATGACTCAGAGGTTAAGGAGCTTACCTACAAACCCTAACAACCCAAGTTCAATTCCCCAGGACCCACGTAAAGGCAGATGTACATGGTTGCACATGTATCTGGAATCCGTTTGCAGTGGGTGGAGGACTTGGCATGTCCATTCTGTCTCTCTCTCCTAGCTCTCTTTGATTGCAATATATAAAAACACATTAAAAAAAAAGGTCACTAGAAAGTCACCAGGCACCACCCAGAGTGTGATTCAGTACAGAAGCAGTGGATCTAAAGGCCACACAGAGCATCCATGGTAACTGTGTCTATCAATTAAGACTTCCATGAAATTTAGGAATAAGGAGGTTTAAAAACAACAATAATGACAATAACAAAAAATTGTCACTTTTACTGACAACGCAGAATAAAAGGAGAAAAGTGAGTGCTAGGGCACCCATAAAGATCAACTTTATTTAAAGAACATAAAGGAATAAGGATACTTTTGTTGTATCTCAAACTTGATTTCAAAGTCATGCATGAAAACAGAGTCAAGAAGTAACCATATATGAACCAACAGCATGTGAGGAAATAAACACCATCCAACTGTATTATACCAAACATGCCACAGATGCACATAAAAGAAGAATTTAAACAGAAAACTGAAAGTTAAAAAAAAAAAAAAATCATGAGCTGGAGAGATTGCTTAGTGGTTAAGGTGAGCTTCCTTGCAAAGCCTGAGAACCCTGGTTCAAGGCTTGATTCTCCGGTACCCACATAAGCCAGGTGCACAGTGGCACATGCATCTGATGTTTGTTTGCAGTGGCTAGAGGTACTGGTGTGCCCAACTGTCTCTTTCTCCCCTTCTCTCTGTCTCTCTCAAATAAGTAAACACATATTACATATGAGAATGGACTGTCAGTACTTGACATATGAAATTCAAAAATTTAAGAATTAGACTGAGGAATTGTTTTAGAGTAAGTGTCAAATAACGTGATAAAGTGTTAAACTTTACAAATTATCAAAGAAATAAAAATTTACATAGTATTTTGATACAAATTTTGCCTACCAAATTTTAGTGCCATTTTAAAAAATTACAATATTTAATGGCAATAAAGCAGGAAAAGGTTTTTTTTTTTTTTTTTTTCTCAATCTTGCTTAAGTATGAAGGTATATCCAAAGGCATAACATTTGACAGACATAGTAGCCCAGCATTTTTTTAAGACATTTGTTCTATCTAAACAATTAGAAATATACCACAAGATCTGGCTGTTAAAATGGTCTTGGTGATGCTATTTATATAAATGAAGGACCCAGGTTAAATGCCCAAAGGTGAAATGAAGTAGATTCACGGAAATGTATTTTTCATAATTGGTTAAAAATATTATAAAAGTTACTTGATGGTAAAAAAAATTACAAGTTTATGTTAGTGAAAAATCAGGTTAGAAACCTAATGCCTACATTAACTATATGTCCCTCAATGTAAATATCTGTTTAAAAAGAAAAACTCAAAATACACAGGAACAAATAATAGGCTAAATGCTATCTGTACCTTTCTATTCTGACTATATCCACTTCAGAATGCTTTACTGTCTTATTACTTCTAAACTTTGTACTGTTGATTTAATACCCATACCCCCATTTTATAGGATGAACCTCTTTAAAACACTGAATAAAAAGAAAAGTGGGAGACAGAAAAGTTGTGGGGGAGGATTCTTAAAGTTTTCCAGAAAAGTGAAATGCTGATTTTGCAATGTTTAAATTCACCTCCAGGAATAGCTTGGAGACTGAGTTGACTAACCTCGCAACACTTGAAGACTCGGTTACTAAAAACGATGCATACATCATACAGAACATGAGCACTGTGAGGTTTTATGCAAAGAACGCAGAGTTCCAACCATGAGATTCAGTAGCTGGGCTTTATGTTGTTTCTTCAAAAATACAATACTGTCCTGTTAATTCCCTAGACTGGCATAGCTCATGTGGCATCATTTATTTAAGGATATCTACATTTTCAAACATTGTTGGGTGCATATGGGCCCCATCAATCACTGTGACAGGTTGTGTTCCTCTCCAGTTTATCTCCCTGTACATTGTGTGCCAGATGTACTTTGCCAACCTCCAAATGGGAGAAACACAAGTCTCATTTAATCTTCACAAATATAAAATGATGCGGTTAGACTATCATTTGCCATTTGAACTCATATGCACTAATGAAATGTTGGTTAAACAACATCCGATCCCCCTTTTATCTCAAGTACTCCCATGTGTCTGCTGAACCCATAATGGATGACCTGTTTAAAAACATGGGGGATATTTTATTCGTATTGCAATTTGTGTGAAACTTGTCACTGTAGAGGATCTTTTCTCTTCTTAATGCAGACTGACTTGTTTATTTTAATTTCCATTAGTGCCTTGGAAGACAAAGATGATGAATGATGACAATAAAGCTATGGATTTCACAAGGTAGAGACTTATAGTGGGTGTGATTAGCGTATCTAAGTCATTTTGTCAGAAGGATAAACTACTGTCACCTCCATTACACATGAAGACCACCTCCTTTCAGTTCACAAACTCCAACACATTTACAAGGATACAAGCAAAAGAAGAGAAAACAAAAGAGTAAAATAAAATACTTGGGTGACAAGAAGACAATATAGACAAGGCAATATACTAGGTAACAGGCAAGTGGGACAGTTGGCAAGACAGTGGACTCTCCACAATCACACTGTGTCATCTTCCTTCCCTTACGCACGTTGAGACGTGGCGCAGATGAAGGGAAGAGAACGAGCAAGCATAGCACCTGGAAACGTTCTCCCCAGAAAAGATGACGAAGAGATTGAGACATGAACAGTATCTTCTCAATTACAAAGTTTAGCATGCGCTTTCTAGAGGGTATGCTGGGTGACACCTCATCTAACTTCTGAGGGATAGGCATAGCAGTAAAGGGGGTGCTTGGAACATCTTGATACTTCAGGCTTTGGATTCTGTTACCTCAGGTCCCTGAACCTGTGTTTGCCTTAACCTGTGAGCCACAGGACCTACAGGGCACAGCTAAAATCCAAGTCTTTGCAAGTACCTCTCCTTCTACCATTCATGTTTCTGCTAGCAATTGGGCCACATTATGTGCAAAATACCTGTGACATTCTTGAAAGACATGACTGGCCAGTCGTAACCTCTGCTTGCCCACTTCCCCATCCTTCTCTTTGCTATCCTCCTTTAAATCCTGCTACTGCACAAAAATCATTTCCTTAGTTTTAGTTTCCCTGCCATGTTCTTTCCACCCTCTATACTCCTGATACATCACTCCCTTCCACTTGACTATCCACCATCATCAGCTACCTGGTGGATGAACTCATACCCATTCTGCACATGCCAGTTCAATCATGGATTCCTCTGTGAGGCCTGGACCTCTCCAGGGAGGTAGGTGGTTCCTTAATATGTCATCTAACAGACTCTCTCTGTCACAGCAATCAGCCCACTTTCTTGTTTCAGAAGCCTTTCAAAGAAAATGATAGATTGTCTACTCTCTGTGCTCATTGGTCACATTTGGTAGGTACTTTTAAAAAACTAACATTCATCAAGCCCTTGAATTATGCCTTATCCTGTTTTAAGTACTTTGCTTAGATGAAATTAACTCAATTTTGGCTCAGGAATGCAAAAGGGTCTCTACCCTGACCTTGAAATTAGAACACTCAGCTCTGAACCTCCTCACATTATGTGTTTCCTCCTAGGGGGAAACATCTCAGGCCAGAGTGACTTGTCTATTCAGATCTACTCCTAGAACATACAGCCATGCTCTGACTTATCAAGTTGCCAAAATTCTCTGTCCAATTAATCTTGAAGCTACCTGCAGTCCTTCCTAGACATCTTCCATGAGTTTTTCCTTAAGGATAATCTTCCCCTTAGCTTGAGAACTAAACATCCTTTCCCTACTCTTTGCTAGAGATGTGGATATGTCTTGGCTATGTGGACTGGATGGTGTATTAATGCAAGATCTGGGAAGCCCATGAGCTATGAAAAAGACTGTGTTTCTCCCCAGGCCACTCTAAGGAGCCTGATCAATCTAACTTCAAACCCACATTTTCTAATTGTCAAGAGTTTATCTGTAAAATTAGGCACAAAGAAGCAGTTACTAAGCAGTTTGTAAACTAACTTGTTTAGGTAGCTTAAGCAGGTCTCCATTTGGATCTAATACTGGAATGGACCAGGATTAAGGTAGCCTATTTCCCCTCAAAACAAAACGTGTAAACACATTGTATTGTTTTTATCAATCCTTTTTATCTGAGTAAATGAAAGCAAAAATAGATTAAGTATGTTGTCCAAACAGATGAGAAGCAATAAATCTGATTCAAAGCACATTCCCATGGCCTGAGAGACAGAACCACCATGTCTGTTTTACAAAATTCAGACACAGTGCTAAGTCAAGAATACCAAAATAAAACAGGGTCCATGCCTGTGCAAGGACAGAGTCAAAGCTAGGAGAATTAGCATTTAAGGCAAGAATTTAATTAATTTATCTATTTGAGAGAAAGAAAGGCAGACAGGCAGGCAGCAGAGAGAGAGAGAGGGAGAGAGATAATGGGGGCAGCACCAGGACCTCTATTCACTGCAAATGAACTGAAGACAACATGTGCCCTCATGGGCATCTGGTTTACGTGGATACTGGGAAATTGAACCTACAGGCAAGTGGCAAGTGCCTTAACTGCTAAGCCATCTCTCTAGCCCCAAGACAAGAATTTAAAATATATTAAGACATGGGCATGCCTACAACATAGAAGCTTAGGTCATGGTATATACCTCTAATTCTAAAACTCAAGAAGCTGAGGCAGCAAGATCAAGTATTCTAGGACATCCTCAGATACATAGTGAGTTCAGAGTCAGGCAGACCCCATCTCAAGAAAACTAAAAGTATACACAAAAGTGAAAAGAACTTCTTTTCTCTTGAATCTTCTTAGGCTTCCCTTCCTCCCAACCCCCCATTTCTCAATTTGGCAAACAATGTAATTCACTGTGCAAACCAAATCATTAGGGTTGCCAGGTGTTCAAATTTGAGCCAGACAGTCTGGTATTTGAGCTTCCTGCCTAGGAAACAAACAGGGAAAAATACCAGCAATTTTTAATTAAGTTTTGTGATTATCATATAAAGATGAGCTTGCAAGAGAACATTCTTACTGCTTCCCCAGGCTGCACTGTGGGCCCTTCCCACTTAGATACCACCTCTCTGCAGGGCTGGCTGTCTCCAGACCCAACAAGCGGATAAGCTTGGCTCTCAACTCATATTGGCATCTTTAGTTACTGGTCAGGCTTCACACAACTGTGCTAGATCATTTTCTCTTATTGATAATCTCCTAAGCTCCTGTAGCAATTGGCGGAGTTCCCTGAGTCTATTTTTTTTTTTTTAATAATGATAGTAAAGTAAATACGTAAATAAATACATAGCCAGGAGCACATGTGAATGGGAGCAAATGAGCCACTGATTAAGAGTCAGATGAGTTCAGTATGTCCATGAGTCTCATCACAGCCATTGAATAGGTGAAGGCAATAAAAAAATTAAATCATTTACAAACACACAAAATTATCCTCAAGTAAAATTCTATGTGGGTCTCAATTAAATTTGCCTTCATTCAACAACATAATGCTAGTGTGCATGTCTTAAATTGCTGTGGCACTCTGTGATAAAAGAATAGTCCTTCTGCTGTTCAAGGACTTTCCAAACAAAAACAAAAACAGAAACAAAAACAAAAACAAAAACACCAGTTTGGATGAGTATGAGTAAAAAGAACAATTTTGTACTCCTACCATACTTTTTAAAAACTTTATTGAGATGAAAAAAAAATTTAACTAGGTATTCATGAACCATTTAATACATTAATGAACCTTTGGAGAGGAGACCTCAAGAAAGCCTTGTATTTTTCTGAGCAACCATTTCTCCCTTGAAAGATTGACTAGACTAATACAATTAAACTTTGGAGTTACAAATCCTTTATAAGCCAGATATTAGTACTTTAGTAAACCCTTTGCTCTTGTGAGAATTCCTATACAAAGGAACACACAGCAGAGTCATACAGCAGCACTGAGTGAGGTTGACACATGCATTGCAAATTCATCCTGGGGAATCTGAGTTGACTTCCTTCCCTTTCCCACTCCCTTGCTTCCCTTATTCCCTCCTGGCCTCCCTTCCTTTTTCCCTCCACCCAGCCTCACTATATAGTGCTAGCTAGCTTCAAATTCCCTGTTAAGCCCAGGATAACCTTGAATTGACAATCCTTTCATCTCAGCATCTCAGGACAGAAATGACTGATGTCTCCCGCTGTACCCAGTACTTTCTCTCTCTTTCTTTTAATACATAGATAATGGCTCTCACTGAATTAAGTTTGAGGATGGGGGGCATCTGTCAATGTTGCAACATGATTTTTGCTATAGGTACAAATACCAGTGAGTAGGGACCAAGCATGCAACTAAATACCACAGGACATCCAGGAGAGTCCTTCATCCCATCCCTCCCCAGGCCAGAGTACTCTGAAGTCCCAAATGCTCATAGGGCAGAGGTTGAGTAACCCTTCTCCATGGGAATTTCTAATGAAGAAATGACAAATTTGGGCTTACTAGATGTATCAGAAACAATAGCACACATCTACTGGCTGGTAGGAGAAGCTACTGTGTGTGGAAGTAGGCAGAGGCAAATGAGTGTTTGTAGTGTGTATGTTGTTGTTGTGTGTGTGTATTTGTGTATATGTATGTGGTGTGAGAATATGTGGTGTGCATGTGAGGGTGTGTGTGGGGTGTCATTGTATAGTGGCTTTGGGGTATTTGTGTGGTATCTGTGTACATTTATATGTCTATGGTGTTGGGGTTATATGTGTGTGTGTGTCTGGTGTGTGTGTTTTTGTGTGGTATGTATGGCATGTGTATATGTGCTGTGCTGTGTGTGCCTGGAATACAACATGAAGCAAAAGCATCATATTTGTCAGTCTAAATAGGGAGGTGACAACACCCTGGCTAAGGGCCTTGAAGAGACCATTAGAGCTATGTTTTCTTAAGCAAATATCTAGGTACCTCCCTGGTTCTCACTGGTAATACTGGCACCAGGACTAAATCATGAAACAAAGGACAGTGTTGGAATGGCAACCATGTTCTCTATCTTTGCCATGGGTACAGTCCAGCTGACCTAATGGGAGGAACCTAAGTCTTTCATGATAGGAAACAGAATCAATTTCAAATATGTTGTTTTTCATTCAAATAGCCCTACTGACCACAAAATAACACAGGGGACAAAGTCTGGCCACAGTTTTGTTTTGTTTATGCACTAATAAATATGTTATAAAAATCACTAATATTTAAAAATCAAATGATGCAAAAATTGTGTATGCATGACTTGTCTGGAAGACCACTGATCTGGCAACACTAGACAAGTATGACAATGGGCAGCAGCCACCTGACCATGCATCAGGTCCCGGACCATCGAGCCATCTGATGCTCTGAAAGGAAGTTAGTGTTGAAGGAGGCCTGTGGCTGCACACTCAGGAAGTGACAGGGTAAAAGTGGAAAAGGAAGCCAGTTTAAGGATGGGTCTAGAGTCAACCACTGCAATGGGTGATTGGTGCTCAGATCCCAAAGACCCTGGAAGGAGCCTTGTGACATGGCTTTACAGCTGCTCACCCATGTAATGGAAAAGGGAAATGGCATGGATCTGACCCTACAACCACTGCCACCAGTGTTCAAAGGAGACCTTCACACACTAATTTTCCTTCACACAATTGGCCCAGCCTGGGTTATGGACAATTCCTAGGTGTCCCTGCTATAGATTTAGAGAAGCCCTTGGTGTCAAGGTGAGATGTGGGACTGAAATCTTCAGGATGTATCTGTGTGGAACTGGTTAACGCCCATGCACACAGTTCTGTACACTGGTGGCAGCAATATTAAAGAGGGGCACAAGAAGAATTTCATACAGACATGTATGCTACCTGTCTGGATTCATGACTTAATAAGAACTGGGCACATTTTAACAAGCCACACTCATTATCAGTCTATGTGTGCACACATACACACAACATAGCTGTTGCCTGTGGACCTTCATGTAAGATTCTACAACGACATGCACTACACAAAACTACATGCTCTAGACATAAAATCAAACTGCATACCATCAACATTTTTCTGTCCAGACACTGTACTGAACTATGTTTAAGACCACTATATCCAAGTTCCAAGGAAAGGGTGCATGTTACTTTTGTGAATCCACGCAAGCTTATTTTACTCACAAAGCCATGCTTTGCTGAGGTCAAGGTACATCTAACCAAAGATATAATATAGTAGAAAGGTTTATCAACATCTTAAATCTTACAGACAAAAAAGATCTCTAAAAGGTATCTTGTAAATAGCACTAAAACACAGAACTTACAGATACATTTTAACTAATTTATGTAAATTTTCCTCCTGAAATATTAGTTATCAGAGAACACAAATTTTACCACTGTGGTAGTTTGAATTTATGTCCTCCAGTAGACTCGGGTGTATTAAAGCTTGTCTGCAGCTGCCTGGCTGGAGGTGTCACTGGGGCTGGATCCTGGGGTCCAGTCCTACAGTGTTACTGAAGGCAGATCTGAATTCCAGGTCAAAGGTATGCAGGGAGGTTTTGAGCTTTGCCTGGGTTTCCGCTGCTTGCTTCCCTGCTGTTTTGCTGCCTGTTTTGTGTGGTGCTAGCTGGTAGTAGTCTCTTTCTGCTTCAATATGTGAAAGGGGGACAGATCCCCCTCAATAAAATAAATACCTTCCTCCCACAAACTGACTGGTTTGGAGGGTTCATACCAGCAATGTGGAACCTAGTAGGTTTCTACAACAACCACTATGATATAAATATAATTTGTATTTTTCAAATGCAAATGATATATGAATGCACATATTCAAACATACACACACATCTCTCTGAATCTCAATTTCTCTACATGGTAAGTAATAATATTTATATACACACCCATAAACACTCACAGCCACACATAAATAGACATACAATATCTCTCTCCCATTAAGAGAAATATTATAATTAGTACTCATTAAGAACCAGGTGTGGTGGTGCATGCCTGTAATCCCAGCAATTGCAAGGCAGAGGTAGGATGAGTGCCGTGAGTTCCAGGCCACCCTGAGACTACATAGTGAATTCCAGGTCAGCCTGGGCCAGAGTGAGACCCTACCTTGAAAAACCAAAAACCAAAAAATAAATAAGTAAATTAATTAATTAATTAGTTAATTAATTAAAATAAAAAAGAACTATAAAATTTATTAACCAAATTATCTATAACAGGATTATGAAGAATTTTTCACTGTAATCAATAATATTCCTATTAGGAAAAAAATTCTTTCTTCATTTAATCATATTTTTCTTGAAAGACAAAGTGTATAAAAAGAAGTCATAGAGCTAGGTATGGTGGCTTTTGCCTACAAAACCAGGCTCAGGAGGCTGAGGTAGGATGACCCAGACTTTGAGGCCAGAATGGGCGACAGAGTGAGTTCCAGGTCAGCCTTGGCTAAAATGAAACCCTGCCTCAAAAACATAAACAAATAGTAACAGCAAAAAGTCAAACACTGGAGCATTGCTCCTGAAAAATTTTAATATCATGTCCTGAGCAAATAAAGCTAAGAGTAAGAAATCTTTCATGATTTCTTACACTCACATGTTGACCTTGTGGGAGAAGTAAGGGTTTCCTACCAATTCCATTCATGAGGAGATTAGGCTTTTAGACAGGGACTCCTTTCCCTTGAAGAAAAACAATCTCTTAATCAGGGGAGATAGCTTGAAACAAAATATCTGTAATGCTAAGTCTGTTGAAACTATTTCAACCTTGTGTTCCAATTCTTGCAAATAGCAGCACAGAAAAAAAAAATCTTTTGTCAGCTATAATTTCTGGAAACAGAGAATGAGTGAACAATTATTGAGAAGCTAACTTTGTATCATTTACTTAAAGTTTTAATCTTTGAATATTTAAAACAAATATTTATATTTATGTCCAAAGATTAAGGCTTCTCTCAGCCTTGGTCAGAGGAGCTTCTGTGTGCAGTTATCAGTGACTACTGGGGAGACGTAAAACTCAAAGTTCTAAGAATAACTGTTGCACTTTCTTCATTAAATGAGATGTATATCAACTCCACAAAGACCCAGGGAACATCATGCAAGGCAGTGGGTGAACAATGTAAGAGCTAAAGGACTGGGGAGTAGTGCTGTGGAACAGTTTTCCAAACGTGATGTAACTGTCTTATCCGTGGTCTCACAGCTACTGTCATTGCTCGCAGAAGACCTGCACAATATTGGGCCCATCAGCATTTTGTCATGGATGGTTGAGGAGGGCATGGGGACTCCCAACCCTGAAGCAATTAATTGTTGCTGGGGGTGGGGAGACACTTTCTTCACTGGTGCATTCCCTTGTATGTTCTCTGGTAAATACCCTCACACATACACCTATGCTCATACAAGCAACCCAAATCAAACTCAATGGGACACACACACACAGAGGGAAAAAAAGACATCAAAGTTGAAAAGGGGGGGTTCAATGGAAGGCAGTGTAATAGGAAGAGGTTATCATCAAAATACATTATATACATGAATACTAATTTCTAGTAAAATAAAATTTATGGGCTGGGGAGATGGTCAATAATTAAAGATGCTTTCTTATAAAGCCTGCCAGTCTAGGGTTCAGTTCCCCAGTTCACATGCAAATCCCGATACACAAAGTGGTACATGCATCTGGGGATCATCCACAGCAAAAAGAGGCCCTGGCATGCCCATTTCTTTTTCTCCTTTGTTTTCTCTAATCAATGATCAAATTTAAAAATATGAATTAAAATTTAAATTTAGGTATTAAAAAATACCAAATTAATTTAGGCTTAAAAATAGGTTTTTAAATATTGTATTTATTAGAGGGAGAGAGAGAAAGAGAGAGAGAGAGAGAGGGGGCATGCCAAAGCCTCTAGCCACTGCAAATGAACTCCAGACGCATGTACCACTTTGTGCATCTAGCTTATGTGGGTACTGGGGAAATGAATCTAGGTCCTTAGGCTTCAAAGCCAAGTGCCTTAATCACTAAGCTATCTTTACAGCCCATAAATAATTTTTCGAATACATTATCATTTCCTCGCTCCCTTTTCTTACAATGCATATGACCATTTGAAACTCAAGTGTATTTGAATCATCTTACTTTTCCAGGTGTAGAGGTCTAGACTGTTTCTTGGAATCCCAGCCCAGGGATTTGTATTCTTCAGCTACCTTCCTAACACTGTAACACCTTCAAGCTAAGGTGGAATCCTAAGATAAAGCATACCTGAGGCACTAAATCCTGACCTGAGCATTTGGTCAATGAATACTGTTGTACTTCCCTTTGTGTTGCTGGAGCTAAGTACCTGACCAAAAGTAGCTGGTGAGAGCCACATTATTTATTTTGGTTTACAGTGTTGAAAGATGGCTTCATGATGGCAGGGAAAAGATGGTACAGTAAAGGCTGGGCATCACCTCCTTGACAGATAGCAGCAAAAGAGTAAGCTGAGTTCTGGCAAGGGAGAGTTGGCTAGCCTGAGCTATGCAGTGACACATTGTGGTAAGACCAGTTAACTATTTCCTTCCAGTCACTGAACAGAACCAGGCTGTTTTATCTTCTTTAGAAGATACTGCCAAAGTCTGCAGAAACTCAGCAATGCTGCTGTGGATGTCTGACTTACATGTTAAATGTGAATGAAACTCTTGCATGAATAGAAGATTTTTAAGTCCAGTTCATAAATTGTACAGATGATTATCCTTCATATTGTCTCTTTCAAATAAATTTCCCTAAAATAAGGTTGTCCAACTCTAATCATAGATGAATGCATTCTACCAACAATTTTGAAAACATTATTTGAAATGCTGAAAATACAAAAAAACAACAGAAAAAATGTTTATGGAAACAAAACTTTTATGCTTTAAGATCCTATCCACTTCAGACTGTGAATTGATTTAATGTGCAGTTGTCTGTGTTAGTAGATAGCACCCTGCAATTATTGGTTGATTAGTGTAAATATTTGTCATCTTTGTGTAAGGCAAAGAAAGCCAATGCAGTAAACATCAACATACACTTAATGGTCTCATAATAACTGACTTCATATCTAGCATAATTCTTTAGTGACAAATAGAAAAGTACAAAAATATTATTGTAATAATTTAGGATGGATCTCATAATTCAGGAATATTGGTGTTATTGAGAGCAATTGAGGCATTCTGGACTCTTGGTTTGGCAGTAACTAAGGAGTTAGGAAACTGGCCAATCACAGCCACACAAAACTCCAAGTCAGTGGACTCCAGGTTCTTGTCTTATGAATTTGATGAATAAAATCCACAAACCATAAAGGGTGAAGTGTAGAAAGATTTTTGTCATGGCACTTAAAAGGAGGAAGGAAGTCAAAGCTCTAAGGCAGGACAAAAGTCCTAGAAATGGGAAAGCCCACCTGGTGTCTCTAATTGAGATCTTTTATGGGAATTTACTGGATGGGGCCTGAGCTATTCAATCTGGGCCCAGATATAACCCAATGTATATTACTAGGGAAGAAATAATCATTAGAAGAGAGTAAGTTTCCAGGAAAGAAAGGGATAAACAAAAACCAGATCCTTTCCATTATGTTCAAGTATCCAGTAATCATATTCACATCCTCTGGTCAGGTTTGGGGGGGGGGTGGTAATGAGGGAGAAAAACAAATCCTCCCCTTTACAGGTTCAAAAATATTCCTTATTTTCACTCTCAGGAGACCTATTATCCTGTAGCAGACAGCTTCAGGTTTGCTGAGATGAACTTCCAGACCAGGCACAGTTATGGAGGAAGGGATATTATTTATTGAAGCTTACAGATCCAGGGAAAGTTCCATAATGGCCGAAGTGGCCTGCTCTCCACAGGACCAGGCAAGAGAGCAGAGAAAACCAACCAGCCACCACAGCACACAGAGCAAAACTACAGCCAAAAGGTCACATAGCACACTTCAGGAACTCCTGGTAGGCACATTTGCATATCTTTACAATGGAATCTCAAACCATCACCACACCTTAAGACTGGCCCCCAGTGACCTTGCCTCTAGCAAGGTGATTGCAGATGCAAACTATAACTAGTAAAACACTGAATATATTGGGGGACATATATTCAAACTACCACATATCCCAACACTGCCTCAATAATGCCACAGGTATTTGTGGTAACCTTCCTTGCTTCTATATGTATATGTGTGTGTATAGATATAGATAAATATGAAACCACACACATCATTCATATATGTGTGTGTGTGTGTGTATGTTATATGTATAGATATGTTTTTCTTTAACTGAACAGGCTTCATTTTTAGAGTAGTTCTTTGACGTGTATGTGATGTGCATGTGTGTGTGTATTATTAATATGCAGCATTGATTTGTCCCTCATGTTTTAAAGAACCTATTTTGAATTGAATTATACAGTTGACATTAGGGCTTCCTCTTTATATAATTCTGTAAGTGTTGCCTAATATATTATATCATGTATCCACCACCACAATATCATATATTCATCTATTTTCCTGAAATTAACTGAGATTTCTCTCCCTTCCCTTGTCTCATCCTTGGTGACTGCTAAACTTATCCTGTATTTATAGATTTTACTTCTATAGGATATCATATAGTTGGAATTGTAAAGCATATAACCTTTCTAAAGTTACTTTTTTTTTTAATTTAACCATATGGTTGTAGTTAACCTTCTCATTGCTGGGCCAAAACAGTCAGCCCAAAGCAGCTCATAGTAGGAAGGGATTTATTTTGTCTTACAGTCTCAAGGCAGGGAAAGGATGATAGAGCAAAAGCTGGGCATCATGTCTTGTCACAGTGGGTGGAAGAATGCAGCAAGAGTGAGCTGAGTTGTGGCCACAGGGAGCTGACTATAACATTCCTAACCCTGTTACCAACAACACATGTCCTCCAACAAGGCTCCACTTCCAAGTTGCCAGCAGCTGGGAACCATGCATTTAAAACACCTGAGTCTATGGGAACATATTATTCAAACTACCACCGTGATGAAATTTCTTTTGACTTTAGCATTATTTCAGACAAGGGATGTGGGAAATCAATGTTATCAATGTGCAAATTTCACAAGCAGTTTTCATGATTATCTAAAAAGTTTACTGTCATGGATTCCAAACATTCTTCAGTCCTCAAGCACAAGACAATATAGTCCTTTGCCTTACATATCTACTAGTTGAATATTTTGGCATGCCACCTCCAAAAATGACCTTTCAGGAAGATTTAGGAAACTGAGAAAACATAGTAGAGTATTAATCCTTCCATGAGATATTAATATCCATTACACTATTCTGCAGAAAGCTGGACAAACTACAGCCTATAGGTCAAGCCCAGTCTCCTTTTTTCTTTGGCCCACGAGCTAAGATCAACCCTCACCGCTAATCATTTACATCAATTTGATTACAGCTAGCTCTAGCATTGCACTACAATGAAACAAAAGGGTATTTTCCCCAAAGAATTCCATCCTTTTTTTTTTTTTTTAAGATTTTTTTAATTTATTTTTTGGAGAGAGACACAGAGATAGACAGAGAGGGAGAGTGAGACAGAGATGGGCGCGCCAGCAGTCTCAACTGCTGTGAACGAAATCCAGATGTGTGCGCCCCCTTGTGGTCAAGTGTGGCATTGCGTCCTTGCGTCACTTTGCATCTGGCTAAACGTGGGACCTGGAGATTGGAACCGCTGGAGATTGGAACCAGCATTCTTAGGCTTAGTAGGCAGGCGCCTTAACCGCTAAGCCATCTCTCCAGCCCCCATCCTTCTTTTTACTAGAGTGAATTCTCTTATCTTTTTGCTTATACTTTAATATATTTGAATTTCACCAATGACATTTTTGTAAAAAAAAAAAAAATCTCTTTAGTTATATAAGTAACTACACACTAGCCTCAGATTTGCCCATTGGACCACAGGGACTAACATTTATTCTCTAGGCATGTTGAGGAAAATGTTCCTCTACCTTGTAACACATTCTATGGCTTATACTTTGTTCTACCTCTCATTTGTTTTTTGAGTTTTTTTTGTTGTTGTTGTTTGTTTGTTTGTTTCATCTAGTGCATTCTTATATTTAAAAAGACACATTATGACCTGTGGAATGAAGACATGCAAAGGTGTGGGTAAATCCATTTTGGAACATTTAAAAAATCAAAGGTAGAAGTCAAGAAAGAGTGTAAACAGAAATCCTAAGTGGTACCACACAGCTTGTCCAGGCCTTTGTAACTATGAAAATGGTATTTAATTTTGTTTGCTATCATTTCTTATTCACTTCATGATAAGAAGCGTTATGGTAGCTTGAACAAAAGTTCCTTGAAACCAGCTGCACATTCAAACATCCTGCAAGGCTGAGCTAGATCAGAAGTTGCATGATTGAGGAGAGGTTATGATATGACAGATCCACAGCCAAATTATCTTGGGATATCCTGGCCCCTATAATACCACTTATTAGCTACCTCTGTGTATGAACTAACATCCTGTGACTATTAGGTCCATCTTTTTGAAATATATGAACAGAACCCCTTTCTTCCACCAAGCTGAAGGCAGAGAACATCATCAGATCACATCTGAGACCTAAAGCAGATATTTCTCTCCTTTGGTGTAATCCCCCTACCTCATGATTGCACCATAGTATTCGAAGACTGCCTGAATTCATAACCTTCATTGTTCTCTATCAAAAGTTCATGAAATTGTTAACGTGTTGGGAAATGTAATTTGGGGTAACCTAAGTCCATGTTTACTAGGCCATGGTCAGTCATACTTTGCTCCATAATAAACTATCTCTTATTTCCATTGAGGTGAGAGCTGATTTTCTATTAACTGTAGAAAACAGCTTTCAAGTGAGCAAATCTGCACCCTTCCAGCTGCTAGACAAGTAAAACTGCTTATTCTTTCTGAATCTCAAGATTTTTTGTTACATTTTCTCTCTTTTAATATACTATAAAAAGGAATATTTCAGTGGCTAATGGATATAATGTTATTCTGTGTAAAAAAGCTCATGATTATGCAAGTTGTAATTCATTAGTTCCTAGTAAAAATTATCTGCTTGTCTCTCACTGTCTCCTTCATTCTCTCCTTTTTTATCATTCCTTCTTCCATCCTTTCAAACAATGTGCATGTGTGCTTTATGTATCCATTCAGAGGCAGAAGGAAGAGCCAGAATGAGGATCCTCAGTGTGCCTCTTAATTTGGAAGTAACAAACACAGCCATGGTTAGGACATCACAGCTTAGAAAGTTTTATTATTTGTCGTCCATGATTCTTGCAGCAAGAAATGACTCTGAAAGGTAATGTCAACTGAGAAGTGATATGTCACTTTGCCTATCCTCATTTTTCTTCCATTTACTTTACTGTCACAAGACTCAGTCACTATTTATATTAGTCTGTTTTCTCTTTCAGCAACAAAATACTTGAAGTTGGGTACTTTCTAAAGGGAAAAAAAATATTTAGTTCAAAGATATGCAAGTTAAAAGTCTGATATTAGGAGATCCAATGGAGGTGGCTCTAGTGAGGGCCTCATGGCAGGTAACATCACAATGGCAGAGGTACATGGCACACACACTAAGGAGTCAGACTTATTTCTTCTTCTAACAACTCATTCATGTAGGCACTAACTCCATGAGACCATCAGTAATCCCTAGGAGGGAAGGACCCTCAATGATCTACTCATCTTTCTCCAACTGTAGCACTGTCACATTGAAAACCAAGCTTCTAGCACATGAGCATTTAGGGGATATACTACATGCAAGCCATTCAATCTGGAAGTGTGTGGATCCCTTTCACCCCTTTTACAATCATAATGCCAAGACTAACACACGGCACCTAGTCCGGGGGGAGGAGAAAGACCAACAAAATGGAGTTGGAAAATGTCTTTTCATGAACATTCATTTTAACCTAAAGTGCCTTTTCATGATGAAAATAGTTAACAATCTTCGGGTCAGTAACAAAGCTCTAACTTTCCGGAGTCTTAATAACATGTGGTTTAACATGTGATTTTTTTTTCCCTTTTCCCATAACTGTTAATATGTTACTCACTAAAAGAAGGTTTTCATTAATACTCAGGAAGTAAAATGTGTTTATACTCAAGAAACAAGTCTGTAACCTTTAATTTCTGTAGACATGAAGAAAATCTTCATCTTGGAGGTGTTTCCAGAAAGAGCTACACCTTGGACAAGACAGAGAATTTAATGTACTAAGAGAAGAAAGATGAAAATGCTGAGTCAGCATTTGTTTCTGCCAAATAGAACATTGTTCCAAATAGCTTCTGTTTTCTAAATGTTGTGCTTAAAGCTTTCTGTCTGGTTTTATGGTCTCAGCTCCCTTTGGCATAACATAGCTGCTTCAAGGACAACAAGCAGAATGGAGGAAAACTATATGAACACATAACCACCTTGTCACTGAAGCACACATTTCCTTATCAGCATTTTGATTTACTTGACAAACTTCTGAGAAGAAACTTACCAAAAAAATCAGTACTGGTTTAATGGTAACTGACTTGTTTTATGAAGACCAGTTCCCTGGATCTTTGTGAAAAAAACAGAAGATTTAAAAAAAAAAAAAAAAAAAAAAAACTGAAGATACCTAGTACTTAATTATTTTAATCCTCTCAAACCACCAGACCTTCATGCAAAAATGAAGGCCTACATTTGTGTTAATACATAGACTTTCACTACTAATGGACTAACAAGGAAATTATATTCACATGCCTTAATTGTGGAGAAATAGTGTGATGCTGGCTCTACATAAAGAACAAGGGAAAAAGAAAATAAAATAAGCACAGAAAGGCAACTAACAAGTAGACTTCTGGGATATCCAAAGGCTATGTGTAATTTTCAACATTAATGACAATAGAAGTATAAAAAGAACAGGGCTGGGCTGGAGAGATGGCTTAGCAGTTAAGGCGCCTGCCTCCTAAGCCTAAGAACGCCGGTTCCAATTTCCAGGTCCCATGTTTAGCCAGATGCAAAGTGATACAAGAGCGCAAAGCTGCACTTGCCCACAAGGGGGCACACACAGCTGGATTTCGTTAGCAGCAGCTGAGAGGCTGCTAGCGCACACATCTCTATCTGTCTTCCTCTCCCTCTCTGTCTCTCTCTGTGTCTCTCTCAAAAAAAAAAAAAAAAAAAAGAGAGAGAAAGAAAGAAAGAAAAGAAAAGAAAAGAAAAGAAAAGAAAAGAAAAGAAAAGAAAAGAAAAGAAAGGAAAGGAAAAGAAAAGAACAGGGCTGGAGAGAGATGGCTGAAAGGTTAAGGTGCTTGCCTGTAAAGCCAAAGGACCCAGGTTTGATTCCCCAGGACCCACATAAGTCAGATGCACAAGGTGGTGCAGGCATCTGGAGCTTGTTTGTAGTAGCTGGAGGCCTTGGTACTCCCATTCTCTTGCTCTCTCTGCTTCTTTCTCTCTCACTCTCATAAATAAATAAATAAATAAATAAATAAATAAATAAATAAATAAATAAATAAAATTTTTAAAAAGCATAAAAAGAACAAACTTATAAAATTATAACTTGAAAATTCCACTGGATAGGTTTCTTATAAATTTATAGTTTTATGAGTCTTAAATGATAAACTTACAATTTAAATGACTGTAGTTCCTCTGACAAAAGCTAAATATTGAAAAAAAAATGGTTTGAAATTAAAAAAAAAAATGGTAACACAGGGCTGGAGAGATGGCTTAGTGGTTAAGGTGCCTGCCTACTAAGCCTAAGAATGCTGGTTCCAATCTCCAGCAGTTCTAATCTCCAAGTCCCACGTTTAGCCAAATGCAAAGTGATGCAAGGGTGTAATGACACACTTGACCACAATGGGGCGCACGCATCTGGATTTCGTTTGCAGTGGCTAAGAGGCTGCTGGCGCGCCCATCTCTGTCCGTCTTCCTCTCCATCTCTCTGTCTCTGTGTCTCCCTCCAAAAAAAAAATGGTAATACAAATTCAAAACTAACTTATAAAAGAAAACTACATAATCATATACCGTTATATACATTGATAGGATTAATATCTCTGATGTTACTATAGCTTAAAATGTATACTGAGCTTTCTGGGGCCATGTTTGGGACTGTGACTTAAAAAAAAAAAAAAATTAAAAGGAGTTGGTCTTGGTTTTGAAAAAAGAGGTTACTCAAGACTATTACACCAGGGTACAGTGAGTACAGCATTTATATATGACAGAATTCATTAGCAACATCGTATGGTCTATATAAACTTGCTATTTTTGATGAAATCATGTCATATGTGTTGGAAAATGGTTTGCATGTGCTGAGGCAGCTTGGGTTTCTGTTTATTGTAATGAATTACATAAAGTGACCTTTAGAAGCAATATGGAATTCATGAATAGCTAATACATATATTTATTTACATACAATCATTTAATTGGAGGTCTTTCTGTTTAGAGTTTAATTATTCTTTTGGTGAAATAGTAAAAGAATACATGTGCAAATTTCTGGCTTAATATAAGACCACTGCTGTGATTCCAAGGGCATCCTTTCAAACCTTAACCCCAAGTCTTAGTAGGCTATGACTCTTGCTTCAGGTTATTAAAAGCATATGAACATCAACTATACATATTTGTTTTTAATCATATAATAGATTTCACACAAGGAAAAGGATGGCAAATACTTGGTAGACTATAAAAAAAATCTTGATATTTGGGCAAATGTGAATGCTTAGCAATTTCCTTCTCATCCTTATACAAAGCACAGTTTTACAGGGAACATTTTAATTTCCTGAGAATTGTTATCATGCTGTATATTTGAAATAGGATGGAAAATGCCACTTGTGATAGTATTTTAATTTTGTACTTGGTAAGAGTTATTTTATTAGGAAGGTAACTAAAATAAACCTTTTTTTAAAGGCACATCAGAAACCAAGGGAAAAGGTTAAAAACTCATTGTATGGTTGTTTGAATATTATGCATCAAGAACTCTGACACTGGCCTGAAAAGATGACTTAGTAGTTAAGGCACTTGCCTGGAAGAACCCAGATTAATTTCCCTAGTACCCAAGTAAGCCAGATGCACAAGGTGACACATGCATCTTGACTTCATCTGTAGTGGCTAGAGGCCCTGGCTTACCTACTCTCTCTCTTTAACTGCCTCTTTTTCTCTCTTAAATAAATAAATAAATAAATAAATAAATAAATAAATAAATAAATAAATAAAATATTTATTTAAATAAAAAGAACTCCAGATTGTCTGCACAACTCCAAAACCACTGGTCACTGTGTTTAACAGTCAGCAGGACAGTTAAGTAAGGACAGGGTCATAGCCATGATTTGTATTAGTCCTTGGACTCTGAGCCAGTCAGTAGGAAAGTGATGGCATGATGCATCTTTGTGAGACTTCCACTGGTTATCACTCCTGTGCTCAGAATGCTCTTTCTTCAGGCACTGAGTTTCACTTCTAGGAGAAAATACAATGTATTTATTGATGTAGGTTGAGCTCAGGAGAACAGCTCACCAGCTTTATCAGGACAGGCTCTTGGATCTATACCCTCAAAAGAGAAGGACCAAACCAGGAATGGCACTGTGGCCTCACAGAAGTCACGATGGACCTTGTAAGGAAACTGAAGATGGCTTTGCCACCTAACTGAACATTAGGACTTTCAGTCAGTAACTGGATATGGAAACCCTAGCGAGACCATATGGGCAAGATGGTTTTCTTTAACAGAGACTGTCTCCAAAGAGGGCTGACAGCAAGAGCTATCAGCCACATTCCCAGCAGTTGGAGTAGGAAGTACATTTCTCCTACAGAGCAATCTCAGTTACTTAGTACAACATCCAACAACCAAGGATATGATGGCCATACATGCTCTTTTTATTAATGTCCAATTATTCCTCTTCATCAGTTTACTCTCAAATAAGAATCTTCCCATGTAGCAAATGAGGTCTCTGTGGGCTGGGTGTTCAGCTCAGCTATAGAGTACTGGTATGTGCAATGTCTGGGTTCAACCCCCACATTGCAAAAGGGAGAAAAATACAAATAGAAAGTTAGCTGTGTGGGTCTGTGTGATGAGACTCAAGGTCTCTTGCTGTCCTGAGTTAAGTCATGTGTCTGTCCCCTACCCAATGACAGTCACCAAGTAACAAAGACTAGGCTCAGGCAACCTATTTTCAGTAAGAAAAGGACCTTCTACTGTGAGAGTGAGGTGAATATACATCCCGCAGCCAAACAAACCACACATGCCCAATGGGTTTTATAATTATGCTTACTTTCCCCCTCTTTTGTGTTTGCTTAAAAGTCCTTTTCTTCTCTGGAGTGCTGTTTATGCACTTTCTAGGCCCTGGCACAGGGCACTGAAGCCACGTCTGCTCAGACTTTCAGACATACAGTCCTACAAGAGGTCACAGCCAAGGTGCACAGGAAACCCACCCAAGGTCTGCATTCAGGCTGCAATTGTGCTGCTGAGTCTGGGGCAGCTGAGCGCACAGGCAGCTCTGGAGTGGAACAATGACCGGCTGTCAGCAGCTGTGAGGACAACTGGAGGCTGGGAAAAGGGGTAGGGGGAATAGAGGCAAGGCAGGTGGTGGCTTTTATCTCCTCTACGCCTGGCAGAGCCCATTACTGACTAGCTCAATATGACAGAGCAAAGTCTTCTTTCCTATTCAGAAGGGAAAAGAAAAATCAAGGGGGTAAAGAGACTTTGGCACAGAATGTCACACGTTAAAAAGGTTTTCTTCTTCCCAACAGCCCCAAATGGTATTAGAACTACTGGGCTGTTAACATCCGGGCTCTGTGGTTTTCCTAAGCACTCTATTATTTTCATGCTTGGACCCCCCAAATTATGCTAGAGGTCTTTGCTTTGTTCTAGGTAATTTATTTGAATGAGCGCCTTGGTGTGGCTTGGGGCCTGGGTGTTCATTTACTCACAGACTCTCCTCAAATTAAAACAAGCAGCCATGGCAGAGAATCGTGTTCTTCAGTTCAAAGAAGGGAAGAGAGCTGCCTGATGTGAGACAGGACTTCCCTGGTCTTAACGTTCTATTGATACCGGTTTGTCATGTTTTCACTGATGGTGGTGGTTATTCATAGCTGGTATTTTCCTTCCAGTTTCCTTGTCCCACAACTTGATTAAAAATTAGCAATATTTTAAAATCGAATCAAGTGCTTGGATCTGAGGGCTCATTTGATAGGCCATTCATAAAAATCCACTGCACACTGACAAGTAGCACAAGGACTTGGGACCTCATCTCTCGGGAATACACAGGGTAAGATGTGATAGAGGTTTCTGTCCACCTCTTTCTCTCTCTGTGCATGTGTTTTATGTTACTGTTAGTCTTTTGGGGTGTATACGCATGCACACATACTACCTATGTCCTTTACTCATAATGAGGGGTGAAGGCCACAGTCTGGAAAAAGCCACACAAAGCCTTGAGGTATTTTTGTTTCATAAAACACGACCCATAGTTAGTCAAAAGCTATCTGCAGCATGAGGGAAAACTATGATTAGTAAGCAAGTACCTTTAACCACTGAGTCATCTCCCCAGCCTAGAATCTATAATTAGCTGAATGCAAGGGCTTCATCTATAGCAGAGGTTGGTCAATTCAATACTAATCATGTGGGTGAAAAGGAAAGAACATTCCGGGGAAAGGAAGACAACTTCCATGAAGGAAACATCTTCTGTATATGGGTAAGTCGTGAGAAAGTTGATGGCCCAAGTACTGACTTGAAGAGTAAAAAGGACTTACCTAGGTGAGCACACCCGCACCTTTCCTGTGAGCTTGGCCAGGGAACATGGCAACAAAAATGTGAGAACAGCACTGGAGAGATGGCTCAGCATTTAATGCACTGGCCTGCAAAGACTAAGGACCTAGGTTCAACACCCTGGAACCCTCGTAAGCCAGATTCACATGGTGGCAAATGTGTCTGGAATTCATTTGCAGTCACATGAGGCCTGAGAGTGCTGCTCATTCTCTCAATCTCTCTCTCTCTCTCTCTAATACATAAATAAAAAAATCAAAAAAAAAAAAAAAAAGAATGTGAGAATATAAAGAATACTATATTCAGTTCCCATCTCTGAGACTTGGAGGTCAAAAGCAGATTGAATAATAAAGGCAGACTTATCTAGTAATGTAGAAAGTGATTACAATCTAAAAATACCAATTAAAAAAAGGTATATATGGGGCCAGAAAGATGGTTCTGCATAGTCCCTTACATAGCAACTACCCAGGTTTGTTTCCCCAGTGTCCACATAAAGCCAGATGGTCAAAGTTGCACAAGTATATGAAGTTCCTTTGCATGATCAAGAAGCCTTGGCGCACTTATTCCCCACCCCCTTGTAAATAAATAAAAATATTTTTAAAATTATACATAAGATATTCACTAAAAAAATGATCCCCAGTGATCACTCTCCAACCCCACCAACTCTCCCTCTTTTCTCTTCCTCCCGCCATAGGAAATCCATGGCAAGATCTCAATGAATGGCCCTATAGCTGACCCCAGGTGGCACACTCTCTCAAATCAGAAAGTGGTATCAGGTCAGATGTGACAGAAGAGTCAGTCCAGGGACAGGCTCCACACGCTGCTTTGACAATCCTCTTGAGAAAGCCCATGAGAAAGGACCTGGATTAAACATTAATCCAGTCTGGAGCTGTTTGGTTCACAAGGAACTGCCTGTCACTCACATCAAACAGCAAATGCTTCTTCCTGGCATTACATTTGGTAGTTGTGGTCTTTGGCAGGCTGTGAAGATGCCACTAGAAGTGAAGTGAAGCCACATTCACTGGGTAATTTTTCAGGAAACACATGAGAGAAACTTATCAGTAATAACATTTCCAGCCCATCACAGTGCCACAGAAATGGTTATTTCTGAGTGTTCCTGACACAAGCAGACACTGACAGCTTCACCAATGCCCTCTTAAGAAAATCAACACTGCTGGTTAATTTGCTTGCTGGTTTAGAATTATTATCTCATGCTTTTCTTTGTGTTGTTAAACTAAACATACTAACAAGATAAAGGGGTAGTCTATTAACTAATAATTACTTAAGACAACAGGGACAAAACGTTATGAATTACAAATACAGGAGCTGGAAGTATAACTCAATGATAGAGCATGTTCTTAGCTTGCAAGTGGCCTTGGGCTCAATCTCCAGCATAAGAAACGACAACAAAAAAAGCATAAACAAATATAAAATCCTCAATTCTTGTGTAGACACAAGTATATATACTACCAATCACTTTTCAAATTAGTTTAATCTGGCTGTATTTATCAATATTCAAATTAAAGTTACCTGAAACTTTCTGTGTAATTGAGGAGCTTTAACTAAGTGCATAGTGTTCTTGAGACTGTAATTTATGTTTCAAACAAAGGAAAGCCAAAATGTTTTCTGTGCTCTCTCTTGCTGTGTGCCTCCAGGGTTCACAGAGATAAGGAGGGCTCAGTATATGTTATATGTTTTAAGGAAGGTCTCAGAATGCTGTGGAACTTATAATTGCTGGCATGGTGACTTGCACTTTTTGGCTGGCCTAGATTTTGTAAAATAAGATCTTATTTATGGTAATGAAGATACATGTAGGTTTTTTTTTTTTTTTATTTAGTCTTAGAAGAAACTCCAATCCATACTTATAACTCTTTTAACTGTTTTTGTTTGTTTGTTTGTTTGTTTGTTTTTGTTTTCCGAGGTAGGGTCTCACTCTAGCCCAGACTGACCTGGAATTCACTACATAGTCTCAGGGTGGCCTTGAACTCACAGCAATCCTCCTACCTCTGTTTCTCAAGTGCTGGGATTAAAGGTGTGCGCCAAGATGCCCAACCTTCTTTGTTATTTCTAACTATCATTACAACATGCCCCTATACAGTGTGGTAGTTCTGTAAGAAGAGCTGGTTGTTATAAAATGTACAAATGTGACCTCACTCATGTTGGAATAAAAACACCAAGTGTGCTGCTCTAAAAATAAATAACGATGAGTTTAAAATAGCAAGGAAAACATAAGCTTACCAATATATTTAGAGCTAGACACTCTATATATTAGAGAAAGAGAATAAAGGCATTTGTTTCTAAATAGAAATTTGGTTAGAACTCAGGATATAAACTTTCAGGAAACAATTCATAACAACCCTCAGACACTTTACTTAGAATCAAAAAAACAAAAGAACAAAAAGAGATCCCTGTGGCTCTTAAGGTGGAAAAAAAACTCATGGAAAATAAATTAAAGTATGAAACAGTTTTCTTTAGTTTATCTTCCATGTCAAGGGCTCAATGTCTTAAAATCAGGAAAAAATGTGGCTTGATTATAATAAAAGCCCAAGAGAGATATTTAATCGCATGGTACAGTTTTACACAAAAGAACAAAAGTGTTCTCTGTAGAATTTATGGATAATAATGAATAATTCCTATGATCAGATCTCTCTCATTTGAGTTGGGAATGGCAAGTGTAAGAAGACACACACCTGGGGTGATGATGGTTTACCTTCCAGTCTCCTCATTAGTGTGAAAAGCTGAGCAGAGGGGCCCAAGAGCACCCAAGGAGCTTCTGTAATCCCATAGCAATCTTCAGGTCGGTTTTACAAATCTTATATAATGTCATGATGACAGATTTCTCCAAAAACCCTGTTTTTTTGTTTTTTTTTTTTTGTTTTGTTGTTGTTGTTGTTGTTGTTGTTAAGGAATTTTGGGGAATCAAGTTATAGGCATTTTTTTAAACTTGTCTTAGAGAAGCGTCTGGAGACCCTAAGCTATGCTGTCCCCAGGGATCAGGCACAGCATGGATAATGAATAGACCAAGATTCCATGTAGTAGGGTAAAACTGATGACTTTTACCAGAGGACGCACCTCCTATTCCATCAGCATTTTCACCAAGATCCAGATGACCCAAAAATGACCCAATTGCTTCCATGGGTTCTCCAATTTCCCCAAGTGGAGACAAATAGTTAATGAGTAACTCCTACATTTTCTGGCCAAATTAGGATTTCCCTCTTCAGATACTCACTTCTCATATACCAAACAGAAAAAGAACAAGCTAGACATGGTGGCACATGCCTGTCATCCCAGCACTTGGAAAACTGACAAGGGAGGATCATGAGGAGGAGGAGGAGAAGGCAGGGGGCGTCCAGGCTAGGTCATATAGTAATGTCTTGAAATGTAATAGAAAAAAACACCTAACCATAAGGCAAAGTTTATAAACTTTGAAAAGGCAAATGGACTTTGTAAGTAAGCCACCTTACCAAGCAATAATCAGCATGTTTTATTAAAAATATAAATTTTGGGTTGGAGAAATGGCTTAGTGGTTAAGGTGTTTGTCTGCGAAGCCAAAGGATCCCTGTTTGATTCTCCAGGACCCACGTAAGCCATATGCACAAGGGGCACATGCATGTGGAGTTTGTTTGCAATGGCTAGAGGCCTTAGCATGCTGATTCAATCTCTGGCTGCCTGTCTTCTATCTCTTTCTCTCTTTCTGCTTGCAAATAAATAAATAAAAATTAAAAAATATATATATAAATGAGAAGGAGTTGGGGACATAGCTCAGTAGTAGAGCACATGCTTAGTATGTGCAAGGTCCTGGATTTAATCCTCAGTGCTGAAAACAAAGTCATACATACACCAATATGCACATACTCACATGCATACAAACAAAACTACCTGACTTGTACCATATCATACAAGTCACTTTAAGTAAATGTTGCTAAGTAAGCAACATGTCTGTGGTTGATAACTACTAGATGAGCGAACTAGTCCTCCTTTTCAGCATCAAAGACTGTTAGCACTTAAACTATTTCTGCCTGACAATAGTTATGTGCATTCATACCCACCTTTCTCATGAGAGTTTATGCTTGTCAACAACATACAGTGGTTGGAGAAACCATGATGGTGGATTAGCAAGTAGCTGTTTCAAGGTTCCCAGGGGCTTAGAGTGTAACCAGCCAGAAAGCACTCGTCAAAGAGAGGTGAATAAAAGAAAGCACTAAAGCTCACAATCAGATATGTGGAGAATTACAAAGACTGTGCCTTTAGGAACAGAGGTTGAGAAACAGCAAATTGGCTTTGAGGCCACAGCAACAATGCAGAGGGGAGGAGTTGTAAGGACAGAAGGAGAGAGATGGTGGAAAAAAAACTAAAACAGAAACATGCAGAACAGAAATGAGGGTTTCAGGCTGAAGAGATGACTCAGCACTTATAAACGCTTCCTGTGCAAGTGTGACGGCCTGAGGGGCTTCCGGAGGCATGGTGGATCGCTGCAGCTCTATCCCCAGGACTGGCATGGCCATGCACCTCTGTAACTACAGTCATGTTGTGAAGCAGAGATCCAAGAGTTGCCAGCACTCAGCAGGAAATGGCTAGCACTGGGATCAGTAAGAGACTCACAAAAAAAAAAAAAACACCCCCAGGTAGAAGAGCAATGGAGCTGGATGTTCCTCTCTGACCGCCACAGGCAAAGACGCCCTCCTCTGCAGGTGAGCACATGGGGTGCCACATGGGCATATACACCGCACACAAACAAAAGAAAAACAGAGAGAAGCAAGAGGAGGGCTGATGCAGGCTATTTCTGAGCTGTATAGCATGCTGCTACTTGAGAAGGACTCTGTTTCACAACGTACAAGTGTGGTGACCTACCTGGGAGTTATCACAATAAGTCTGTACTTGAGCTCACAGCTTTGGAAAATAAGACTCCTACGTTTTCCTTTTATTTGGAATTCACACCCGGTATTGCTGTACCATCTCAGTCAGCATCAACCTCATGGCCCAGTGTGGGCTCTAGCAGAACACCACTGACAAAGCTCATTGAAAAATATACTCAGTGGGATTTGGGCAAGAGACTAGCATCTGCAGGTACATGCAGATATTAGAGCCTTGGAAAATCACAGTCCTGGGCAGCAGAAATGATAGAGCCTCTGGCATGATATCCATGTGATCCAGTTTTTTGCCTTGGCTTGCATGTGGGTTTCACCAGGATACCACAGATCCAGAGGCACTGGGGTGGTTCAGTGCAGATGTGGCTGCAATAGTACAATAAACTAATACGTCTGGAGTAAGCTCCAGCTAAAACACGTTTGGTTCTGTGCCCCTCTGTTCTAGGGAGTAGGAAAACAAAGCTATTCCAACCAGTGCTGGTCCCAAACAACTCTACTGACTGACTGGCAAGAAACACAAACCTATGCAAGGGGCTAATATCCCCCTATTTTCCTCACTCTCGGAGGCACCCTTCAAGATGACACAGGAAGAAACTTTCTATAGCTCTCAATATTCAATTTCTTTTGTTTTCTCTATTTTTTTGTTGTTGTTGTTGTTGTTTTTGTTTGTTTTTCAAGGTAGGATCTCTCTCTAGTCCAGGCTGACCTGGAATTCACTCTGTAGTCTCAGGATGGCCTCAAACTCACAGTGATCCTTCTACCTCTGCCTCCCGAGTGCTGGGATTAGAGGTGTGTGCCACCACACCTGGCTACTGTTTTCTCTAATTTTTCCCTTCTTTTGGAAATGCATCTGTCATGTTGCACCTTTCTGCTGCTATGTTTTTCACTTTGTGAATATTCTCACTTTCCTTTTGTTTCCCATTTCCCTTTTTCTTCTCTGATAATTTGTTGATCTTATGATCTCTTATAAGGTTCTACTTTATAGCATTCCTGCCCCAGTCATTCCTTCTTGTTGTTGTGGATATAGCAATTGACACTTGAGTTTTACTTTACTTCTGTATCTAATTCACTGCTACTTGGTACTGTTGCTGTTCTTTTCATCTCTGTAGACCATGCCAGGGAATGGGAATGCCACTCCGAGTGAACTGTTTTGCTACTTTACCACTGAACTACACGCTCAGCCCAGAAAAGATAGAGTACCTTGATCTAAAAACACCACCCATGCTTCAACATTAGTCAATACTTTATTTCACTCAAGAAAAGAGGGGTCTAAGAATTATGGGCAGATGCCAGTATCCATAGAGTCAGGCATGAGATAGAAAATTGAAGACCTGTTCATGGCCATCCACCCCTATAGCCACAAAACAAGAAAGCAGCAGAGTTAAAAAAAAAAAAAAAAAAGTTATGGATACATCTACAAGGGACAGCACAGGTTGATACCATGCCACCTTAGACTGTATATTGTTGATTTGACCAGTTATTCCAGAGGGTATAGCCCACACAAAAAACAATATAACCCTTGTGCCTGATCTACTAGAAGTTTCCCAGACTTATAATATAGACATAAAGAGCAGAAGTCTCAGACCATGATGCAGTAGCACTGTGCCAACACACACTAGTCTCCACCAAAGAAGGAACAGGAGGGCTGGAGGGATGGCTTAGCAGTTAAGGGGTTTGCTTGCAAATCCAAGGGATCCAGGTTTGATCCCCCATGACCCACATTAGCTAGATGTACAAAGGGGCACATGTGTCTGGAATTCGTTTGCAGTGGCTGGAGGCCCTGGTATGTCCATTCTCTTTCTCTCTTCCTCTCCCCCTTTCTCTCTGTCAAATACATAAATAAATAAATAAAAATAAAATATTTTTTAAAAAAAGAAGGAACAGAGAAACTATACTATGTAATTAAAATATGTATGATACTTCACAATAATCTGATATCAAATACACATAATCAAAACAAGGTTGTTTCCTAAATATAGAAGAG
The DNA here is from genome assembly GCA_036365145.1 of Orientallactaga sibirica. Taxonomy (NCBI): domain Eukaryota; kingdom Metazoa; phylum Chordata; class Mammalia; order Rodentia; family Dipodidae; genus Orientallactaga; species Orientallactaga sibirica. Next base: position 26,721,366 of record JAEOAD010000011.1, read on the forward strand.
TTATGTATCTTTATAAATGAAAAGGCAACATGACCCCTCAAAACTCATAATTCACTAGTAAATGACTGAAATCATATTAAAGTGAATAAAATGTTAGCTAAAAAATATTTTTGAGCCGAGTGTGGTGGCACAAGGCCACCCTGAGACTACATAGTGAATTCTAGGTCAGCCTGGGCTAGAGCGAAACCCTACCTTGAAAAACAAAAAATAAATAAATAAATAAATAAATAAATAAATAAATAAATATATTGTAGTGGTTTGATTCAGGTGTCCCCATAAACTTAGCCATTCTGAATGCTAGGTTCCCAGCTGATGGACATTTGGGAAATAATGCCTCCTAGAGGCAGTGTATTATTGGCAATGGGCTTATGGGTATTATAGCCAGTGTGCTAGTGTTTGGCATACACTCCCGTTCCTATTGTCTACCTAATGTTGGCCAGGAAGTTGAAGTCCAATTTCTGCTCATGCCATCACTTTCCCCTGCCAAGGTTGAGCTTCCCCTTGAGTCTGTAAGCCAAAATAAACCCTTTTTTGCCTACAAGCTCCTCTTGGTTAGGTGGTTTCTGCCAGCAATGCAAACTTGACTGCAATAGTAAAGTTGGTACTGAGGAGTGGAATTGCTGCTAGACACCTGTCTGAGTGGCTGTGGCTTTTTGGAGCTGATTTTCAAGAGGAATGTGGAAGGATTTGAAACCTTGGCCTGAGCAGCACCTTGTATATAGTGCTATAAGTACAGCTTGATGGATTATTCTGGTCAGAGATGAAAGATCTGAATGCAGTAAGAACTATGGACTGTGAGTTTTGCCTTATGAGGGTGAGCAAGAGCTTTTCCTGGACTGGGCTAAAAGCAGTTTGTGTGAGAAGCTTGCTGTTATGCACATATCCTGTGAAGTTGTGTAGGGTTGCAGTGCAAAAAAATGAACTGGTGTGTGCACAGTGATAAGGTATAGAAGAAGTCTTTAAAATCTTTGAGATTGGGCCAGCTGACTTGTATTGGGAAAACAGGAAGAATGTAGACTCTGTTGAAGGGACCTGAGTGCTCAAGCAATATCCTTTTCTTCAAACTCTGCTTTATTGCCTCCCTGGATTAACAAATTGGAACCCTACCTGGTATTGTGGAGTAAAAGAAATGCAGGAAAGAGAGGGTCACTGAGTTTGCAATGCAGTCTGGTGTTTTGGAAATGCCCATTGACAGTGTGTGAAACAGGTTTGATGGATACCTGCATGGAAACGGGATGGAGATGTGAGGATGAACTGTGGGTTGGAGTGGAGATGCTGGGACCCCAAGATGGCTGCCAAGGAGAGCTGCCATCTAGGATGAAGTTTGCCAGGACTCTGAGAGGCCTAGATGGAGGGGGAATTGGAATTACAGAGACTTGTTGCTGGTTAGGATTCTCGGACTTGGAGATTTGTCACTGACTAGAGTTGTTGGACTTGAAACTATAGAGTTAGATGTATGCCCTGTTTTAAATCATGTAGTGGTTGAGTATTTCTTTGCTATACCCAATGCCATCTTTTCAGTGCCATTTAGTCTGTGCCATTATGCGTTTTTTTTTGTTTTTTTTTTTTTTTTGGTATTATGGCTCAGTTAAAAGACTTTGTATTAAAAGGATGTTTGAACATCATTGGGATTGTAAAAAATATGGGGACTTTTAAAGTTGGACTGAATGCATTGCATTTTACATCATAGATAGTTACCAGTTTATGGGGGTCAGGGGCAGAATGTGGTGATTTGATTCAGGTATTCCCTATAAACTTTGGTATTCTGAATGCTATGTTCCCAGCTGATGAAGATTTGGTATTAACACCTCCTGGAGGCAGTGTATTGTTGGGGTCGGGCTTATGAGTGTCATAGCCAATTTCCCCATGCCAGTGTTTGGCACACTCTCCTGTTCCTGTTGTCCACCTAATGTTGGCCAGGAGGTGATGTCCTCCCTCTCTTCACGTTATCATTTTCCCCTGCCATCATGGAACTTTCCCTCAAGTCTGTAAGCCAAAATAAACCCTTTTTACCCACAAGGTGTTCTTGGTCAGGTGATTTCTGCCAGCAAACCTGACTTCAATACATATATATTTGAAATATCTATAAATTCCTGAGAAATTACACACACACACACACACAAAAAAAAAAAAAAACAGGTAAGAAGAAGGCAATACAGGACATGAATCAGAAAATCAATAAAGCAAAAAAAAAAACTTTGATATACCTAAATTTCATAAATGAAGGCTCAATAAGTCAAATATACTCACTTAAACACCTAATATGTAGATTAGACCAGACAGAATGAGAAGTTCAGTTTTCAAAGAAAAGTTTGAAAAAATACATCATTTAGATAGAAATAAAGAAAGAAATTATGAACTTATGCAAAAGCTCTGGGATACAATTGGAAGACCAAGCATGCTTTTTTGTGGACAAGAAGGCAACAAAATATGTACTGAAAAGAAAGAAATCCTAGTCAGTAAAAATTAACAGGATGTTTCCTTAAAGATATGGGCATTAAGGCACAGACATGTCCAAGAAAGAAATATCCCAAACAACATTAGGTTAAAATGCAGTAGTATAGAACAAAGAATTGAAAACTTGGAGAGAAAAATAGCAACTCACTTATGAAGACAAACCTATCAGGATAATAGCAGAATTCTTATAAGTTCTCTCTATAGGACAGAAGATGTTAAATCATTAATTTAATGCACTAAAAAATAGTTATTCTAGGTTGCTATTGCTGGAAAAGTTATCCTTCCAAGGGAGAGATTAAAAACCTCTTTAGATAAGCATTATGTAAATAAAATCATGGCCAATAAGTATCATTGAATACAAAATGAACAGAGCTCACTGGGGGTGGTGATGCATGCCTTTAATCCCAGTACAGAGATAGGAGGATTGCTGTGAGTTCAAGGCCAGCCTGAGACTACATAGTTAGTTTGAATTCTTGATAAGCCTGGCCTAGAGAGGAATCTGACCTGGAAAAAAATGGGGAAAAATAAAAAAGGGCAACCAGTTGCCTCAAGTTCTTGTTGCCATGAATTCCCGGCTGTGACAGACTATAACAGTGAAGTGTAAGCTGAAATAAACCTTTCTTCCTTAATATTTGTTATGTATTTTGTCCTAGCAGTTACCTTTCTCACTGCTAGGACAAAAAACCTAAGAAACATTAATTTAAGGAGGAACGCATCAAAGGCCCGAAAAATAATAAGAACAAGGAAAACTCAATGTTGCTAGGAAGAAAATAAAAATTACAAACGGAATGTATGAAATACAGTCTAAAGTAACAATTTAAAGGAACAAGTTAACAATGTGATCACTTGAAATGATTAAGAAATTTAATCAAATTTTATATGAATTAAAAAGAGAAAAGACACTAACAAAACTTAAAAAGGATAGGGTGCACATTACTACTGCTAAAAGCCAGATAGGTATTATTTTTAAAACTTGGGTTATAACAAATTATAAAATCTAGAAGGAATGGGTAAGTTTCTGGACATATATGACCTGCCAAACTTGAACCAAGAAGATATAAAGTGTCTAAACAGATCATTAACAAGTAATGGAATTGATTCTTTGTTAAAGGTCTCCTAACAAAGATAATTCCATGGCAGGAGAGAATTATTGCTGAATTTTATCAGACTTTTATGGGAGAAATAACACCAGTTGTCCTAAAACTACTCAATTAAACTAAAAGAAGAAGAGCACTTCCAAACTTATTATGTGAAGGCAGTGTTACTCTAATACCAAAATAGAATAAGAATATATCAATGAAGAAAATGGTAGGGAATATCTTTGATATAGACACAAAAGTCCTTAACAAAATACTTGTGTTGTAGACAGCTCCACATTGCTGGGATGATGATCTTAACTAGGTACAGTTTAAGGGAGGAAGTGAATCATTTCAAGCTTTACAGATCCAGAGGGGGGATTTTCATCAGTGGCAGAAAAAGCTGCTACCATATATCTGAGCAGGGAGAAACCATCACCAGCTAGCCAGCAAATATCAAAAGCAACAAGCACAAAACTGGCAGTAACACAACAGGTGCCAGGAAAGGGCTGAAATTGCTGTGTATACCTTTGGGCTGGAAATCAGATCGACCCCAACCACACCTTAGGGCTGGATCCCAGGATCCTCCCCCAGTGATACCTCCTCCACTTGGGCGGCTGGAGACCCAAGTTACAAACTTAATAAAATATCTGAGTCTATGGACGACACACAATCAAACTAACTCAACTTGCAAAATGAATTCAACACTATACTAAAAGTGACATATGTAATTGTTAATTTGGATTTGTTTCAAGGATACAAACATGTTTCAACATATGTAAATCATTAAATCTATATAAGTAGACTCAAAGACAAAAATCACACAGTCACCCTAATAGATAAAAAGAAGAAAAAACACACACACTGGTCAGAATTCAACATGACATTATGATAAACACTTTGATAGAATGATTATATCTCCAGATGATAAAGGCTGTAATGAAAAGCTCATGACCAACATACTAGAGAAAAACTAAAATTACCCCTAAAACAATGAAACATATAAGGGTGTATACACTTAATGCTTTTACTTGGTGTAGTGCTTGAAATTTTTGACAAAGTAATAAATCAAGAGAAAGAAAGATGTTCAATGGGTAAGCGCTGTGTAGCAGTTTGCTCCTGAATTTGGAGAGAATCATAGGGCTTTGGAAGTAAAGAACATTTACAGCTGAAACTTAGAGAATTCCCAAGTCCCATCCTCAAAGTCAAAAAACAAGTAGTCAACAGTTTGTGCAAACAGAGACTGACTTGCTGAACTGTCTGCAAGTCATGTAGTGAGATCTAGGAATGCTGCTTTAGTATTCATTTACCTATGTGGGGGAAGCTTTTTGGAGAGGCAGCCACTTTTGAGTCATACATACTCCTGTAAGTATCCCCACACTATAACTACACGGCACTTGCTGGTCATTGACTAGATTTATGTGGAATTGTTTCTCGGGTCTATCTATCTGGGATGAATAAAAGTGTGTTCACATCTCCCCTTGGAAAATTAACAACAGTAAGGAAGAAGTCAAATTATGCCCATTGACAGACAATATGACCGTGATCTCACAAGACATAAAACTACCACCAAAGCCACCAAGGCATAATAAGAATCAGGATACTAAATGAAGATTCAAAAATTGGTCTCTCATATATGGCAATACTCAACTTGCTCAGAAAGTAATCAGAATACAATCACATTCAAAATAACTTCATTAAAAATGAAAAACCTTGGAGTAAACCTAACAAAGAGAATAAAAGATCTATATTATGGAAACTATTAAATAATGAAGAAATTGAGGTTGACACTGGAAAAATGAAAAGACCTCTTATGTCCATGTATCAGATTTAACATTTTGAAAATGGTTTTATTACTAAAATTAATCCATAGTCAATGAAATTTCCACCAGAATTCCATAGGAGAAAAAATATTCTAAAATGTACATGAACACAGACAAGACAGCTAAAGCAATCCTGAGCAACAAGAGCAATGATGGAGGTATTTCAATACCAGATTCAAATTATACACCTGAGTCACAGGAAATGAAACAGCAAAGTACTGGCTCAAAAAAAAAAAAAAAAATAACATGTGCATACCAGTATAATAAAATAGAGGGACCAGAAATAAAGTTAATAGCCTCTGTAATAAATTATGCTGGAAACACTGAATATCTACATGTTCAACAATGAAACTATATCCTTATCTTTCACCTACACAAAATATCAAATAAAAATTAATCAAAAACATCAATGTAATACCTTAAGCTTTGACACTACAAGAGGAAAATGCAGAGGGAATGTTCAAAAATAAGCATAGGCTACAACTGTCTGAATAGGATTCATATAGCTCAGAAAACAAGAAGAAATTTAAAAAATCAAATGAAATTTTATCAAATTACAAAGTTTCAGCACATCAGAGGAAATAATTAATGGAATGAAAATATAGCCTACAGAGTAGAAAAAAAATGTATCTGCCAGATTTTTTTGGCAGAGGATATATAATCAGAATATATAAAGAACCCCACCCCCAAAACCTAAAAGAATAAATAATACAAATAATAAATCAGCAAATGATCTAAAAAGACACTTTATCAAAAGGGAAAAATATAAGCAGCTATTAAATCCATGAAAAAATAGTCAACATCTTTTACATGAGAGAAATAAAAATTCCTATCTCATACTAATTAGCATGTGTATAATTAAGAATATTAAAAACAACTACCTTCCAGGATGCAAGGAGAAAGAAATCCTAGTCACTGTGCACATTTAAAATGTAAGTTCTTGGGAAAAAAATTATATATATCTACCATCTGATCCAGCTATATTATTCCTAAATATATGACTGATTAAATCTTAGCAATATGTAATGCTGTTTATTGTGCACCCAGCTTATTGTGGCACTATTCACAATAGTCACATTATGAAGTCAGGCTAAGTTCTTGTTAAAGAATTTGTGTGTAAAAACGTGGAATATTTAATCAATTGAATATTATTTAAGCCTTTAAATAATGAAATTATGCATTTGGAGAGAGTGGATGGAACTGGATCTTCCTCCTAGCACACAACATAAAATAGAAACACCTACTGCATGTTTTCTCTGTTCTGTGAAACCTAGAAAAAATAAAGAGGAGGGAATTCTGGGTAAGATGGCTACATAAACTCTTTGTCTAAAAAGTGTAGGTTTATAGGTTTCTATCAGCCACAGTGGAGAAGTAAGAGATTGGAAGCCACACCAAAATGTAATGAGGCTGACTGACAAAAAAAAAAAAAAAAAAAATGGGTACATAGGCCTGCACTGGAAATACTAATCTCTCTTACTATGTCAGGACAGGTTATGGGTTACATATTCTTGGCTGGCTTTACCATTCTCAATTAAGCTATATTTGAAGGTTGACTATTGTTGCCTTTAATGTTTTCAGAATCTTAGAGTCTTTGTCTTTTTCTTCTGTCATTATCGGCCACAGGATATGATTCAGACACAGGCTGAACACAAAGTTGGACTTCCAAATCTAAAAACACTGCAGATTTTTAGAAAACCCAAGCATCAAGTCAACTCAGGATTCAAAATTCACAACATATAATATAAGAAACACAAAGAATCAAGACAATAAAATCCCACCAAAAATTTTAAGTCCATCAGAAATGGCCCCCAATGAGACTGATTTAGATGAAAGGCCTGACAAAGATTTCCAAAAAATGATTTTATCTGTATTCAAAGAAATCCAAGGAATCAAAGAAGAAGAAGAAGAAGAAGAAGAAGAAGAGGAGGAGGAGGAGAAGGAGGAGGAGGAGGAGGTAGAAAAAGGAATTAAGAAAACAAACTCCTGATATAATTCCAAGACAACAATGGAAACCAGCTTAATGAAATAAGGAGGTCATTACAAGACATGAGGAAGGAAATACAAACACTAAAGAAAAAATCAGGTAGAAATACTAGCTCTATAAAACACAGTCAGCCAAATAAAATCTCTGTGGAAAGTCTCAACAGTAGAATGGATGAAGAAGAGAATATCTAAACTAGAAGATCAGGTGGCAGATATAATACAATCAAAGAGAAAGACAAGCTAATAAGAAGGTATGAATGGGAATTTCAAGATATCTGGGACACTATGAAAAGATCAAATATAAGAATTAAGGGTATAGTAGAAGGAGAAGAATTTCACTCCAGAGGCTTAGTAACATTTTCAACAAAATCACAGAAAAAAATTTCCTCCAAACTGGGAAAGAAATACTAGTGTGGAAACAAGAAGCTTTTATAACACCAAACAGACATAACTTATAAAAAACCTCTCCTTGCCATGTTATAATTAAACTACGAAACACACAAACCAAAGAAAATATATTGAAAGCAGTTAGAGAGTAAAAGCAAATCACCTATAAAGCAAGCCCATCAGGATCACAGCAGATTACTCAACACAAACTTTAAAAACCAGAAGGGCTTGGAATGATGTATTCCAAGTTCTGAAAGATAATAATTGTCAACCAAGGTTACTTTATCCTTCTAGGCATCCAAATTGAAGGAGAAATAAGAACATTCCACAACAGAAACAGGCTAAAAGGAATTTATGACAACTAAGGAAACTCTACAGAAAATACTTGAAGGAATCCTTCATGCTGAAGAGAAAGCAAAACACACACATGAGGAAACAGGGAAAAATAAACCATGCTCAAATAACAGTTAAAACAAGAGAATAAAGGGGAACAGCAAGCACTATGATATAAGAAGAATGTTGAAAATAAACAAATACCTTTCAACAATAACTCTTAATATCAATGGCCTCAATGCCCCAACCAAAAGACACAGACTGGATAAAAAGGCAGGATCCTGCCATCTGTTGCCTCCAGGAAACTCATCTCTCAATAAAAGATATACACTGTCTTAGGGTGAAAGGATGGAAAGTGGTATTTCAAGCAAATGGGCCTAGGAAACAAGCAGGGGTTGCTATCCTAATATCTGACAGGATAGATTTCAAACCAACATTAGGGAGGAAAGATAAAGAAGGTCATTTTATACTGATTAAAGAAACACTACAACAGGAGGGCATTACAATCCTAAACATATATGCACCTAACATGGGGGTTCTCAATTTCATCAAACAAACACTATTAGACTTAAGGTCACAGATAATGCCAATAACAGTTGTAGTGGATGACTTCAATACCCCACTCTCATCAATTGACAGGTCATCCCAGCAAAAAAATAAACAGAGACACTTCTGGATTAAATGGTATGGAACAAATGGACCTAACAGATATCTACAGAACATTCCATCCCAATGCTGCAGAAAATACATTCTTTTCTCAGCAGTACATGAAATATTTTCTAATACAGACCATATATTAGGACAAAAAGCAAACCTTAACAAATACAGGAAAATTGAATTAATCCTTTTTATGCTCTCTGACCACAATGGGATTAAACTGCATATCAGAAACAAGAAAAACTACAGAGAATATGCAAATTCATGGAGACTAAACAGTACACTATTGAATGATGAATGAGTCATTGATGAAATCAAAAAGGAAATCAATCAATTCATAGAATCAAATAATGATGAGACTACAACATACCAAAACCTTTGGGACACAATGAAGGCAGTCCTAAGAGGGAAATTTATAGTTCTAAGTGCCTATATTAAGAAATGAGAGAGTTCACAAGTAAATAATTTAATGCTTCTTCACCTTAAGGCCCTGGAAAAAGAAGAACAAGGCAAAAAAAAAAAAAAATCAGTAGATGGGAAGAAATAATAAAGATTAGGGCAGAAATTAATGAAATAGAAACCAAATGAACAATCCAAAGAATCAATGAAACAGAGTTGGTTCTTTGAAAGAATAAACAAGATTGATAAACACTGAGCAAATCTGACCAGAAGAGAGAAGAGTCACAAATTAATGAAATTAGAGATGAAAAAGGCACCATTACAACAGACACCAAAGAAATTCAGAAAATCACAAGAACATACTTTAAGAATATATGCACCTCTAAGTTTGAAAATCAGAAAGAAATGGATGATTTCCTTGATTCATATGACCTACCAAAATTAAATCAAGATGAGATAAATCATTTAAATAGACCTGTGAAATTTATGGAGATGCAAGCATTATAAAAAGTCTCCCCACTAAAAAAAGTCTAGGCCCAGATGGATTCACTGGTGAATTTTACAAACCTTCATGGAGGAACTAATACCACTGCTTCTCAAACTTTTCCATAAAATAGAAAAGGAAGTAATTCTACCAAACTCCTTCTACAAAGCCAGCATCACCCTGATAACAAAACCAGAAAAGACAGAACAAAAAGAAAATTATAGATCAATCTCCCTCATCAACATAGATTCAAATATTCTCAAAAAAGCATTGGCAAACAGAATACAAGAAAATATCAGAAAGATGACTCACCCCAACCAAATAAATGGACTGAAGTACAAAAATCACATGATCAGCTAAGTAGATGCAGAAAAGATATTTGACAAAATCCAACATCCTTTCATGGTAAAAGTTCTACAGAACCTGGGAACAGAAGGAACCTATATCAACATAATAAAAACTATTTATGACAACAAACCTACAGCCAACACAATACTAAATTGGTAAAATCTTGAAGCCTTTCCACTAAATTCAACAGCAAGACAAGGGTGTCCACTGTCCCCACTCTTACTTAATATAGTACCAGAAGTCCTAGCTATAGTAATAAGGCAAGAGAAACTCATAAAAGGTATATGATTCTATATATAACAGACCCTAAAGACTCTACCAGAAAACTGTTAGAGCTGATAAACACTTTTAGTAATGTAGTGAATGAATAAAGATGTGATACATTTACACAATGGGTTCTATTCAGCAGTAAAGAAAATGAAATTATGAAATTTGCAGGCAAATGGATGGATCTGGAAAGGATTATACTAAGTGAGGTAAACCAGAAATCCAAATATCACATGTTCTCTCATATGTGAATCCTAGCTACAAATGTTTAGACATGTATGTGAACTGGAACCAAAAATCAGTAGCACAGGCCAGTAAGCTCATTAAAGACTGTAAGAGAGGGAGGAGAGGATGGAAGAGAGGGAAGGACTTTGGGGGATGATATTGTATATATTTAAGTAGAAGAACAGATTACAGGGAGGGGAATTGCCTAAGTGAGTGCAAGGGAAGAGATTGTTGAAAAGAAGGACAGGGTGAGGATCAATCTCAATTCAAGATATTGTGAATAAGCCATATGAAAACCTATTTGTTTGGATAACTTCACATCCAGAAGCCATAGATTGCTACTAGAAAATTTTCAGTGCTAGGGATGGAATACCTTCCAGTAAGCTGTTGGCCTGGGACGTCCCTGTTGCCTCCAAAACATTACAGGCTATTGCCAAGGCTCTTGGTTTCCCACAAGTAACAGATGGTAAGACCCTATTGCTGAACATTTTACATGACTGAGCAGCACTGAGAAATTAAGCTGGTGCTGAGCTGAAAACCTTCTCCCTGTAGACCAGCCAAGGGAAAGCTGGAAAAAGCTGCACTGCAAGCAGCCCTATGGCAGCCAGAAGTCATCAGCGGTGAAAACAGTGGACACTGGAAGCCTCAAGTTTGGCTAGACAGGCCAAATTACTGAACAAGTGCAATAGTGGCACGAGTTCTCTGGGAGAAACCAACTGCTCTCTAATTGGACTGGAGGCCTTCTCTATGGGAGGGAATATATATCTGGTACTGAAAACCTAATCAAAAGCTTATGGCAGGGGCCATGAGCCTTAGGGGTATAAACCCTGCTCTTGTCTGGTCAGATGCATATATTATCTCACAGAACTGTCCTGAAAGCACTACACTTAATATTCATATTCATATATTAATGCTACTCTCACTTCTGGTTAGAGAAGCTTCCCTTTTCAGATGGTGATGACCACTGGGATGACCCAAAAGGTTACATACTGCTGGAAGAAGGGATGGAGGAGTGTCCAGCACTTAAACATCTCTATCACACTCCCAAGGCTCAGGGTCCATTGTGGAAGAGGTGACAGAGGATAAGAACCAAAGGAAGCGTATCACTCCTTACAATGCAACTGTCTAGTTAGAAACTGGCCTTGATATCCATGTCCTCACAGTGCCTAGCAATTACTTCACAAGACCCTTATAACAGGAGAAAATAATGATGACATCAAAATAAAAGAGAGACTAATGGAGAGAGGGAAGGGATATAATGGAGAGTGGAAGTGGGAAGTGGGGTAGGGGAGGGATTTATCCATGGTTTATTGTCTGTAAGTATAGATGTTGTCAATGAAAAAAATAATATATATATCACAAAAAATAATTAAGAGGAGAGATGAAAATAGAATTGGAGCTACAAAGGAAGTGGGAGGCGAGATAAAAAAACAATAAGAGATGGATGAATATATTCATCCATAAAAGTAGCACAATAAGACCCATTATTTTATACAATTAATAAACTAACAAAAATGATTTTAAAACACTTTGATTAGCTCATCTACATTTGCTTCCACCCTGCTAACACACTCAGAACAAGTGTTGCAGATGTCATTTGGAGACGGCATCTTTGCATGAATTACCAACTTGAGTTTCTTACCATTGGGTTCTTATGCAATATGAAAAGTGATAGTGTTTTCTTTAAATTGTTGTGGGTGGGCTGGAATTGTGCACATGCATGGACACACACGCAGGGGTAAAATGAACTGGTTCAAATGTGAGATGCCTCTATAAGCTCATGTGGGTGAACACGGGGTTCCTAGCAGGTAGGATTGTTTTGCAGCACTTTGGAACCTTTAGGAGGAGGAACTATGCTGGAAAAAGTCAGTTGGATAGATGCTAGGGTTTTATACCTTGGAGTTACTTCCTGTCTGCTTCCTGATTTCTGACGGTGGAGTTAATGTGACCTGCTATTTCTGTTGACATTCCTTCATTGATGTGATGGACCACTCCCTCAAACTGGGAATGAAAATTAACCCTCCCTTAAGCTGCTTTTTCTGCTTCCTCTTCTCTCTCCAAAGACCCACAACAAGGTGTTGCACACAGTTTGTGCTCAGTAAATACCTATGCAATCTCCAATTCTGCAACACTGTGTTACAAAGGAATACTGCAATACTGACTCCTAGCACCTCAGAATTTGGTCTTATTAGGAGAAAAGGCATATCCCTGCATAGTCAAGTTGAATTTTTACAGTGGATCCTAACCCAATATAACTGTGTTTTTATTTGTTAAAAAGTGTGTGGGGGGACAAGGAATTTAGGCATATGAGCAAGCACACACACCCACACAGAACATTGTGTGAAAACAGAAGATGGGGTGACTCATTTAGAAGCCAAGGAACAACAAAACCTTCCAGCAAACTGAGGTTAGAGGCAAGGGAGTGTTCTATATATATAACACTTGAGTTTTCAAACTCTGGCCTTCGGATCTGTGAGACAATGAGCACCTACTGGTCTAAGCCACCCAACCTGTAGTATTTTCTTTTTAACCAAACTTCCTTCCTTCCTCTCTTTGTCTTTCTCTTTCTTTCTCTTTTCTCTTCCTTCTTTCTTTCATGTTCTTTTTTTCTTTTTCTTCCTTTCTGTTTCCATCTCTCTTTTTCTTTCTCCCTTTTCTCACTACTTCTTTTTCTCTTTCCTTTCTTTACCTTTTTCTATTTATCTTTCTCTCCTTCCCCTTTCTCTCTTTCCTTCTCACTTTCTGCCTTTTTCTTTTATTTTCTTCTCTTTATTCCTCTTGTTTTTTCTTTCTATTTTTCTTTTTTTTTTCCTGATTTATTTGTAGGGGGTACAGCAGGGTCTCTTGCTACCACACCAGTCTAGCATTACATGAGTGGCAAGGAAATTGAACTCTGGGCTAGTAGGTTTTGCAAATAAACACCTTTTATCACTGAGCAATCTACCTAACCCCTCGTGGTATTTTACTTTAACAGCTATAGGAAACTACTACATATTATAAAGATTGTCTTGATTTATAGAAAGTAAAGCCTAAATAGCTTAATAGTAAATTAGTAACCATTAAAATGCTTCTGGATTTGTTCCTCTCATCTCACCCCTACACTTACCAAGTAACTTTAATTTATCAGATCTCGTTAGTGTGGAGAAGTCTTTAGTAGTCAATACTTTTACTGCACACTAACAGTATATTAGCTATTGCCTATATTCTGCTTTATAATTTTTCATACCATGAATCACTGATAATAGATTATTTTTTTCTGGCCCTCTAGATCAAAAGCTCAATAAGTTGACTCTTTTATTTATTTTTCTTTCACTTAGTGTTAATTTACATGCAACAACTCACTTATCTATCTCACCTTGAATTCCCACAGTTCTGTCTCTCCTTTGCTTAGTGATGTCAGGTACAAAAAGGAACTAGGTTGACCATCAAGTGACTGGGCTGTAGCCATACCTTTTCTACTTAGCAAGATAGTAAAACTGATGCTGACATTATCAACAGGGAGTAGAAAAGCAGCACAGAATGGAGGAGCAAATATTTATAGAAAGAGTTTTGAAAGGATTACTACAACCAAATTAACATATCACTTCAGATAGTTACCTTTCCTCTGTGGGGAATCCATGAGAGACTCCCCCACCCAATCTCAAGTATACAACATATTATAATTGACTAAAGTCACCATACTGATCCTTAGGTCTCTAAAACTTATGCATGTTATTGTAACCTTAAATATTTTGACTAATATTTCCTCACTTTCTCCATCCTTTCCCCCAAACCACTAGTAACCACTCTTCTTTTCTGAACTTGACTTTTTCTGGATTTGTGAAATATATGCCTTTCAATTTTGGTTTCTTTCACTTGGTATAATGTCCTACAGGCTGATGAATATTGTTGCAAATTTAAATATTTCTTGTTTTTTTTTTTAATAGTTTTACTTATTATAGGGCCTTGTACCACTACAAACCAAGTCCAGATGCATGTCCCACCCTGTGCATCTGGCCTTATGTGGGTAGTGGGGAAATGTGCCAGCAAGTATCCTTATTCTCTGAACCATTTCTCCAGCCCAGATCTTGTTTATAAGGCTGAGTAATGTTCCAGTGTTGTATATAATACATAATCTTTGTGTTTTTTTGAGGTAGAGTCTCACTCTAGCCCAGGCTGACCTTCTTTGCATATTTCTAATGAGAATTAGAGATCACTTTTGTAAAGCTCTTAGTTCATGCCCAGTATACAATAGATAATATGACTGTGTCTATAAATTAAGAAATGACACACAAACTCTCTGCATTACAAAATGTTGTGTAATTACATGATTCCAAATCATGTATTCTAATCAAGATGTAAGATGCAAAAATCAATTTCTTTAAACCAACAATTATTCAGGAAAGGTCAGTTTTGTGCAATTATCAACCCAAACACTGAAGCTCAAACTAGTTGAACAGGGAGCCACCCAGCCTCAGAATAGCACAGTAATAATAAAAGCCTGGTAAGGAGCTTGAACAAGGCAAAGTGAACATTCCAAGATCATTCGTGGGCTGGGATAGGTTCACAGTGTGACAGCCACAATAGGATCCATGAGTAATCCCTGCCCAAAGCTGGGAAAACTCCTGAAGACAGGAGAAGTACAATGTCGAAATGAAGGGGATAAGCATCCACTGTTTCATCAAAGCAAGTGACACACAGGCTGTACACCCAGCATTAAAAGCAACCTAAGTATACTCTCTGAAAATTAAAATGCATGGTATGTGCACAAGCTCTCGAACAAGAACATTTCATTAAGGAGAACATACCATTCCTGGGCTGTGTGAGATAAGCGGCAGTTTACCTTTCTTGCATTCATGAACTCCCACTTGAACAAGTCTGTGCACAAGAAGTTGGAAGTTCCCATGAAACAAACAAATGCCTTGGGCCTTGGCAGATGAATTTAATCATTACCATAATATTACAATGATGAAAGACATACTAAAAACTCTGTTCTTTAAAGCCAACTACAGTTATAGGAAATTCCAGACTCTTCTATTCTGTCAGTAACACCTGCCATAAAATACTGAAGGGTTTATTTTTGACAGAAGCTTTTGCAACTTTTTTTTTTTTTTTTTTTTTAATGTTTGAAGGTGGTAGTTATACTTAGCATAATAGCCAAGAAGTTTCTGGAGTTTCTCATCTCATTAGTGTAATTAATACTTCATTACATCATGCATGCATCAAGATGGTTATCACCAATGAATATTTTGTTCTTCCACCTAGAAAGACTAAATAATATTCAAAGATCAATTCTTAACTTCCTCCTTATTACCCACTT
This sequence comes from Orientallactaga sibirica, assembly GCA_036365145.1. Taxonomy (NCBI): domain Eukaryota; kingdom Metazoa; phylum Chordata; class Mammalia; order Rodentia; family Dipodidae; genus Orientallactaga; species Orientallactaga sibirica. The sequence goes on from JAEOAD010000011.1 coordinate 26,737,104, forward strand.
TCTAACTTTGGAGAAAACTGCCTGAAGGGAATTTCTGAAGATACACAGAAATCAAGGAACTCTCCTGTCAACAAAGTTTTATACACTGATTGGAACATTCATGGAATTTGAGTGTTGAGACCTTTAATATCTACATTGACAAATAAATTGCATTTAACAGCAAACTCGAAGTTCACTCAGCATTCCCACAACATCACATTTCTATTTTTATCACAACCGGAGTTGTACAATTGATGACAGTTTATTCACTCAAGTGTCTAGTTGTAGCTCACCATACGTTTGCAGGTAGAAAAAAAGTTATACAAGTGGCTATTACTATTATTTAACTTGTAGCACAAGTAAGACTGTCTTTAGTGGCAAAAGAATTAAAAATATGTACAAGTGAATATGGGTACATATACGTAAGTAGACATGGCTATCTGCTAGGACATGGTTATTAGTGTAATTTAAAATTCCTCCATGCTTACAAAGGGTATGTAAAGTGTAGGTTAATAAGAGTAAATCACTAATTCTCATACTTGTACATCAGTTCTTCCTTAGAACTACTTTTTGCTTCTTGTGACTTGATTAAAGTAAAATTATGTCCAGATAGTTGGGACATATTTACACAGTATGAAAAGGAGTTAGTTAATTATTTCCCACCTATTTCTTATGGCCTTAAGAAAAATGTCAGAAACCTACAAATTCTACCACATCCAATTATCCCTATTACTATTAGATGCTAATGATTTGTTAAAGAAGACCTAATGATTCTCTTTCTTTTCTCAGGTCTGGAGCTGCATGACAACAGACATATGCACTGGTCATCTTTGTAACCTTAGAAACATCAGGGGCAGGGAAGCTAGGAGGTTTGCAATAATTTTCTGTTGTATAAATGAGAAGGGACATGAATACATGCAGGAATTCATGTTTTCATATCATCTATTTAAAACATGTGTTCCACAGGAACATTGCAAAACTTAGTTCACACTCCCATACTAGTGATAGCCTTTATAAACACAATGTTGGTCTCATGTGTGTGTGTGTGTGTGTTTCTGTTACTTTATAACTGGATTAGCTTTTAAATCAAAACATTTCATATTTTTTGAAAACAGAGCTATTTCAGGCTTCTTTTAAAAAAACATTTAATTATCAAGTTGGAGAGATAGCTAAATGGTTAATGTGCTTACCTACAAAGCCCAATGACACAGGGTTGATTCCTTAGGACCCATGTACACCAGATGCACCAGGTGGCACATGTGTCTGGTGTTTTTTTGCAGAGGCTAGAGGCCCTGGTGCGTACCCATTCTCTCCTATGTGCCTCTTTTTCTCTCAAATAAATAAAAAAATTAAAAATCTAATAATTGTGGGCATGAAAAATCACATTCAACAGAAGCAGAGCAGAAAATGTGTACTTTAGAAAGTTCTAGTCCCTTTTTTTTCCAGGACACTGAGGCAAATTGTCAGGATTTTAAACTAGCCTGGTACTTCTATACATCATGACCACTTTGCTCAGTTAGATTCATTCTTTGGTCCCTGAAATCAATTTGGTTTTCACCCTTTCTGTATCTAGCAGGCAGGGTATGCACAGAGTTGAATAAGTGAAGAGAATACCGGATGGTCATTGCTGATAATGATATGAAAACCAACCAGTAATGAACATGTTCAAGCTGCAATCATCCCCTAAAAAAATAAAAAAATAAAAATAAATAAATAAATAAATAAATAAAAATAGAAAATATACAATTTAGCTTTTGAAAACTTTATTTTAAATGGATATATTCAAAATAGACAAAGTCCATTACTCCATACTGAAAACTAAGCCAAAATAATAATGGTAAAAATATTTTTTAAAATGCAAAAGCTAATTTCCTGATGCTTAAGCCTGGAATGGGACTATTTAGACTTGAACATTTTAGAGGAATGTGGACAAATGTAAAGAAAACAAAGGCAGAGCAGGTGCTGGGCCATTCTCCTATCCCTCAGGTGGCGGATCTCCAAAGGAAGGAGGAAAATGCAAGCCTAGACACTGAATAATTGAGTGCTGAGTGGACTACCCTTGGGGAGGATAACAAAAAAGAAAACAACTTGATTACCCACTAGAGCTTAAAGGTAAAAGCTAAAATATAAGACAGGCTGTGGCCACCCAACATCAGAGTATCATGCTGGAGGGCTGGAGGGATGTCTTAGCAGTTAAAGCATTTGCCTGAAAAGCCAAAGGAACCAGGTTCAGTTCCCCAGGACTGACGTTAGCCAGATGCACAAGGTGGCACATGTGTCTGGAGTTCGTTTGCAGTGGCTGGAAGCCCATTCTCTCTCTCTGTCAAATAAATAAATGAATGAATAAAAATAAAATATTTTTAAAAATAAAATCATGCTGGAACCAGATGGGAAATGAGATCCCCCCTGGTTAGTCCCTATAGTGCTATACAGCCCTATGGGGAGTCAGTGGAAGAAAATAGTCACCAACAGCATGAATAAGCAGACCACCTCGCAGACTGTGAAATCACCAAGTCGGTCAAGAAGTGCACACTTGTGCAATTGTGGCTGTCAACCTCTATGGGTAACCAACTTTTCTCTGATTGGACATGAGGCCCACTCAGTGGGAGAGAACTCATACCTGGTACTGGAAACCAAGTTAGATTCCCGTGGTGTGGAAACTCAAACTTCAGAAAGAAGCCTTTACAGCTCTTTAGAGAAGAAAAGTTGGTTTCACACCAAATCATAATCATCATCATCATAAAAAATAACATTTTCTCAAATTCCATTCCCCCTTTGGCCCAAACTAGTCTCACTTTTGTTTGGAGAATCTGCTCTATTTTACAGATGGCCAAGAAAACAGAAGAGAACCAAGATTTGTCAATAAGACAAGAAAATAGCTTACTGTCCACCATGAGACATGCCACCTCTACCACATCTTCATACTCTGAGGCACGTTCCCCCACTATCCCACAGTGACTGACTGACAGGCTTTCATGACTCCAAAGTGAATACCATAACTTTACTGAGAAGGACCTCCAGGGTAATAGGATCTGGGGAAAGGGTATAAAAGAGAATAACCTGTTATAACTTAAACAAAATAAAATAGAAAATGTAAAAAAAAAAAAAAAAGACTTTCAGAGGTAGTTTATCAAATGAACTCCCCAACACCTATACAGTACAAGTGAGCTGGGTTACTCCAGTTTTTTTGTTTTTTTTGTTTTTTTGTTTTTTTTTTAACTACTATTGAGAATTTTTACTGCTATCAGTCTAAATTTCTCTGTCCACCATTACTCTTTGGCTGTCCATGCAATGGATTTTGTAAACATCATTGTAATCAATAGTATGTATAGCATTTTCATGCATTTTCTCTTCTTTACAGTTTTTGCTATTGCACAATGAAGGGAAAAATCATGATACAATACAAATAAAGTATAAGATTGTTTAGCAATACTCAAACTTATAATCATAAGACAGCTAAATCTACATGTTTTCATCAAATATTTTCTTAAAAGTGCTTGGGAGTGAGCCCAGGGTCTTGTATGTGCTAGGCAAGTGTGTTTCACAGAGCTACATTTCCAGCTCTGGGTCTCATGGTTTTATTAAAGTTATATAAGCTAGAGAAAAAGAGAATAATATGTCATGTAAACTTATGTGGAAAAACATGTCAAACTATTAGTTTTAGAATTTTTATTTATTTTCAATTAAGAGAACAGAGAAAGTAAGTGCACATCAGACCCTTTTGTCACTGCAAACAAACTCCGGACGCATGGATCACTTTGTGCATCTGGCTTTATATGGGTAATAGGGAATTGAACCCCAGCTGGCAGGCTTTGTAACTCAGTTATATGACAAACTTTAATAGTGTTACCTATTGACATCAGAAATTTTCACCAAAATATAGCACATATACAACAAAGTAGACAAATTTTATGTTGTGTGGACCTAAAGAAAATTAAAAGTTTAATATATGTACTCCCTAAATCGAGTTATAAACTATCACTGGAATTCCAGAAGCCTGTGTGTGCCCAGTTCTAATCATTTATAATAGATTCTTCTAGTTAGAAGTACACAACTCTATCAATTTTTGTTCTTTGCAAATCTTGTCAATGCTTATTCTATATTAAATCTAGAATTAGCTGCTACCTTAATTAAGTTACTGTAATTTCTGTTTCATTGAATCTAAAGATCAGCTTGTCAACTGTCTCTGCCAAAAGATTGCTTTCTAATATGTAAGTTTCTTCCCTTACCTTTATCACCTTTCTTCTAGTTTTGCTATGTGTGTGTGTATATATATATTTGGTTTTTTGAGGTAGGGTCTCACTCTAGCCCAGACTGACCTGGAATTCACTTTGTATTCTCAGGGTGACCTCAAACTCACAGTAATCCTCCTACCTCTACCTCCTGAGTGCTGGGATTAAAGGTGTGTGCCACTACACCCGGTAAGTTTTGCTGCATTTTTTTTTTTTTTTTTGCAAATAATTGAGCTGAAAAAATAAATCATGGGTTTTTCAACCTTTCTTAGTTTTTTACATACTCAAATAAGGCTGTAAATTTCTCTCTAACCACATCTTTAACTGCATCCTGTAAATTTTAGTGTGCAGTATTTTCACCATCACATACTTAAAAATCTATAGGCTAGTTAGGTCATTCTTTAATTTCATCGTAGTTATTTTTAACATTTATTAATATTTATCAAAGTTTCACTAGCCGAGGAGGTCAGAGGACAACCTTGAGTGGTGGTCCTGTTTTATGGTTTGAGACAATCTCTCATTGTTTACTGCTATATTCGCCAGGTAGCTAGCCCATAAGTCTTGAGATTCTCCTCTCTCCATGGACCTTCTCACTGTAGCACGGTGTAATTATGGACATTTGTAGTACTTCACCCAGTATCACATGGATTCCATGAATTTGAAATTAGGTCCTCAGGTTTGAGCATCAAGTACTTTTACCCACAAAGCCATTTCATTGACTCCTCTTTGTGACTTCCAAATTAGTTCTTTGTTCTATTTTTTAACAAAACTTTTTTTTTTTATTTAGTTGAGAGAGAGAGGTAGAAAAGGCTGATAAAGAAAGAATGGGTGTGACAGGGCCTCCAGCAACTGCAAACCAACTCTATATATAGGTACCACCTTGGGCATCTGGCTCATGTGGGTACTAACAAATCAAACTTAGTTACTTAGGCTTTGCAGGCAAGTGTTTTAACCAGTAAGCAATCTCTCCAGCCTTCTGTTCTACTTGTTGCCTAGAGTGGACAATCCTTACTTATTGTCTCAAATTCTTTTCGCCATCATCATTTGGTGAGTACTGTGAAGGGCCCTGGAGATACAGAGAAAAGAGATCAAAGAATTATTCCCTTTCCTGACCAACCTTTTCATTTCCAACTTCAGTTTTTATATTGTATGTGTCCCTTCAAAGCCACGATTCCTGCTAGAGATCTCTTCCAGCTATAGAAAGTCTGGAAGTTTTTCATTCATTCAAATGTGTTCTACCTATATTCAGAGACCTTGGTAACTATTATATAGCTAGGTACTAAAAAAAGCACCACTGCATGTATGCATGTACATATTTGTATATAACATGTATTTGCATGTATATAAATGTGTGCATATGTGCCTGAATGTGTATATATTCTCTCAGTCAACTTCTAAAACAAGTCTTGGATTTTCTTCCCTATGTATGTGTGAGGACAATTCTTGACTTCTAGAAGATTCAATAAGAAGTCAGTTTCTTCAGGCTGAAGAGATGGATTAGTAGTTAAGGCACTTTCCTGCAAAGCCAAAGGACCCAGGTTGATTCCCCAGGACCTACATAAGCCAGATTCACAAGGTGGTGCATGTGTCTAGAGTTCATTTGCCATGGCTAGATATCCTTTCTCCCTCTTTCTTCCTCTCTTTCACTCTCTCTGCCTCTTTCTCTCTCTCTTTCAAATAAATAAATAAAAATAAAAGTATTATAAAAAATATTTTTTTCTGAAGACTTAGATGCAATTAATCTTTAAAGATTAAAAGATATTTTAGGGCTGGAGAGATGGTTTAGTGGTTAAGGTACTTACTTAAGAAGCTTAAAGATCCAGGTTCAATTCCCCACTACCAACGTAAGCCAGGTACACAAAGTCATGCATGCATCTGGAGTTCCTTTGTAATGGCTAGAGGCCTGGACATTCTCTCTCTCTCTCTCTGTATCTCTCTCTCAAATAAATCTTATTTTAATCACATATGCAAGACAACTTTTTATAAAGTCTCTTTGAAACCCAGTTAAGTAGCTGAATAAGGCAAGTCATTCTTTCATAAAGATTAATTATACCCTAATATATCTGTTTTCTGAGGTAAGATTTGTGTATTGGGCTTGCCTTTCAGATCTTAATGTTCTACCTTTATAGATAATCTGTTTTATTAAGCCTTCACTCCAGCTGTCAGTAAAGGAAATAATATCTCAAGTCTCTACAGCATTTCAGTAGTTTTTTCAGAGGTAACTTTAATTTCTTTAGATTATTTGTTTTGTTAAACATCACAATTTTATTTTCTGTTATCTGGGAAACATGACAGTAAATATGTGAAGTTTAGGTACAATAGGAATATGAAAGAACATTCAGTACACAATATCATTATCTCTAACTAGATAGATGACAAAATATTTTTGAGAGAGATGCTTTTCTGATCTGTACCACAGATGTATGAATTAGCTGAGAACATCTATTGTACATAGGACATACATGATCACTGTTGGATGTCACTGGTTATGATCTACAGTTTATCCCTGGGACACACATTCATGAAATTTGAGGTTGGTTGACCTAAATGTGGTAGCACAGTTTCCTCCTTCATACAATTTTTGTTTTAAAAAAAGTTACCAAAGCAGATAACATCTGGTTGCATGTAATCTGAAATCCCAATGTAAATAGTTCAGCAATAGCAAGGGGCAGTTAAACATTCCACTGGCTTTAGATAATTGAAACCATTTCTAAAAAATTGCCTCCAATTACTGGACCCCAGGAAAGGAGCAGACAGATTTTGGCAAAGTCCCAGAAAGGGGAAGGGCAGGAGGAGAGAGGGATACAAAGAGAAGGAAAGAATTCAAAGTCTATTATCCAGAATAGAAGAAAAGATCATTAAATATTCTACTGAATTTATATGACAGGATGGCTAATGACATGCCTACCTAAGAAATATTTTTGGTGGAAACACAGGATTCAGAGCATTAGGAAGCCAATGTAGTGTTCTTTCAGTTCATATTCATGCTTTCAAAGAGTAATATTGAAATTTCTTAGGCAGATTTTTTAATCTGATGTTCAAAAAATTTTAAAGTATATAACTTCACAATTTCCAAGTTATTAACTTTTTAAAGATTTCTTATAACTTGCAATCTTACATATGAACCATTATTTATGAATATTTAGTTACATGAGTTTTGGTTTTGAATTCATATACCAGATGTGTATCTACAAATCTAAAAAAAAAAAAAAATGCCTCTACTTTATAGTACAGATTACATTCAGGGTATTATACCCTACTTATGAAAAAGGCTATTAAATAATTTAATTAAAATTTTTTTACACAACATCTAATCTTTGTAAATGGTGTAACAAAAACCTTTCCTTAAATCTCCTTACATCTTTAAAGTCTATACCACATTACTTTAGATTAATTATATATGGCAACAGAAAAACAATCAATCCTGTGTCCACCAACTATGTTACTGTATTGTCTATGATAATGAAGTTTTGATGGTAATTTGAACCATCTACTGAAAAAAACATCCAAGTCATTGAATTCTGGGGTTAACTAATGCAGTCTACTCACTTCTAAATGGAATGTAAGAACAAAATAAATTTTAACTAGCCTTCTATAAAGACACCATTGTCTTTCGATTATTTGTGATAAAGAATATCAAATCAATTCTGATACAATGCTCCAATCCAAATATTAAGAATGTATCACAAGAGTGACTTGTTCAAAGAAACTATTTTCTTTTCCAAAAAGTGATTTTTAAATCTACTTCACCGGAGTGAAATTGGTTATTTTTTCAGCAGCAGAGTTTCAAATATGTTTTAGACTTTAAAAAGAGTGACTGCCACATTTATCACAAATGGTAATTATGTGCTAATGACTAGTTCTGTTCTTCCTACCAACACCCCACCTGCTAGTACAGGAGTCCTAGATTCTTTATTCACAGATTCATACTGAATTATCAACCAAAGTTCTTGATGACTAATGGGAGCTCAACACGTATATTTTGGATGGATGCATGCTTGCACACATGGATGGACACATCTATATCCACTGTGATCCACGTATTGTAAACTTTGAAGTTCTCTGTGTACCTGCAAACCTGAAGCGCTGATTAAAATAGTTCTAGGTTGAACACTGAGTCCTGTTGTAAACTAGGACAAAACAAGTCCAGACTAGTTCATTGTCAACTAAATTACCTCTCCTTGCTCTCTATCCTTATAATTTATAGATGTATATCCATCTTCCTCCAACGAAGTAAGATTTATTTTAAAAGAGAAATTGATGTGTAGTCTCTATCAAATCTCTGGAAAATAGGCCCTGCAAAACTGGTAACACAGTGAAGGTGGAAAAGAAGATAACTATGCGTTTATTAAAATAAAATTTTATTGATAAATAGCATACTTAAATAAAGAGCTTTGAGTATAATCCACTCCTGTTAACTCTTTTCTCCTACCTCTACCCTCTTTCTCGACTAAAACAAATCTTTCTAACCAGACCCTTTTCTCCTTTGATGTCATTGTCCTGTGTTTTGAGGTAAGAATCATGAGAATTGCCTGTTAAGCCTCAGTCTGTTTCTTTGCAAAGTACACAAATTAGAATCTTAAGGCCTGTAGTTTCAAGAAAGTAAGATAAAAATTAGTCTTCAGTCATCCAGTACAGGGCTTGTAATGATTCCTCCTGTGACATTCAGTTAGAATCCAGTCAATAATTAGGTATTTTTTTTTTTTTAAGATGACACAAGTTGTTACAGTGTAATTTCCAGCATAAAGGTCTTCTGTCCATACACACACAGTAAGCAAGTAACCTGGAAAGAGGGAGAAGGGAGTTTTTTTTTTTTTTTTTTTTAATTTGCTAACAGTATTGACATCATTTCGAGCATAAAGACTAAGAAATACATAGTTAGCCATCAAGAGCCATAGCAGACGCAGAAAACTGCACTCACCAAGAAATTATTGTAGCCTAAGTAACTCCAAATAGAAACTAAATAAATGCACTACAAGAGACAGTCTCATAGAAAGACACTGACTCCCCCAGCCCTATTGGATTAAACATATGGCTTCTGTTTAATTTTCCCCCTTGAAGTAAAGACTTACTATACAGCCCAGGATGGCCTTAAACTCACTTCTCTTCACTCTCAGTCTCCCAAATGACAACATTACAAGTAGGTACCACATTGGTGAGCTAGCTGTTTGCTTTTCCTTTTATTTTACATATCTTTTAGTTCTATGACATCTCTTGATTATCTAATCAAGATAACACGGGTGGTGTCAAGAGACAGATTGTTAGATAGGTGTAGTGGTTCATGCTTGTAAGCTCAGAGTTAGGTGGGTGAGACAGGAAGTTCTTAAATTATAAAACAGCCTAACCTCATAGGAGGTACTGTCTGAGAAGGAAGGAAAGGAGGGAGAGAACGAGAGAGGAGATAGAAAATGTATTAACTCATCCCAGATAGAATGGCTGTTAACTATAAAATAAAAAAAGTTCCTGTGTATGTGCGTGCATGTGTAACAGGGCCTCTTGCCAATGCAAATGAACACCAGATGCTTGTGCAACTTTTTGTGTTAAGCTTATATAGGTGGCCTATGAGAATTGAATGTGGGCTAGCACATTTTACAAATAAGCAACTTTAAACCTGAGCCATCATTCCAGCCCCATAGAATAGGTATTTTCAAAAGATTATAGAATAACTAGCACTGGTGAGTATGTAGAGAAAGGGGGAACTTTCATACAGTGTTAATAGAAATATAAATTTTAATATAGCCACAATGTAAATAAATGTATCAGATCCTGGGGAAGAAATATTAGAGATAGAACGAGTTTGTGATCCAGCAATCTCACTACAGAGTGTATCTTCAAGGGAAACAAAACCACTATCTTTATCTCTTTTGGTTATTTGAGCATTATTCATACTAGCCAAAATATGGAATCTATCAGCAGTGAATGAGTAAAACAAATGTGACATATACACACAGTGAAATAGTATTCAGCTATAAAAATGAAATTTTGTTATTTTTGGCAACATGGATTTACCTAGTGGAAATTATGTTAAGTAAAATAATTCAAGACAGAAAGATGAATACCACATGATCACACCTACCTGTGGAAGCAAAAACATAAAAAAGTACAGAATAAAATAGTGATTACCAGAGGCTAGAAAGAATGCATGGAACAGGAGAATAAAAGGTAATTAATAGATACAGGGGAGTGGTAAGATAGGAGGAAAACTGCTAATGTTTGTAACACAGTAGGGTAGATATAATTAACAACCATTGTACATTTCAGAGCAAACATCCAATGTGATTTTGAATATTCCTAATGCAAATAAAAATAAATTAATGAATATGTTACCCTGATTTGATTATTCATATATATATATATATATATTCATATAGATTATATATCCTGAAATATCACAAACTGAGGCCAATCATTGGGAACACTTTTCTGTCAGTCCTTGAATAAAAATGTTCATCACAGTCTCGGATGTAACAACATAATATGGGTGCTGATCTGCAAGACTGTAGAATACTTAGGAGATAGAGAATTGATGCAGAAGTGTTTTCTTTGGGGCAGGGCTTGAAATATTGTAAGTCCAACCATACTTGCTGTTCTTTCTCTCTTCTTCCTCCCTGATAATGTGACAATGTGACCCAGACTTTCTGATTAAATTCTTTTCCTTCCCTAAGCTGCATATGAACAGGTATTTTCTCCCAGCAATGAGAATGTAACTGATATAATCCCTTGATACATATACGTGGTGGCCAGGTGACAGGTCATTGGGCCCATCTCCATCACAGTGTTAGGTGTCTTTCTCTTTGTGGAGTCCAGGTAAGGCTTTTGTAACCTTCCTTAATCTGGTGTGTTCAAGAAATCATCAGGCCTGGTTTTTCTGATATGTTTATAATATCTCCATGTGTTCCTAAGTTCCCAGTCTACATTTGACCTTTTTACTTTAAGGAATAAATGCCTTGTCAGACTGTGCCTTGTGGAAGGTACAAGTCAGTCTGTAGTGTCTACATGTCCAACAAGGTGCACAGTTATCCAGCCTCTGCATTTGCACTGCAGTTGTAGTCAAATGCTGCTGGTAACATGAAAGCACCTGGAGCAAACCTGCAAACCACTGTTTTATACAATATTGAGTTAACTAGAGCAGGGCAAAGCCTGTTCTCCAGAGCGTGTTTGATATCTATAAAACTCTGTGTTTCAGCAAAATATTTGTTGAGAGCATTCACATTAACAAAAATCTGCTATTTCCAAGCATAGAAGACACAGACATCATGCTCTAAAAACTTGCTGAGAAGTAGAGTAATTCTCTCCCGGTTCTAGACAATGGTGAATTGATTTCTCTTCATAAGATTTCTCTATGTATCTTAAGTCCCAATGAATGAATCTTAGGCAAAGTATGCAGAAGACTTATATAACTTGGCACCCTGTGGAGAGTCTAGCCAATACAATTCATTATATAATGTGTGTGTGTGTGTGTGTGTGTGTGTGTGTTACATACAACTGGAAAACTGTGCATCAACTATGAAATATGTCTAATAAGTAACTCTTTTTCTTTAAATCTCCCATAACATGTAGCATTCTCTCCTTTACAAATAGTTATTTCAGAGACTAGATACATTTAAAAGTATCTTCTGTGCTCAAAGTGTATTTTTGAAGTCGTTTCAAACCTTCTAACTTATTGATTAAAACCTTTGGGACCCAGGAGTGGTGGTGCACACCTTTAATCCCAGCACTTGGGAGGCAGAGGTAAGAGGATCTCCAAGAGTTCAAGGAAAAAAAAAAAAAAAAAGAAAAGAAAAGAAAAGAAAAGAAAAGAAAGAAAAAAACAAAAAAAAAGAAAATGACCTCTGGGATAGTGATTTAGAAAGACAATTTTTCATTACAGATATATTTGATTTTCACAGTAGTCTAGAATCTAGAACCAAGTTTGATGGGGAAACAACAAAAACAAACAAACAAACAAACAAACATGTGAACAAGTTAACAACAGTTATGGCAACAATCCCAGAAACAGTAGCATGATTCAGATGCTTATTGCCAGTACTTACTATGCCAGGCTCTACCTAAACTCTTTGGAGAAGCTCCAGAATTCAGGTCTCATTATCATTCCAGTCTACCAGGAAGAAAGCTGAGGCCAGAGAACATTAAACAAATTGCCATGGACCAGTTTTGTCCCTCCTAAGACTTGATATAAATATAAATGATGCTACTACTAAGTGTTAAAAATGAGTTTGGACTACAGAGAAAGTGAGATTCCTTTTTCTTATGGATTTTAAACAGACTATAAGGCCCTTCTCAAATTGTGACAAACAGAGAAGCTCAACTTAATTTAGATGCTTTACATTTAGGAATTCAGAATTAAGTACTAAGGAAAAAAGATTCTGTCTCTTTCCAGTGATTCTCCAAGTCTTTTAGCAAGCACCTAAGGTGCAGAATCATTTGTAAAACACTTTTCTATTTACCTACACTTTTGCCTCCTCTGCTAATATGACCTCAGAGTTTGAGCACTAAGAAAGGCATCCCAGTTATCCAGCAGGCATGTGATTTGAATGTTTTGGGAAGATAAAGCCTATAATTAAGAGACTGCTTAACAATGGTTCTGCAGGAACTAAAGGTCATTTCCCTAAAAGTGTGTAACCACAGGGAAGCTCAGGTGAGCTATATTGCACTCCACTCTGGTCCTATACTAGGTCATTCATTAACTTTAATTGGGGCCATAAAAAGATGCCTAAGGAAAAAGGAAAGACTCTTTTTAAGATAATACTGAAGACATTCTCTTATTCCTGAAATCTAGACAGAGAAAGATTTTCTGCTTATCCTTTTTACTTAGACATGCAACCAGGAGAGTGGCCAACCATTCGAACTGGGCTAGGTACCATGTTTTCCGAGGCTCAACAATGTCCTCACGGCTGTTTCTATACCAACCTATGAAGTCTGTCTCCAGTAAGAACTACTTTGTCAAGATAAAACCCAAAAGTTTTCATATGTCAGACTAAAGTCAAAGGCTAGAGCGTGTAGCCACTCCCAGATACCTTACAACAATCTATGAGGGCTTAATACTTTGCACTTCTTAAATTAAAACATAATCATTTATCAGCCTTGAAGAAAAAAAAAATCTTAGTGAACAGCTAAGATTTCAGACTACCATCATTAAGTCTCCATACGTTACTCCATCAGCTGGAAGTACATGTTAATCCATCTCCTTGCCAACAGCTGAGGCCTGACAAGTTTCTTTTGGAAGGTAAGCCTTTATGAGCAAGTTTGAGAAGCAGTCCTCTGTGGTTGAAACCCAAAAGGCTTCTCAAATGGATGCCCAGCTTCCCCTATACACCATACAGCTGGAGTTGAAAGGGGATGATGGATGCAGGAGACACATGATCACTAGAAATAATAGTTACTAGTCAAAGTAAACTTCCTTCCTGTACATAAAAGTACTGAAAACAGACATACGGAATTCAAAAGGGTGCCATGGTGAAAAATGTACTTTGGAGGCAAAGTTCAGGGCTGGTGTTTGTTTTGGCATCTAGAGGTGAAAATGTGGCTGAGTTAGCTAAGTCAGGGGCTCAAAATGCAATTGAGTGAAGTACATCTTATGTTAGCCAAAGCTGCCTTTGGAGTTTTGAAATGAGTGAAATACTGTGAATTCCTAAGAAATCCTTCCACCTTCTGAAATAGGTTTGATTCATTCCATCCTTTACAAGAGGTGATGCAAGAAGTTTCTCTGAATTTACCTCGGAATGACTAGGTGATGTAAATCTGGGTCACATTGTTGTCCCATTTGAAGGTGATATGATAACTGCCAAAGTCAATGGATGGATCTTAGAAGTTTAAGCTGCATTTCTTTTTGTCTTATCTATCTTGGATACAAACACCATCTGATTAAATCAGATAGACTGGATGGAAGAGTGGTTATACCACACAGAATGTAGTTTTCATTTACTGTATTCATTCTGCTCAGCTCAGACCTCATGGCCCTAGCCCTGTCCTACTATACCTAATACAATTGCTATAAATCTTACTTCAGGAGGCTTCTTCCTCATTTGCTTAATTCATTATTCTCAGATTGTAGCTATATTTCTTCAGTACATAATGATCTTCCCACTCTCCTGTAGTTTTCAATTTTCTTCAAATTTATCAGACCTATGCTAGTTACTTAGTATTATTTATTATATGCCCCCTGACAACTTGCCCACCCCTGCCCATCTAGCAAATTCTGTAATTTACATGGAATGCCACCAACTGCTCTTTTTCTCATTAAGCCAAAGTAGCAGTTGATTACAATACACACACAAACACACTCACTGAAAAAAGCAGTGAATGAGAAGGAAATAGCCATATAGTAGTTATTAGGTAGCCAATTACAGGAAGACACGAGGGAACCAAAAGATGTCACACCACAGTCTGCTTCAGCAGGACTGGAATTCAGTGTCAGACCCAGCCTCATGTCATCAGCGCTCTCTCCCCATACTCATGAGTGTTGACCCCTACCTGAGTCCAGGGCAATTGGCTCTCTTGCTCCTTACTCAGGTGTGTTTACCTTTTCCTGAGTCAGCCCCTGAGGCTAGATAGAGATTTACTCAGGGTCAGTATTATCTATTTCTTCTTCTTGGATGCTCATCTCTCCATAGCTGAATATTGGGGTTCCCAGCACTCTAGTAGAGAAAAGATATTCTCTCCCTATTTTCTTACAACTATTTTTAAAGCTCTAGCCTTTTAAACCTCCCCTAAATAAATCCCCTTTCACTTTTCTTTCCTGGTCCATGCTTAGCCTCCACATGGGCTCTAAGACTATGTGGGTGTATCGATCCCCTTCCCTTGGTTCCCAGACTTCCCTGAACACTCCTGACTCCCCTGAATAAATACAATAGTTTATAATTATCCTTCTCACTCTGTTTATCCCAGTTCTTTCCTAAAAAACAAATAAAAATTTGGAATTTAGAGACTGAGGACTTTCCCTGAACCACAAAAACTCATTAGAGCAGAGATAACTGGGAACATCTTGATTATCCTGCTTAGTTTTGGCTTTGCCGCAAACCAAAGGGAAATGGCATCCAAACTTCAATAAGAAAGCAAACAAAAGGTTGAACCAAAAAGCACCCCCTCACACACACATACAAAGAAATCCCCAAGCTCTTCTTCCATTACTAATTGCTTGCTCAAGTACCTACCAGGCCCATCCTAAAATAACATCCTTCCAACTCAATTGTTAACATCCTGTAGAAATTTAAATTAACATCTAAAGCAACTGTGAGGTTCTGGGCAATCATATTCCCAAAGAGTGAAACACACAGCTTTATCAAAGGGCAGGGCCACTGTCCAGATGTATTGAGGTCTATACTGTGGGCTGTTCCTTGCCTATCAGGCTCATCACCAGACAGTGCTACTATGTAGATGTAGTAGAGTCTGGGCAGTGGGCTGCTCCTCACCAGTCAGATGCCTTGGTCTATTTGTGTTTTTGAAGTCATCTATCCCTGACAAGGATGTCACAACTACCACTAAATATGCCATTCAGACTATCTATGTAAGTAGTTTCGAGTGTTCAAAACACATATTTTTACCTGCATGTACATGTATACACATACATACATATAAGTTAGAGTGATAGTAAGTCTTCTCCAATGATTATATTTGGAATGTAAATTTAAAAAAAAAAAAAAAAGCAGAGATTTCCCAGGCTGAGGGGAAAGAGAAAGTATTCTAGCAGTAGGAGTCCTCTTAGAGAAAGTGAAGAGGGATCAGAAGTAGATGTTTCCAAGTGTGCCGTGGGAGCATGGAATGACAGAAGAACTAGGGTGACTTGGATAGCTACATTAGTCATGTCATCTCCATGTGGGACCAGGCAGGTACTGACAGGGATCCTTGTCTTTTTCCTAAGTACTGTGGACAATGTATAACAATCCTCAATTTTTCAAGTTTGGTTAGACACATACAGTGTGCTTCTTCTGGTTTTCTTTTTAACTTTTAATTTTTTTAATATTTTTACTTAACTGCTTGAGAGAGAGACAGACAGTACAGACACACCAGGACCTCTGGACACTGCAAACAAATTCCAGACACGTATGTGATGTGCAGTGTTGTACATTTGGCTTTATATGGCTATTGGGGAATTGAAATGTCGGCCTGCAGGCATTGCAAGCAAACACCTTTAACCACTAAGCAATCTTCCCAACCCATGTTTCTGTTTTCAATGCATCCTTCTGGCTACACTCTGGAGGAGGAGAGAGGCAGCCCAAGGCTGAAGAGGGTCTAATTAGCCTCAAAGAGAGAATAGTGGCTTAGATAAGTGGAAAAGAGAAGAGAGAAAGATAGAAGGAATTCATGGTAGAACCGATATGATTTGTTGAAGGTCTGATTGTCATGAGTGAGATATCCTGATTCCAGGAAGGCTCTAAACTTGGTGCTTTTTGTATATGACCAACTGCAACACAAGTTGCAAATGCTTATTTAAGTGTCTGCAGGTGTCTAGGTGACGGTAGTATCACAAGTAGGTCACTAAAGCAAAACATCATAGGACTATAACTTCTGATCCTAATGCTTCCTTATTTATTTCAGACAATTAGACAAGCTTTTACTTCCTCACTTTCTTCATTTATAGCATGAGAATAATCATTGAACCTCCTGTGGGGTTGTGGTGAGGAAGAAATACGGTCAAGTATCCAAAGTGTTTATAGATATACCAATATTCTATAAATGTGAGCTGTCATTATTTCCATGTGACAGGGGCCAACACACGTAGTAGATTTATTACCTCATGAACACACTAGTCCTAAGATGAAGGTATATCATCTCTGTTTTTCTGGCTGTGGAATGATGCTCAGAGAATTCTGAAAATGTATCAGTGCCACACAGTTAATTCAGTGACACAGACAAAATGAGATTAGTTTTATCTAGTTCCAGAGTTCTTATTATTCTCTTTTACCAGCATGAATGGCTTCTCTTTGAAGGATTTCCAATGTGAGAACAAAGGGTAGAAAGTACCACTTACATTTCCTCATTAAGCAAAATGACTCATGAACTAGCTGACTTCCCATATTGGCAAGTGTAACAAAAAAAAAAAAAACAAAAAAAAACTTTGGACCAAACACTGACATTTATGTCGAAACACAATTCATATAACTCATCAAGAAAAAAATTCTGTTTCCAGGAAGCTCAAAATATTAGGAGGTAGGCTTCTCTGAAAAAAGCAATTTAAAACATGTTCTTTTAAAATCTGTTAACAAGACATTATTGTTCATTTTGAGTGAATATTTCGTTTCCTCTAGCCTTCAAAAGCCAGTGAAACTGTAATGACTTTTTTGTTAGCCCTTTTATGCCACCTTACATTTCAACACACACTAGACATTTGTAAGTCACTGTGATCCAGTATTTGCTCAAATGCACAGATATTTTCAATCAATCCCTGAAGAAAATTTAGAAATTAAAAGTTTACAAAGTTTCTAATACTATGTTTAGGGAGAATTTGGGGCAGGTTTTTGTAGTGCCAAAGGGAGAAGATAAAACAATTAGAAGAGATAGGAGGGTTATAATGATTCTCAAATGTTAACCAGATTGATAAATGGTTGCTCAATTCAGGCACTGGGTTTGGGAGGTGAAGTACCCTATAGGGCTTGTATCCCCCTTTCTATATTCTTGGAGGAAACAAATTACAATATAGGACTTTAAGTGACCTTCCCA
Source organism: Orientallactaga sibirica (assembly GCA_036365145.1). Classification (NCBI taxonomy): domain Eukaryota; kingdom Metazoa; phylum Chordata; class Mammalia; order Rodentia; family Dipodidae; genus Orientallactaga; species Orientallactaga sibirica. The sequence continues at coordinate 26,754,974 of JAEOAD010000011.1, forward strand.
AGGTCCCACAGATAGTGTGGCTAATATTAGCAAATACATACTAAGCCCAGTAACAGATTACACAAAGTGGGAAAGCCACACAAATATGAGGCTTAATCTCACTGTCCATGGCCTACAGAAGTAATGGCTTGTGATATCTTAGGGCTTCCTGATAACACTGCATTAACCACTCTAAAGAAGGAGCTATTTCTGAGATAGGTACAATAGAGGCTAGGTCAATAGAAATTTTAAAACATTTGTGTTTTAATATGTAGCAACTTATTATGTGAATTGAATGGATAAACATATAAACATTTGATCTTACCTTCCTGTAGCATAGAGAACATTCTCAGCAAAGTCAAACATTCTGGCATATAAATTGTTTTTTCCTAAATGGTTGATCTGTGTTCCTCTCTAAACTGATTGCAACATAAGGAAAGTAGACCACTCAACTGGGATCTTGTTACAATGGCTCTAGTTTTTAAAATTGATTTGGGTTCCATATTATGTTTATTTCCAACACATGTTGAGGAAGAATCTAAGGCTTAACTACAAATGAATGAGTTTGAATGCTTGTTCCAAATTCAATAAAGCGTTTCTAAGAAGGAGGGATGATACATGCCTAAAACCCTAAAGCTTAGCCAGCTGAGGCAGGAAGATCATGCATTCAGAGCCAGGGTCCAAAAACAAACAAAAAAAGTATTTCAAATAATGTTTATTTTCTAAAATATCATCATATTTATGTTATCAGAGAAGAAATTCAATGGAAAACAGAGATAACCATTAACCATATTCCACATCCTAAGATAGATGAAAGTCTATGTTTTCTTTTCTCCTTCATGCATTAGGCTTTCTGTCTTTGCTCTGCAGACAAACCCTCCTGTCCTTCCTTGTTATTCTTCCTCTGAGCCTCACTGCCACAACCATTGTCACCATTCTTACATAGTGCCACATCTACTAGGAACAGGCAGGTGTTTCATACTGTTTCTTTTAATTCTTACAATACCCTATGGCATGGATGTCACTGTAACCACCTTCCCATGGAAGAATCTGTGGCATAAGGGGTATGTGATTTGTCTAAGGGACAAACATTATAGTTGATCCAAATTGGAAGTTCAGGTCATCCCAGCCATTAATTGAATATGTCTGTCTGTGTCTATGCCATTTTCCCCTCAAAATTTTTCAACTTAAACATTACCTGTATTGGTTTGAATTGGGTGCTCACCATAAACTCATGTGTTCTGAATGCTTGGTCTGCAGCTGATGGAAATTTGGACATTGGGGCTTTGCAGGAGGAGGTGTGTCGTTTGGGGCAAGCTTATGAGTGTTACAGCCAGTTCCCCTTTACTAGGATTTGGCACATTCTCATGCTGCTGTTGTCTGCCTGATTTTGGCCAGGCCAAAATTGTTGTTCAGCCTCTGCACATGTCATGTTTTCCCCTGCCATCATGGAGCTTCCCTTTGAGTCTATAAGCCAAAATAAACCCTTTCCTCCCACAAGCTGCGTTTGGTTAGAGGGCTTTGTGCCAGAAATGCAAAGGTAACTGAAACATTGCCTAATAACACAATTACAATAAGGTCATTAAGTAGCATAGGTCAAGCAAAAATAGCACAAAAGCCAAATTATGTATCTGAATTTTTTTTTTTTTTTTTTTTTTAAAATTGAAGGTAGTAAAAGTGCCTGACTTGATATATTAACTCTTGGAAAGGTTTTCTCAAAGTTTTGATTTTTCCTATTATTTTATTTTTCACAAGAAATAAATGCAAGAGACTTTTTCTTAGAACCAAATGATGATAATTTGGACCTCCAGGCTAATTTGTGGGTAATCATCTCTGATCATCCAGGGGAAGTACATTGGCACAAACTGTTTTCACATTTCCTCATAAAATTAGCTAAGTAATGACATCTTTTGAGCATGCAACCATTGATTTTAGAGAAACAGCTTAATCTACTAAGCTCATCATATGGTCAACAGTTTTCTAATTAAAATACTTTCAAGAATATAGATTTGCATAAAATGACTGAAGGAATAGTAATTGATTATACTTACTGAATATGTAATGAGAAGCTGGCATTACATTTGGGATTATTTTTGACACACTGAGGATGTACTGGTTACTGCCCCTTACAAGGATATGGATACAACTGTCCCTGCTCCACACAACTGGGAGCAGAAGCACAAAATGGTTAAATAATTGATGCTAGATCACAGACCTGGAAATTCATAATGGTAAGATCTGAGCCTAAGTAATTGAGGTCATGTTCTTAGCTTCTAGGATAAATCATATTTCTATCTATCTAGAACATTATATACAAACCAACTTTGGTAGGCTGAAATGCCCACAAATATGTCCACATCCTACTCTCTAGACCTTGTTTCCTTACATTTCCCAGGTACATTTTCAGGTGTGGTTAAACTAAGAGCTTTGACTTGGGGTAATATCCTGCACTGACATGGTAGAACCCATGTATTCACATGTTCCTTCTCAGAGGACCCAGGAATTGTGACAATCAAAGGAGAAAGCAATGTGATGACGCTGTGGACATTAGAGTGATGGATGTTAGAGATATAAGAAGGGGACACTCACAAAGGAGCATAGGCTGTCACTGGAAGAAGGCAACTAAACTGATTATCCCCTCAAGGACTCTTGAAGGAACGAGCCTGGTCCAGACTTTACTTTCAGCTCAATAGAACTGATTTTGCAATTCCAACTTTTAGAATTGAAGAGAGTAAGTTTGTGTTGTTTTAAAACTCTAGGTTTTTGGTAATTTGGTATAGAAAAAAATTGGAATCAAATGTATGTAACATTCAGAAAACAACTGTATACAACGACAATGAATTCCTTGAAATGAACATGGGATGCACACCAATAGAATAACTGTAAAGACATTTTGAGACGGGAGCTACTTCTCTAGGGACACTTTCTCTGTGGACTCAAATTTCCCACATTCTATACAGGACTCTAAACCTAAGAACTCTAATTTCCCTCTTATATGATATGTATCCACCCTATCTCATGATCAAATCCAGGACCTCATACATGCTGGGCAAATATTCTGCCCTTGAACCCAAGTTCAGCCAAAGTTCAAACACATCATTAACTCTAGTACTACGAGGTCTTGGGTTGGACGGGTTAACATGCCACACCTTGGTTACCTCATTTGCTCCTGTGAATCACAAGGATCAAATGACAGACATGTCCATGACAAGCCACTGGAGTAGTGCCAGCATATGCACTAGATGACAGCTGTTGCCAGACTTTCAGACTCTCCTTTCATTAGTTGCCTTGAGCATCCCAAAGATATTCAAGCTTTTCCATCCTCAAATCCTAAACCCTCACCTGATGGCACTATCACCTCCTTCCCTCCTTTTCACTGCTTTAAAACTCAGTCCATGCCAGCGACCCCTTCTACCACCTACACATCCCAGCCTGTTGTAACCTGAAGCACCACTGGAGAAGTGAAGTCCTCATAAAGAATGTTCTATTGTGCTGACACTACTGGCCATACCCACTTTGATCAGCTTCTTAGGACACTCCATTCCCTAAGAGACCATTCCATTTCTGATACTTTTGCTTTATAGCCTCCTTTTCCTTGGATCTCCTTCCTTTTCTAGCCTCTCAAAGAGTGGTTATCAACTAGGGGTCATTTTCCCCTGCCAAACCCCATGCCTGACCTCAGGGACATTTATAATGTCTGAAGACACTTTTCATAATATCATGGAAGTAGTGATGGCACCTAGTCATGCATGTGAGGGATACGTCTGAATAAACTTCCTACAATACACAGAGCAACCTCCAGCAACAGAAAATTACTTAACACACAATGTTAGTACTTTAAGGTTAAGACACTTTTAAATAAGTTTATTGTCCAAGAGTCTGACTTGTCTGTCATAGTGTGTGAAGTTATGATGGCATGTGTATGCTTTTGTGTAGAATGCTCTTCTACACACAACCCAGGCTTTGATTCACACCCAGATCAGTGTCTAGGAAGCTGATCATATGACCTCCATCCACAGATACCTTTGTTCTTGGACTTGGAGTTGGCTTTGGCAATAGAAATGCCAAGGATGGAGATGAAGGAAGCCAAGGTATGTATTCCCTTTTCTCCTTTTCTAAAAGGCTGATTTGGGCTGTCCTTTTGCCTCAAGTAAAGTAATTTCTCTAAAGGTGTCCACTTCCATATAATTGTGTTTTCTAGATTTAGGTAGTTGTTTCTTTCTATTGTCCCTTCAGGTTAGCAGTAACATAAGTTAGTCATTAAGGCCCCAAAGTCTGCCTTGTCCTTTGAAAAAGACATGCATCCTTGTCATGCAAACTTTTGGAAATTATTCCTTTATAAATAAGCTCTCTTTGGAATTACTTAATTCAAAATAGGTCATATATTTTAAGCTGTGATTATACTTTTGTCCAACTTGATTTCTTTATATCCGTGATAGAATAACTAAATTTTCAATGACCCAGATACAAAGCTTTACCATTCTCTACTCTCCTTTTATAAAAAATACTAATTATTTATTTATAAGAGAGAGAGAGAGAGAGAGAGAATGAATATGGGTGCACCAGGGCCTCTAGCCTCTGAAAACAAACTCCAGATGCATGGGCACCCTTGTGCATATGACTTACATGGGTCCCTAGGCTTCCCAGGAAAGTATCTTAACCACTAAGCCCTCTCTCCAGCCCCCCTACTCTCTTTTCTTATCCGCTATAGCCAATCAATTGTTAAGTTTTATGGCATTCATGTAATTTACTTCCACATGCTGCTGACTTCACCTGCCCCATGACTCTTCACCCATGGGCATGACTCTAGTTCAATCTATCATTTCATATTTATTTCACACAGTAATACAGTGAGTTCCAATTTCTTCAAGGTCTCCTATGTCGTCTTTGTCTTTCAACCCCAGTACTCACTTACCCCCAAGCAACCTTGCATGAATCAAACTCTCTTCCTCTGTGTCTTATCTCATGTAGGTTAACTGTCACTTTCTGTTCTGTTTTACCCATTAGAAAGCATTTTAGCTCAAGTAAACATAAGCTACTTGAAGGCAGAGCTATGCTTTTCATGTATATCATGACCAGAATATTCTGGCACTATATTCCATACAGAAGAGCCCCATTATGTATTTTCTGTTAAGTGGAACAGTGCCTTTTATGCCCATCTCTTATGGTAGGGAAAGATAATAAACTTTCGTAAGACTTCTGTTCACCTCACGGTCTTTTAAAGTTAAGGGTTTTTTCAATACCACATACTTTATATGTGGGAATTAAAAATTTGATCTTAACAAAAATAAAGAATAGAATAGTGGTCGTGAGAGCTGGTGAAGGATGGTGGGTGGGGATGCAAGGGGATGAGAGAAGATGATGAGCAGGCACAGAAATACAGAGGGTAGTGGGAGTATCTGCCAATGCAGTAGAGCACAGTACAGTAATTGTGGCTTACTATGAGTTGGATTTTAACATAGCTAGTACACTCTTTTCTTAAAAGTTAAAAGGAAAAATCTATCACAGTATTTTAAATATCAGAATAATCAAATCGTCTTCCTGACTTTGAGTTAGTTCATAATGTCCCCAAATAACCTTTCCAGAAAACTTTCTCTTACACCTCCTCTAGCAGATTATGATCAGGTGATCACAGTCTCCCTGAAAACCCATATAAGTAAAGCCCTTCCTTGACACTGCAGAAAAAGTAAAAACTGACCTCCCAAGCATTCTACTTAATCCTGTGACATTTGTTTTGTAAGCAAGTGAGGCAAAGTGGAACTTTGGAGAGCTAACCAAATCATATGTCCTTAATTAACTGCATTACTTTAGATACATTTCTGAAGCTCATTTCTTTAACTATGCCAGAGAGATGATACTAACACAGGTGTTAGATGGCAATGAACAAATTTAGTAACTGGTTTAGTATCTGCAAATATTGTACACAATATTATTATTTCAAGTAGCTTCCACGTGAACTTGATTCAGTGAAGAAAAGGTATCAACATATTTCTGGCTGCTGAAGTGTTAGGTGCCAAACTCCTAGGTTACGCATATATAAAGGACAAGGAGTACTTCCCCAGTCAGCTGGGCCAAAGTGAACCCACTCACACCGGGAAAGCATCTGTTTCTCTACAGTTCTCTCCACATGCACAGACAGATGAGAATGGTGAGAACTCCAATACACTATTCCAAACTGCTTCTGCTCCATACCCTGGAATTCATTACCACAGAACATTTCAACACTATATTTTTGATTATTTTGACCTTAGAATTACTCAAACATCTTATATAATACATTGAACCATTCAATAAAAATTCTACTCATTTCTAGGAGCAAGACCTCCAATTTACTGTAAGTAAAGACTTATTTAGTATGTAAAGCTCTCAATGTACTAGGAAGTTCTACAGTGATAGTATGGTACTTTTAATGTGACAGTTTCAAAGTACGGCCCCATAGAATCAGTCATTATTGATTAATCGTCCAACTTGGGCCCCAGCAGGCATATCCATGCTACAAGATGAGCATGTCACTGGTGGTAGGTAGATTCTGGGTCAAGCCCTAAGGTGTGTTTGGGGGATGAATCTTCAGTCCAGCCTGACTAAATGTATGGAAAGCACTGCGAGCTCTAGAGGTTTTGGTGTTTGTTGGCTGTTTGGTGGTTTCTGCTTGTATCTAGGAAAGGGAGCCAGCTTCTTTCACCATTTATGGAACTTCCCCAGGATTTGTAAGCCTGAAATAAATCCTTTCCTCCCCTAAACTGTGTCTGGTTAGATATTCATCCTCATAATAAGGACTTGACTACAAGAGATGATAAGCTACCTGTAAGCTTACTTACACAGATCCAACCCTGGGTCTGGGGCGGGGGTGGGGGTGGGTTGAAGACCTGGGGCAGGGAAAAAAAAGGAGCTATGTGGCATATTTTTATCTCCCCAAAATGGCTACAGCAGTATATTCCAGCCTATGTGCTTGTTTTTCAATGTAACCCTGTTGAAGTCTATTTCACCTCCCTCTTTGATCTGGACAGATCCTGCAGCTGCTTTTAACAACAGAATTTAGTGGTAGGGACAGTATGACAAGTTTCTCAACAGTCTTTAACTAGCCATGCACTTTTCTTCTTCCTTCTCCCTTGAAATGTCTTTAAAAAACAAAAAAAAGAGGAGGCATGGTAAAATGTCCTTTTTTCCTATGCTGTGAGAAATCTCAATCTACTGCTATGAAGAGACTATATGTACTCAGCTGTTCCAGCTATTCCAGATGTGTACCTGAAAATACTATTTTATGTGAGCAGCCTGTTGGACCTGCAGTTGACTTCATCCCCGATAGCCATATATATACAAGTGCATGAGTGCCTCCGCCTGGTGACACAGGACTGTAGAAAAGGGTAACTCATCTTAACCTACATTCTAAAGTGATTTACTAGCTAGCAATAGATATTTCCAACACAGAGACAAGGAATAATCAAGAGAATGTAATTCTTTCCCTATCATGTTTGAATGTGACCTTGAGTCTGCCATTGTGTTAGAATAGGCCAAGAGAACCAGGTTACACATTCCAGCAGCATTATGTCTCCTTGTACCTTTCCTATTGTATGCTACAGTACATTTAAGGCCAGCCTGGGCTACATAATGTGTTTTAGGCCAGCCAGTGCTACACAGTTTCATCCCCCCCCCCACACACACACATACACAAAGGAAAGGAAAGAAGGATAAAAAAAAAGTCACCCCAATCATGGATATAATAATATAGTCAGTTTATCTGTTATTCAACTAAGGAAACACCATCCCTTTGAATAAATGTTTAAGGTAAACTTTGACATAAAGTGGATTTTGGTCTTATAGTCTGACATGGGAATAGAATGACAATTATAATGGTGTTGATGAAAGAGGAAGAAGACAAGTTTCACATGCAAACCCATGAGTAGATTAGATGACAAATGGGCTCTTCCTACCTTTTGATGACCTGAACATTAATAGCTTCTAACACAATCACTATTCATTTATGTTTAAAACACATCTATGCTGCTAGTGAAGAAAATATCACTTTTGGTTTCTTATAGCATTCATCACCTAAAATGAAAGAAGCTGATCTTGATCCAGAACTTGTTAAGTCTTCAAAACTAAAGGTGGAGATTCAAGTAAAAAGCTGATTTTACAAAGCCAAATATTTTCGAGTTTTCTTTAGTGGGGGAAAAAAAATCAAAATCACTAACAATCTAAGAAATGATCCCGCGCAGTCAATGATCACTAATGTCTTTACATGTTTCCTTACTACTTCATGGAAACACAAATTTCATGGGCATATGAAATGTTAGTTCCTTTCTGTTCAATGGGAGTACAGATCCTGTGTTTTCAGAGTATCTTATTTTTTTCTTAGAATCTTATCCTTGCATTGGTCAAAGGTATAGGTAGTTTTGCCAATTTCTGCTGAATGTGTACTTCTTTTGATAATTAACATTTCAGTAGTTCATAATGTAAAAGCTAGTATAACACACAATTGACAACAGTAGAGCACTGGGTCACTGATGACCCCACGTATCTGGACACTATCACTATGAACACTTTGACATTGGGCCCAGATTCCTCACCATTCCTGTGAGATTTCACTGTACTCGCTTTACTAGCTGGAGACATGTGCTATAATTTTATAACCAGATTTTCTGGCTGAGTGAACAGTTCTAACGTGATTTTTAATTGCTTCTAGGTTCCATTCTCAGATCCCCCTCTATGGACATATTTAGACTCTCTGGTATCACATACCTTCTAGCAAAAGTTATTTCACAGTTCATCTTTAGAGAATTAATCTATGCTCTTGGAAAGGGGTCAAAGCATGCATAGGCAAGCCTCCATCTCTCCACAAGGAAAGAGGAAATGGAGTTCAAGAAAGAGAGAGCATATGTATGAACACTCAGGCTAAATGGGGCAGATCTGAGACATTGTTAGGTGAGCATGAGCAGCAGGTTAGTCACATGGCCTGGATGCTGATGAGTACCCAATCCAGAGCTTCTCATTCCCCAGTTGAGCACCAAGTCTCATTAACATGAAACCCTGGTGGTGGAACCCAGCAGTCACTGGATTAGCAAGTTCTTCAGGTGATTGTGAGGCATGTTGAGCCCACAGTGAGAAAAATCACAGCCCGAGCTGCACTGCATGTGAGAATCCTTTTGGAGGTTCCTAGAATAAGCTGGTACCTGGATCCCATTCCAGCCTAAGTAATTTTCCTAATTTTTATGATCTCCCCAGGAGATGCTAAACAAATAATGTGGACTGAGACCTACTGGACTAGCATTTATCAATGTAGCAAACAGAAGGGCAAACTGGGGAGAGACAATATGAAACTGAGAAGCTGACTATATTCCAGAATAGTAGCTGAATGATTACAGACACATTTAAAGGAACTATTAGTTATTATACCAGGTGATGTGTTTTTATCTTAAGACATGATTTTAAAGGAACTGTAAATGCTATTTGGAAATAAATATTATTAAATATAAATTTAAACTTGCTATACAGAAAGGTCATAATTATAATCATATATGGAAAACATCTTACCTAACCAGTGTAGGACTTAGCTACATCAACTTAAAATTTACTTTTATCATCAGTGGTTGTTACCAACTGTAACTGGCCCATCCCTTCATAAGACTAGGATATATAGCAACACCAGAGTTTAAACAAAGAATACAATTTCCACATATAAGACTTTTCATACATATCCTGCTAATCCTTGTAATCACCCTGTAGAGTAGGTTGATTAGCATTTATTGGACAATAGTACTTTTAATAATGAGGGCCTGACTAAATTCTTTTCAAAATGTTAATAACTTAAGGAATGAAATGGCAAGCAAAAATTCATAGCTATCTCAAAATCATAGGCACAGGAGAAAATTTTATGAATTATTAAAATAAGAAATTAACAGATTTTTAAGCAGATCATAACAATCATAAGTGATGAAAAAGAATCCTATTTAAGTATAATTTATGAAGAATTTATAAAGAAATATATAAAGAGACTAAGCGTGAAATGGTACTGAGATTGGATGGTCCACACTTAGAATTCAAGGACTCAGGATGCCAAAGCAAGAGGACAGCAAGTTAAAGGTCATCCTGGGCTACATGATGAGTCCCTATCTTAAAACCAAATCAAATAAAAACCAAAAAAAAAAAAAAAACAGAGCAACAACACAGATCAAGAGATGATATTCATAGCCCATATCTGATGATGGAGTCACAACCCAAGTATATTGACATAAAACTTATCACAGATCAGAGAAACAATCTGATTTTAAAATAAGTAAGAGATGTGAAGAAGTATTTGAAAAGAGTATATCCCAATGGCCACGAAGAATATGAAAATAAATCAGGTATCATTCTTTTTAAGCAAATACAAATCAAAACCTCACTGAATACCAGTAGACACCCACCAGAATACTAAAATTTCTAAGCAATTTCATGACCTATAAATTCAAGTCCTGACATATCTCCATAAGAAATGAACATAGTTGTTTACCAGGAGACAGGTTCTAGAATATTCTTAGTATCTTTGTTCAGAATAGCTAAGTTATGAATAAAAAAAAATCAAAGGCCATCAGCAGATGAGTGGATGTATAAATATGTATCAATTAAGTAGGATAGTATACAGTAAATAAAATGAATGAATTTTGTATGAAACTATATGGATGAATTACAAAAGTTTTATTATGAAATATATTCAGATGGGGGCTGGAGGGATGACTTAGCAGTCAAGGCATTTGCCTGCAAAGCTGAAGGACCTAGGTTTGACTCCCAGCAACCTTGTAAGCCAGATGCACAAGGGGACACACACATCTGGAGTGGGTTTGCAGTGGCTGGAGGCCCTGGCGCACCCATTCCCCCCCTCCCCCACCTGCCTAAGTCTGGATCTCCCTCTATTTAATAAAAAAAAAATTAAAAAATAGTCAGATGAGAAAGAGAATTTTAGGGATCCAGCTTGACATTAGAGTGTCATCTTGGTTGTAACCACTATTGTGCTTTCCAAGTGACCCTCTTCTGCTTCTTCACAGTATAGGATGGCCTCTGATGCCTAACCTGTTTCTAAAATGATATTTCTTTTTTAATGTATTTTATTCACATACTTATTAATTTATTTGAGAGAATGAAGGAGGGAGGGGGAGAGAGAGAGAGAGGGAGAATGGGCACACAGGGGCCTCCAGCCACTGCAAACGAACTCCAGATGTGTGCAACTGTCTTATGTGGGTCCTGGAAAATCGAACCAGGATCCTTTGGCTTTGAAGACAAATGCCTTAACTGATAAGCCATCTCTCCAGGCCCCTAAAATGATATTTCTTGTTAGTAGCTTTTGAGAAATCCATACATATTACAGATGGCTATGTCCTACCTTTGTCCAGCTTAGTGTATAAAGTTTTTTTTTTTTTCCTGCCTAGAGGTACAGAGATCATTCTGCCTTGCTGATGCCCATAGCAGGCTTCTTTCTATAATTCTGCCATGCACAATTCTGGCTATCTTTGCTGCTTTCTCTTCAGAGGTTCTTAAATATTAAGACTGGTATTTTCTGAAAGTAGTACAGTCTAAATCCAGTTACATGAATTTCCATAGTAGGCAAGAGAAATAGATTGTGTAAAGAGTGATTGTGGAAGGAGTTCATGTGGAAGGAATAAATGAAACTAGAAGAATGATGGAGTATTCTGGGATGTTGGGAAAATTCTTTATCTTGATTAGAGATAGTTCACGGGCCATACACTTATCATTAGTGTAGCAAATAACATGACATAATTCAAAATTAGAAGACAACCCATTGTCACAAGGCAGCCTCTACTGGTCATACCAGTAGGAACTTTACTGTTTATGACATTGAAAACCACAGCTATTCCAAAGAAATAGCTCTAGAATATTATGTCGCATCTTTTTCCTGATCAATAATAAATATCCATGTGAGTTTTCTCAAACTGCTAATAATGTATCAGAGAGTTTATCTACCCTCTCTCTTAACTATTCATATAAACATTGGGAAAAGAGGTCAAGTTTGTCAACCTTGTCAGAATTTCCTCTCCAGATTTTGGTTGTTAAAATGTGTCTATAGAGGACAGTATCCCATGTTTCCAGGAACTGTGTACTGTTGGGACAATATGAGAATGTTTCAAACTCTAGATACTTGATAAAATTTATTATCTCAGTAAATGAGTTCCTAGAATACATTACATTAAACCAGATGTCCCTCAGCTGGGGACAATTAGAATGTAGATCTCGTAAATTCATTTTAAGAAACAAAAGAGCATCACTGGGAGAAAACATTTTTGTACTGTGTTAAGTTACGGATATTTTTTTACAAACTACTAGTTCTTGGATATTGTTCTGAAGACTGAATCTGTACCTTCAAATACTGACGCTGCTACTCTTGGCCTGGTCAAGACAGAAAAGGATAAAGCATCAGTCTCTTAAATGGACACCAGCTGCTTTGTAACAACCACCACATGCATTCTTATCTTGCTAGCCAATCCAAAGAAGTCCCTTTAAATGCAAACATCTGCTACCCATTTACCATAATTTCTACATGAAAACAGGTTTATCAAAAACAACTTAAGCTTTGCCAATGCTGAACATGTGCTTCTAGAAAAATGAGCCCTCTGCCTCAACCTTACGGTGATTTCTAGCCCTATCTCTCTCAGTACTTAACAAAAAGAGACATGATTTTCACACCACTATTCCTTCAAATTGCTTCACAAAGGTAGCTTTTCATTCTGTATCTCTCCACCACCTACATGCTTCAGCTTTACAGAGGGCAGAGTTCAGTTAACTTGGGAGAAAGTGACACCAAACCTGCTCCTTTCCCATTCTAAGTTTGGCATGATTAAAAAAAAATAGTGAAGCAGGGCAGAGTGCTTATGGGAACCAGACCACATGGGTTCACAAGTTGAAAATGAGAACTCAGTAATGCTAGCTATTATTTCCATTTTTTGCTATGATTACTATTCATTATATAACAAGGCAGAATTCACAATCCAGCAATGCTGGTGGGCATGCTGTCTAATTGATGCATTTTATTTATATAAAATCAGAAGGAAATCAGAGTGGTTGAAATTCTCATTCTGAGTGTTTGTTATTCTAATTTACTTGAAGAGAGCCAACAATTCAATTAAAACAACTACAACATGCCATTTACAGTGACATTTTTGAAGCTCAATTCCAATTTGAAAAACTGTTGTGCACAGAAGAAAAAAAATCACCTGATTTTCATGTATGGGATCTAAATTTCTTCTGCTTCTCCATCTTTATATTGTTAAAAAGATGAACACTCTCTACCAGGGAATTATCCTCAAAACTTCTCAATCAGATCTTCAGGCCCAGTATTTATCAAATTATTGGTATCTTACACATTTCATTTTGTACTTCAAAAGCCAGCAGGTATTTGGTAATTTTAAGAAGTGCAAAGAAAAGTTCTGCATACTAGGTCATGTGAAATTGTTCTAGGATTTGGGGATCCTTTAGCTCTGCAGGAAACAAAAGGGGATTGATCATCATGAGTCATATGAATATCTTTTCCCCCTAATCTTTTCCCAAGAAGAAATACAGAAAGTCATTCTCTCCTTCAGCAGAGAGAAGCTAGTGTATTCATATTTCCTTCATAAGTTTGACATGGCATTTTTTTTGTGTGTGTTATTTTCAAGAGTAATAAGGCCCATAAAATGTCAGTCAAACCCACCACCAGCAGGGAATGTGTTGGAAACTGTTACATAACCAGCATGCCCACTTCAGCATAATACAAGTGGCTTTTTTCTTTTTAATGTCAATACTGAATTCATGACTTTTAAATCTCTGATTTCCAGGGCCTCTGAGGTGCCACAGAAACCAGGACGAGATGGCACTGTGATCAGTCTGAGTCAACCCTGATGTCCTGTCACCTAACAGCAATGAGTCATTTCACTCTCCCTGGTCTCCTTCCCTTGAGCAATGGAATTATTGGTAGGAAGTGCGAAGGAGGGCAGAGCAGGGCACCACTGAGAGTTACAAGGAAGGCTGAGCAACACTGAGCCTCTGTAAGCAAACTCATTTTCTCAGCTGACACCCACTCTCAGACATAAGGTAGGATGCTGGTGTATGACTACTCAAAGATCCTATCTGCATGCCTTGACCTCACAAGGAGCTCAGATGTCCACTGCATGGTTCTCTGAGCTTCTTTAGTTGGGGGAAAGTATGTTATGACAGAATTTCTCAATTTAAACTAGCTATGACAGAATCATTTCCCAATTGGAAGTTGTACATCAGCCCTAAAATCCTATCATTTATAGTGTATGCTCCAACAAAGTAAAATGCTACATGCTTGAGTAACAGAACTTCTTGACTCTGCTTAGAGTTTTCATTCCCAAACTCTATTTATAGTTTTATGGCTAGACAGAGGTGTCATATTTAGTAGGTGACAGTCTGGGGAGAAGAAAAGAGCTAAGAAGACAAAACGTGAATTTCTGCCGAGGAAGGTGAACAGGAAGCAGCAGCTAGGGGAGAAGAAGAAATGGAGAAATGAGATACAAAGAAAGAGTAAATTATGGTGTAGAAAGCAATTAAAGAAGAGGAGGAAGAAGGGAAGACACTTTCTTACTAATTTGTGTATTCTTGGTATTTCCATGCATGCTATAGTGTAACCCTCCCAGCTCCCATGTGCCTCATGGAACTTAACTCCAGAAGTAATTCAGAACGTCATGAAGTTTCATAATACCCTTTGGGAAAAGACTGTAAATGTCTATTTCTAGTTGTGGCATGGTTTCAAAAGAGTTTAAAATAAAATGTTTTGCTCTTCTTACCCCAGCATGGGATTTTAATCATACTACTTTCTCAGTTACTTGAATTATTCTCCATTACCCTTACAAAGCTTTTATTCTCTATCTTTAAAACATCTTTCTTTAAAAAAAAAATCCTATTCAGGTCTGTTACAGAGACTAACATGTCAGGGAACTGAAGGAAAAAGGTACAAAAGATTATACAACACCCACCATAGACCAGGGCTTCTTCAACATATTCCACTTATAAATCTTTTTCACCTATGACATTTTTTATACACCCCTGAGTATTTATGTACAACAGGTAATCAAACCAATCATTTGCTGGTAATAAATCATAGAGATTTATCTTAAAGCAATTATTTGGGATATATGTAATTGTATCATTTAATTAAGATGGAATCAAATCTATAAACAAATGAGATGGATGTGTTTATTATTTTTATTAAAAAATTAGATTTTGGCCAAATATTTGATGCTTTGGGATGCAGAATAACATCAGCATTTTTCAGAATTGATCAATTTCTTGATTTTAAAATAACCAGTACTGAGGACACCACTTCACATAAATTAGTAGCATAAAATGGCAGAAATATGTTCACATACATTTCAGAAATTTCTAGAAATTCTGTCTTAATTCCAAAATGTACTTTTTTTTTGAAAACACAAATCAACATAAATAGCAAAATAAAATAAAATAAGTATTCTAACACCATACAATTCAGACATACTAATTTGACTCTTGTGAAGAATGATGTTAAGAATACTAATGGTCTTTGTTTTACTTTAGTCAACCATTATTTTTCTAAGACCAGAGCAATTTCAATGTACACAAAAAAGCATCACAGTTCATAATATACAGCAGCCTCAAGTCTAAGCCAAAGTGGTGAGGCAGCATTCTTGGCATTGCTGTCCAGAACACATTGTCTGTCCAGAACCAAGGCTGCACTGAGGTCACAGGATGAGACTTCAATTAGAGTTGTCAAAAATACCTCTGCTTCATTATGCATTTGAATTGGAATTAACTTTTGGTCACTGATCACTTAGAAACATTTGACTACTGCCAATTTCTTTCAACAACCCTCCAATTCTGTTATGCAATCACATATGAGATCATGACCCATGGTTGGAGAAGCTTTACCTTAAAATCCAATGTATCTACTTTATGTATCACTGAGAAAGAAAGGTGAAATGAAATGCCCTGCTCAATAAGCTAAAATATAACATCAATTATTAGGTGTGTCCCATCTAGAGAGCAGTTTGTAACTTATTCCAGCCATTAAAAGGCATAAGCTAGGGGCTGGAGACATAGCTCAGCAGTTAAGCTGCTTGCCTGCAAAGCCGAAGGACCCAGGTTTGATTCCTGAATATCCACGTAAGCCAGATGCACAAGGTGGCACATGCATCTGGACTTCATTTGCAGTGGCTAGAGGCTCTGGTGTACCCATTCTCTCTATCTGCCTCTTCCTTTCTCTCTCCCTCATTCTGTATCAAATAAATAAATACTTTCATAAAAGAAAAAGTGTAAGTTAAAAACCAAATTAAGTGGCATTACACAGTGTAAGCAACCAGTGCTCTTCACAAAATGGGGCAGAGAAGTGCACAGGGAATTCTCAGAGGAAGAAATACAAATGGCAAACATACACTTAAGAAAAGGTTCAACATCCCTAATCATCAGGGAAAAGCAAATTAATGCAACTATGAGATTCCACTTTATCCCAGTAAGGATGGCAAATATTAAAAAATCTAATGACAACAAATGCTGGTGAGGTTGTGGAGAAATAGGAACCCTCATTCACTGTTGGTGGGAATGTGAGCTGGTATAACCACTATGGAAAGTAATATGGAGACTCCTAAAAAGGATCACCATAGAGGTACCAGCAGACCCAGTTATTCCCTTACTGGGCATTTACCCTAAAAGCTCCAAGCCTCAGTTCAGAGATATTTGCTCAACCATGTTTATAGCTGCCCAATTCATAATAGCTAAGAGCTGGAATCAACCCAGATGCCCATCATTAGATGAATGGATAACTAAGATGTAGTATATCTACACAATAGAATTCTACATAGCAGTAAGGAAAAATGACACAAAGCAATTTGAAGAAAAATGGTCAAACTTGGAACAGATCAAACTGAGTGAACTCACCCAATCACAGAAAGACAAGCATCACATGGTCTCATTCATCTGTGGCTCCTAACCTGAATTTGCCTGAGATGCTGACACACCTAAAACATTTCTCGGACTGGACAGTATGGATGGTGAGGCGGGAAGGGTGGGTTAGGGTGGAGGGGGGGCAAAAAACAGAACCCAATTGAAAATGGTACCATAAAATCCTATATTCTCAAAGACATACTAAAAGGCTGACCCTTCATCAGGTGCTTAGAGAGAACTCCTGAATCGCAGGGGCCTGGAGAGGGTAGGATGAAGACTAACCTCAGCCTTCTGTTCCTCTCTCTCACTCTCCTTTCTCTTCTCTCTCTCTCCTTCTCTTTCATACTACCTATATTTTTCTTCCTTCTTTTCCCTTGGCACTGACCTGTAACTCCCAGTACCAGCATGTGGTTAACATCCAAAATGAGCTGTCAATCAGTGAGACCTCCAAGGTTTCCCAAAAGAAGACAGATTTCTGTCAGAGTACTTGATGACCCACCAAAGGTTAATGGTAAGATCCTACTGCCGAAGATACCATATGCTGTTGGGATGGAACATGGAGTGACCTGGCTGGAATCTGGAAGAGAGTCAGTCCCCAGACAGCTTGTCTAGTGCCAGAAGGTACTACAAGAGCAACTGGGGGAAAATGACCAACATATGTCTAAGCAACTCATGGTCTAAACTACTTAGCAGCAATCAACCTGATGTGATGCTCACACAAGTGCAATAGTGGCACACAGCCATGGTGGGTTACCAACTGCTCTTGATTTGGCTAATGGATCCACTCTGTGGAATGGAACCCATACTTGGAACTGGGAAACAAGTCAGAACCATATCCAAAAATGAGTTTGCTCTCCAATATCAAGGTCCCAGTGGGATACAAGAGGGCCTACACCTATTCTCTCTAAAATAATAATGGTTATCCATTTATCTTACACTAACCTCACTCTCTGTTGGAAAGTTTGCTTCTCTTTTTCAGATGGACGTAGAACCTGAGGAGAGAATCAGCCCATTGCACCTTACCAGGGCACCAGCTGAAACCATAGAATAATTGGGGAAATGAGCAAGAGTGCTGCTTTCTTGGTGAACCTAGGAGATAGACACAGAGAACATTCAACCCCTACCAAACCAGAGATCCAGAGACACAGAGACTCACAAAACCTCATCACTGAAACAGACCTAAAATGAACCCAACATGGCATATGGAAATTTGCAGAAGAGTGGGTGCAAAGATTGTTAGAGCCATGCATTGGGTTATTATGCACAGACACATTGCCTCAACCCTATAACTGATGGCTATCCCCACAATGCAAGACCCACAATCCCTGTTGGGGAGGAAGGGGAGAAGGCTAATGATGGTACCACTATGTCTGTATACACATTATATAGATAATTAATTTTTTTAAAAAGTGTTGAGACCATTTTAAAAAGATAAGGCAAGATTAAGAATCTAATACAAACTGAAAGAGGAATGAGAAGTAACAACTAAAGTGATGTGAGAGCCTGGATAACAACTGGTACCAAAAATGAATGCTAAAAAAAAAAAAAAAAAAAAAAAAAAAAAAAAAACTCGCTAAATTTGTGTAACATCTTTAGTTCATGATTTTGTGCAGTTGCTAATGTTTTATTCTCTTGTTCTATGACTTTGAGAGAGGTTGACATTAGTAGGCTTAGGGTGAGAGCTACATTAATAAGACATTTAATTTTTTTTTAATTTGTAAGCTTGAAAATTCAAATAAGTCATTTCTATGATATGAAAGAATGTATATTTTATAACTACCTAAATGTGAAAAACATCAACACAGAATGTTGTGAGATAATACGAATGTTCATGTATGTGAATGCTTTGATCACTACTTGAGAACAGCATCCTGGGTCAAGATAGAGCCGGGGCCTCAATGTATTGAGTTCTTGTTTGGGCTTTCACCAAACTTGCATGGTATACTTTATAATTCCACAAATGAATTTCTCTTGATCTCAATGTCATCAATCTCAAACATAAAAATTTTTGACTAAATGTTTTTGTTCAAGTGACATTTCACCTTTAAATAGTTTGAGTTCATATTCATAACTTATCAGGATACATTAAAGATCAGTAAAAGGCCAAAGATATTATGTTTGAAATGCTGCATACATGCCTACACATGTGTCATGCCTTTTGCCATGATATACCTTACTCTATATGCCTTATATGTAAAATAATTTTTATTTGTGATTACATACAGATGTGTAGGCATGTATATAACATTTTGAACACTATTAATATCTTTGGCCTTCTGCTGATTTTAGGTAAATTTTTTAAAAAATATATTTTATTTATTTGAGAGAGAGAGAAAAAGAGGCTGAGAGCAAGAGGGAGAAAGAGGCTCTGAGAGAGACAGAGAAAAGAATGGGCAAGCCAGGGCTTTCAGCCACTATAAACAAATTCCAGATGCATGTGTCACTTTGTGCATCTGGCATATGTGGGTCCTGGGGAATTGAACCTGGGTTCTTTGGCTTCACAGGTAAATATCTTAACCACTAAGCCATTTCTCCAGCTCAGGTGGCAGTTTTTGTTATCATGACAAAAGTCATGTCTACTGTGTTGCTTCAGTACTTAATTTATCTTTAGCATATACAGACACCATGTACTATTAGTGTGAAGTAAAACTCAACAGTTTTTAGCCAGACTAGCACTGTTCTAAAACATACTCTCAGAAAAGAAATCAAGTGAGCAGAAATGTGATAGGAGACATCTATTTTATAGGTGTTCACTCTTGCCAAAGCTCCAATCTCTAGTCCTGTAATTGTACTAATTAATGAAGCCAAGTCAGTAAAATGACATGAAAGTGGAAACACAAAAGAAAGCCCTTTTAAAGGGATAGAAAGCCTCCTCTATAAGGTGGTTGTCTATATTCTATGTGGAATTCTCCTAGAAATAATAAGAAATCATAAACTTGTCATCTGAATTCTTTAGAAAATAAGTTTTTTTTTAAAAAAAAAAAAAGTCAGTGAGAGCTGGGCTAAGAATTTACCTTTCTAATAAAAGTCTTTGTTTAAAAAAAAAAAAAAAAAAAGGCACAAAGGGGGCTAGAGAGATGGCTTAGCAGTTAAGATGTTTGCCTGCAAAGCCAAAGAACCCAGGTTCAATGCGTCTGAAATCCGTTTACAGTAGCTAAAGTCCCTTGTGCACCAATTCACTCTCTCTCTCTCAAATAAGTAAAAAATAAATATTAAAAGAAAAACAAAACCAAAAAAAAAAAAAAATGGCACACAAGCCAGGGGAGGTGGGGCATGCCTTAAATCCCAGCTCTGGGGAGACTGAGGTAGGACACTTTGAGTAAGTTCATATCCAGCCCAGGGCCACAGAGTGAGTTCCAGGTGAGGTAAGTCTGGGCTAGAATGAAACTCTGTCTATAAAAACAAACAAACAAACAAACAAAAAGAGAGACGAATTGCAGCATATTAATTCTCCATATGACTACATCAACATCATCTCTGTGTCATAACCATCTAAAGTACAGGCATGCTATCAAAGCTGATCAGGCAAGAGTATTTAGCAAAAAACAATATCATTACATTTCAATGCAAGACACACAGTACAGGCCTCCCTCCCACAAGTCTGTGAGCAGGATGGGATGGGAACCTTTTGTTAGGGAAAAACCACTTGTCAGTTTCTCTTCCAGTGTCACAACCAAACATCAAGGGGAGTGGTAGAGTCTAGGATGTGCATTTCAACATGTGCTGAATAATGAAGAGTGAGAACTGGCCTAGAAAGAAAGATGGCTTCCCAGAAAAGGGAGGGGAAATGACCCAGAAGGCTATGGAGGGATTAGAGGAAGTGATGTGTAAACTGAGCAAACTGACTTAACTTCAGCCAGGAAGGATGTGGAAAACATGTAGTAAGTCTTGTATTTTGCTTCCTTCTGGGGATTCTCATGGTCTCAGTGTCTTTGGGAAGGAAACTCTGACAAGGGATACTCCCCTGGGTGGGACCAGGATGGTTTCCCATGAGTAACCAAATGAGACAGCATTTTCTGAGTCCTTCCCACTCAAGGTGGGGTTGTTACAATGTCTAGACTGGTTAAAGCCTAAGGCTACCTTTTTTTTTTTTTGAATAGATTTTTCTATGAGCCTGTCATTCAAGAGGTGAGGCAAGGAGCTGGAAGCTCTAGCTTAATTGTAGTTTCTTACTAATGGGTTTTGCATCCTGCCAGCCCAATTTCCAGAAATGGATCATGATTATAAGGAAGATCCTTGCTTTTTTATGTTGTCAAAGAATACTGCTTCACTAGTCCACAGACCCAACACTAAGGAGCATGCTTCACATTGTTTCTATGTCCATGTGGCTAATAGAGAAGAAAATATCTCTGGCATTGCAATTCAAGGTACTCTGTGCCCACTTGTATTCGTACCACCTGCAGTGGATTCTGTTGGTTTGTTGATATCTGAGGAGTAGTGAGGAAAGAACAAATAAAGGTGTTAGGGAGGAAGGCTGCATGGGAAGGAGGCACTGGTGAGAATGGAGGAAACAGTGAGGGAGCATGAGAGACAAGCATTGCTGACATACATGTTCTACCTTGGGGCTTTGCGCATGGTGCAAGCAGCTATTTGGATAAACAAAGATCTCTGGCTGATAACTAGTCCAACTCCTACATAAATTCATCTTAAGTTGTGTGAGGGTTGGAAGGAAGAAGGCAACATTTTGCAATGGCTGTTAGGTGTGGTTTTCACATTAGCCATGTCAACAACCTGGGAACTTATTAGAAATGCAAAGTTTCAGGTCCCACCCCAGACCAATCTAATCTGTAATCTGAGGACAGGGCTCAGCAATCTGTTTTAAGAGACACTGTGCAGGTGATTCTGAAATACGCTCAAGTGTGAAAACAACTGCTGTTTGGAAACAACATAAAACACTCAGGGGAAATGTACCTATCCCTACTGGAAAAAAAAACTAATTTTTTTGTTTGTTTTAGTTAAGTAAGAGGTTTGGGGTCCTGGCAGGGCAGAGTCTAGGCATGGGGCTTGTGCAAGAGTAGAAGCTGGTTAATTAGCAAGCTTTACAAAGGCTCTAAGAGAAGATATAGTGCCAAAGGAAGAAACTCTTGGCTTTCATACAAGACTGAGTCTTGAGGGTACTGTCAGAACTTGTTTGAAAAATGCCAGCCTTGGTTTACCAGTTGAGTCTAAACTAGGATGTACAAGCTAAATCCTTTGTCTTCTCATGTATTTCTGAAATCAGAACAGCTAAAAGAAACTTGCATGGGGGATGCGGGTTTCAAATTCTCTCCCTCTTAACAATGTGGACCTCTCTAGAAGCTCTCCTAAACTGATGCCAAGAGCCTCCCACTCTTAAAGGCTATTTCCAATAATTTGTATATCATCTCATTATATTTCTGATGTCATGCATATAAAAACATATATTTAAATTACATAAATTCTTTCATCCTCTGTGTTTGGATATAGTCAAGGCAGTATTTGTACATTAGTAACATGTAAAAATAAGTGGCTGAATCCCTCTCCAGCTTAAGAAAAACAAAAAAGAATGCAAAGGGATCTGTTAGTTCCAAAGTCACATTGTAGAATTTAGTTTAAGGACAAAGTTGTGAAATATGAGCAGAGACAAGAGTGAATGTCAGAGTGTGATCAGAGTAAAGCAAGGAATAATCACTTAAAACCTTTATCATGATTTATGCCAGTGATGTCCTCCAATAGAGGATGTTGGCATACTGGCTACCCCTGCCTCTTTCCAGCATAGGGCAGACATCACTAGCTGTAGCTGAATTTCTCCCCCTGAGCTTAGATTGAGGAGTCTTAGGGTTCTCAACACCAGTGCCTGGCAAATATCACCAATGTGATTAGTGCTGCTATTTCCCCAGCTATTGCCTGGGATAGGCCTTGGCGGACCAGTTGCTTCTGTTCCCAGCTCTGCTATGCATCACTAAGTCACAGGAAACCTTTTGTATGGTATCTTCAAGTGCACCTGTCCTACTAAGTATTCATTATTATAACTGCAGAGTAGGCCAACAAATAATTCCATGAGATGCATGTTTTCTTTACATCTTCTTTTTAATATTATATAAACACAAAAATGCATTGCCAATTACAACAAATAGGTGGGAAAAAACTCATTGTTTCTAAAGCTATAAAAAATAGCTAAGAACTTAGGAAAATCAGTGGTATATTTATTGATAATATAAATGTGTCCCAAAATGTGTGCGCATTTTCAAGTCATACGGATTGTTATTTTTAAAATAATTGTTATGTATTTTTATTTATTTATTTGAGTGTAACAGACAAAGAGAAAGAGACAGAAAGAGAGAATGGGCACACCAGGGCTTCCAGCCATTGCAAATGAACTCCAGATGCATGTGCCACCTTGTGTATCTGGCTTATGTAGGACTGGGGAATCTAGCTTCAAACCCAGGTCCTTAGGCCTCACAGGCAAGCGCTTAACTGCTAAGCCATCTCTCCAGCTCCAGATTATTATTTTTTTTTACATTTTAAGAAATTGAATTAATTTTTTGCTCATGATTAAGTGTTTTGCTAAAAAGTGTGACAACAAAACTCTTAATATCAGGGCTGGAGAGATGGTTCAGCCATTAATGTGCTTGCCTATAAAGCCTAACTACCCAGGTTCAATTCCCCAATATCTATGTAAAGGCAAATGCACAAAGTGGTGCATGCATCTAGCGTTTGTTGTCAGCAGCTAGAGTCCCTGGTACACCCATTCTCTCCGTCTCTCTTTATTTCTCCTTCAAATAAATAAAATATTTTAAAAAATCTCTTAGTATTGCTTATATGAAATATAAAAATAAAGGAAAATTTAGACTAACTTAGGAAAAACACTAAGTACAGGGTGCAGGAAGTAAAGATTCTAAGGCATGTAACTGCCTGATGGAAATATGTGCATAAGTTCCAAGTTTCACCAATTTCGCTTCTGATTTACTATACCATCAGTAGAGCATACCAGTAGTCCCACACAACACCACATTTCCAATTACCCCTAAATTACATGTGGTTATCCTTGCCTTCTAGTTGTCTCATACTGAAATAACATGATTTAAAAAGCAACAGCTTCATGAACTTAGCTGAAATTCCAGAGGTAGAAAAGCTTAGCCTTTGTGTGACCTATAATCTGCAACTAATGTGGTTATGTCTTCTGTCACAACTAACCAGTGTCACCCCCCAATTAACTTTCTTGGAGAGCTTTTCAATTAGCACTAACAGTTCAAACTGCTAAAAAAACAATAGCACAAGGTGGCATGGTAATAGGACTTCTTTCATAGGTATTAATTTACTCTGACAACGGACCACAGAAACAATTCTAAGGGGGGTGGAAAACGTGCTTTTATCTTTGCCACTTGTAATATAGTCCCTCTTTAGGGATCTAATTTATTTGACATGTTTAGAGAAGCTATTTTTATTATCCCATATCTGAATTATATTCATTTGTTTCTGCTGCAGAATAGCAAGTTTCCATTTGTCAGATGCATTTGTCATTGAGAAGGGAGATTGCATTGCCGGAGATGTCATCTACCGCTCTTGGCCACCACCTGCCATGTTAAATAACTCTCAGAGGTAAGCACTAGATTACAGAAAGCAAGATGTTCCTTAAGTCAGGAACAAATCTACACGAGCAAATGCTAGCCCAGATTTTTTATACTTGGTAAAAGCAATGATAGATAGTCAAAATTTATAAACACCAACCAAACAAAACTTCATACAATTTCTGAATTGCTTAAAAAATGCTAAGAACTGTATTTAAGCTCAACAGTAATATTTCTTTTTTACTTTTCAGAAGAGAGACTTTAAAAGAATTTTAAGATCTCAACATGTGTCAATTGCATCATTAATTTTGAATGCAAATATATAAAATCAGTGATTATGGGGATATTTTTACTTTGATGAGGCCCTTCTTTTATTAATCTCAGACAAGTCCTCTCTTTCTTTGTGTTACTTATGAGTCAAGCCCAAAGTTTTGAGCATCCTCCAGACAAAGTTTAGGTATTGATACACATTTCCTAGAAATCAAGATGTGTTCTAATTGGGTTTCTCAGAACCTGAAACTCTTTCAGATATAGAATAATAAATCCCAGGTGGAGAGGTTTCAAGGCAGTAGTCAGAGAAAGATACAGGAACACTACTGTGTTCAGTGGTGGGTCCACATGCTTCCTAAATGCTTCATAGTTATATAGTCCTAGAAAAAGCAAAACAAACCTTCCTCTTTGGCTATGCCATGAATGCATGCCTACTAACAATCACACATCAAAAAGGGTAAAACTAACCTGTGGAGAGGATGAAAAAGACTTGGGTAGCCTGGGACCTCAAATAGGAAGAAAGGGTTTATTTCGGCTTACAATCTGAGGGGAAGGTTCATTGTGGCAGGGGAAAGCATTGCATGAGCAGAGACTGGACATCATTTCTGCCACAGCAGGTGGAAAATGGAGCAGGACAGTGAGCCAAACTAACCCTGGCAAATCTAGAGGCTCATAATCATCAAGGTGGCCCCTCCCCACAGTACACCTCATCGAGCAAGAATTCACCTCCAAAATTGCCATTATCTGGGAACAAAGAACCCAGAACACATGAGTTTATGGGGACATATTATGCAAAGCAGCACAAACTCCATGTCAATAGTGAGGAAAGTGAGGTGCAAGGTTCTATGATGGTCAAGTTCAAGCAACTGATAACAAGCCCCATCCTTTTTTCTGCCTCCACACAATTAGTTTCTGTTAAGATTAATGATTAGATTCAGTCAATGTGGTATGTAAAAGAACTTTGCATCTTCCAGTTTCATTTTATATCCAAAGATAGCCAAAAATGTATCAGTATATGAATTCAAACCAAGATGGTGATGAAAAATGTATGAAAGCTTTCAGATACTGATTTAATTGGGAAAGCTTGATTTTACACATTGTTATTATTATAAACTCATTATGACCTCAAACTGTACTTAAAGTATCTCACATAGCAACACATAAGGGGGATTCTCAATTACCACACTAGAATGCAAAAGACTTCTTTAACTCCCCCTCTAAGAGTTAAAACCAAATGGGTTAGTAATTAGATTTAAAAAGCCCTGGTTTAAGGCTTTCTACACTAACACTCACTTCTCCCATGAACATAGAGCCTGAGGACTGTTTCTGCCAATTCTCCATTCCAGTACCAGATACCTGATAGGCAATTAATTCTGCTTATGGGTTGGCTGAAGGAGAGGGTGGTGAACTGACATTAACTATCTCCTAGTCCCCCAATTTACAATTTTGAAAGTCAGAAACGATGATTATTCCTTTAGAAATCAAAGGAAGATACTGTCCTTAGAACTCCCTGGGTTCTAGCCCTTCTGTTGGCTTAAAAGAATTCTGCATGACAGAGCATAACAAGTCTGCAATTCACATTTAATGATCTATAGGACTTTTTTTTTTTTAATAAAAGAAGTGTTAAAATCCCTTTCAAGGGCTTGGGAGTGAGTGAAGGATCAATATTGCTTGCCAAACCTGGCTGCTTGTGTTTGATTCCCGAGTACCCATGTAAAGCCAGACACACAAAGTGGCATGTGCATCTGGAATCCATTTGTAGTGGCAGGAGGCCCTGAAGCATCCATACTCAATTTCTCACTCTCAAACAGTATTTTCTTTTTCTTTCTTTCTTTCTTTCTTTCTTTCTTTCTTTCTTTCTTTCTTTCTTTCTTTTTTTTTTTTTTTTTTTTGGAGAGAGACAGAGAGAGGGAGAGGAAGACAGAGATGGGCGTGCCAGCAGCCTCTCAGCTGCTGCAAATGAAATCCAGATGTGTGCACCCCCTTATGGTCAAGTGCGGCATTGCGCCCTTGTGTCACTTTGCATCTGGCTATACGTGGGACCTGGAGATTGGAACCGCTGGAGATTGGTACCAGCGTTCTTAGGCTTAGGAGGCAGGCACCTTAACTGCTAAGCAATCTCTCCAGCCCTCAAACAGTATTTTTTAAGTCTCTATTAAATCAACAACTCACAGAATAAAGGCTGATACATACATACATGGCATGAAAAATGTACTTCTGTTGATTTTTGGTGAAAGAAAGACCTAGCAAATACTATAAAATAAAAAAAAAATCAGCAGATAATTATTACACAAGTAGGCAGGAAAACATTTTAATTAATACTAATACGGTCATTGCTTTTGAAGGAAGACAGTATTGGGATTACCTACTCAAATATTAATAAGTTTTTCTCTGCATAAGGCCAACTTGGAAAACAGAAAGTTCAGAAATTATAACCATAGTCCAAAATCAACCCCAAATAAAATGGAAACAAAAATTTCAAGACCTACTTCACTGTAAAATCTTAGCATGCCAAATATACCAGGACACAATTTTAATAACCAACCTAACTTGTATTTTCTTTGAACTACAGGTTGACAAAATTGACAACATTTTTTATACTTTACTCATGTAGTCAAACAAAATCAGACCCAAGTGAGACATGCTCAGCAAGTGGTAGGAACCAGGAATTCAATCTTGCATTTTTCCCTTTGTCTATATTTTATAAAACCAAACAAATTCCACACAGTTGGAATTGGAACTATAATCTGAAAGCTTGATGACAGAGTAAAATTAATTTAAAACAAAGAAAAGTAGTAATTTTTGAAAATTATGCCTACTTGCTAAGCTACATTCACGAAGGAAGGCAGTTAGTGTAAGAAGAGTCTCCGATACTAGCATGCATTTCCAAAGCAAGCCATATTTCTCCCCATCAGCTATTTAAAGTTATGAGTAACAGGTATTGAGAAGCCATTGTGAAGGAGAGGGGAACTGGCTTATCCACTGTCATGAAGACACACACACACACAGAAAGATGGGGGGAAATACACACTGAGTGAGGGAGGCAAGGAAGGCTTTTTTGGGGCTGGAGAGATGGCTTAGAGGTTAAGGTACTTTCCTTTGAACCTCAAGGACCCAGGTTGTATTTCCCAATACCCATCTTAGCCAGATGCACATGGTTGTGCATGCATCTGGAGTTTGTTTGCAGTGGTTAGAGGCCCTGGCATGCCCATTCTCTTTTTCAGTCTGCCTTTCTCTGTTTCTCTCCCTCTAATAAATGAATTAAAATATTTGAAAAAAAATGTCTTCCTTCCTTTCAGTAAAGCCCAAGAGGTTATCTTTTAGCACAGTGAAATGTTCTGATTTTTATGAATTTAAAAATAAAAATGGAAATTTTTACAAAGAGCGGAGTGGCTTAGATTTCTTTTCTCACATTATTGTGTTTGTCTCTCTACTCTTCCGGATCAATGATGCCCTCAGAGCCCTATATCAGTAGTTCTGACACTTCATTACGAATGAGGGGAGTATGGACTGCTGCTCTTCTCTTGCCTCGTGCCCCAGAAACGTGTTATTAATCAAGCACAGCATCCACTTTCACTGAGTTGATGATACATAGCCTTTCTTAACGCCATGCTCCTAGCAGCCAGTATTAACTGATTGAAGAAGGTGCTGGAGATGAGTCATCATGCTTGAAAGGAGCACAGGCTTGCTGTCAAGTTGGCTTACTTGTAACAGTGTTCCTTCTTTTGCATCCATTGCCAGTTACCTGCCTTATACTGAGTCCTAAAATGACTAGAAGTTTTGCTCCTGAATTTCATTATTATTCTATGTAGGGATGTGACATCGGGTAACAGATTTCCTACATAGAAACCGTGCTGCAATTCTGGCCCATTTGTGAGTATCTCAGGTCTGTACAGTAAGTCAGTGCTCTCACTCTCTATCCCTCAAACCCTCATCCTCAAGACTCATTCCCTGACTACCAATGACAATGAGAAGCCTCTGGTTACTGCTGGCAGTCACTTCTCTACATATCAAGCTTGATACTCAGCCAAGATGAATGTGAAATATCTCATTCCTCTAGATCTAATTTTACAGCTCCCTGATGACTTGATAGGAAAAGGCAAACCTTATAAACCAATACATTATCCTGAGCCTGTCAGTCACTTCCAGATTGCAGGACGCATTGTGCTTGCTTCAACTGTTCCTCTAAAACTGACCCTGATGAACACCCTACCACAACCTAGAAGCTGAAGAAATGACTGTGAGAATGATAGAGAAACTTGCTCCCCAAGTTTCAAGCATTCTCTTCAAAGGAGAGACTCAAGTTCAAAATCAATCCAGGGGGGAAAAGAAAACTGGGAATCACCTCACTGTCTAACCTTTCCCCCAAATTCCTGTGCCTGACTAGGTACTTTCCTATGAATCAAGAAATCAAATAAAATTATATCAGCCTAAATACCACCTCCTGGAATTTTGCCTATGTCCTCAGGTTTGGTTGGGCTTGCTCACTCAGTAGTGGGACCAGAATCCACTTCTACTTGGTAAAAGATTCCAGAATCTAAGTTCTACCAAGCCTCATGAATCTTGGCTACAGTTGACCTATCCACTCCCTTTATCATAGCCAAGACATCTTGCCCTGTCTCACAACAGAAGAGATTGGCAGATGACTCATCTAGCTTGTACCAGAGGAATATAATGTATTGCCTAATGAAAACCCAGTGTCTGAGACAGTGTGACTCTGAAAACCCAAGGTGAGGCATTCTAGGACCCTAGAATACCAGAACCAGTCATTGTGACTCACATCCTAGGAACACTCTACTCTAGCTCTAAGCCTGTTTCCAACTTTATCCTAGCTTTCCAGTTTTCCAGAATGAGATTCTTCAGAAGTCAGGATACTGAAAACCATTCAGTATGTCTCTGGTGACCACAAGCTCAGCTGAGGTAACATCTAAGACAACTCAGGTGATGCCTAGAAAGGTATTTTAAGTGTAAACATAGAAAACTCTTATTTGTCCTTATTTGTGATTAAAATAACATCAGAGCTCTGCTTTGGACTATGTGTGAGCTTCATGAAATGGTTTGTTTTCTTGGTGCTTAAGTTAAGCAAGAGCAAAAAGGAACAACAGCAAAAATATAGCTGGATTACTGGAAAGGTTAGAGATACTATGTGCTAAGTACTGGTTACCTGGCGAGCACTTTGAACAATGATACCTATTGCTGCAGTCTCTTCAAAGAAAAAAAAAAAATAGCATATACACATATTGCAAGCATAATGCTTATCAGATTATAGGCACTCAGATATATATGGAGAAAAACATGAATGAATTCATGAATAAGCCAGCTATGTGAATTACCACTTGTGAGAGAGAATATTTTTCAATGAGAGAGAATATTTTTCAATGAGAGATGAATCTACAGACACTTAACTAGCCTAAGGATTATATTATTATTTACTCATTGTTCCTCTGTGTTTCTATTGAAATAGTTACTGACCTAAAATCATAAACCATTTTAAACAATCAAATCACATTTGAACTGTGATGTCCTACCTGCAAGTCAAAGGTAAATATCTATAGGAATACCAACAATAAAATCCTAACTTAAAAAAAAAATCCTAACTTTGAATGGGAGAAGATCTTTATGCCCTACAATACCTCAAGTAGCACCTTTAAAGATGAATTTCTTCCAACATGGTAACACATCAGTTCTATGCTTAGCGTAAGCTTAGACTTAAAATGTTGAAACTTAGACATGTAAAGATTATCTTTGAAAGTCAACTCCTTTATTAAGCACGATTGAGTATTTGTTCCACAGCAAAGATATAAATCGTTCTGAAGTATACACAGACACTGGTGTCTTCATTAAATGTATGACTGGGGGCAATTCAAACCCCTAAGTCACAATTTAGATGGTTGGATTCACTGTGAAGCAGCTATTTGAGTAAAATGTGTGGGCATTTTCTATAAATCACCAACTTCGGAGCCATTTCAGGATCTGTCAGAATAGAGATGTCTATTTCTTCACCATGATAAATCCATATGCTCATTATATAAAAGGACAATATGAATTACATGCAAAATCTGTTTATAATTATGCCAACTTGTTTCTCAATGTCATAAAGGAAGGCAGGTTCCATCTATCTGTATTGGGTACCAAATGGTCTCAGGTTTAAATCTTCTATTACTTAGAAAAAATGTACCTATACTGAGTAATTCAGAGCCTTAGTATCCTAAACCTTTCCATAAGTACTAGTTACTCTTATCTCTAGCCTATACACTGTCCTCTCACATCTCCATGATTCTCTGCATCTCTGCCCTATCCTGGGCCCCTGCAACCTTATCCCAAAGATTTCAGTAGCACAGTTTTAGCTGACAGAGGGCACAGCAAGAGATCAGAACCCACTGTTTTTCCAAGAGAGATCCTGGCAACAGTTGTAGCCATAGTGAAAGGACCTTGCCACCCCACATCCCAGACAATTATTAACTCACTGGAAAGGTCAAAGGCATCATTGTAGGTCCAGCACTTAGCAATGGCCAGTCACAATAAGCAATAAATCACCCATATATGAAGCTAAAATAATCAAATGCTATTTGAGGAAATTCCTAAGCAAGGTAAGTAGGTGATCTGCATAATGAGCTACCAAGGCAAAGGCAACAGTTGCAGTTAGGTGTGAGGAAAGGAAGATGTTCACAGTCATTTCCCATCTCTTACAAGCATTTATGAATTGTCTGCTTAGCTTACCCAAAACACTTCAGACCTAATCAAGACAAAGTATACGCTTCTGGAAAACAGCTAGAGTAAAAGAAAATCAACATTCCTCAAGGACTGCAATCAACCTGGTAGGATGAGGGAGCACACAAGACCTATCAAGTCTTTGGTCTGTACCAGAGGAAAGACAGAATGAGGCAGCTAAAGATGGACAGAAACACCATGGAGGAAGGAATGAGGAAAGCTTTTCTGGGGAAGTCACCTAAGCTATTCCTTGAAAATTCAGGATGTTAAAAAGAAGGACATTTCTGGTGAAGTACTACATGTTATATTTATTGATTTTTCCCTAAATATTTGAAACATGTGAAGACAAATACAGGATATCCTGTTTTCTTTCACATTGATAAGTAGAGATGGGATCAGCATTGAAACAAGGGCATCTTGGCTTTAGAAGCATTGCCCAGGCTTCAGGAATTTAATCCACCATGTTAACTCTAACCCTTTGCCATGACTAAATTGTAGCCTTCTTGTCCCACAGAAATAGACTGAACACATAGGTGTATAGCTTTAGAAGCCTGGTCCCAGGATCAGTATGGACAGGTAACTTTAGCTAATGCAAAATCTTGGACCCTCCCACAAACTTTGTCAGTCACAGCCCTGCTGGTGGGGCTAAGAAAATTGTACTAACAAGGCCTTTGCATGTGGCAAGTTGAGCACTATTGTCTTAGCACACATACTTAAGCATTGATGTTGCTATTCATTACCACAGCTTCCTGCTTAACTATGGGAAGTGAAAGAAATCTAGAAGGTAGGTCCTACAGATGCAGAAAGTAGATCACTGATGAACTGAGAATGTGCCTTTGAATGGTGTCCATTGTTCTTGCCCCTTCCTGTTATTCTCTTTGCTTCCTGGTCACCATGAGATGAGCAGCTTTGCTCCACATTCTCTTGCCATGATGTTCAGTCTCATCTCAAACCCAAAGCCATGGGCTTGGGCTTGACCAAGTCAGGAAACCATCTTCCTATGAGCCCGAATCAATACTGCTTCATTTAGGTTGATTTTCTAGGTATTTAATCATTAACAGAAAGCTGACAAGCACAATACCCAAGAACACACAACCAATGACAGAGCAAGACAATGACTCCACAGTGATATTGTCAACGTGCCCAGTGTCTTCACATGGACATTCAGCCACCAGAAGAGTGGGAGCAGTCCCTGTAGAGCATGCTCTGAATGACTAGAGCCTTTTTCAATAGGACTGTGGTGATGACTTCCTGCTTTGTTACAAGAACCTTAGGGAATTGCAAAAGCAGTGAACTCCCCTATCTCTAAGAAAATCACAGAGATATGGACTGAGCTCAGGATCTGGTAGCCGCTATCTGTGTATCTGAAAAGATCAGGCATAGTTGTGGTTCTTTGCCTCTTTTAGGTATGTAGTTTTGATCTGCCCAACTCAATGACCTCACCATCTGTAACAAAATGTGTTCACACACATTTATATGTTCTACAACACACATGCAGTAAAATACATACATGTGCACACACTTTCATCAGCAATCATGCCAAATGCAAATGAATACAAATATGTTAGTAATATTAATAGCAACAACAAAAATGGGAATGTGACACAGATGATATCATCCCCAGCACACACACACAAAAAAAGTCAAAAGAATATGTATGAATTCCTAGGTGGAGTGAACTACTGTCTCCCATTGTGCAGTGCCTATGCTATTTTCTTAAAGTTTATAAGCAGAACTTTTTATCTGGAGATAAACAGACGTTAGCTTTATAATGATCAATGACTTATTGTCATATTTTTATTCCAGCACACTAAAACCCTTCAAATGAAATGAAAATCTTGCTTCAAAAATTTTATGCTATTATTCATACAACAGTGAGCAGAATAAAAGGAAAACAGAAATCTACATCTTCTCAGCAGTGATTAAATGCAAACTGTGTATTTGTTTTCATCTATGATTAATCTGAAAATGATATTTGTGCTTGCACTTTTCTGGACATTAGAAAAAATATGTGCGCTCTCTCTTTCTCTTTATATATATAAAACATATATATGTTAAAATATGCAGATATGCATTATTTAGATATACATGAAAAGATAATAAACTTATTTCCTAAACATATCTTGAGATTTGTTTTATGAAATTCTCAACAAATTCAGAGATTAATCAGTAAGAATTAAACCGTTGAAAAAAAGTAAAGTCAATTTGAAAAAAAAATTGAGTAATTTGAAAACATCCTGGTATACAGCAATAATTTCAACACTCAGGGAGGCTGAGGCAAGAAGATCCCAAGTTGAAGACCAGGCTAAGCTATATAGTGAGGTCCTTTCTCAAAACAAAAGAAGTCTAAATAGTGAGCTAATTAGTTTATTTTCACATTTTACTAAGAATAACTGCATGCACATATTGTGTGAAAATGGCAGTTAGGTGCTTGCTTTCCTTTACATCAGTTCATCTGCTAACCTCTTTAAAATCAATTAGTTTCTGTTTTACTTTGCCCCCTAGAAATCCATGTGCTGTATTCTTTTTAAAAAATATATTTTATTTTTATTTATATATTTGAGAGAGTGAGAGAGAGAGAGGAAGAGGCAGAAAGAAAATGGACATAGCACCAGGGCCTCCAGCCACTGCAAACGAACTCCAGATGCATGTGCCCCCTTGTGCAGCCAGCTTACATGGGTCCTGGGTAATTAAACTGGACTCCATAGGCTTCGCAGGCAAATGCCTTAACTGCTAAGCCATTTCCCCAGCCCAATATGCTTTATTCTTGGTTCCTAGCCCTTGATACATTTGGAAGAGATGGAAACTTGAGGAAATTAATCCTGGTTGCAGGAGGTTGGGTCAGTGGTTTGTGCTTTGTGCCCTTCTGGGGGATACTTGGATGCTGGCCTCTTCCAGCCTGTTTTGCTTCCTGGCTGCCATGAGGTAAATGGGCCTCCTCTGCTATGTTGTCCCACCATGAGTTGCAAATCTACCAGAGGCCCAAAGCAGCAGAGCTCTCTGTCCATGGAATGAAGCTCTCTGAACCAAAGTAAATAAATAGACCTTCTCTTTTTAAAGACAGGGTCTTGCTATGGATAACCGGGATTTGCATAGTGGTCATCCTGCCTGCCTGTAGAGTATTAAAATTCCAGATATACAACACCATCCTTGGCCCTTTTCCTTCCTATAAACTGATTATCTCAGGATTTTGCAGTGATGCCTCCATCTGCTCACACAGTTTCTGAGAAAGTGTGTTAATTTGCATGTAGAGTGGCCCCCTCATGCCCATGTGTAATGATTAGACCTTGTACTCCAACCCCAGGAGGTGGAGCCTTGCTGGAGGTGATGTGTCACTGGTGGTATATCTTGAGTTTTATCAGCCCAGCTCCAAGCCCAATACTGAGACTACTCCCATCCAGATGATTTCACAGGACATGATGCCCTGCCGCCCATCCTTGCCATGCTCTCACCACTATGGTGAAGCTTCTCTGGAGACTATAAGCCATAATAAACCCTTTCTTACAATCAGCTGCTGTAGGTTGGATGTTTTGTCCCAGCAAGGAGAAGGTAACCGCAAGAAAGAATTTTGTAATTAACACTTATTTATCAAGGTAAGTATTTTCCTTAGATGAGAATGGCATCATTGAGACAGGGAGGAGAACAAATGCCAAGGCTACAAAGTCCAGGAAGATGCTATAATGAGGAAGGTAGGCTATGTGAAGAAGTAGACAACCATGCCCTTTCCAAGCGGAACGGACATCCTTCAGCTCCATGACGTTGCCTTCAGGCAGAAATGAAGGACCAAAATCTCTTCACCTTCAGACTTTTTTTTTTTTTTTTTTTCTTTAAGGAAAATAACAATTATGTCTTCAATGAGAAAAATCCCCAAATTTCAAATGCTGGCCACACATACACAAAATACAACTTGTACCATCCTGTCAGGCAAACAGAGCTTCTTTAACGTATGCCAGAAGTAATGAATTGAATATAGGAACTGGGTAAGCTGGAGTGGTATAAGGTCAGGAATATGACTATGGAAGTTTTGGGAATGCAACCAGAAGGGCAAGGAAACCCACCCAAAAAAGTCAACCTGAAGCCACCATAGAGGGGTGACTCTCAAAGATTTATCAAGAAGCTGTCCTGGAAAGTCCCTGAGAAGAGTCTATGGGTGGCCAGAGTTGGCAGAAAAGTGAGCATCTGAAAATGCCATTGGCCACATATCTGACTACTAATACCACATTCCTCTTTTGCTTCCTGGTTCCTTTTACTGGCAGTCTGGAGTCAACACCACAAAGAGAGAATCTTAGGGTGTGTGGTTCTTTTTGCAGCAGAAACATGGACAGCAGACAATCCCAGGAATGGCAGTAGAGGCAAAAAGGTGTCTATGGGGCTAATCCTGCAATCAAAGCACTGAGACAAAAATCTTCAGCTATAGGATGACCACAGGAATCATTTCAACAGTCTCATCTTCTTGTGTGATAGACAGGAAGAAACAGTGAACTGAAGACACTCTCACAAGCAACTCATAACCCATCATAATTTCAATGAACAACTCACTGAATTTCTTCCCCAATTTCTCTTTCCTTTTCCTTTTTCTCTTCTTCCTAGTCCCTCCTTTTCCTCTTCGTCCTTCTTTTAATCTCAAGAAATTACCTTCTCAGATGTTAGAGAGTTAAAGAAGCATTGGATTATTAAGATTAGATTGAGTGTTCAGTGATAAAATTCCCCTATATTCTGCTTGTGAAAACAATGACCTAAGTCTATATAAGGTAAAATTCATAGAAATGGGTACAGAAAGATGTCAACCTTGTCATATAATAATATAATTACTGAATACAACAGCCTTCGGTGAACAAGAAAAGACCACTTAATGAGGTATGCAATGTCTGACTGAACAAATTCTACCAGGAGCATGATAGAAGATCAGGAATGCATAGAAAAGATCTCATTCCGTGGTAAATTCCTTTAAATGAGTCAAGGAACACATTTAACCATTATTTAGATGTTAGTGCTTTAAGCCACCCTTCCTCAAACTATGCGATACGCATGCTTATTGTACCAGAATATCATCTTCATACAGGATTTATTTTTCTAATGGAAATCATGCAATTGTGATTAAAACCATCATTAGTGTAAAGAGCAAAAGTAAAGATTACAGTAGAAATGAGATTCATTTTAATGAACACAGATTGGGGCAAACAAATACATTCACCATTGATGAGGGTCCCTATGGAAGAGGGAGGACATGGAGGAGGATAATGGAGTCACCATTACAAATGTAAAATTAGAATAATATAAATAAAAATAAATTATATAAAAAAAACAATTGTTTGATGACTCAGAGAAAAGAGTAACGGGGAAAAGAATAACCTGCATTGCCCCACTGCATAAAAGAGTATTGCTTATTTAAATATACACATTTGATATAAAGTCTTTCCATGATTCATTCTCACTTGTGATAATAGTGTCTCATCACTTGCCTGCCACCCTCTTGTTCCCCACTTCATAAACTTCGTCAAAATTCAGCAATTGGTTGATGACAAAATCTTTCAAGTCTGTCTTAGACTTACAAGGGTACTTTTCAGCTGTCATTTCAGTAAGTCAGTGATTAGCATGCACAAGGTTTATTTAATTTCTTTATTATTTTTCAAGGAAAAAAGTGGTTGGAAATAGCTGTCACTCAGGTGATGAATACAGGCTGCCAAGATCTGAAGCAGCAGGTGAAGTACTTGGGGTTGGACTTAATTAGGATTTAGAAACCCCAACGCTGGATTGCATATGGCCAATGAAATGTCTTGCCCTTCCTTACAATTATTGAATCTATTAATGTAATCAGCATAGAAGACTCCAAGAAAGATATATCCAGAAATTTGAACATTCAGAGATGAATACAAAATAGTTTTCTGTTCATTCCAAAATTATAGGCTCATATGCATAATTCTAAAATATGACATTCAGTCAAAAGTCACATCTGAGCAAACAATAAGCCTTTAAAAAAGTTTCATTCAAGGGCTCAGAATGACTTCCAGTTGACATGTGACATTCAACATTCAGATCTATAAAACTGTCACTATTGCTGATCCACACAATGGCTCTGTAACCCTTTGATTTATTCCAGAACATGAAGAAGCTATTATAAAAGAAAGTTATCTGACCACAAACTGTTTGGTGTGGGCTTCATCAAGATCTTACATCCCACAATGTGCTCAAATATTTGAAGAGGATGATGACAAATTTGAAGAGTTAGTGAAGGAGGCAAAAGAGGGAGAGGGGCAGGGGAAAAGGGAGATGGAGAGAGGAGAAAGAAGGTGTTAATTCTGTTTTAGAATATGTAAGTCTTATCAAGTTGGAATATAGACATTTAATATATATATGGGCAGATTTTAAGAACACAAAGATGACTGATATCACCAACTTATTGATACACAACCACCCAGTAGCCTTTAAGATTAAGAGAGAACACCACGTTGTTAAGAGTACACACAGAAAAGTAGTATGGTGATGTCATTAAAAGGCTTACCATTGGGCCAGACACAGCTTTGTAGCACAGAACTTGTCTAGTATGTATGGAGCCCCTTGATTTTAAGCTTAGCATCACAAGGAAAAAAATAATCAAAGCTCATCACTATTGAAGGTGGAGATTTATTCAATGGTAGAAGCTTGTCTAGCATGCAGTAGAGTCTGGTGTGGTTCTGGGCTTTATCTCCAGCTTGAGAATGGACAGAGCTCATTATTATCTACAAAACAAATGTCCAAACACTGTAGCCAAATGGTTTCCCTGCCTCCAAGTGGGTCAGTGTCTTGGCAGAAGTTGTGAGTTTGAGGTTGATTCCTGTTTTGACAACAAGGGAGAACTGATTCCTCATTATCCATGAGGATATTTTTCTGAGGACCAGAACAAATTTCAAATTGAAGCATTTGTATGGAGCAGGTAAGAGGGATCTTTTTTTTTTTTTTTTTTGAGAGAGAGAGAGGGAGAGGAAGACAGATAGAGATGGGCGTCCCAGCAGCCTCTCAGCTGCTGTGAACAAAATCCAAATGCACATGCCCCCTTGTGGTCAAGTGTAGCATTGCACCCTTGCATTACTTTGCATCTGGCTAAACGTGGGACCTGGAGATTGGAACCAGTGTTCTTAGGCTTAGGAGGCAGGTGTCTTAACCGCTAAGCCATCTCTCCAGCCCAGGTAAGAGGGATCTTTAGAGATGCAGATGAAACTGAATTCTATCCTGCAAATATAATCACCAGCATTACATTTCTTCCTCCTACCTGTTTCTACCTGTATACCCACTCCCCATTGCCTCCACCCACTGCCTGTACCTTTGTACCCAGCTCTGCTTACTTGTGCCACCTGTACCTGGCCATGTTAGGGTCCTTCTCACCCTCTGTGCCCACACCACAACCTTCACCATCCCCTGCCCTCCCAGTCTCCACCCACCTGCTTCCACCTCTACCTCCTTCCTCACTGTCTACTTTGTACCTTTGATTGATTTACTTCACCTAGTACCCTCACTTGATGATAGCTTCCTTGAGCAGCTTCTTTATAAATTCCTAAATAGCCAGCTACTTTTTTTCACTCCTTGCTATTTAACTTTTGCATAGTTAAATGTGGTCCAGTTCATTTCTTCCTTGGCTCCTTACCAGCAGAAATGGAGAAGTTACTGGGTTCTCTCAGCATCCTCAGAACAGCTTTCCTCACTACTCATCAGATCCAGTGC
This sequence comes from Orientallactaga sibirica, assembly GCA_036365145.1. Classification (NCBI taxonomy): domain Eukaryota; kingdom Metazoa; phylum Chordata; class Mammalia; order Rodentia; family Dipodidae; genus Orientallactaga; species Orientallactaga sibirica. The sequence continues at coordinate 26,794,063 of JAEOAD010000011.1, forward strand.
CAATCACGGTCCTGGAATCTGCTGGGTCCTACCCATTGCCTTCTTCTGGGTTCTGATTCCAGCTCACCCTCATTATCAGTTGACCTAACCAGGAAGCCAGGTACTTGCTTGTGTGGGAAGGGCCACAGCACATTTTTACTTGAAATTTTATAATACTGTGTGGTAGTTTGAATATATGTCCCCCAATATATTCAGTGTTTTTTTTTATTATTTTATAGTTTGCATCTGCAATCACCTTGCTAGAGGCAAGGTCACTGGGGGCCCGGTCTTAAGGTGTGGTGATGGGTTTGAGATTCCATTGTAAAGATATGCAAATGTGTCTAGCAGGAGTTCCTGAAGTCTGCTGTGTGACCTTTTGGTGGTAGTTTTGCTCTGTGTGCTGTGGTGGCTGGTTGGCTTTTGCTCTCTCTGCTTGGCCCTGTGAAGGCCAGTTGCTTCTCCTGCCATTATGGAACTTCCCCTGGATCTGTAAGCTTCAATAAATAATATCCCTTCCTCCATAACTGTGCCTGGTCTGGAAGTTCATCTCAGAAAACCTGAAGCTGTCTGCTACAGTAAAGTGGTACCGAGGAGTGTGGGGTGAGATGAACCAGATCGTGTGGATGTTCGTCTTTTGGAACCTTTGTTTTGGAGGAATGGGCATGGACTTGGTGTTTGCAACTGAAGGTGCCTTCTGGAGTGGTAAGCCAAGTTTTATGGACTATTCTGATGAGAGTTTGAGAATGCTAAATGCAGACAGTATTGAACTTCGAGGCTTGGCTTATGAGATTTCTAAGGGGAAGGAAAGACGGCAGAGGACTTTGTTGGAACTGGGCTACTGGCATAAGGGATGGCTACGTTCTGCTATCCAGGCCCAGAAAGTTTGATCAAGGTTAAATTTGTAATGGACTGATGTGCTTGGCTAAAGATATCAGACTGAGATTTTAAGATTTTGAGTTGGAAAACCTGAAGCAAGCTAAAAGTAGAGGCACTGAGACTGGTTAAGCTGCTATTGTTGACACATTAGCAATCTTAAGGAAGGTGGAAGGAAGGTGGCCTGACTTGATTTACATTAAAACAATGGAGAGGATGCCTGAGGAAAGACTGTTAGAAATGCAAACTCTTTGGAAAGAGTTGACTGGAGAAGGAACCTGCTTTTCAAGGCTATGGTTTATTTTGTCCCTGGATTTAGAATATGGCTGTGTCCTGCACACCTGTTATTAGTTTTGGAAGCATGAAAAATGCATGGAGTGGTCATGAGTTGCACACGGTTCCAGGAGCCGCTGCTGAGATGCAGCATGAAGGCAGGGCATGAAGACCCTCAGGAATAGGCTGGAAGAGCCTTTTGGAAGATGGACTGTGGTTTGCATGGAGACCTGAAGATGTTTTGGATATACCAGTACTGTGCAAAAGGGCTACCATGGAGTGCAGTGTTGGCATGGGATGAAAGTTTTCCCTGACGACTCTGCCCAGCTGGAGGGGCGGAATTTGAAAACCTGGAGACTGTCAGTCTCTGGTTATTTTGAACTTGAACTGCAGAAGTTTGATGACTGCTGATGGTGGTTGAGTTTGCATTATTCTAGTCTCTCCTTGCTATGCCTTATATCAGTTAAAATGTTTACTCTGTGCCTTTACATGTTAAAAGTATTTAACTTGTTTTATTTTACAGGACTCACTATCTTAAGTTGATCAAGACTGTGAGAACCTTTGAAATTGGACTGAGTACAATTTACAATGTGTGATATATTCAGTGTTTTTTTATTATTTTATAGTTTGCATCTGCAATCACCTTGCTAGAGGCAAGGTCACTGGGGGCCCGGTCTTAAGGTGTGGTGATGGGTTTGAGATTCCATTGTAAAGATATGCAAATGTGTCTAGCAGGAGTTCCTGAAGTCTGCTGTGTGACCTTTTGGTGGTAGTTTTGCTCTGTGTGCTGTGGTGGCTGGTTGGCTTTGCTCTCTCTGCTTGGCCCTGTGAAGGCCAGTTGCTTCTCCTGCCATTATGGAACTTCCCCTGGATCTGTAAGCTTCAATAAATAATATCCCTTCCTCCATAACTGTGCCTGGTCTGGAAGTTCATCTCAGAAAACCTGAAGCTGTCTGCAACAGTAAAGTGGTACCAGGAGTGTGGGGTGAGATGAACCAGATCGTGTGGATGTTCGTCTTTTGGAACCTTTGTTTTGGAGGAATGGGCATGGACTTGGTGTTTGCAACTGAAGGTGCCTTCTGGAGTGGTAAGCCAAGTTTTATGGACTATTCTGATGAGAGTTTGAGAATGCTAAATGCAGACAGTATTGAACTTCGAGGCTTGGCTTATGAGCTTTCTAAGGGGAAGGAAAGACGGCAGAGGACTTTGTTGGAACTGGGCTACTGGCATAAGGGATGGCTACGTTCTGCTATCCAGGCCCAGAAAGTTTGATCAAGGTTAAATTTGTAATGGACTGATGTGCTTGGCTAAAGATATCAGACTGAGATTTTAAGATTTTGAGTTGGAAAACCTGAAGCAAGCTAAAAGTAGAGGCACTGAGACTGGTTAAGCTGCTATTGTTGACACATTAGCAATCTTAAGGAAGGTGGAAGGAAGGTGGCCTGACTTGATTTACATTAAAACAATGGAGAGGATGCCTGAGGAAAGACTGTTAGAAATGCAAACTCTTTGGAAAGAGTTGACTGGAGAAGGAACCTGCTTTTCAAGGCTATGGTTTATTTTGTCCCTGGATTTAGAATATGGCTGTGTCCTGCACACCTGTTATTAGTTTTGGAAGCATGAAAAATGCATGGAGTGGTCATGAGTTGCACACGGTTCCAGGAGCCGCTGCTGAGATGCAGCATGAAGGCAGGGCATGAAGACCCTCAGGAATAGGCTGGAAGAGCCTTTTGGAAGATGGACTGTGGTTTGCATGGAGACCTGAAGATGTTTTGGATATACCAGTACTGTGCAAAAGGGCTACCATGGAGTGCAGTGTTGGCATGGGATGAAAGTTTTCCCTGACGACTCTGCCCAGCTGGAGGGGCGGAATTTGAAAACCTGGAGACTGTCAGTCTCTGGTTATTTTGAACTTGAACTGCAGAAGTTTGATGACTGCTGATGGTGGTTGAGTTTGCATTATTCTAGTCTCTCCTTGCTATGCCTTATATCAGTTAAAATGTTTACTCTGTGCCTTTACATGTTAAAAGTATTTAACTTGTTTTATTTTACAGGACTCACTATCTTAAGTTGATCAAGACTGTGAGAACCTTTGAAATTGGACTGAGTACAATTTACAATGTGTGATAGTTATAAATCTATTGGGGGCCAGGAGCTAAATATATTGGGGGCCAGGGGCGGAATGTGGTAGTTTGAATATATGTCCCCCAATATATTCAGTGTTTTTTTTTATTATTTTATAGTTTGCATCTGCAATCACCTTGCTAGAGGCAAGGTCACTGGGGGCCCGGTCTTAAGGTGTGGTGATGGGTTTGAGATTCCATTGTAAAGATATGCAAATGTGTCTAGCAGGAGTTCCTGAAGTCTGCTGTGTGACCTTTTGGTGGTAGTTTTGCTCTGTGTGCTGTGGTGGCTGGTTGGCTTTTGCTCTCTCTGCTTGGCCCTGTGAAGGCCAGTTGCTTCTCCTGCCATTATGGAACTTCCCCTGGATCTGTAAGCTTCAATAAATAATATCCCTTCCTCCATAACTGTGCCTGGTCTGGAAGTTCATCTCAGCGAACCTGAAGCTGTCTGTAACATACTGATTTTAGAAAAGTACTCTTAAAATTACAAGAACTTCGGATACCTCTTAAACTGATCAGCCCTTGGAGGACCAAGCGTTCACAAGCAGAGATTGTACTAGAAGCACTCTCATGATTATTATAGTACAGGAACATGGAAAGATGGACTAATGAAAAGTTATTGGGGCAGTAGAACAATTTTCATAGGTATTTGAAGATGTAGTTTCCAAGACAGAACAAAAGTGTTTATTGTCTGGGCAGCACACAATGAGTAAGTACATGTCTCCCTGAAAAGGTCTCAGTGACTGATGTGATGGCTACAGTTCCTTGCCTAAACCACGGCATTTGCATGTGTTTTTCCTCTTCCCAAGGTTGAATCTTTCTTGATCTTCAGTCTTCAGCTACTGTGTTGGCAAGAGAGGAAGGAAGGATAGGTTTGATGAACATGACTCAAGTTCAGGAAAATCTTTTCTGTGTACTGTGGTTTTAACACAACACAGAGAAAACAAATAGTAAAAACAAAACAAGGCAATTACATATGAAAACAGATAGTGCATAAATTCAAGAGTCTCAATGTATTTTCCTCACTGGAGGGATTCAGGATGCTATCTTCATTGACAAAGTTCATGGTGGTCCTAAGAGGATTCCAGTGGGAGGCCTGGCTGACCAGGATGTAATGACACTAGAAAAAGCTCCCCAAGCATTTCCAGTTCTCCACTCAACACTCACAAATTTGGCCCTAGTGGGAAATCACTGAACTTCTGGCAAAGATAAACTCCAAGCAGGTGTGTAGCACGTGCCATAAGTTGAGCTGTTATATCAAGGGTTCCCAGATGCTTGTGTTTTGACCTGTATTTTGACTGGCTGCATTGGAGTTGCCTGAGAAATTATAAACAAGACAAAACACTGCTTCCTGGGCACATATTTGGCCTGCACTATATCAAACTCCCAATACTACTACTAGAGATGTATAAATGGCATCCCCATTTTACAGATGAAAGCATAAAAGGAAAGAGAAGGCAGGTAGCTTGTCAGAGGTGCCATGGCTCAGAAAGTCTGGATTTGAACTAAGTCCACCAGAACACAGAATTAAATATACTTGTTTTTCAACCCTAATTCTGGTTTTCCAGAACTGAGTGAACACTAAAGAACTCAAACTGGCTTTGACTCACACTTTTAATCAGCATTTGGGAGGCTGAGGCAGGAGAAATGCCTCGAGTATGGGGCCAATCTGGACTATAGTGCAGAAATAGGAAAATAGGGCAAGAATCTGTCTCAAAAAAATAGAAAAAGAAAAAAATTAAATATTGACAACAATGTGGAGAGCTAGCATGTAATGATTGTTTCACTTATATGCAATACACACACACACACACACACACACACACACACACAGTATTGATTGTGACAGAAAACCAAATGTATATACAGCCTCTACCCTTGCTCCTGATAAAACACTTAAACTTTCGTAAATTTCTAAATAATTGTAGTGAAAGGAGGATCTTTTCATTGTAATATTTGGCCTTAGTCCCTTCTCTCTGACACAAAAGCTTCCAAAAACCCTTTGAATTCCCTGAGTGACAGGGTTGGAAATTATGGATATTCCAAAGTAAGTCCCTTTCAACTGAGGGCTCATGTTAATTAGGTGATTTTTGGATGATGGAAGCTCTTGGACAGAGGAAACAATCCTGATTAGGAGGCTGGGAATTTAAACACCATTCCTCAACTTCCAGGGTGCTGAAAGGGTTGAAAACTGACTTCAAGTATCAATATCCAATGACATAATCATCAGGCATATGCAAACCTCTATGAAGACTCTAACTGAAGGATTTCAGAGAGGCTGGAGCACACATTGGGGTGTCCTTCTCACAAGTCTTGCTATGTTTTTATCTTCCATCTGGGTGCTCGTTAGTTAAATCTAATAAACTAATAGTAAATAGAATGCTTCCTGAGAACTGTGAGCCAGTTATTAACCTCAGCTGTAAGTGTAAGAGGTTAGACTTGTCATTAGTATCTGAAGCACTGGTCTGTTGGGTCTAGGATAAATCCAGGTATTGAGTGCTTGAAATTAAGTAAGCTGTGGGGCATCCAGTTGGTGTCCTTGAAGAATTCCAGTTTTAACAGTGGAAAATCCACACACTTTGATCACAGGTTGTATGATCATAGATAATGTTTCCCACCATTGGTAAATAAAGAAGTTCAAGAGTTTATTTATTTATTTACTTATTTAATTATTTATTTATGAGGGATTTTCATGGTAAGGGTCTCACTCTAACCCAGGTTGACCTATAATTCACTCTGTGTTCTCAGGGTGGCCTCAAATTCACAGGACTCCTCCTACTTATGCCTCCCAAATGCAGGGATTAAAGGCGTGCACCCACCATGCCTAGCTCATTTCATTTTTAAGATGCTTCACAACCTTCCTTTCTTTTTCCTCAAGAGAAGCTAGGAGCAGAGCAAACGATTAAAAAAAAAAAAAAACACTATAGAAAGTGAGGACAATTTGTATGTTTGGTTGCAGCTAATGGAGTGTTAGTGATTTAGAAGAAGGGCACCACTTGCACTTTCCTAACTATTGGCCATGAAATTTAGTAATCCTCCTTATCTCCATTTTCATTTCCAAGATATCAGTTACCTATAGTTTTCTGTGGTCCAAAAATCTTAATGGGAAAGTTTCATAAATAAATACTTCTTAAGTTGTCTATTGCATGTGAATTCTAAGGATAATGAACTCTTGATCTATCTTGCTCTGCACAGCTGAGAGAGTCAGTGATTACTTTATCCTGAGTATCCATGCTATGTATGTTACCCATTCATTACCTTCTATCAGCTACCTCAGTTACATCTCAGATTAGCTCTTGATACCATACTACTTGCAAAGATGTTTCAGTATTATCTGGGGTTTCAGAATCCCACTAAAGTTTCAGAACATGTTCCAAAGGTAAGTTACAGAGTTACTGTAATTTGGTTTTATTTATTATACAAACTTAAAATTCAGGGGGTTTTGTTTTGTTGTTCCTTTGCTTTATTTAAAGCATAATCTTACTCTATCGCACACTGATCTGAAACTCACTCAGTAGGCTAGGCTGGCTGTAAACTTATGGTGATCTTTCTACCTCAGCCTCCTGAGTGCTGGCATTAAAAGCACATGTGACTACACATTGCCAAATCCAGTTTGTTAACAAAGTGTTAGAGAATTTGAGAAGCAGTGGGTTAAGAATGACACATATGTTGATATTCTCAGGACATCTTCATGGAGGTATACTTCAGAATATGGCTCCATGTTGCATGCAGTGTCATATCTGGATATCTCTCATAGAAGAGTGAGAACTTGGGACCCACGTTTCAGTGTTAAACATCTTTAAAACATTCGCAGATGGCAAGCAGGGAGCTTAAAACTCAGCTTTAATGCTAAGTAGCTACATGAACTCTGGTAATTCAAGTATGGCTTAATTTCCTCTAACTTGGATGAAATAGCCCCTTAGAAACCCTTTTTATAAGTCATTTGCAAATGAATAGAAACATTAATGTAACTTGGAATTCTTTGAATTGGTCCTGTGAAGACAGAATGATAACTCTGAACTGACGCTGTCACACAAATAAACCAACTCTGGATCGGGTAGGACAGTAAGCACAAACAGTGCAAAAACTTGTAGGTTCATGGAGCTGGAGGTAAGCGGATATGTGAATGTGTTCATGCAGAATTTAGTATGACATCATGTTACAACCTAGGAAGATCAATTTTTGTTTTGAGCCTGGAGTTATTAACACAGAACATGTACTACATTTTCCTAAGAATAGATTCAGATTAAAGGATTCCAGGGCAAGAGCATTGTTCAGCCAGTCTTGCATTAAACAAGTAAATTTAGACACCAGCATTGTGCAGAGTACCATGTCACCATTTGGAAATTTTGACCAGGTAGGTAAGAGAAATATTCTTTTATTGGTTGGGAAGATATCTCAGTTAATGGGGTGTTTTCCTCACAAGTATTAGAGCATATACAAATTAAAAAATAAAATATTGGTCTAGAGAGATGGTTTATCAGTTAAGATACTTGCCTGAGAAGCCAAAGGACCCATGTTTGACACTCCAGATCCCACTTATCCAGATATACCAAGGTGAGGTAAACACAAGGTTGCATATGCCCACCAGGTATCACAAGCATCTGGAGTTCAATCTCAGTGGCTGAGGCCCTGACACACCAATTATCTCTCTGTCTCTCTAAAAATCTTTTTTAAAATATTATTTTATAAAGAATAATGAGGCTTCTGCAAAAACGCACTGCACTAAAACATAGTTTACCATAAAATTAATAAATTTTAGAAATAGATTTATAGATCTTACACCATGTACAGCCAAGAAAAAAAAATAATATGGAAATACTTTCCCAACAACTCCTTAGTTAGGTAGTATAAGATTTTATTGTTTGGAATGATATATAACTACTGATATTAGCTTTGTGCTTTGACAGTTAAAGTAATTTTCAATTCTATACATGTGAATTGTTTGTTGAAAGGATAGTTGCACTCATTCCCCATGAATACCCTCAACATTTTCACAAAGCTCTGACTAACACAATGCCTTATTAAAAACATAGCTCACATGGATTTTTGAGCTACAGGAGTCTTCAAACTTATTTTAGTCAAAACCTTGATGTTGCTGGTAAGAAAGCTCAGCAGTTAAGACACTTGCCTGAAAAGCCTAACGACCTGGGTTTGATTCCCCAATCCTTATATAAAGCCAGATGCAAAAGTGGCACATACATCTGGAGTTTGTTTGCAGTGGCTGGAGGCCCTAGTGTGCCCATCCTCCTCCTCTACCCATTTCTTTCTGGTTGTTAAATAAATAAATAAATGCTTTGTCTGATTTGGACCACATTTTTAAAAATAATGCACAACAGGTAATTGAAAAACCTCTGTCATTTTTCTCACCAATGCCATTGGTGACAGCCTGACAAGAAGTTCAGTGAGCTTGTTAACACCCTCCAATGCCGTTCTAGTTTATTTTCACAACTGTGTTACAGACACAAAAAGGTAAAAACCAAAATTCCCAGGTTCCTTTGGAGCTAGCATCCCTGAAGTAAATCTACCAAGCCAACCCAAATACACAAACTGTGAAAGTAAAACAAATGACAAACCGCATTAGCTGTCTGATAGGCTGGATGCCTGAGAAAGCTAGTTGGAAGAGCTACAGAGATAGTTCAGTTGATAAAGTTCCTATCTTGAAAGCTTGAGGACCTGAGTGTGTTGGTTCTATTTTCAAAGCACAGCACTGGGGAGGTGAAGGTACGAGAGTCGCTGGAGCTCATTAGCCAGCCATTGTGGTGTATTTGGTGAATCCCAAGTCAGCAAGAGACCCTGTCACCAAAAAAAAAAAAAAAAAAAAAAAAAAAAAAAAAAAAAAAAAAAAAAAAGTGGGGAGGAATAATGCCTGAGAAATGCCTGATGTATCCTCTGACCTCCATATGCATCTGCACACATGTGTATATGTACCTGCACACATAAATGTACATACATGTGTATGTACACACACACAAGAGAGAGAGAGAGAGAGAGAGAGAGAGAGAGTTTAGTGGCAGAGTACCTGTCTCTTAAAGAGTTGTGCCAAGACTTGAATGCCTTGAATGCACAAATGTTGCCAGTAATGGCAGAGGAGGGTTTGATAGAACAATACAGTTTTGTGGCTGCCCTCTGCTGTAATTTGAATGTAAAATATCTCACATAAGCTCATGTGGTTGACTTGTTTGGGAAGAGTGTGAAACATTTAGGAGGTGGAGTCTTGCTGGAGGAAGGAGGTCACTGGGGCAGACCTTGAGTTTTTATAGTCACCCTACTTCCTATTCTTACTCTGCCTCCTGACTTTGACTTCAATGTGAGCATCTAGCCTCATGCTCCTGCTGACATACCTTCCCTGTCATGATGGAATGGAAGCCAGAATAACCCCTTCCTTCCTTGAATTCCTTCTGGTCAGGTTATTGCTTCATAACAAGCAGAACGAATTTATTACATTATCCCTAGTTGTACTCACAGTTTCACTTAGCTAAAACAAACTCAGCAGTAGTATACCACCAAGAACCAATGGGATTCCTTTTCTCCTTTCATTCCACTTTCTCACATAGCCCCTGGGCACACATTCCCCCACCCCACCCCTGCTCCATCCCACTTTTTACTGAATGAATCTTTTAGTGAGAATTTAATCTCTTTCCAGATAAGACCCAAGCCATACCACAGTAGGCAAAGAAATAATTGAGTATACTGCCAGGAAGAGGAGCAGAACAGGAAATACCAATATGAGTTGATGGGAATCATTTTTATGTAGTAGCTGTTCTCCAATCCATCTGGTTTCACACAATACAACAGACACCATGTTAACAAGGGTCAATATTATAGTACAAAAGTCTAAGAAGTAAAAAGAATACATGTAGAAAAAGGCATATGTTATCTATCTCTGAGTTGGTATTGAGATACAGGGGGAAAGAAAGAACACAAAACAACAACAAAAATCACTGAAAACATAAATACCTTTAGTCTAATTTAAACTTTTACAAAACAGTTGAGAAAAGGTACAATCTGTAGGATGACCAGCTCATCATGGTCTACTGTATGTTTGACCTAAAAGACCTGAAGATGACTGCTCATCTCCTGCATTAACAGGCTTTCTTTAAAAAATTATCTAAAAGGCAAGCATTGCCTAGTGCCGGCTACCTGACTCAGGAGAAGTGGGTAAACAATTGTGCCAGCACATTTCATATAGAGGAGCAGTTAATCCAACCTTTAAACATCAGTCTGAGGAGGAAGGCCAACCGAGATACAGAACGCACAACATATAGGAAATACGTAGCTTTCCTTTGTGCCCTTTCCTTGTTTTACACGTTTTAATGAGAGTGACTCATACTCAGATGGGTAGTAGAAGGCACAGGGCAACTTTTATTTTCATTTGTGTCTCTTAGATCAGAGATCAGGCCTCAGAGTTCAGTCCTACCATTAGCAATCTGGTGAGTAAAATTACAGTAATGACCAAACTGACTTTGAGAGTCTTCTCCCCTACACTACCCGGATTTAGATCCAAGGACTGCATGTATAGGATGCTCCTGTCATCATAGTGTCTCCATAGGAAATTTGAGAGAAATGTCCTCACCTGCCTTTTCCTAGTTAAGTGGCATCAGTCTTACTCCTGTGATACTGCTTGGATTTTCTACATCTGTAATAAACTCTCTTTTCTATAAGCAACATTTTTATATACTTAATTTTTTTCAAACAGCACAACTTTGGCCACAAACCAATTTTCAGACAACTGAAATAAATAGCTTTAGTTTAATTTAAAACTTTTATAAGAGTTGGACAAAAAAAAAGCAAAACAGATACAATCTATAGGATAATCAGCTCATCATGGTCTACAGTGTCTTTGACCTAAAAGGCCTGAAGATAATTGAGCAGAAAGTGAAAATTAATGTTTTAATGGGCAGCATTTATTTCTTTCAAGACTGAGCATTGATGGAAGATCTGTAGAGCAATTTAAGATGAATCATTTTCATCTTTATTGGTGCATCTTATTTTTTTTCCCTCCAGGTCAAGAGACCCTGAGGCAGATGACCTATAATTAAGAGTGGTCCTGGAGGCCCTAGTAACCCATCTTAGAAATTTTAACAAGTAATACATTTGGAATAAGTAAGCAGAGGAAAAAGAAAACACATTGAGTTTACCACAGAGTTAAATATAATTCTCAATACTGTTCTCTCCTAAAGAACTTTGAGTTATTATTATAACCCACAGATATATAGAGTGTTCAAGGAAACTGGAAGCAATCGTCTCTCCTGCCATGGCTTCTAGATGCTTACTTCTGCCCAAGACAATCATAACCCTCCCTTTTTGGCTCTCATTCTGATCATGGTTGAATACCTTTATATCATTTCTACCTCCAAATCAAATGAATGCTTAAAAAAAAAAAAAAAAAAAAGAAGAAGAATCCAGAGAATCCATTGAAATGGAACTGTCAGCTAAGATCGTCATGACAATTTTAAGATTATCATTTGATTTGGTAATTGGTTTATGACTTCAAGTATTACTCACAGCCTAGTTGTTATATTCCAGAGAGTATAGTACTAGCTGTAACAAAGCACACCTTACAGTGTGAGAGAAATGCCTCAAAACAGAATAAAGCAGTATGTGGGGCTATGAGCTGCATGTTTGTGTCTTCCTAAATGTGTGTGTTAAAACACTAACCTCCAAGAGGATGGCAATATGAGGTGGGTATTTGGGAAATAATTAAGAGGAGGTGAGGTCATGATGGTGGAGCCCATATGAACCATTATAAGAAGAGAATAATGAGAGGCTACTGAGCTCTTTCTCCACCATGTAGAGAACTATAAATTAACATGATATCTACAAATAGGAAGACGACCCTACCATAAAGCAACCATACTAGTAAACTTGATCTCAGATATTCAACCTCCAGGACTGTAAAAAAAACACATATCTGAGACTATGAACAGATTGGCTTGGAAGATGATAGATGAGAAACAAAGATATCAATATAGAAGAGGGAATACTAGGAAAGAAGAAGGGGTTTAGAGGGAGGAGATGGAAGAGGGGAGGCAAAGGAGGGTTGTGGGAGGGGACTAAATAAATTTTATAAGAAAGTTTTTTGTGTTAGTTTTAAAGCAAGAACTATATTCTTTATTTCTAATTGTGTTGTTTAAGCAAACCCACTTATAGGACTAAGACATATGGTAGGTGAAGGAAAAAGAAAGATATTTCCAGGCAAGGGAGAGTAAAAAGATCCATAGAGTCATGACAATGAGGTACAGAGGAAGAGAGTGGACAAGGAGGGCAACAGGAGAGGAGGCAGGACCTTGCGGACTTTCTAAGCACTTGGCTTCATTTGAATGTTTAGAGAGAGAATACAGAGTTGGAAGCAGAGTGCCCACATGATGTGACTTAGCTTTTTAAAGAATCTCTTCTGGGGCAGGAGGCATGGCTCAGTGGTTAAAGGCACTTGCTTGCAAAGCCTGATGGCCTCGGTTAGATTCCCCAGTTGCCACATGAAGCCAGATGTACAAAGTGTTGCATGTGTCTGCAGTTTGTTTGCAGTGGCATGAGACCCTAGAACACCCATATTCATTCTGTCTCTCTCTCTCTCAAATAAATAAGATATAATATAAAACAAAACATATTGTCTCCAGCTGCAGTGTTGAGAATACCATGCAGGAGGGAAGGGTGAAGCACAGAGACAATGAGAGCAGCACAGTGGAAACCTAAGTGAGGGGTGGAGGTAAAAATGGTGAGAGGCCTAGAGTGGGTAAGTAAGGCCATATGCATGACAGAAATAGCACAGACAACTTCTTGTGGGAGAAGCCAAGCAAAGGAGTAGTAAAGGGAGACACATAAAAGTTTCTATTGAATGGAAGAATGGAATTTTCATGAACTAAGATGAAAAAACAAAATATGGAGAGAAGGGAGGCAGGCATTTGTTGAGTGCAGTGTTAAATAACAAATTCAGGTTTGCAAGTAATCGATTGCACACATTTATTAGAAATCCAAGAGGAGGGGCTGGAGAGATGGCTTAGTAGTTAAAGCATTTGCCTGAAAAGCCAAAAGATCCTGGTTCAACTCTCAAGGACCCATGTAAGCCAGATGTACAAGGGGGCAGATACATCTGGAGTTCACTTGCAGTGGCTGGAGCCCTGGGGTGCCCATTCTCTCTCTCTGCCTCTTTCTCTCTCAAATAAATAAGCAAATAAAATATATTTTAAAATAAATATTTTAAGAAATCCAAGTGGAGATATTGCCTAAGCAGTTGGATATACAAGACTGAAGTTGACAGGAGAGATCTGGACAGGAGAGTCCAATGTGGGAATTATCAACATATCAAAGCCCCAAGTCCAGCAGAGATCACCCAGCATAAATGCTGACAGGAATTATTCTAGGACTGAACCCCACAGCTCTTCAATATTAAAGCAGTGATAAGTATGAGAACCAGCAAAACATTGGAAAGCAATATCCAGTGAGTTAAGGGTTTGGTGAACACATTGTATCGCATGTGAGCAACAATAAACCAAGTCAAGAAAGAAGGAAGCACTGATGAATGAAAACGGATATATCATTCTATAATGTAAAAACAAAGAAAACGTTTCAACATCCAGCTCCTACAGGCCCAAAAGCATTGTCTTTGGTAGAAATACCCTGCTCTCATGTATATTTATATTTATCTCACTTAGAAATGAAATTAACTTACTTAATTGTAGGACTGTATTGGAATGCTGTTGTTAATTCATGTTTTAAAAGAATGTCCCTAAACCATATGCTCAAAATACCCCCAGGCTTTTAAAATCTTTACTGAATGGGTAAATTATTCAATAAAAGGAACTTATCTTAGTGACTGTGTTATTAAGTATGTAGCTTAGTTATTTTCCAGAAAACAGATTGCCCAGCCCAGATGGATAATTTTCTCAGTCTGGTACTATCCATGCTGAAAAAAAAAAAAAAAAAAATAGCTCCAGTCATTATACAGGGACATTTGCCACCTCCCTTCTGGATATTAGGGGCCTGTCTGGGGTTTTAAAGGAAGCTGAACATTCAGATTCAGTAGCAGACAGTATCACTACAAAGTTAAGACACAAGAAGGTTAATTAAACAACTTTCTGTCCAGTGTCCTATGCTAACAGTGTTAAGAAATACTGAGGAAAAGTTGAACAACAAACAGCCCTTGACCTTGTGTAAAGCACCTTCCTTCCTTGAAGCACAAAGGCAGTTATGAGGAAAGGAGTCTCCAATATTACAGTTGAGAAACATGGGCTGAAGTGATGGCTTAGTAGTTAAGGTGCTTGCCTGGGAAGCCTAAGGACCCAGATTCAATTCCCCAGTACCCACATAAGGTAGATGTACGAGGTGGCACATGCGTCTGGAGTTCATTTGCAGTGGCTAGAAGACCTGGCATGCCCATTCCCCACTCTCACTATCTGCCTCAAATAAATCTCTCTCAAATAAATAAAGTATTTTAATTATTTTTAAAAGTTGAGAAGCCAGAATTAGTGAAAGATTATGATTGGGGAGGTTTTTCCAAACATCACAAGATAATTATACACAGTGCTAGAATCTAGAAACCAACTTTTCCTGATTCCCATCTCAGTAATTCTGACAAGGTTTCCTTGCACTCAAAACTTCAAAAATACTCCTTAGATGTAAAAAGAGACTTATGTAAAGAATTTGATACCACTTGGTCTTAAATGATGTGTATGTGTTATCACACATCCTTACAAACTACATACACTGATTGTACACTGGCAGGAAATTCAATTTGTAGTTCACAGGGTGGAAATGTCTGGATAAATAATTTCTTCTTTTGACTATTTTAT
Organism: Orientallactaga sibirica; assembly: GCA_036365145.1. Lineage (NCBI taxonomy): Eukaryota > Metazoa > Chordata > Mammalia > Rodentia > Dipodidae > Orientallactaga > Orientallactaga sibirica. The sequence continues at coordinate 26,809,103 of JAEOAD010000011.1, forward strand.
GAGGCACTCTGCTGTTCCTATTGCCTTTCCTTCACCTCCCTCCTAGTTACAATTTACCAAAGGCTTATCCCTAGAAACTAAATATATTTCAGTCTTCATGGCAAAGCCCCAGCCTGATGAGTGTTCTGTCTATGCTCTTGATGTTGCTATTTGCAAATAGCACATATTCTAACAGCTGGGCAGACATCACAGCATCTGGAGCAATCTTTGGCCTGCAGGTACGCAGTGACTAATAAAGATACCGAGAGGGGAAACTGGGTGAGCATTAAGTGCTTCATGCTTTTATACACATGACAAGAACACTTAGCAAAATGCTTCAAATGTATCCAAAGGCTTCTATTCTTGAGAATTTTCAAAACCAATCTTAAATGTTTCTGGATCAATAGAAATTACTTTAAATTGTGCTTGTCTCAGGCAAAGACTGTTGTAAATCAATCTCCTCCTAAAATGTACATGAGAAGCTTAAAATTACATCCCATGCCATGGCCAACAAGTGATGGATGCCAAATCTAAATAGAGTAGATCTAATTTTCACTAGATTGGAATATGTAATACAGAAATGGATTTTTAAAATGTCATGGGAAATAACTACATTGTCCCTAATGCCAACGTACTCTTAAAACACACCAAACACATATCAAATAGACTAGGAATGCATGGCACAGTGCAGACTGAATTCATCAACACTGAACAAAAAACAAAGATTATATAAAATTACTTAGGTAAAGGGCAAATTAGCAATATTCTTTGAAAGTTGTAGTCCCTTCTTCATGTTATTGCTCTTCCAAAGTTATGAGGGTTATGCCATAATTCCTTAATCGTTGAGGCTTGTTTAATACTAAATTATCATTATTTTTAAACACAAAGAATAAGACATTCCATTGACATACAAGAATAAAACACCTAGCATAAAAGAGCAAAGCAATTTTCTTATATTCTGGCTAGACATAACCCCTATATTTTTATTAATTGTATCAATTACACTGCTCCCTCATTCCACAAAACATTCACGAATTAAAAAAGAAAAAACAGCAGGGCTAGAGAGATGGCTTAGTAGTTAAGGTGTTTGCCTGCAAAGCCAAAGACCCAGGTTTGATTCCCCAGGACCCACATAAGCCAGATATACAAAGCGGCACATGTGTCTGGAGTTCATTTGAGGTATCTAGAGGCCCTGGTTTGCCCATTCTTCCTCTTGCAAATAAATAAATAATAATAAAGTATTTTTAAAAATAGTAGTAGGGGAGGGATGCTATCTCAATCTGTAGCTCTTACAATCTTTTCACCCCTCTTCTGCAAAATTTCTTTATCCATGGTGGGTGTGTTTAAGACTACTTCAGTGAAAAGCTCTCAGGATCTTCTGGATTTCTGCTTTTGTATGTGTTGAGTATCCTCAGTGTCTGTCTTGTTCAGTATGGCACTGATTGTCAGGCTCTCCATGGAAGCAGCATTCTTGCTCATCTCACCAATTCCTGTGATTCCACCTGGGTCTTGACTAAAGTGCAAGGGTCACACTCATAACCCACAACCCCATGGGGAATACAAGCAATGCCACAGAGGAGGGCCCTCAGCAGAAGGGGGACAAGGAGGAGGGAAATGATGGGACCAACACATGATGTGTCCATACGAAATATATTTATGATAAAAAATTAAAAACAAAACAATAGTAGTGTTAAACACATTAAAAACCAGCATCATATTAGACATGGTTACACACACTGGATAAACTAGAAAATATGTTCCTGTACATTTTATATAAGTGATGAATATTTCAAATATTCTAAGTCTACAAACACAGATAAATATAGAAATCTTGGGTTTGAGAGATAGTGTTCAAGACATTTGCCTGCGAAGCCAAAAGACCTATGTTCAATTTCCCAGTATCCACAAAAAGCCAGATGCACAAAGTGGCGCATGCATCTGGAGTTCATTTGCAGTGGCTAGAGGCCTTGGCATACCCACTCTCTCTCTTTCTTCCTATCTATCTGCTATCTGCCTCTCAAATAAATTTATAAGATATGTATTAGAAATAGAAATCTTCAATGTTATTCTAAAAATATTGAAAAAGTAAAATAGACAAATGTGAAGTCTCAGAGATTATTCTCAGAACATTGAACAAAATTAAAATAAGAAATAAATAATAAATGCTAAACATACCTGTTTAAATGGTATTCAACAAGGAACACTGTCTTATTTACTTATATTTAGGGACCATTATATAAAGGGAGAGTTACCCATTAAGCCTTTCTTCTAGAAGTGGAGTGCCTTTGTAAAGATGGTTTATACGAACCCACTATGATCTTGCTCAGTCCTGGCCCTTCAAGCAAGGATACCTCAGTTCAAGACTGGATCTGCACTCTTAAGCCGGGGACAAGGGAAAGCTGAGCACGGCCACAAAGAAATCCTTTTGGTTTCCTAGAGAACCTGCCATCTCTGTCTGAGTCCCAGGACCCTTAGCTGCTTATGGGGAACTGGACTGGGGTTAACTGAAAACAGAGTCAATTCCCCTCAGATGATAAAGCAAAAGGAATAAGTTTCTTTAAGTTGTGCTGGTTGTTTGAGATTCAGAGCAATCACTAACTTCGTCTTCCAGCCAGATCCCAGGTGCACTCACTTGCCCTGCAGGACAGGAGGAGGACCATCAACCAAGCTCTGTAGAAATCTGGAAGCTGACTGCTAATAACTGATCTTGGAAGAAGCTTTGTATTCCTCTAGGAAAGGAAGATAAAGGAAGGGCTGACAGGACCAAGCCAGGTGAAGCCTCAAAATATTTTCTATTCATGTTTCAACACTTAAATTTTTGATTCTTCATTCAGTCAAGTTCTTTCTTCTTTTCATGGTTTAATTCAGGGCCAGTGTTTATTTTTATTGTTTTACTTGATTTCCTGGAAGACAGGCAAACAGGCTAAAGAATGTGAATGCCTGCTTTGAATTAAACCCACCGAGTCAAATTACTGATTGCAAAGGCAGCAGTTAAGGAACAAGCAGATTTGCAAGGCAAGGCGAGAATAGCCATGTTCCTTAGGCGCTTAGAAGGAGGCAAGAATAAATTGCTTGCCTGTTTAGCAGCTTGTGAAGTAGAAGATAGATTGCTTTTGGTAACTAGATGTGGTTATGAGAGGTTGAACAATTGGAGTCATTTCCATAATCAGCAATTGCCATTGCTGAAATTAGAGAGAAAAATAAGTGTTAAATACAGAGGAAAACATGTCTGGCAGGACACATTATTCAATCATAAGCTATCTCAAATGGTTAAAAAATGTAGCTTATATTACACTCCTGTGAATTTACAACAACAATGAAGAAAGTAGGCCACTTCATTTCACAGTTTCAGGGGAAAATGAGGCTCTTTCTGGAACTTTTACTTTCCTGGCAATGTGTTTGTGATGCATTCCAGATGGGAAAGCCTTGAAAAGTGACAGGATCCATCTAGCTGTGAGAATGAACACAAAGAGTGAGAGTATTCACATCCCTGCCTCTCTGAAAAGTAAACACCACAAACCACAAATGAATCTACTTAGTCCAATTTAGGAGGATTCTTCAGGAAGAAAGGTTTTATCAGTTGTCATCAAAGTCCCCATACCAGTTCTTCTTCCACTGAGTATCTGTGGGGTAGTGGTGTCGTTTGATGAAATGAAAATAAAACAAATCTAAAGATAGTTCTTTGGATAAAGATATACATAATATATATTAATGTTTGGGTGACATGGCTAAAATATGTCAATGAAATATTGTGAGTTCAATTAAAATACAAAACAAATCGTGACAAATTAGAAATAGAGTCTAAATCAAGTAGATTGACTTTGAATGGAAACAAGAAACAGGACTTGACTAGGTATCCATGGTGGGTAAATAGAGGACATGTTGTTTATTAAATATGAATACAATAAAATGTTGGTTGTTAACCAGCTCCAGAGAAAAGCAAGTGTCCCCAACAGATGCAATGCACATGACTGTGGCCTGACTTGAAAAACACAGTAACTAAGGAAAGCGGTAACAATTCTACTTTTTTCTGGCTGAGCCACACTGAAAATATGGCCCGTATCTGGCTTCCTTTCAAAGCGTAAGAGGAGGTGTCTTGGGGTAAGTATCTCACCTACTCTTTATCTTCTAAGCAACTTTCTTCTAACACTTGTCTTCTCTCTTCTGTAACATTAACCTCTACTTTTTTTTCTTTCTCTTGATCATTTGAAAACACTTGCCTCTTTTATTTCATAAAAACTCTTTATACGTTGCAAGTGATGCTATGGCCCTCTCACCTCTTTGCTACTAAATATCTTCACAGTGTTGCCTTCCTTGCTTTACTGCATCATCCTCATCTCACTGCTTCTCCCCTGACCGCTCCTCTGAAGTGGCTCTATGTTAAAATCATCAGGACAAAATTAGCCTTAGTGGTTGATGATAAGAGGCATTAAATACCATTGACCAGCCCTTTCCTGAAGTTATGTTTCCCCTTTGGGTGTTCGAGACACAACCTCCTTTCCATCATGAGCAAGTTGCCTATTTGCTGTTCTCTCTCTCTCTCTGTTTGTGTGTGCAAGTGTTAATTCTCTCTCCCTCTCTCTCTCTCTCTCTCTCTTTCTCTCTATTTCAAAAATTTTGTTTCAATTAATAGATTTTGTGTTGATCTTCCTAGGGATTCCTGGTCCTGCTTTTACACAAGGCAAGTACAGAATTCCCAGGATGGAAATCAAAGGCCAGCTGCCTGCTCTGGCATAGTGGACTCTGCATTGCTTCATAGGAAATGCCCACCAAGGAGGCAGTGAAGAGGAACCACAAACAGCAGGAACCCTTCCTAGGGGGCCCATAACAGAACAATCATCTGTCTTCACACAGCAGCACTTTAATTTTGGAAAGTTAAAAAAAAATCTGCCATAAGGAAACATTTTGAACTTAAATGCATGGAAGAATAGAGACACCCCCCGCCCCCCATGTCATAGAAAAGCCAACCTTAGGCTCCACAGGAAGGGGTTCTGGAGAGAATCAAAGGTACACAATGGAGGGTGTGGCAAAATGCTGTCACAGAAATGCAAAACCAGCTGAGTAAAGATGGAAGAAATAAACATAGTGGATAGCCCAGGGAAGAATTAAGGCACTGGTTAGGGCCCCTCACCCTGAGGGAGAAACTCAGGCCACTCACTTCCTTTAATGTAAGGGCCACTATTCCGTATTTAACATTTTGGATGTGTCAAGAAATAATTTAAAAGCCAGGCATGGTGGCACATGCCTTTAATCCCAGCAGTTAGGCACCAGAGGCAGGAGGATTGCCGATTTCTATGAGTTCAAGGCCACCATGAGACTACATAATGAGTTCCAGGTCAGACTGGGCTAGACTGAGGCCCTAACTTGGAAAAAACAAAATAATAATAATATATTTTTTTAGAAATTTTAAAATAATTAAGTTTTGGTGACTCACCAAGACTCATTTTCTCTTAGATCACTGTTCTTAAAACAACAGATCGCAAACCTTACCTGGTCTTACAGTACTTTGTGAAAAAGATGCTTTTCCAGACTCCCTTGAGGTTCAGGGTAGTGCTTCCTGCTTTTTGTAATTTAAAGGGAGAAGGCAAATACAGAATTATCCCTGAATTGAAAAGATGTGCCCTTCTCCCTGATTGAGATATTTTCAAACACAAAGGAAAAAAATGTAAGAATCCTATAGCTAACACTCACATATACCCATCACCTCAATTTAGAGCCTCACCATTTTGGTATTTTGGCATGATTTATTATTTATCCACTCAAGTTTCCATCAACACACTTTTAGTAAATTTGTAACTTACAAACATGACTACATTTCAGCTTTAGATTTATCTTGGTTTATGTTTCCAATACCCCCATGAGGCAGATATGATCATTTTCACTTCACAAATGAGTAAACAGTAGACAAGAAGTCTACAGAGCTACCTTATGTCACATTGCCAGTCACTAGCAGAAGCTGGATTTTTCTCTTAAGTTCATATTTTTACCCAATGAATTTCTCATACTTTAATTCCCATCTTCACTGCTCCCACCCCAGGGGTCTTGTAGAGCTGCTGAGGCTCCGGAAACAGAACACACCTTTAATTATATCAGCACTCAGCATTCCAGTGGTCCAGTATTCGAAGGATTCTGATTGCTCACTTCTGCTTCCTGATGAGAAAGAGAAGAAGCCTGGCTCTTTGGGAAGAATGGTCCTGTGTGTTGTGAGGCTGTCTTTGGCTGCATTTTCTTTACTCTCTTCTGGGAGATAAAGTGAGCACTGCAGTTAAAGAAACTGCATGCTGCTGCATTTCAACTCCAAATATCTCTCTTTGAGAATAAATGATTCTGTTAAAGAGGATATCTATTCCCATCATATTAATTTGAAAGAAGTCTGAATTTAAGAATGCACAGCTCTTTTTGTTTCCTTTTCCTGAAAAAAAGTGCTTATACATGACATGTATGTGCCATACATCTGCAGAGTGTCACACACTGGGGACTTTGCCCACCCTGTCTCTGAAGGACAACAGTTCTGAAGCTGCTCCTTCGCATTTCATCAAGAATGATGACTCTCAGCCACCTTAATGTCACGGCTTGGAGGCTCCCAAAGCAATTGCTTTAGTAATTTATTTTGTGAACCGTGCTGCAGACATAAAACTATTAAAAGTAAAGCTCAAGTTCCAATCTAAAGATCTGAAAAGAACATTTTCAATCTGCCAGTGCAGACTGTTTTCCATCAGTCCAGCTGCCAGTGGTTACCCTTGGCACTGGGCGGCCTCACACAGTCAGGCACAGCCGCTCCTCTGGATGGCAAGGCAAGCAGAGTGCAGAGATTACCACATTATCATCTCCCAACCGAAGCCAGAGTTCCATTTAACAAGCTGACAGGAGCAACAGGACTACGAAATAACAAGCAGATACACGGTGTGGTATTTGTCAAAGATAAAGGGCTGAGCCTCAGCTTAATGTTTCTCAAAGGTTTTGGAAGACATTCAAATCATATTCCCCAAATGGTTTCTGTTCCTTGAACTTCTTCCCACATTTCTCCCATTTGAGTTTTCCATTTTGATACAGGATGCTTCATTTAGTGGCAATCTTTTGAAGTCACCAGAAATGCCATAAGAGTCTTTGTTGATTTCCTTGACATGTTTTCTGCTTCTACAGATGCATTCTACTTAAAATATACCAGGGCCAGGGCTATGTTCAATTCTACTTTATTGTTCTGCCTTCCCCAGAGCTATTTTACAAATTGCACATGTGTATTTACATGCACAAAGTTTTCTACAAAACACAAAATCCTATTTTATGGCTTTAAAACAAGTGTGGAAAGGGATTTTTAAAATGTATTTTAATTTTAATCTAATCTTGCTTATTCTATTGCCTACAGTACGTGAAATAGGATTTTAAAAAAATCACCTATTAATATTTTAGATTTGGTTTTTTTAAGAGTGTAATATGCTTCTTTTAAAATCATATAGTATATGTTTGAAAAGAAAATAATATTTTCATTCCTGTTTTCATCACACTGTGCAAAAGCAGCCAATGCAACATGAAATATAGCATGCATTAGGAGAATTAATTTTTGGATGAGTCTGACAGCATGGGTGAGTCCAACAGCTTATGCCAGCGACAAATGAAGAGAAACAATGTATCTTTAAAGCTAAATAATCTTATATATTCATAGGACTAGACACTTTAATTTTTTTTTTTTTTTTTTGGTTTTGCAAGGTAGGGTCTCACTCTGGTCCTGGCTGACCTGGAATTAACTATGTAGTCTCAGGGTGGCCTCGAACTCTTGGTGATCCTCCTACCTCTGCCTCCCGAGTGCTGGGATTAAAGGCGTGCACCACCATGCCCGGCTGACACTTTAATTTTTGTAGATAAATTATTAAGAAATAATGTAACACTTTCAAACATGAGACTGTCAATCATTTACTCGGTCTGCAACTCTTCCAAAGCTGAAATGTGTGGACTGGTCTCTAATTGCTCTTTTGTGGTTTTTGAATCACTGTGAAGGAGGATGTTATGTGAAGGCAAAGTCTCATTCCTGGGACACGGCTTTACTCCAGTAGATCTTAATCCAACTCACTCACAGTAAGATAAAGTGAGTTTCTCTGGCTACCACAGTCCCTAATTTTAAATTTTAAATTTGCAAACATGAGTCTAAACAAACTGAAATACAGCAGAACACCACACACCAAAGATTCTGAGGAAACTGACCCAGACTGTGAGAAGTATGACACCCTTTCCTTTATTAGGAAAATCTTGAATAAGGTCTTCAAGTCTTCATCATTTACAACAGCAAATTCCCCATGTGCTTCTACTAAGTAAGACCACCTCTCTGTACTCAGCTAAAAACAGTGAGTGCTATAGTGCTGAGGCAAAAATGCCCAGAAGGGCTAGGCTTGGGGAATTTCCTTTCAGAATCATCTCTTATAGGAGGAAAGCTGTATATTGCTTGGAGTATGAGGTATTTGTAGCCAAACAAAAATAAATTATTCTACCTTCACTTATTACTGCCCAATGAATTTAGAGAGGAAGCTGATGCAGTCTTGGCCAGTGCCTCATTCTGCTAAAATAGGATATGATACCAACTTTAAATTACCTTATCAAGGTGCATATAATTCACTTATATTATTAATATTTGAAATAAATGTGAAGAAATTCTATGAATTACAGGGTTAGATAAAAATGGGAATGGGGTAGCAAAAAGCACATGGAGATAAAGTTTCATGTAAAAAAATGTGTTTTATAAACTCCAGAGACAGAAAGTACTGCTCACATGTAAGTGCTATTTCCTTAGGCTTTATAATAAAAAGAGTATCTAAACTTCCATTGTCTCAAGGATTGGGACATACATATGCAGGTGAAGAAAAGGAAGAATTTAAAATTATACCAGTCATATCCAACTTCTATCTTACTCTCTCAGATAAAACACAGATCATTCTGTATTACATACATGATAAATATACTAATATACACACATGTACAAATTGCTCTCATTACTATCATCAGTCTCACTTTTATCTGTTTTTCCTAACTGATGAGAGGGAGTTTATGGGTTTTGACCCTATTGAGTATTTCTAAATAAACACACAGTTGCTTATTACCCAAGTGCAGATCTAGGCCATCTGAGAATCTGGGTCTATTGAGGGTGAATATCTTAAGATGAAGGCAGTACCACTATGAAAGCCCAACACATAACTTCTCTAGATAGCTGAATGAGGAGAAAGGGGAGAGCAAAGGTAATCTTTAAGGTCAGCAGCAGCTCAATAGCCTTTTAATCACTTATTCCTTGCCCTACCCTCCATTTAGCACCAAATCGTGAAAATAATGTGGTCTTTTATGCCTTTTGTCTTCACCTAATTGATCCTTCCAGGAAGAAATCCACTCCCCCCTTTTTTCTTTAGTTGTCCAATGGTCATAATTGACCGTCAATGATATATTTTCTGGAGTAATCCTTCAAAATGCCATATTTAGCTACTGTTTGTTCTCTTCAGGCCTTGGCATGTGTTGGCAGAAAAAAGCTAGAGGATCCCTTTGAGGGTTAGCTGGAATGCTATAACAGGAAAATCAGTAGTTTCCTTAACAATGACTTTGTGAGGCCATTTCATTTTAAAAATACTATTTACATCACCCCTTTATACTCTCAGAACCCCTTAGAGTCATTTGAATATATAGATATGATTTTTAATATTCTGTAACTATACTTACTATATGATAAAACTCAATTGAGTTTTCTATATTTAAAATATTTTTATTATACTGTAGAACTGAAAACTGTAGGTAATTGGCTACTGACATGATAGAATTATGGTATTCTAACAGTAGACAATGACTCAACATAAAAGATAATGGTAGCAAAAGCTGCTAACCTCCATTCTCGACAGAGGGGTGAATGGATCAAGAGTAAGTATTCGATGCCCAAAACTAAGGATGTAGTATTCAGGAGGAGATGAGAGCAAACAGTACCCTCATTTATATTCTCAGAGTTCATTGTGAGTTAGTCAAATAATCTAACTTCTCATTGCATGCTGAATAAAGCATTGGAGAGAAGATTTTAGGTTCTTGAGTCAACATTTCCAGACTCTGTCAATTGCTTGCTATATAATTTCAGATTTTTTTTTTAACTTCCCTGGGCCTTTGTTTCTCCATCTCTAAAATAGGCTAACAGTACAAGTCAAACATTACTTGGAGGTTTACTTCATATAATTTACTAACATAATTATCTGGCATATCCTAAGATAGGATTAGATATCCAAGCTTCTATCAGATTTGGGACTGATATATAACACTCAGTCTGCAAGAGCAAGAGGGATTCAGAGATTGGAGCTTTAGCTGTAACTACTGAGAGCTATGCAGCATACAAACATAACACAACCACCCAGAAAAGGATATGCTTCTGTATTAGATAAGGTTAAGGTATTAAGGTCTGGGATTTTGTTGTTGTTATTTTGTTTGCTTTATTGTTTTCTTTCAGCATTGAGAACTGAACCCAATATATTCTAGACAAGCTACAAAACCCCAGCTTTGGGGATGATTTTGAACTTTACAATCCCCACTGGGGAAATGAATGAAGTATACATTCTTTCAAGGTGTCAGTGCAGGTTTAGATTCAGGAAGACTGGAGCACAGGTCCAGATGCATTGTGGCAGTGCTATCTTACAAGTGATCTGAAATATTGTCACTGTGAATGAAACAGGTGAAATGGGCCTCTTCAATGAACACTGATCCGCCTTTTGTTCTTCCCTCCCAAGATTAGATAGAGTTGAAGTAAAAAAAAAAAAAAAAATGCCAAGATATATCACCCATGACATTTTTCACATAACTTTTAATTTTCAAACACACGTGTATGTATTATATTTGGTCTAACATAAAATGATCATGGGTTGTAGACAAAATGTTTGAAGAACTTCACTATCAAAGATTCACAGCATCTACAGCAATGGACATGCAATCACAGGGGGTCATAAATTCTCAAGTTCCCTAATAAGATTTGGAAGGTTTTTTTTTTTGTTGTTGTTGTTTTGTTTTTTGAGGGTAATGTGTAAGGAAGAATGGAAAAGTACAGGGATATCAATTGGTGTAGAGAACAGAGTGACCCAATGCAAAGAAAGAACAGTCAGTAGGCTGTAACCAAACTCTGACCCATAATTAGAGTGACATGCCTGTGAAATTCTTAATGAATGGATCAGCAACCAAGGAGCTCCAACAAATGGTAAAGGGAGCCTGAGTTGAAAAGAGGCTTTACATTCTAACCAGCTATTATTAAGAAAGAGCCCCTTCTTGGTTGCTCAATAAATTTCCTTTCTGCTGGAATTCTATATGCTTCTACAAAGCTAGATAGTAATTTCTTTTTTTCCTTTATTTATTTTGAAAATCCAGGAGAAAATTGTTTCAGTGTGTACTTTAAATTAGTTTCCTTGTGGTGTTTTGCTTGTGCACATTAATTACAGCTCCCTAGAGAAATGGCAGCCCTCAAACTCGCTGTAACTCTGCTCCCCATTCGTCCTTCTTCACCTCAAGTTGCCAATTCTCCCTTCTATCTGGGCTCTATATTAACATGGAAGTGGAAAATGCATAGCTGAGATTCTTTCACCTAATATAAGAATAGAGGGAGAAATGTGATCTTTAGTTCTTGAAAACAACAAGCTTGAGATGAATAGTTTGTGGCCTATAAAATGAAGTAGTTAGATCAAGTGACCTCTGAAGTCCCTCATCCCCACTTGAACATTCTCCATAGAGAGTTTCTTTTAATATCTGAAGTACATAAAAATAGATCAAAGTGAGTTTGATGAAGCTAAGTGTTTCTCATTAGCAATATCTAGCTATAACTCTGGAGGTTCTCACAAAAATAATGCATGCCCAAGAAACTTCATTTAAACAATCACTGGGCAGAAGGAGGAGACGGTTATTTAAAGAAAATTTAAGCTTTAAAAAGACTACTCTTTTTTAAGGCGACAGTTTTGTTATTGCCTAGGTCATTTTCAAACTCTTCAACTGATTCTCTTACCTCATTCTTACCTCATCATCAGTCTCCGAATACCAAGACATTACGCTAGTATGTACAAGACATTACGCTAGTATGTACAAGACATTCTAGCATGTCTGCCTAAAAGACTGTGCATTCTAACATGAGCACAATCAAACTTTGTGATATTCAATAGTCACATATCATTTAAGAAGAAAAAGTAAACACAAAAGCCTTGTCCTAAAACAAGGTTTTCAATTATTCATATATCAATAGTCTTTAAAAAACTTACATTTTTGTTAAATAACTGCCTACTTTTTTTAACAGATTAAAAACAATCAAGAGGCTTAAGAATCAGTATCGTTCTTGCACTTTACTAGTATGAACTTAAAGGAGTGAGTCTTAGGAAACTTAAGGAAGTAGCGTTTATTCAATCCTTTTGCAGACGAACTGTATAGGCAACATGTTAGCCTATCGTCACTGTGACAACTTGCCCAATTTCACATTAAAAGGTAGGAGGACTTATTTTGGTTCATTGTTCCAGTCCACAGTCAGTTTGCTTCTTTGCTGTAGTGAAGCGTAACATCATGATGGCAAGAGACACACTCAAAACTGTGTTGAGAGCAGAAAACTTCATGATGATTATGAAGCAGAGAAGAGACAGGAAGCAAGCAGGGCAAAAAGAAAAAATGAAAGAAAGGAAATAGGAAGGAAGGAAGGAAGGAAGGAAGGAAGGAAGGAAGGAAGGAAGGAAGGAAGGAAGGAAGGAAGGAAGGAAGGAAGGAAGGACAAAAACCCTTCAAAGATATGCACTCCTATAACCATGACTCACTTTCTCTAACCAAGTCCAACCTAATAGCCTGGTCTGTATGAGCTCACCAATTGATTAACTCATTGATGAAATTAGATCCCTTGTGATCCCATCACCTCTCCATGGCTGAATCCACCAGCTGGAGACTGAGGCTTGAACACATGAGTCTTTTGGGCAATACAAGCAGAAGCCAATACAGGTAGCTCATGCCAATTATCTCACCCTCTCGGCCTGTCTCTAGGCAGTAGTATATCTGCACTCATTTAATAGTAGATTTAGGATCAAAACAGGAAGTAATAAGGGTCAAAGTCACAGCCAGGCTTTGAATTCGGGTAATAATTAACCCAAACTCAGATATTTGAAACAGAAGATAGGCCTATTATCTTTAGGAATGTCAAATTTATGACCTAGTAATATGAACCAAATGGTTTCTTAAAATTTAACATCCTCTTCATTCTTTAATTAACCAGATACAAAGTATGGAGCAAGTTCCTATTATTAGAAGCAAATTCTCTTCTCTTAGTGACTGGGTGTTCAAAGAAACTGGTTCCAACAGAGAGCAAACATTAGCAAGAGAGCTGAGGCTTACATCCCTGAGTTAGGGCAAAAATTCCACCAAGGTTCTAGCCAGACTGTTCCAAGTCTTCTTTTTTTTTTTTTTTTTTTTTGGTGGATGAGAATTCATCTCATCTCCCATCTCTATACAATGATTCACTTTTATACTTTTAGTGTCTTTAACTCATCTCTCTCTCCTTACTTGCTGACTCCTCCTCCTCGCAGTAATATAATCTTTTGTCAATTCAAAACACCTTGTGCCATGTGAATTCCTCATCCTTCATCATGAAACTGTACTTGTATCTGAACAGTACTTCAGTCAATGGCACCACCATTGGCACAACTGCCTACTGTAACACCGTCTTCTCACAGCAGACCTGTATCCACAACAGCAGCCACCTTATTGCAGAACTTCAAAATTTTGTAATGAATCTGCATTTTTCCCAAACTAGTTGCATCCCTGCAAATGCATTCAGGGAATCACTGAAAATCACTCTGCAATAGACCTTTGTTCATGTCACTCTGTTCAGTAGTTCAGTGGCCATCAATGGTTTGCATTGGGGGTTCTAAGTTCATGGAATTGCCTAGCAAGTGACTATTTGTGCATGCTTTTCTTGAGAAAAGGACTTGAACTTTCTTTCTGAAGATACTTACAGGGAAAGTGCCTTCAAACAAAGCATAACACAGCAAACAATAAACCCCTGAAAATTTACCAATGGAAGTCCAAATTCCTTGGTTGGATAACAACCTTCTTCATCATTTAGCCCCTGCCAGACTCTTCCATTTTTCTCTCATGATCTGTCACTGTGCACTAATTCTCAAGCCATATTTGAGGTTGCAAAACTCTCATCTTCCTATTTTTCCTTGTATATTGTATTCTTTGGCTTGAGTTATTTCTTTTACATCTTTGACATAACAAGTTCCAATGAACTTTTTGCAGACCTTCTTTGAAAGGTATCTTCTCAACAGCCTGAAACACAAGGGTGACTTCTCTGGCATTTACCACACAGCACACAATTCTATATTAATATGCCATCCTGTTTTCCCTAAGATCTTTCAATTGCAAAGTCTCAACTTTTTATCAATTTATTCCAAATAGCATCCCCAAAATATATACTGAATTGCTATATACTTTAGCCTATCACAAAAGAAAGGGGGTTCAGAGGGTTAAAAAAAATACTTCACATCAGTGAGGAATTTTCAAGGCCTGAGGATACTTAAAAGAAAATGACACAGTATAAATGAAAACAAGGAACTATACTGTTCTTTAGTCAGTGTAAGTCCTAATGTTGGCTTGAAAAGAGCAGAACTAAATGATGTGCTGCATCATTTATTATTCCCAATAAAAATCAAAATTAGTGCCTATGAAGATGGCTCAGTCATAAAAGGAGCTTGCTTTCAAAACCTGTCAGCTCAGGTTCCATCCACCAGCCACCCATGTAAGCTGGACACAAAAACTGGTACAAGTGGCTGGTGTTTGTTTGCAGTACCAAGAGGCCCATGACATGCTCATACATATACACACGTATTCATGATCCCCCCCCACACACAAATGTAAGAAAATCAAACATAGTGGATTGCTTGATATGTTTGCTAAAAACTTTTCATTAAAAGGGATGTAAATACTACATATAATCAGGTGACGTCTACTGTAGATTTGAACAAAATATAGATTTATTCATCTTCAAAATTCTGATACAGAAAAAAGGGGATCATCTTCCAGGTATACCTTATATATGGTGACAATATTTCTTTAAAAGGCATCACTTTCAGTTAATTCCTGCTTATTTGTTCATCTCTTGCCTTTTTATTTTTAGAACAGTACAGGAGAAAACCAAGATGAAAAAGCCGAGAAACACCGACACTGTCAGAGCACACGAGTAAGTGAGCAGCCCATATTCACACCCCAAAAGTGAAGGAAGATGCAGAGGCCAGGGAAGGCCTGGACTAATCTGACGGTGTGACTCAGGAGCTGAGATTTAGGCAGGAGGATGTCCTTGTGAATTAAAGATGAGAAGACAAGAAAACCCAGGGCCTGATGGACAGGAAAATGGTGGTTCAGTGGTGGAAAGGGTCCGAGAGAGAGAGAGAGAGAGAGAGGGAGAGAGAGAGGGAGAGAGAGAGAACAGGGATGTGGAACAACATGGCTAGAGCATGGAAAAACAGAGGAGGTTCCTCCAGTCATTGGAAGGAAGGAGTATTAAGTCTTGTGCATTTTCTGTCTTGAGGAGAAAGTCACCCAGTTCAAATATTCATTTCTATAGAGGCCATTTTACTCTGCAATTTTCCCAATTATCTGTAACTAGAAAATATATACTGGTTATAAGAAGAACCAGTATTATAACCCATTCAGGATTCCACTCAGAACAAGGCCAAAAGGTCTTTAAGTAGAACAGACTTGATAAAAGAATTCCTTCCATCAGTCCAGTGATTGTACCCAGAGAAACTGTTATTCACCCAAATTCATGACCCATTTCAGTCTGGGTGTGTAGGTAAACTATACTTCAAAGGTTTGCTTCTTCTTCTTCTTCTTTTTTTTTTTTTTTTTGAAGTTGAATTTAATTTTGTAATTGTTTCCTGAAAAAGAAAGTATGTATGGAAAATACTGTAACTTTGCCTATATTTTCCTTTATTTTGCTTCTCTGGTCAGATATATGTCACTGCCCAGAATAATCACAAAAACTAAATTCTGAAAGTGGCTGGGCATCCATCAGTCTATAATTCTGTCTGCTTCTAAACCTACTGAATCAACAATACCCACTCATATTAAACTGTTAATAAATTCTTTGTGTATAATGTGAGACCTAAGACTCTTGTTATAAGTACCTTAACAGACAGAAAGAGCTCTCAATAGGCTATATATCCCCTGGTTCATGAATAAATATTTTATCTTGAAATATATTAAACAGTAATCAAATTCTACTATTGGTAAATTATAAACAGTAAATTATAAACAAATTCAAGTATGTATTTGTTAATTTAAGTAATAATTCTGCACTATCATGATGTAAATTCTTTTTGGAAGTTTATGAGAATTCTATTGCTAAGGTTATATATATATTATGTCAGCTGTTTGCTGGCCTCTGGTATGTACTCAAGCTGTATGATTTTTATCTTCAAACAAATCATGTGGGAGACACACGGGGTTCCTCTTTTTGACTCACAGACAACTTCCTTTACTGTGTAGGTTTTGTTGAACAAAAAAGTGACCTCTAATCTTTCCTTGTTTCATGGCTTCTCTGTTATTTTCTGCAGGGCACTCTCTGCATTTAGCTTTCATGGGTCTTTCTCCTCTTGAGTCTTTGAATTTCCATTCATGTATTGTGATCTGTTTCCCTTATCCTGGCCTTTTAGTGTGCCTTGAGTTCTTCCCAGCTATTGCTTTTAAGGTCGATGTTCACGCTTTGACACTTTTTAGAGTTAATATTCACCTTAGAGTCACTACTGAGCCCTCAAATCTTAGAGTCATTACTGAGCCCTCAAGGTTGCAAGGTCTCTAGTTTAATCTTTTTCAGCAGGGTGTAACCACCCTACCTCTTCTGTTTTCTTACATATTGGGCCTTGAGCCATCTTAACGCCAAACTGGCTTTCTCTTCTCTGTCTTAAGTATCCTAGGTTTGACATAAATCATTTGAAAAAGGTCACTTTTCAACCTTATGGCATGAGAAGGGCAAATACTAGTTATATGAAAGGACAGTAAAGAAAACTAAAATGAGCAAATATGGTTTATGGGATGCCAACACTTCTGACTTCTGCATGCCCAAGGTGAGGAACAAAGTGGCTGGTTTATGAATTATCTGTCACTTACCTACCTCTCTGGCCGACAACCACTGTTTAAAATAAGTGAAAGGTGAGAAGGGTCCCTTCTCTCCTTAATTTAACACATAGCCATAAATTACAAAAAATAAAATATAGTACATGGACATGCTCTAAGAAAATAATTTTTAAAATTCTGTTACTTTCTATCTTTCAGAAATTGCATGGACATTGTACTCATAAACTCACAGCAGCTGTGGTTTCCTGCACAAGATTTGTAAAAGATTGGGCCCATCAACATTTCATCATGAATAGTCAAGGGTCTCCTACGACCTCACCCCTCTCTGAGAAGCTACTGGAGATTAATGGTTTCTGGGGGAGATATTTCTTCATTGGTAAACACTCTGGTAAGTTTCTCATGTTCCAATAAATAATCCCTACATATGCTCATGCAAACAATCCTTATTTAAACTCAATGAATCATAAAAAAAAAAAAATCACAGTAGAAATAGGAGTAGTTGAGAAGAAGAAGGTTCAGTGGACACAGGAGAGGGATAATGAAGATAAAGGAGAGTGAATATGATGAAAATATATACACATGTAAAATTGTCAAAAAATAAAAATTCTGTTCCAGAAATAACTGGAAGTTAATTTGCATTTACAAAAAATAAATAAATAAAAAATAAAATAAAATAAAAACATACTTTTAGGGACCAGAAGGCACTTGCCTGAAAAGCCTAAGGACCCAAGTTTGATTCCCTAGTACCCATGTAAGCCAGGTGCACAAGGTAGTATATGCATCTGGAGTTCATTTGCAGTGGCTAGAGGCCCTGGTGAACCCATTCTCCTTCTCTCTAGCTGCCTCTCTCTCTCTCAAATAAATAAATGAAATATATAGTACATTGAGAAGTTCAAGTCTACCAAGTTCTTTTTAAAAATATACTTTTAAAAACTATTCATTATTTTGATCAAATATAAAAGGTATTAACATATGTAAAGCTTAGTTATTCCATTTATTGGAGTTGGTTTTAAAAACCACCTCTTCAGGGGCTGTAGAACTGGCTTAGTGGTTAATGAATTTGCATACAAAATCAAAGGACCCAGGTTTGATTCCCCAGGACCCAATCAAGCCGGAGGCACAAGGGGCATATGCATCTGGAGTTCCTTTGCAGTGGCTAGAAGCCTTGTTATGCCCATTCTCTGTCTGTCTTCTCTCTCTCTCTCTCTCTCTCTCTCTCTCTCCTTTCAAATAAATATTCTTTTTAAAAAATCACATCTTCAGGAAAATATCTAATATCAGACTGTTTAAAATAAGTATCTTTATATAATTTTACAACAATTTGAGTAGAAGTTATAGCATATAAATTAAGATTGCAATTCCTGGTAAAAGCATCTGAAAGGGCCTTCTCTTTCCTCATGCACAAAGATACGACCCCATGATACAAACAGCACTCAAGCTGGCAGCCATTCAACTAAAGCCCTGAGGAGCATCGGGATTTGAGATCTCCACTTCCAGGTCTCAAGCCTAACAAGGCTGCAGAATCTATCTTTGCTACATACAGATTCTAGTTTGGGCTTTGATGTATTTCAGTATCCTAAAATCAGACTACTGATTTTCCAGGGGGTGCTTAATAATTTGTTTTTAAGATACTGATTAATTATATCACACTGTACTCTATTAGTGTGACACAAACACATTCATTTAGATTAACTCCCAATACTTTGGCTGTAAGATTTTAAAAATTTTCACAAAATTACAAATAATAAGTCATAACCTAACAGAAAATAAGGTTGTTCAGAGGTTCTATATTAAATTTTTATTGCTGCATTAGCTCCAATGGCTTACAGTACTAATATTGTCTACTTTTAAAACAGTATTTGGGCTGGGTGAGGCATCTCATGCTTGTAATCCCAGTACCCAAAAGGTGAGCGTGGGAGGATTAACTTGAGAATGACGATAGCTTGGCTACATAGCAGCAAGACCTATCTCAAAAAACTGAAACACAAACAAAAATAATATCAGGCATGATGGAGATGACTCAATTGTTAAAATGCTTTCTGCTCAAGCATGAAGAGCTGAGTTCAGATCCCCAACACCCATGTAAAACAAAGGCACAGAGTACACACTTGTAATCACAGTACTGGTAAGGTACAAGGAATCATCTTAAGCCCTTGGGAGCAGTGATTAAAGCATTGCCATCTTGGTTTCAATTCCCCAGCACCTATGTGAAGCCAGATGCAAACGATGGTGTATGCACCCAGCATTCATTTGCAGAGGCAAGAGACCAAGACGCTCATATGAAACTAAATGAATGAGTGAATGAATAAATAAGTGAATAAATAAATGGAAAAAATGCTGACAATTACTGATTCCAGAAGTCTAGCTAAATTGATGAACTTCAAGTTTAGTGAGGGGGCTCATCTCAAAAATGTTAAGTGGAGAGCAATTGAGGAAGACGCAAAATATCAATAATCTGGCCTTCACTCACATGTGCACATACACCATCACATGCATGTGCACACACACTATATGTAAAACAGTAGGTAGGTTTGTTTTTGGCTCTACTAGATGATATAAATAAAATCATGAATACTATGGATTTCCTTTTACCAATTCACAGGAATATAAAAACAACTGCTTTGAATTAAAGAATTACTGGCACTCAACTTACTTAGTTCATAAAAATATCCTTTATTTTTATTTTGTTAAAAGCCTAAGTTGAGTCCCAGTAATTCTTTAATTCAAATCAGTTGTTTTTTATCCCACCAGACCTTCAACTTTTGATCCTACTGCTTCAACCTTGTATCAGTTGTTTTATATTCCTATGAATTTATTTGTTTGAGACAGGGTCCCACTATAGGGCTGGCTGGAGTGAAACTGTGTGACAAGGCTGATATTAAATTCACAGAATTCCTCCAGTCTCAGCTTCCCAAGTGTTCGGTACTACAGATACGAGCCATCCCACCCAGCTTTGTAAAGACTTGATATAGATTCTTGGTAGGTACCAACTGCAACTGCATGCTCCTACCTCAGCCTTGAGTGCTGGGATTATAGGTGTGAATCACCATAGCTGGTCATTTATCTAGGAAAACTACCCCCCCAAAAAATAATAATAAATATAATAAATATTTAAACAGAAATAAAAGAAAATAACAAAAGAGAAAACTCAACAAAACCAAAAGTGGGTTATTTGAAAAGATCAATAAAATTCACAAAGCAGTAGACAGATAAAGAAAAAAGAAGGTTAAAATTATTTAAGTGAGTAAAGAAAAAGAGGATATTACTGCTGACCTTATAGAACAAAAATGATTTTACTGGTTCTATGAACAATTGTTTGCCCAAAAATCACATAACAAAGCTGAAATGAAAAGTCTTACAAAGACAAACTATGGAACTAACTGAAGAAAAATAGGTATAAGTGAACAGATGAAATTAATAGTCTACAAGTTTCCAACAAGCAAAAGCCATGATTATATATATAGCCTCTTCTAGTAAACTCTAGTGCAAAATTCTAGACAAAGAATGACTGCCTTTTTTTTTTGTAACAAAGTCTTCCAAATAAGAGAAAACTTTAGTTTTTTTGTTTGTTTGTTTGTTTGTTTTTCGAGGTAGGGTCTCACTCTAGCCCAGGCTGACCTGGAATTCACTCTGTATTATAGGGGTGGCCTTGAACTCATGGTGATCCTCCTACCTCTGCCTCCCAAGTGCTGGGATTAAAGGCTTGCGCCACCACACCCAGCTCAAAAGAAAACATTTTTCAGCTACTTCTTTGTCATACAATAAAATTAGACAAAGATCTAAGAAAACTCTGTATTAATAATTCATGTGAACATAGTTGTAAAAATCATTAATAATTTCCTAGCCAACCCTGTCCAGCAGTTTATAAAAATCATTGTATCCATGGATCTAGCCTAGAGAGTTCAAGACTGGTACAACAGATTAAAAGGAATGTGTAACTTACCACGTATTAGAGTCATGGGCAAACACACAATCATTTCAACAGATTCAGAAAAAGCATCACAGTCCTGAAGTCTTTCACACTCAAAATATTCAGTAAGAATTATCTTTAGGAGCAAAAAAGAAATTCCTCAACCTATACAGAGATTTCTGATAATCACTTGTTTCCTCACAAGAAATATTTGTTTCACTTCAGCTTGGATCTATGTATGGTGGGAGTTTCTCCCCTCTCATTAGGAAGCCAAGGGTTCAGGAAACTTCAGAATTGCCACAAGGCCTAAATTCAGCCAGGCTAAATTTCCTACTTAAAATTCAGAATTTCTGGAAAGATCTGAGAACAGCAGATAAATTACCTTTGGAAATATGAAAATGTCAGCACAGACAAAGTATATGGTAGAAGTGAGAGCAGAAGTGAGTTCCCTAACCCCATGGCATGGCATAACACTGGCTCTATATCATCTCATCTTGTAACCTGGTGTGGACTGGGTATTTGAGTGCACAATGAGACTATGACCACCTGTGAGGGAAGGCAGCCTAACCAGGTACTGAATCTACTAGTACATTGATATTGAACTTCCCACCTCCAAGCTAGTGGGAACTAAATGGGTAGATTTATAAACCACTGAATCCCACTCAAATCTACAGTATTCTGTTGCAGCAGCCTGCATAGGCCCAAATATTATGGAATCCAATATCCACCTGGTTCTCTTGCCTTTCTATACATTCAGGAAGTGTCTTTAATGCATTCCTTTATTTAAATTCACCAATTTTTTTTCTGCAAAGAACCCTGATAAGAAACACTAACTAAAATTAATTCATAAATTCCTTGTACTCAAACTGAGACCTAATTTTACTTTCTACAAATATTATTATTATTTTTTATATATCTGAACTTTATGTCAGGACTATATCTACACATATATATTTAGAATTGTGTTCTCCATGTGAAACTGGCTAGAAAAGAAGATAATTACAAAGACTAATTGATGGAGATTTTTTAAAACTTCTTAAACAATAATGAAGCTAACCTCAGAACTTGATGAGACAGTAATTATCTCTTTAGTATTCAATTGTCTTAAATCCCCACCTTCCAAAGCAATGAAATACAACATGAGTATATGGGTGAAATTTGTCTACAGACAGGCTACAGCAAGTGCCTGCCTTACTGACCTACATGTCAAAATAAAACCTCAACATCAGTTTTTGCACCCAAGTCTTGTGATTCTCAAAGTAAAACTGCAGATGTGTCAAGAGGAGTAGATGACCCAAAGGTCTGTGATAAGTCTCCTGCAGCATTGTCCAGCAGAAAACTCATCATGTTAGTTTACCACTATAGTATCTGAGGTCATCTATTCAGAGGCAGAAACCCAAAGCCAGGGACTATAAGTTGCTATGTTTTATTTCTGTAAGCCAACAAGGAATTTGCTATGAGTTTATGATTATGTACTTGCTGTAGAAAAAATTAATGTGACAGCTTTTTTTTTTTAAGGTGATTAAAAACACTGTTTATCCTGGACTAGAATATGGTAGGATTCATCGTGTTGACTGGTATTTTGTTTGCAGCCATATGCCATCTGTCATTTCTTTAATGAAGTTTGCATCACTTACAGGAAGCACCAAATGCCTTATAACTGATAGGACTGCTTTACTCAGACACTTCCTTGCTTGATGTCACTACTTCAGAGAAAATTCATCTACCAAAATCCACATACAGAAAACCCTCTGAGGCTCTGGGTCCTTAGGCCATAAGAATGTCTGAGAAAGTTTTATGCAATGGTACAAGGAAATGGGCAAACAGGAAGCAATCTACAGAGCATTTTGAATTGTACCTACGGGGCTACGCATAGCACACTCAGGATTTGCAGGGCAGAGGGGTTGCTTATGTTTGTGGTGCATGTGTAAGTACAAATGTGCTCAGGTGCATGCGTACTCATGTGTGAAGGCCGGGGACTGACTTCAGAAGTCATCAGCCAGCTTGTCCTAGGGATCCCCTGTGTGTGCTTCCTAAACTCTGGGATTACAGAGCAGGCTATCTAGGCACATCTGGCATTTCTGTGGGTGAAAGGAATTCAAATTCCTGTCCTCATCTTCAACAGTGAGTGCTAAGCCATCTTCCTAGCTCCAGAGGGGGAAAAAAATTCTAACATGCTTTTTTGAAAGCAGTATGTTACTAATTTAAGATAAATAATTCAACAACAAATAGTTCCTTTTAAAAATTAATAAATACATTCTCTCCAAATGTTCTTCATCTAACTCAATATAATTTCTTATATTAAAGAAAAAAGAGCCTAAGTAAATTCATTTGGAGTGAACAAACATTTAAAGGTATCTTAAAACATTTCTCCTTTATCTTTCAAGGCTATTTCCTTAAACCCATCACCTTTGTATAATACTTTTTAATTATGAAATATCTCAAAAACAGTGGGTTCCATGGTATAATGGTTAGAACTCTGGAGTGTGAAATATCTCAACAGGCACCTAATCTAAAGTAATATAATTTAACTACCTGAATTTAGTGTATGGCCACATTTTTGTATTTTGTTCAGGTTTCTCTCATTTTTACACATTTATCAATAAAACATTGAGGATTCTGAAATATCAGCTACTCCTCTCACCCCTCCTTCCTATAGGTCAACAGAATGCCAAAACCAGGGTGCATTAGTCCCATATGTGTTCCTATACTTCTCTTCATCAACATGTTACCCCTTTTCCTTGACCCACAAGAACCCTATCTCCTTTCTCCTTATCCTACTGGTACATGTACATTTATTTTTACTATCATGTACATGAAAAACCTGTAGGGTTGGTTGCATAGGTCAGACTTTTTAACCACTGAGATACATATCTAATGATAACAATTAAAGGAACTAAAGGACTTATGGTGACTTACAATTCCAGGGGTTTCTATCTACCATGGCAGAGGGAGCATAAGAGAGAGAGCAGCCCACACAGCCGCCAAGAGGCAGAGAGACAGTATGGCATCAGCTGGCTTTTTCCTTCCTCCTATTATTCCATCCAGGCCCCCAGCCCATGGGATAATCTCATACCTATATCCCAGTAGGATCTTCATTGTCAGATAACTATCTCTGGAAATGCTTTCATACTGTAAGTTCATAAAAACATTAACACAAAGAGGAACATAATGAATATTTGACTTATATGAAAATTCTTTTTCTTTTTTTGTTTTCTTGGTTGATTTAACCAGAAATGGATTTTGATGAGAATTAAAATCTATGGTAGTTTTGCTATGGCAGGGTCAGAATAAACAAGTGAGAATCTTTTAAGAATTTCAGAACAAATTCCCAAAGGGATTCATTAAAGCAACACTGTCATCAAAAGTCTACAAATGGGGCTGGAGAGATGGCTTATCAGTTAAGGCTCCTGCCTGCTAAGCCTAAGAATGTCAGTTTCAATCTCCAGGTCCCACGTTTAGCCAGATGCAAAGTGACACAAGTACGCAATACCGCACTTGACCACAAGGGGGCTCATGCATCTGGATTTCGTTGGCAGCAGCTGAGACTGCTGGCGCGCCCATTCTCTGTATCCTTCTCCCTCTCTGTCTCTCTCTCCAAAAATAAATACAGTAATTTTTTTTAAAAAGTCTGCATATGAATTTTTAGCATCCCATGATGACCAAGGGAAAGAAAAGGATAAGGGAAAATGTCTGTCCAGTTATATTTATTATTTTATTATTTTATTATTTTATTTATTTATTAGAGACAGAGGCAGGGTGCACCAGGGCCTCTTGCCACTCACTATAAATGAACTCCAGATGCATATGCCCCTTTGGGCACCTGGCTTTCCTAGGGAATTAAACCTAGGCAGTCAGGATTGGCAAGCAAACACATTTACTGCTGGGCCATTTCTCCAGCCCCCACAGTATGATCCATGACTTTCCTGTACTATGTGTACACGTCCATAGTGCACAAGGAGAGTCATCTCAATTTGCCCATATAAACACATATAGTGTTAACAGTCCAAGAAGGATAGAAGAGGTACCTTCTCATTGAGACGAAATAGGTAAATCTATTTACTCACCCAAATCATGCAAAATTCCATGTGAGGAAGAATTTTTATTTAATGAAGAGACTCTCAGAGCCCTTCATTGTCATCATTTGGACTTTTGCCCATAATGCTTCTGAGAGTGGTATCTAATTTGTTGATATTTCATTTATTTATACATTATTTTGTTATAGATGTTTTGAATTGCAGTTCCTTGAAACTTGAGGGCAAACATGGTTCAAGTTTATCAAGAACAGTAAGCATGATGACTTCTCAGACCAGCCTCACAACAATAAATAGTTTCGGGTAAGGTGTCATGCTGACAATATATAACTGCTCAATTTCTCCAAATCAAGATTTTTATTGTTTGGTTATTTCTCTCTATGGAGTTACAACAGTCAACACTGACACTAGTTGTCTGGGTCAGTTATACATATAATGACCATCACATTTTCATACACAAATGATAGTTCTAGATGTTGAAGGAGATGTAGAGAAGGGTGTTTGCTTGTGATGTCCTCCTTTCCTTTATGGAGATGGAGCAGCTTCCCTCAGGTTCTAGTAAGCCAACTAGCCTCAGATGGAGCCGAAGGAGAAGGAAATAAAAGAGAAGCCTGTGTGAGCATGGGCATGTGCATAGTATAAGGCTGACTTCAGCATTCCATAGTTCAGAGAGTGGGTAACATAACCAAGAACACGAAGCCCTCAGAATACAACAGTGCACTCAGGGTGTGAGGCTGACCACTGCTTGTCTACACTGAGTAAATGAGAGGAAGAAAGCACTTTACCAGTAGCTGGAGCTTCTGAATCAAGAGACTAACCCTACCAGACACAGGCAGCTCCTTTCTGTGGAGGAGTCATTCTCATTTTGATTTAGGTAACAAAGTGTCACCATCTGACTGGCTCCAGATTCACAGACTTACCTTGCAAAACTCCTCTTTCATGAGGCAAAATTTGGCAAGATACAATCTCTCTAATACCTATTTTCTTTCCACTTTAAACCAATATCTAAATATCTTGTGGTTTTTTTTTTTTTTTTCATGTTTCACTAACTTGTAATTTAATCCATCAAAAGTGATTCTTGGGGCTGGAGAAATGGCTTAACAGTTAAGGCATTTGCCTGCAAAGCCAAAGGACACAGGTTTGATTCCCCAGGACCCACGTAAGTCAGATGCACAAGGAACACATGCATCTGGAGTTCCTTTGTAATCTCTCCAGACCTTGAATTGGGATTTTTTAAAAAATCAATCTTGTTCAAGAAGTTGTAGTAATAACAAAAAGAGCTTAAGATTAGCATGAGGGCTGGCTTTCATTTTTCTGAGTTCAATTGTAAGCAAACATGTTTACTGAAAACCTTTGACTCATGAATACTGGGCTGAGTGATAGGGATATCATATTAATAAATTAGACACAGCATCTCTCCTTATAGAATCTAAACACCCTTGAGGGAGAAAAACATAACAGCACAGGTGAAAAGTTGTATAGTCTAAGTGGAAGATAGTGTGGAGGACTTGGGAAACAGAGGTGATGCCTTAACCAGTGAGAGCAAGTTGCTCCTCCTCTCAAACATTCCTCGTGTCTCCTGTCTTTGTTACAGCAAAAGCTCAAGTCTGTATAGTAGCCTGCTGGACTTTCTGAAGGCAGAGACTTCAACTCTGGTCTCATTCTCTGTTCTGCTCTCCTCCTTAATCACTCCATTCACTTTGACCCTTACATTTCTTAAACACAACTGCCCAAGCCTATCTGAGGGCTTTCACATTTGCTTCTTGTTTCTGTCTTAAATATTCTTCTCCCAGTTAGCCTTCACAACTAGTTTCCCCTTTCCATTCAAGTCTGACTCATACAATGCCTTCATGGGTGCTATGTCAATCAAATATCACCATCTTCAACACCACTAGTATTTTATATTGTCTGCCCTGCTTCATTCATTTCTGTTTAGCTCTTAACACTACCAAACATGCTCTACTGTTTTTATTATTTTTTTTATTTTTATTTGACCTTTCACTATAAAAATGTTAATGAGCACATTTAATTATACCAAATAATGGCTTTATTGTGATATTTTCATGAGCACATTTAATAGAATTTGATCAACACAAGCACATACACACAGACACACACACACACATATATGCAGAAAACTGAATAGGGAGTTCTCAAAGGAAGAATTACAAATGGTTAATCTGCACTTAAGGAAATGTTCAATATCCCTAACCATTAGGGAAATGCAAATTAAAACAACCATGAAATTCTACCTTACTCGATTAAGAATGGCACTCATTAAAAAAATCTAACAGCTACAAATGTTGGCAAGGATGTGGAGAAAGAGGAACCTTTATCCACTGTTTGTGGGAATGTAAACTTGTACAACCACTATGGAAATCGATTCAGGGATTTCTGAAAAGATGAACCTAGAGCTGCCAACAGGCCCAGTTATTCCCTTACTAGGCATTTATCATAAATGCTCCACGCATCAATGCAGATATATTTGCTCAACAATGTTTATTTTTATTTTCTTCTTTGTTGCCTGACTTTTCCTCGTAGGACAGTAAGTACCATGACAGAAGTTTCTCTAGTTTATTTTGCTCACTGTAGTATCCTAAGAGCCTATATAGTACCTGGCACATGATTGGTACTCTGTTAACATTTTGGGAATGAGTAAATGAGCAAAGGGTCATAAAATGCTTTCCAGAGGAGATCAGCTTAAAACTAACTTGATATCCACAGCATGCCATTATCCCAGTGAAGGAAACAGTGAGAAAACAAGGGGAGGAAGAAAGAACATTCCATAGAAAGAGGCCTGTCTGTTCAAAGACCCAGAGGTACACCAAAGCAATAGTAATTGGAGTAATACATTTCTGGGTTAATCTGAAGGTGAAGACAAATAGGAAATGATACAAGGAGTACCTGGAGGAAGAGTCAGGGGCTAGATGTTTCAGGGGCTGTATGCTTTGGGGGCTGGATGTTTCAGGGCCTTGTGAGCCAGCAGATGTGTACCTGACCCTCATGGCAATGGCAATGGAAGAAACCTGGGGGCTTTTAACCAGGGCAATATTACATGCCATTAAAAATAAAATCACCCTGATTATATTCTAGGAGGCAGTGAGACTCGAGGCTGGAGAAAGAGACCAGCGGGGAATCAGCTGAAGGATGATGTGTATACTACAAAGTAATGCTGCCACTCATGAGAAGTTGGGAGCTTAGGGGATCAATACAAAGGACTAGATAATTAATATATACTATGTGTAATATATGATTATGTTATATAATTATAAATTGTATCTTCTAAATATATGTGTCTTTAGATTAGCTAGTATACAGGAGGATAAATAAGAGAAGGAAAAATCAGAGTTGTGTGAAGTCCAAATATAAAACCCAGTACACCGATGACCAAAGTATTTAGCACTGTCTCCCATTGGAGTCCTCGTATGTTACATAAAATGAAATTTCAGCATCATTTGTGTCTGCTTTGTCCAACTAAATATGGAAGACATGATACTGTTTTTGACTGAAAAAAGTGGCAGTTTCCAGCTGTGTTATCTTGAATCCACAGAAGCCAAGACCAAAAGCAAAAGACCCAGTTGAGCTCCCAGCCACCAGCCAGCACCAGTCATGTTAACAAAATATCTCAGAAGTAGATCTTTTGTCCCAGTTGAGCCACCATAACTGTATTTATTGCTCCGACCTGAGCTCAATAAATCACTGCTTTGTTTTAAGCTAACAATCCTTAGAGCCATTTGTTCACCAATTGTGGATAACCAGAGACATAACAAACAGGCAATGAGAAGAGAAAGTGCCACCATGTTTTGTGGAACCAGACAGAATGAAACCAGGGCAGTCCCCTAACTGTTTCTACTCTGTAGGGTGTCACAGAAAAGTAGAGGGTCCTTTAGCATGCCATGCACTGTACTTTGGGATAATCTTGGAAGGAGTTAAATCAGATTCAAATTAAGAAGAGAGGGAAGAGTCTATATTAAACTTTAAGATCCTGCTTTCATTTTGTTTGACCCACTGGAGGAAATCCAATCCCACATTAATATAAGGAAAGAAGCAGCTTGCTTAAAAATGTATTTCATTGGATCTCAAAGTTCAGCTTCGGGTAAGGTCTACTAGAATCCCATAATAGTCAGCCTAGTAAAGACATTCTTTTCATTTTGTAACTGAACAAAAGTAGATTAAGTGAGTGTCTCTGGAGCTGCCTGCATTATTGGTAGACACCATCCCTATATTAAACTGGCGATCGATAAGACTCCAGATCAATATCAGAGCTTTATGTCGGGCCAGTCCATGTATGTGACAGATGCAGCCAGGTGGGAAAAGAGAGCAAACGACTCTGTTATTTGAACCACTTTCTTTTTTCTGTTGTTAGTCAGATACAGACAGTTCACTCTAAGTGCTGGTATTCAGGACTGGAATGTGGATAAGATTAAAGTAGTTCTATTAGAGAAAGAGGAAGCCCAGAGGTGGAAAAGGTATGAAAGGTTCAGAGATTTCTAAAGCTGACATCAGTCTGACAAGCTTATAGCAGAGCCAGAAACCACCTTGGTAAACCTCAGGCAAGGGCCATATAAGCCCAGGTATGATTTCTATTATCATCCTTATAACTCTCTTCATTGAAAAGGAAGACAACACATCCTCATTGGGGAAATAGTGTTCAAATTACCTTATATGCCCTAGAGCTTAAGAAAGGCTACATATGTCTTGGTTTCTCATGAAGCTAACTTAGACTTACCCATAGAGGCTATTAATTGCTAAGATTTCTTAGATGTCATTGCAGTCTCTTTAGGAAATGGGTTGCTGCATATTTTTCTACCTAACACATAGTGGAGTCTAACTCCCTAATGGTGTTTAAAACATATTAGGTCAGTGAGTAGGTTAGCACTTCAAAGGAGAGGGCAGCAGTGTTGCTGACCTTACCCATGTTTTAGCATGTGGTGTGGCCTCTGTTCTGTGAGGGTGGATGAGCTACAATACCCCAACACAAAAATGTGGACACCGTTACCACTTTAATGCCCTACTTCTGAAGGGAAAACTGATGGCTTTTGTAATATCATGGCTGTGGTAGTTTGAATATATGTCCCCCAATATATTCAGTGTTTTATTAGTTATAGTTTGCATCTGCAATCACCTTGCTGGAGGCAAGGTCACTGGGGCCCGGTCTTAAGGTGTGGTGATGGTTTGAGATTCCATTGTAAAGATATGCAAATGTGCCTAGCAGGAGTTCCTGAAGTGTGCTGTGTGACCTTTTGGCTGTAGTTTTGCTCTATGTGCTGTGGTGGCTGGTTGGTTTTCGCTCTGCTTGGCCCTTTGAGAGCAGGTTGCTTCTTCTGCCATTATGGAACTTCCCCTGGATCTGTAAGCTTCAATAAATAATATCCCTTCCTCCATAACTGTGCCTGGTCTGGAAGTTCATCTCAGCGAACCTGAAGCGGTCTGCTACAATGGCTAATATTGTTTCCTGTAACTATTATATAAGGTCTGTATACTAAAGCCCTACTTGAACAGAGTTCCAAGAGCAAGTTTGTCCTTGAAGAGGAATCTGAAAATTTCTCTCTCTCAAGAGAAAAGATATAATTCATGTATTTTATTTAATAAATGACCTTACAGCTTGATCATTGCCTGATGATTCTGATCTGTTCATTTTAATACCCTTCACCCTCTTGAAATGATCTTCATCCATTTCAACCTTAAATCACTTGGCATCTCTAAAACTTTGAAATATTCAACCAAATAGCATTTTATAGGAGACAGCAAAAGAGAAGGGTGGAATTGGGAATGGAAGTAAATCTCATCTCAGCAACTTGTTTCCAATCTACTTACAAAGTTATTTAAGGGGTATTGGGTGTCATAACTGATTTTTTTAAGCTATTCTTGTGATAGTTATATAAAGAGCATAAAAGATGGTTCTTTTACCCCAAGAAAGTCTCTGTTATATTCTGTTATATTCCAATTGAGAAATGGCACATAAAAAAAGATATCTAGTGAAATGAGAAGCTAAAAATTCTAAACATCCGGATGACAACACATGAAAGAAATGCTTGGTGGGACCAGAGGAACCATGATAGTTATGAAAGCATTATGCACACACCTAGGCACCTGTCGTGTATTACCAGCCATGCCTTCATGATTGGGCAAAGCCCTGAAAAGTCAGCCAGAATCAGAAGAAAAAAACAGAGTGAACAGCATGGCATAAGCTCTGAATTCATGAGTCAGGAGCAGGAGTGCCTGAGCTAGAATGTTCATCTGGACACTTACTGGTAGGGCCTCACAGGGCTTTGGGCAAGCTGCTTAAAGTCTCTGTGTCTCTTCTAGAAATTGAGATAGAATTAGCGCCTTTTAGAATTGTTAAGAGGATTAAATTAGTTTGACACATGTAAGCATGACCCATAATAAGCATTATATGAGTGTAAGCCTTATTCCTTAGAACACAGAGAGGCGAGGGATGAGGCTACCTAAGCAATGGGAACTTCTACTGGATTAGAATTCCTGAAGTATCCTTTAGTACTTTTGTTGATTGAGGAGTGTGGCAGGTGCTGCCTTGTTAAGTATGGGTTTCTTCATCGGATTCCTAGCAATAAGCCTATGATATGAACACAGTAAGATTCATTGTGGATATAAGGAGACCCAACTACAGGGGTGGCAAGTGTGTGGTAAGTCTGGCCAGCTTTTACTTTTGTTTCTTAGACATAGAAATGAAGGCAGGTTCTACCCTCATTTGTGAACATGAGAGCTAGAGGCTACTTAGTAGCTAGTGTGATCATGTCCATGACAAGAGACCCTATAAAAACGCCTTGGCTTACTGGTGCCATAGCTACAATAGTAACAAAGGGAGCGAGGAAGAAGATCCTGCTGGCAAGGAACCTTTCAGGGATTACCATTTTCCTTTCCATCACAACCTGTTCTCATTCATGATAATCAATAATAACAATGTGTGCTATAGCTACATTTCCTTATGAAAACTGATATGCAGACAGGATAGTGGCATATGACAAGATCCTGAAGTATCAGACAGTTTTCCAGACCACCAGGACCACCCAGGAAGGGAGATGCTCTTTGTGTCTGCAGCTGCCCACAGTGGGTGGCAGTAGCTCACAGCAACAGGAGGCTACTCTGGCCCAACAAACTCACTCCTGCCATGGTATAAGCAATCATTGTTTTCTGAGGCCAACTTCTGAAGAAATAATACATCATAGTACAATGCATGAATTTGACAGTTCCATCAGGTTTTATGTTGTTGTTGTTGTTGTTCCTGTTTAAAAATCTTTTATGGCACAACCCTTATAATTTTTATTTCTCATGATTGGCCATTAGAAGGTAGCTGGGAAAGGTTAAAACCCAGAGCTGTAGATTAGCTAAATGCATGAACTATTCTGAACTTTGAATAGTGCTGAGCAGAGGGTTTGGGGAATCTGGCCTCACACTCTTCAGAGAGCTCTGTGTGCTTTAGTCACGTCAGATCCAATTAGGCACAGTTGATCTCTCCTAAGTTCCCCAGGGTTTTATTACATGGGCTCCTGAAGGTTTCCCTTTCAAATGGCCATAGATTTTACATGCAAATCAGTGCCCACTGATCATTCACATCCTTACTTTATGCCTCCATGGAAATAGAATGTGAAGAGTAGGTTAAACAAACATTGCTCTTTGAATTGTCACCCAAAAACACAAGATATAATTAATTTCCTAGCATGCTAGGGCATCAGAGGCTGTGTTGGCAATGAAGCCACCCATCTGGCTCCCATGCTCCTCCATCTGCAAACTGGGACTGAGGGAAGGCATATGCATCTGTTCATAAGCAGCTACTGAGACCCTCTTCTTCAGTATACATAGCTTCTTTCTCAGATCTTGTCTTTCAAAGTAAGTTGATCTTGTTTCTCATAGTGTGGCATGTCACAACTCTCAGATAGCCACTCCTGCTTTATATTAGTTCTCATACAGTTTGTATATGTATCATCCAAAACCAAAGTACAATACATGCTCTTTTCTGATAAGGCCCCCAAAAGCCAGGGATTGGAGACTGACAAGATTAGGTATTGCTAAGACCATAACAAACCTATTTAGAAAACACATGAACATATTTGTAAGGCTTTGACACAACTTAAAAATAACTTGAAAGAACTGTGGACCATTTGCAAACCCACATGTATTTAAAGGTATCTTCACAGCCTGTTTTTCATCCTGAGATTTCATGACAAGAACCTCACTTCTATGCTTGTTCAATACACTAACTTGCTTCAAAAAAAATTATCATCTAGCACAGTGGCCAATTGTCTTCTGAATCAATTGCACTCTGTACCTATCACAGCAAAGCTGACAGTTTGTGAAGAAAGAGTAATATAACCCCATCATCTTCCCTAACAGTGCTGAGTCATCTCTCTATGAAAGCAGGCTTATTTCTCATCTTTGCTCAATCAGGTCAAGCTTCGTTATTACAGGGTTTCATCCCTACAGCCTCGCCATTCTCCTCTGAGTCATTGTTTTCCTCTTTCATTAATTGGGGAAAAAATAAGTTCATCTCAAATGTCACATCTATATGTGTACATATTGAGTATGAATTTCACAACTGGTTAACGCCAACATGAAAAAGAGGACAATCTGCACATTCCAAAAGACAGATCAACTTAGCCACATTAATACTGTCTTGGAAGAATAGCTTTCTTCTATTAGCCCAAAGGTCATACTCATTAGGATTTCGGTGTACAGATGATATATGTTAAATTTATTTAATAAACATATCATTCTTTTTTATATATTTAAACATTAATCAGAATGGTCTGTGAGAAAATGTTGAGAATGAAATTATTCATGTACTTATTTATGCCATACATGTTTTCTGAGCAATGTTTTATGTTATATAAAATTTGGCAATAATCAAAGAGTATGGAGCTATAGCCTGCTTGTCAGCATAACAAGAACTAATAATATGCAAACCACAGAATACAAAATCATGTTATTTGAAAGTCAGGGAAGAGAACATCTGGTAGAAACATGTCAAAACACATAGGAAGAGACATTTAGAGAAAGCGGGGCAGGGTGGACAAGAGCATAGAAATTCCAAGTGGGAGGACAAGAATTAGGCAAAGAACTAGTGGAGAAAAGTATAGGCGACATGTCCAAGCCTGGTGGGCATTTGAAAAGGAAGAACAGAACTTGAACCTGGAAAACCAGATTTATGCTTGGCCTTAAAAATCAAATTGAAATTATGTCTATTAGTGACAATTTTAGATTTTTCTTCCCAATTTTGCCAAATAACTGCTATAAAATACATAATTAGGTAGAGCTGAAAATGTTCTTTTGACCATTTCAAGTATTTGTTTCTTTGTTTCAATGCATTTAGGCAAACTACATGGGGTCATGGTTATAGGCTTTGTGTATGTTAAGGTCTGTCTTTATATTATGATGTCTCTGTAGCTAACATTTATTACCTATCATCGAACATCCAATAGTGCCTATAGTTTTACTTTAAAAACGTCAGCCAAACAATGCAGACTCCCCAATAAAAGAAAAAAAAAACAAGTGAATGTGCTTCAAACTAAGACATTCCAACTATACCAATGCACTCTTTCATAGTGTGACTCAAGTGCCTGCTCATCC
Source organism: Orientallactaga sibirica (assembly GCA_036365145.1). Classification (NCBI taxonomy): domain Eukaryota; kingdom Metazoa; phylum Chordata; class Mammalia; order Rodentia; family Dipodidae; genus Orientallactaga; species Orientallactaga sibirica. The sequence continues at coordinate 26,843,705 of JAEOAD010000011.1, forward strand.
TATGCAATGTTTCAGATTTTCATTTGCATATAGATTCCATGAAGACCAGGCAAGATTTGTGACTTTTACATTACAAGATGGCGCTGGCTCCTCCATATTAGACAGTGCCTTGGCGCCAACCGTGTCTAAGGTATGCGCATGCGCTTGAGCGCAACCTGTCCCAAGCCTATCCCGTGGCACCTGGTGATGGCAAGCTGGTCGCAACCAATCAGTAAACGCCTTGTAGCAGTACACTCTATAAAAGCAGCTGCAGATTTGGGCCCCCGCCCTCCGCCATCAGCTCATCTGTTAACCAAGTGCTCTCCAATAAAACTGTGATACAAGAAGGATCTTCGTTTGTGGCTGTTCCTTTCCTGCTGGTTGGGAAGGGCTCGCCGCAAAGTGGTGCTGAAAGCCCGGGACGCCGGACCTTTCAAAGACGCCAGGCGGAGGGCCGAAGAAGATTCAGAACTTGACACACGGAGAGGTAGGCGTCGGTAAGTCATCCCGGCTTTGTTCTCTGATGGATTTTTTCTGACTGACCCTGGTTTTTCCTCGCCTGTTTTTGCCTGTTTTGTTTGGGGTTTTATCTCTGTTTCTGTCTATTTACCTTTTTGGGGACTTTACTATATTCAGATTTCTACAGTAACCATCAGACGGATTCTTAGAGATATAAATTCAACAGCCCCTTGGTTTGCGGCTTCAAGATCCCTTACACTCCCCTCCTGGGAGAAGTTGGGGCGTGACCTGCGACAGGCAGAACAGGAAGGAAGTTTAGGGAAGGGCACATTACCGTTTTGGCGACTGGTTCATTTTTGTCTCAATAGCGGTAAACATGCAAAAATAATTGGGGAGGGACAAGGAGCTTTAGCCCAACATCAGGACAGTCTTTCAGAGTCAGATACTAGCGGGGACTCACATGCTAGGCCTAGGAAGAAACAAAAGGGAAAAATAGGATCCAGTCAAAAAAAAAGACAAAAAAAGGAAAAAAGTCTAAAGGAAGAACTTGAGGAGATAGGCGAGGCTCATTCATGCCCGCCCCCTCGGAAGGGGCAGAGAGGCCCCGGAGGATCGTATCCTCCATTAGAGGAGACTTTAAATGTTTTGCCTCCTCATTTAAATAAAAACTCCGTCCCAAACTTCAACATCTCTTGTTCTTTTCTCTTTCCTCTCATTTTTGGGTTTCCGACAGACCGCTTCTGCGGTGCCGCCATTTTTGTCCTGCCCCATTTGAATGGGGCGCCATCTTAGAAGCACCACGTGGGCAAACCTAAAAAGGAAACTCACCACGTGGGTAGACCTAAAAAGATGCTTATGTTGTACTCATATATATTACTATTAAACAAAAAAAACCTCCATGGCTCTTGGAACAAAACTTTCGTTTTAGCCACATGGATTAATTCAGTCCTCCTTGCCTTAATTGCCAACCTTAAAGGCTTTTCCAGGAAAAAGTTCATTTTTGCCCTTAAAAACTGTAAGAAAAAACTAAAACTGACTTTTAAAATCTCCTTTCTCCCAAGGCCGCCACCCAAGCCGCCACCAGGCAGCTATCTTTTCAGCTCTTTTCAGCCCCTAACTACTGCCTAAGGCAAATGTGCTCAAACCCCTGATGGAAGACAGCTCCTCCATGTAGCTTTCTGTGAATGTAAACTATGATCAAATACAAACCGAGGTTAACTTTCCTCACGGGCGTGGAACACAAGCCACTGGTCCACAAAACAAAACTTGCGCACCTCAAGCGGAGGGACAACAATCAGGCTCCACCGACATCCTAAGCTGCGGCTCCAGCCCTGGCCCGAGCACTGCCCCGAGCCTCACTGGCTGCGCCTCGCCCGCTCCTCCAGGCGTCATTTTTGGTCACTTTTGTCAACTTGCTTTAAAAATATCTTAGGAACAGGCAGGCGGTCCGCCATGAGGCCATGAGGCGAGCCGCTGCCGTCTCCACCCCTTTTGCCTCTAGACGCTCCCTCTATGCTCTTAACTAAGTGTCCCACGGGGCCCAAAGTATTTACTTTTAAAAATAAAAAAAAAAAACAGCTGGAGACATTCATATTGCCCTGCTAGAGGTAAAAAATCCTATTTTTCAAGTCTATATGGCTATATCCTACACACCATTATCCCACCCTTCGCTGCCTTCCCATTAACATAAAGATAAAAAAATGCCTTAATTGTTAAACACTTGCCTGTAGAGCCTAAGGACCCTGATTCGAGGCTCAATTCTCCAGTACCCATGTAAACAGTGGCTGGAGGCAGATGATGAGAGTAGTTCAGAATCTAAATCACAACAGGAGGAGGAGATAAAAAAAAAAAAAAAAAAAAAAAAAAAAAAGTTCAACCAGAGGTGATCCGCAGGGGGGGGGGCTGGCAGGCACATTTGTTGTCGCCGCGGCGCCCTCTGCTGGGGATGAGTAAAGTTCTGTATACATAGATCACAAAGAAGGTCAAAAATGAGGTAGGGCTGGGTGTGGTGGCACACACCTTTAATCTTAGCCCTCAGGAGGCAGAGATGAGAGGATCATTGTTCAAGGTCAGGCTGAGACTACTTTTCTGCCCTCCCCTCATGTGGGTGTTAATCCCCGAGGCCTCCGTCCTGGTGATCTTTGGCAAATGGATGTAACTCATCTCCCTGAGTTTGGAAGGTTGAAATATTTACATGTCTCAGTGGATACTTGCTCGGGAGTTATCTTCGCCTCGCCGTTGGCGGGTGAGAAGGCTTCTCATGTAAAAACCCACTGCCTGGAAGCCTGGGCACCGTCTAAAAACTGATAATGGCCCGGCATATACATCTACTGGTTTTCGGGCCTTTTGTGCGCAGATGCAAGTTGCCCACACCACTGGCCTGCCTTATAACCCACAAGGCCAAGGCATTGTGGAGAGAGCCAATAAAAGTATCAAAGCCATCTTATTTAAACAAAAGAGGGGGATAACAGAAGATGCAACCCCTAGCCTCTTCACCCTTAATTTTTTAATTTTGGACAATAATGATAAGTCTGCAGCTGACAGGCACAGTCAAGATGTGGCCCAGGCACCCAGGAAAGTAGTGATGTAGAAAGATGTCCTAGATAACAAATGAAAAGGACCGGATCTTGTTAAGATCCAGGGGAGCTGTTTGTGTTTTTCCACAGGACCAGGAGTCGCCCACTGGGTTCCAAGCCGGTTGGTGAGAACAGTCCATCCTTCCTCAGGAGAAAGTTTGGAGATTCATAATCCAGATCTTGACACTCAGTAAAGCAGAGCAATTTTGTCAGCCTTCCCGAAGCCGATGCCAGTTCCTCATCAAGCGTCTGTGTTTCCACGTTTCTTCACCACGAATAAGGAACTGGGCCTCCCTTCCCTTCAGGAGGACCAACAGGTGGTCCCCATGGGGGAGTCCCGCTCCTTTGTTGAAAAAGGAACTCTTTGTTTTACTTTGCAGTGGAATCAGACTGATGACTCTTGTATAAGACTTCGTCAGCAGAGTTTTGCCTGGTTTGAAGGGGAACTCTGGCCATGGTCAGAGTGCCAGAGCACTTCGGTCGCCTGGGCTGATGCAAATCATCTCTTCACCATATCACCAGCTATGAGGGGTCCCCCGCCTAGGTCAGGGGCATGGTCAGAGGGACTCTTTCTTCAAGATTCCAGAATTAATCCATTTTCAAAGTGGGTGCTATATGGGGTCAATGGTTCCTGTACGGATGTGTCTCCATTGGTTTTGCTGTTGGGACAAATTGCTTGCAACAATGTGTCAGGGCATGAGACCTCAACGTCATCTCGGGGGGAGTTTTCACTCTGGGTCATCCTTGTGAACATTATGCTCGTAATCAGACATTCCCCCTGGCCCGGGTTGGGTGGCCCCCCCTTTTCTGCTTATTGCTATTAATTCCACGAGAGTGAATCTTAGTCTTGCACAGGGCCTTACTTCCTGGATCTCCTCTGCTTTTAATTTTTTTAAGGAATGGGTTGGAGTGGGACTGTTTGCTGCTTGCTGTGTAGGAGGATGTCTGCTGTGTCTATGGTTGATCTGCTGCCTGCGAGCCCAGACCAGGCGGGACAAGGTGGTCATTTCTCAGGCACTTGCTGCTTTGGAGTGTGGGTCCTCCCCCCAGATTTGGCTGTCGGCCCTAAAGAACACCTAGTTTCCCCTGGCCCTTGCACCCTTAGGGCTTGAAGTGCCCATTGCACAAGGATGGGCAGAGGGTTGGTGTTGGGAGCACGGCATTCATCACGCTCAGGATGCGAGACAAAGTACTGCACGTGGGGCGAGCTCTTAGCAGCTTCATGGAGGGCATGTCTGATTGCATATGGGTTGGTACTGTAATCCCATCTCTGAGAAAAGGTACTAGACGGGTGTGACACCAGCCTGGCTGGCCACTAGGTCTGGGGTCATCACAATGTCCTCTCGAGCATCAGAGATCAGACCTCTACCCTCGCCTGTTGCGTTTAAACAAGAAGGGGGAACTGCAGGGAGCCGTAAGCAGTCGCCATTACAAGATGGCGCTGGCTCCTCCATATTAGACAGTGCCTTGGCGCCAACCGTGTCTAAGGTATGCGCATGCGCTTGACGCAACCTGTCCCAAGCCTATCCCGTGGCACCTGGTGATGGCAAGCTGGTCGCAACCAATCAGTAAACGCCTTGTAGCAGTACACTCTATAAAAGCAGCTGCAGATTTGGGCCCCCCGCCCTCCGCCATCAACTCATCTGTTAACCAAGTGCTCTCCAATAAAACTGTGATACAAGAAGGATCTTCAGATGTTTTCTTCTGAGGCTATTTTCTTTTTTTTTTTTTTTCAGAGAGTTATATACAGAACCCCAATGGTCAGGTTAAATGTAGGAATAGAAACCCTCAAAACATGTAAATCTGTTGATGGGTCCAAATGATTATATTGACAGATGAAGTCAAATATATCTAAGAGGTTCTTATGCATAAAAGTGGTAAAAATAAATATACCAGATAGACTCAGTTAATGATCGTACATGTTTACTGAGCTTTTACTGTGTGCCATGAATATTCTGAACACGATTGAGATAAATTTTAACTCATTCTTAAATTATTATTATCACTATCAATAGCATTTTTAATAGTAGGTATTGTTTGCTAATTTTCAGGCACTGAAAAAATTTTGATTTGTGTCATATCATGAAATACTTAGAACAATCCCATGAGATGCACTTATTATGATCCTTGTACAGATATAGAAGTTATAAAGCAAAGAGGCCTATATAAAATATTCAAAGCTACATGGCCCCCTTGTGCATGACAACTCTGGTTGCTGAAGTGGTGGAAAGGTAAAGTGGGTTTGCATCATGTGAAATAAACTGCCTAGCTGCTTGCCTGTCCATTTCTGTTATGTTGGAAGACATAGGTAATGTTCCCAGCTTCCTTTGTAATTAAGAGTACTCCTACAACTCAGATCTAACTGGAAAAAAGGTGGAGAAGAGTGTTAAGTGTTACTCTCCTGCTTGGCTTATGGAAGCCTGCCATGCAATCTGTCACTGTCTCTTGTTTTCTGTATGTTAGACATCAGTGACCATAACAACTGTAGAAGCTTTGAGTTGATGACCTAGTCTTCATCAGTCTTTGTTTCTGAATGGTGATGCAATTACTACTTTTCCTCAAATGTTGTTCAGATTGAATGTGAGCAAGAAATGGAATTCCATTCTATTAAGCTGTTATGTCTAGCATCTATTATAGCATGGAGAGCTTTCTTTAATAATGGCTTATATCTACATTTTAGATGTGCATACAAATGTCAGGCACAACTTTACCAAGAGTGAAAAATGTAATGCCTTCAAATGTTTGAATTGTTGAGAAGGAAAATTTGCTTTCTATAGAAATCAGATCCTATTAATGCTTTTACCATTTTAAACTCCAACGTGAAAATGATATGCCCACATACAACAGGGGGAACAGAGGCTGTCTACAGCCTGTTGATCTTCTGCAGTGATAGGCAAGGGCATGGTGAAAAATTTCCCCCAATGTGCTTCTGGAAGCTTGGACATCAATAATTGTCTGGGGATGGGATCCTATATGTTCAGCCTCTGAAAGCTAATGTAGCTCTCTGTGAGCTCTAATCCTTCCATACTTTCAACTGTTCCAGAAGTACCTAATTTGAAGTACCAAATCCCCTAAAGCTTAAAAGACCTAAAGGAATTTCTATTTTTCTGATGGAACTCTGAAGGATACAGTGGATTGTTCTGATCAAGATGACTGATCCCTGATTACAACCAAATTATTTCACCAGCTTCAACACACATTGTCTCTCAAGCTGGCAAAAGATGGATCTCAGGCTAGAAAAATCTGTATTATTAGGAATTTCATTTTTGGGCTAGGGATGTAGTTCAGGAGTTTTAAGAATCTCAGAATCCTGCCCTCCTATCTCCCTCACCTCCAACTCCCAACCACCCATGCTCTGGGCTCTGAAACTACTTCTTGTTATAATTGAGACTTCAAAGATGTCAGTCCCCCAAAATTGTTCAGCAGAGTGTCCAGGCAGCCTGGCTATTACAGGTCCCATTCAAATCTTCTCACCATGCATTATAGACTCTCACTTTGCCTTTTTGCATTCCCCCCCCCAAAGGGCTTAAAACCCTTCTCTGTCTCTCAAGTGCCCTATTCTCTTCCTAGGCTCTCCTTTATGGTAGATGAAATAATCTTGTTCTCTGTTTCACACCTCTTGTCTCTTTTTCTCTCTCACTCTGTCCTCTCACATGCAGTTCAGAGTTTATCCTGCCACCTTCTGCTCTTGTTGTAGCTTCCTTCCTCTTGCTCTACTCCTGTCCTCTGCCAGTGGTTTTCAAAGTTTCCTTTGCCCTGTCCCTGCCTGCCTGGTTCAGGAGCTCAGGGTTTAGAACCCTTCCCTCATGTTCTGAACCATGCCACCCTTTCACTGCTGTTAAATAAAACCTCTAATCCACAAAAACCATCTCAGAGTCCTCTATTGCAAACCTGATAAGGAGTACAGGACTTACCTAGAATAGGCAAGGCCATAGGTTTCAACCTCTGCACTGATCTCACTTTTAACAGTCAAGATATATTGGCTTAATGGGTGCATAACCTATGCCACTACACACTCATTTGTGTTTAGAAGGTCCTATCCTTGGCTTCATGCCCAATGGAAGCCTTGGAGGAGTTTTTGGTCTATTTTGTTTTGTTTTGTTTTTAAGGTAGGGTTTTGCTCTTGCCCAGGCTGACCTGGAATTCATTATATAGTCTCAGAATAGCCCTGAACTCACAGCTGGGATGGAAATTGTGTATCAGTATGCCTAGCTTCTTGATCGTTTTTAACAAGGTGCCTACATTTCCATTAAAAAAAAAAAAAAAAAAAAAAAAAAAAAAACTAGGTCATTGGGATCGAGAGATGGCTTAGCAGTTCAGGTGTATGCCTGTGAAGCCTAAGGACCCAGTTTCATTCCCCAGATCCCACATAAGCTAGATACACATGGTAGTACATGTGTCTGTAGTTCATTTGCAGTGGCTAGAGGCCCTGGAGTGCTCATTCTCACTCTCTCTCTCCCCCTCTCTCTGTCTCTAATAAAAATAAATAAATAAATAAATAAATAAATAAATAAATAAATATTTAAAAATCTAAAAAAACTAGGTCATTTAAAGTTTGATTCTGAAATGCCCCCCCAAAACTTCATGTTTTAAATTCTTGGTCCCAACTTTTGGCACTAATTTAATGGGCTATGGATCATGTAGGAAGTGGAGTATGATTGGCATAGGTAGAACACTAGGGGCAGCCTATGATGATTGCAGCCCCTAGTTTCAAGTGTTGTCTGATTCCTGATCCACTGAGATATGAAGGGCCTCAACTATGTGCTTTTACTGACAATAAGCCCACCATGTCTTCCCTGTCATTATGGACCAACAGTATTTTGAAACCATGAGCCAAAGTAAATCTTTCCTCCCTTAACTTATTTCTGTTGCGTATTTTGATTATAACACCACAAAGTAAATATCAGAGAGTCTTTGTTCTATATTGAAGGTAGTGTTTGACTAAGAAATTCAGGGGCAATTTCAGAGAGAGAGAGAGAGAGAGAGAGAGAGAGAGGAAGAAAGATAGAGTCCTGGATATCTTTTGCTCTGAAATTCAAGGTGGCAACACATATATTATCCTGCCTCAACATTGACCACCTAAATGCCAGCAACACACAGCCTATAATGATGGCATATACTCTGCCAAGTACAGAAGAATTATGAGAATGTTATATCTGATAAGTTGAAAAGAAAATATAGTAATTCCAAATATTCTGGTGGCTCGTAGGATATTCAAGAGTGGGGAAACCTGCATTTTGGGGAAGGAAAGTGACTATTCTCAGATATGAAAATTTAGGCCACAAATTCTAGGCTAGATTAGGGCTCAGAGTTTAAGTAAGCATATAAAATACAATATCAATATGTTTCTGCTGACGGAGCTAAGGAAGAGAAGATGGAGCTCTGAAACAGGAACAAGGGAAAGAGATGAGGCCTAAAAGGTGATCATGTCCAGAGTCCTTTAAAGGCATTTCTAGGAACAACACTTTATCTGTTCTAGTTTAATGTGTTTCTTGTTTTCTATTTAGGTAACAATAGACATTTCACTATTTCTTCTTCTCCATAATTTAATCATAAGGAAAAATCAGTTGTGAGTGCCTTAGGTGTGTCAGAGTAGTTGAGGCAAGATGGGACTGAAAATGGGCAGCATCCATGAAACAGAGCCACTGAGTAAGGAAGTATTTTGAGAACTATCACCACAACCTGAGATTAGAAATGCCAGGGCCTTTGCTAGACCTCCCAATGTGTGCTGAGTGGAAGCCTGAGCTATTTTATTAGGCCTGGAGGGAAAATGGTTATTGCAAAATTCAAGAGAACTTGGAAACATTCAGAATAGGACAATATTTCTTAGAAATGTAATTGCATTTGAAAGTAATGATGAATGAGAACCAAGAAATCAAGGTGCATGTACACAGAAGGCTGGTCAGAAGATGTGGGGTTACCCATCATGTAGAGATCTAGGCCAAAATAGTATTTCACCACCTGTAACATCTTTCTTGCACCCGCAAAAAAAAAAAAAAAAAAAAAAAAAAATCCCATTTATTAGAATCTAGTTTCTTTTATAGGTTTAAAGCTCATTTATACTGGGAAGAACATTTACATTTCCAAAGGTATGTCACAGGCCTGTAAGGTATTCATTTACCAGCCAATCCACATTGCCAGCTTCAAGGCTCAAAATATACACTAAGTGTGTCTTCATATGTATCAGACAAAAACGAAAAGGTTTTCTTCTCTACACGAAAATAATATCACACTTCCATTGCGATGATTCACAAAGCAGCTACTGCAATTGTACCTTGATTCATGAGGTTTCTCTAGGAACTCAGTATTTATTTATGAATAGAAGGAGGCTTTTTTACAAATGTATCAAGGAAGGTCATGAAAACATGGCCCTTGAAGAATGCACACAATAACACAAAGTTAGATTGCTCTCAATTACGTGACACTGACAGCTTCCACATCATAGAGTTCTGAAATTACAGCAGGGAGGGAGGGAGGTATTCTTAGGCAAAGATGATATGTTTGAAAGATGATAGTTTTATTCTTTAAGAACAGCTTTGATATAGCTGCTTTTCTGATTTGTTCTTCTTGACCAGGTTGAATTACCACCTTAACCTAAAACAAATTCGTGCTTACCCAACATACATTCTATGTGCAAAATTGCTGACTCTGTAGATAAGCATCAGCTCACCTTCTTACCCACACTCTGAAACTACGATTTCTCATACATTTGTCTAACATATCACAGACTTTGAAAAGCTTACTCTTTACCTACAACCTTTATGAAATAAAAAACCTGACATGTAATTACACTGTGGAATGTATTATTCCTGAGAGAACCCTTCCATAGCACTGCTGATTAATTGTTCTCTTGGATGACTTTTATGTTCAGGTCAATTTAATAAATTTAAACATGCTATCTACTAAATTATGAATCACAAAGAAAACCTATTCACCCAGAAATTGTTCTATTGTTTCAATTGCAACTTAAAAAAAAACCCATAAACTATAGCAGTGACAGGATGATATTACCTGTTTTTTTGTTGTTGTTATTTTTTGATTTATTTTTTTTTTTTTTTTTTTTTTTTTTTAATTTTAGGAAGCAGTGGAGGTCTACCTGCTGGATCCTATGCCAATTGGCAAAGGCTAAAAGAGTGCACTCTGGATGCTATCAATTAAGGAGATATGGCTCATTAATCTTTACTGTCAACATCTGAGCTTTGCTCTGATGGCGGCTATGACATGCAGTCAGTTGCCTGTATTTCAAATCAAGACCCTTCCTGCTAAGTTCACCTCATAAAAGGCTAGCTTAAGCTTTTCCTGCATAATTTGAGTCAATATAAAAAATAGCTAATATATAAAATTTTAATATGCTTGTCTGAGAGTATTTAAATACATTCATTCATTAAGAATAGTTATTTTGGTTTACTATTTGCTCAAAATTCTATAAGGATTAAACTATCACAGAAAAGTTAGATATTTAGAGTTATTTTTGAAGCCTGATCTCTTTAGTAGACCTTAAGAAAGGTTGGACTTGAAGTTCAAGAAAAAAATAAATTGCTGCTTTTGAGATCCTCAGAGAATGGATATCACAATCATATATACACACACCTATAAATACACAAACAGAATATAGAACTTGCTACAAATCACTTAGTGTTTCAAGAAAAAGCAATGGCATTTAAATCAAGGCTTGATCTGGCTTTCTAACTATACCATAAGAAAATATATAACTACATTGAGCTGACAAAAAACAAGGCTTTATCTGTGGTGAGTGTTAAAGAGTTGAATTAAGCGTATTTATTTATTTATGAGAGAGGGGAGACAGAGAATGGGTGTGCCAGAGCTTCCAGCCACAGCAAATGAACTCTAGATGCACATGTTACTTTATACATCTGGCTTACACGAGTCTTAGGAAATTGAACCTGGGTTTTTTGGCTTTTTGGGCAAGTGTCTTAATGGCTAAGCTTTCTCTCCAGCCCCTAAAAGTATGCTTTTATAAATGCAAAATAATTTCCCCAAATAGCTACCCACAATGAGCTGTTGATTGGAAGACCTATGAGGTCCCAAAAATAAGACAGTCTTCTGTCAAAGTATTTGATTACCCACCTGAGATAAAAAATAAGCACCTCCTGCTGAAGACACCATATGCTGCCAATACAGAACACCTAGAGACCCAGCTAGAGTCCAGAAAGGAGCCAAACCCCAGACAGTCCATCTAGTGCTGGAAAGTGCTACATGAGTTATTGGGGAAAGTGGCCAACGATGTTGTGAACAACCAAGGGTCTAAAATACTCAGAAGCAACCAGCCTGACAAGATGTACACACCAGTGCAATAGTGGCACACAGCCTTGGAGGGTAACCAATAGCTGTTTGACAGGCTAAGAGATGTGCTGAATGGAAAAGAACCCATATATGGAATGGGGAACCAGATCAGAATCTTATGGAGATAAATATTATGCTCTCCAGGGTCAAGCTGCCACTAGTCTTTGGCAAAAACAGAGGCTACATCCCTCAAATTCTCCCTCAATTAATAACACTTATCCCATTTAACCTATGTTGCCTTCACTCTCCATTGGAGAATCTGTTTTTCTTTTTCAGAAAGATAAACCACCCTTTGCACTTCAGCCAAGCCCAAGCTGAAACCACAGAAGAACTGGGACGATGAGCAAGAGTGCTGCTTCAACGGTGAGCCTGACAATCAATGCCATTAGGAAGGAGACAAACGCTGAGGGTACACAACATATACCAAAGCAGAGATCCAGAAGTTCCTAAGAGCTCATCATCTGAAGTAAGACTTAAAACATACACACCATGGTTCAGGGATTTACAGAAGAGGGCACGGAAATATTGCAAGACCAACAGGTTGGAATGTCATGCCCAGAGGCATTGCACCCCCGTATGCTTCCACAATATGTAACTCACAACCCCACAGGGAACACCAGAAACCCAAGTGACAAAGGCCCCCGATGGAATGGGGCAGGGACTAGGGAAAGGTTGGTACTACCACATGATGTATCCATATGAACTATGTCCGTAATGAAAAAGAGCACATGACAGACAGATGTAGACCAAAACTTGGCATATAATATAACAGAAGGCATGTAATACATTGGAGGGGCCATGTATTATTACCATTAGTAATAAGTTCTAAAATGATAAATATTGAAAATAGGATTTGAAGAAAGCATTTGTGGAAAACAAATTCTGAAAAGCCAGTAATTTATGGGTTACTTGAAACTGGAAATCCAGCTCGGTAATTCCAGGAAACATTGGACATTTAAGTAGAAACTTCATCACTGTGAGTCCATCCAACAGAGCACAAGCCAGAGTAACAAGTGGAGAGAATTTAATACAAGGAATTAGTCTCAGAAGTACAAGAGAGCCTCAAAAGCCAAATAAATAAGAATGGTGTAACCAAGGTGATGCCAGAGATGGCAAAGAGCAAAGAGACACAGAAAAGAGCATGTCATGAAAGCACAGGAACCCTGGTGACAGGCAGGAATCTAAACATTTCAGTCAGGGGCAACAAATGGAGGCAGGGATGCTACTAAGGCAGAGAGGGAAGGAGAAATACACCCTCCTCTGCCTTTCCTTCCTCCTCCTCTAGTCTCCTGACAAGGCCTTCAATTGCCCTAAAGCCACTTTGCAGTCAGACACAAGAGGCTAAAAAGGGTACTTGTTCCCTTGTGAGACAGAGAAGAGGAAAACGGGTGTAAATCAAATAGCATAGGGATCACCACAGTAGCTGAAAGACATTCATGACTAGATCTCCATGAGCCATGTCAAAGCTGGGAGATCTTAAATCACCATGAAATTCATCAAGAAAGGAAGATATCAATTAACTCCTGTATAGTTGACAGTTCTTGCAATTTTACATTCTGAAGACAGCATGGTGGCTCAGACTATAATCCCAGAACTCTACCTCAGGAGACTGAGGTAGAAGGATGGCAGTGAGTACAAGGCTAGTTTGGAGTACAGTATAGGTTGCAGCTCAGCCAGGGTTAGTGTGAGACTTTTTCTTAAAAACAGAACTTTCTCACAGGGAAATTAGCAGACTTGATACTGATAAATTAAGTCTAGAAATCTCAGCACACTTATTTTTAAAAGGCAAACTTGGGGTGGTATCCATCAGCAGGAGAGAGTAATTTTTGGACTGTACATATGTTTGCATGTTCATGTTACTGTGGGTACATGTATGTGCACGCACTCATGTCCATGGGAAAGGAGTCTAGGGGTCAATGTCAGGTGGCATTTCATTAAGAACTCTATTACATTAGCTTGTTACACATTGGTCTTACCCCATTCTAGTTTTTGAGAACAAATCTCTCACTGAGCCTAGAGCTCACTGATTCAGAGACTATCTAATCAGTATACCCTAAGGGTCCACATGCCCTCACCTTTCCAGCAGAATATTATAGACACACACCACTACACCTGTCATTTTACTCTGGGAATATGAACTTGAACAGTAAGTACTTTACCCACTGAGCAACCTCCCCAGTCCTCAGAGTTTATTTTAGAACCATTGGTTTCTCAGGTACTTTGAGAAACTGACATTGTCTATTTGTCATAAAGACATTCTCTGGGTTCAACACCCATCATTTCTCTATAGGCGGAAGTTTGTTCAGTATTAGTTATCTATGACTTTCTAACATTTGTATAGAAGGTATAACTTAATACATTAATAACAGGATATAGGACAGTTTCATATGTTAAAAATTATTTTAAAAAATTAAAATCTTAAAATTAAAGGATTATAAGAAGTTATAAAGTATCTATATAAACTATTATGACTACATAAAACTGACACTGACTTCCCTAAAAGGTACCCTGAAAGATACACATGTGGGTATTGTTTGGAAAAGGAGTCTTTGGATAAAAGGTGTCTTTGTTGTAGGACTTCTCCCAGCATGTGATATGTTAATAATCACCCCTTAGTTTTTTAAAAAAATAGCATGGTATTTAGTACTTATATAATGTATTTGCTGATTAAAACATTTTACTCTGCCAGAATACTTATAAAGACAATATTCTCATCTAAATTCTGGAACGTTAGAGTCTACGAAGAAAGAAAGAAATCTTATCAAACAGGAAATATTATGTAGTATGGCCCAAGTTCCACTGACCTTACAATAGCCAAGTAATTTATTAAAACTACACACTCTTGAAAAAATATGGAAACTTTATTTTAAGTCAATGCTCCAGTTCAGTTTAACAAAGAAGAAATGAGTTGGAGGGAGGAGGGAGATTACCCAGTGTGTGAATCCTATTTTTACTGCTTTCTAAGTACATGAACTTAGGTAAGTATCTTAAGCCTGTTTTGTTTTGTCATCCATACCATGGGGATAACAATAGTTCCTATTTAATGGGGCTAGTGTAATAACTGGAGGTAACGGGTGCTTAGTGATGGTATCAAACAAATGCTATATACTCTGTGCATGTTATTAGTGCTATATATTATGGCACAGCTGACTTTTTCATTCTTCGCAGTCTGAAAGCTTATATTTCTATAATCAATATTTTTCTAGGGATCTCTATCCTTACTCCTTTCTTCTTATCTCCTGACATGTAAATTTTTATGCTTTTATTAGTGAACAGCTTGTATCTGTAATATATCTTTGAAAATAAGCTTATTCAGCTATAATCATTTGATATGAAATATCCATGTTCGCAACAGGTATAAGAACTGTTCCTTTTGGCACATCTGTGCTTTCCTGTATCTACATTAGGTTTATAGAGACACTATAATTGGCAACTGTCAGTGTGTGGTGGGAGGAAACCAGATGAGATAAGGAATCCAATCTGTGAAGGCTGCACATAGATGTACCATTCAATGCAAAAAGCCACATATTTGTATCTGAATGTGTGAATGCCATTTGTGAGATGTGGTGCCCACCATGAATCCTTCCTATAGATGTTAGAGGCAATAGGGGAAGAACCTGGTACAGAAATTATGGCATTTTGCATCTACTTTATATTAATGTCATTTTAAACCAACCTTTGGGGCTGGAGAGATGGCTTAGTGGTTGAAGGCACTTGCAAATCTTATCAGCCTGGATTTGAATCCCCAGTACCCACATAAAGCCAGATGCACAAAGTGATGCATGCATTTGGAGTTCATTTGCAGCAGCAAAAGACTCTGTTGTACCCATGTGCTCCTCCTCCCTCCCTTCCTCCCTCCCTCTCTGCTTACAAGTATTTTTAAACCCTTTATAATTGGGGGCATTGGCTAATGAATAATCTGTCCTCATTCAGAACTTCAGCATTTGCTCATTCAAGATGAGTCTACATTCGTGCCCACTGCCCATCTGTGTGAAATGAGAGAAATGATGCACACAGCTGCATTTGTATGTTATGTAAGCCAAGGCTTGACTCTCATGGGGATATTCAACTCATTGCTTAAAATTCATTAGTGTGCATGTGACAATTCAGACTTTCACTTTTGCCCTCTTCTACAGTTTTGTGTCTGCTAGAGCTCGTTCATCTATCAGACACGTGCAAATGACAACCTAGGTGAGACTCACTGTTCTGCTTGCAGTCCTTAATATAAAACATGACCACTAGGATACTTATGATAGGATACCCATTTATTTTGCAAGTGTGCATTCCATGGCTCCCACCAGTATTTCAGGTTAGGCCAGTCTAAGGAACCAAGAGACCTTGAGATCCTGCTTGTCCAGCAGCAGGAGAGCCACTAAAACCCACAGGGACCTTTGCAAAGTAGTGTCAGATGGTACCAGTCCTTCCAGAGCTCATTGCTCATAAAGGGTATCCAGCTCAATACCAGAACAGCCTGAGTGTGCCACCTGCATGACCCCAGTGCAAATCTGTGCTTGCGTCTAACTTCTAGGAGTGGGAAAGTAGAGGCAATCGTGAGGTTTTAGTGCTAGTTCTGATCTAGTTAATCTCCCATTTCCCCTATGCTTCAGGAAGCTGACCCTGTACACTGTATTGACCCAGCTCCCTCACCATTAGGCATCTGATTAGAGCCATCATCAAAAAGTAAGAGTGAGCTCAGAGCTCTGATTTTCCTCTAACACTAGTATCCTATCTCATAGATCATGTCCTTCTTTGACTGTCTCTCTGGGTTCCATATCACAATTACTTGGGAGTTTGTAAAAAACCTCATGGTCACAAAAAGAACAATTACAATGTCTATGTTGGAATTCACATGATAATATGGTTAAATTACCCCTTGCTAATTCCAATGAGAAAAGACTTAGAGCAACAGCTTTGCTGGGTGCCCTGCCCCAACCACCACCTCCCAGCTCTGGCTCTAGCTCTCACTGATTCCAGCAACATTTCCCTGCTGTCCATTTAGGCCTATGATAGTAGTAACAGCTTTACCAGTTGCTTGCCTCCAGATGATTCAACATCTACCTGTTTCCTCAAGGTTGCTCACACTTCTATGACTGCTCATTTAATTAAATTTTCTTTATTTGAGTCATCTAAAAATGAAGTAAATTTCTTACCATGGTCTTTTTCATGTTCCTCTGGCTAAAAGAATAGAAAGTGTGAATCAGTGAAATGGTAAGCATGAATCCAAGCAAATTGATAATGAAGATAATGATGATGATAGTAATAACAACGTCCTCTAAAATAAGGGCATAGAATAAGGTATATGGAGACAGTTCAATTCAGCCCTTAGAGTTCCAACAGAGCTATCTTGGGATGGGTGGTCAGGATTATATCTGTTAAATTAGTCTTGGGGAGTGGAATGTATGGTGTGCTGTGCAGGTCAAGAGGAGATTTCACTTCCTGGCGGCAGTCACAATGTTTTCTTAGACTGTGTGTTCACAGCCTTGGGAAGGAATATCTCAGCAGGAATGCCACCTGTGTCTCCCTGTTCTCTTTTATGTAAGGAGATTGCTTACCTTCCTACTTTATCCTGCTGTTTTGAAAGGACTTGTTGAAAAGCATCAAAGGGGCCAGAGGAGCTAAGGGGCATGGGCACAAACTCCAATTAGGCTAATGGAGACTTGTGGAGTCCCAGATCACAGACAGCAGAACAGTAGAGGAAGGGAGGTGTTATCTGGACAGGTTTGCAAAGAGTTCTCACTCTCAACACCTTTACACCCTGAGACTTCTTATTCTACTAATTCTACTCAACTCTGCAAAGAAAGAAATTTGTGGCTTAACCAAAGGGATTAAAAAAAAAAAAAAAAAAAAAAAAAAAAAAAAAAAGTAATGGTGAAACAAAAAGTATTGATTTAAATTAAAAAATGTTTTGTATAAATTATTTTGCATAGAGTTTTATTCTTTTCCCCTCAAACTGAAAGCACTTATGGCCAATCCTATGTTTAACAAGAATTAAGGTGATGCCCTTTTATTTTATTTGAGGCAATTTTCTGACAGAATAGTAATCTATAAAATTTAGGAGAAAAACTATTCATTATGTTAGATTTCTTTTAGATTAAAACACATATTCTCACTCTGGACCTTATATAGCTTCCTCATTTTGTTTTGTTTCTTCTTCTATCTCTTTTTTTTCTTTTTGGTCATGATTATGACTAATCCCAGTGCTTTCAGTGTGCTAGGTTGGTATTCTACCACACTGTTAAACCCTAGACTTAATCTTTATT
This sequence comes from Orientallactaga sibirica, assembly GCA_036365145.1. NCBI lineage: Eukaryota > Metazoa > Chordata > Mammalia > Rodentia > Dipodidae > Orientallactaga > Orientallactaga sibirica. The sequence continues at coordinate 26,861,283 of JAEOAD010000011.1, forward strand.
CTTAAAACAACCTGTATTTATTTAAAAATTGCTTTTTGAGATTCCACTTAATATATATTTTCACACATATGCGTTAGAATCATTTTCATAGCTTTACCTCTGACTTTTGTACGGACAATTGACAAGCTATGTGTCTTTACTGGTTACGAAAGATGCTGGTCAAAGTCATTACCACAGATACACCTTCCCTGATTTTGCATCCTACTGAATTTTTACAGAGTTAGCACTTAGAGAACTGAAAATGATCATGAGTGTAAACCTCAAAACTTCAAAGACCTAGTTAGCATGGATCAGTACCACAAATGATAGAGTGAACTAGGACATGCAGGTGAGACACTGCATTAGAATGAGACTCTGCCATTTGTGAAACAGGATTATAATTGCAAGAAAAACCATTGACCATTGAAAGTATTTCAACAGTAGAAATGAACTTATTAGTGATTGAGAAAATAAAACACATTCCTAGAAAATTACCATTCCAAAAGTTAAGGGTTGTTCTTAAATGTAAACATTCAACAGATATTGCCTGTAATCTTTTGGAATATTCTCTGGGACAAACATTGTAGAGGTCAGCTGGTATGACAATAGCAACATCAATAAGAACTAGCATTAATGTAGCACATTAAACAGGCAGTGTTTAAGTACTTTACACTAATTAAACCATATCTGCAGTCAAATACTCTACCACTGAGCTATATGCCCAATTAAATCATATCTGAAGATGCAACCCTTGTTTTTTCTTAAATTCGTAGCTGCATAATTATGGTCATTATAATAATTAATGTTTTAAAATGCTTCCTATTTGCTAGGCACAGAAGCTCTTTAAAACATTACTATACAGAGGCATTCATTTTTATTAATTATTTAATTGCATGACCCTTACCTGAATACGCAAATCTTTAAGTTAATAATTTTAACTCTTCCTTTACATCAAAGCTTTCACTTTCTTCATTAGATCCTTGCAACAATCCTTTGTGGTTAGCACTATCATTATTTCCAGCACAAATAAGGGAAGCAAGGCTTAAAGACATGACTAAGGCTACACCCTAACTAAATGGAATAGTGAGATGTCAACTTAGCATTGTTCTCATAGGACAAAACTGGCAGAATTGAGATCTTTAAGCCTGCAACAATATAAGCCAACTATCCTCCATCAGTTCACACTGATACATAGAAAGATATACTTCCACCAAGTACTCAAGGTAGTGAGAAAGCAAGATCCCATAGTTTGTTTGACAAAAGGTACTTAATTGTACCTCTTACACTTTCCCTACATAGTACACTGCATTATTCCAAGTTTTTTTTTTTTTTTTTTTTTTTACCCCCTGCCACACACAGAGTATTTTGCTAATTTTGCTTGGCCTTCCAGGATGAATTTTAGGGAAAACATAATCTAAGATATTCATCTGGCTAAGAACTCCACAGGTTACCACCACCTTGCCTCCTCATTACTGAGAATTTACTCAGTCCCTTGCTCTGAGTTAAGTAGTTTGCCAGCTGTACCCTTGGGGCATATTTATCACCTTATTGCACATGGCAGTTTTCTATGGAGCAGGTAAGAGTAATAAAAATGCCTCATGTGACTCCAGCAAACGTCCTGCAAGTGAGACAAAACATTTTCACTAGTGACTCAGTTATTCAATAGAGGTACTAATAAGCATTAATATTTTTAGTGACATGATCTGAAAATGATTTTAAATTACTATTTAATTGTTTAATTATTTCCTTTTCTCTCAATCAAAACTTTCACTCTACATTAAGTACCTATTAACTCTGTGGCTTTTACTTCTGAGCTTTATATATTGCCATGGTTATATAACATATTATGTTACATCTGGGCACCTGTTCCAAGGCAGATTACCACTGTCACACCTAAGAAATTTAAGGATAGAAATTTGCTTGGCAAAGAGTCTGAAATAAGCATACTTTGAGAGTTAGTCAGTACCAATATTAATTAGTTTGCTGAAAGACACCCCTGCTACACATCAATGGCATTCTAAAAGTTTAGACCACCTGTTCAGCTCAGTCAGATGGGAAGTAATCAGACCATTGGAATTTTGGGAGTATAGGAATGAGTCTTCAGAAATACTTTATGAAGACCAAGGAACATAAATGAGATAATTCTGGTGTCATGGGACTGCAAAGGCTGGATTTAAATTCAAGAATAAAACTAACCTGTGTGTACAGGGCAGTTAGATGATCATTCTTGTAGGCTGGAGGGAACAGAAGACAGACAATGATTCATACAATCAATGAGGAAAATGGCAGAAGATTTAGAGGTGGTCAGAGAAATAGACTTGATTAGAAATATATTCTGAAAAGACAAACCCGGCTAAGCTCTGTGCTGGAGTATGTATGCTCAGACTCAGCAATAAAATACTCTCCTGAATGAACTATCACTTCAAAGGACGGCTATCAAGAACATACAACATTCACTTTATAGCTGAGAGATGCCATGATTTGAACATTACTATCAGGACAACTATCATGATTATGGTACTGGTTACTGTTCCAAGTAAACTGTTCTCTCTTCAAGGTGTATGTGCTTGCTACTCAAGGCATAGTCCTGAGACAAACAGCATATGGGCACTATCCAGGAACTTTTGTGAAATAAAAAATTTTAGAGCTGCTAAATCATAAAGTATATATTCATATTATTCCAATTCATGTATGCCTTATTAAAGGGTGACAAACAATGGTCCAGAAATAAAGGAAAATAGCTCATCAATCTAAATTACCACTTAAGAAGCATATTGCATAGTGATTTACACTTTGATGTTATATTTCTAATAGAAGAGAAAAGCAAGATTCACCATGATTTTTTTGTGGGTACAAATTCAACAGGACATATTGGTTTATTTAGAATCCAATAGGTTTTATAGCAAGGGTTCCCCCTTCTCTTCTCTTCTGAATTTTGGCCTTTGATTTACTAAACCTTTGTCCAAGCCAAGGGTACATATTTTGCCTTTTTTTGTTGTTGTTGTTGTTTTTTCGTTTTTTGGTTTTTCAAGGTAGGGTCTCACTCTAGCCTAGGCTGACCTGGAATTCACTATGTAATCTCAGGGTGGCCTTGAACTCATGGTGATCCTCCTACCTTTGCCTCCCGAATGCTGGGATTAAAGGCGTGCGCCATCACGCCCGGCTATTTTGCCAAATTTTGCCAAGTCAAATTAAATCGTTAAAAATCTGAATTTTTCAAATATTAAAAAAAATAAAATTCCATTTAATGGAAAGTTCAGATGCCATTAACTGGGGAAAAATATAAATTAATTTTATCAAAGTCAAAATGATTAATTTGCTGGATTGGTATACACAGAGGGAATAGGTCACAGAAAATATGTGGAAACCCAGACACTTTTAATGATATCAAGTATGTTTCATATAATGAAAAGGGATCATGGTTCATTTCATAGAAAGCCATAGGAATGTGAAGGAATCTTATCTGTTCTAAATCTTTTTAAATAACAGGTTTCATTAACATTAAGAGTTAGACATAACATTAAGAAATGTGAGGATGTTCTTTACAAGATGGACACTTATACATAGTATGTTTAGATTTAAGTATACATTATCTGCTAGGATCACTTAGTAGTTTAGTGGCCATAGCCAATCTAGCCTGTAGACCAGAAAAAAATATACCATAAAAGATAACACGTTTAAAAACATTTGCTTATGCTTATACGAGAAATGAAGTCTCTTTTCAAGCATAAAGTAAAGCTTAAAATGGGTACAAAGACATTAACATACTTTTTTACAATAAACCATTGCATGTTATTCAAACTTACAGATAAGTATTGGCATTCTGTTATTTAAAAAATTAGTAAGATCACTAAAAGTCTTAGTTTTTCCTCAAATGTACATAAGCATGAAATGTTCTGCTGTTTAAGTGCACATAATGCTGCTTGAAATGACTCAGTGGGAAATGATGAGACTATGAGATAAATGAATTTAGTATGAAACAATGGGGATTAATCTTAAAGGACACGTACCATGCTTGGGGCCTCTTCTGAGGGATCAGGTAGGAGACTAGAAATGTGTTCAATATGGTCATTTGTTTTCATTAGCAAACAATGAGAAGCAGTTACAGTAACAAGCTAGTTAATGAATATGATCAATTCCAAAGTTATTTAAAAGTAGCCCCTACACCAGAAATTTTAAACATTTTTTAAAAAATAATTTTAAAGGAAAGACTGAATTTAAATAACCTCTTTATTCTGATTAAGAAAAAAGATAAACTTACAAATATAAAGTGCTCTCACCTCAAAGTTAAGTTTCAATCCCTATAATCTTTAATTCTTTCCTGCATTACAGATATCTTACTAATAAATAGCCAACTTCCATCTCTCCCCTTCTACTTTTTCTGCTATGTCTACTATAACACTGAGAATTTACAGAATTTTATAAATCTATCCTATATGATCAACACAAATAGTCCTATCTATATCCAGTACTGTCCCTTGACCTATCAAAGTTCTCAGGGGCACCTGACGCTCACAATTGGGGTGCTTCAGCCTTTGATTTTATAAAATATACCTTGATTTCTTGGTCACCTCACTCTCTTAGATGACCTCACAGGTTCTAGACTGCTCCTGCTCTAACTCCATTCTCGACAGCTCTTCTGTCTCCTCCTCATTCTCCTTGCCGCTGCCTCCACCCATCCTGTTGCTGTTCTGCAGGGCTCAGTTCACATCTTCCCAAGCTTTCTGAAGTCTCATGCATCTTCAAAGCCCGCATTTTCACATGGGCTCACATCTTTGCTTTTCCTTACCATTGGTCTTGCTTTGGAGATTATCTATTTTCAAGACCATTTTCATTCTACCTTCTCTATGAAATGTTTTATTATTGGCCTTTTCTTAATATCCAAGAAAGTCATGTGAGATGGTTATTAAGTGGCCTGGGATTAAGTATTGGCTATATTTCCCCAACATGCTACCTTATAGTACTCTTCTATACTCTACAATGGGAACTAACTATAGCATTTTGAAACAGGACTATTATGAGGAGGAAATTAGATCTTATATGAAGCGGACAGGTTTTTATTTTATGTCTACGTGATAAAACTTGGCAGATTTTACCTTGCAACTCTCATCTTTGCTAACATGCTCTTCAATATATTTTAAAAATCAATCATTTTGGACATATTCATCTTACTCATTATATACTGCATCTAAAACTTCAGAACATATGTGTGTTGAATCAAATTAGCACTAAAGAAGCTTGTCTAATGATATTGACATTTTGCCTCTGTGGAAAACATCTACCAAGAACTCTCAGCTTTGGTATGTTGATCTGTGAATGGGGAAAGAAGAGATTAAATACAATTTAGCAACATCCCCCAGATGCTCTGGAATCTGTCCTTATAGTCCATCATAATGTTTCTGTGCAGGAGACCCAAATTCATTAGCAGCTTTTTAAAAAGACCAAGAGAGAAGAGGGTGCTAAGGGGAATGGGTGGAGATGTTTGAGGGTTTCCAAAAGAGGTGACTGGGATGGGAATTATCAAATTATAGTATGGTCATGTATTAAAGTTCTCAATGAAAACTGTTTAAAAATAAACTGAGTCTTTCAGACTTCCTTCCTCAAATTATAACTTAATTCTTTGTATGTTTCCAAAGATAACACTATTTCTTTTGCTAGGCAGCTATTTTTTTTTAAATAATTCAAGACCTCATTTTCTAGTAGAATACAACACTGCATGTCAACCCTTTAATTGGACTCTAATGTCAACGCCATATTAAAAATATTAAAAATTGCAAAATTTAAATCTACCTTCTTTCTCTACTCATCTCTCTTGTCAATCAAAAACATTCGTGCAAAGAAAAGCTGTCTTTAATATCTTTATCACTTTCCCCATCTGTTTTCTGTTATGCATCAACACCTTCAGATTTTACTATGTGTCATTCCATTGTCCTCCTCCCTGCTTAATGAGCAATTTTACCTAGGCATGGACCTGACTGCAACCAAGAGAACACTCTGCAGTCTACAGTATTCTCCAAAAGTATTGGTTGCTTCTAGGATCAGAATATTCTAAATTTCATGCAAGAGTTTTGGGGTTTCTAGGATGGTTTCACCTCTCTCTTGCATTAGAGTAAGCAACTTCTAAAACATCATCAGGGTATCAATGAAATACTCTGCTTATAGCCTTCTTGATAACAAGAATGACAAGCATGCTTACAGATTTAGTGTGAGCTGCCTGCTGAGCAGCTAAAAGCAATCAAGATGATATATTTCTCAGATTGAAACTTGGGATGCTCTGGAGTTCCCTAGGAGTGGATTGGAAAGCCACCCTGCACCGCCTAAGCTGATTTGCATTTTCCCATCTCATAGTCTACTTGCTTATTTTTATGAACTTTCTCAGAAGCCTCTGTACTTTAGTAGGCTAGGTTTTATCATGTCACAGAGTTGCAGATCTTCCATGACTGAGGGTGGAATGTCTTCATCTTCATGTATGGTCTTTGATTGTCATCAACCACTGAACTGCAACATTCTAAAGAACCTGAAAAGATCCCTTCTGTTAAACTATGAAACTCCCTGCTATATGTTTGTTTTCACCACATATTAAGGATATTCCATTCAATCACTGTAATAACATTTAAAACCCCACAAAGAGATACAAAGTGTGGTAGACATGGGGTGAGGGTTGGGGCAGGACAGAGCAGTGAGTCTTCTGTAGTAAGGGAAGATTCCTTATCTATGAATGTCATGCATCCTGTTTGCTATGATAAAACACAAATGCTTAAGTAATGGTCAGGATCCAGTTTGTATTAGCAACAAAGCTTTTCTCTGATGCCATGTGCTCTTGCTGTTTTAGATTTAAGAGTTAAACTGTAAAGGCAGGGTTTGAGCTAGATAGTCAAGTAAAGCCTGGTTAAGCCCACACTTTGTTCCTGCTCAAGTTAGAATGGCAATATAACTTTAATTCAAAGATTCATCATTAAAAACTGTTTTCACATTCTAGTGAAAAAAAAAAACAAAACAATGGTGAGGTCAAGAGAAAGACCTAAATAAACTTAGGGGAATGAAATACATATGACTAAGATGATAGCTGGAAAAGAGACAGGAGGAGGCCAAATGCTTCATCAATCCAAAAATGCTCTCATTTTCATATCTTAACATGTACTTGGAAGCTGCAGACTGACTGGCTGTTTGTAGACCTGCTCAAATTATCAGAATATCTAAACGGCAGAAAAGACTGACCAAGCCAGAATGGCACTATTTGGAAAGAAGAAGGGGACCAGCTGGGAGGGCAAGGCAGGACAATGGAGGAGGGGATATGATCAAAGTATATAACATATATGTATGAAAATATAATGGGGACCAAAATTTTATCCAATGAATATAGAGTAACCAAAAGGGAATGTCTGTAGTTGAAAGTATATTTGAGAGCATATCTATAATTTCCTCATCAATCCTACAAAGTATGTTAAGTGGAGAGACAACAAAGAGCTGCATAACAAGCCATAAAAGATCAGTGTCTCAACTATACTGGAGCCTTATTAAAATATCCATCAATTTTAATTTCACTCCAGTTAGATAAGGTAAAAGTGGCAGTCTGGAATGCCTCTAGTGGGATGAAGTAACTCGCTCACTAGCAATTATCAAATCACTTGTTTAAATATTATTTCCCACATTCTGTTTCCACCTTCTTACTGTACAAGACGGATGTTCCCTGAGAACAGAATCCAATGATAGATGCTTCTGGAAGAGCTATGGAGCCCTGGAGTTCGTTAATCCTGCAACCTCTTCAAGCCGCTGGCCTGAAATGTTTGGAGTTCACTTTACACCAGACTGAATTTCAAAGCAAAGGGCTCTGAGGTGGCAAATAGCTCATTAATTCAGAGTGTAATTCAGTAACAGAAGAATTGTTTTAAATGCACAATCTGAAACTATTTAAATTCACATTATAATTATAAGCAAAAACTATGCACTTCAAATTTGAAATCTGGATATGTAATCCACCGATAAAACTAATGAACAATTTAAAAATGGAGGGGGGGTACTGTCATCTTACCAAGAAATGCTAATCAACCCACTTTTTGAAGTGTGCCTCATTTGCATCACAAACATTATTATGAAAATTCAACATTATGCTTCTGTGTATTGCATTGTAGTGCTCTGCTGAACATCAAAAAAAAAAAAAAAACAGGCAATACTTCCTCAATGTGAATAAAAATGGAATAAAAAATCATGATCAAAGATAACTTCAATTCCTTGTTAATATTACCTTAATTCTACTCCGGGGACAAGAAGACTTCCTTATATGTTTTCCTTCTTGTAACAAATTCTCCAGCAAGCTTATACTCTCTAAATATATTCCCAAATGAAATGCATGTATAAGTAAACATCAGTCCAATTTGCATAGCCTCTACCATAAATATGGCAGAACATTCATAAACTCATTAGAGTTCACTAAGAGAAAAACTCATTACAGTCCCATTAGAATATGGGAATTAACTTTTCAAAATTAATCTTATAGAAGTGATTTTACTCAGTTTTTTTAAAGTAACCAATAACAATGAAAAGATTCACTGGTGTTTTTATGAATTTTCTTTTTCTAAAAATGAATTATTTCTTTAGGCAATATTCATGACGGATAGTTAGAATCAGACATTGTCTAAAGCATCAATGGGTAAACAGCAACTTATTTTTACACTGTTTAAGTACTTTATTCTCCTAAAATTCAAAGTTAGAATATCAAGGTTGGAATAGTTTAATTATTGTCATTACTTTATCTGAAAAAGGAGTTCGACAGTAACACACACTTTATAAAGAAAATTAAACTTAATTAAAAGTTCAAGAGCTGGAAAATTACAAATTGAAAAGGTAGTAGGCAAACTTCCCTCCTACAAAGTGGAATGTCTAATTCATATAATGAAAAATATATTATTTTTAATGTTAACATTTTATTGCCTTTTATGTGATGGCAGTGTGACTGAACTCTTGTGAATGCTAGGCAAGGGCTCAGCCACTAAGTTCCAGCCTCAGCCTCCAGCACCTCTTTTTTCTTAAATGTATCTACCAAATATCTAGCATTGGAAGCCTAATAAAGATCAGGTCATATTTTAATTGTATCAAAAATATTTGTGGCCCTTCCAAGAAAGAAAGTTTCAAGCTCAGAGCACTTTCTTTGTAAGCACCCCAGCTTATCTGGAGCATACTCAAGACAACCAAAGCAGTTTCAATTGTAAGTATTGCTGTGAAATCATCAGATTCTCACTGAGGTTCTTGGTGCCAACTGTGTCTGTTATTGTTATTCCTGAAAAATGCTGTTAGGGGTGGGAGGGGATGAGCATTTTTAATAGCCAAAATGTCAGCCAAATCTTACTGATCTTAACTCATTTCCATAGCAAACCTCTGTACCTTCTCTGACAGATCAAATTAAATTCTGCGTGGGGGAGGGCACTGTGCTTGGTTGAAGCAATGCCTCACTTTCTATTCCTGCTGAGTAAATAGCCGCAAGTCAAACTACTTGCCCTGACTAATGATCAAACATATCCAGGAATTCTGTACAAGAGATGCATTCTTCTCTCCTTTGAAGTGCATTGCTGGGAGAGTAATTGGGTTTGCTTGAGATTTTCCTCAGAAGTGCAAAAGAAATTTTTTGGCTAAGCATATAATCAAGCTACAGATTTTCTTTTTCTTTCTTTCTTTCTTTCTTTTTTTTTTTTTTTTTTTTTTTTTTTTTATTAAATACCTGCTTACAAGAGTGTGGACACTGAGTAAACATATGCCTCAAAGGAGTGTCAATATGATACATTGCTGTCTCTCTGCTGAGAGACAGTCTCCCTTTATAAAATTCCATTGGAAGGCAGCATCATTGTGAAACATTTCATTTCATTCATTAATATACTCCCCTCCAGAAATCTAACTGTGCCTCCAAAATATTAACACCATTGTAAACACATTGTTAGGAGTACACAATGATCAATTTGACATAGATGCACTGTTTACTGTCTCACACTAATAACCAAAGCACTCAAGAGGCTGAGGCAGGAGGGTGGTAGAGAGTTGAAGACCATCCTGGACTACATCGTGAGTTTTTGGCCAACACAGACAAAGAGTGAGATCAAATCTGAAAAAAATAAAAATAGGGCTGGAGAGATGGCTTAGCGGTTAAGGCGCCTGCCTGCTAAGCCTAAGAACGCTGGTTCCAATGTATAGCGGTTCCAATCTCCAGGTCCCACGTTTAGCCAGATGCAAAGTAACGCAAGGGCGCAATGCCACACTTGCCCACAGGGGGGCGCACACATCTGGATTTTGTTCACAGCAGCTGAGAGACTGCTGGCACGCCCATCTCTATCTGTCTCGCTCTCCCTCTCTGTCTGTCTGTCTCTCTCTGTATCTCTCCAAAAATAAATAATGAAAATAATTTTTAAAAAAATTAAAAATAAATAAAAATAAATAATACAGAACAACCAAGACAAAGAACAATAACAACAAATAACAACAGGAAGAAAAATCAGCCAATCCTCAAAAAATATACAAACTATCAGGTCAGATATTTTAAAACTATTTTTAAAATATTTTTATTTACTAATTTTCAAAAGAAGAGAGATAGAGACAGACACACACACACAGAGAATAGGCACATCAGGCCCTCTAGCCACTGTAAATCAAACTCAAGATTCATGTTTCACCTTGTGCTCCCAGCTATAAATGCATACTGGGGAACCAAACCATAGTCATTAGGCTTTGCTCTCAATCAAGTGCCTTGAACAACTGAGCCATCTCTCTAGCCCTCAAAACTATTTTTTTAATTATACAAAAATAATCAATTTTGTCAGAATGTGACAAGGTTACAGTAAGGATGCCACAAAGTAATACATGAGAACATCATAAAGTGGGTGTGGCTAGAAGAGGCTCCTCAAGTGTAAGTGAAGTATTCAAGGATGTGTATTATTTCAGCTGGTCGATTATGCCTGGGAAAATATTTTAAGCCATGGACAAGATATATTGTAGAAGGACAGGAATGGTTATGTGACGAGAACATCAGAAAGAGAGGGAGGAAGATAAATTTTAAGAAGACAGAACCACAGCATGTAGAGAAGAACGCAGATATAATTCACAGAATGCCTAGGGAAGCCTCTTCTGTTCCTGCTAAAATTCCAGAATGGACAAACTACTGTTCCTTTTTGACAGTTAGGTGTTTTGGGTTAACTTTACAGTACTCATAAAGGCCAGTTTGCCAGGAACAGATGGTTTATACTCATCATTTGAGAAACAAAGATATTATTTTTGTCCTAAAGTATTTCAGATGAACACTAAACCAAAAGCAGTCTCGGAGCAGGATACATCAGGGTACTGTTAGTGTCCTGACCAGGTCGTTTGCCTCCCAAAGTAGTGGGATTCTGATGAAAAGTAAATTAACCTTACTCTAAGGAGTATTCAATGCTGAAAGCTTTAAAGCCATGTCAAAGTATACCATTTTAGCTCAGCATGTAAGAATAATAATTCATGTGACTATATCTTGAAGCCAGAATAGACTCAGAATTAACAGTACAACAGTCAGACAAAGCAGAAAAGGGACAAAGTAAACTGGTGAGGACAGAACAGCATGTGATGGTGGGGACTGCAGTGACAGCAGTGCTAAGTAACCACAAGGTTCCTAGGACTTAAAATTCCATTGGCAGGTTAAAAAACAGTGCTATAACTTAAGACTTCAAAAGATACAACCACAGAATGGAAACATTATGTAAAGATAAGAATATACATAGAAAGCATAGGTATGTTGGCAAAGTAAAAGGAATGGAATTTTTATCTGTGAAATATATAAAGAACAGTTCTTTCTCATGAACTGAGATGATCAAATGGTTGTTTAGGAAAGCTAAGGCAAATTAAATTTGTGAGTAGTAGAAAGAAGCTCAGGCTTACAACAAAACCTGGAGACAAGGCCACATTGACACCTATGATACAGAGTTATAAAGCCTATGATTTACACTGATGGCACACAAGCCCTATGATGAAATTCCTGTGAAAACATGGAATGAAGCCTGGATTTCAGGGCAGGCATTTCTCCTGGGGATGACACCTTTTCTGACTGAGTTCTGGGCTCTATTTGGGCTCAGAAAATACCACAAAGAATGGCAGTGTGGTATGCTGAGGACAGGATCCTAGAAGAGCCTCAGTTGTCACTCTGACCTTCTTTGGCACCCACCCAACTCCTGCTCCCTTTTATCCACTAGGGAACTGGCTACAAAGAAGTTCCCTGACCTACCTTGCCTGTCAGTAGATCTTAAGGACTCATTCCAGAAGGGAGCTTGCCTACCTGAGGAGGACTGCTAAACAGACAGACTATGATGCATCAGGCACACTTTACTTGCATGTTACATTTAAACATTTTATCCAGTCGCATTCTATGGGGCTGTTCATTCATCATACCTAAGCAAATACTAACACCCTTTTCCCTGGGTCTTCACTTCTTAAGACTCCTGTGTTATAAGACTTAGATGGAATAGCTTTGTTACATTTTCCTCATGCTAAGCTACCTGATGTAGGTGTGTCAGCAGTGACACTTCAGACGGATGGAAATGTAACTTAATTTGCCATGCCTGAGATTCCACTGGTGCACTGAAGAGATTTCAGTGGCATTTCTAGTGATCATGATCTTCTCTATCTGAGTTAAAAAAATAATCCACAAGAGCCGGGTGTGGTGGCTCATGCCTTTAATCCCAGCACTTGGGAGGCAAAGGTAGGAGGATCGCCGTGAGTTTGAGGCCACCCGGAGACTACATAGTGAATTCCAGGTCAGCCTGAGATAGAGTGAGACCCTACCTCGAAAAACAAAAAAAAAAAAAAAAAAAAAAAAAAAAAAAAAAAAAAAAAAAAAAATCCACCAACAAACTAATCCTGGAAATAAAAGATTAATGTGGAGAGCCAAAGAATCTCAGAAATGTCTTAAGAATTGTAGGGTGTCATTCTCTACTTTAATTACATATATATCTCCTGTGATTCTACAAAATGCTTCCTCCTTAAAGCTATTATGTATGCCTTGGTAATAAAGCATTAAAAAGCATAATAATATACATTTCATACTTCCCCAGCTACACTATAAACACAGTAGAAAAGACTATCACCATAAGTAATTTTTAATAGAGAAAGGCCTCAACTTTTAGAAATTATCTCTAAATGTGAGCATTTACGTGAAATACCCAAGGCTAAAGACTACTGCTCTGGGGAGATTACAGGAAAGGTACTTACAACAAAATCAATAGAATGTCTTAATAATGTCAGCAGGTGGGGGGGGAGATGACATGGTCACTATTCTATAAGTCCACTTCTCTTCCCCCTGACTCCACTAAAAGGGCTCAAAAACACCACTCTTTCTGAAGGTAATACCAAGATCAGAGAACATTTCTTTATTGCCTGGAATGTGCACTTTCTTCAGGGTTCTTTACTACCTTATAAATGGCAGGTAATAAGACGAAACTCAAGTTTGTTATCATCATGTCATTTTAACTTTCATTTGCCACATTGTCCAAGAGCGACTGCCTTGATGAAGGATGTAAAGACAAAAATTCAATTGAGCATCAAGACACTTCCATCTGATCACCTTAGGAAAGCTGATTAGAGTGTCATTCAAATGTATGTTGGCAAGAGCTGCCTGTCCACCTTTCTTCATTTTTTTTTTCCTTTCTGAAAACATACACTAAAAGTAATCTCAGGTTTTCTTCAAATACCTTAAGTTAATATGTTGAAAGCCAGGGAAAATATTTTAGAGACCTCTTATTTCTTTGTCTTTTCCACGGTACTGAACAAAGTAGTGTTTCTTCTTGCCTCCACCCCCATCAGTGGATAGTTCCTATCACAGCAAATTACAAAGTAATTAGCTCAAGGCACCCAATCTACACTAATGGGGAAATTTCTCAATTGAAACCTCTGATTTGATTGTCATAGGATGTCTCAGAGGATTGCCTGTTTAATTTCTCTTCTTCATTATTTTATCTATGTGATAAAGTTATCCTGTAGAACACCAATAATTTAACTATACCAAAATGCTCTAGACATATAATTAGCTCAGTGTTCAGAGATTTTAACAGAAATATTTATCATATTGGTCTAAAGAAAAGAAAGCAAACACAAATTGGAGAATTTAACATTTAAAATAGTGTTTGTTGAATACTTTTCAAAATGTTAGTGCTAGTTTTGATTTTGACCAAAATTTATGAATGCCTTCATTGCAATTATAGAACAACTTTTACTTCATGCAGTAACAGAAGTGAAGCACCATCATCGGGTATCTGATGAAGACAGATCAGCTTGATTCATGTCAAAGCGTGGCAGTGTAGTTCTCGTCCTGCATTCTCTATGTCACCTTCCATTCTTCATCTTGAAACCTCTCAGAATCATGATAAAATATTATCCAAGACTTCTGTCATGTGTGCTCAGATAAGAGAAAAAAAAAAAAAAAAGGATAGGTAGGAGAAAAAGGATTTCCTGAGCTTCTCAAATGACCTTCCTTTGAAAGAACCTGTCAACCTTTCTAATGATAGAACATCAATATTTTGGGGGGCCGGTTTTTCTCAACCTTTCTCTTTTTCCTTTTATTTTTAATGAATTTTGTCCTGGCAATTAGAGAACTGACTAATAGTATCGCCCTGATTATTTGTATGTATATGAATTGTCCACATAGAGAAAAACCATAAGAAATAAATAACATAGCTAAATCCGACTTGGTCAGTTTACCCTTTCCAGAAGCCAGAATGGAATGGCAATTCTAAGAGACATTTTGTTTTCCAGTTCCCTGAAGTCATAAGCCTTGTAGAGGCAGCCAAGAGATGAGTAGTGGGTATTCATGAGAATACAGGTGAAGGGAGGAAGCACTTTGGTGCCAAATTTAGTATAAGAAAACAGAACACAGCATTGGTAGCAATTTGGAGATTTATCAGTAGGATAGGGAAACACTCTGCTATAGCCAGTCGAAATCTTTTCAAAAGTCTATTGACACTAATATTTGGTAGAGAAAAATATAAAACATACAACAACAGTTCTCTACATATAAACTAAAAATGGGTTAATCCAAAATTCAGGTCAAGTAATAAGTGTCTACCAGCAGCATTTAAAAAGCCAGGACAGCTAATAACAAAGGTACCATTTGCTTCAGCATAAGAACATGGACTATGATTAGAGACTGGAGGAAAGGTGACTTAGGGATCAATTCTAACTGCTGCCAGGCCATGATAAATGTTACTTCATGGGAAATGAGAAACCTCCAGTGACCTAGTACACATAACTCTCATGAGTGTGTCAACTGGAGATGGGCCAGCAACCATTACAAAGATCGAGTTGCTTTGTCTTACACGGGGACATTCCAGAGGCCGTGTAACTCAAGACAAAGCCCGTCGCTCCATATCCACAGAGTGCTCAGCTTAAATTCTCTCATGTGATCTCTAATTCTGTCAGACTTGTGTTTTAAAGTATTTGGACACCCAGCAGAGTTCAAAAATCACAAAAGGAAACACAAATCAATCTACAACAAATCGCCTAACAGGTGCTCTGCAAGAGAAGTTTATTGCTGCTGACATAGTCATTTGCTTATCAACTGATGATATCTTCTCTGAAGATCATTGATGACTCTCCCCCCTCACAGGATAGAGCTGCATAGGGCTGAAAGCAGCCCCAATAAACTCCACAATGCTGCAAGAATAAATGTGTGGAGATGACTAAACTTTCCCAAGGTCATTAGGTCAAGAGATGGGTTCTTCTGTTTCAAGATAGCTTTCAGTCCAACCAACGGCATATGGCTTCTATTACTGCCAGACCATGACCACAGAGACATTTCAAATCCCTGTGAAAAATGTGATTCTAGGCCTCCTGTTCAATTGCATGTCATATAGGGCATTGAAATCTAGACAGGGATTTAATCCACGCCATCTATTTATATGATATGACTAGGTTTGTAACAGAAACCTGCTCACTTCTGGCTTCTCCCTTTTATCTTACAAACCACTTAATGCTCAGAGGGACAGCAAACACACTTTTGTGTATCATGTTTAAGCTTTCCAAAGACATGTAACAGCTTTATCAAGGGTGACAGTCCTGCCAGTCACTAATCTGTTCCTTAAAATTTGTTTTTGTAAGGGAGATAAAAGTGAATGTATGCTATTTAATCTGCATTAACACAGAAAACAATAATCTGTGATGATTAATAAATGTTTATGAAGTTATTTCAAATAGATGTTTACTTGTAGGTATTACATTTGCCTCAGAACATGAATAATGAGGACAGCATCAGTTAACTAACATTACATATTCCACAAGGCACCTTTAATCCACTCAGATTAGTTAGACTTTCAATATGAACATAATAATGTTCTGCCTTATTAGATTTCATAAATGACATTTTCCTCAGTTTTAATATAACATAAAATGTAGAACCATTGTCTGGTCTTATAAAAGAATTTTACACAATTAAGTATGAGTTTCTAGCATTCCATAATTTTATAGAAGCCGATTTACAACATTATCTTGGTATTGAACTTAATGGTTCCTGGCAAAAGTGATGACTAAAAAGATTACATACATATACACATACTTAAGCTAGTAATTCAAACAAGCTATTTACCGTGCAACAAAATCATCCTGAGAGGAGATTTTACATTGTCTACATTTATGACCTATTTTGGTCCTAAAGCTATGGACTTGACTCTTTTTCAGCTTCTTTTCTCTTTCTTCATTCCTTGTAATGGGGACAGTTTGTCCTCATTTGTTTTCCTGTGTTTTGTTTCATTTTGTTTTGGGCTTTTCTATATGCCGGTTTCTCTATAGCAGTTTATTCTATTATGTGTCATCATTATAGAATGCTTCATGGAAACCAAAAATACTAACCAAGCTTCCCTTATCCCACAGAGCCCTGCACTTTTCCAGATAGAAATAATATTTTACTATATGCAAAACACCAATCAAATTAAGTATCCTGGTAGAATATGATATATGTAAAACCACTGCTATCTTGTTTCCTATGTAAAGCATGAGCATTTATCATAGTAGATTATAGTTTTAAGAGTTACTGGGGGAAAAAAAGGATCAACTGATCAACTCTGAGATGGTTGATCAATTCCATTAAACTTGTATTACATAATTTTATACATTTCAATCACATCACTTCAAAGTGTGGAGTTTAAATTCAGCAAAACTCTAAGCTGGGAATTCAAAGGCAGTCTTCTCATGCAGACACCTTTATTAACTTTGATTCTCTTTGGAGCCTCTATGTGGATTCCACTTGCCTTTGTTTTATTTATTTTTATTCCCGTTTATTTACTATTTATTTATTTGAGAGAGAGAAAGAGGCACAGAGAGAGAAGGAGAGAGAAAATAGAAGGAGAGAGAGGGAGAGATTGGGCATACAAGGACCTGTAGCCACTGCAGATGAACTCCAGATGCATGTGCCACCTTGTATATCTAGATTATGTGGGTACTGGGCAATCAAACCTGGGTCTTTAGGCTTTGCAAGGAAGCACCTTAGCCACTAAGCCAAATCTCCACCCCTTATGTTTACTTTAAGCACAACCATTATGACTAAGCTTCTGCGCCCTCCCCTCTGTTTTCTGCTTCCCTTCACTAAAACTTTAAAGCTTGGATTTCTGCATCTTGATCTTTATGAGACCAAAGCTTGAATGCCCCAACTTCAATAGGAATTTCCTGACAACTGAGACTAGGTGATATTTCCTAAATGCCACTCTTCCTATACAGAGTATTTCCGTTGATCTGTCTTGGATTCTGACTACATGCTTCATAGGCAATCCAACACTCAATATGAACTGCATAATAATACATTTCATTTGTTCTTATTCTTTCATTTATTAACAGAACATTTGTTTCATGTCTTCATGTGTCCACATTACTTCTTCCTGGAATTTCTAACCTCTCCAAGAAGAATCATTGAGTGTACCTAATACTTATTCTTTTTTTATTGTGTGTCTAAGACCCAAAGCAGTATTGAAAAGTGATAGTGGAAAAACAAACATACTAAAAAATGGAGGTGCAAAAATGCACAAAAAAGAAAAACCAAATTTCTTTTGGTTCTATTAATTACACTATAGCATGGAGAGAGGCAGCTTTCATAAATCACTTTCTATTGTTCAAACACATTTATACATATTTTCACAGCACATAAATAGATAATACAGATATTAATAATTTAAAATATACCCTAAATCAGTGCCTTTTAATGACTATTACTCTAATTCAACAAAACTTCAATACAACTACAGAAATAGTTAAACAGTATTTTCAACTAGTGATCCTGTATGTCCATCAGTAGACATTTGTGAGCACCTATTGCAGTTTTCCAAATATAAACGTTCTCTCACATATTTTAGGTATCTTCTTAAAATATTTAAATGGGTGAGGAGATACATATGATTAAGAAACTTAATCTGTGATCCCCAATATATACTTCGCTGGTTTTCTAGTTTAACTTTTCACTTCCCCTGGGCCTGATGGGATGGATGGCCCTCATTTATACTACTCAGAATATTTTTCTGTATCACATACTATGGAACATCATGTATAGGACCTAATCAATTCAAGACAAGGCACAATTAGTCCTCTCAATGGGGCATGAAAACAATATTCTGGAAAGCTGATCAAGCTAAATATTTTTAAAATTATTTTACTTCCACTCATGTTTTATCTGAAGTTTTATTCTTAAACCTAAGAAATCCAAGATAGCTAAAAGGGTAAGGGTCACAAATCAGCATTTCTTCTTAAAAATATCTCCATTTAAATGCAAATTTTGGTCTTTATTCCTAACCTTTCAACAGTCATAGAAATGCATGAAGAGTAAATTTTGTGATTTAATCCCTGTAGAGTAACACTTTAATATGCTACTTTGCTTCATTTATAGTGTACACTAAAATCCCTACTTTGTACAGTGTGAGGCATATTTGATAGAATACTGATTTTTATCAAAAATATTTAATTTTTTAATTTGTCAGAGAGAGAGAGAGAAACAGAATATGAGCATGCCAGGGCTTCCTGCCACTACAAACAAATGCTAGATGTTTGTGTCCCTTTGTGCATCTGGCGTTAAGTGAATATTGTGGAATTGAACATGAGCTGTAAGGTAACTCCCTCACTGCAAACACCTTTAACTGGACTATCACTCCAGCCCAGAATATTTAGATATTCATAGAATTATAACTTAGTTTTAAATTTTTATTTATTTGTACATGATTGTATGTATGGGTGCAACAGGGACGTTTGCCTCTATGCAAATGAAATCAGATACATGTGCCAGTTTTTGCATTTGGCTTACATAGGCAGCTTGGGAATTGAATACTTGCCACAGGCTTTGCAAACAAAAGTTTTTAACTGCTATACTATCTTCCTTGCCTCCTTAGACTATTTTAATTTAGCTAATGAAATTTACAAAGCTACAACATTTATTAGTAACAAATAACTTGAAATAATCTTTTTCAACTAATTCAAATATACTATGAGATAAAAACGTGAATTTCATAGCATTTTCTATTTGCATTTCAAAGTGTGATTAAAAACAGTAAAATGCTAGTTACCAATAAAGCCAATTAGTGTGTCATACTGTGTAACTTAAAGTAAAAATTAAAATCACTACATCTTTTCATGAGAAAAAGCTCGTAAGCAAACGTTAAAAGTTTTAACACATTAACTTTGCACTTCAGAATTATTACTACAATTAAGTTTCTTATGAAATGAAGCTTAAAACTTCATCCTGTTCCAAACAGATTTGAATACATAAAATTATTGTTTTTGTTTTTTATTTCTTGAGCCCTTTCTAACAGCAGAACAGCGGCACTTTGCATCTTCTTATATGACTTCCCCCCTTTCCCATGAGACAGTTTCCTTACAAGTAGTATCCCATCTTAAGAGATTCACTCTCTCCACTTATCTTTCACAAGGATTTCTCCCTAGTCCTAACAGGGATCTTAGCCGTCCATCTTGCAGAAAAGGTTAGAAGAGAAAAGAGACTAATTATTAGCACTCCCTAGACTGTGACACATAAAACAGCAGGTTCAGGGAATGACACAGCATAGGACCTTAGAACTGTGCTATTCTAGACAATAGTCATTAAACACATACACTTAAATTAACTCAAAATCTTAATTTCTCAGCTATACTAACAATATCTCAAGTGGTAAAGATCTACACCTGGCTATCATAGCAGACAGAATAAACACAGAAAACTTCCATCACCACACAAAATTTGGCTGAAAAGTGCTATTTAGAGGGACCTATTTGACTCTATTTTCTGTATGGTTCTCCAGAAAAAAAACTGTAGCAGTCACACACAGTGGTAGCCCACTAAAAAACCCTTCGCTGGGAGTGACCTCATTCCCAACATCATTCACTGCTTCTCAACTTCTAGTTCTTGGGACCATCAACGAAAAAAAGTTTGTTCTGGGAAGGACTCCAACTAAATGTAGCATCGCAATTCTGACATTGCTCGAGTTAGAAAAATACCGTGATGAGCAGTGATATACACAAGAATATAAATAGAATTATGAAATTATATGTGTTTAACATCTCAAGATGATATATCTTGACTGTGGTGGCCCAAGGAGATCAGTATTACAACCCAAAGGAGTAGAATTTCAACTCCAAAAGTCCTTGAAAGGAAGTATGGATGTTTTCTGAGAGTCTCCATGTGGCAGCATTGAGTGCATTAACCTCAGAAGAATTTGAAGATATAGGCTTCCTCAAAGCCCCACTTCAATAACCCTCTCAAGGTTCCATACCTCTTTCCTTCTGGCGCCATTTGTAAGTATAATAATAATAAAAAAAATCCCCTAAATGTTTTTGCCTATATCTCTCTGGTAACTCTAAAGTGATTTTTTTCAATAAAATTAGAAATACACTCATACCAGTGGCAAATACAACAACCATGCATGAATTCCCTCACAGAACACTTTGTAGATATGTTTGTATCAGCATCTTTCAAGAGGGTAGGAATTAAGAGTAATTAATTTATCCAAAAAATATTTATTAGATATATATCATGTGTAAAAAATTATGTTAGGTTTTGAGTTAACAACTTTGGCCAGTACTTTCCAATGACAAAACATGATAGTGAGAGAAATGCAGATGAGCGTGTGAGTCCTCACACATACCAGAAGGCAGGTTACCAGAGAATCATGTTCATGACCATACCCAGAGCAAAATGAGCAGCTAAAATAAACGAACACTGACATTTAACAATATGTATTTAGGAATTAAAACTTATTCAGACTAGCTAAAGACAGGCCAGTTTAAATGACTTTATAAAGAATCATTTTAGAGCTATGGAGATGGCTCAGCAGTTAAAGATACTTGCTTGCCAAGTATGATGCTCTGGGTTCAATTATGGCAGTACCTACACAAATCCAGACACTCAAAGTGATGCAAGTGTCTGGAGTTTTTTTGCAGTGGCAAGAGGCCCAGGTATGCCCACTCTCATTTCTACTCTTTCCCTTCCCACTTCTGTATGTATGTGTCTATCAAATAACTAAAAATACATTTAATTTTTTTCTTTTTAGAGAGACACACAGACACAGAGAGAGACAGAGAGAGGGAGGGAGAGGGAGACAGAGAATGGGCGCACCAGCAGTCTCTCAGCTGCTGTGAATGAAATCCAGATGTGTGCGCCCCTTGTGGGCAAGTGCAGCATTGCGCTCTTGTGTCACTTTACATCTGGCTAAAGGTGGGACCTGGAGAGTGGAACGGGGTTCTTAGGCTTAGGAGGCAGGCGCCTTAACCGCTAAGCCATCTCTCCAACCCCTAAAAATATATTTTAACAAAGAGTAATTTAAAGATAAGATCATTACTTAGGATGACTTTTTTTTCTTTCTAGCCAATAAAACATAGTCAAGCTGACTTTCTGGACTCATGATGATAAAAGAAATACTGGCTGGTCCAAATATGGTAAATTACTGTTTCTGAAGTGTCTTAACATAAAGTGTAGGATAAATATAACCTTCTCTTATGGAGCTTGTTGGCTGTGATATGATTCAGCTTGGTATTTCCTGGTATATTAGTCCCTTTGTCTTTTTTTTTTTTTTTTTTTTCCCAGTTAGTCTTAACCCAATTGTTGCATTTTGAAACTTTCATTCTCTATGTTGGGTATTTAGTAAGCCAATACTCATTTTGTATGTTGGGTATTTAGTAAGCCAATACTCAGATTACTTACTGATTTTTCTAATGCTTTGTACACATGTAGATATTTCATTCAGTTTGTGAAAATAAAACAGAAATAAATAATCTTACATTTTGCTAAGAAGGGAATTAAAAAACTCAGCATCATATTAAAATTAAGAATTGGAACTTTTTATGAGAATCTGATTTTTAAATACCTATTCATACGTAAAAAGGTGCGTCTCTAAGAAACTTGCCAATGTTTTATACAGCACAAAACTAAACCATTAATTTAAGGCAAATTAAAACAAGACTCCAAAAACCATACAAAGTAAAGCACACAACATAATGTTTTCCAATTACCACACACAGATTGGTGATCATAGCATGGCCAATGCAAAGTTCAGTGATGCCTCTTTAAGCCCTAATGAACCGTGGTGCCCTGATGAGAGGTTTCACTGAATCTTGCTCAACCAAGCGTACATTCAGAGAAAAGGGAAAACTAAAAACTCATTGCATCTCCAATAGTTCATTGCCATCAACAATGACACAGGCCTGCAATTTCTTTAAATAAAGAAATTAATAGCTAATGTACTGTACTTTGGGATTCATATGTAGATGTATCCACTTAATTTAACATCAAAGTCATATCAGGAGATGATTTATCTTTTGTAGATTGACACAGGATATCAATTCATCAACTGAAATCCTTTTTGGAAAACAATAGTTCTAGAATTGTATACAGTAGAATATGTTTTGAAAGGTACAACAAAGAGCCTAAGGTATTTTCTCTATAGAAAACTAATACTGAGATTAAAGAAAATAATTGAATTAGGGAATATAAAGTTAATTTGGAAAACGATGTTAATCACAAATATTTAAAACCTGCATATGTTCATTCCTTCCCAGTTATGTAGGTATGTGTGGACATAGCAATAGATAAAATATATCCAAAGAGAGGTCAGTCCATAGAGGTAACATCATTTCCTTTCTAAGTGTGCAAATACATCACTTAGCTTTGCTTTAGCTAATCTTTTTTTTTTTTTTTTTTTTGAGGTAGGGTTTCATTCTATCCCAGGTAGACCTGGAATTCACTATGTGGTCTCAGTGGCCTCGAACTCACTGCAATCCTACCTCTGCCTCCCAAGTTCTGGGATTAAAGTCATGTGCCACCATGCCCAGATGCTTTAGCTAATCTTTAACTACTATGGTCAGAATATCAATGGGTTCAGGTGGAATATGACCACCACTGGGCTGTCTAAATACATTGCAAGAAAACCCTATCTTAGAGATAAACATGCAACACTTGTGAATAAGAGAACACTTCCTTTACAAAGTAGTTCTTACCATCATGTGTTAATTATACTGATTTTGGTCAACAAGAAGGGAAAGGAAATAGAAAGGAGAACTAATATTCCATTGTGCTTTCCAACAATAGAATAAAAAAAGTGAGAATCAGGCAACTTCATACACAGGTGTACTTCCAAATGATATTTTTGTAACCAGTTTTTAACAAGGTAACTTTTCCCCTCTCTTCATAGAACTCAAGATATGCAATATATTTTATATATATACAATATATAAATATATACAAGAGTGACAAAATATTTGTTATAGCCACAATAACTTAGAATGAAATTACAATTGCAAGTTATGTAATTAAGTATGGTATATACTTAGACTAGACTGAAATAAGGTTAGGTGCATAGGTAAATTGTAAAATACACAAATGAACCACATAAAAATTTATATATATATAAAAATATATATATATATATATATATATATATATATATATATATATATATAATCTCCACAGGAAAACACATATTATGAAAGGATAGTAACATGTAGCAAGGGTCACTTTTAAGTGGTGATATTGCATATTATCTTCATTTTAATCATTATGCTTTCCAAATTCTCCTCAGTTTTAGCAATGATTATGCATCGATTTCCTAACATAAGATTATTTAAGAAAATTTATCATGGCAACAGTCTCGTTAGCTGATTCTTTTGTATCCATCCTGAGGTAAGAATCATTCATAGTGGGAGGAGTAAGGGTAGATGTTCCTTACCTCATATTGACCAAGAAGCATAGGACAAATAAGGGACCTAGGACCAGGGACCAGGTGTCACCTGAAAGGCACACCCACCACTGACCTACTTCCTCCAGCATGGCCCAGTTTCCTAGTGTTCCCACCAACTTCCAAAATAGTATCACCAGCTGGGAACCCAAGTCTTCAACATATTAGCCTGCAGAAGGCATTTCAGATTCAAATCATACAAGTTGCCTTTTGAAAGAGTAGGGATGTGGACAATGTGGATGTGCCAAAGAGAAGCCATAAGGTACTTCCTGGTGATATAAAGATGGAGCATTCTCGACTTAACAAGGAGAAAGTTGTATGCTATGGTTAGTTAGATCCATGGCATGAATGAACAAATCTGCACAACTGAAGAAGGAACATGAAATTCAAACCAGTTTTGCTGCTACACTTCAAAGTGCAAAAGGTCTGCCCACAGTGTCTGAGAAGTCCCTTGTTAAAAACAGGAAAGGCATAAAATTTGTATATATATATATTAGGATTTTGGCTGGGCACGGTGCACACATCTTCATTTAGAATCCTAGCATTTAGGAGGCAGAGGTAGGAGAGTCACTGTGAGTCTGTGGCCAGCATGGTACTACAGAGTAAGTTCCAGGTCAACCTGGCCAAGGATAAGAACCTACCTTGGAAAAAAAAGTGTGTGTGTGTGTGTGTGTGTGTGCACACGTGTGTGTGTGTAGTTTGGTAGTAGTTTAGGCATTGACTGTGAGTTTAGGAATGTAGCACCCACAGAGGTACTATACTTCATGAATGAATGTATGAGACACTATACAGTATGCAAAGAAATTGTGTGATTACATATTTCAAATTGTTGCTAATAAATATCAAATATTTATTAAAATGCTACTCCACAATGAAACTTGTAAAATTAAATATCTAATCTCTAATATCTTAGATAATAACAGCTAATAGTGTTGATGAAGGAACTCAGCAAGGAATATATTCCATCAACCTTTTCTTCTAACAATAAGAGAGCACACACATAAAAATAAAATCAAAATTATTAACATTTGTGCAAAAATCTTTGGAGTCCATGAGGGTATTATAAACATAGATCAGAAGAAAATTTAAAACTCCTTTTGTCTGGCTATTCTATTCAATGGCCTCGACTTTCATGTATGATGTTAGGTAGGAGACTAAAGTAATTCTTCAAGTTTCAGGATGAATAATGTATATAAGTTATTGTGGAAAACAGTAGGTGTTATGCAAAGAAAGAGTCCAAGTTGTACTTGGAGCCTACTTTTCATTCAAGTTAAATTTTTTGCTATTATTTTAATGTAAACACTAGAGAGAAAAATAATTTGTTCAAAACATCAAAATAACTGTTACAACTTCTACTTAATATAGCTGCTATGGAAGGAGACTAATGAATGCCTAGACTGACAGCCAGATCTCAAGGATATCAAACGGGAGATCAAGGAGTCATTGAATGCCAAATTAATATTTTAATGTAGCCAGAGTTGTCCCTTGGGGCTCCATGGCTGCCTTGTAGTAGGAGAGCAGCAAACGTCACAGCTGGTGAAGACCACGAGGGGACAATGCCACCTTCTCATGATGAAACAGGACTGCTCCTCCTCTGACATCATAACAAAGCCCTGATGGATGTGCACTCTGTGTGCTGGATTGATTTTTGTTAAGTCTGAGCTCTCAAACTATTTTATCCTAATGCACCTAAGTAAGCAGTGTTGACTCCTTAATTTACTCATTTTAACGCTGGCAGCTTTCAGGACTCCATTAACACAATGCTGCTGCTGCTGCTACTGCTGCTACTACTGCATTTGCTAACATCAGATATACAAAATCTCAATTCTTGAAATTGACAACACTACCAGGAATATTGTTTCTTTTAAGAGCAGTATGAACTCGTGTATCAGCATTTTAACGAGGCACATTCATAAATATTTAAACTGGAAGTTAGAATGAATTAATTAGGCTGTGTGGTACACTATAAAGTTGATGGTGGGCACATGACAAAGAGCCCAAAGGCCCTAAAGAAGGAGTTTAATGCTTTGCCACCCAAATATGCCATTGAGAGACACTCATTGATGGAAATTCGACAAAAACAGGATGCAGTTCAATAGAGACATGAATTTTTCCAAAAGCAAAATGGACTATTAGGATATACAGAAATTGAGGAATCAACAGTAAATTTTGTAAGAAAATAAAAGAAGAAAGGAATCAAGGGGGAAAATCCCCACAAAAATACAAATGGCACTTTAAAACAAGTTGAAAACACTCACCAAAACAGAAATTTATTTTTAAAAGATATTTATTTATTTGAGACACAGAGAGGGAGCAAGAGATAGAGAGTGAGTGAGAATGGGCACACCAAGGCCTCTATCCACTGCAAACGAACTCCAGGCACATGTGCCACCACGTGCATCAGGCTTATGTGGGACCTGGAGAATCGAACCTGGGTCCTTAGGCTTCACAGGCATGTGCCTTTACCAGTAAACCATCTCTCCAGCCGCAGAAAATTATTTTTATGACAAATTTATTAATAATTGTAGAAAACACAATATGCACTGTGTCAAACTTCACTTCTATAGATGATACTTTACAATATTTGCAAGTATATATTTAAGACTCCCCTCTTTATTGATTCTCTGGTCCATTTGCACTCTTGTATCTTCAAGAGAAACATCAATTGTTACTATTTTACTATTTATCTTTTCTTATTGGTATTTTAAAAATTCAATTAATTTCCAGCATATGACTCAAACGGGTAAGTCTAGAAACAGAAACTTTCAATAAAGTGCAGTTTTAGGCAACATTAGTCACTAATTTTCTTTTAGAAGATTATTTTAACCAAGGAAAATCCAAG
Organism: Orientallactaga sibirica; assembly: GCA_036365145.1. Lineage (NCBI taxonomy): Eukaryota > Metazoa > Chordata > Mammalia > Rodentia > Dipodidae > Orientallactaga > Orientallactaga sibirica. The sequence continues at coordinate 26,888,295 of JAEOAD010000011.1, forward strand.
AATATAATCCATTAAAGGGCTGGAGAGATGGTTTGGTGTTTAATGTGCTTGCCTATGAAGCATAAGAACCCAAGTTTGATTTCCCAGTACCCATGTAAGCCAAATGCACAAGGGGGCACATGCATCTGGACTTTGTTTACAGTAGCTGGAGGCCTGGCATGCCCATTCTCTCCCTTACCCACCTCTAATAAATAAACAAAATTTGAAAATATATGAAAAATTCATTAAAGACATTAACAAGATATACTATGATGATTCTAAAACCTTGGGGGTATTATAGTAATACATGGATTTCTTCAGGAACATATAAAACCATCTTACTTGTAAGGCAGTTGAGGGGCATTGTAGTTTCAGGCTTGTTTCATTTCTTCAGCTGGTGTTCATTACTGAAGCATATTTTATCAGTGAGGGAAGCAACTTATCACAGGGTGATACATTGAATGAATTTTTCTTTCCATCAAGTTCAGTGTTTGACTAGTTTTAAAAAGAAACTACTACTTTCATTGTCCTCAGTAAAACCAAACACATGCTTTATTTTAGTTTCATGTCTGTATTGATAATGATAGGTCACTAGCTCCTCAGTACAACCCAAACTGTGGCATTATAAAAGCCTGTCTCCTTATTGAAGCTTAGCCTTTGCTTGTAAAAACAAGGCTAGGGTCCAATTAGTGATTCAGAGGAAAATGGGAGAGCAGTCTTTTGTGCAACAGCATTCCTATTCGAAGACCTATAATCTATAATGAGTCCTGCTTAACACAATGGATGACTCTCCTTTCAGACAAGACCAAATACCAGGCCACTAATGAGCAAGAATTTAAAACTCCAAGGCCATGAATGAACCAGGTTATTGTGAAAATTGGCTCGTATTAAGAGATCTAAAAGACTTGGCTATTTCTGTTAGCCTGACAGGTCTAGCTCGTTAATCAAATGATTTGATAAGTAACTAACTTCTTCCATGTTAAAATGGAATGTTAATCTTCCAAGCATTAGCAAAGCAAAAGAACAATCTTGATGCTACTTAAAATATAAAGGGAATTTCATGGCCATGTGCATGACCCATGCTTATTTTGACAAGGGCATACCCCTTGTCAAATATGCCAGTTAGAAAGTATTAGAAGCATTAGCACAATTGTAATGCCCATGTTACAGAACTTTATTCCAGGGAAAAAAAAAAAAAAAAAAAAGGTACGGGTAGGGCAAGTTTTCGAGGAAAGACTTGAATTGTTATTGTCATTGGTTGGCTTTGCTGAGAAGAAAGAGCTTGGGGGGAAGGAAAGCTCAAGAGCAGATTCTTCTCGCTGCACTGTTACAGCTTCTTTTGATGGCTTGAAGAACTAGGTATCTCTGGGGCAGAGGAGCTGCACTTGCTTAATTTGAATGCCCAAGAACCTCTTTTTCATGTCCCCCATGTATAAAACACAGCCTACCAGGTGGCAAGGTTTTGCTTGTGCTTTAGAATAAAAGCACTCAGAGCAGATGGGCCTGCCACACTCACAATGTGCCAGCAGTTAGGAAACAGGACAAGCCAGGCAAGGTGGAAAGACTGTGAGAACATTCAGGACCAAGTTGACATATGAGGCCTTACCACTTGGGAGCTATGTGACCTCCTGCAAGTCATCTAACACATTTTGAACTCCAGTTTTCTAATGTGACAATGGAATAAAGGAAACATTCTGTGAAAGACAATTTTGTGATTAAAGACAGTGCCTGGAGCATGGCAGCAGCCCAAGAAGTAGTATCCACATGTTTCCTTCTTAGAAGTCACTGGGGCAGGCAGTTACTTAAATGGCCTATCAGTTACTGGCATGTTCCTGGGACAAAAATAACTTAAGGAAGGCAATGGTGTATTTCAGTTTACAGTTTTGAGGGGATCTTCCCAGTAGAAAAAGCATGGCAGGAACAGACAATGGGCATCATGTCCTCACATCAGCAAGGAGGAAATAGAGAGAAGGCCTATTTCTGAACATGTTTTTATTCAGTCTATGATCCCAACCCACAGAATGGCACTGACCACAGTTTGGGTGGTCTTAATCTAGAAAATTCCTAACAGATATGCTAAGAGATTTGTTTCCATGGTGATTGTAGAGATTAGCCATCACTGCTATCATGAGCCATGCTACCCACTATGTTCACTTGCATAGATAGTATATTTCACTCAGACTTTGGAACACGAAACATTAATAGAAGCTTGATAAATACTTGTCTTCCTAGAATGCTCATCCTTAAGGTAACTCTTCTTGGGGCTGGGTAGATGGCTCAATTATTAAAGTGCTTGTCACACAAGTATGAGTGCCTGAGTCCAGAACCCTAATATTCACATAAAAGCCAAGGTGGAAATACCATGGAGGAGAATCCGTAGAGCTCTCTGGCTAGCAAGTCTAGCCAAATTGGTGAGCTCCAGGTTCAGTAAGAGACTTCGCATTAAAAAAAATAAAAGGCAAAGGGTGATTAAGGAAGCCACTCTATGTTGACCTTTGGCCTTCACACGTGTCACATATACATGAACACCAACATATACACATGCACATAATACACATTTTATACATAAGCATCCAAATACATGTACTTGTATTCTTTTTAGGGTAAGACCAAAAGAGACAGGAAAAGAGAGAGAGAGAGAGAATATTGGATTGCCAGGGCCTCAGCCACTGCGGTTGAACTCCAGATGCTTGTGCTACCTAGTGACATGTGTAGTCTTGTGCTTGCCTCACCTTTTGTACATCTGGCTTATATGGGATCTGGAGAGCTGAACATGGGTCCTTAGGCTTCACAGGAAAGTGCCTTAACTGCTAAGTCATCTCTTCAGGCCAACATGTACTTGTATTTTTAACTTGAGTGTGTCTTACAATGTCACAGTCTGTCAACAGTGACACAGCATACTATTATTGTCTATTCCAATGTCCATTCATCCCTTGATTCTTAGAAAAACACATAAAAAAATTGGGGTGGTATTATACCAAACTATAAATTCAAGACTTCCTTTACTCCCGTGATTTAGTTTTACAAAGAGACTCAACAGAAGTGGTAGGTAGAAAGAAGACGACGACAACTCTTTTGTGTTCTTGCTTCCCTTTTCCAGCTATCTTCTTACTGTGATCCCATAGCAATCTGAGACTATGAGGTGACTTGAAGGAACAGAGTCATACACTAACGATACAAATCCAGGCCCAGAAAGTTTTAAAGCAAACAAAATTCTTCTAAAGATTAACAGGGTTTTAAATATGGAGAGTTTTGCCATAAGAAAAATAATGCAATCTAGAATCTAACAGTCCACAATGTTTGTTATATTTTTTGCATATTCAGAGTAAATCTACATGATAGTAACATCAGACTCACAGAATCACTTGCTAAACAGGATAAGGCACATTACTGTTGCATTTACTCAATGGTTTGGCTATGCCAAGCCGATGGACTTTAAGAGAGTTAGACTCCCAGATTACAAACTGTGTAAATTTGCTTATGTTTGACAAAATGACAGATCAAATTGTTGAAATTAAAAAAATTTAAAAAAGAACAAACAAATTGTTGAAATATATGGACTCACTATATAAGCAGTCAAAGTACAGCAAAAGTATGTGGAATTATCTCCACTAAGTGAGAGACAGGGGAGATGAACACAACAGTGTGTGTACATGGACTGACAACTGGTGATAACACCCCAAGCCTCCCAAACAGTGCAATCCCTAGTTTTCAGAGGAAAACTGCCATGTTATTAATTTATTTTATTCAAAATGGCTAAAAATTTGAAATCTGAACTTCAGTGACTGCAAGTTTTATAGTGATTCTATTTCCAACAAAATATTGAGATGGCTCAGTTAAATGAAAGTTTTACTAGGAATTGGATGAAGTTTAATTGTTTTCCAAATTATTATTTGAAATACCAACTCAGCAGAGAGAGTTTGCTGTGTCCTGGCCTTCTAAAGATATGCCATAGTTCCTAAAATTGTGCAACTCAGCAGAGGGTTACCAGAAATACCAGCTATAAAAAAGCATTTTGTGAATTTCAAGTTACTATTTAAGAGAATGCATTGTAAGTGACACCTGTATTACAAAGGGTTAAATAATCTAAAATTTATTTTAAATTCAGACATAATTTTACTCAAATATATTCATTTTTGAGTGAGTGAATTTTCCTATGTTTTCTTTCCATGTGCTTTACGATTATTTTGTTTGTTTTAGATTGTTGTTATAATCTAGCTGTGCAAACAAAGCTGGTTTTCTACTTGCCATGTTGCACATGCTAGCCTCTAACTCAGGATCATCCTGCCTCACCCTCCTAAGGGCTGAGATTACAGGTCTATCCACTTATGCTTTTTAAACTAGTTTTATTTATATGACAGAGAGAGGGAGAGGAGAGCAGGGGCACTTGGGCCTGTTGTCACTGAAAATCAAGTCCTGATACATGCACCGATTTGTGCATCTGGCTTTACATGGGTACTGTGGAATCAAACCTGGACAGTCAGGCTTTGAAAATAAGTGCCACTGAGCCATCTCCCAAGTACAATTATGTTTTTTATTGGAAATATTTTACTAAAAGTTAAGGCCACCATTTAGCTGACAAAATTGTGGAAATTATTATGTACTTGAAGTGAAAAATTTAAGATCTCAATAGCTAGAATGTTACCATGCTTCACCAAAGCTTTTAGATGCATGGACAGTTACTTAAAGCAATTCAAGTATAAGTGACGTCACATCTTTAGCCAACATCCATCAAATTTTAAGGAAAGAATATATTTTGCTTCATGAAAGATGGTTAGAAAATGAGTTTATAAAGTGTGCTCATGCCTCCAGAGTACCCATTGGTATACCTTATTTTTATCAATACATTCAAACATATGAGATATCAGCTTCCTGCTTTATGTGAATTGATGAGCTAACATTTGAATCCTAACTATTAAAATCTTAATGTTTAACAGCACCCTTATTCTCCTAGCTCATATGCATACCCTGAGTTGTGAACAGACTGAGATAAAAACAAGAGAAAAGTAGACATTCATCAAGAACCTTCCTTAAGAGAGCATTCTTCCAGAGACATATGAAGAGAATTCTCAAACTTGCCTGAACAATTCATGTGGAGCATTAAAAAAAATTCAGGGCTTGAGATGTGGCTTACCATTAAGGTCTTTGCCTACAGAGCCAAAGGTCCCAGGTTCAATACCCTAGGACCCACTTCAACTGGATGCATAAGGTGGCTCATGTGTCTGGAGTTTGTTGGCAGTGGCTGGAGGCCCTGGGTGCCCATTCTCTTTCTCTCTCTGCCTCTATCTCAAATAAATAAAAATAAATTACTAAAAAAGGCTATATACAAAGCAAATTAAATTGGGATTTCAAGATGTGACTCAGATACCAGAATCAATTACAAACTTGACAGGTTAATCTCATCACTCTATCTGACCAATCTCTCTAATTTTTATATGCCATCATGGCAACAAGGAAAAAGAAGCAGATATATGTTCCCCAGTGAAACTATGTGACTGCAGGTATACAATCTAATTCCTGACTGCTAGATTAAGATATTAACCCAAGTATGCTCATTTTATTACACTGAAAAAATGGAGACATCATTTCATTTTAATTTGTTCAACTGCTAGAAGAATAATGTATTCCAGTGTCAATATGCCAAGCCAAATACATTTCACATGAAAGGCATTTATTTATGAGTCTTAGTGAGACTGGAAAACTGCCAATGCACATTTTCTAACAGACCTAGGAGGCTTAGCAGGTAGTAAGCTGAGCTGGCATATAGGGCCCTGTGTTAATGAAAATGCACAACTCTGGTTTCCTAACTATTCATGATTGGGAAATTAGAGTTTACAGTTCCGGAAACATTCCATGCATCTCCCAGGGCCCTGGAATAATGAAAACCCAACACCTAAATACCCCAGCATCATGTGATTCACTGTGTACATGCTACATGGGAGGCTTGTGCTTAACCAGGGAAAGAACAAAAACACAGCAGCACACAATGAGTAAAATCCCCAAGAATCAGTTCACTAAGGCATAATACCCTAAATCCTTAAAACAGGGAGTGAAAAGCAACAGAAATCCATTCCACAGCATACCCAAGGGCAACTGATATAACAAACTGGCTAACGGTGATATAAGATTAAAATATAAACGCTAGAACCCATGGTGTCTCCATTCATGTTACTTGGATGGAGATGTTAAGATTCTCTAGGAGAAGTTCAATTCATTACAGTGGTGATGAAATTGTCCTATCTAAGTGATTATGACTTGGGTCCTTATAAGTTGAGCCCCATAATTCATTTGAAGATACCTCAGTGCCTACATCTATGAGAAAAGATCCTTTTAATACAAGTTAATCATAGAAATAAGACTCAGATTGTTCCTAATCTTGCCACTTTCTCAGTTCCTCACAGTTACAGCTACAGCCTCCCCAGCATTTCTCTTGAGAATTAGAGGGTGTGATTCCTCCAGATCTTCAGCTAGCAGATGAAGACTTTGTACAGGTAGTCTTCTTAGAGGGTTTCAGAAGTGGTTTCATCAAAATAACAAACAATCCCATATTCTGTTTCTCTCCTTTTCTATAAATACACCCAAGTTTTTTCCTAAGACCTGAATACCTTCAGAGACATGGATTGTGGCTCCTCAACAGCTCACTTACCGCCAGAATCAGCAATGAAGCTTCCTTGCACTTGGGTTTGTGTCTGGTCAATCTGTTCACCACACTCCAGTCACAGGGACCATTATAGAATGCAGACTATCAAGTCACCTCAACCGTGAGCATCCTCTGACTTCAGAATGAGCAAAGTATGAAGACTTCTATAGCATGGCTCATAGCATCTTGATCTGCCCAACTTCTACCATCCTCCCTCTCTCCTTGAATTCAATGCCCTAGTCATGATGCCTTTCCACTGCTGGGATAAGGATACTGGACCTTCAGAAATGCCTAGAACAACCCTCTCTTCTCTCCACTCCATGCCACTTTTGCTCTAGTCACCTTCAACTTATAGCTTAAATTTGCTTCCTCGAAGCAAGCCTTTTCTGATCATTTAAATTCAATTAAGCCCTCTGGCTTCAGGATTTCCCAGCATCTGTCTATCATATTCTAATTCTCATCACTGGCAGTACACTAGCTTGTTATGTTCCCTACCACATGGGAACATGGGATATTGCAAGAGGGCAGGAGCTTCTCTATCTAGTGTTCATGTTAGCAGACATGGTGTCTAACGGAGTGGCTGGCCTAGAGTGGATTTTCTAGAAAATGTCCAACTTGGACTTCCTCATGCAATAAGCTCTATCTTTTATTGTTGTATAGCCACATAGTAGAATTTTGAGATACCCAGGTTGAATATTGACTTAGTTTTGTGATTTTTTTCCTGACAGGTTAATTAACCTCTATGTACTTTAGTTTCTTTCATAGAAAACAAAGATGAAAATCTACCTTGCAGAACAGTTATCCAGCTTTCAGAGTTAAGATAGATTGGCAACATCTAACAGGCATATAACAAATCAGTAACCTAGCTATCATCCCTATCTCTGTAGCCTCCTCCAGCATTTAGTTGAGGAGATTGAGTGTTGGGGGAGCAGTGAGCATACTCTACAAGTAGAAATGCTGTTTTGCATAATTTTATTCTTCCATTCATATTTCTAGTTTTGTCTCTGTGGATTAATAAGCGCACATGCTTACATAATATATAATTACAAAATTTTCCAAACAGACTCCTTAAAAAGTGTGCACTAGCTATCTTATGTTTGCAAGACATGCTTGTACCTTCTTAGATAAAACTACAATGTTGCATGGCAGAGTCTATAACTTCTCCAGAGATCTTCCATGTCAAAATCTTTAATCATCTGAATCTTCAAGCCAGAGAATGCAGTCACTACAATGTACAGAATGTAAGGACAATGTTTTATTAACTATGCCTCATCTGTAGGCATGCATTCTTAGAGGGAGATTTGCAGATACTGAGGGGTTGAAACAGAGACAAGCAATGCTAGCCAGAGGCTGTGATGATGTAAATAAAATCATCCTGAATAGACTCAAGTGTTTTGAGTACTTGTTCTGCAGCTGGTAAAAATTTGTGAAAATTTGGACCTTTGGGAGACGAAGCTTTGCTGGATGGGTTGTGCCACTGGGACTTAGGATCATGTAGCCTAGCTCCAAACCAAGCACATAGACTACTGCCTTCCTGCCATGTGCAGATATGACTGAGGCTTCCTGATCAGGCCTATCACACCTTCCCTGTCACAATGAAGCTTTCCTCAAAATCGTAAGCTGAAATAAACTCTTTCCTCCCATGAGTTGCTTCTGGTCAGTGCTTTGTCTCACAGGGCCAAAGTCACGGAAAAAGGTAATTAGAGTCAGCATGTTTCAATAAATGGAGTGAATAGTTCAATTTTCTGCGCACTTCTCAGCTTCATCATCACTGTTCATCTCCTCCAGCCTGACTCCTAAGCCAAGGCCTCAGTGACGGAATGTATCATTTTCTGCCCTGGTGTCTGTCTGGGCTCAGAACATTGTGTTGTACTGGGGGAGATCAGAAAACATTTAAACTAATGAAAACTGAATATAAAATTGAGAAATGATCTCTCTTACCATAGATAGGGACAAAATACAAAGAAGTAGTTGGGTGAACCAAGCACACAGCAGGAAAGGGAGATACTGTCAGTGGCCCACATACAACTCAGCTGTGACAGCATGCTCCAATGCACATTCGACGGGCAGCCTTTGCTTTGCCACAATGCTTCCTCTGAATCTTGGAAGACTACTCTGCCTTCCTTCCACAAGGCAGGCTGTACATGTCAGGCAAACATGTCTGATTCAAACCTTGTGGTACTCAGCCACTGACTTGGGAGTTGGTTAAGAAGTTTCTCCCTTCCTTGCTCAGAGGTGGGCTCTCTACAAGGCATGGTGGTAAATGCTTTGTACGAATCCTCTCAGGCCCTTCCCTTTTCTTGTCTCACTTCTCATCCTTACTACATGAGGATCCCTGACATAAGGACTACTTCTGGGAGAAACCCATGTCAACACAAAGACACAGGTAAATAATTCAAAAGGTAAAACACAGTCTAAGGTAGCCTGAGAAAGTGAGATCTGTATAGCAGTGAAAACATACATTTCTAAGTAAAATTTACACTAACTTCTTTGTTGACTGTTTTGTACATGGTGTCTTTTCATGCTGAAAAGAAGACTTTGTGGGAACATACTTTATGTATGCACTTGTCAACGTTAGGTATGCATGAGCCACAGAAGTAATAAGCACTGCAGAAATAAACTGGCGGATCGGTCATGGGCAGTATGTTCTTAATGAGAGTAGTGGCTTCCTGCCAGGAAATGTTTCTTCAAGCATAATTTCAAATGTGCTATCACTCAAAACAAGAAAAAAGGGGGAAAAAGTGCTGTTTCAAAATGAAGTCATCTGACAGTTCAATTGGCTTAGCAACAAGTATATCAGTTAAGAATCCTAACATTAATTAGCACTCCCATATCAAGCCTTCAAAATAAGAGGATGAAAGGAAAAAAAACTGTTAATTGGCATTTTAAAATTAAAAGATTTATCACTGTCCAACTTGCTTGTGAATGCTACTTTGGAAATTACATTGCTCAGTGATACACATTTCATTAGTCATGCTCTTACAAAATGTTAGCATATATGCTTGAAGAGTTAAACAAATTTACATGGGCTAGGGAGATGGCTTAGTGGTTAAAGTGCTTTCCTGTGAAGTCTAAGGACCCAGGTTCAATTTCCCAGAACCCACATAAACCAGATGCACAAGGTGGCATATGCATCTGGAGTTTGTTTGCAGTGGCTATAGGCCCTGATAAGCCCATTCTCTCACTCTCTCTATTTGCCTGTTTTTTTTTTTTTTTTTTTCTCAAATAAAAGGTAACTAAGTAAATAAAATATTTAAAAAGAAACTTTCATTAGGTAAGTAGTTTTCATTTTATTCCACTGTATCTTTTCACTATCCATATATATCCATTCAATCTCATATATATATAATTTTGCATAACCAAAATGCAATTGTGTTTCATCAGAATACATAATAGAATAATAGAATGATAGCTCTAAAGGTGCCACCTCATATAATTTAGTTGTATCACCCAATTTGTACAACTACTTAACCTAAACACATTCAATAATGAAAGGCACTTCCATCTTTCCCCTTGCTTGTTCATAATTACATATTTTTCTTAACATTAGTGATAGGCAAGAGGGAACATTTAAGTATATCTTTAAAAGCAGAGTTTATATAGCTCACATTAAAACATGAAAGTGGCTCCGCCTTCTCAAAAGCCCAAGAACTGATTTAGTTAAAGGCCTATATACATATTTATATTTATACAAATAAAATAATGTGTACTGAAATTTCAGAGGTCTTCTGTGACATAACTTCTTTTACATATGTATATTTGCATATGTGTGGTGGGAACACATGTGTGGTTTACATGCACATGTCTAGACATGCATGTGGAGGCATTCATCATTCTCCACCTAAATTTTTATGAGAAAATCACTTTCTTTGAACCTAGAGCTTGTCAATTTAGCTACTCTAGATAGCCAGCTTGCCCCAGGAATCCCATCTCTGAATCCCAAATATGGGATTACAGATGGTGAGCTGCTGTGCCCACCTGACATTTATGTGGGTGTTGGGAAACTGAAATCAGTTCCACACACTTGCATGAAAAGCACTTTATCCACAGAGTTATCTCTCAGCCCCTAATCGAACTTCCTTAATACTGGTGCTTTTACAGATGGGAACCTTTGCCTTATAGATATCTATTTTAAAGTTATTCCTAAAATGTGCTGATTAAATTTTTAAATGTTTGTCATAAAAACAATAAAGAGCATGCATATTTGGAAAACAGAAATAGAAAATTCTTCTGTGCTCTACCTCTAAGAACACAGGAAAGCAGGCATTCCTCTGCCAATTTGCCATACTAAGTCCCTCACCTACTTAATTTTTTATTTACTTTTATTTTTTTTTTCATTTTTGAGGTAGGGTAACACTCTGGCCCAGGCTGACTTGGAATTCACTTTAGGCCCAAGGTGGCTTAGAACTCATGGTGATCCTTCTAACTCAGCCTCTTAAGTACTGGGATTAAAGTCATATGTCACCATGCCTAGCTGTCATGTGTCTTAACGACCTTTTATTTTTCTAACCATGTTTCCCACTCTAGCCCAGTGTGGTAGTTTGAATAGAAGGCCCCCCAATATATTCAGTATTTTATCATTTGTAGTTTGGATCTGCAGCCACTTGGCTGGAGGAACTGTTACTGGGTAGATCTTAAGGTGTGGTGGTGAGTTTGAAATTCCAATCTAAATATATGCAAAGTGCCTAGTTCCACCTGGAGTTCCTGAAGTGTGCTATGTGGTGTGGTTTTTGGCTTGTAGCATCTTTTTTTCTGCTCGGACCTGTGAAAGCAGGCCAGCTTCTTCTGCCATTATGCAATTTCCCCTGGATCTATAAGCGTCAATAAATATCCCTTCCTCCATAACTGTGCCTGATCTGTAACTTCATCTCAGTGAACCCAAAGCTGTCTACTACACCCAGGTTCACCATGAACTCACTCTGTAGCTCCAGGCTGGCCTCAAACTCACTACCTTCAGGCTCCAGAGTGCTGGGATTAAAGGCATGTCATACCTGGTAATTTCTTTTTTCTCCTTTTTGATGATAGCCTTCCTTTTCTTTTTCTCTCACAAGTCTATCATCCTATCTTTCTGAGCATTCAATGCCTAAGCTCTTGAAGGCATTATAAACTAAGATAATTTGCTAATTGTCCCATGTTCTACTCAATCTGTTTTAATGTGGAAACAAAAACAGAAAACAGAAAGCCTCTGATGTAAAGGATTATCTCATAGCACCCAGGTTACCTGCAAGCAAAATCAGTAGCTGAGGGACTTACATTAAGAACAACAATTACACATGAGTCATATAGAATGTGAAAATGCTAACTTTGTAAGAAAAATTACCAAACATATTTGACACAAACAACTGGTACTTTCAGGTGGTGAGATGGCTTAATAGTTAAGACATTTGCCTGCAAAGCCAAAGGACCCAGGTTCAAATCCCCAGGGCCCATGTAAGCCAGATGCACAAAGTGCTGCATGCATCTTGAGTTCATTTCCAATGGCTGGAGGTCCTGGTGTGCCAATTCCCTCTCAATCTGCCTTTATGTCTCTCTCATATAAGTCAATAAAATAATAAAAATAAATTTTAAAATTGAGACTTAATTGTTAATCCTAAGAGCTAAATGAAATCAAATGTGAAAAAGTTGATAATATTGTTCAGCACATAACAAATGCCCAATCAATGATATTGTATTAGATATTTTAAATGTCTCACTACTAACTTGTGATTGTATGCTACCATATACAAAAGAAAGAATATTATTCAAATATTTAGCTAGTATTGAGCAGTAATTTTTTAAAAAATCACCTCTAAAATTGACATAGCAATTTTATATTTCTATTAGCATAGATAGAATTTAGCTGTCTAAAGACAAACACACAGGCATCTGTGCACACACATATAGGCACATTTAAATGATTTCAGGGAACAAATGCAATGATATCCTTTGTTATGGCAAATGTTAAATGTAGGAAAATTTCAATGTAACTTAGAAACTTAGGAATCTAGTAGTAAAAACCTATTAATAAAAGCATATTTGTGAAACTGCAAATCCAAGTATCTACTAATAATTTTAAGTTTTTTTTTTTTTCCAAGGTTCACTACTGATTCCCTCTAAGATATATATCACACAATTTGAAATTAACTATATTACACAGAAGCTTAATATTCAGAATTTACCTATAGGTAAAGATATTCTTCTAGGAACTAAAAACATGTAGCCTGCACTTTTTAAGTTACTCAGTTTTTAGGATAGCAACATTTTCCTCTCACTTTGAAGCTATTTTTCCCCTCACTACTCCATTAACCAATCCTTTTCATTTGCTCAACCTCAGGTTATGTGCTCAGGGCACAGTATTTAATACACCATTACACAAGTTGCTCATTCATTAATTTACTCCTCCAGTAAATGCACAATGCATATTCATTCTATGATTTTTTTTTTCAAGCATCCTAGAGATAGAATTTTTTTAATGTTTTCTGTGTGTTTGTTTTCTGCCTTCATAGTGTCTTCAGTGCCGTGGTTTGTGTGGTGGTTTGATTCAGGTGTCTTCCATAAACTTATGTGTTCTGAATGCTAGGTCCCCAATCAGTAGCAATTAGGGAATTGCAACCTTCTGGATGTGATGTATTTTGGGGGACAATCTTATGGATATTATATCCAGCTTCCCCTTGCCAGTGTTTGGCACACTCTTCTGCTGTTGTTGTCCACCTGATATTGGCCATGATATCCAGTCTGTACTCATGCCATAGAATTCCCCTGCCATCATGGAGCTTCTGCTCAAGTCAGTAAGCCACAACAAACCCTTCTCCTCCCACAAGCTGCTCTTTAATCGAGTGTTTTCTGCCAGCAATGCAAAGCTGACTCAAATAGTCTAGCTTCAACAAGTATTTTAAAGGCAATGGTTATGATGATTTGGTTGTTTCTGTTTTCACACAAAGTTACCATGTATGTGGAACTTAAATATTCACATTGTAGTTAGATTAATGGTGATTACAATGATACATTCTCCTTTGAAAGATATTACAGTTTTAAATATATTTTGGGAAAGGTTATTATTTTGCCTCTAGGGGTGGCTTCATTTTTTAAAAACTATTTTAGTGTGTCTCCAAAAAAAGTTATCATACCTATATCCAGTGATGAGTAGAATGCTTTATAGCTTTGATAAAATATATTGGAATCTGTCATTCATAACTGATTTCTATAAGATTATAATATCAATTTTATTTTAGCAAGTAAGTGTTAGCATTTGTCATTATCAGGTGATGATAAAAAAAAAAAAAAGCTAGAAGGATGGTGTATCTCTTATGCTTTCTCATATGCAGGTTCTAGCCCCTAGTAGGGCTCAGTATGTACACTCCAAAATGGGCAGAAAATTCTAAGGTAAAACTAAGTTATACAATGTGCACAGAGACATGAAGGAACACTTAACTGGGATGAATCTAGTCTGTGCTCATCCTCTTCTTCTGGACTTCTCTTAACCTCCTCACTCAAAGGTCATCATGCAAAGGTATCTACCGAAGGAGGAGCTAAAAAGAGGTGGAAGGATGGAGGTCTTGTAACTCATAATAAAAAATAACGCATTTGCTCTCCTCCTTTTCCCTGGCATACATCTCCTAACTTCCTTGGAAGCTCTTGAGGGTCTCTTCTTTGTGGATGAGGATGGTCCCACCAGGAAGATCAAGGCAACCTCTTGGAGACGTGAAGCACAAGTGGATCACCCACAAGTAATGATGCAAGCAACCGTGCCTTTGCAATAAAGCCTCCACCCAAGCTTGGAGAGACAGAAGTCCAATGAGCTGCTATTCTGATGAACACAGAGATCCCTAGAGAGCAGTATACCCAGAGGAGCTCATGACAGCCCCCCCCCCCACCCCTATCATCATGCTTACTGTAGGCATTTTTTCCCTCTGGCTATTGATTTTCTTTATAATATCCTTTAATATTATATGTGAAAATGTAAATAAGGCATTTTTCTGAGTTCAGTGAGGCACCCTAGCAAATGAAGCAAACCTCATTAGGTGGGTGTGGGAACTGCAACTTGCTCTTTGTCAGAAACATGGATTGGAACCTGGGCGGGTGGATGGTACCTGAAGCAGGGCAGTGGAGGCCAGTTCTGTGTGACTGAGTTGTTATCCTGCAAATCCTGACTCCTCCAGCATAGACAGTGTTGGAATTGAACTGAATTATAGGGTGCTCACTTGGTGTCTGTTGGCTATATGGAGAGAAACTCATGTACATCTGGTACAGAAGTGTTTTATTGAGTGGTACGTGAGCATAGAAAAAAAATGTTTATCCTTCTCTTTTGGTAGGAGTATAGAAAGACAAAAGAAGGAAAAGTAGATTCCCACATAGATCATCATTGTGTTTAAATCAATGTCATTTTTGTGGGCATTTCCATCCAAAGGTAAACTAGATCTTCTCCATGAAAATATACCTTTATGCGAATTATGCCTATATCTATCTTTGGTGTCCATGTAGTTTAGTCTGACCTCACACTGTCTATTTAACAGTCTTGATACAAACCCAGGATCCTCCTGCCTTCCTTTCCCAAGTGTTGGGAGTAAAGGTACATACAACTGCTGGCTTTTTCTGAGGGCTTATTAGGGATCAGGAACTTTTTGTAACATTTTACTTATACAACCTCAGTACATCTTCACAATGGCCCTGCTGTAGACTTGAGGACACTGAAGCATGAAAAGTTCAAAGTTACCTACAGTGTCCATCCCAGCATCAGCCCTTGAAGAAAACCTGAACAAAGAGAAAGTATGGTAACTTATCTTTGTGAATTTGGTAGTAAGAATTTGCTAGGATATATCTTTTCTGGTTAAGCCATTCATCTTAAACCCCAGGAAATAGAACTACGAACTACTGAAGAGCTGAAAGACAAGCAAATGAGAATAACATTATCACGACTATTACAGACTAAATAATAATGGCATAACTTAGGACATTATGGAACACTGTAAAATTACATTCACTTAAGAACTGAAAGGTCAAGAGGAAAGAAGGAAAAAAGTACACTATTAAGAGAGCATGAGATTGTATTAAGTCATCTAAAATCTACCCATAGATTTATCTGTAATAGACGTGCAACTCTATCTGTTTGTGGCTATAGGTCCCGACCCATATACTGTGCAACTTCCTCTCTACAATGCTGAAGAAAAATAGTTAAAATAAAGTTGAAGTAATTTTTTTTATTCCCTAAATTTATTTCCTTACTTTTGATCTATAAAATATCATCCACTTTGGGGCCTACTTGAGAAACTGTCAAACTAGACTGAAAAGCTGTAACAATGATAGAATTCCCAGTATAAAAATTAATAAATGAGAAGGGTATGACTTCTTACAATGCAACTGCCCAGACAGAAATTGGCCTCAATATCCATGACCTTGCAGTGCCTAGTAACACCTTCGCAAGACCCTCAAAAATAGAAAAAAAAGATGAGAGACTAATGGAGAGAGGGAGGGGGGAGATTGGAGTTCTAAAGGGGAATGGGGGAGGGGAGGGAAATATGTGTTTTTCGTATGTAAGTATAGAAGTTGTCAATAAAAAATAATAAAAAAACAAAAAAAATTAATAAATGAAAGATATGTAGACAAGTTACACAATTTTCTGTTATGGACTTTTTGGATTTTGATAAGTATCAACCAGTATTATATACTCTTAAGTATAGGGTTAATGATATCATGTTGTAGATATTCATAAAGTCAAAGTGACATTTTTGCCATTCTTTCTTAGTTTTACTGAATTGGAAATGTATAACTTTTAAAATTAGTACTATCTAAGCAAAATGTGTCAAATTTATTATTTAATGCCTAGCTTGTCCAAGTGAAACCATGTGTCAGACATTAAACTATTGATCCTCAAACTGGGGAAGAATAATATATACTGTAAAATAGTTCTATGAACTCTGAAGGACGCAAAACTTGACTTATGAATAGTCATTTTAAACTAATCTTATAAAAAAAAAAGGCAAGGAGAGTGGGAAAGATTGGGTGATTCATCAGTAAGTTCCTTGTTGTGTCCTGTTTTCAAAAATGCCAATATATTTCACTCAAGGAAACCCTGTATTTTCCTTCAATTCTGTTCCAATAATTAATTCATTTTGCTTACACTGCAGCCAGCTTCAAATCATGGTCTCCATTTCGTGGTAATAGATTCTGCCACAGGCAATATGCTGAGCCATAACCTCAATTACAACTTACGGAGGAGAAGACTGCACTTGCTTTCTGTTGAAGCTGCTATTTTGTCGACACTGAACTCATGTGGGTGATAGGGAATGCCACTCCAGTGGGAAACAGTGAGCCCCACACTGGAATGAGCTTGTATAAAATTTCATTTTGACTTGGTGTAAGAATGACAACCATTGACATTAAGCAACTGATGAAAGATGACTAGTAAAAAATTCAGTTCCAGAACACTACAAGTAATACCCAGCTCTAATACATACTACCATTAAAAGTGAGAAATTCTAACCAAAAAATAAACGATTCTTAAACATCTTCAGAAGTGTGTGTGTACAGTAAGAGAAATTTATAGAACAAAGAGATCCAACAGTGATATTAATTTGTAATAGAAATTTATAATGCCGGGTATGGTGGCACATCCCTTTAATCCCAGCACTCAGGAGGCAGAGGTAGGAGGATCCCCATGAGTTCAAGGCCACCGTGAGACTACAGAGTGAATTCCAGGTCAGCCTGGACCAGAGTGAGACCCTACCTCAAAAAAAAAAAAAAAAAAAAAGGAAAGAAATTTATAAGGATGTCAAATGAAGTGATTATTACCTTTACCTTATAAAAGATAAATATGTGTTTTTATTTGAAAAATACTGTTAAACTTTACATTTATATTAATATCAAAAATTTGTAATAGATGAGCTGGAAAGATTGCTTTGTGGTTCAGGCACTTGCCCGCAAAGCCTAAGGACTAAGGTTCAACTCCCCAGGACCCACATAAGCCAGATGCACAAGGTAGCGCATATGTCTGGAGTTCATTTACAGTGGCTGAAGGCTCTGTCATGCCCATTCTCTCTCTCTCTCTCTCTCTCATAAATAAAAAAACAATTTATGGGCTGGAGAGATGGCTTACTGGTTCAAGTGCCTGTCTGCTAAGCCTAAGAACCCGGTTTCAATCTCCAGGTCCCACGTTTAGCCAGATGCAAAGTGACGCAAGGGCACAATGCCACACTTGCCCACAAGGGGGCGCACGCATCTGTATTTTGTTCGCAGCAGCTGAGAGACTGCCGGCGCACCCAAATCTCTGTCTCCCTCTCCCTCTCTGTCTCTCTCTTTGTCTCTCTCCAAATAATAAAAAATAATTTAAAAATAATAATTTACGAGTGTAACATATGAATCAAAATTCAAAGACATAATTGAGTGTGAACCGCTTATTGCGCAAGCCCATGTATTAATGGTAAGTGTTAGGAAAAATGACGGGTTTAGCCGGGTATGGTGATACACACCATTATCTCAGCAGTCGGGAGGCAGAGGAGAAAGGATTGCTATGAGTTCAAGGCCAGCATTTGAGTACATAGTCAATTGTAGGTTAGAGTGAGCTCCTACCTCAAAAAAGAAAAAGATTTAAAAAATAAAAATGATAGTTTCAGTTGCATTCTTTGTTTATGGAGTCCTTCTTAAATTTTGTAGCAGAAGAGAAAATTTACCAATAGATACAACACACCCTAGATATTTAATTGTTCCTTTAATGAAAATGTTAACTATAAAAGGGAAACTATAATTAAGAAAAAGAAAGAAAACATTTGCTCCAGTTTTTACCTTATTATCTCCTACAAGTGAGCTAGATTCCTCACTTCCATGGTAACAAATAGTTTGGATGGTAAGATCTCATGCCAATATGGTAATGGACTGAAAGGAAATTTGGAGACATAACTGTCTAAGGCTTCTATAAGAACGCCAGTCAGTTCAGCATATAAACATTTTGGTCAATCAGATGCCCTTGTCAAGACTCAGAGATACATAACTGATCTGTTTCAGATGCTTTTGGAACTGAAGTTCTCTAGGCCAGTACTATCGATTCACTGTTGTGGGTGAAACTTAAAGAGATTGCAAAGATTTCTTGCTTTGCAAAGTCCAAAGGAAACGGTTAAGAAAAACAGGAGAAGCAGCTGTCAGGGAAATCACCATGGTGGTGCTCTGTGTCAATCAGTCCTTTGCTTTTCAGTTTCTGCCTTCCATAGAATACTATCTGCTTCCATAGAATCACACAGGTGCTGTAGACACCACTAAGTTCAGTCACCTTTGTATCACATGTGAGGACATGAAGTGGTCATCACCAAAGAGTTATTTTCCAGGCTGACTCGATTATTGGGAATACCCATGACACCCTCCTGGAAGCCCTAAGTATACTTTGTTTTTCTGATGTGAGATATTTTAGCAAGACACCTTAGCAGATGGTCAATATATATTATCATTGCCATGATTACTATATAAAAAATTAGTATGAGAATATGTAAAATAGATTATAGAAAGATGTCTTTCATAAATCTTGGGGTAAAAACCATTAACTTGGAAATGTTTACCAAGTTTATGGTTATACAATGTCTGCATGAATGAATATAAAAAGTCTGACCATGACCACAGTAGATGTTAAAAAGGACTGGTTGATCTAGTGGGATTCTGAGATCCAGTAGACTAAAGGGACCAAGGCCTTGGGTCACAAAGCTCTTTTGGGAGTGTGGGGGACACCATTAATCTATATTCAGTGGCATGTTCTTAGCATCTGTAGACACAATAAAAATGGCTTACCACCATTTCTCAACACTATGTAACCTCTCATTAAGTGTGATCACAACTCACTCTGAAAGAAAAAGATCTTAGTTACAGCAAAGTTTTCCACCAGCTTCTTCAGTATTTAAACTATTTTATATAGACATGTGGTCACATTTAGCCATTCTATTATATTGAGGTTAGGGTTTCAAGAAAATTAGAAAATTATGTGCTAAAAAAAGTCCCTTTACATAAACAGAGTAAAGAGAAAACTCCCATTTGTGTTGTCAAGTTGAATCATGGGTGAGTAGAGGACTGTGACCATATGTGCCCACATGCACTGACTATTGTGGCACATTTGATTAGTGAAATTAATCAGACCCACCACCCATGCTGCGTCAAACGAAACCACAACAGCTTGTGATGTAGGAAGAACACTACAAGTAAATACATGGTGATTACTATAATTCAAGACTACTCTGAAGTGGAAACTAAACCAATGGCTGTGATTAACCTTCAAATTAAATTACAAAGGTATTCTGGCCTTCAGAGAGGAGAGGAGACCAAGTTTCTCAAGTTCTCAGCAACACTTTTATATCTTGGGACTTACTTTAATTAAACTGGAGAATCCTCTAATTGGTTGAATTTCTGGGAAAAGAAAATCCCCAGTGGAACTTTCGTATCTAAGAAAAGATGACTTTCCCTAATTCTTAAACTGCACCATACAATCTAATCTCACCAAATATTTTCTGTTTCAACTTTGGACTATACAATCACCTCAGCTGGTAAAACCGAGGCAAATTAATTCCATCTAAAATCAACTTAATTTGAAGAATTTCTTCAATATAAGGATTTATTTTCACATTATATATACATCTTTAAAATATTTGATATTTGAGAAGCACTAATAAGAGAAAATTTTCACTTTTAGAGATAACTGGTTTGTGCATTAGCAAAAGTAGTTGTGATTCTCTCGTTTGAAGTTTTACTAAATTTCCTAGTCTTCTTGTTTAAAGTAACTAATCTGCCTCTAATGGACAAGGCAAAGCGAAGTCTTGAGCACGACATGGAGAAATCATGCAGGCCCCTTCCTTGAAGGTTTTGTCACTGCATGCCCATCAGCGACCTCAGCAAAGGTGGTCGGTCGTGACAGAGTGCTTGCCTCAACTGTCATGCTGATGAAGCACGATTCTAAAGCTTTCTATATTGGCATTTAATCTTTTTATTTTTCTTTTTAATCGGGGAAACATGAAGTCACCATTTTTAAAACTGCCAGGAGAAATTAGCAGGTGGGGTATTATCTTTCTTCAGCTCCCAGCAAAACACTGCAGGATAATAGGAAGGCTGGGAATATTTCTTCCATTAACCCCCTTGACCCTGTAAAGTTAATGGCTTTCTGTCACAAATGTATCAACAAACAGAACTCCAAGCAGGATTCTAACCTAGGTAATGAGGTCTCTGAAACTATGTAATATTTTTTTCTCCATAGTGCTACTTAATATCCTTAATATGGAAGCCAATTTCTTACTTTAAACTTAAACACAGAGGAGGTGCTACCATGCCTATTTTGCCTTTATCTAAAGGTATTACATTATTGCATAATGAAAGTGACATTTTCCTTGTCAATATATCACTATTGTCTATGCTAAGATTAAACTTGAGTGAGGGAAAAAAATTATATAATTTAAAGTAATTTCATAAGAGAAAACGTGTGATTTGCATAAACAACCAATTGCTATGCTTTAGCTAATGTTTAAGAGGGTCACAATGGCAATCAAAATTACTATCACTTCTTTTATTATTTTAATATTAAGATTATGCTGAGTTTTCCCAAATTAAAATGTTAATAAGAAAGGGCTTTATCAAGTTGATTGGGGATACAAGAAAAAAGACCCAATTTCTTCAAAATCATAATCTCATCAAAAGTATATTTATACAAATTAGATGTCTTTATAGGATAAAATAGCATTAAATTACTAAAGATTTGTGACTCACCCCCCCCCCCAGTTATACAAGGGGCTCTTCTCTAAGAAATTTCTTTGCATTAGTTTCTAAAAGAGAGAATTCTCTATTAAAGAATACATAAAAAGGCTGGAGAGATGGCTTAGCAATTAAGGTGCTTGCCTGTGAAGCATAAAGAAACAGGTTCAATTCCCCAGTACACACATAAACTCTGGCATGCCCATTCTCTTTGTATCTATCTGCTTCTCTCTGTTACTCTCTAATAAATAAAATATAAAAAAAAACACATCAAAAGATTATTTATATATACACATATATAGCAAATCAATTTCTATTTCAGTATATATTGAACATATGTAACTGTTTGACTTCACTGCTATTAGATTCTACTACAAAAAAATCTGTCCCAATAAACATGCTATTGTGTTTGTGGGGAATGAAAAATATAAAAATTATAGTTTTGACAGATTTGATATCAATATTTAAAATTAACTTACAGTACAAACTCCACACACTTACCAGTGTGCAATTATTTTTAAGCTATTAAAACTGAAGGTTTCATGGTTATCTGTTCCCATTCATGTGTTTGTAACTATGCATCAAACTAAGACAAGCAATTCTTCAAAGCAATGATTGGACTAATCAGACAGAAATTCAAACCAGTTTACTTTCTAAGTTATTAATTGTTCTTGGATTATCATGATTTATTTCTATTCTATGCTCACCATGTATTAAGCACCAATGAACTATTGCCAGTAGCTGCTGTCGACTTAACATAACTATTAAGGTCCACTTTTAGGCTCAAAAAACTTTGGAGGTGAAGGATGGAGGACCAGCTGTTCTCAAGTTTCTAACAAGCTGGAGGCTAGCTTGGACTACCTGAGACCATGTTTTAACAGCATCAAGAAAAAGGTCAACTTATAAAATCCAGCAACAAGACAAAAATAAAATAAAACAAAAACACTTTACTATGGTAAAGTGTAACTTCTAAATAGTCTTTAAAAATACCAGAGTTTTCATGTAAGCAGAGATTTCAGCTACAAACAGAAAACCAACTATCTTCTTAACTTATAAACTATGACAAAATTATTAAGAAAAACAATCAAGTTGAATTATATAAAAGCTGAGGGGCTGAAGAGATGGCTAAGCAGTTAAGGTGTTTACCTGTGAAGCCTAAGGACCCAGGTTCAATTCCCCAGAACCCATATAAGCCAGAAGCACATGGTGGCATAGGTGTCTGGAGTTCATTTGCCGTGCCTGGGGGGCCTGGTATGCACATTCATTCTCTCTCTCTCTCTCACATAAATAAAAATAAAATATTTTTTTTTAAAAGTTCAAAGAACTTAAGAATACAGGGAAACCAAATAAATTCTTGTAATTATTGTAAAGTTTATCCCAAATCTGTAGCTAAAATATTAGTTCTAATTATATTTTATACTATATTTCAGTTAAATGAAATAAAGCTTTAAGTGGGGTTTGCAAGCCACTAGTGTTAGAAATTATAATTATGAACAATAACAAGAAATATTGTAGAGGATACCTGAAAGTAATTAGTTTTCCCTAAAGCACCCTAGTTTGACATTATTAATTACATGATAATCTATAAAATTAATGGAAAAATCATCCTTAACCTTGAAATACACTGATCTTTACACACATGCAAGTCCTATTAGCTCAGCAGTATTTCAACTAAACTGTGTGTTTTTTCAGGTGTGATAATAAGATGCATTGACCCAGCCTTCCATTTTTCATGTCATCCACTCAGGAAAAATCACCCACTCATTCACTCATCAACAAATGCCTACTGAGTTCTCTTCTGCAACTGTCAATAAGTTCCAGAGATACCAGGTAAAGAAACATAGGAACAATCCAGGATCTGAAGGAATTCATAATCTAGGGTTACAACTAGATATTAGGGCTGGAGAGACGGTGTGAAGCCTAAGGATCCATGTTTCATCTCTCTCCAGATCCCACTTAAGCCAGACACACAAAAGTGAGGCAAGTGCAAGATTGCACATGCCCACTAGGTGGTGCAAGCGCCTGGCATTCAATTGCAGTGTCTGAGGCTCTGGTATACCATTTCTCCCTTTTTTCTCTCTCTCTCTCTCTTGCTCTCTCTCTCTCTAAAAAAGAGGGGGAAATAAAACTAGATATTAATCAAAACTACTTCATCTCACTTATAGCGCATGGATTAACATCTACAGTTATGAAGACGGCCATAGAGAAAAGATAGCGGAATACTACGGTGGATAGGACTAAACTTGCAGTGTGGGGACAGATTGATGAAGCAGCACTGTTGTATAGGAATCATAAGCACAAACAAGCATTCATTAGGTAGGAAAGGAGAAGGAGGGGGGAAGTATTGGCAGGAGATTGCAGGCATAAAGGCTCTGAGGGTCAAGGGGCTTAACATGATCAGAAAAGAAAGGAAACATAACAGTTAAAAAAAATAAAAGATGCTTTGCTCTTATCAACTAAAGTAACAGCAAATTCGCCTTGCCATACAATGAGAAAGTAATCCAGTAACATCCACACACATTAGATTTTCTGTTATAGCATGTCCCTGAATAAATAAACTTTACTTCCTTTTTTAGTTCAAGTAATTTTTATTGACATTGAAAAAATATGAAAATGATAATGCAGAAAACCTGGCAGGAGCCTTCTGAAAAGAATCTGGTTATTTGAATCAAACAGTGTTACTTTTCTGCTCTGGTTACTAGCAGTTTCCCAGCAGAATTGCACTAAAATGATTCTTGGCCATCATTTTCAGTGAGTGCCCTACAGAGCAAAGATTAACTGGGTGGAGAGCAGTCTTGTTAGTATGCTGGATCAATTTCCAGTTATGGATTCCAATCACAGAGGAGGCAGAAAACCTTTCAGATATACTTATATCAAATATTATCCCCTTACAGAAAATGTGGTAAGTCACCAGCCAGTTCTTAGGTTTGACAAAAAACTGTGGGGATTATTATTCATTCCTATCAACCACGTGCAGTTCTTAGAAACCTGAATATTTAAATATATATATATAAAATTTGGTAAGAAACAAAACTGCTCAGGTCAAGGTTAGTGTAAATCCCCATGTGCCCAAGTCTAAAGGACACTTCAGCCTCTTGATCCACTTAGACATCTCCGCTAACTCGCTTGTCTCCCAAAAGATGAAGCTGGCTCCTTTATTTTTTAAAAGCCCTCTTCCTTGAGTTTCGTAAGGCCAAACTGCTTTTCTTCTCAACTCCTACCTGCATTTAGTTACTCTTCTTGCTACTCCAGTTTCTGAAATTCTGGAGTTTCTCTCCTATATACATTATCTGCCTAACAGAATCCATCCAGGAACATAATAATTTATTTTAAAAAAAGAAAATTAATAAACTATTAATTTATATCATTTACCTTGATTTCAGTTATAGTTTCTAAACTTGGATATTCAAGCATCTATTTGATATCTATGCTTGAATATCTTATAATAGGTGTTTCAAAAGTCTGTGGTGTAAAAAGAGATACCTTCCAAGTATTCCTTCTCTTTATTTTCACCAAATCGATAATAATACTCACACACACTTAGCTACACGATTGAAGCCACAGGCAAACATTTTAACTTCCTCTTTATATTCTCCTTCCTCATCAAAGTTCTTAGTTAAGTCATCAGCTAGTTTTTGCTGGTTCACACCATCAGCATCATCAGTATTCCTGCTAGTTGTATCTTTGTTCATCTCTCATTTACATTCAGTTATCCTTGGTTACTAGAATGACCTTTAAACTATCAACTAGTTCATACGAGTCCCACATTTTAAACAACTTCTGGTTCTATTTTTTTAAATTTATTTTTAGAGAGAGAGAGAGAGAAATGGCACACTAGGACCTCAGCCACTAATCAAACTCCAGACACCTGTGCCACCCAGTGGTCATGTGCAACCTTACAACTGCCTCACCTGTATGTGTCTGGCTTACATGAGATCTGGGAAGTTGCGTGGGTCCTTAGGCTTCACAGTCAAGTGCCTTAAGTGCTAAGCCATTTCTCCACCTCTGGTTCTATTTTTGTGGGAAGAAAAGCCTACATGTTTATAGTACTCCACTAGGTCCTTCCTGATCTGGAACCTCCTACCAATTCAAATGTATTCTGTACTGTCTCTCCTACAAAGATACATGGTCTTCTACCTAAATTATATCTTTGCATGTTCCTCTGCTTAGAATGCGTTTCATATAGCCACCTCTTTCTTATCATCTCAAATAACATCTCTAAAAAAGACTTATAAAATTCATGGCTACAAGCTCAAAATTAACCCAGGGATTTTTCCCCCTTTTTCTTCTTATTCTTTTTGATTGTTTGTTTATAGCACTTTTAATGTACTTTTTTTATTTGCTCACTGCCTTCACCCTACTCTACTGGCCTGGTTTCTCTTGCATGCTGGGCCTTAATGTCTAAGGTCCAATTCCATCCTTTTATCCACTGCTCTGATTCTAGACCTAGGAGTATGGGGCTACAATCATCTTCTAACAGCTAAATTCTTGTTAGATCCCTCCAATAAGACACTAAAAGGAAATTGGCAGCAGGAGCAGTCAGAGGAAAAGTGAGTCTTTCTTTCTTAACTCACCTTTACTATTTATTACCCAGTTGTAGTTGCAGCCCTTAAATCCAGCAGCAGTAGTGGGCCCTCTTCATTTAAGTTTGGATGTACCCCAAAGAGTCATCTTGAAGAGCACAGTTTTAGAGGATCCCTTGTAGCCTGTGACATATCCATGTCAGCTGCTAGGGATCTAAGCCTAAATTCTGTGTAATCTTTTCTTTGTAATCCTAGGATTTGATAAGCCTAGCCTCTTTAATGTGTTCTTCCATCATTATTGCTATCAGTTCACACAACTCCTTTTTTTGCATTTGTAGCTGTCCAACAGATATTCAATCAATTTCCTATATTATCCCTTGTAAGTGAAGCAACTATTTTAGGATTCCCACCTTCAGACACAGGACGAGATACAGAATGTGGCCCATGATAAGCTAAGGATAAGAAGGATGACTAGAAAGTAATCTGTAAAGGGAGGATGAAGTATTTGTATATTTAGTTCATAAGACAAATCTTTTTTACTCTAGGCATCTTCTATAACCACAAAATGTAAACTCCTATGAAGATATGCTCTTGGTCTTTCTGATACTATCACCATCATGATGCTGAGAGCCATCATTTACTTATTCTGTTGTGCTTCTTTAGAGTACTATGTGAAGAATGTTAAATATTTAACTTGTAATTTACACTATAACCTGACATGATTATTTCTACTTATTTTTTTTTGTTATGTATGTGTATGAGCATGTTTGCACACATGTGGGTGCATATGTGCACAAGCCTGCATACATGTGTGGAGGCTGGCAGTTAACATCAGAAATCTTCCTAAATCATTCTATAGCGTATTCTTTGAGACAGTCTCTCTCACTGAACCTAGAGCTCATTGATTCTCCTAATCTAGCTTAGTGGAAAATTCTTGAGAGTTTCTTATCTCTGCTTCCATAGCACTAGTATCATAAGTGTGTGTCATCATGCCCACCACTTTATATAGGTGCTAGGGATCTGAAATCAGGTTCTCATGCTTGTGTGTCAAGTGCTATATCCAATGACCTATCACCCTATCCTCTTTCTTCTCTTCCACTTCCCTTTCTCTCAACCTCTCTCTCTCTCTCTCTCTCTCTCTCTCACACACACACACACACACACACACTCTCTGTCTCCACACAATCACACATACCACACACCTATGAAGGATAGAGTAGAAGGTATAGCCCAAGACCACACATATAACAAATGCAAATGACTAAGTAAAAAGTTCAAACAAGTCTTTAGCACTCTTGGGGAGCTCATTTTCCATAGAACAATCTGTTCTTACTTCTGTATTCCTTGCCTCATGTAAGATGGAACCATATATAAGAGCTCTGTAAATATTTGTTCAGTGAAGAACCAAATGAGCATACACTTTTGTTTTTCCCCTCAAAACTAAAATGACAGGCTCGAGAAATGGCTTAGTGGTTAAGGCACTTGCATACAAAGCCAAAGGACTCAGGTTCAACTCCCCAGGAACCACGTAAGCCAGATGCACAAGGGGGGAACATGCATCAGGAATTCCTTTGCAGCGGCTGGAGGCCCTGCATGCCCATTCTTTCTCTCCCTGTCTATTTCTCTCTCTCTTTAATAATGAAAAAATTTTTAAAAATAAGATAATATGACTAACTGGTGGCTTGATGATGTGATGTTGACATCTATGATTCTGAGATCTACGATGTGACATCTGATGAGATAGGGTTGGCATCTGTAAATAAACAGAACACTTCTGCTTCAAAGCCAACAGAACTTTGTCACTACATTTCATGGTGTCTACCATTCTAATTAAACAGAGATTCATTCACTGATGAGGACAAACTGAGGATGTAAGAGTGAGTTAATGAGATTAGTTGGGTTTCCAGTACAGTCATCACTCTAGGGTATTACTGTAACTCAGAGGGTGAGCCACCAGCATGCCAGTTGACAGCCCAGGACTTCACTGCACTTGGGCTTATCCAATTGTTTTGAGATACAGGTGTTCTGCACTAGTGACTCCACAGAATTAATACCAGCTTTTAAAAAAAATCTGATTATACGCTTAGTTCTTTCTTTTGATGGAGAAACATTCTCCTGTGAATAAGAAGATTTTGGAAGATCACCAAAAATCTTTTCATAGCCCGATAAGCAGCTTTAGTATTTGCAGGTTATTCCTAGCCAGGATTCTGCCCAAAATAAGGGAAGCAATTAAGTCATCAAGAGCAGATACAACCTAGCAATGACATGGATATGTTTTCTGTAGTCCATTAGGAGAAGGAAATGGATGTAGAGGAAAAGTAGCACATTAGAATAGGTGTGTGTATCCACAACTCACACAGACCTATCCAAAGCCCATCCAGGAGCCTTATAATCACAATGAATACAGAGTACTTCAGTACTTAACCAATATTCGCATGTTTTGCATGTGGGCTGCAACACTGCCATTCCCTGATAAACAATGCCCTAAGGTAAACATCAAAGTACGGCATGTGGTGCCAGAAATATGATGTATCTTTAATGGAAAAGAAAGCCTCAAGGGTTTTGAGATATAAGTATTAGTTATCCTTGTTACAGAACTATAAGACAAACATATTGTTAGCATAAGGAAGGAGAATTTTTATTGAGAATATCAAAAGATTTTATAATGTTAATACCAACAGAGCACTATAAATTGATTGATGTTATGGATTAGATATGAAATACCCAGATAGGCAGCTGATGGAGTTTTAGGTTGTGATTGGATTCTGAGAGCTATTACATAATGTATGGTTTAATCCATGAATAGATTCGAATTTTGAATAGACTATTGGGAAATGATAGAATTGAAGAAGGTAGGACCTGGCAGGAGGAAGTAGATTACTGAAGGACAATTCATGTGGGGTGCATCTTAGCCTGGCCTTTACTTCTTTCTGCTTCCTGGCTGGCAAGATGTGAGATACTCTGCCACACCCTTCTTGTTATGGACTGCAACCTGAGAAACCATAAACCAAACATAAATCTTTCCTCTACACTTAAGTTGTTTATGTTAGGCATCTTGTTGGAGCAACGAAAGTCTCATGAACCAAGTTACCATTAAGATTTAATCACCAGGGATTAGGGAGATGGCTGCCAGTCAAGCACTGGCTGTGCAAGCGTGAGGACTGAGTTGGCATCTCCAGCTCTACAGCAGGGAGCACTTACAATCCCAGTGCTGGGTGGAGAAAGGTGGAACCCAACCATGTGCTGCCTATCATGTTCAACAAAATTGGTGGGCTCTGGATTCAGTGAAAAACCATGTCTCAAAAGAATAAAGTGGAGAGCAATTGAGGATGACATCGAACAGCAACCCCTTGCCTGCACACACATGAGTGCCCACACAAATATGAACACACATACAGGCATACATTATGTAAATGCAAAAATAGATTTCACAGTTATAGCCTGTTCTAACTTAAAGTATTTACCAAGTAAAACATAGCACAAAATATTAACAGATTCATATTTATACATTAACTGTATGATTTTGAAATGCTATGGCTATTCAATCAATTTTAGTTCAAAAATCACATATTTAGATTTACTCAACATAGTATATACTAAGTTTATGGATGCTAAAGAGGGTCCTAACAAGCCTGAGGGGAGGGGTCAGTGGAAATGAAGTGATGCAAAAGTTTTTGATTCATTTCCTAGATTTTCATTTCAGAAGTCAAAGTTTATCATTTGTCAATTTTCTCATGTTCCACATGAATGAATTGACACATATACATATATGATCACAGGTAAAACCAGGGGCAGTAACTAGGCCTACTGACACCAACAGCTTTGTTTTTATCCCTCTATTCCATCCTAGGTCTTAGTTTTCTCAAATGGAAAATTGGAATAATAACTCCTCTGTAAAACCTAAATCTTTTGAAAGGTTCTAAAACTGCTGTGTTATGAAGACCCTCCTAAGCCATACCTCTGAATAAAAACAGGGACTGTTGGGGCATAAATGTGAGGTACCCCCACCTTACAGTACACCTTGGAGACACTGAATGTCTTGATGCATGGTTCGACATGCTGTATTTAAATAGAAATGTCCTACATTTGTTGAAATGACAGGAACAATAGAAGGCAGGGTTAATCTGTTTTAATCAAATCAGAGCCTATTGTTCATACAATATAATCTATAGCAATGCAGTTAACATGTGTGCATGTGTGTGTTTCCACATGTGCAGTCTTACAGATTCTTCTTAATGGGGAAAATCAGTGTACAGAAGACACTGTGGGAGTCCAGCTCATAGCCTTTTGTATCAGTGGAGTAAACCTGCAGCTGAGAACACTTCCAGCTTGCATCAATTCCGGCTGTAAGCACCTTATTTTTCTTCTCTGTGTTCTATGCAACTCTCAGAACTTGCACAGAGGCACAGCATCTATGTCAAATGAGGTAATATACAGAGAAGACTTAACACCTTGGGGAAAACTCTCAACCAGAGGATGGGGGAGGTCGAGGGAAACACTATGCAGAATATTTATGATCCAATTTCCACTTACAAATTCATTTTGAAAACTGAATTATCTATGCAAAACTCCATGAGGCATTAAACCCCTGCTTTAAATTTTGTCTTGTCTTATTTTAATTAATGTAAGCAGAGCAAAGTAATACATGACTGATATATATGTAAGCATACAAAACAGTGACCTTTATGTCTACACTATGCTACACAGAAATGTAGACTCTTAAGGTGCTACAATTCAACATGTTTCTGCCTTATGTAGGCGCCTGATATGTGAAATGGGGTGTCCTTAAAAAAAAATAGAAGTTGGATTGTGGCTCATGAGGCCAGACTGGTTCTATTCATCTACGGGAGTGTCTTTGAACTCTGATATGTAATTTTTCTCAGAATCTTCTTCCAATTTATGGCTGTGCTCAGAAACCATACTGCCTATATTTTGCCACGAGCTTTGAAAAGGCCTTTGGCCTAAAGTAATAAAAATTTCCCAGAGCTGCAGAATATTTTTTATAAACCAAATTATCACTTTTTATTTGGTATGACAGACATTTGTGTCATATTTTTAATGTATGAAATCAAACAAAGTAAAGTTACAAGCAGTTTTTCTTGTAAATAAGAATATTATATATGAAAAGATATGCAAAACAAAAAAAGTTGCAGATGAAGATTCAATTGTAAAACCAGCACATTCCCCTTTCTTGTTGGATATGTTTTTTAAGGTTTATTTAAATATAAATGGGTGAAAGCATATTCTGACTTCCATAGTAATCATTTTAGTGTTTCTACTTCTAGTAAAAATGCTAACTAAATAATTTCATTGTATGTGGTTTATTTCAAAGCTTCATGTTTTCTATTTCAATTTTAAGCACTTTAATCCTGATTTCTCATCACCATATTTATGTAATATAAGGAGGGCAAATAGTTAGATGAGCTTTGTGCCATATACTTTTTAATATAGGTCTTCTTTTTTTTTTTTTTTTTGAGGTTGAGTCTCAGTCTAGCCCAGGCTGACCTGTAATTCACTATGTAGCCTCAGGCTGGCCCCAAACTCACAGCAATCCTCCTACCTCTGCCTCCCAAGTACTGGGATTAAATGCATGCATCATCGTACCTGGCTAGGCCTCAAACTTTTATGGATGAATTAAAACTATTATATTTATTTTGAATAGAATCTTCAGATCACTCATGCCTATATCCCACCACTCACGAGTCAACACCAGGAGGATTTTAAATTTGAGGCCAACCTGGGCTACATGAGTTCCCAGAGAAGCTAGGCTACAGATTAAAACCTTGCCTTAAAAAAAAAAAAAAATGAGAGCTGGAGAGATTAAGGTGCTTTCTTGCAAAGTAGAAGGACCCAGGGTGGATTCCCACTACCTACATAAAGTCCGATGCATAAGGTCAAGCATGTGTCTGGAGTTTATTTGCAATGGCTGTAAGCCCTGGCACACCCATTCTTTCTATCTGCCTCTCTTTCTCTCAAATAAATAAAATATTAAAAATATAATCTTTAATTTAAATATTTCAAGGAGGGACACTTTTAAAAGCAAAACTAATCACCGAAGTAGAGTTAAACCTCACCTAATAAGGCTCAGGAAATTTTGTGGAAGAGGGAGCAAAAAGATTTTTAAGAGGCACAGGCTGAGACATCATGCCCAGAGGTACTCCCGCCCCTCCCCCCCCAAAAAATCACGCACTGCTGCTCCAACAATGCATAAACCACAACCCATAGGGAATATCTGCAACCCCACTGAGGAGGTTCCCCAATGGAATAGAGGGTACCAACGCATGATGTATCTCTACGAAATATTATTAATAAAAGTTTAAAAAAAGCAAAATTAGTTCCTAAGTTTTTCTTAAATACAGCAGAAAATGAAAAACACCCCAATGCATCACCATTCTAATAAGTAATGGTTACTTTTAAAAAAGAAAACAGCATGGACAAGCAGATATTTAGAAACCTCTTTTTTCCCCTCACAGACCTTTTGAGGAAAAGACATCTGCTATGCAAAGCTCTCACAAATCCTGCTGATTCCCAGGTGTCTCCCCTTGATGTATGTCCTGCTCCATCTACCTACCTACCTCCTCCTCTTTCATACAAAGAGACAACATTGATGTTATACAGCCTAATCTTTTCTTGGATGCTTTATATATTGTTTTCATAGAAGGAAAATTTTGCCTTCTGTATGTTACATGTGTTGCAGTATTTAGAAGACACTTTCTGATTCTTGGGCCTGACTATCCAAGAAGAGGATAGACTAAGGACAAGCCCTTCTAGATAAATATTTTATAAGGGTAATGGAAAAGCCAAGATATTTTAAAGAGATCTTGGACATTCACTGTAGTGCTTCCCATTGGGGTGCCTCCATTCTTAAGATGAAGAATTTCACTCAGAACATCCTGTAGCATTTTAGGAAGCTTTATCTAAAGAAGATATATGCAAAATGCCAGCCCGAGGTCTTCTCCAAGTGCTACAACACATTGTACCCTTGCCCCTCCTGCACCATAAACAATGGTCTACTGAGGTTGTCTCAAGAGGCCCTTAAGACCTGCCTGGAATAAGAAGGGAAACTGTGCACTGTTATGTCTATGTTATGTTCTCCCTCCACAGATAGAATCAGTTACCACTGCAAGTTCCTGAACGTGTGGGAGATAAGGTGCAGCAAGGATTTTGTTTCAGGTGAGATCATGGAAGGGATGATGGGGCCAGGGCTCCTTGGTCAACCTTATCTTACTTATCCTGTCAACTTACCTTTGCTCTGACCTCATATTACATGTCTTCAAGTGAACTCACTGTCAACTTTGCACTTTTCCCAGGAGGAAGAAAAAGATACAGGCTCTTTAACAATGACAGATGTTCTTTCTTATGGACCTTTGAGGATAAGTCAGGGTGTAGCTAAATACTTAGTAACACTGTCTCATTCTTTATATTTAATGGCAAAGGCTTTCAAAATTAAGCATTTAAAATGCAAAATGTACTTTTAAGAAGAGATGCTTCAAAATTAAGAATTAAGACCTAAAGACTATCTCGTTTGTAGACATTTAATATTGAGTTAAATGATCTATGCCATTTATAGCTTATTAGAGATGACTGGTTAAATATACTTAGCTGGAAATATAATGTGGGTACAGCTTATAGCAGGGGAATGTATTGGAATAAGACATACACCTACATTCTTTACCTCCTTAGAGGTGAACTTCCCAAGCTTGACTCTTCTGAGGACCCCTCTCTTAGCTACTTC
Organism: Orientallactaga sibirica; assembly: GCA_036365145.1. Lineage (NCBI taxonomy): Eukaryota > Metazoa > Chordata > Mammalia > Rodentia > Dipodidae > Orientallactaga > Orientallactaga sibirica. Next base: position 26,921,860 of record JAEOAD010000011.1, read on the forward strand.
ATTTCCCAATTGTCTTTTAAAAATACATATTTTGAGGCTTAAGAGGACAGAGTAAAATCAAGTGTCTCAGAACCTAGAACCTTTACTGAAAAACAAAACAAATTAGAGATTCTAGACTTTAAAATCTGAAGGAGGGATTAATCATCTTAACAAAAACCATTGAGCATTTTTCTTTACAAAGGATGGCAGGGACCTGAGCCCCTATCCCAACGCCCCCCACACACAAAAAGACCAAGTTGACTTCTTGGTATCCATTCCTTTAAGAAATCTCACATCTTTTTTCTTCTTCTTGTTCTGATAATGAATCCCTAAGAGTTTAAAAACAGACTCAATTCAACTTCTTTTGGAAGTTTGGAATGAGCAAAGAGACAACTTTGGTCAGAAAAAAAAAAAAAAAAAGAAAATGATGACACCTTCCTTCCAGGCCAACCTGCCCCTCAGGGAAGAAATCATCATGGTTATTAAGAAGTGAGGATATATGCCATGTTAGTACAGGATCTGAGCTGTTTTGACAAATGTCCACTGCCTGTTATTACAGTTGCTAAAAACAGAAGCCATCTCAAAACAACATTTCAGTACTTCAGAAAACATGAGTCCACATTTTTAGTGTTATTTACTGCTCCTTGTGAATGACCAAAACTGTACCAATAAGAAGACTCAAAATGCAGAGACTTCTTAGGTACTTAAAACATGTCACTCCATTGTTTGGTGCCCAATTTGTATAAGTATCAAACAGAAACCATGTATGTCTATGTGTTTTATCTACCCAAAATTGTTCTCCATTTGATTAAAGAACAACCTATGTTGGGGGGTTAAACATTTGCCTAGAATAAGCAAGACTCTGAAATTATCTCCAGTAAAGAAATACACATAAAATCAACAACAACAAAAATCTAAGCAAGGAACTCGGGTAACAAAAGCATTTCTCACAGGTAGACAATGAGATATAAAAGAAAACAATTCAGTGGAATTGCCAGGAAAGCTTTTGAATGAATGTTGAACTAAAGTGAACTAATGTTGAACTAAAGTGAACATGACTCACTGTTCTCCATGACTCCTTCTATCTGCCTTGAACAGAGAAGTGACTGATGGAGAGAAGCGAGTAATTTATGACACAAGGCAACACTAGAGCATGGAGAACAGATACTAACAAAATCAAGGAGTCCTAGTTCCCAAAACCTGCACATCTTTTTATTGTATTTTAATCTCTTTATTTGCAAAAAGAGGGGGGTGGGGAACCACGAAAGGGAGAGAGAGAAAGAGAGCACAAGGAACCATTTCCCCTGCCCCAAGTATTTATCTTTTATTTATGTCTGTGTTGCCTCTTTCTTGGATAATTTAAAAAGCAACAGCAAAATAATAAAGCAGCTAGATATAGTGGCTGTAATTCAGTAGGCAGAGACGAGAGGATTACAAATTCCCAAGTAAGAGACTACAGTGGGCTACAAGTGAGTGCCGTCTGAAAATATTAAGAATCCCAAAACAAACACGATGAGGATACCAAAACAATCCTTTGTTAGTTTAACTCACAGCAATTTGAGGATTCTTTTACTATAACCCACTAATGCAGTGTGTGCAGCTTATCACTGTACAAGGCTAGGACTCAGGGGTATAGGCCTGTGGTGAAGAGAGTTTGAAGAGGATTGCTGCAAAGGATCCACTGTCCTCAGCTTTGGCTCCAAATCCTAAGAGGGTGTTATAAGCTCCTCTTCCCTGTGGCTTCATCTGAATTCCTGTCAGCACTCTGGGAGAATTCTTCTTGTTCTCATTGCACTTAAAGGCAGTTTTCCCTACTATTTTAAATCAAACTTATTTTGCAAAACTGAACAAACACAGAAATTGGTGAGCATGGCCTAGGCCCACAATTTTGGAGCAGGGACCAGCACCAGCTCAAAATCCTAAAATGATCATTCTCAGAATTGGGTGTGTGTGCCTGCATGCTTCTGCTGGGGACATTAAAAACAGAGAAGGAAGCGGGGCGTAGTGGCCCACGCCTTTAATCCCAGCACTTGGGAGGTAGAGGTAGGAGGATTGCCATAAATTCAAGGCCACCCTGAGAATACAGAGTGAATTCCAGGTCAGCCTGGGCTACAGTGAGACCCTACCTCAAAAACCATCCCCTACCCAAAAGAAAAAAAAATGAGAAAGAGCTGGAGAGACAGCTGAGCCATTAAAGTGCTGGCCTGCAAAGACTCACCATCCAAGTACACATGTAAAGCCAGATGCACAAAGCACTACATGTATCTGAAGTTCATGTGCAGTGGCTAGAGGTCCTTGGCACCCATTCTCTCTGTGCCTCTCTCTTCTCTCTTTCCTCTCTCTCTCGCTTTCTCTTTCTCTCTCATTGTAAATAAATAAAAAATGTTAAGAAAAACAGAGGAGGAGAGAAAAAGAAATAATTTGTTTTATTTTACTGTGTTGCCATGCAGAATTTAACATGAATTTTTACAGGGTAACTAAATGCATACTGTTTTTCTTTCCAAGTTTAAAATGCCTTTTACAGAATATTCTGTCGTTCCACTGTATTTTCTCTCTACTCAGAAAAGTATGTCATAGAGCATCCTGGCCCCAGGCCCTGTTTTCTCATTTGTAATGATATACTATATGTAAAGTTATATTACCAGCACTTTCAATTTCCCAACTGCTTGATGCCTGATGTCACAAAATTATAACTAAGAGAGCCTGTTACATCTACTGCTCCAAGGCACAGGGAGTATTATTTCAGCAACAATGAAAGCTATAATAAAGGACTTTAATTTTAATGACAGCTTGAGTGCAAGCTGTTAAAAAATCCAGTGTATGTTTTTCCCTATCCAGGTAACCAAATACAGGGCCCCTCACAACAGCATCCTTTTCCAACCTACTTTGGATTTTAATTACTCAATTTAGTTCTATAAGCATTTATCAAATGTCCCCTCTGTGCAAAACACTGTAATACTGAACACCAAATCCGTCCGTTTGGAGTTCACAATCTAGTGAGAAAGTAAGGTGCCTGTTAACACAACTTTAGTAAAAGGCATATTATGTGAAGAGCTAAAGTGAGCCTGAAATTAAGTGCCATCAACTACAAGAGAAGGATGTGAGAAGTATCTTAGAGAAGGAGGGTTTTGGTGAAGGATCCTGATAGGAATATAGAAGTGGAAATGCATCCCAACCAAGGGACCTACTCCAGCCCAAATAAAAGCTAAGGGACAATAACCCTTTGGGACATGTCAAAAGACAGGAAAGGAGGCATATGTGACTAGAAGGCAACAAGTATGGCTAAACAAAGGGTAGATCTTCATCAAATACTAATGACTGATTACATGTAGGACTGATAGCATGTAGTAGTACAGAAAATTTAAAAAAAATCTATTCAGTGTGATTGCAACAACACTTGGGTTTCTTCTTAAGCAGCTAGTGTGTAGCTAATTTTTTTCACAGCTCACATCTTGCCTTTATCACCTGTGTGCCCATAAGCTGAAGTGCCAACAGCTTCACTGTATTTGTTCCTTTATTACTTTCAGAGCCTGCTTTGCCCAGACTCATGTGACGTAAGAGTGCTCAGGAATTAATGTCCAAGGGGACCAATTCTTTGAAGTGACTAGTAGGAATTAGTGAATACATACCTCGCTTCTCTTACACTTAGGTAGGATGTATTAGCTTGCGTTTTGTTTTGTTTTGTTTTGTTTTGTTTTGTTTTGTTTTGTTTTGTTTTGTTTCCTGTGTGGCAAAATACCTGAGAGAATACATTTAAATTAGGTAAGGTTGGTTTGGGCTCATGGTTTCAGAGGTTTCAGTCTATGGTGTCTTGGCTCTATTGCTTTTGGGCTGTGGTGAGGCAAAACAGCATGGGAAATGGTTCCGCTGGGGATTATGGAGGAGCAGAAAGAGGAAGAATAGCCAGGGACCAAATATCTTCTTCAAAGTCATACCACCAGTGACCCACTTCCTGCAACTAGACTCTACTTCCTTCAGTTTCCACTATCTTCCAAACAGCGTACTCAACTATGAATCCATCAATGCATTATTCTACCAGTGAACTAAGAGCTCTCCTGATCCACATTCCTCTGAACACTGCTGCCTTCCATACATGAGCCTTTCAGAGAGATTTCAGTTCTAACCCCAATAAATGGGTTAAGGGTGAGATATAAGTTCCAGGTGAACTCCCAGAGTTGCCTAGTTCAATTAAGTTCCATTTACGCATGGTAGTAAATTGCTTGGTAATTTGCTTCCTTTTCTTCTCTATCTTGTTTTCTTTTATTCTATCTTGGAACAGTTCCCACCTTAATAAGCTACCCTTTCTCCTTAAAATCTCAGTCTGCTTGTGGAGAGATACAGCTGAAGACAACTAGTATAAGTGATGACAACACGGTATTATAAGACATGTATGAAACCACGTGATGGATTGAAGAAGCTCATTAAACTACTGTCACCACTATGAATCTTCAAGATTTTCTTTCAAAAATCACAATCAGCTTAATAGAGGAAAGAAACTATTTATTAAGAGAGGTTATGCTAAGTAGTGATGATAAAATATTACGCATCTTGGAATAAGAAATATATCTGGCAGTATTGAGAGCAAATGCATTATTCAGTCAAATGAATGCACAAGTGTTTCTTAAAGTGAAAAGCTAGCTACTTGACAATCCTTCAAAAAAGACAGCAATTAAACTTGGTTCCACTGCAGCAGGCCTGCCTTCTTGCAGTTCTATGATATTCACAAGGATCATTAAGAATAAGAGGACTTGAGAAGACACATAAAACATGCCCATTGTTACATACCATTAGAAACAGATGCCTTTACACACATTCAACACCGTACTGTTGAATCACTCCAAATTTTCAGATGGACCCTTTGAGTGGAAGGAAAGACCATTTTAAAGATTCCTTTCAGACTCCTTCCCTGGATATACTTGCTCCCAGCAGTGTCCCTGGTTCCTGGAAAGGATAAATCGCCCTCCCACCCAACATTCTAGTATGCTTTGCTGTTTCTTGATTTTTACAGTAGACTGCAATTTCCTTTAAAAGGCAGAATTCTTAACACCTACCAGAGGGTGCTATGTTCCAGAGGTGGAGACTGAAGCACAGCAAACCTAGCAGGGAACGATCTACAGAACATAACAGTTATGGTGAAAGGGAAGGAAGCAGGACTGTGCAGAGAAAGCAGTTGGGTTGTGAGTGAGTCACCTTCAAGCCTCTACTGATCCAATGGAGAGTTCTGACAACGATGATACCACTCAGTTGTTACAGATTGGTGAGAAGGAGAAATTTTACATTAATTAGGCAGTCACTACCTTCATCCACTGCAATAGTGGATATTATTTTGATCATTATAAGCCTTTGGGGAACTATAAACCCCATATCTTAGTTATGCAGTTGAGTCAGGTTGTGAATGTTAAAATTAACATGACTTCAGTAATGAGAGCACACACTGATTTGAATTGCCTAGCCATGTAAATTTTGCCGCTTCCAACTGTATGGATAAAGTCCTGGGAACAAACTTTTATATATTTCATCCTTTAAAAATATTTTCAAAAAATAATTGGTTAAATTAATAATTATGATGTTACTAGAAGCAATTTTAAGAATTAAGAAGTTCTAAGCAACTATAAAATAGTTCTGTACTTTGGGAAATTTGAAAACAGATAAATGAGGCTTCCTTTAAGATACCTTTTCAAAGCTGTTACACATTGTGTATGAAAATCAACACCATAATTAAATCGGTCTTTATGGGTTTAGCTGTCAAGAAACCTTCACAATGCATTTTCAGTCAATTATACTTTTTGCAATTGTTAGATATATTTATCATTGTTTTAATGCATGCACATCTATGTGTAATTCAGTATTTCAAAGTTATAAAATTTCTCTTCTAAGAACTATAAGTGAAGTACCACTTTCCCAAGAATAAATCCAGTATATTCATGCAGATTTTTCTAATTGAATCAATTGCATGGCCTCTTAGTCCACCGCACACTAGAAACAGAATTAAATACAGGGCAAGCTGACTCAAACACAGAAGACAGTGTCAAGAGAAGGATGCTGGAGAGATGGCTTGGGGGTTAAGCGCTTGCCTGTGAAGCCTAAGGACCCTGGTTCCAGGCTTGATTCCCTAGTACCCACGTAAGCCAGATGTACAAGGTGGCACGTGTATCTGGAGTTCATTTTCAGTGGCTGGAGGCCCTGGTCTGCCCATTCTCTCCCCCTTCCCCTCCCTGTCTTTCTGTTGCTCTCAAGTAAATAAAAAAGAGAGAGAGAGAAGGAAGCCTAAAATGAGAGGTGAGCAGTCTCACTACATCATAAAGTTCAATTATCAAGTGATGTCCTTGGGTTTTCTCACTAAATATATAGGAGTGCCTATAGAGTAGCTTAGAAAAATTTCCATTAAACATCACCTTTCATACACTTTGGTATTTGAATCAATAAAATTATATTATCTTAAAAATAAAGATTCTAGATTTTGTACAAATAGTAAATTAACAAAATATGAATAGACTTTGACTAATCTACCCTCATGCTGTTATGAGTACTCATAATTTTGTTTCATCTCCATCTATTAATTCACTGGTAATTACTTTATGAATCATGAAAATGTTAATTTCTTCTCTCTTTTTCCTGTAGACAAAATGGCTCATGTGACTAGGGAACAAAGAAAAATGCCATTCATTTCAAAGGGAGAATAATGTGCTCTTCTCTGAAAAGCACTCCAATGTCAAATATTTTTGATCATGAACCCTAATTTGAGCATTTTTTTTTTTTTTTTTTTAGGACAAGGACTCAACCTCTCTCTGATCCTCAGTGATACACATCTTACAAGATTAAAGGAAAAAGACTGACTGCTTAAAATAGGGACTGGTCCATAGCCAATCAAACTGTAAGCTGTATCTACCATTGTCTATATACTACATATACATAATTAACACAAGTAAATTCAGGGTACAATAATCAATAAATAGTCACTAGTTATTATGTAAGATATAAAGATTTAAATAAAAGGTCTAGAAGAAATAAAAGACCCTCAGCAGAATTGGGTGGGGGGGGCTATGTGTGCAGTCTTTTCAAATAAAAAAAATCAAGTCAGGCTGGAGAGATGGCTTAGCAGTTAAGGCACTTGCCTGGAGCCAAAGGACCCAGTTTCAATTAACCAGGACCCAAGTAAGCCAGAGGCACAAGCGGGTGCATACATATAGATTTGTTTGCAGTGGCTAGAGGCCCTGGCATGCCCATTCTGTGTGTGTGTGTGTCTCTCTCTCAAATAAATAAAAATGTTTTTAAAAAATCAAGTAATAGCGACAGGGTGAGAGGGAACATCCAAAGGCATCCCCCCCCATGACTGACTGCTGCTCTCATGACTCATAACCCACATTGCCATGGTGAATATCAACAATTCCACTGAGGAGGGCCCTCAGTGGAGTGGTAACAGTGAGGAGGAAAATGATGGTAGTAACACATGATGTGTCCACACAAAGTTTCTACTTAACAGAAAAAAAAAAATGTAAAAAAAAAAAAAAAAAAAAAAAGAAAGAGGTGGCAAGGAAAGAACATCAAAAATATTTAGTTGACTTAAGACTAAAAATTTGTTTACCACCATATCAAAAGTATGATTTATTCTATACTGTCCTTTTGCAAAAGAAATGTAGAATGAAATGGTAAAAGCAAGAGAATAATTAGGGAGAGAGTACAAAGTATCATTCTGACATCAGCTTTTCTCCAGACCTGCTATTGTATCTGCGCTCTACTCCCTCCTAGGAAACTGAGAATGTAAGTGTCCAAGACTTTACTTGTCCATTCAGTAAGATGGGTATATTATGAGCTACTTACACAGTGGATTAGGCTACATGAGATTGCATGCTTAAAGTGTTAAATGCTGAATATTCTATCTGCATATGGTAAATCTTAATTTTAGTTTATACAATCATAATGTGAGTAGTGCAGGTATTAGTATTCTTGATATTCCATGATGACTGGCTTCAGAAAGACTATCTGGCATTGGTTTTATTTGTAACATTCCAGCTTTCAAACTAAAATGTGAAGATGCCTCCAAAGAAATGTATTTATTTCCATAAAAAAACAATTAAAAAATCAAAAAAAATGGGATTCTGACTGCAGAAAATATAATGATAAGTTTTTAAAAATCCTATTATTTTTTGAATATTAAGCATTCTGTTAAGGAGAATTTGATAAATAGGGTTTAGTTTTCACTTAATGTTTACCATTATAAACTATTGATAAGCAAACAGGTTATGGCATAGGCATCGACATGAAGTTCCCAGAGAAATCCCATTTGGAACAACAGGGAACAGTAGTGATTGTTCCTTAGTGACTATAATACCTTGCACTGATAGTCTGCTGTGAACAATTGGTTCAGGAGGGCCTGCACAGAGAGCAAAGTCCAAAAATTTCTTTACTGCTTCCCTGTAGCAAGAAAATATAAGAAAATATATAAATGTGATCTTAGCACGTGAGAATATAATCCCTTAAAGGACAATATAATCATTGTAAGTCTACTTTGACAGGTACAAGGTAGAATGTGTTTATGAAAAAAGAAAAGCAACCTGAATTTTTATATATGCAAATTAGATGACCACAATTTTTATTTAGGAAAAGAGATAAAATATAGATTGCTCCATGTGCACTGAGCTTGGAATGAATAGGTAAAACAGATCTGCTGAGTTTTCTTTCTCCCATTTAAAATTTTATCCTGATTCTTACAGATTTGGGTCAACAATGGAATGGAGCCTGTTTAATAAGCTAGCTTCATTTGTCTTTTTATTATCTGAGAAATGCAAAACGGACAGTATTATGAACTGGTAGACTTGCATTCCGGTCGTTACTCCTAATTTAGCTTTCTTAGAACTGACATTTGACCCTCAATCATTAAATGAAGTGCTTTGGTATATGTGATCATAAAAATACTGCTCCCAACACTATCATTCAAGTACTGATTGTAGATATTACAAGGAATTGAAACATTTTCCTCTCTGAATGCCTAGCTCATATCTACTTTAAGCCCCAACTTCTCCATAGAGATTTCAGAGAAAGTCAGAGGGTCACACCCCAAGTTCCTTTATACCTTGAGAAGCACGACAAGTTGACAGCTCTTATGTGATTAATATCATTCCAAGAAGGAAGAGAGCCTATTTCCACTAAAATCATCCCCATACTGCCATAAACTCTACAGTTCATCCCATTTCCTGAGAGCCTCCTGCATTCACATTTGATTGAGGCTGGGTAGGTTGTCTTGGCTAAGAGTTATGGACAACTTGAGGATCGATTTCAAAGGGCAGACCACTAGATGGAATGGGAGGGTTAGAAAATTAAAATGTGAGGGAACCGAGATGTATAGAGACAGGGAGGTGGGAAGACAACAAAGATAGTGATGTATCTAAGTTTTGCTTGCTTTTCTGAGACAGCAGAAGGTGAAAAGCCAAGTGGCAGTCAAGCATTCCTGCCAGAGAGAGGAATAATAGAGATTTAAAGAGCATTTGTAACATCTGTCAGGATTGTTTTTATAGTTTCCCTGCTGTTTACTGCCAACGCACAGTACTTCCCTTTTACGCCTTGCTGGTAACAGGAGGCAGTAAAGAGTCAGATAACCTTCACTTGAGATGGCTCTGTCACTTATAAACTTGGGAAACAGACAAGTTACTCTGCATCTTGAGGCCAAGCTGTGGGAAACATGGTGGTGAAAAAACAACTATTAGAGGCTTGGGGTAGAATGACAAAGGAGAATGCCAGCCCTCAAGCTTGGCTAGATGCTTGATCCAGGGCTGCTTTGTGGTTTTAGCTTGACTATCTCCAAAATATGGAGGTTTGTGAATGGTTTGAATTAACACAAGATCTCACATTTATGGTCCATTTTCTTCTCATTGGAGAAGAAATTGGAGGCCACCTGAGAAGTTGAAACTGCTCTTGATGTAGGAGGATGTTAGCGCGAAAACTCGTACATTCCTTACACTAGCTGTCAGACACTTCTACAGTTTCAAACAAGTTTTTCTTAGCCTTTTATGTTTAAATAGCATATTACTGAATTTCATGCCTTGGTCCACTCTGTCTAATAAGTTAGTTTTTTCTTCTTTGTTCTCTGGCGCCACTTGAGCCCATATTTGTGTTATCTAATATGCCTTTTCTTACTTGTGTGGTCTATATGAATCAGTCTGCCCTCAAACTCGTTTCAGTTTCTAAGAAAGCACTAGAAAAATAAATTCACAGCTGTTAAGGTCTGCCATCAAAAATGTATCAAGCCATGAAACAGAAGCAGAAATGTTTGGTCTTAGAGCTCTCCCTCCTCTTAGCAACATCACATGTTATGTCCTGCTCTCAGCAATTTTTATGGGGTCTCCTGCCACTATCGTAGCTATATTCTGTGCTGGATGCCTTAAGAAACAAAACACAATAAAGGGAAAATAATTCTTAGTAAGTATGCAATCATTCAGAATAACCCAGGACACTGCTAGTTGGGACATAAATTTATATATACACTTTTGAAAAGATGTAAACATGCACATGCTCTGACCTAGCCACCTAACACAGAGGTAGATATTCAGGAAAAATGCAGTCAGGAGTGCTAGTGCACACCTTTAATCCCAGTACTCAGAGGCAGAGGTAGGAGGTCTCTGTTCAAGGTTATCCTGAGGCTACATAGTTAATTCCAGGTCAGCCAGGGATAGGGCTATACCCTACCTCACAAAAAGCAGAGTCAGGCATGATGGCATACATCTTTACTCCCAGCACTCAGGAGGCAGAGGTAAGAGGATCACCGTGAGTACAAGGCCACCCTGAGCCTACACAGTGAATTCCAGGTATCCTGAATTAGAGTGAGACCCTACCTTGAAAAAAAAAAAAACATGGGCTGGAGAGATGGCTTAGCAGTTAAGGCACATGCCTGCAAAGCCTAAGGTCCCACATAAGCCAGATGCACATGGTGGCTCATGCATCTGGAGTTTGCTTGCAGTGGCTGGAGGCCCTGGCATTCCCATTCTCTTTCTCTTTCACGCGCTCTCTCTCTCTCTCCCTTTCCCCTTTCTCTAATAAATAAATAAGTAAAAATTAAAAAAGCAAAACAAAACAAAAAACAAAGAACAAAAAACAGGAAAAATGCACCCATTTGTTCGCTAAGAAGCCTGCAGGAAAATATGCAGAATATCAATTAGAACCTACTTGTGTTTATTAATAGGTATATTCACAGAATATTGAAGAATATGAAAAATAAAGCACTGCCCTAGACAAGAATGGATGAGTGTTATTGACACATTGTTGACTCAAAGACCTGAGGTATAAATAGGTATGAACTATTTATACAAATTTAAATAAATTTCAAAAACCAGCTAAACTAATCTATTTTTCCTAATATACTTCCCTGTGGGAAAATAGTGACAAGTAAATGCACTGATTTGCAACTGATGGCTGGCTACTATAATGCTAAGCTGAGAAAAATATCCTCAAATTCCATGCAAGATATCTGTATAATCTTGTATGTGTATTATACTCAGATATTCTTAAATAGGTAAGAAAAAAAGCACATGCTTACTTTGAAAAATCAAGGTACAATATTCAAACACTAGAGAGATCTAACAGGTTCATCATGCGACCATGATCACAAACTCAAGCAGAGATTCTAGTGGTCAATTCTGATAGTTTTTGAGGACCACTGGTCCAGTGTCTTATCACACACAGCTACAAAGGGAACAATCGAGCTGGGCGTGGTGGCGCACGCCTTTAATCCCAGCACTCGGGAGGCAGAGGTAGGAGGAGCGCCGTGAGTTTAAGGCCACCCTAAGACTACATGGTTAATTCCAGGTCAGCCTGGGCCAGAGTGACACTCTACCTTGAAAAACCAAAAAAAAAAAAAAAAAAAAGGGGGGCACATCATGATCACCACATCTATTTTAACCTAGTCACTGCAAACCTCATTCGTCCTCATCCAAAATCCGACTTCCAAGTATAATTTCTGTTTTGCAGATATGAAAGCTGAACCTCAAATGTGCTGAATGACTCATCTCAAGGGGTTGGAAGGGCCAAGTTGTGGGTTATCATATATGCTTGTCACCTGTGATCACTTTGAGAGGACTTAATGACTAAATTTTGGCTCCAGGAAATCCTCACTCCATGGTGTTGGAAGAATCAATGGTTTGTTCTAATGTTCATATTTCTTGTGGGGGTTCAGGTTTGTTCGGCCTCAGTTCTTTAACTTATTCTGGGGAAAAAAAAAAACTATTACTGTTGATAACCAATGAAATATCTGCTCCCTTGTTTCCCACACACATGTGATTAAGATCCACTGCAAGTTGAAGATCAAGGCTGCCAGACGGGCTTGACTATTGGAATTATCCAGGTGATCACAGAAGTAACCCATCTGTTGCTTGCTTTTAGAATTTTCCAAGGCCACATGAAGATGGATGTTTGCAGAATTCCTGATAAAGTCCCAATTGTTCTCCCTTTATTTTCTTGTACTGTCTTTTTCTCCGCATTGGTAGTGCTATGGATCAAACTCAGGGTGTCATATGCTATGCATGTACTGTAGCTCTCAGCTTTATGCCCAGACCCTGTTTGTTGTCTTTATGGACCATATAACATCATTTATAATCAACATTAGCAAATTAATTGAGGTCCTATTGAGTGGCAAGGAAGAAGTCACTGTATATTTATACAAATGAACTTTAGAAAAGACTGATGCACATATCCCAGTTAATTTACATAGTAAGCCCACTTACAAAAATATTTTTATTTATTTTCAAGCAGGCAGAGAAAAGAGAGAGCATGCATGCGAGAGGGGGGGGGTGTATGAATGGAAATAGGCAGTCCAGGGCCTCTAGACAATGCAAATGAACTTCAGAGAGCACTTAACCTGTGGAATACATTACAATTTTTCATCAGGGACAAGTACATACAAACACACACACACACACACACACACACAAATTGGCACATTAAATAGTAACATCATGCATCATTTACATACAAACATGCAAATATGATCTTATAGAATCAACTGTTTGTGATTTTTTTAGCTGTCTAATAAGTAAAGTTGAAAATCCTGTTTGGGAGAAGAGATCATATAGTAGTAAAATAGCTGAGTATAACAGAAAAAAAAAGTAAGTATCAAAGGAGGTATAATAAATATGTAAGGCATTGAAGGATGTTCTAAACAAATGAATGTTTAAATTATAAGGATTCTGAAGGATGAAAATGTGTTGAGCACTATGTATTTCTAGGCTGTTTATTCAAACTATCCTTTTATGTGTAACCTGGTTGAGCTTTGTCATCCCCTGAAGCACTACCTTACTCAGTTGCAGAACACTGATTCTTGAAGGTTAATCAACTCTTTATAGTCCAAAAGTCAGCAGTAATAGTAACATTTCAATCCATTGTGTTCCCTTTGAAGACCATAAGAGTCTTCCTTTGTGTTCTATAGGTCCTGTCCAAGTAGGAGAAAGTCTGAAGTTCATTCAGCCACAGCTATGCTAGGAAGGTTATGTCGCGGCAGAATTCAAGAAAACTGTGGTCCATTTCTCACTGGTGTGCATGATTTTACTTTCTTAATTCATTCTCTAAATGGTTATAGAGTACTACTGAGAAAAAAACAATATTTACTTGCAATATGACCTAAAATCATTGAGTGTTCTGTGCTCTTAAACTATATATAAAAGCTGGAAGTTTTAATCCTACCCCTTTTCCTTTAACCTTTTACTAAGTCTTCACTTCCAAGGTTTATAAAGGATATTCTTCTCAGGTAACAAACATATGATTAAACTATCACTTTGGGACAAAATACCCGTAATCAAGTCCACTTATGCTGTGAAGATAACAGTCTATAAAATGCTTCTAATTGGTTACAGTGAGATCCCTCTGAAAAAGAAATTAAATATGGTTCCTTATCAGATGGTGACTAACCAATATACATTAAGATGTTTGTGCAGAAAAACTATAGCTACATGACATAAGCATGCTTCAATCAGCACATACATTAATAAGTAAGACATTAATTTTCTCTCTTTTTTTAGCAACTTGATTTCTAATCCAGGAGCTATAGAGAATTAATATAAGCACCATGATTAATTTAATATTTACACTACAAGGTAGCCCATTATACATTAGAGGTATTCAGATTTGAGCCTATCATTGTGGTGAGTTCATCTAGAAAAATACTAACACATATCACGACAAAGGATTGATTTTTATTTAAATCAAAACGTTCCTGAAGAATTCTCTCCTGTCTACTCCTTCATGACTAAGCAGTCTACAAGAGGTCTGTATGTTAATAGGTAGGTGAGGTCTCCTAAAAACAGTGAGTGGGCCACTGTGGATATGGGTTCTAGCGCCTCAGTCCAACCTCTGAATTCCTGCAGTTTATGTTAACATTCTGACTACAGTTCATTAGAAGTTTTGGGCCATGAAGCCACCCAGCCAAGCTACTCCTATACTTTGGATACAAAGAAATATATTAACTAAGCAAGAAAATTGTATACATAAAATCCACAACACACTGATGAAATAAATCACAGGAGAAATACATAAATGGGAAAATATTAAGTGGAAGAAGTAAAGATTCCATGCTCAAAGCAATTTGTAGGGTCAACGTAATCCTCATCAAAATTTCAGTTGCCTGTGAAGCCTAAGGACCTAGGTTCAGTTCACCAGTACCTTCCTAAGCCAGATATTCAAGATGGTACATGTGACTGGAGTTCATTTGCAGTGGATAGAAGTTCGGCTGCACCCATTGTCTCTCTCACTCACTCTCAATGTCTTTCAAAATAAAACATTTTTTAATTCCAGTGGCTATTTTCACAGAAAAAAAAATTATATGAAACCACAAAATACCTGATTAGTTCAAGCAATTTTGAGAAATGAGAATAAAGGTGAAAGTTTTACACCTCTGATTTCAAACTTTATTAGTATTAAAAAGTATGGCTGTGGAATAAAAACAAACAGACCAATGAAACAAAACAATTCAGAGATAAATTCATATGCATGTGATATATATTAATGTATATTAACCACTTTCACTGGTCTGTGACAAATACATAATGAAGAAGAGAAAAGGTCTTCAAAAATGGTGTTAAGAAAAGTGCTTATCTGTCCACATAAGAATGAAATTGAATCCTTGTTTTATATATAAAAATTAAGTTGAATTCCATTCAAAACATATCAGATCTGAAATTATAAATACCCTGGATGGAAACAGGGGGAAAGCTCCTTGACATTGGTCTTGACAATGAATTTTTGGATATCTCATCAAAAGTATAGGCAAGAGATAGCTCAGAGGTTAACTGCACTTGCTTGCAAAGCCTACCAGCCAGCCCATGGTTTTATTCCTCAGTATCCACATAAAACCAGGTGCACAAAATGGTGCATTCATCAGGAGATGGCAGTAACCAGAGGCCCTGGCATGTCTCCTTGCCCACCCATGTGTCTAAATTAATTAATTGAATAATATAGGCAATAAATGTGACAGTAATGTTTGACCACATCAAAATAAAAGACTTTTCTGTTCAACAGAAGAAACAAGCAATAAAGTGAAAAGATACTCTATGAACTAGGAGAAAATCTCTGTAAACCCCATCTCCAATAAGGATTTAACTTGTTAGAAATCTAAGGAACTCATGCAACTCAAGAGATACAAATCTAATTGTGTAATTTAAATTGGCAAAGGTCCTAAACAGATATTTATTGAAACAGGATTTACAAAGGGCAAATACATGAAGATGTGTAGTGTCACTAAGTATCAGAGCGTGAGAATCAAAACCAGAATGAAATGCCTCCTCCCATCTATTAGTACAGCTGGTATTACAATGAAGAGCAAGAGCAGACGGAGAAAAAAGTAACCTGTACATTCATTATGGATATAAATTAGTACTACTGTTGTGTAAAACAATATTGAAGATTCTCAAAATTATTGAAAATAGAACTGCTACATAGATCTAACAATCACCCTTTATGCATTTGTATCCAAAGATGATGAATCAGTGCATTGATGAGATAGCTGTACCCTATGTTCATTGCAACATTACTCATAATCCCAAGACAAAAAAATAATTGAAGCATCTTCTGATGGGTGAAAGGCAAACAGACCTGATCATGGGATTGGGAGAGAGAGACTGGGAGGAAGATAGGATGGGAGAGAGAGGCAGGGAGGGAGAAAAAATGAGGGAGGGAGAGATGTAAGATGAATAATGGCATTTAGACAAAACAAAGAAAGAAATCCTATAATTTGTGACAACTCAGAAATGAACCCAAAGAGCATTATGCAAAGTGAAATTAACCAGATACAATAGATAAATGCATGATCTCAGTTATGTCTAAACTCAAAAAGTCAAATTTGTGAAAGCAACTATAAGATAGTAACTATTTTGCTTCAAGCAATGACTTTGGAAGGTAATTTACTATAAAGAGATATTTAATACATATAACCAGATACAAGACACATGCATGATTTCAGTTATCTCTAGAATCAACAAGTCAAATTTATGGAAGCAACTGTGAGATAGTAAATGTTTGTTGCTTTAAGCAATGACTTTGGAAGGTAATTTACTGTAAAGAAATATTTAATGCATGTAACTTACATTAGTTCTGCTGTTTTTATTAAGAGATGCCTCCTGGCAATTTCAATAGCTGTGTACTTCCCAATCCCCTATGCAACTCGAATTAGCCCTGTACCATTATTGTGGCAATGAGCTCTCAACTGAGGTTTTCAGAGGATCTCTAGGACCAATCTGCTATTCTGCTAAATATGGTTTCTTTCATCCTCCTTTTCAACACTGGTTCTTCCACCATGTGTGAAGAACCAAGGGGATAATCCTATTGATCTTGGCCTTACCATTATTGAATTGCTAAAGTAATGCCAGAAACATCCTACCTCTGGACTTGGAATATGACAAAAGGAATTCTACTTTAAGCTATATTTTGATCAGCTTTTGTTACCAGCAATGGAAATGTAATCTTCACTAAAAAAGCTATTTTATGTCACTTGGAAAATTCTGGCATAGCTTCGCTTTTTATTGCCAGAAAAATACTATTATGTCAGTGTCATGACAAGTATTCATTTATTACTGAGTCTTAAGAATCAGAATTTTTACCTGCATTATAGGTATGAATCAAAAAGAACTAGAAAGATAAAAATGAAAAGAAGGAAAAGGAAAGGGGCTCAGAGACAGAAAGATGCAGAGACAGAAAAGAAAATAATAAAAGAAAAAAGCAGTATTTTAAGCCACTGAAAAGAAATGACAGTGAAGAATGTTAAGAGTCTGAACATTAAAGGGTAAGATTTGCTGTCTCTTTCTAAGATATCAGGTAGTTTTTACACTTAGCACAATGAAATATTTGTAAGCATGCATTTACCTTCCTTTATTTAAACTCTGATTTTAGTAGTAAAAGACTAAATTTGACATATTTTGATAAATGCCTTTTTCTGAAAGATGTAAGTGATAAGGAATTAAATCTCTGAAATTAGCAAGCATTTAGGTTTTAGTTACTTAAGGGGGTTACATATAGAAAAAAAACAATTATTTATACAAGTGATGTGTGAGTGTATATGCATGTGTGTGTGTGTGTGTGTGTGTGTGTTAGTGTGTGTACATTTAAAGCTAGATATGTAAGTATTACCAACAAAATTTAAATTATTTAATACTACAACATTTCAGGGGTAATTTTTAACAGTCATACAAAACTTTTCAAATATTTATTAACAGAAAGAGGAGAAATTATAAAGCACTTTAGAAATTTAAATTTGTAAGTCATTTGTAAAACTTAAACACTGAGGATTTTGGATGTGCATGTGATTCTCTGTGTGTGGTGTGGATGCATATGCATGTTCAAGTGTGTGGGCATGATCATGTACAGGTGTGTGCATGAAGAGGGTAGAGGTTGATGTCAGCCATCTTCCTCAATCACTCACCCCTTGGTTTATTGAGGCAGCACTTCTCACTTCAACCCAGGGCTTGCCTAGCCAGCTAGTTTAACTAGCCAGCTTGTCCTGAGGAGGCCCTGTCTCTTCCTCCCCAGCACTAGGATTGCAAAAGGGCCACCACACCTCTATTATATATATGGGTGATGGGGATCCAAACTTCAGTACTCAATGCTTGCTCGGCAAGTGCTTTATCCACTGAAACATTTCCCTAGCCCCAATTTTTGTTTGTTGTTAAGATTTTTTTCATCTTCTATTTAAGAATTATTGCCTATTTATTACCTGTATGAGTAATGATGACCATGTATGATGTTTGAAGTTTCTATTCATGATTTAATTCTTTTCATTTTATTAATCAAAACTTCATTAGTCAGTATTCTCTTACAAAAATAAAACCATTCAAAATTATAGCTGAGAAGTTCCATCTATAAACTGGAGACCCAGAGAAGTTAGTTGTGAGGCTCTGAGAAGTGCAGGGCTGAATTCTAAGTCTAGTGCTAATCCATGAGAAGACCTATGCTCAGCTCCATCAAAGAGAGAAAGTTCTTTCCTCTTCCACAGTTTTGATATCCAGGCCCTCAAATGGTGAGACAATGTCCACCCACACTGACAGGAAAAGCTGCCTCACAAGCTGCCAATTCAGATTATAGCATCAGAGACAGAGCAGCAAACCAGAATTAAGGTTTACCAAGTTCCTCAGCACCTTATCAAAGTGACATGGAAAATTAACCCCCAAAAGACCTTTGGTTAATACTAAAATGTACCATAATATATGTGACATATATCAGAATGATTAAACTGGCCTGATTCAAATTCCATATCCAGCACAAGATTACTTGACTTCTAGGCAGACATACTATCCATGGATTATTTTTTTGTTTTTGTTTTTTTTTTCCTCCATAAAACATAATACATGTGCCTACATATAGGGTGTTGTAAAAATTACTTAAGGGAACACATGTGAAATATTTAGTAAGTGCCTGGAACATGGTCAGCACCTAATGCTTCTAGCTTTTATTTTGTGACTAAAGTTTGAATAACGAAATGTTCTAGAAGGGTATACATCACCTACATTGTTTTGATGAGCTGGGGGATCAGTCAGTCAAAAAGTAAAAATCCACAAAACTTGTTGAACCTCAGAGTAAAAACAACCACAGATTTAATGCTTGTAATTTTAAAGATTCTTATAAAAGTGGAAAAATGAAATTCAAAACTGAAGATAAATTATGATACCTTCTTTTCTTGAAGTCCCCTAATGGAAGATGTATGTATGATCTAGATAGTTTTTCTGTCTTATGTCCTTAATCATACATGTTCCCTATTCATTAATGCAAGGAAAAAAAGTAGAAAATAAGAATAAATGCTATCCACATTACTTCTACCCAGAGATAAATAGTGATAGTGTTGTTGTCTTTTTATACCATTTTCTATGCAGTAAGTATATAATTATTTTAACACTCAAATCTGATCATATATTCATACTATTTATAAATTTTGAGATGATTTTCTTGTCAATAAATTTAATTTTAAAGAATCAATCTAAATGGCTACAACAATTGCATAAAATAACCCTTAAATTGGGCACTAAAGTAGTCCGAGAGCTCCTCTGTTACAAAGATCCCAACTTTTTCTTGTAGCCAGTATTTTTGCTTGAGCAGGTCAGTTGCTAGAAATAAATGACTTTTGCCTTATGACACATTGGCACAGCAACACTCCAAAAATACTATAACCAGTATTGCTTATCGGGTATTTTGAATGGGTCTCTAAACTCCCTAGAAAGTGTTCTCAAACAAGATGAGCAGGTAAAGTTGTGTCAAAATGGTGAGGAAAGAAATTATGTTAAAGCTGAGAAGTCTTTTTCTGAGCCCAGAACAACTTGTGAGCATGTTGATAGATTCAAATCTACTGGGTCACAGGATTATGTACAGAGCAGGAACAGGAGAAAAAGAGTTAAAACTGAAGGCTGACAGATATTTAGAGTGATGTATTATTGTTCTCTTTCAAAGCAAGAAAATTATATGAATAATTCATCCCCCCCAACAACGGAAAAATGTTTTTACACTTTCAAGTAGGTGTTAAAATAGAAACTGTTTTGCCAAAAGTAAATAAGTGGGGTATAAATTTCTCTTCCTGCCAAGCCTGGAGGCATTCCACTTCCCAGCTGTGTAAGGAAATAAGATTCACTACCAGGAAACAGTCCACAGGAACCACCTGTATGCATAAAGGAACTCAAAACTCTTACTCTGCAGCCACCCAACTCTATCTAATATTTACATTATATGAAGGATGAGGACTCTGGGACCAGATTTTCACCTTTCCTACGGCTTTGGCATGAAGCTTTCTGATGGGAGAAGACACCTTTTCTTCTTTTAACTCAACAGCACAGTCATAAGGATACCTACCACTCCATATTCTAGTTTATATTCTACATGCCATCCAAGTCCTCATCAATAAACCTGCTTTAAGTTCTGTCTCCTGGTCCCACTCAAACAGAAACAGCTTTTCATTTTATTTTTGAATTTCAAATCCTCAAATAGACTGGCTCCTTTACTTGTTTTTTTTTTTTTTTTTTTTTTTTTTTTTTTGACAATTTCAAGGTATTTCTTAGGGGGTGTGGGTTAAAAAGTTTCAATAACTAGTATTTTCTCGTTTTGATGGGTTTTTTGTTGTTGTTGTTGTTGCTGTTTATCCAGTAAAATATGCAATCAAATGTTCCCTTCCAAGAGTAAAGGTTTAAATCTGGTTAGGTTAGAAGAGGAAAATCATAGTAGTATCAGTCCCAGTACAGGAGATGATTCTAAGAGTTATCTTAGAGCATACTCAACAACCACAAGAGGGGATTCAGATAGGTGTTGCTGTCTCACATTTAACCAAAGAATAAACTGGGGGTTAATAACACTGACTAGGTCTTAAGAGGCAGAGAAATAAATGGTGGAACCATAGTCACTTCCACTCTTTAAGCAGGCAAACATCATTAACTGCTAAGCTATCTCTCCGGCCCACCTCCACACTTCAGATGTGACGTTTTCAGGTTAAGTGATGCTCAACATCTCTCATCCAAGACTTCAAAAGAAAGATCTGCTTTCATAATACTTCTTCACTTGGATTTATAGTATTCCTCTCAATATTTCAGCACTTTCCTCTTATCTAGAGTTGGTTCCAATTAGTACTTTTCCTTAAAACAACAACAAAATCAAATTTTTATGCTGTCTGATTCTGGATAATTCTTCAAATATGCCTTCTGACTACCCCAGTGACAAAGAAGTATATAGTCAGAATTAGTTAACATTATAAATAGATCCAAAGTTATTTTGAATATGAGAAAATAAAATATCTTGCTTTCCTTTGCATTGGGTCTTGTGTGATCCTTTTCAGGAATAATAAACAAACATAGCCTTCAGCTTGAATACAAGTTCCTCAAAACGGAAGAATTTATTTCATCTATACTGCCTGGGTCCTTAGAGTACAATACTTTCAGTATGAAACATAAGCAATAGATCTATAGATCTAATTAACTTGCA
The DNA here is from genome assembly GCA_036365145.1 of Orientallactaga sibirica. NCBI lineage: Eukaryota > Metazoa > Chordata > Mammalia > Rodentia > Dipodidae > Orientallactaga > Orientallactaga sibirica. Next base: position 26,943,262 of record JAEOAD010000011.1, read on the forward strand.
ATATGCATCAGCAATATTTTTCCAGGTATTATCAACACAATGGATTAACCATCCCATGATGCAGTGAAATTTATGCCCTTAACATGCCGAAGTATTTCCACTAAACTTATTTTGTAAATATTTTATTTATTTGCATGCACACACACACACACACACACACACACACACACACACACAGAGAGAGAGAGAGAGAGAGAGAGAGAGAGAGAGAGAAGAACACACTCAGAAACAGAGAGAGAGAGAGAGAGAGAAGAGGGAGAGAATGGACATACCAGGGCCTCTAGCCATTGCAAATGCTCTCCAGATGCATGTGTCATTTTGTGCATGTCACTTTACACAAGTACAGGGAAATCGAACCCCCATCATTAGTCTTTGCAGACAAGTGCCTTAAACACTGAGCCATCTCTCCAGCCCTCGCTTATTGCTTTATACATTTTATTCTTTCTGGAAAAAAATGTCCTTTTTCAGCCGGGCGTGGTGGTGCACGCCTTTAATCCCAGTAGTCGGGAGGCAGAGGTAGGAGGATCGCCGAGGCCACCCTGAGACTACAGAGGGAATTCCAGGTCAGCCTGAGCCAGAGTGAAACCCTACCTCAAAAAAAAAAAAAAAAAAAAAAAAAAAAAAAAAAAAAAAGTCCTTTTTCTAACAAGTTTTCACCTGATCCTCACAGGACTATCACTTGATTTTCTGTTTCAGCCAGTAATGATCCAACTATATGCTAGAGTAGAAGCAATGATGGGCAGGAAGACCATGGAAGCTAAAATAGCTGAGTGCTTCTGCAAGTGAAGTACATACAGTGTGTGGGTATGACCAATATTTATAGGCTAGGAGTATAAATGAGCAGTTCTGTAAAGAACTAACATTACTCATGAGAAATACCCATCATCCTTTTCAGTGTACACACATCCTTATAGCATTTTAAACATTAAAATATCTTCATAGATAATCATCCTTCTAGGAAAATAGAAGTATAGAGACAGTGCTGAGAGAGGTATGAGATATAGGTCTATGTTTGATTGTTTTGGTGACAGATCCTCATATAGCTGAAGATGACCTTGAATTCCTGATCCTCCTGTTTCCACCTCAAAAATTCAGTGATTACAGGTGTGTGCCACTATGCTTGACTCAAGACCTAAGATTTTGAATCTAATGTGCATTTAAAGAGGCAGTGTAAGGCACTCAAAATAAGACTTTTAACTTCTGTTGCACAATATACTGCTGGTTTTCAAAGTACACTTTGAAGCAGTTAGAGACTCCAGGAGCGCACACAGTAGTGACTGGGAATAAGCCATGGGTGTTCTCATACAGACACAGACATTCAACTAACTTTATCTAGAAAAAAATTCTATTTCATATATTGGCCTATTATTAAGAATCTGCTTTAATATAGGTTTCTAAAACTTAAAATATTAAACACAATGACTTTCTAGGGGCTCAAGCTACTGTGTTTTACTCTCTGAAGAGAAAACAAATGACTCGCATCACCAGCAATGTTCTCCGCAACTTCTGATAAGCTACTGACGAGCCTTCCTGTGAGACTGGCAGCATATCGTCAAGATAACCATACGAAGCCAATGACACACCCATTATCTGATGCTTCATTTCTCACTAAAAAGGAAGGATAAAGTATGTTGAAGAGATGAATTAGACAGAAAATCTAGCAGGAGAAAAATTTGATTGGCAAGAATAAAAGGGAGCTTTTAGCCTTTTCCTTATATTGAGACTATTTCTGCCAACTTGTATGTATCAACAGAGAGTAAGAAGTGGGGAAAGAGGGGGGGGGATTGTAGAAATGAAGATTTTCATCTTATTGATTAGTGTGTGAGCTACAAATTAAATCACATTTTCTAATGTGTCTGTCACTATTTCACATGATATACAACAAAGCCACATTCATGTACTTGATCTGTATAGTAGTCTACGTTATCTGTGAGGGATGTATTCCAAGACACTCAGTAGATGGTCCCTAGAACTATGGAGTTTTTTTGTATGTGGAGATATATATATGGCATATGGATATATATATATGTCACACATACATGCATACACACAGACACGACACATACAGGTTGAATATTTCTTATACAAAATGTTTCATATTTTGGAGTGTTTCCAAATATTTACAGGTTGGACATTGTCAATATGAAATGCTCCAAAATCTTAAATCTTTTGAGTGTGAGGCCAGCAATTAAAAATTTAGGATTTAAGACCATTTTGGATTTTCTATTTCCAATTTGTAGATTTTCAGCTGTATTACACTTTTTTCCCCAAAAAGTACATTCCTATGACAAAGTTTGACATAAGTTGGGCACAGTAGGAGACAAACAACAATAACAAGAGTGACCAATGGTAAGCACATTCTGCAGTAACATTCATGAATGAGGTCCTTTTGTCTCTCTCAAAAGACCACCAGGTACTGTGAGCACCCTGAATGCTGCTGACATTCTGGAAGCCATGGAAAGTAGAATGGAGATGAGGACTACTACTGTCTCCACTGTGAGGAAGACAGGAGGAACTATGTCATTTTGAAGTTTTCACTGAACAGTAGAAACTGGCTCAGCTCTGAGAACAACACTTATACTTCAAAACCCAGTTCATTGCCCTGCGTGCAGAAAGCATTCTTGAGGAAGGGTGACATTTCTGGGTTTCTCGACTTTCAAATATTCTGTTCTGGCCACCACTCACCCATCCCGCACCACACATTATCATAGGATACTGGCCACTACTCACCTGTCCCCCGCCACACACAAATTATCACAGGATACTGGGTTAAAATTTTTGAATATATTGATGGCTTTTAAATCTGTATCCTCAAGATGCATTACTCTTCCTCAAGGCTGGGGTTTATGTATACAACGACTACACTTTTCCTCTCTGATATCCAATAGGCATCTCAACATTAGGCTGCTCAAAACAAACGTCCCTCTCTTCCTCTTCCCTTTTGATCTTTTCCTACTCTCAGATTTCCTTTCTGTGGACTGGAATCCAGTTGGTCGGATAATTCTAAATCTTCACCCCCTTTCCCCATCACTCTAAACCATCCTTTCAGTGAGTACATTCTGCGATGCTAGCTTATCAGAATGGAAAGAACTTATTCCTTTATGCTCTATGAGATTGCTCCTACCTGGCACAGAATTCCATCACCTCCTGACCTGGACAGCTGTCACTTCTTGTGTTTTCTCTGTTTCCTACTAGTCTTTCCACAAACTCAAAGACAGCTACTTATTAAAAAGAAAATTCCATCATGCTTTTTCCTTAACTAAATTCTTTTTTCTTTTCGTTTTTGAAATCGAAATCCCTCTAGGTTCAACTTTCTATACACACACAACTTTTTTTAGTATGTTTTATTTATTTGAGAGAAAGAGGCAAACAGAAAGAGAGAAAATGGTCATGCCAGGGCCTCTAGCCACTGCAAACTCCAGATGCATCCATCACCTTATGCTTCTGGCTTATGTGGGTACTGGTGTCAGGCCACAGGAGGTTGCAGCAGGCCTAGACGCTGATAATAGTGCCTCCAAACTAGCAGGAGTAATGCCATTCCTTCCTCCCCTTGGGCATCTGGATGTCCTGATAAGACTTAGGTTTCAGTTTCCCCATAGTCATGTGACCTTTTCCTGCTCACCAGGAAGGTCCTTATATGTTAATGAGGTATCAGCCAGCAGCCTTTACACAGCCAATCCCCCTGTACCCCATACCCCTGCCTGCCACTACATGAACACTTATAAGCCCACTCCCCTGGCAAATAAATAAGTTGTCCTCTGACAGTCTCCCGGGTGTTTCTTCCTGTCTCACTCACCGCCACTTAAGACCCTGATCCCCAGCCACCTGGATGTCTTTGGGGTGCTGGTGAGAAATGGCCCCCGAGCAGCCAGGGACCTACATATTGGGAAATCAAATCTGGGTCCTTAGGCTTCACAGACAAGCACTTTAACTGCTAAGCCATCTCTCCAGCCTTATACACATTTTTTCTATTACTTCCTTGTGACTTTGAAGCTTTGGCAAAAGCAAATGATCATCAGGTCAGGGTTTTCTTGCACATGTTTGGATCTATTTCCCCAGCTTCACTTCTCTGGCCTGGTGAATTTTTGTTAACTTTTCTGAAAAATAGTTTTGAAATTACAAAAAGGTTGCCTGACTAACATGGAAACCTCGTATGCATTTTTTTACATCTTTATTTATTCCTTAATACCCATTTCCAAGCTCAACCTCCCTTATTCTAACACTCTCCTCAGAAGCTTATTTTCCTTATTCTCTGTTATTTTCTGCTCTCTATTTTAACTGCATTTCTGTCTTTATTCTGTGTTTTCTTTACCTATCTATCTGTCATTTAATGGTCTAAATTATTTAATGACATGGCAAGGCATTTCAGAAACACTACTGCTGAACTTGCCAAGAGTTGGCATTCAAGAAATAAATTCCAAGTGAGTAAGCCTAACTCATTCCTATGATCAAGAGTTAAAACACTACTAGAAGCTAGTCTTAATCATTGATTTTGTATGAAATTTTTTCACCTACTTATATATTCAGTCAGTTCAACACACTCTTATTGATACCTAAGGAACAGAGTGAATAGAAAGAAATCTGTCACTCTGAGGAGACAATATAACCTCACAACGAGGTGAGTGTCTTCTAAGCTTGTATAGACACACTTGAGATGAGGTCAAGAGGAAGGGATTCCTAATGTGGTACATGATCAATTACAGATGAGGCTGTGCTGAAAGACTATCATAGGCCCTGGCAGGCATGAACATGACTGTCAGTCTCTCTTGGTGAAGAAAGACAGTAAGCAGCCTTATCAGTTGGAGGCCATGTGAATTATCTCAGCCCATGAAAATGGAGAGAGAGGACCTCATGCCACATTGACCAGCATGTCTCCTAGATGTCTCACTATGAGAATAATCTGGGCTAACATTATAGTGATTTGGGTAAAGCAATTTACTAGTGAGAAAAGAACTTGCGTATTTACTGATATGTCTTCATTGCTGACAAAATTTCCTTCAATACACAGTAGCCTGAGTGCTTGCAAAACTGCAAAGTAAGGAGCTCTAGGTTGGTGTGTGGGGACTACAAATAGGCATCTCAGACTCAAGGGTAACTAGTACTTTTTTTCAAAATAAGCTCATCTATGACTTTATCAAGTGGAAACTGCATTTTAGATTGGTGACCTTAAAAAAAAAAATCAGTCATAAAAAAGCACCCCGGGAGAGGAACACAGTAGTATTAGCACTCTTTCAGCCTTGCTTGGTGAGCTGAAACAGCTATCGCATAATAAGGACCAAGGGAATAAAAATAGAGTAAGTTTAGGTAAGAACTACTCTGGAATATTGGGGCAGCAAAATCACTGAAATAAGTGTATACAAAATTCGGAGTATTCACCAAAATTGCAGCACACTCGCTGGCATGAGTAAGAGGCTCACAACAACATAAGGATTATGTCAGCCTCCTTACTTTAGATACAGAGTGTGTGGCTCGAATTATAATAATACACAGCAGTGGGGATGTTTTCAATTGATTGTATCTAATGGAAAAGTCAGGATTTAGAAAGTTCTTCTTGGGAATCTGCTTGCTGTATGGCTTTTGGAAACTGTATAAGGCCATTTCCTATTCCCCAAAACCCTTTCTCCACTATCAGGGCAGAGATCTTAACAGAATTCAAATAGCTCTGCATCTAACAAAGAAACCATGTATTCCTAAAGAGATGAAGACAAAATGGTCTTTGCAGAAGCTGGGGGAAAAAAAAAAGTCAAGAAAGGTCCCAATGAGAAGGTAACATTTGAGGTGGAACTTAAAAGTATAGGATTTCTATAGACCCAGGTGTCACAGAAACAATGAGGAACAGCTCAAAGAAAAAAGGAAACTAAGGTCTCTGTACTGTAAAGGAACCCAGAGAATAAGAATAGAGAAAAGCCTGAAATTCTGAACACAGGAGACTTTGGCCACTTCAATTATAGCAATTTTAGTAGTGTTGAAATAGAGCTCAATTTTGAATAGCTGAGATTTTCAATTGCTTAGGGAAAAAGTGATTATAATAAGTGAAGATCAAACTTTGATTGCTGGGTGGTAAAGAGGACAGGGAAGGGGCAAAACATTTAAAGGAAGAAGAGATGAATCAAGGGCAGATGTTCATCCTGCCGGAGGGGTGAAAGAAAGATCAGAACAAGGCACAGGAAGGAAATCAGCCAAGGACAAAGTGAAGCAACTGACCAGCAGGGAGAATCCTTGCCTATAAGGTAACAAGTCCTAAACAGAACTGGGACATATGGACCAAGGAGTGTAATATAGTATTTCTTTTAATTCATGATACGGTATTAGGCAAGGAATATTGATAATTTCCATAAACAATTGTGTTAAATGCATGAAAATAATAAGAATGAACATTAATTTTGTTTACTATGTCTTTGGCCCCAGGCTCAGCACTTTAGTCTTACAGTGAAACTTTCCTTACACTACAATATAGTCCAAGAGTAAATTAGAGATAAAGTTTAAAAGCATTAGCACATTCAAAGTTGCCAATGCTTAACTTATCAACACCTTGAAATAAAGACATCACCTACTGTTAGGATCCCATCCTTCCCCCACTCCACCCAACTCAACTGGCAATAAAGGACCCTGTACGATCCAATATCCCTTCATATCTGTAGTTCTTTTCCCTAAGGAATTCTGAGAAATGCATGAATCTACCACCCTCCATGATTTCAGGAGCCACCTCAGACAGTCTTACTCATACCCACATCACTTCCTTCAATCAGAACTCCTGTCCTCAGATGAGAATTTTATATAATTTTATATAATTGAGAATTTTTTGTTTTTTTGTTAATTGAGATTTTTTAAATATATTTTTTCCATGGTTAACCCTCCCTATCCCCTTCCTCTGTATACCATCTCCCTAACCATCTATTTTGTTTTCATGCTCCCATGCCACCAGTTCCTCCTTGACTTTTCATATCACTGAAGATCTTCTGTCTTTATTTTATTTTTATGTTGATAAGGAACTTGATCTTCACTGATAAACAGAAACATACTTAGCATGAATGAGGTTGCTATAAAAAGAAAAAAATGTGTAACTCATGGAATGAAATTATATAGTATAATAAATCCTACTCCAGAATTTTCTCATGTGTCTATAAGACCTTGTATGTTTTTATTTTGATCTTCTAGCTATACCATTTTTGTACTTAAAAATTGAAATAAGAAGCTGGGTGTGGTGGCGCATGCCTTTAATCCTAGCACTAGGGAGGCAGAGGAAGGAGGAGTGCCATGAGTTCGAGGCCACCCTTAGAATACATAATGAATTCCAGGTCAGCCTGAGCTAGAGTGAGACCCTACCTCGAAAAAAAAAAAAAAAAAAAAAAAAAAAAAAATATATATATATATATATATATATATATATATATATAATTGAAATAAGGTAATTCTAGCTCTTTTTAAGACTTAATATATAATACCATATTTTTAACATTTCTCACTGTTAAATTAACATTATTATGGGCAAAACAGATTTTATGGGCTAATCTAAGAGCCTAACCACCATTCAGAAACTTGATGATTCACCAAAATGAATTCTCTCTAAAGAACTTTCTTGGAAATACATCTTTGCAGCACCATATCATTGCATGCTGGAAACTGCCTCAGTTTCAAGGTAAAACATATGATTATGCTATGCAAATAATGGCATGAAATATATAGCTAAACTGAAGGATGTCTTTTCCAAAATCATCAATTTCCATACTAGATCAAGTATGTTATCAAATAGTCTTACCATATCTCTAAAATCATAAGTTTCCTATGTGGTTGAAATTGTTTGGGAAAGTTAACTGAAATATTATGTGTGTACACACACACACACACACACACACGTGCGCGTATAGAGAGAGAGTACACAACCAAGTAATACTTTTGGTGTACCTAATAGCGTATCAAAAATGCTTCCTAATCACCTCTTGTGCTAATGACCTGAAAATTACAATGAACCAGACAAGGTATCTATACAGCATTTAATGAATTAATAACCTGCCTCACTTCAGAAAAGGACTCACAGTTTAACAAAAAGCATATAATTAAACAAGATACAGTGAATTAAATGTGAACAAGAACAAGGCAAAGAAAGATAGAAAAAGTAGGTCAATTCACACACATGGCATAAAATACTGTGACCCTTAATGAGGTGCCCAGATTTTGTGTCCAGATCTGAAAGTTAATATAAATATGGAAAAAATTATTGTTATAAGACAGTTTAAAAGTTAAACCTATTGTTAATAGTACTCATTTAACAATAAGAATAATTATCTGTGATACTGAAATCCCAAAGATCTAATTATGTGCAGTGAAATTCTTAGAGTAATCCCAGTGATGGATCCAGAGGGCTAGGACTCAAGCCCTTTCCACAGAAGTAAAACCTGGCTAATTGCTTAGCTGTATAAAAGACAAGTCTATGGGAAATAATCAACTGCTATCCAGAGGATGCATGGCCCCCATGGACTGGTTCAGCCATTAGCCACTTTAGTGCATCTATTATAAATATGGACTAATTGTCTTTTAGTCTATTTTCCATAAATGTTCAGTCCCAGTACATGATTTGAAATGAACTGACCATCAACAAATTCATATGCTTGGGTTTTACTTCTTAGTGTGGTCAGGAAAACCCAGTAATGCATGCTCACTTTAATGACCACTGAGGTTCCAAGAAGCATTCTGAGTATGAAATCATTATTGAACCATTTATGCACATTACTTCTGCAGTAAGTGCTGGAATTAGCATATGGATACAGATATTTTAAATACTGTAGTCACAGGTAGTACTATGTGAATCCAATAGAAAACGTGTTTGCTGATCAAACACACACATAGAAAGAAGATACTAAAAATTAAAATTAACTTTTTCTCCCTTAAAAATATCTGAAGTTAGTGAAGTTTATATATGGTTTATATATAGTCTTTATTTAATAAGATGTCTACCCAAGGAAATTATATTGTTGTCCATTTCATACTTAGTAATCTATTGAAAGCAAATAGAATTTACTCTTTTAAACGCCTGTTTAACTTTCAGTATTACCGCCTTCAATCACACATTCACCTAACAATGTAATTTTGTTTTTCCTTGAAGTATATTAAATTAAGTTTTTTAAATGTTCAGACACTGAAAGATTTCCTTTTAAAATACTAAGTTCATCACTCATTTGCTGTTACCCTTAAACTTTATCTTACATCTCTATTGCCATGTTTATATGGAAAATAAAGAAAAGTAAACTATAAAAGAATTTTCTTTTCTTTCAGATGTTCAATTTAAAAGTCACCTTTTGCAATAAATGTATAGTACTGTATAGTAGTGTTGAGATCTGTAATTTAAGCAATATCCTTTTGTTTCTATGCATTGTTAGGATTTTTTTTAAGCAAGCCCACCAGACTTACCTTTTTTATGAAAGAGAATTGGCACGTTAGTGCCTCCAGCCACTGCAATCCAACTCCAGATGCATGTACCACATTGTATTCATATGTAAGCTTGTGCACTTGTGTCACTTTGTATGTCTGGCTTATGTGGGACATGGAGAGTTGATCATGTGTCCTTAGGCTTCGCAGACAAGCACCTTTAACTGCTAAGTCATATCTCTAACCCTTGTTAGGATTTTTAATTTTATGTGTGTGTGTATGTATATGAAGTGTGTGTGTGTGTGTCTGCACACATGTCATGAAGCACATGTAAAAATCAGAGAATGACATTAGAGTGCTTGTCCTCGCCTTCCAACTTCTTTGAGATGGGGTCTTCCTGGTTGTTTTCCCCATTATGTGTGCATCATCCTAGATATGTGAGCTTTTTGACTCACGTGGCTCCACATCCCATTGTCATAGGCCTGTTGAGATCACAAATGCATACTACCCCTCCCACCCTACTTTATGTGAAAGCTAGAGAATCGAAAATGGACTAGCAAGCTTATAAAGCAAGAACCTTTAAGTGCTGAACCATCTCCCCAAGTCCCAAGGAATGGATTTTTCTTCTACTTCTTCTGTTTCTTCCCCCCCCCACCCCCCTGGCAAAATGTTGGTTAATTCCTCATTGGAAAACAGGTCATAAAAACCACTCTAATCTTAACAAGATTCCAATTTATAGAAATTAATTTATTGTAATCTGGCAGCCTAATATGTGTCCAACAATTTGTGAATATCAGGTCTGTAATTTTAAAGAAGATAGACTGGTAGCCTACTGTACTGCAGCTCTCAACTCATTAAGAGAGACAATCGAAAATCCTCAGGTGCAGAAGCAACCAAATGGAATAATATAATAAACAAATATTGGGAGAATGTTGGCTATGTTAGAATGTTGAATTCACATAGGTCAAGGCCACTGTGATGAAAGAACAAGCTTAAACCACATACCAGAAGGAAAAGTCAGTACACAAGATGTGACATAGGAAACAAAAAGCAAACCCAGTATAAGTAAAAGATTGGTTCATGTTAGCAATGGCTTGACCCACAGTGGCTGGAGTTTTGCAAATAGAGAAAAGGAGGTAAAGACTTAGCAACTGTAAAGGCCAAGTCATAAAGGCTCATAAAGTCTTGATAATATCATGGATCTTATTCTAAAGAATCAAAACAATCATAGAGAAAAATGACAGAGTGATAAGGTGAAGGGCAAGATTTAAATGGAGAAATAAATTAATGAAATTAAGTCTTCTTGAATGCTTCAAGAACTTGGTAAGTCTTAATAAAGCATTTGTAAATGATATAAAATTCCCAAACAAAAATTACCTACACTTGGGACATATTTAGAACATGGACAAAGTTTTTCTATTAATAGACTAGTTATTGCCTTGTAATTTCACACATGCTGATCCACAAGCCAATACATTTTTTTAAAAAGTATTTTTCTCACCGGGCTTGGTGGCACATGCCTTCAGTCATAGCACTTGGGAAGCAGAGGTAGAAAGATCACTGAGTTCGATGTCAGCCTGAGATTACATAGTAAATTCCAGGTCAGACTGGGCTAGAGAAAGACCCTACCTCGAAAAAACAAATAAAAATCTTTTCTCTACAAAAGAAAATTGGTATAGAAAAGAACAAAAGATAATAAACATTTAGATCATACCTTGACATTTTTCAGATTTATTCACTTTAGTTCACATAGTTTGCCTTTTTCATATTTTTGACTCTTAAAGGAAAGCAAAGTTTAGTACTGAAGAACGTATGTATGAAAAGCTGTTAGGTACTTGTGCCTGATTCAAACAGTGTATATGGCATTCAGACATATGCACAGTGGGGAGACTTCATTCAACATGCTACAGAGAGGAATGTGAGAATGTGGCTAAGATGACTTCATTACAAATGCCCCAAAGGTGCAGTGATGATGGCATGGCTGAGGTCACAAGCTGAAATAGCCCAAGGCCCAAGTGGACAAGTCTGTAGGAGAAAGTGAATGCTCCAATTGGATGGAGTTTTAGCTCCAGAACACATCACTTTCTTTTTTTCCCCATTTCTAAATTTCAAAAAGATGATCTCATGGGATGAGAAGATAGCTCAGAAGTTAAGAGGACTGGCTGGCTGGGCATGAGGGCATCTGACTGTTCTTGATTCTCCAGCACCCATATAAAAAGCTGCTCATGGCCACGCATGCCTGTAGCTCCAGTTCTATCGGGAGTGGTGACAGGAGAATCACTATGACTTGCTAGTCTGACAGACTCATCTAAAAAAACAGTAACTCAGAGCTCAGAGAGAGAATGCCTCAAGGAAATATGTGGATGAGTAATGGCGGAGAAAACAAAAAATTCTCAGCCTACTTCCACTCCTGACACATGCATTACACATGCATGCACATACAGCACACACACCACACCACATACACACCTACCACACATACACCCAACATTATCTGCTGGCTTCCACTCATGGGGCATGTATCAGAACATGCACGTGCATACACCACACATGCCATACCACATATATTACACATGCAAATCCAAAGAAAGTATTTTACTAATGATGGAAAGAGAAAACCTAGTGCCACCCCCAAAGGCAGAGCCAATGTTTGATTGCAGAACAAATGTCTGTAGGCAAAATTGAGGACGAAATCTCTCAAGAAAAGTCAGCCCTAGTTTGCTCACTCTATGCCATTTGTAGGGTCATGGCACTGGCCTTAAAACAGCATCAGACCAAAAATAAAATTTAGGAAACTCATCAAGTTGAGTGTTTAGATCCATAAAAGCTGTGTCCTTGAAGTTTTTAAAATTTATGGACATCTATTGTATCCTTGGAATTCCTCGAGAGAAGTCATTGAACAAAAATAAAGGTCCCATGCAAGAGATTATAGATGCCATTTGTTGAATCTTCTCAGATTTCAAATAAACAATAAGCTGAATATTTTACAAAAGTTTTGCTTTATAGGAAAGGGTATTCTTAGGGAAACCAGTTTAAGACTCCAAATTTACTTAGTTACACACCATTTTTGGTTTGTAACTCTGCATACCTATGGCAACTACCAGATGAAAAGAAACACTCTATCCACTGGCCATTCAGTATGCTACTCAACACATTCCACAAATTCAAGCAACTGACACAGGTACCACCAAAACATAACGCACTTAGCATTTTAATGACCTTTTGCCACAATTCATGTCTTATAGGCTAAAATCAGACTAAATTAGAATGTTTCTTCTATAAAATTTAAAGTGTTCAGGGGGCTGGAGAGATGCCTTAGTAGTTAAGGCGCTTGCCTGCAAAGCCAAAGGACCTCGGTTCAATTCCCCAGGACCCACGTAAGCCAGATGTACAAGGTGGCATATGCATCTGGAGTTTGTTTGCAGTGGCTGGAGGCACTGTATGCCCATTGTCTCGCTCTCCCTCTCCCTCGCTCTCCCTCTCCCTCCCTCCCTTGCTCACTCTCCCTCTCCCTCCCTTCCTCTCCCTCGCTCGCTCTCCCTCTCCCTCCCTTCCTCTCCCTCCCTCCCTCACTTGCTCTCCCTCTCTCGCTCGCTCTCCCTCTCCCTCCCTCCCTCTCCCTCCCTCCCTCACTTGCTCTCCCTCTCTCGCTCGCTCTCCCTCTCCCTCCCTCCCTCGCTCTCCCTCTTTCCCTCTCTCAAATAAATAAATAAAAATAAAATATTTTTTTTAAATTTAAAGTGTTCAGAGTATGATAAATGTGAGTAGATACCACCAAAAAAATAATCACATTAATGTAACATAATATATTATCTATTCTCTTTGTGAATATGGACACAGTACCCACCTCCACAATGTACATTTCTTCCATGTTCATATTAGTTATCAAGGGCATCAGAGTATCTTCATTTTGTTGAAATAATGCAGGAAAGATTATGCTAACTAGAAATATAGAAAGCATGTGCTGAGCAATGATAACTTCCAAATGGTGGTTTGTCTTTATGCAAGTATATGAAGAAATAGTTTTGTTTTCTTCTTTTCTATATGCCTCCTTTAAACAGGATGCTTATAAATCTGAAGATATGAGAAAAATACCTAAAACTAGAATACCAAACTTTATTTTTTAAAAATCCTGTATGATCTCAGAACTTTATCTGAGGTGGGGCAGGTACAGAGAAAATGTGCATGCTACAGCCTCTAGCTACTGCAAATGAACTTCAGATGCATGCACTACCTTGTGTATCTTGCTTATGTGGGTTAAATATGTTAAAATATGCTTTTTCACAAGATCTTCCTTGTTCCACTGCAGAGAAAAGGAATGAAGTTTCAGAAGTCATTACAGATCCAGGGAAGAAAAGATGGTGAAGAAACACGGTCACAGAAAAAAAAATCAAATTTCATCATTTCTGAGCTTTTTGGCTAAGATAAGGTATAGAAAAAGGTAAGTAAATTTCAGGGCCATTTAGCTAATTACAATAGGGATTCATGATGAGTAGAGTTGTAAAGGACTACCACTGTTTACTAACTGAATTCTTTTTTTTTTTTTTTTTTTTGGCAGAGAGAGAGGGAGAAGAAGACAGAGAGAATGGGCGCGCCAGCAGCCTCTCAGCCACTGCAAACGAAATCCAGATGTGTGCGCCCCTTGTGGGTAAGGGCAGCATTGCGCCCTTGTATCACTTTGCATCTGGCTAAATGTGGGACCTGGAGATTGGAACAGACATTCTTAGGCTTAGCGGGCAGGCATCTTAACCACTAAGCCATCTCTCCAGCCCCTAACTGAATTCGTTAGTTCAATGAATATGATAAAATTCACTGAGCTAGGGAAAAATGGCCAAGTTTGATGATTGAATAAAGAAATGCTAGCAATGCCTTATATTTAAATATATGCCTATGCCCAATATGATATACTTTTGGATAATTTGAGAGACTTAAAGTATGTCAATAGATATGTAATTCTAAAGATGACAAGGGCATGATGATACCAGTTCTGGAGGGATTTAAACTGAGTTTCGAGCAATATTTTGTAGCAAAGAAAACAGAATGGAGCGGGCCAGAGGGATGGGGAAAAACAATTGGAATCAAGAGGAAAAAGGTTTGGGTCTTGATAGAGTGTTTTTCTTTGGGCAAGAGAAAAATGGCATGCAGGTACTCGGCATTTCTACTTGCCTTCTTGGGCTCCTGTAACCCTCATGAGAACGCCATGTATGTTCTAACCAGAGGATTCCAGGCAAGAGACGGTGGAGTAGACCCCATCAGTAAATGAGTGAACTCATACATAAAAAATAGTCAGATAAAGGCTTTCCTTTTAACATTGTTTGCACCTAAAGTTTTAATAAGTTGTAATTATACAACATTGCATTGACAATAGAAAACAAATATATTGCTAGCTATGGGGCCTTACACCTGTAACCCAAGCCCTTTCAAGTCAGAGGTATGAAGGTTACTGCAAGTTTACAGCCAGCTGTGTCTACATAACAAGTCAGGGATATATAATAAAGCCTTGCATTTGAAAAACAAACAAACAGATTAAGTAAAAACCTATCTGTTGGATTAAGTAAATGGGGGTCAGTGGTCAGTCTTGCTATGCAGATAAAATGGCAAATTAGCAAGGGAAGAACATAGATTTAAGGAGCATCATGTGTGCCCATGTACCTACATGTTCAACAGCAGAAAAGACTTGATGGAGAAACTTCACAACAAATAAACTGAGTACTTGTAATGAAGATATGATAGATATCATTTGAGGGGTTAGATGACATGTTAAGGTCAATTTTTTTAGCACAACTTTCTTTTTTTAAATTAATTAATTTACTTACTAGAGACAGAGAAAGGGAGAGAGAGAGAAGGAGGGGGGGAGAGAGAGGTAAGAGAGAGACAGAAGAGAAAGGGAAGAGAGAGGGAAAGAGAGAGAGAAAGAGAGAGGGAGAAATAGAATGTGCACACCATGGCCTCCAGCCACTGCAAGCAAACTCCAGATGCATGGGCCACCATGTGCATCTGGCTTACGTGGGTATTGGGGAATCGAGCCTTGAACCAAGGTCCTTAGGCTTCACAGGTAAGCACTTAACTGCTAAGCCATCTCTCCAGCCCAAGATCACTTTTATATGAACAATGACACATGACAAGGGTGAGGTGGGGAAGCATCATGTAAGGAACCCAAGGATATGCTGAGCTCATGAGTGTATGCCCCTCAGGGGATACCCACTGTTGTGCTTATTTTCACACATGTCCCACTCAGTGAACTGAACTACATCCCCAGCCCATAAAATAAATTTTAAAATATATTAGAAATAATATTTATGATGCTATGTTCACTGTGTTTTTATACTCTATTTCTATTAATTACTATAGTTGGTTAGAATACTCCTAATAAGAGTACATAAAATGTTTGCTTTATTATTCTAGCAAAAATGTGTATTATCTTGGTTTCCAACCAGGAATAGATGGTAAGACCCATTCTTGAAGACTCCACATATTTGGGTTGCAAGATCACAGAGAAATACTGCTGGAGCTGAGCTGAAAATCTCCTCCATATAGACCAGCTGACAGAAAGCTAGAAAATGCTACACTGCATGCAGTTCCAAGGTAGAAAAATCATCAGTTGAGATAAACAACTGTGGACACTTCAAGCCTTAACTTTGGCTTGCCAGGCCAAATGAGCCAATGGGTGCAATAGTGGCATGTCTGTTATGAGGGAAACCAACTGCTGTCTAATTGGACTGGAGACCCACTCCACAGGAGGGAATACAGACCTGATACTGAACACCTACAACTGTCATAGTCATGAGTCTTAGGGAGTTTAACATCTGCTGGTGTCTGGCTAAATGTATATACTATGCTCACCAAACTACCCAGAAAGCACTTCTCAATGTTCATACCCATATATTAATGCTACTCTCATTTTTGGTTAGAGATGCTTCTCCTTTCAGAATGGAGGTAACCTCTAGGATGACACAAAAGGCACCATAATGCTGCAAAGAAGTGAAACAGGAGTTCTCAGCACTGAAATATCTCTATCACATCTTGCAAGGCTCAGGGTACATAGCGGAAGAGGTGGCAGAAAGAATACAAGAGCCAAAGGAAGGGTAGGACTCCTTATATGCACCACTCCAGGCACAAAATGGCCTGGATATCCATGACGGCACACTACCTACACAAGACCATCATAATATGAGGAAAAGATGATGACATCAAAATAAAAAGAGAGAGACTGAGGGGGGAAGGGTACAATGGAGAGTGGAGTTGCAAAGGAGAAATTGGAGAGGGGAGGGAATTACCATGGTTTATTGCCTTATAATTATGAATATATATATATATATATATATATATATATATATATATATGTATTTTTATGAAGGCTGGAGAGATGGCTCAGTGATAAAGGCATTTGCCTGCAAAGCCTAAGGATGTGTGTTCCATTCCCCAGTACCCATGTAAAGCCAGATGTAGAACGGTACATGTGCCTGGAGTTTGTTTTGCAGTAGCTAGAGGCCCTGGTGCTCCCATTCTCTTCTTTCTCTTTCTTTCTGAATAAATATTTTTAGAAATACCTTTATGAAATGTGATTTATCTAGATAAGCATCACAGTTGTAACTAACTTTGAAAACAATAGTGCAGATTGTATCTAAAAGGATACCATATAAATCATTTGCTAAAACCTAAATGAGTTTATCTAAGAAAACATGTATAATGGTTTTGACCAGACTGAAGCCCATTTCTGCACTGCCTGAGGACTTCTGCTATACAACCAATTCCCTCCAGCTCTTTCTTCTTCACCTTCCCTACAGTGTGGGGCAGGGTGTGTGTGTAGGGATGGGGTGGGGGAGAAAGAAGAGGAGAGGGAGGGGAATCGAGTGGTAATGACAATCAGAAAAAAAGAATGGCAGAAAATCTGCAGTCTTTCTTGTGAGGGCTTCCCATGAATTAAATGCTTGCTCTTTACTAAAATATCTTCCTGGGTGAATCCAAATCTGTAAGGGCAAGTGGACTTTGCTTTTTCTTTCTTTCTTTGGCATTGTCACCTGAGTTTATTAAAAAAAACTTTAAAATTCAAAATGAAAATTATTTTATGACATACTTCATTTCCCTTTTTTTTCTTTTCCTATTTTTTCTTCTTTTCCTTTGTTTTTTTTGATGGGAGGAAAGGATTTATTTTGGCTTACAGACTTGAAGGAAACCTCCATTGTTGCAGACAGCTTCAGGTTCGCTGAGATGAACTTCCAGACCAGGCACAGTTATGGAGGAAGGGATATTATTTATTGAAGCTTACAGATCCAGGGGAAGTTCCATAATGGCAGAAGAAACGGCCTGCCTCACAAGGCCAGGCAGAGAGAGCAAAAGCCAACCAGCCACCACAGCACACAGAGCAAACTACTGCCAAAAGGTCACACAGCACACTTCAGGAACTCCTGCTAGGCACATTTGCATATCTTTACAATGGACTCTCAAACCATCACCACCCCAGTGACCTTGCCTCTAGCAAGGTGATTGCAGATGCAAACTATAAAGTAATAAAACATTGAATATATTGGGGGACATATATTCAAACTACCACATTCCGCCCCTGGCCCCCAATATATTTAGCTCCTGGCCCCAAATAGATTTATAACTATCACACATTGTAAATTGTACTCAGTCCAATTTCAAAGGTTCTCACAGTCTTGATCAACTTAAGATAGTGAGGCCTGTAAAATCAAACAAGTTAAATACTTTCAACATGTAAAGGCACAGAGTAAACATTTTTAACTGTATAAGGAATAACAAGGAGAGACTAAAACAATGCAAACTCAGCCATCATCAGTAATCATCAGACTTCTGCAGTTCAAGTTCCATATAACCGTAGACTGACAATCTCCATTTTTTTCCAATTCCGCCCCTCCAGCTGGGCAGAATAGCCAGGGAAAACTTTCATCCCATGCCAACACTGCACTCCATGGTAGTCCTTTTGCACAGTCCTGGTATATCCAAAACATCTTCAGGTCTCCATGCAAACCACGGTCCTCTTCCAAAAGGCTCTTCTAGCCTATTCCTGAGGGTCTTCATGCCCTGCTTCATGCCGCATCTCAGCAGCGGCTCCTGGAACCGTGTGCAACTCATGACCACTCCATGCATTTTTCATGCTTCCAAAACTAATACCAGGTGTGCAGGACACAGCCATATTCTAAATCCAGGGACAAAATAAACCATAGCCTTGAAAAGCAGGTTCCTTCTCCTGTCAACTCTTTCCAAAGAGTTTGCATTTCTAACAGTCTTTCCTCAGGCATCCTCTCCATTGTTTTAATGTAAATCAAGTCAGGCCACCTTCCTTCCACCTTCCTTAAGATTGCTAATGCGTTGACAATAGCAGCTCCAGCAACCTAAAACCATCTCAGTGCCTCTGCTTTTAACTTGCTTGAGGTTTTTCAACTTAAAATCTTAAAATCTCAGTCCGATATCTTTAGCCAAGCACATCAGTCCATTACAAATTTAACCTTGATCAAACTTTCTGGGCCTGGATAACAGAACGTAGCCATCCCTTATGCCAGTAGCCCAGTTCCAACAAGTCCTCTGCAGTCTTTCCTTCCCTTAGAAACCTCATAAGCCAAGCCTCAAAGTTCAGTACTATCTGCGCTTAGCATTCTCAAACTCTCATCAGAATAGTCCATAAAACTTGGCTTACCACTCCAGAAGGCATCATTCCTCCAAAACAGTTGTTCCAAAAAGACGAACACACAAGTCCATGCCCATTCCTCCAAAACAAAAGTTCCAAAAGACAGTTATGGAGGAAGGGAACATCCACAAGGTCAGGTTCCATAATCAGAAGAAACAGCCTGCCTCACAAGGCCAGGCAGAGAGAGCAAAAGCCAACCAGCCACCACAGCACACAGAGCAAACTACTGCCAAAAGGTCACACAGCACACTTCAGGAACTCCTGCTAGGCACATTTGCATATCTTTACAATGGACTCTCAAACCATCACCACACCTTAAGACCCCAGTGACCTTGCCTCTAGCAAGGTGATTGCAGATGCAAACTATAAAGTAATAAAACATTGAATATATTGGGGACATATATTCAAACTACCACATTCCGCCCCTGGCCCCCAATAGCCCCAAATAGATTTATAACTATCACACATTGTAAATTGTACTCAGTCCAATTTCAAAGGTTCTCACAGTCTTGATCAACTTAAGATAGTGAGGCCTGTAAAATCAAACAAGTTAAATACTTTCAACATGTAAAGGCACAGAGTAAACATTTTTAACTGTATAAGGAATAACAAGGAGAGACTAAGACAATGCAAACTCAGCCATCATCAGTAATCATCAGACTTCTGCAGTTCAAGTTCCATATAACCGTAGACTGACAATCTCCATTTTTTCCAATTCCGCCCCTCCAGCTGGGCAGAATAGCCAGGGAAAACTTTCATCCCATGCCAACACTGCACTCCATGGTAGTCCTTTTGCACAGTCCTGGTATATCCAAAACATCTTCAGGTCTCCATGCAAACCACGGTCCTCTTCCAAAAGGCTCTTCTAGCCTATTCCTGAGGGTCTTCATGCCCTGCTTCATGCCGCATCTCAGCAGCGGCTCCTGGAACCGTGTGCAACTCATGACCACTCCATGCATTTTTCATGCTTCCAAAACTAATACCAGGTGTGCAGGACACAGCCATATTCTAAATCCAGGGACAAAATAAACCATAGCCTTGAAAAGCAGGTTCCTTCTCCAGTCAACTCTTTCCAAAGAGTTTGCATTTCTAACAGTCTTTCCTCAGGCATCCTCTCCATTGTTTTAATGTAAATCAAGTCAGGCCACCTTCCTTCCACCTTCCTTAAGATTGCTAATGCGTTGACAATAGCAGCTCCAGCAACCTAAAACCATCTCAGTGCCTCTGCTTTTAACTTGCTTGAGGTTTTTCAACTTAAAATCTTAAAATCTCAGTCCGATATCTTTAGCCAAGCACATCAGTCCATTACAAATTTAACCTTGATCAAACTTTCTGGGCCTGGATAACAGAACGTAGCCATCCCTTATGCCAGTAGCCCAGTTCCAACAAAGTCCTCTGCAGTCTTTCCTTCCCCTTAGAAACCTCATAAGCCAAGCCTCGAAGTTCAGTACTATCTGCGCTTAGCATTCTCAAACTCTCATCAGAATAGTCCATAAAACTTGGCTTACCACTCCAGAAGGCATCTTCAGTTGCAAGCACCAAGTCCATGCCCATTCCTCCAAAACAAAAGTTCCAAAAGACGAACATCCACAAGGTCAGGTTCATCTCACCCCACACTCCTCGGTACCACTTTACTGTTGCAGACAGCTTCAGGTTCGCTGAGATGAACTTCCAGACCAGGCACAGTTATGGAGGAAGGGATATTATTTATTGAAGCTTACAGATCCAGGGGAAGTTCCATAATGGCAGAAGAAACAGCCTGCCTCACAAGGCCAGGCAGAGAGAGCAAAAGCCAACCAGCCACCACAGCACACAGAGCAAACTACTGCCAAAAGGTCACACAGCACACTTCAGGAACTCCTGCTAGGCACATTTGCATATCTTTACAATGGACTCTCAAACCATCACCACACCTTAAGACCGGCCCCCAGTGACCTTGCCTCTAGCAAGGTGATTGCAGATACAAACTATAAAGTAATAAAACATTGAATATATTGGGGGACATATATTCAAACTACCACATCCATGATAGCAAGGGAAAATGTGGCATGCAGAGTGACTGGACAGCACCTCTTAGCCAACATCAGGTAGACAAAAGCAGCAAGGTACCTCTAACAGGCATAAGCTCACTACCAACAATACACATCTTCCAGCAAGGACCCGTTTCCCAAATTGCTACCAACTGGGGGTCTCACACTCAGAACCTGTGTATGGGCATCACCTAACTCAATCCACCATATTTACCTACAGTGATAGACAAGAGAAAGGAATAAATGTACAAATAGGAAAGGAGGAAGTCCAGCTTCCCTTATTTGCAGGTGATATGATTCTATCTATCAAATCCTAAAGATTCTATCCCAAAACTCCTAGAGCTGATAGAGTCTCCTCTAGTTTGAAATCACACAGGATTTTTGTTTGTTTATTTCTTGTATCTTCTCTCACTTTCTTTTTTTTAAGATTTTGGTGTGTGCATGTATTCATGTGTATGTATATGTGTGTGTACAATGTGTGTGTTTGCATGGATGCACATGTGCCACAGCAATTATGTGTCATCAAAAGACAACCTTGATGTGTTGGTACTTGCCTTCTGCCTTGAGACAGTTTCTCCTGATGTTCATCGTTTCAAATATCAGACTAGTTAGCCCATGAGTTTCAGGTTTTCCTGACTTTGCCTTCTACTGTTAAAGGTGCATTGGGATTACAGCCATGTGTACCACTGAAACCAGCTGTACTTGGATTCTTAGGATCCAAACTCTGGTTATAAGTCTTGCATAGCAAGTGTTTTTAATCACTGAGCCATCTTTAAACCTAATCTAGCTTCAAGTTTTTACCCTCTCATGAGGCCCTCACACTCTCTCTCAATTTCTCCTCCTAATGTTATCACATTGTCATGACTCATAATTAATTTTGTATTCTCTTCAGTGTCCATCTTGATGCTTTTTAAATTATTTTTTATTATTTTCTTTATTTTTGGAGAGAGACACAGAGAGAGACAGACAGAGAGGGAGAGGGAGACAGAGAGATGGGCACGCCAGCAGTCTTTTAGCTGCTGTGAATGAAATCCAGATGTGTTTGCCCCCTTGTGGTCAAGTGCAGCATTGCACCCTTGAGTCACTATGCATCTGGCTAAACGTGGGACCTGGAGATTGGAACCGGGTTCTTAGGCTTAGCAGGCAGGCGCCTTAATGGCTAAGCTGTCTCTCCAGCCCCCAGCCCCCATCTTGATGTTTTTTAAAACCCTATGATCAAATCCTTTTGTTCATGAATTTTACCCCAGCCCTTGACCCTCACAATGAAAGCCATTGCTGTTGGGTGGTGGCTGGGCTATGTTTTCATTGTTTTACCCTTAGGTTAAAGGGATGAAGATTGCTAAGTCTTTACTCATGGTGATGACAAGCCTTCCCAGTGGGATCCTGCATCCTGTTACCTCCCTATGTGCTACTATTGGTGGTGGATTGGGTAGGTTGCAGCATTTCCTCCAGGCATGTGATGGGTTAGGCTGGCTTCTGTGGGCTAATCTGGAAACATAACCAACATTATTTATTGCTCTTATTTTTGTATTGAGCAGTATCTTTTAAGTTACAAATAACCAACTCACAAATGAGGTTTTGGAACAGAAGCATTTGTAAGATGACGGGGTGAGTGCAATTAGAATGAAACAATGCAGATTGGATGAAAATGCAATTGAATTAACCAAAATGCAGAAAGATGAAAGGCTACTCCACAAAGCCAAGTAATTCCTATGAAAAGACACCATTAGCCAGTAAATTAGCCTCTTTTTGAAATACACAACAACTCTTTCTGGGGACAAGGATGGAAGCATATTGATGTCTCAGTGGTTTAAAAAGTCTTCCCAAAAAGGCTTCAGGCTATTTCAACACAGGGGTTATTTGCATAAAGGCATAAGAGATACAATTATCTGTCAACTAATTAGTCTGAATGTAGAAAAGTGAAATACAAAGTTAATATAGTTTCTATCATACTCTTAAGTTTTATACCACATACACAAACCTTTCCCAAACATCATGGCTCACAAAATGGAACTTCTTCAACATTTCGCATTATAAGACTTGCTTTTGCTTGCTTCTAGCTCAAATATGGGATGGGGGAGTAAATGTTTTAGAAAGGAGCTAGGAGTTTAGTGACCATCATTGTCGTTTAATCTCCTTTTAAGTTCTCACATGTTACCTTCTATGTATATGAAAAACTATCATCCTTCCCATGGGAGAGCACAGATAACCATAGGGGTTGCTCTTAAGATGCAAAGGAAAAACCCTGGCAGAGAAAAGCTAAAGGCATCTGGACAGCCTGAACTTATTTCCATTGACAGAGCTCATGATGGAGGGTTTCCATCCCCAAGGGAGTTAAATTGGCTGCACACATGTACATAAAGTATCATCTGCCTGATACAAAAGGAATAGCCATGAGTCAGTAACTTCAGAGTCTTTAGGGGACACCTGGTCAAAGCATCTTCAAACTGTGACCCTTCACAGCACTAGACATCAATAGACAATTATCTGGACGAGTAGGAGGAATAGCTTTCATGTTTACTAGTTTTTCAGAAAACTTTCTGGTATAAGTGTAATCAGAAGCAAATGAGTCTTTTGTTTCTGTTTTTCAAATTCCTGATTTCAAAAACCTGACTCAAGAGTCCTAGCAAGGTAACACGACTTCTTCAGCATAATTGTGCAGAAATGCTACAGCAACACACACCAAGGCCAGAGTAAAGCAGACTGGAGTGTACAATGAAAGGCACTTACTCAGCACAACCATCAGTCTAATAAGTCTTCTAAATGTTGTATGGTAACTCATGAAGGTCTCATAATAAACCTATGAGTAGAAACCATTATTGTCCTCCATTTTATAGATGAGGAAACTGAGGCCATTTAATAAAGTACAGCAGTGTACTTGAAGAGCCAAAACTTAATGGCTGAAAGTCGATATGCACAGCCGAAGCCCTAGTCATTGAAATTTCTCTCAGCAAACTTATAATAAACCAAGGTAAATGTCCCAAGGCATGCTCTTGGTGCTTGCTGTAAGACCCATTAGCCACAATCCACTATTAAAGCAACTTAGGAAACTGCTTAGAAAACCCCACCTCTGTCATATTCATGTAAGCCTCTAAAAATATAGGTGGTATTTTTTTTTTTTTTAGCAGTAAGTACATTCTGTCTTTTGTCCAGAATCCATTCAAATGATAAAAAGCCTTTACAGAAATTCTGCTAACCTAATTATTTTTAACTGGGTACATTTGAGGATAAAGATTTTTTAAAATGAGGCTGAAAAGTACAAGTCAAGGCTTCTCATTTTCAACAGTTTCAGGATGCATAGCCAGTCTCTAATCAAGTTTTTAACATAGTTTCATGAAAATGATGAGGCTTCAAATGATTCTAAAACAATCAAATGTAGACTTTCTAAGGGTTGCCTTCTGTACAGCTGCAGAAGAGGCGTGGCGTGAGTGGCTCTAGAGCCTGAGGCGGTAAAGGCAGTGCACTGGTTATCAGTTTGCAGACAAGCAAAGTGTCATACACATTAGTGCTTAGGCGAGAAGCAAATATGTTCTTATTCCTTATGATGTTATAGGCTAGGAAAGGAGTGCTCCTACTCTGGGTCTGTTTGCTGGCCAAGGATGGCATCACTGAGCAATCTCAAAGCCTTAGCCTGGATTCTTCAGGATCTTACCCACAAGAAAGATCAATTTTAGTGCAAAAAAAAAAAAAAAACATACATTTTTCTTTTAGCATATTCACTAATTTTTGTGTGTGTGTGTATATATGTGTGTGTGTGTGTGTGTGTGTGTGTGTGTGTATGTCGATGGATGGATGGATGCATGGATGCATGGAAACCACAGCAGGCATGTGGAGATCAGAGGAAAACCTCAGGGGGTTGCATTTCTCCTGCCACCTTGTTTAAGACAGGGTCTCTCTTACTTTGCTGCTAGGAAGGCCAAACTAGCTTGTTCACAAGCTTTAAGATTCTCTACCCTCTACCTCTCATTGCCAAAGGCATTTTAGATTATAGGTGCATGTGCCACTGCATGGCTGGCTTCCAAAATAGAGGCTGGAGATCTGAACTCTTGTCATTACACTTGCAGAGCAAGTGCCTTTGAGCACTGAGCTCTGTCCCCAGATCCCCAACACACTTCTAAGGTTTTATTTAAACCACTTTTGATATTGATTGTCCCACTGGCCAAAGTTACATGGTCAAATTCAAGAATATGTTAGAAAAGGACAATTCAATGTGCAAAAATAGACATGCGAATTATGATAATTACTTTACAGCAATCAAATATCTTATGTTGTTAAAAGAAAATTCCCTTAATTCAGAGGGATATACTTGAAATATGTTATGTGAGTAGATGTAAACTACTCTCTCCCATAGAAATAATATATGTTATTTAGCTAAATTTAGTCGTTTTACTCTTTGAGATCTTCAAAACATTATGTACAAGGTAAATGTATCTTAATTATTTTTACATCTTTTTATTTCTTTACAAGTGGGAGGAAGGAGATAATGGGCTGCCAGGGCCTCTAGCCACTCCAAACAAATTCCAAATGCATGCACAACTTTGTACATCTGGCTTTATGTGGTACTGGGGAGTTGATCTTGGGTTTTTAGGCTTTGCAGGCAAGCACCTTAACCACCAAGCAATCTCTCTCACCCAAATATATAGAATTTTATTTGTCAGTTATAAAGTTTAAAAAAGTAAATGAGCTTTTATCTGAAAATATAGCTTCTATGATTTTATAAGCATATTTTTTGTTTAAAGAATAAAAACTCGATTGTAATTATGTACATACTTATATATGCCTCTTTATTTCATAAGTATTTCTGAATTAGTTTATTGTCACTATAAAGGGAAAAGAGGAAAAGTTCAGTTGGTCACAATGTACTGGATACATTTATCAAATTGTTCATTTTTTTAAATGTGCAAAACTAAAATTAAAATACTGACATTTTAGTTGAGCTGAACAAAATGTATTCTGCAGTTAATTATAGCTTACATTAAGTCCTATTTGATTTCATTCTCTCTAAAACTTAATGTGACCTTGTTTGCACTTCTATAGTTTCACTGAATAACCAAAGTGCAGGGTGCATGTGTGCACATGTGTGGGGAGCTCGCCAGGGTTTAGGCCAGTTATACATGGAAAGCCAGATTCTTGTGCCCCCAGAGTGCCTTTACTATTATTCCTGTGCAAAGTGCAAGGCTTCTGTTTTTACTGCACTTATCTCTTTAAGTACCTTACCTCCCTGTCCACAACTTTAAACTTACTCATACAACTTCCCTTGCCAAACTTCACATTTTTTTTTTTTATGTTTTCATTTCATTTGTTGATCTTGCTCACCATAAACCTGGGTAAGACCATGGTAAGACCTGGTAAGACTAACCTTGATACAGCCTGAATGGTACAGTGTCTTGAAATTTCTTCTGTCAATCAAATAATTTCATCATTTAAAAAAAAAAAAATCAGCCTCACTCAAGTTCTCAAGACAAAGGGATTCAACCCAATTCTTTGTCAGAATGTCACATTTAGGACCTCTAGACTAATTTTCAATAGTCATTATTCCCCTTTGAAACTCTAACCCGTATTTTTTTCTGCATGCTTGCCTTCTAAGTTCTTACTAGAAAGTCCCATTAAGTTCTGCTCATCCCATCATAGAGTTTCTTTAGCCCACAGCTCCTAACTTTTCCACATTTCTCCAACAAGCAATTCCGAAAAGCTAAGACTCCCATGATCAGGTTTACACTACAACACCCGAATTCTAGTATCAATTCTCTGTATTACTTTTCTTATTGCTGTGACAAAATGCCAAAGCAATTCAATGAAGAAAGCATTTATTTTGGCTTAAATTCTGAGGTTGAGGAAGCTTGCTTACAGTTTGACAGTTGATTGAGAAGGCATTGCAGTAGGAGTATGACGTGGCTGATCATATTACATCTGCACTTAGAAAGAAAAGAAGGGATGGGAGAGAAGTAATGGCATTCTACTTACTTCCTCCTTTTTATTCATCCATGGAACAGTGCCAACCACAATTAGTCTGTGTCTTCTTACTTTAATCAATCATTCTTGGAAATGCCCTCCCAGACACTACCAGACAGTTTATCTCCTATGTGACTTTAAATCCTGCTAAGTTGACAATGAAGATGAACTATCTTCAACCTCAATAATCTCTGGTAAAAGTTTCTTTAAAAATTGTTTTGGTGAAGTAACAAAGTGTGGTATTAAAACCACTGGGGATAGGATTTATTTAAGGTTTTCAATGAAGATACTATTAGTAAATTCATGACATTCTGTCTATATTTCTAATAGTTTTTAAGTACTCATTATATTCTTTTATTGTATTTGTGGGGGGTTTCTTCATATTTAGACATGTTTATATGTATGTAGATGCATGTATGTGGAGACCAGGGGTCAACGTTGGGTGTTTTATTCTATTGCTGTTCATCTCCTTCTTTGAGAAGGGTTCCTCAGAGAACCACAAAGTCAACTCTTCAGCTGGAATAGGTACCCAGTGAGCCCCAGGGAGTCTAGTCTTTACCTTCCAGCACTGATATTACAGGAACATATTATTTTTATTTTATTATATCCAGCCCTGTTTTGAGGGGGCGGGGGTTGTTTTTTGTTTTGTTTTCTATTTTGTTTGTTGTTTTTTTGGTTTATCAAAGTAGGGTCTCACTCTAACCCAGTTTGGCCTAGAATTCACTATGTAGTCTCAGGGTGGCCTTGATTCACAGTAATCCTTCTGCCTCCCTGGTGCCAGGATTAAAGGTGTGAGCCACCACCACACCTGACTATACCCAGCATTTTATGTGGGTTCTTGGGATCCAAACTCATATTCTTAGACTTCTATGGCAAGCACTTTACCCACTAAGAAATCTCACCAGCCCTAGCTGTATTCTTGAATTCTCATTTTTTTTTCTCTTTATGATAGTGAAATGTAAGGTATTTGAAACCTCTGTAAAACAAGGTGGAAAGATTAGTAGAAACTCTTTAAAGTATTTAATGTATTTCCTCTTGCCTAAAATGTCTCAACTACTTTAATTTTCTTGACTTTTAAAAATTTTAATTTAAAATATATTTTAAAAATTCAGTGGTCCATTTTTAGAACAGTGAATTTATTAATCTTGTATATCACATTCTTGATGGAAAACTATTATTTTGCCAAAGGATTTCCTTATAAGCATCATATGAACACTTTGGCTAATAAATTTAAACCTGACATCCTTCATGTTTCAAATGTTATCATAGATAATTTTTATTATTCTTCTATTCTTTCATTAAAGAATTGCCTTATTTGTCTTCTTACATTTCAGGACTATATTTTATAGTATAATTAAAATCATCAAAAAGGTAAATTCAAAATTTATATAACATTTTTTAAAGGATGACCAGGAGGTCATAATAATATAACATCTTTTCTTGTTTCTTTGCACCAAGAAAAAAAATATTACTGCCTATGAATTGAAAGTATTGTTTATAAATATCTGGATGTATGGGCATGATACATGGTCTAAAGTAAAGTGGTGCCTAAATCCAATTATACATGTCTTATCATTTTACACAGACAATGTATGTATGCATATTAGCATAAATAATTCAATACTTTCCACTTGGAAATTAATAAAACCCAAACTTTACTAGTTAATAATAATACTGACATAATCAGAAATGTATCCTATCCATTTTTCTGGTGAAGCTTTAATTTGAATAAGTTAGATTAATTATTTTTGAATGATTTGCTTTCTTCTTGCTGCACTCCAATGTATTATTGAGATGCCTAGACTCTGCTGATAATAGGGTAAGGTGAGCCTTCTGTCAGTGCACACAAAGGAGCTGAAGCTAAACTCAGAATAGCACATAAGGCCCGATATGCTAATCTACAACAAAGGAGCGGGCCCACAAAGCCAAGATGGCAGTCAAGTCTCACAAGAATGCCACACTTGAGTAACAAGATTTTCTATGAGCTCATTAATATTGACTACAGGCAAGGGAGCTGAGCTTTTTTTTTTTTTTTTTTTTTTTCTTTCATTTAGCAACAAATGTCTCCGTAAAGTTATTCCTATATTGAGGCAGCATTAGAAAAATAAACTAAACATATAAAAGAAGCTTCCAATGAAAGACAAGCAGCTTTTAAGATAAGCCTGCTTTCATTGTAGGCATCTGTACCCACAAGACTATTTACACAAATTAACATATTTTATCTACTGTAAAAATAACATGAAATAATTCAGATATGCAAGATAATTTAAATTACTATCAGGGAATGCTTGAACATTATTAGCACACCCACAAAAACATATGTCCTGATAACCAAGGCAAAGATTTGCCTCTTCAAAAGAAAACCAGTGGGAAAGATGCTTTTTAACAGCTTACGGTTTTGTTGAATTATTTAGTTAGGTGATAAATAAGACAGAGGTTGATTTAGAAAAAGTTAGGCTGGAGTTTTGCATTTAACAGGTGGATGTGCAATGCAGTATCAGGTAACCTAAACTTTCTGAGCCTCCAATTTTCCATCTGTAAAAGGGCCAATAAGATCGATCCTCTATGGTTTTGAGAAGTTGAAGAGATTTTGTTCAAAATATTCAGTATAGGAATATGATTCATTCAAAGCCTTCAATAAACTTTGCAGTTTTTGTTTTTGTTTCTGTAAGTTAAATATGCATTAGAAGAAAAGGAGTACAGATCATACAAGACTTACCCATCATTCCACTGCCTTTGGAGGAACAATATCACAATTGATTAATATCCATCTAGATTTTTCTCTGTATGCATTTATAAACTGGTATGCCTGACAGCCAAACTCATTTTCTCTGTATGGAATCACACTCTACTGATTATTTTATGCTTGTTTCCACTGCTCCACCCTCTATGAATGTATAATTATTAATACATTGCCTTATCTTCACTTAATTTATAATAATTTATAAATAAATCACTGGTAGTATCATGTGGATGCTTCTAATAATGCTTGTCAATATCAACAACATTGCACTATGTCTATCTACCACTAAATGCCTGTCCATATTATCTTTTAACCTAAATATTAAAGCAATCACTCCACAATAACCATATATTAATTTTAGTACATTTGCTCTTACACAAATGTCTCTATACATTTCACTTTTCCTAGAACTTTTCACTATAAGTTAAATGTGTATGTTAAAAATTAATAATGTGGACATATTTATTCATTAGAGAGAGAGATTGAATTTGGGAATGACAGGTAAACTGCAAACAAAGTAATGCACCACTTTGTGTGTCTGGCTTTACATGAATACTGGGGAATAGAACCCAAGCCATCAAGCTTTGCAAGCAAGCAACTATAACTGATTAGCCATTTCCCCAGCCCAGGAATGTGGACTTATAAGATACCTAATTAACTACTCACATTTACTTAGGGAGTACTAGCCTTCCCTCAGCTAATTCCCAACAGTCTGCTTTGTATTAAGGTTATTTGTAAAAGATTTTAGTTCATTTTTTTAATTGACAACTTCTCTACTTCCAGACAATAATCCATGATATTTCCCTCCCCTCCCCGATTCCCCTTCAGAAATCCACTCTCTATCATATCACCTCCCTCTCTCCATTAGTCTCTCTTTTAATTTGATGTTATTGTCTTTTTCTCCTATTATGAGGGTCTTGTGAAGGTATTGTTAGGCACTGCGAGGTCATGGGTATCGAGGCCAATTTCTGTCTGGACAGTGGCATTGTAAGGAGTGGTACCCTTCCTTTGGCTCTTACAATCTTTCTGCCCCCTCTTCTGCAATGGATCCTGAGCCTTGGAGGGTGTGATAGAAGCATTTAAAATCATTTGGCAATGACTTAAATAGGTATTTTACTTAAATGAGTAAATTTATTCATTCATGCATGTGAGAAAGCATCCATTCAAATGTAGCAGATTATCTATGTGAGCCCTGATGACATGGATGAGAATAAGTTCCAGTTCTCAGAGGACTCAAGTTCAGGAAGGTGAAGCAAAAAGGAGAGAAAGACAATAGAGGTTTTTAGGTAGAGTGGGAAGAACTGAAGGTTCCCACTTTCAAACATTTCAATGAGACCACAAAGGTTAAAGTAGTTACCAAACCAAACAAGATTGTTTTTTCTATCACCGAGTTATATCTATTAACAGAAAGTGAATTTCATGTACTGTTTTCAGGTAATAAGCATATTGTTTCTTGGATTTTTTTAAAAAATGTATTCTATCTTATCTTCATTAGCTTTTATAGATTTTGTTAAATCATTTTCAGAAAACCTTAAATATGTACCTATAATTTCTGAAGTCAATTATATTAATCACTAAATTTCAATCTTGGTTTAAAAAACAAAATACTAATAGAAAGAAAACAAAGTGATGTTGAGAAAATGAAAGTTGTTTGCAAATCGCTTCATAATTAGGATAAATAACTATTATCAGAACTGGGAGTAAAAAAGAACCCAGGTGCATAGGATGACAACAAAACAAACTAACTCCTAGCAGTCTCACTTGCCATTTATATGGGACCACTGCAAGTCACAAACTTTCTATACCTCTTTATCCATATTGAAAGACAAAAAGAATCTTTTATAGTTACGATAATGATTGAGAAGACCCATGAATAGAAGTTCAATGTTTCTGTAAATTAATTACTATATCCATATTTTCAAAGAAACACATAAATGCAGATGCAAAATGAAGGTTTTAACTTTTCAGGAGCTACTGCTGTGTAGATTTTATGCTTTGGTTTGATTGTCTTTTCTCCAATTCTCTCTATCCTGTGTTTCTCTGCTCAAGGTGTCATTAGCAAATTCTTATTTTTCTTGCCACCATAGTTTTTCTTTGACCTATAACTAATTATTAATGATAAAATATTTTCATTAAATAAGCAATTTAGACTGTTTCTATATTCTGTGATGAAAACTCCATGCAAATTAAGGGTTGCCTGAGGGACATAGCCAAAATTTCTTTTTTATGTACCCATTTGATAGCCACACTGGACTACTGGAGAACTATTACTGAAAACAAAGGAGGCTACTTGAAGGGATATTATATTGAGTGCCCTTTGAATGACTTACTGCTAAAGAAAGCAATACTATATGCATTTTGCAAGTACACAGGATGCATCTAAAACTTCAAAGGCCAGTGAAAAAGAACTGTGTGTAAAACTTTCATAATAAATACACAGCAAGAAAAAAATAGACTCAATTGCAAAAGAAATAAATCATAAAAATTTTCCCTAAAAGGTTGAGTCATTACGGTACAACACAAACCAAAATTTGATTTCATTTATTCTCAAGTGCGGCTATGCTGTCTTTTATTCTTCTCTTTGGTGAATTGACAGCCTTAGTAATTGAATATTAATTTCCTCCAAAAAAGCATTCCACAGTCTTCTTCAAAGAGGGAGTTAAGCTTATTAATTCATTCCTTAGGAGGACAAAGTGCATGACTTACTGGATAAGGAAGAAGAACTCCTGGGGGCCAAGCAGATTTAATCAAGGATTCAAGGGGGAGATAAAGTGAACGAGCCAGAAGAAAAAGAATGTGAGGTCGTTACCCACCTGTTCGAGAAGGGGGAACCTTGCCAGAGCTCAGCCAAAGTGAAGTAACAAAGCCAAACAATCAGAAGTACAAATTCCTTCTGAGAGGAGACTCAAACCTGGGTGTTCCCTAATAATGCCATTCTAATTTCTGGTACATTTCCAAGGAAAGGTTTATATTTCATTACACTGTCCACTTTGCATAAGACTACTTATAAAACTCCTGACTTATACAGCCTTGGGGACACTACTGATTTTCTTGTTTCATAAATCCAAAATTGTTCTCTGCCTTCCCAACAGACCCCTCACTTTTCTTAGTGTCTATCTTAAAGCAGTTCAAGGTTAGAGTTATGAAAACATTTGGAGCTCTAACTTACCACCAAGTCCACTGAAGATTACAGATAATGTACAATGCTCAAAAATTATCTCAGAAATTTAAAATCTACCCTTTAGTACACACATGCACTTTATTTTTTCTCAATAGATATGAAGACCAGAGAAGTTTTCTTAACATTAAGTCTCGGATTCCAGAGCTAATGTTTTTCATGGACCCCCCACCACCACCAAGTTACTCCAGTCTCTGTTCTCAATACGACTGGAGTTATAGGCATGGATGGAAATACCCAGCTGTTTATGTGGGTACAAGGGAATCAAATTCAGGAGAGTTCAGTCCCTCTTAGGTCCTCATGCTTATGTAGGGGGTGTACTTAACCAATGAGTTCTCTACACTCCAGAAAATTTATTACTCTGTGCCATGTCTAACTTTTCCATATGAGAAATTCACTGACAAATTCAAGGATATTAAATCCATTTTAAAATAACAATGCATTACTGAACAAAAATGACGCTGGATTATGAAAAACATTTTCAAAAACAAAGGCTAGTAAAGGAATTATATTATTTAAATTTACCAAATATCTTTAAAATTAGTTTTAAAAAAGACCTCATGGCTACAGAGATGACTTAGCAGCTAAGGCGCTTGTCTGCCATGTCTAAAGACCCAGGTTTGATTCCCTAGTATCCATATAAAGTCAGATGCCCAAAGTAGCATATGCATCTGGGGTTTGTTCGCAGTGGCTAGAGGCCCTGGCACACACATTTTATCTGCCTCTTTCTCCTTCCCTCTCTCCTCCCCCTGCCTCTCTGTCTCCTTGCAAAAAAAAAAATGAAAATTAAAGACTACTCCTGGATTCTTCTAACTTCTTCTGAAATCAATGTATTAAGATATTATCTGTTAAGCAGGATGTATCACACATGTCCCACAATTAATAATTCAATTTATTTTGTCTTATTAACACAGTTACCACATAAAGATGACTAAAATACATATTTAAGTCACTGATCAAATGGGAGTAAGATAGAATGCTACAATGTTTTCATTTAAGCCATTTAAAAGATTATCAAACTGGCTAGGCGTGATGATGCATGCCTTTAATCCCAGCACGGGAGGCAGAGGTAGGAGGCTCACTGTGAGTTTGAGGCCACCCTGAGACTACATAGTGAATTCCAGGTCAGCCTTGGCTACAGTGAAATCCTACCTTGAAAAAAAAATATATCAAACTGGAGAGTTTTCAAGGAGATGCTTAAGATATAGCTCTAATCTTCAATGTGATCACACAAGATACAACTCCCACAGATCTCTCTGGAAACCATTGTAAAAGTCCTAAGTCAAATTACTATGAGTTGAGAGTCATTACTTAATGATCTCAGGTTTGGATTGCTGTAATTTTATCTCATATCAATATGACCTGTATTCTCTCCACAGAAGAAAATATCAAATATTATCATTCAAAGAGCAACTGTACAGAAAGTACTCATCATAAGAAAGTAAAGGAAAGACCTGGCATCGGCCAGCTAACTCCATGCAGAAGCAGCAGGATCATGAGCTCTAGGGTTTGATTGACAGGCAGACTGGGCAGAATGACAAAGGTGAAGAGTATGATGTTTCCTAAGTGTAATTTCTGCATGGTTGTCTCACATAACTGTCAAGAAATTATTTATCATTTATATACTGAAGCTATTACTATTGCCTTTGTTCTAAGGAAATATGAGACTTTGGGTAAAAGACTATATTCATATAATGTATACTTCGTTTCCAATTAACATACAAGCTTGTTATATAGTTTTTCACACATACTTAAGAATTTATTGATTTTGTTTTACTAGGCTTAGAAACCCACAGAGCTCTATAAAAAGGGCAACTAAGTTCTTTTTCTTAGTATTTCATTTATTCATTTATTGGAGAAAGAGATGCAGATATCGAGAAGGGGCATGCAAGGGCCTCCAGCCACTGCAAACAAACTCCAGACGCATGCATCTGTCTTATGTGGGTACTGGGGAATCGAACCTGGGTCCTTAGGCTACACAGGCAAGCACCTTAATCATTTCTCTACCAGAACATGATTTTTCAGGCTAAAGTGAGCTTATTGTAGTTAAACATTTGAATTGCGTTTGTATATTAGACTTTCTGTCAATTCTGGAAGATAGTCATTCATTCTTTATATTCTACTGATTCCAAGGGATTGGAGCATGGACGTGGCCTATGCTGAGTCCAGCATCTATAGCTCAGCCAGCCCAACTTATAAACGCTTAGTATTTCAGTGTGTATTTTGTGCCCCAAAAGTTTTGTGGTTCTTCATTACAAGGCTTTAGAGTCAGGGACTGAGCTCACAAGGAGAAATTGTTTGCCCCAGGTCACATAGCTTGTAAGTGGAAGAGTTCATGTTAGAGTTGTGGTCTGTCATGGACCTAAGTCTGTACTCTTTCTACTATACTGATCTTCCAGAGAAAAATTAGAGAAGCCCTTGTAAGTGCAGGGTAGCTGAATGAAGGCAGGCATGGAGGTAAGAAAGAAAAGCCAGCTTGGTTGAAATTGTCTTTGGTGACATCATGATTCACGAAGTTGGGAAGACAGCTTTGGTCGAAATTTAGGAGATTCTTAAGTGTCAGGCTGAGGAATTCAAACTTCACTCTAAGGACAGGAGAAGCCATCAAAATGTTTTGAATACAGATGAAATTTAATGATGGCAGACAATTCAAGAAGCCTCATTTATTACAAAAAGAGCAATCACTCACAGGTTTTTATAATCTTCTAGGCAGTAAAGTAATAGGTAATACAGACACTCCATGTAGAACTGAAAGACTTTTTTTCAAAGCATTTCTTGATTGGTTAAGATGTAAGTTAACTATTTGACTCTTAACTATCAATTTCCATCAACATTTTTCATCTAATATTTACCAATTCATTATGTGTGAATACAGCTGCATTCAACAATGTGTAAATGGGATTAAGTTGCAAGGCAGCTGGGAGATGAAGCAGGGTAAAATTATTAATCCACTGCCTTCAGGCTAAAATACTAACTAAAGGAGGAAATAACTGTAGGATGACAACTGTAGCAACCCAAAGAACAAATATCTCATGATGGATTCTCAGCACCATTCTCCAAGGCCACTATGCCAAAGGCTAAGAAACAGGAAATTCACATATTTTAGTTTATTTACATTTTCAGGAGGCAGAAGTGGGAGAACCATTACGAGTTCAAGGCCACCCTGAGACTACATAGTGAATTCCAGGCCAGCCTGGGCTACAGTGAGACCCTACCTTGAAAAACAACAACAACAAAAATTTTGTTGACTCAGTGTATGAAAAATAAACTGCTTAAAGAACTATAGTTATTTCAGAGGTAATTTTGTACATATAGCCTATAACCTTTGGAATTTCACTGAGACACAAAATTTTAAATATCAAGTTATTATTCACATTTGTATATAGATTGCCAAATTTGTGAAAAAGTCAACAGTAGGGCATTTTGCTAACATAATATCATTGGCTTTATATTGTATATAATGGCCTTTTAAGAATTTTTTCTGTGGGCTCAATAGCTGGTTCAGTGGTTAAGATACTTGTGCACAAAGCCTAAGGACTCAGGTTCCATTCCCCAGTACCCACATAAAGTGAGATGCATTAGGTCGTACTTGCCCCTAGAGTTTGTTTGCAGAGGCTGTAGGTCCTGATGTGCCCATTCATGTTCTCTCTCTCTGTCTCATAATTTTTTTTTAAAAAAAGAATGTTTTCTGCATTCCTAGTCAGGCCAAGTTCTGCATGCCTATAATCCCAGCACTTGGGAGGCTGGGATTCACAGTGCCTTGGGCTACATATAGTAAGTTCCAGGCCAGACTGGGATGCATAGTGAAACCCATCTTAAAAAAAAAAAAAAAATAGAGGCCTGGAAGGTAGCTTAGTGGTTAAATGACCTTGCTTGCAAAATTTGCCAGCCTGGGTTCAATTCCTCAGCTACTCACATAACGCCGAGTGCAAAATTAGTTGAAGTATCTGGTGTTCTGTTGCAGGGACAAGAGACCCACACAAACAAAGTAGGTAATAAATATATACAAGGAAGATAAAATGCCCAATTACAGACACGAGAAAAGCAGTGTTAGGTGTAATGGTGCATGCCTTCTCTGGAGGCAGGGGTAGGAGGATTGCTGTGAGTTCAAGGCCAACCTGAAACTACATAGACAAAAGCAGTTACCCATATATCCTTCCACTTTCCTCTCTCCACCACACAGAATGTGTCCCCAAGAGACAGAACCAGTTTTGAGAACAGTAGTTCTTTAATCACTAAATTTAGAACTCACATTGTGATGTAAAACAAAATTTTTAATATGCATGTACAACTCAGGCTTTCTTTTTCTTTCACGGGCTAGATATCTAGGAATTTAGGAAATTTCATGGCAGTCTTTAATGCATTTTAGGATAGTTTAATGAAATGAGTCACTGATTTGTTATTAATGTTCTTTAATGAAAGAGGATATGCACCACAAAAATGAGAAGGCATTGAGCCTGTGTGGTGGCTCACGCCTTTAATCCCAGCACTTGGGAGGCAGAGGTAGGAGGATCACCATGAGCTTGAGGCCACTCTGAGACTACATAATGAATTCCAGGTCAGCCTGAGCTAGAGTGAGATCTTACCTCAAAAAAACACACAAACAAAAAATCTTAAAAAAAAAAAAAAAAAAAAAAAGAGATGGCATTGAACAGCCAGCCCTCCATGCCTGTAACGCTGATATTCCCTATCTTGTCTTTCTCATTCCTGAGAGGAACATAATGGGAAGAGACAGCATGCAAGTAAACAAAAAATAAGCATTCATGAATTCTTAAGCTAAATCAAGATTTGGAGGAGCCTACAAAGGGACTCAAGTGAGACTTTCTAGTGGCAAGCAGGATAAAGTCATTTTAAAATTTTTTTTGAATATGTAATAAACACATTTAAGCATGAAATGACCATGCATACTTTCAAAATATAAAATCTACATACAGTCTACAGAAAAGGCAATTGTTTGCTTTTGATATTTTTGGATTAAAGAAAACAAGTCTAAGACAACAAATGGATCTAGATACAAGAAACTCTCTCAAGACTTTCTATAGTCCAACCACATTCTCACCAAGATTATCTTATTCTCAGGTAAAGTTTCTAAGTAGTTAAATTTTATTTCTGGATGGCTATTCTGATAATTTAAATTCTAAGAGAAGATTTCCCATCCTGGGCAGCCATGACAATTGTTTGCTGAGCTCTTGGATCCCATGAACACAGCCCCCAAGATACATGTTGAGAGTTCAGCATCATTGGTTGGTGGAAGGGGAACAAGACATCCACTCACTGACCAGCTTTTCTCTCAAAGCTGTGTGTGAATTCAATAGAGCTGTCTCCTCTCATTCCCTTCTCTCGTTCCTCCCTCCTCTCCACCTTGCCAAGCTTAAACTAGGTTCAGCATTTAGAAGCACTTCATGTTACACTAATTGGGTCTACCAGAACTGAGAAGAAGGAACGTCACACCCACTCTTCCACATGACACAAGGCCTCTCTCCCTTGAAATACAATTCCCCATCTCTTCTCTCCAGTCAATTATACACATACACACAGACCCAGAATTCCAAAGTCCCCCCACCACCACCACCACTCACACACTCCTCTCACCCTATTGCTTCATTCCTGGCAGTTTCTCCTGGTGTTAAATAAAAGTCTTGAGCCAAAGAAACAGGTTCTTTCAATCTTGAGCCCATAACCTGACAAGCTTTCTAGCCTTACCATTGCTGTTTGAATCACAGACACCACTCTATTTTCATCTAATGCTGTATCCATATGCACACATGCATGCATGCATGCACAAAGTAGGTGTGTGGTTTTCTTGAAAGGTTTCATGATAAAATCTGTTTCCAACAAGCAGAGCTCAAGTGACAGACATCATCAGACGACCAAAGTTCCAGCAGATACATCCCAGACACCTCTAGCTTATTCTGAATTTAGGCAAGTAATTGGGAATCTCTTCCCAACCTCCCAGGGACTTCAGGGTTAGTTCTACTACCTCTTTCTGTGCCTATTCCTTCCCTAACTCCACAAATTCCCTTTTCCTTACCCTCTTGTGGCTCATCTTAAGACTTAAGGGAAATGAAAAGTTAATCCTCTCCTTGAAAAGGTTACAGACTCCTAACTTAAAGAAAAACTATACCTTAAGATTGTTTGGAAAAGTTAAAAAAAAAAAAAAAAAAAAAAAAAAAAAAACTCCCATGAAAGCTATTTAATACAGCAGTTGAGTAATAGCATAAAAATTTAAAGTAAAGTCAGGCGTGGTCGCGCATGCCTTTAATCCCAGCACTCGGGAGGCAGAGGTAGGAGGATCACCATGAGTTTGAAGCCACCCTGAAAAACTACACATTGAATTCCAGCTCAACCTGGACTAGAATGAAACCCTACCTTGAAAAATAAAATATATATATATACATACACACACACACACACACCTTGAAAAATAAAATATATATATATATATATACACACATATATATATATATAGAGAGAGAGAGAGAGAATTTTATAAGATTTTATTGCTTTGTTTATTTATTTATTTATTTGACAGAGATAGAGAGAGAGAATGAGTGAGCCAGGGCCTCTAGCCATTGTAAATGAACCCCAGACATGTGTGCCCCCTTGTGCATCTGGCTAACGTGGGTCCTGGGGAATCAATACTGGGTCCTTTGGCTTTGCAGGCAAATGTCTTAACCAGTAAGGCATCCCTCCAGCCCAAATTTTGTAAGATTTTTAATGATTAATTTTATTTTAATATGTAACATTTTAAATTTTTAGGGGAAATTTTTTGAAAGTTCATCAATATTTTCTCCTACCACTCACAACCATTTTTACTCCCATCTCACACACACACACAAACACACACTCACATAGCCCACAGAAGAGACAGACTGACACATCCTGTATAACTTGCTGATGATTGCACCAGGAAACAAACTTGTCAATTATGCAAACAACTCTAAACCTCTAAAGATAGAAAATAAACATTGTTTATTTTCTATTCATTGAGTTTCAGAATATTTTTAAAACTTAAGCATCCCAACTCAGTGTTAAAAATGAGAAGACTTCATATACAGTTTAGTTTGCATAAAATTTGTTTTAAAAAATTAGTGGTTACAATAATTAGTGCCCAAAATTTGTCTTAAATTTTAAAAATATGATGAGCCCTTGTTTTTGTCAGTTGGTTCTCAAAACTAAACATAGCTTAAGAATAAATTTCAAATTGCTGTACAGAAAAACAAAATGAAGAAAAACTACCTGCCTCACTAAAGACAAAACCAATTAATATGCCAGGCTCCTTCCCTTTGCCAAAAATAATGGATCATTTGCATACAGTAGCAGAAGTAGGAAGCTAGTCCTGTTCATCAGCATATTGTAATGTCTCCTGACAGCCTCACGCACTGCCTCATCAACATCATACTGTTTCAATTACACATTTTTACCCACTTCACGTGTGAAGCCATCTTCACTCCAATCTCACCTCAAGCTGTGGAATTAAATTTAACTACATTTTTCCAAGCATATATGGCCTCTCTGGCACTTAGAAACTGAATCACTAATATGGTATTGTTCCAGGACACAAAAAGAACAGGAAAGCAGAGAGGGAAAAAGAATCAGGGTGGATTTAAAATAAACAATCCTGCCCTACAAAAGCCAGTCCCTCCGAACCAATGGCAACAAGATTTCAGATTTGGAGGGAGCACAGTATGGGGCCCCTCTTGCCAAGGAAATGGAAATAGCCTTTTTAAGAACTACTGAAGCCTGCTCACTCCCCTGTGATCATCCTTCCAGTCTGTTCCACAGTGCAAGAGTAAGGATTC
Source organism: Orientallactaga sibirica (assembly GCA_036365145.1). Taxonomy (NCBI): domain Eukaryota; kingdom Metazoa; phylum Chordata; class Mammalia; order Rodentia; family Dipodidae; genus Orientallactaga; species Orientallactaga sibirica. The sequence goes on from JAEOAD010000011.1 coordinate 26,983,982, forward strand.
AAGGTCTTTGATTTTGCCAGCCAACTATTGAAAAACAAAATAAAGACTGGGTTTGAAAAGATGAGCTTTAATGTAGCCAACACCACAGAGAAATGCCTCTAAACAACTGTACCTCACATTAAAAAAAATGCCTTCTGTTTGGATCATGAAGGGATAGGTAGAGAAAGGAAAACTAATTCCAAAAAGAGGCATTTCTTATTAGGTGGCTTTATTCCTTTTCAAAAAGAAAAAGAAAAAAAAAAAAAACTAGAGGCACGCTAGAGGGAAACTCCCTGGTATCATTATAGAGTCCATCTTTCAAAAGAATTATAATTGCATGGATGTGTCATATGCAGAGAGCTGAGTGATTAGAGTGAATTTTCATAGCAACAGTGCAGTCTGAAAATCAGATGCAACAGATTCCTGGGTGCTCAGATGATTTAGGCGAGTTTCATATTATCTCCTCCCAAATTGACATTTCATCCTGATTGGTTAATTGCCATTTTTGTTTTAGAGGCAAAAAGGTACTGAATAATGCAGTGACAGCTGGATTGTCTTCACATGACTCCCAACACGAGTCATTTTCTTGCTTACTCACCCCCTTGTTTATGTTTAACTTTAAAACTACAACAAAAATAGCACCCTTTGGCTCATTTACCAGTGGCCTCATTAAAAGAAAAAAGTACCTGGGGATCCTGGCCTGTTTTGATTCTCCCAGGACTCAGAAAACTTGACCCTGTCAGAGAGAACACCATTTGCATGAGAGCAGTGACAGGGGAATGTGGGGTGTCTCTGTTCTTGGGTGGGCAGCAACTCAGGAGCTAAGGCCAGAAGATCTCTGGATTCTTGTCATATTAACTCAAAGATTTGAAATCCACATATCAGAGGACAAGATTTTGAAAGATTTTACTAAGTTATAGCTTAGGAAAGGGAGAGCCCAGAGAGAGCGCTTAGAGCTCAAGTCAAGGAAGGAAGGAAGAAACATGCGTGTCTCCTGCTACCTGAGCAGGACTGGAAAGCCCATCTAGTCCAGTCTTGCAATCAGTTGTCTGGAGTCAGGTTTTCTAGTAAAGGCCAATCTTCCCAGATTTCCTAATCCTCTCAGAATCAGATTATCATCGCATACAAGGATGGACTCCCCAAGTGGGCAGATATAAGCATGGCCCAGACCCTTCTAACATTTCTGACATGTAGCAAAGTAGAATGATCTAGATTAGACCCCTACCGGCTGGAAGACATTCTTTGCTTCTACTTTTTGGGGGTCCTTTTTACCCCTCAATTACCTCAGCAGCATAGGTCCCAGAGGTTGCTTGCATTTTCAGTGATGGCTTTATAAACTGCCAAGATGGCCTCACATTTTAGACCGTATGCAGACAACTCAAAGATATGAGGCAGCAAAGGGTTCCTACCATTTCATTCTGGAGGGTAATCAAGTGTGTAGCAATGGCCTCATTGGTTTGAGGGCCTCCCTCATCAATAACTCACTGTGAGGGGCGGCTGACCCATCTCTAGCACTGGTGTTTACTTGGAACTGCAGCTTCAAGTTAAAGCTTGCTCAACCCCAGCATGGTACTTCTACACAAACCATGCTTTTCCTTTAAGAAAATTATGTTTTAATTAGCTAACAAGGAGGTTTCTATAATACTAATTCATAACATCTTTAGTTTTGTGTATTTTTATCCCACTCTCCCTATTTGCTGTCCACCCTTAGACGTTTGTACCCAGGGTATTCTGTCTCTCCCCTTGCCTGTCTATCATCCCCTCTCCTCCACACTTCTCTCAAGCCTCATTCTACCTTCCTGACCAATACTACTGATGCTTAATACACTTACAAACAAATGTAATCATTCCAAGTTAGGACCTGCAATCGAGAGAACACGTGGCATTTGTTTTCCTGGGCCTAGATTACCTAGCTTAGCTAGTTCTTTCAGATCCATTAATTTTCCTGTGAATTTCATGATTTCCCTTTCCTTTAGAACTGAAGAAAATGCTGTTGTGAGTGCGTACCTTATCTTAACTATCTCATACCTCCACAAGACTGGAACCGTTTCTGAGCACAAACATTTTGACATAAAGGATAGAGGAGGACAAAAGGAAGGACTACCTTGAAAGAGGAGGAGCCTCAGTGGAATGGGGATAGGGGAGAGGGGACAAAGGAGGATAATGCATTGGGAACATGACCAACTCAGCGTATTCCTATATTAAAGTTCCCATTTAAAAAAATAGATATAGAGCACACTCATTTATCAAGGCCAAGAAGATACTCCAGACCCATCACCAAGATGAATGTGTAATTTGGAAACATAATATCTGATGTAAGGTTTGAGAGAAACAGCCTATACTCAGGATTTGATGTGGGCAGCCAAAGTCCCAGACAAGTCAAACAGTCACCAGAGCCAGACCCCAGACCCTAAGTCAGTCAGTGGCTCTTAAATTCCAAGCTTAAGAGGAATTAAGGGAAAGGAAGGGAATGAGAGATGAACAGGAAGGGCAACCTGAGAAACAGGATGCTAATGAGCATCCTACTGGGTTTACTTGCCTTTTCTGAGACTTAGGGCGGGGGACACAATAGAGTATGGTAATCTTTACTGAGATTGGCTGTTCCTCGGCCAATTGAGGTCAGAACCAGCGAAAGGCCCATACAACCTATACTTGTTCCCTCAGCCCAATTGACGAGCTGATGGAATCACTTGCTCAATCAGGTGGGTGGTCCTGTGTCATGAACTCTTGTCCATTGGCCTTTCAATTGGTTGTATTCATTCTGAAGGTTATTGGCCGATTCCTTCTCTCTCAGTCTTTCTCTCCTACTATATGACTGGCCTGTAACTTACCATAGAGCCTCATCCTTATTGCCTAAAAGAACCAACACACTTCTCCTCTCAACTCCCCCAATTTCTGCTTAAACATTTCTATCCCTAATCTGCTGCCCCCTCCTAGTAAGCTCTCTCCTCTTCCTACCCCCATCATGATCCCTTTCCTAGTGTCTTGCCTTTAATGACTCTTACTCCAACTTAATCCAATTCTAAAAATTAAATTCTAGGATCTTAATATGAGAAAGAACATTTGTGTTTTACTTTTTGAGCCCAGGTTACCTCACCAAGTATAATATTTTTCTGATCCATCCATTTTCCTACAAATTTCACTACTCTTTAGAATTTATGTTCCACATCTTCACTATCCATTCATCAGTTGATGGACATCTAAGCCGATTCCACTTCCTACCTATTGTGAAAAGAACAATAGGACACAAGACTATTTGCACTGAAGTGTAGAGTCCTTGGGGTAGAGGTACATGAGTAGTATAACTAGGTCACATGTAATTTCTATTTTTAGCTTTATGAGAAACCTGCACACTGATTTCCATAGTGGCTATACCACTTAACACTAACACCAAAAGTAACTAAGGGTTCCCTTTCCCCATACACTTGCTTGCATTTGTTGTCATTTAATTTCTTGATGGTAGCCATTCTGACCAGAATCTCAAACGACTTTTAATTTGCATATACCTGATGACTAAGGATCAATTGAACACATTTTTAAGTATCAATTGGCCAACATTTATTGTTTTAATAAACCTATTCAGTTCTGCAGCCCACTATTTTTATTTCTTAGTTTTTAGTGTTTGGGGCTTTTTGGATATTCTAGGTAATCCTCTGTCAGTTGTACAGCTGGCAAACATTTCCTTCCATTCTGAAATCTGCCTCTTCACTCACTTGGCAGTTTGTTTTTCTGCTCATAAGCTTTTAAATTATACAAGGCTCTATTTGTTGATTATTGGTCTTATTTCATGAGCAACTTGAATCCTTTTCAGAAAGTTCTGATCTGTGCTATATCTGAAAGTGTTTTTCATATATTTTCCTCTAGAAGTTTGAGATCTTTTGTTATTATCTTTGATCCACTTGGAGTTGAGTCTAGTGTATAGAGAGACTATACACTAGGATCTAGTTTCATTACTCTCTATATATAGATTGTTTTTCTAGCTCCATTTATTCAAGAGACTGTTGTTTTCTCCAGTCAGTTTCTTTGGCTTCTTGGGTTAGCTCATTGCTTAATTTGTCTGTTTTATCAGCTGTATTTTAGGTATATAGTTTAGAAGTTGTATCATTGGTTTAGGAAGTCAAGGTGCCTGATGTGACCACTATGTTACCCTCAAAGTAGACTACCAAAGTAGAGCGACCAAGGCTGGTAGATATACCTATACAAAGTTGGAAGGACAGTTTCTTCTTTGGTACACGTTCAGATCATCTTGGTTGGGCAGAACCCAGTTTAACTTGTAAAAACAAGAGTAGTTTTCAAGTTCCTTATACAATGGAACAAAAGCCAAAAAGAAATATTTTTAAACTCTCTTCCTCATATTGTTTTTTCTCCAAGGCCTCCAGTGGATTGATGATGTCACAATACTGTTCAACTCAGTGAGATAGCTTAGGGTGATGCAGTGCTGGGACATTGCTGACACAATATTAGACTCATCCTTGATGGTAAGTTACATGGACCTCACATCCACAGTAATCCAGTCACAAAAACGTCAGGCTCAGCAAATGCCCTGGGAGCACCTTCTGAGAGGAGAATCATTAACAACAACAACAAAAAAATCAGCTATGAGGCTGGAAACATGGCACAGTAAGCACAACACTTGCTACACAAGCATGAGGACTGGAATTAGAAAGCCCAGGATCCATATAAAGGCCAGCTAGGCATGGGGACTCACCTGTAACCCCAGGTTTTTGAAAGACTAGTAAAACCTGGAGGAGATTAGCAAAATAATCAAACTTTTGGATGATTGTGATCAGAGACAGAAATTAGCTAGACAGGGTAATAGAATCCCCAAAGTTTTTTTTTTTTTTTTTTTAAATTTCTTGACTAAAAGCAGGAAATGTCACTAAGCTTATAGAAACCAGGATGTTACATCTTCCAGGAAAGTTCTAGATTCAGCTTGCATTCTTCCTAGAGGACAGAAACTGATCTTTACCTAAGATAACTGAAAAAGCTATAAAATCTGGTGTTTGTCCATAGTAACCTGCTGACCTGTTTTTCCTCATATAGCTACTTCCACATAAAATACCTAGATCTGAGTCTCAAGGTGGGCTTCTGAGACCCCCTCTTGCCTCCCTGGGAAGAGCTCCACCTTGCTTCCTTCTCTTATGGTCTAGGCTTAAGTACCCTTCTCTTTGTCCTCTTAAAGATTTAAGCTCTAATAAAGTACTTCTGAATTTTATCTTCTGGTCCATGGATTTCATGCTTAGAATTCATAGCACAATGATCCTGGACCACTCCAAATTATCAATACATGGGTGTACAAGGACCCCAAACATCCTGTATCAGTTGAATCCAGTGACAGCAGCTGCTAGCAAGGCTGTCCCAAAGCAGCACTTTTGGGATGCAGAAGGAGTATGAAGGGGACACTGAAAAGCGAGTGGGAAGGGAAGGAAAGATGGGAGAGGAGTGCACGCACCAGCAAAGGAGAGGGAAGGATACACAAGGGGAAAAAGGGAGGATACATGCACCTTGAGCCTGAGAGATGGAAAAAGCAGGGGACGGGTGTCTGGGAGTCTTTTATGTCAATCCTCTTTGGAGAAAGGATGCTTCCAAGAAAGGAAAGAGCCTTGTGGAGTATAGGCTACTTCTCAGAGAAGCCACCATACTGGCTAGATCTTCTGGTGTGTTTTGACTATGTGGTAGAGGAAAAACCAGAGGGGAGGGGAAGGGAGAGGCTTTGAGACTAACATTTGTGTGTGTGTGTATGTATGTATATACATACACACACACACACACACACACACACACACACACACGACAGATAGACAAGTTTTGTAAAAGACGAGAGGGAAAATAAACCTCATGGGTTCAAGGACATAATAATCCTTCTTAATGGAGGCTTCCTTCCCCATTTTAGGGTGCAGGACTCAGTAGTTTCCCATCAACAGGATAAATAAGTATGTAAGGCATGTTGGGGTAGCCTGGGTGAATCATGTTAGCAGAGAACTTAGCAAGAGACTATAAATATAAAAGAATGGAAATTGAGGAAGGAACCACTGGATCTGCTGGAATAGATTGTGCATGCATGCAGGAACATAGGCTAAAGTGTTATCCTCAGAGAGGTGTTTGTACTTAAGACATTGGAAAGGAGACATCTCAGTAAACATGATGGAGCCTACAATATAAGGGAACGAAGTTAGACCTCAGAGAAAATAAGCAATGTCGTGTACAGGTCCCACACAACAGGAATAGAACTAACAATTATAACCCAGAAGAAAGAGTATCTTAGCTAGTCAAAGAGAAGTCAAGACATACACAAGAGATAGTAAGCTGGCAGTTTTGACTCTAGACCTGTAATATTTAACTCTCCACAATTTCTATATTATTATTGAGCTTCCAGTAACACAGGTGTGACTTCTGGGAGCCTCGGTTTTTTTGGTTTTCATTTGTCAAACATCATATAACACATGTGATGGACATGTGTACATGGCAGGCTATTGTCCCATGTGGCTCGGAGGCTTTCTCCTAGATTCTGGATAGGTAGGAAGGCAGCTCTTTGGGAGAGATGACAGAGTAGTTAAGGAAAGACACTCTTGGATCATGTTAAATATATTAGCCATTATAATCTGGCATTTTATATAAATATATATAATTTTATAGTTGACATGACATTTATATGTGACATTTAATAGGACCATTATATGTAAGGGTGGAAATAGTAATCACCATAGGGAGTCTATAGAAGGGGATAAAGCATGTTTTAGTTTATATAAGAGTTAATTGAAATTTCTATAAATGGAAAGATCTGGCTTAGGTAAAGTAGGAACTATAGGGGGTTAGCATTTAAGCAAAAGTTTTTTTTTTTTTTTTTTTCTATTTTTCTATTTATTATTATTATTAACAAGATGTTTTGTATGGATGTATGTGTTGGTACCTTCTTTTCCCTCACCCCTGCCCCCATTCCACTGGGGATGCTCCTCAGTGTGGATACAGGTATTCCCCATGGAATTGTGGTTTATGCATTGTGGGAGCAGTAGTCAGTATTTTGGGCGGGGGGGGGGGAGAGGGGAGGGAAAGCCTCTGGGCATGATGCCTCAACCTGTGGCTCTTACAACTTTCTGCACCCTCTTCCACAAAATTCTGAGCTGTGGTGGGTGAGTTTCAAGTCTACTTCACTGATGAGCTTTTAGGAGCCTCTGGATCTCTGCTTTAGTAGGTGTTGAGTGACCTTAAGGTGTCTTTCCTACACGCTGGCACTGATCATCAGAAACAGCATGGAAACAGAACTCTTGCTCATCTCCCCAATTCCTCTGTGGATTCAGCTGGGGCTTGTCTCAAGTATGAGGGGTAGTTTAACTCCTTTGATCTTGCTACCTTCTGAAAAAGAAGAATAGATGCTTCAATGGAGAGTGAAGTTAGCATACTTTCAGTGGGATAAGTATTATTAAGTTAGGGAGAATTTATTATGTAACCCCTCTTTTAGCCAAAGACTAGTGAGATTCTGGAGAGCATAATCTTTGTCTCCATTGGATTCTGATCTGGTTCCCAATTCCAGATATGGGTTCCTTTACACTTAGTGGATCTCTTAGCCAATCAGAAAGCTACTGGTTACCCACTGAGGTTGTGTGCGACTATTGCTCTGGTGTTTACATCCTGACAGCTTGTTTGCTTCTGAGTAGCTTAGACCTGTGGATGCTCAGACTGTTGGTCATTTTCTCCCAGTAGCTCATGTAGTGCTTTCCTGCACTAGACAGGCTTTCAGGAGAGTGGCCAGCCATGTTTCTCCATGCTCTGTGTCAGCAGCCTATGGTGTCTTCAGCAATAGGGTCTTAGCTTTTGCTTCAGGCAGGTAATCAAGTTAAGCATAAGTTTTCTATTGGCTGCGTATAGGATAAAGGACTTAGATTTAGAAGAAGTAGTGAAAGTGTGGCAGGTTGGGACAAAGGAGCCCTAGAATGTCAGTGATTTTAGCATTGTATTTTTAGCTTTAATATAGTATTGATATAAAATTTAAACATTAAACAAAAAAATGGATTGAATTATTATTATATCTTTACAGAGAAACTATAATTAGAAGCATGTTTTAATTATTATTTTGAGAGAGAGAGAGAGAGGAAGAGGCAGAGAGAGAGACAGAATGGGCAAGCCAGTGGCCTATCAGCTGTTGTGAATGAACTCCACATGCATGCACCCACTTGTGTGCAAGTTTGGCACTGTGCCCTTGCTTCACATTTTGTGTCTGGCTAAACATGGGACCCGGAGAATCGAACAGGCATTCTTAGGCTTGGCAGGCAGGCGCCTTCACTGCTAAGCCATCTCTCCAGCCCTATAAGCATTTTTAAATAGAAATTTAAAAGGCATGCACATAATATTTAATAATTATGGATAAAGCAAAATATAACATTTTCAAATCAAACCTTAGATCAGAAAATGTACATATCCTATTTTAGAATTTATCAGTGAAGCAGAGTGAAACATACTTTGTGAATGAAAACGTTAAGAAGCATGTATCTTGTATTTAGTATTTATTTAGTAACATGGAGACATTTTTACAAATATGTTTAATCATTTTAATAGGGAGCTAGCAAGCACCTAGAAATTATTACCAAAGGCAATGAAGCCTCCAACTCCAGTGATAAGCATAGATTTACATGTGAAGAAAAAAGACTATTGAAATTTTGGCTCAATTACATATGCTTAAAGAAGTCTTCCCTACTTCTCAAAATTCAATGTCCTTGTGTGAAAAATACAGGCAATTGTACTGACCCACAAGACTTAATCCAAAGAAACCACACAAAGCTGAGCATTTTCCTAGACAGGATGGCATTCATGGATATTAAAAAAAATGGAAAAACTTTCCCCCTTTCTTCCTACCCCACGCTAATGTAAATGCACACCCAGACACATTTACTACACATTTTTTAGTTCCTTCTTTAGTCCTACTTTATGACAGCATTAACTTCTTAAAGATATTATCTTTTCCTTCTTATCTCTTCTATTTCTTTCTTAATTTGATGAACATGTAACAAAAGAAACCACAATTGAAAATATTGGTCACTCTTTGGTTACATCTCTGAAAGTAAACAGGAAGGGTAAGAATTTCTACCAAATTCCCTTCCTTTTGTCCAGTAAGCAAACATTTCTGAACTGAGCCATTAATCCCTCTATTGTATTCTCTTCACAGAAGTCTGAGTGAGTGAGATTAGACATCCGCAGAAAAAAATAGTTGAAAGATTAGGAAATTCTAGCAATTCAAACTCACAAAGAGTCTCTGAAATCCTCAGATACAAGAAAGGTTGGTCTTTCTCATTAAAATCTACTTGAGCCAGAGCAAAGTCTGGAGGCATCCATAATGTTTATTTGTAACCTTTGTATACTTGAGGAGTGGTATAACAGTCAAAACAAGCTTGGCCCTGTTTGATACTATCTTCTCAAAGCACGCCACCAAGGAATATTCCCTTAAGAACTGTAGGTATGCGGGACTTTCACCTCCTCTCAGGAGTTTGCTCTAAGTTATAAGAATCAAGGAGAAGGTCAGCAAGTTCCATCTCTCAGTCACTTTTATGTGTGTCCCTTTTTGTTGTCACATAAAAACAAGCACTGCTCTGTGGCTACTTAGGAAGACACAGTGCAAAGTTCTCTCTGTTCTCCTCATTTCCCGTCATACATACCAATTTTTAGTAGCACTATGACTGAGCCTTAACTTTCTCTTGTTAAGAATAATTTCCATGTATAAAGGAGTAAGAAGGAAATAAACATGCACTTCAAGCTTAAAGAGGTATAGATATTACTCATTTATATGACTCTACCCTGGGGAAAATCTTTTAATCTAAATTTTAGTAAAATGGACCCAAATTTGGAAAAACATATGTGAAGTTATGTGGAATGTGTTTGAGTTCTTTCCTTATCAATGTTAGTTTAAAGACTTCTGTTCTCTATTTTCATTAAGCCTCTGGCGTGAAAAAGTATGTCATGCACATGGAAGAGGTCTGGGTAGCACTTAAGCCAACTAACAGTGGTTTAGCTAGCTCTAAAGCAACTCCTATAAGAATGAAAAAATAAATAGACAAAGTACCTAACTTGAAACTATCCCCTTATAAACTCTAAGTGCCCTGCAGAAAGTGAAAACAGCTCTCTGGGGAATGTGTGGGATTTGAGCAAGAGAACAATGCAACTGTTCTGAAAGTTTACTAGAAATATTTCATGAAGAGAAGGAATAGTATAGGAAAATGGGGGAAGAATCTCCAAGGGTGGAGCTAAAAGTATGAGCCCATTTAGTTACCTGATCTTAGAATACGCGTCAGGTCAGCTCTTCAGAGGAATCATGCGAGTGAGGATCCCACATGTACCAAGAAGGTTAATTGTATTGTGAAAGTCCTTGGCTACATAGAAACTATCTTTTAGCATATGGTATTGATAGCATTTCAATGCTTTAAGAAAAAAATATTTCTTTAACATGACGAATAATTTATATATTGCATTGGCAAAATCTGTATGATAAAATGGTTAATTTCAATTTTTCTAAATTCAGCAGCATTGAAAACGATTCCAAGTAAGTGGAAAACAAAGCCAAAAACATAATTTACTCTTCTTTCCCTTCAATATAAAAAGGCAGAAGTTGATTTCTGAAGGCTTCTCTGGAAGTTTTAATTAAGCACTAGCAAGAGATTCCCATAAATCAAAGATAGTTATCTATTCTGAGCAACAATAACAAAAAAAAATTCTATGAAAAACAATCTGATCCAGAGAAAGCTGAACAATAGTTCTCAGTCCCTAGAGTACAAACAGGCCTCGATTTGAATTTACAACCTGGTACTAAACTTGCATATGATTTAGGAAAAGATGAAAATGACCGCATGCTCTCACTCTATTTTAATTCCAGTACACATGGTAGGAAATCTCTCCATGTAGAAGATGCAGATCAAAATCCCCTCTGAAAAAATAAATAAAATTAAAAAAAAAAATCCCCTCTGACAAAGGGCAGTGGCTGGTCATCCGTGTGATTGTTTAGTCTTAGATGGAGCCTCCAGGATTAGACATGAGGGCCCACTTGTGTGAAGACGGACAAGGAATGTCAATTTTGAAGTTTATCGACCCAGCCCTCTCGCATTAGTTCAGAAAGATTTACAACTAACAGGAGCAAGAATGAAGGAGTAGGTACAAACTAAAATTAATGTAGGTAACCTCAAACTATAGTTACTTGCATCATATATGCAAAACAACAGAACATAAAATGACTCTGAGGAGATTACGCAAAAGATCAAGATATAGGCAAAACTCACTGGTGAGTAAGCTGTATTGAATCATGTTTAAAGATAGCTTAATGTTAACTTTTGTTTTGAAGAACTAACTCCTTCTACATATGTGACAACAAATTTTGTACTTATCATTTCACCCATTATACAAGATTAAATTCCATCCAAGTATTATCTAACTCATTTTTTATACATTTGTATTAGAAGTGCCAATTCAAACTTTTTTTTTGAGAAACCCTATTGAAGGACCTCATTATTTGTTGTCTGTTAGCAGCCCAAGACTCAACAGGTAGAATAGGATTACATCATTTGAGGGGGAAGACTGTATCCTGTATTGGCCACCCTTTACACAGGGTGTTTTCCTACTGATCATGGTATCACTTCTTGTCAAAGAAATAGAGTGGAAGCCTCTTGTTTGGCCACTGAAGGCCAATGTGATTTCCTGGTTCTCAGATATGTCATAGATTGTCTCTCTTCTATTAGATCAAATATCCCTCAGCTGACTAAAGAATTATTTCTGTTTTGCATAAGAGGCATATAAATAAAATATAGCTAGTCAATTAGGAAATATGTTTGAAAACATAAAATTAATATTCATGTTTAAAAGATGAGTCAGACTAACATATTGATGAACATGTGCAAACTCCATTTCTTTCTAAATAAGAAAAAAAGGATGTTAAATGTGAAGAATTTTACAGAGCCCTCAATATTGTAATTTTTAATTATTTAGGATCAAAATTTTAACTTTTAGGGCTGGAGAGTTGGTTTAGCAGTTAAGGTGCTTGCCTGTGAAGCCTAAGGACCCAGGTTCGATTCTCCAGGTCCCACATAAACCAGATGCATATGGTGGCACATGCACCTGGAGTTCGCTTGCACCCATTCTCTCACTTTCTCTCTGTTTTTCAATAAATAAAAATAAACTTAAAAATTAATTTTTAGGATGAACTTAAAGGTAACATAACTATGGGCTGGAGGGATGCTTAACAGTTAAGGCATTTGCCTGCAAAGACAAAGGACCCAGGTTTGATTCCCCAGGATCCATGTTGACCAGATGCACAAGGGGGCGCAAGTGTCTGGAGTTTGTTTGCTATGGCTAGAGGCCTTGGTGCACCCATTCTCTCACCCTTTTTCTCTGTCAAATAAATAAGTGACATAATCATAAAAGATTTCATAGCCTTCTGCTTAAATTCAAATCTAACATATATCATGTATATAATGTAGAAATATATGTAAGTATTAACATTATATATACATATATACATATATATATGTATATACATATATACATACATGTATATATACATATATACACATACACACACACACATAAGAGCATATATGTATATATATGCTCTTAACAATTGAGTCAACATGGTATCACAATTTTTCAGGATTTTGACTACATTTGACCTAAGGTCAGTTTTTATATTTTGTTGAATCTAGGCATCCTTTGCTAGAAGTACCCTTTTCTATATTTATTTGTGGTGGGAAACTTGATGCCAAGTCCCTTAAGTTTAGAAACTAAATGCATATATGTCAGATCAAGATCCATGTTGGATACAGAGATCTCAGGTAACCTCTAAAGAACAAGCTTGAGTGTTTATTACATGACTGTTCTAAATTTAATTTAATTAATTCATTTATTAGGCTTCATTTTGAGAAAGAGTCTCACTATGTAACCCAATATGTCCTTGGTCCTCTTGCCTCAGCTGGGAGTATACATGTTTAACAACTTTCCTAGCCATAGAGTTCATTTGTTACTGGAAAAAATGTGTTTTTAAGTTATTAAGCCTGTAGAGAGAGGTATTAAAAAATCCTTTGAGAGACTCCATTTTCAGCTCTCAGGGTTGATGTAGGCAGCTGCGTTTTCCTCTTTCTCATGACCATAATTCATGCTATCAAGAAGGGGTTGTCTCCATGCCAGAAGTTGCAGTCTTGGGAGATTGCACACAGCAATCCCTGAACTCTAACCAACAATGCAAAGAAGTCTGAACTTCAAACACTGAAGATGATCATCAGATAGGAAATGCCCATCATGAGCAGTTCTGTGGAAAAGCCGTGGGCTACAATGAGAAAACAGAGGCTATTAATTTGATGTATATCAATAATTGGCAGTGGGCTCTTGAGTGACCTCCTAACTAGTATGCTTCCACGTCAGTATACATAACAGCAGAGGTTCACGAGGAATCAGCCAGTTACAATCCCTGAGCCTAATCCTACTTACCCCATACTTTTCAAAAGAAAGTTTACACACACACATTTATTTTACATTGCCTGACTGCTGTCATTCTATAAATGAGTGAGCACCAAGCAGCTGTAGCAGAAAAGCATATGGCTCGCAAAACTGAATACATTTGCTGCCTGGCCCTTTACAAAAAGTTTGGCTGCCCTGGTTTATACTGCAAATAGAAGCCTGACATGAAGATGAATTGTCAAAATAAATAGGAAAGAGAGGGTAATGCTATTACTAGTTAACACTGATACTGCCTACCACATCTCAGGTACTATATGTATCTTCAGATGTCATCTCATTTAACCCTGGAGCAACGCCACTAGTTAGTAACCATCATTGTTTCTGTTTTATAGTTGGCCTCTGTAGGCACCTGAGCACAGAGAGCTAGCTGGTCAGATGAAGAAGGTAAAACAATGTTTCCAGATCTACAGAGTTCTTATGCACTAAGCTGTATTGCCTCTATATATCTGGGAAGCTGTGGTGTGAGAAAGAAGAGCATTTTTATTACTTCACACATTAGCATTAACTTAGTGTAAAATTAAAAAAAAAATGACTGACTAAACATTTGGTTTCTGCATGAACTGCTGAAATGAAGTGTTATTATTATTATTTTTTCTCATTAGGTCCACAGCTGAGATGGCCTTCTTGTCATATTTACAGATTATGGATTTGGCCAAAAAGTATCAGTGAAAAGTGAAAGAATGAGAATGTTGAGTCTGAAGGTGAGTGATGTAGGCAACCAGGAAATTCTCTTCTCTCTTTGTGACTGGTGAGTAAACTTCAGAGGAAAACCCTGTCCATCCCTGGGAGGGCTTCACATTCTAAATGAATATCACATCCACATCCTGCAGTTTCCTAGCAAGGCAGTACAGAGGATGCATTTTCTCTACCTTGTATAGATGTTGATCCTGCCTTTATATCTCCAGAAAAATAATGAGAGGTCTTCATAGAAATAGGTATAAGATCTATGTAAAAAAAAAATATTCTGATTAAGTTGGTTCATATTTAAAACCAGCATGATTTAATATTGTTAGAGAGAGCTGCTGTGGGATCCTTGGATGCATGGCCAGTTCCTTTCTCTGCCCCTTACCTTTACGTCCCTTATCACACACACAAACACTCCTGTCTGGCACCCTCAGTGTCTTTCTGTGAGCTCCTAGTTGCAGCAAAGGTACAAAGTCCATTTCACGTGGTTGCCCTTCTAGACTTTTAGGAGAAGAATTATGCTCAATTCAACTATGTCACACTTTTCAAAGAAAGAGAAGCACACCATTTTGTGACACTTGGGATTCTATATTTTACCCTTGTCAATATCACCAACCTGACCATCAAGGAAAAAGGAAGATTAAAAGGGAAAGAATAAAGATAAAAGAATTAGTATTTTGTATCTAAGTTTTAGGTTCTATATGTCTACATTCTATTTTATGAATCCTATATGCAGGATATTTCTTTATCAACCACATTTCAGAAAAACAGCATCTCCACAGCAGCACTAAATGAGTTAAAATTAGAATGAGGATGAAGTTGAAAGGGATGGACTTGAGCCCTGTGGTCTCAGTGCTGCTTGCTTTCTGTCAATGAGCAAGGAACTGTGGAGGGGGGGGTGATGAAGTCAATTCAGGAAGGATAGAACAGAGTAGGAGAGACACAGGGTCAGTGGGGTAGTATGTTTGTAAAAAGAAATAAAACTTGGGGATAAACTATTTTAAAAATTATATTCAAAGGTCAATACTCACTATGTGAGTTCAGAAAAGGTGATAAACAGAATGTTTCACTTGAATGCTAGAAGTGAGTGTTCACAAGATGGTCATCAGAAATGTTCCTTATTACCCCAAAAAAGAGTGTAACCAAAGACTGACTGTTCAATTTTTCTAATAATTTTTTAACAATATGCAGTATTTAATTAAAATAAAGAATTTTAAAGCCATATGTGATTTAGATTTTTATTTCACTTAGACTGATTCTGAGGAGAAAGAATGATATGGAGGAAGGATGGAAGAAGAGAGAGTGTCCCACCACATTGTAGGAAAAATGGCTGAAAATATGTGAAGCAAAACATTTAGAATCATTCATGTTTGAGTTTGTTTACTTCATAAAATCCCCAAAATAATTTTAAACCACAGCTAGGCATACCACAGAACTACCCACACATGTTTATGCAGTACCATTCACAATAGCCATCCAAGAATGGAACTCACTTAGGTGCACATCAACAGATGAAAGTAAAACCACGTGGTATAGGATGTACACAAGGAAGAACGTACTTATGTCATTTGCAGGGAAATGGAAGGATCTAGACTTCAATAAACCAAACTCAGAAGAGCATGTAACATTTTTATCATGTGTGATGTGGGGGGAGGAAAGGAGAAATGGAGGGAGATGAATGTAGGAGGGGGATTATTCAGTGGGAGGAAGAAGATTAAAGGGAGAAGGAACAAGAAATGATAATGAAGGAAAGAAAGACAAATATCACAAATTTCTCTTATATGAAGAATCTAGATTAGATAGGTTGATAGTTGAAAAATAGATGGCAGATGATAGATAAATAGATATAGATAGAAGATAGATAAATAGATGATAGATGACTTCCATACATAGACTGTCAAACCATTGGATGAGGAGGAGTAGAAAAAGAGGGTAATGGGGGTAAATATGAGCAAAGTACAATAATGTTTATGTTTTAAAATGTCAAAATGAAACACCTATTTTTGCAGGCCAAAAAAAAAAAAAATGAAACACATCTGTGGATACATTAAGAATTTACTGGTACATTTTTGTTCCACTATTTCTGCCCATTTTTCTGATATGTTTTAAGTTATCCCCCACCCCACCCCCAAAATAGGAAAATGTCATCCCATTTCACAGTCTCTTGACTTTGGTATTAGTAACACAAATATAATGAGAAGATAATTGAAATACCATGGCATTCCAGCAGCAAGATGGCTGCCCAACATTCAGGGTATGAGCCAATTATGTTCTTATTATTCATTCAGTGGCAATTTACCACATGTGTATATTCTGCATGAATTCCAGGCTAGGCATTGAGAGACATTAAGAACAAAAATAATCACACATGAGCCGGGCGTGGTGGCGCACGCCTTTAATCCCAGCACTCGGGAGGCAGAGGTAGGAGGATCGCCGAGAGTTCAAGGCCACCCTGAGACTACATAGTTAATTCCAGGTCAGCCTGGACCAGAGTGAGACCCTACCTCGCAAAAAAAAAAAAAAAAAAAATCACACATAAATAATTCTGTGCCAGTACTATGGGGGCTGAAGCAGTAGGATCAGAAATCCCAGGCTAGCCTTAAAAAGATAGTGAGATCTTGTCTCAAGAAAAGAAAAAAAA
Source organism: Orientallactaga sibirica (assembly GCA_036365145.1). Lineage (NCBI taxonomy): Eukaryota > Metazoa > Chordata > Mammalia > Rodentia > Dipodidae > Orientallactaga > Orientallactaga sibirica. The sequence goes on from JAEOAD010000011.1 coordinate 27,000,771, forward strand.
AAAAAAGAAATAAAGAAAAAGTTTCTGAGCTATAGGCTTGTTACAAGTTCTACCTGGGAGAGGAAGATAGACAAAAATGATAAGAACATGCACATAAGGATGAGGGGAGTAAGGAGGTATTTGTCAAAAGCCACAAAGTAATATACATTAGTATGGGTAAGTACAGATTTTAATAAATCATATGAAGAACTGAGCTGGAAGCTTCCTCTCTGTCAGCTAGCTTTCTTCATGCCAGAAGGTGCTATGGAATATACTTGGGGAGAAAAGTCATCAACAGTCCTACTCGTATGTGGACCATGTATACTGTGTAACCAACCTGGCAAACAAGATATGCTCACTAGTTCAGTAGTGGCATGGATGTTATAGGAGTAATCAATTACTTTCAGATTAAGGATCCACTTCACAGGAAGGAATTCATGCCTGGTACTGGAAACCTGTTAACAAGCTGATGGCTGTGGACTTGGGCACTGTAGGGGATCCTACTGCTGTGGTTATGCTAACAATACAGCATGTCAAGCCACCTTCTAAATGTCTATGTGTAGAGAGCTGCGAGGTGCCGCGCCTTAAGATGGCGCTGCCTTCCGCCTTCCCGATGGCGAGTGCTCTCCTGGATAAACAAGTCCTTATTTGGTTTGGGCTGTGATCTACGCTTGCTTCCGCATATGTGGACCTATCTGCATTCACCACGTGGCACACCAGGGTTGGCTATTCAAAGGCTTCTTAAGTTTCGGGCGGGCTTTTCCCCGGGTCAGAAGATTGTTCAAGGTTCCTGAATAAACTGTTGAAAGAAGAGTCCGAGCGTTGCGTCTTCCTTGCTGGTCGAGGCAGTCGCGACATCTATGTTTGTTTCCCCTAGTAATGTTTGGAGCTCCAATCACATCACTTTTTTTATGATATGGTCAGAGGTTTAATGTGGAGATGCATAGCTGGCAAAATTGTCAAGAATAAGTGACTACTGTGTGTTTAGCCCCAAATAGAACATCTAAACCACCTCTTCATGCCTCAGGGAACCTAGTACAATAGAGGGAGGAGGCTGTGGAACACTATTTTCTGGATATTATAAGGCCATTACACTCACAAACTCACTCTTGAACTCACACGAGATGTGGTTTCCTATACAATATTGAGCTTGTCAATATTTCACCAAACAAAAAGGTTTATAAGATTCCATACATCCCAACGTAGCTGATGACAGATAATACTTTCTTAAAGAGAGGGAGTTGTGTTCTTCAATGGAGTAGTCACTGGTAAGTTGCCCATTCTCCAGTAAATAACCTCAGAGGGTTAAAAAAATACATCAAAAAGTTATTAAAGTAAAATGGGAATTAATTAGAAAGAAGCTTTTAGAGGAAGAGGAGGATAAGAGAGTGATTGAGGGTGAGGATAAGATAAAATACATTACATAAATATACGAAACATGTCAAAACATTTAAGTATATACTATCAAGTAATCTTGCAAAAACTATACATATAATGTCAAGTACAAAGGCCAAGTAACAATCTAGTCCATAAGACATGAGGTCTCTTGTGTGCACAACACTGTATGTATATGGTTCATGGGTATTTCTGTCTCTGATAAAAATGTAAGATTTACATTCAATTCTTATAAATGGTCCATCTGAGCAGGGGTGAGGAAGAGGAAAAGGAATGGGACTAAGTAAAACGAACAGAGAGAGGCTGCAGAGATGGCTTAGTGGTTCAAGACAATTGTCTGTGAAGCCTATGAACCCAGGTTTGAGTCCCAAGTACCCATGTAAAGCCAGATGTACATGGTGGCACATGGATCTGGAGTTCGTTTGTAGTAGCTAGAGACCCTGGTGCACCCATTCTCTCCCTCTTTCCCCTTTTCTCTCTCCTCTTAAATAACAAAATTTTTAATAATGAACAGAGAAAAATAGGTTCTTTTATTTAAAATACATAGATGAGAACTCCAAAGACTAATATAGTAAAGATTTTTATTTTCTCAATGGTTGATGCACAAATGCTTGTTGATTTTAACAAAACTTTTCTGGAGTTAAATATTTTTAGGTTAAAAACTATGGCCAGCTAGGCATGGTTAAGCATGCTTTTAATCCCAGCACTTGGGAGGCAGAGGTATGAGGATCACTGTGAGTTCGAGGACAGCTTGGGACTACAGAGTGAGTTTCAGGTCAGTCTGGACTAGAGTGAGACCCTACCTCAAATTTAAAAAAAAAAAAAAAAAAAAGCCTTCTTATAACCAAATGAATTTAAGTTACCATGCCATGGATACTTGCACATCCATATTCACTGCAATATTATTCATGCCAAGACATGCAACCAGCCTAGTTGCCCATCAACAAATGGGTAATGAAAGTGCAATATGGACTTGAGAGATGGTTCAGCCACTTAAAAGCACTTGCTTGTTAAGCCTGATGACCCGCGTTCAAATCTCTAATCAGCACCTATGTAAAGCCAGATGCACAAAGTGGCACACACATTTGGAGTTTGTTTACAGTGGGTGGCAAGTGCCCTGGTACACCCATACTTTCTTTATCTCTGCTTTAAGTAAATAAAACGTTAAAAAAGAAAGCGATTGCAGTGTGTATACACACACACACACACACACACACACGTTTCACTTAGCCATAAAGGATGAAATTATGTAATTTACAGAAAAATAGATGGTTCTGGAGATTGTGATCTTGTATTAGTAAGGTAAACTCAGAAGGACAATAGCATTTGTTTGTTCTCATATGTAGGAAATATGGATATAGAAGGAAAAGAAATGTCTTGGGAGAGGAAGGAGGTTAAAGGCAAGGGGGAAGAGGGATCAAGAGAGGCGAACAGGGGAAAACACAAGTATCTCATGTGGAAAAATATATGTATTCTGAAATGAAAGCAAAAAGATGATGGCGACCACTGGAAGGGGGGCTGAGGGACAAGGTGGGTAATTGGAATGAATATGAGCAAACACATTCATAAATGCGTATGACCAGAGAGAAGTAAAAGCTTATTTGTAAGTGCAGCTCTATGGACAGAGACAGTGTGAGTTTGAGTCTTCACTTGCACTTGGTAGCTGTGGTATCTCAAAGGTAGGAACCTCTTTGTGCCTGGTTCTCCTGGTTTCTAACAGAACTAACCCCAAGGCCTACCACAAAGGGTTGTCTTGAGGGTTAAAAATGAGTTAGTATCGCAGAAGACTCTGGAAAAGGGCCTGTCACACAGAGCTCAACAACATATAGAATGGTTGGTCATGCCCTTTTTTTCTTTCTCCCCTCCCCCCACCAGACTTCCCAGGACTCTGCAAGAAAATTCTTTAAAGTGAAGCTACTGGCAGCAGCAGGGCTCAGTCCTACAGCATGAAATACTAATGAATTGCAGCAGCAAAGTTCCTATTCATTCATTTAACTAATAAGTTAAAACCTCATTATAATGTCATTTACTGCGCAGTGCAATTCAGCACAAAGGATCTCTCTTGGGCCCAAGCTAAGAAGATTTAATTACTAACTCCTGAGAGGACTTTACCCATCACCTATGAGGCAAATGTGAAGGACAGAACTATCAACAATAATTTTGAGAGGTGTAGCTAGGAGGGTGACAGGAAAACCATATACAACCACAAAAACTGGCAACTTACTATTGTCAAGATGGAATGGAAAAAGAATTATCATGGACGACACATAATTTGAGTCATCAGAGAGTCACAGAAAGAATCTACAGAAAATATGGAGAATGCTAATGACATAAAACGCAGAAAAGAAACCCTAGTGCTCTGTGGCTAAAGACATCATTATTGTGATTTTTGTCTTGTCCATTGTAAATGTAAAAGAATAATGAATCCTACCATATGGTTTATGTATTTTAACATACCTGTGCATTATTTTTTTAATAATTTTATTTGCAAACAGAGAGAGATAGAAGAGAGACAGAATAGGCATGGCAGGACCTCCAGCTACTGCAAATGGACTCCAGGTGCACGTGCTATTTTGTGCATCTGGCTTTATGTAGGTACTGGAAAATCGAATTCAGGTGGTCTGGTTCTGCAGACAAGCACTTTAACTGCTAAGCTATCTATCTAGCCCAGCGTCTACATTTTTACTGTTCATCTTTAAAGACACTCCCACAGAGAAAATAAGCAACATTGGGTGTCTCGGTTTCCCCATGCTAAAGAGCCTAGTTGGAAAGCTCACTCCAGGCCGTCTTGGGTTAGCCTGTTCTCCACAAGGAGCAGGAGAGGTTGTTTTGTAAGCCCAGCTTGCTTTCACAACTCCAGCAAAGCCAGCTTCTGTTTGAAAAGTTAAATGCCTCTGTTTGGTATGTAGATTATGTGTGTGTCAGAGCTCAAACCAGCATGCATCAGAAAGTACCAGCATTCACACAGAAAAATGTATTTTACTACTGTAAGCAATTTAGTTCACCTGCATAAATGGATTTTATACAACAAATAGAATGAAAAAAATGAATATACACATCATAGGTCTCTCCCTCCCAAGCAGTAAGCAAAGATTTTTCTATTTGACACCCTTCTCTGTGTCTCTTTCTGCCTCACATACTCACTCACACACATATACGCTCATAGTATAACAGTGAAAGAATGAGATTACTCATCTATATCTAAATATAATTGAATAGTGTGAGAGGGTGTAGCTCAGTGGTAGAGAATTTGACTGCAAATATAATTGAATAGTTGAGAGACACACAGCTTTACAAATTGAAATTTTGTTTTACCTAGTTATTCAATTATAGACTAAAATACCCATCATTGAAAATTTTCAAAGAATTTTATAAAACCCAGTTTATAATATGAAATTTAATGCAGTAATAGCTTGAAAAATATAACATAGTATTTTAAAACTGATCTTGTTCCTAAAACTACTATCCATTACATATACCTACACCATGTTAAAAGCACAGCTCTCAAGTAAGGTTTATTCTGTTGCTTCTATGTAAAGAGGAGTTAGACCCAAGATCTAGATTTTATAAGCTTTCAGGTAGTTATTTCATATCTATTAGTATAGTTGCTTAAGAATACTTTTGAATAGATACTTCATTTTGATGGCCTTCCTTGAAATAAAATGAAATTTTATTTTAAAAAATATTGTTTATTTTTAAGGAAGAGAGAGAAAGAGAAAATTGACATGCTGGGGCCTCCTGCCATTGCAAGTGAACCCAAGATTCATGTGCCACTTTGTGCATCTGGCTTTATATGGGTAGTAGGGAACTGAACCCAGGCCATCAGGCTTTGCAAGCATGTACTTTTAACCACTGAGCAATCTCCCCAGTCCTGAAATTCTATTTCTTTCAAATATGTATCATCTAGCCACTGACTATTATGAACTTTCCTTTTCTGCCCTAAATGGTAATTAACTTTAGGGGTCTGTAAAAAAGAGAGATAGCCTAAGAAATTGTTGAGACACAACATAATAAATAGCCTTCTTGGGCTTTGAACGGTCCCTAGTATCCTATTTATAAAGAACAAGTTGTAAACCTTTATTATTTCCAATAAACCCTGAACAGTTTGAATATAGAGGAAATACACATCAATATTTCTCCTTTTAACACGTTTACAGCATGCAAGTTGCAAGCTCTTGGGCTAGTAGTCTCAATCAGGAAAGATGGCCCCGATACATTTCAAACCCATAAAATTATCACTTTATTTTAATGAGGTTCAACAATAAGTTGAGCTTGGAAATCATGTTTGAACACAGTGAGGTACTTTTTAACTTTCATAGAGCCAATTTCAACCCATTGGCTTTTAGAGAGGCAGGTCAGGGCTCTGTTCCTAAGACAATGAAGTTTTTAAAACCTCTTTCACTTTGGTGTACACTGTTGCTTGCACTATAGTTTTGAGAATCAGGTATAAGACATGTAATGTACATTAGCATTTTTAGCAGGTCTACCAAGTATCTAATGCAGGTTTGACCTGCTCATACACTGATGCTATCTTCTTGCACTACTTGAAATTATTGGTCAAGGTACTAGAAGATCCGAATGATTGAAGCAGAACATTCTTTCAATAATTCTGCAAATATTTCAAGTTTCCTACATACACATATTGGTTTATCAACAGTTTTGAATATTTTCTTAGGAACATTGCTACAATAGGGAATGAAGTCTTCGTCTTCATGAAGATCATTCATCCCTAAATCCCCATTGATGGATAAAAACCTCAGATGCTGATAATGTATGTGATGTCAAGTGAAGTAGGGAAGAATAGTGATGATATTTTGGGTAAGAATGTCAGGGTAGCTTCAGTGAAAATCAGCTAACTTTATAGAGTGTTTAGCTGTGAGTGCAACAGTCTTGTGAATACTATAAATATATTAACTCATTCTATCCCTATCATTCACATAAAAGCAAGAAGATTCTCACCCCATCTCTATGTGACAAAATAGCAACACAAATTAAATATCTGCTCAAATCCAGAGCTTGAGTTTCAATGTAGGGTGTTAGGTACCCAAGTCCTTGTTCTTAACTATGTCATACAGTGTGGATATCAATAACAAACATGTTCCAAAGAGGAAAGACATCATTAAAGGCCAGCACCACCAGATCTCCTCACTACGAGAGCCTCGAAATCAAACTCCATGGAAAAGAATGAACCAACAACAGAAATCCCATGGTCTGGATTCCTTGCAAGGAGCAAGGTTTCGTCACATAAGTATCTGTGATCTGCGCCAGTTACTTGACTCATTTGCTCAGCTCAGCTCAGCTCAGTTCCATGAATAGGAGATCCATGTCTACTCAGGTCCTCATTATCTTCTAAAGGATATGAAACATGCATTCTACAAACTGGAGAACCAACCAGCATTGGCACTTGTACTAAGTAACAAACAGACTGTTAATACAAGAAATATAGTATTAAACAGGATAAAAAATGTTACCTAATTCTTAATGTGAAAGAAATGGTTTGGGTTGATAAAAAGAGAAGCCATTTTGGCTTTGAAATATTTTGAGATCTTTACAAAACTTCAACTGTCCCACACGTATAATCCCAAGAATAGTTCTACTTTGCCATAATAAGCAATAACTAAAAATCTCTCTCCGAGACTTTAAAATATTGATCCTATGTTTCTGAAAAAACTAATGGGGAATATGACTAAAACAGACAAGAGGGCTAGAGAAATGGCTTAGGGACACTGGCCTGCAACACCGAAGGACCCAGGTTTGATTCCCCAGAACCCATATGAGTCAGATGCACATGGTGGCACATGCATCTGTGGCTCTTTTGCAGTGGCTAGAGGCCCTGGGATACCCATTCTCACTCTCTCTCAATCATTCATATTTTCTCTCTCTCTCCAATAAGTAAAAATAAAATAAAACAGGCCAAAAAAGAGCTGTGTAATAGGTAACCTCAAAATAGTATGGGCAATTTAGTGTTATTGTGGCAATAATACATTTATGGTAACAGGTTTGGTGCCTAGTTCATTTGATGCATAGAGATACTCTGCTATTGCACACAACATGAAATCTAAGGCAAGGTTGGAAATATGAACTCTCTCTGGGACAGACTCTCTAATTGCCACAACTTTGTGCCCCATTCAGCAGGAAATAGTTCACGATCTGACATCATCACCCCTTATCCTCTAACAGCAGTTAGAGTGTCTTCTTATGAGAGGGGAAATGAGCAGGGGATGGGTAGAGTTAGGGTGACTGAATCCCTGAAGGTTAAAAGGGCCAGAAAGTTTTTCGTTCCTCTTGCCTAATTCCAAAGAACTGTTTTTTCTATAAACAGTCAGGTCCCTTCCTGGGATGGAGGTCTTTCATAGGATGTAAACATTGTGGTTGGTTAGGTGCAGCCCCTAGGACTCAGGTGCCAGAGCTAATCTCTTCCTGAGACAGCCCCTAGCCCTAACCAACCAGCTGGCCCTCTGGTGCACCTAGGCCAAAAGACAGCCCACCGCACTAACATTATAAATACTTTTGCAAGGGAGGGCAGGCACTCTCTCTGTTCAGTTGGGAACTTCCAACTGTGGGTGAGTTTTTCCCCGGCCCAAGCTGGTTCTGCCCAAGCCCAGCCAGGAGGGGCTCAGCCTAGGCCCTTACTCTCCACATGGGTTCTTTATCTCCTCCAGCTCCCCACATGGCAGGAACTCCTTAAAATTTCTTCTCTTTTTTGTTCCATGCTTTTTTCCCCCAGATCTGTATCTGGTCACATGGACTCCTGAGCTACACATGGCCCACATGGGCTTTTGGAAACTGTGTACTATACTTCTCCCCACTTTATCTTCCCTTACCTCTCAGCCTTCCCCCTTTTCTGCACTCCTTTGTAAAATCTGAACAAAATGTATTTTAAAAATCAAGAACAAAAACAAAAAAAGAATTCTTAATATATATTTTTTACCTCCTTATAACTATAGGGATAGCTGAGCAGCATTCTGTGTGTAGAAAAGCATTTTGATACGAGATTTCTCAGTCCATCATTCTTCTCATGTACTTTACCTACACTGGTGGTAGATATTATTAGGAGGAAGGTAACTTTTGTTAATTTAAACACAACAGGTAGGAAATGGTCTGGATATACAAAGGAGGAAGGCCTAGTCCTGTCAGCCTATGCAGCTGAGCTATGAGCTCTCCCCCACCAGCTCCTTCAGACTTTCTTCTAATAGTCTGCCCAGCTATTCCTAGAGCCCTCTACTCATTGCTTCAAGCTACTTCCAGACTCAAAATCTCCAAGACTTGCTTTTGCAAGTAGCTCCCTGAACTGAACAAAATTCCTGATCTCCATATCCACAAAGCAAGCTGCAATACAAAAGACAACTGGTGTCAGCACAGTACCTGAACGATGATAGTATATGGCATAGTATACCAAGGAAAGCAGTAACATTAAAGCATGAAGAATGTCCACCAGGTAAGGAACGACAACAGTTTGGCATCATGTTCCACGATATAAGAAAGCACATTAGACAATCTAGAGGGAAAGGATTTCTGAGGTATCTTTGCCAAGCACAGACCTTCAGATGGATAACTGAACTCCAAATATATTACAGATATGATCTGAAAGAAAACCTGCAAAAATACAGTTAAGGCTTTTTCTGATGATTTTCACTAAGCAGAATAAACACAGAGAGGAAATAAATCGTTCCTCAAAATGTCACAGGTAGGAAGAGGAAAGCTTTGAAGGCCTTAGGAAATTATAGGGATTTCACAAATAGCATATGATTAGAAATGGTGCAAACTCTAGGTAGCTCTGAAAAAAATGAAAGAGATAATAGGAAGCACACCACCTGGTATTGCAAACAGATTTAGAAGGGCACTGCTACTAATGTAAATAGGGAGCTACCTTTGCTTCGCTCAGCCTGGAGCATTAGCACAGGGTAGGAGCTAAATTAATCCTCCTCCACCGCCACACAAACGAAAACCGTTCCTTTCAGTGAAAAGCTTGTAATTTGCAAGTGCCAAGACTAAGCAACATTAAAGGAACGTACGGAATAGAAGGTAAATATTAATGCTCAGTCATGTTTTATGTTTTATATTTACATTGTTTTATTTCCAGTGCTTCTTTAAGAAGCTGGCCTTTGTGTTCCCCTGAACTGTCTCCGTCCTGCTCTTGTGCTGGTATTCCAAACAGTGAGATCACTGTTTAAGTGTAATATTACCTTAAATCCTCCTTCACTTTCACCCTCGTTGTGAGGCCGGTCCCTCAGCCAGGCACATCCTTCACTAAGAAAATGTGATAGATGTCAGTAGCTCTACCAGTGAGCTCTTTGCCATGCTTGTTGTGCTGGTCATTTATTTCTATATTAACATATAAACTTAAACTTAAGATAATGTTATCTCCCAGTTTCTGTAGGTTAAGAATTTGGGAGTGCCTGAGCTAGGTGGCTTTGGCTCAGGGTCCTTCACGAACCTGCAGTGAAGCTATCAGGTAGGGCTGCGAGAGTCAAACTTTGAGGTTACAATATGTGATTTCACAGTCAGTTACACAGTTGTTGCCTAACCTCGTAAGATCCCCCTCATGGCTTGCTCATAGGCATAATTTCTCACCATATGGGCCATCTCCAGAGATGATCTGAGATACCTCACAGCTTGTTAGCTTATTTCCTATCCTCAAGGCTACCTTATGACATGGTACTTGCCCATCACCCAGAGCATCACTAGTTGGTCATATAGTGATTTTCAAGGTGTAAGGCCATGTGCTGAGTCCAGAACCTATGAATGTGAACTTATTTGTTAAAATTAATCTTTAAAGATATAATTAAGGATCTCAAAATCTTGAGAGAGGACAAGTGACCTTGGAGAAGACCAGGAGAGCAAGGAACAATGTCATATGACAACTAAAGCCCTGCAGATGCCTTTTCAATCTCTGGTTTCTAGAAACAGAATTTTGTCTTACCAAAGCCATCAAAACAATAATTTGTTCTGGCAGCCCAAGATAAAATAGTGAATCAAGAGACTGCGAGCAAGAGCGCACCCAAGATAGGAGCCAGAGCCTTAGTCACTTTAATCCTAATCCTGCAATTCCTGATGACTAAACACATTCACAGCAAGTCAGCAAGTTCAGGTGCTTCTCAGGGAGAGGGAAGAAATGTCAATGAATTTGTGGAATGTCCTTACAACCATTAAAGGTGCCTTTTAAATGGCTTCTCTGAAGTCAAGATACTGCAGATGTATGTCTTAAGGATAACACAGGTTTTTTTTTTTTGTTTGTTTGTTTTGTTTTTTTCTCACTTCCTATCTTTGACTTCCATACTTCTGATACCAGGCACTGCTGCATACATTCTAATGGACTCTTGTCATAAGCCTCACTAGTAAACCTCACATTTTCATTAATTACATGAGACTCAAAAAAAAAAAAAAAAAAAAAAACTACTAGTAATTAAGTATGCTATGAGGTACAAAGTTAATTTTTCAAGTGTTCATGTAAAACATTTTACTTAGTAGACTATGAAAATCTTAATGTATTCTTGTAGAAGTTAGCATAAACAAAAAGATGTAAAGCAATAGTACATTATAGCAGAAAGGTCACTATACTGTGAGGCAATATTCCCAACTCTGTGCTTGGCTTTGTCATGTATTACATGACCCTGAGAAAAATTCAGTCATCTTTCTGGGCTTCAGTTTTCTTTTCTGTAAAATTATGAGGTCAGGTCAGGTCAGGTGAGCATTAAAATTCTTGTCCACTCCATTAGTCATAGAGCTATTTTATTAAATCCAGAGACCAGGGAAAATGATTATGAATACATATATGTGTATGTAGATATGTGTCAAAGTATCTGCACACATATTCACACATATATACACTTACACATATGTGCATGCACATACATGTATATGCACATGTACATATGCATATATACATATACATGTATGTATATATCAAAATTAAAATAGTGGAGAGCTGATAAAGATGCTTGCTTGAAAAGACTGTCAATTTGTGTTCTGTCCCCACAGCAATCACATAAGGCCCGGAGCAAAATGGCAAAGCGTGGCATGAGTCTATGATCCCAAAACACTTAGAACAATTGGAGGTGAACCCAGAATCCAAAACTTGCAGAATAGCTGGTTTACCTTTTGATTACAAGGCAAGAGACCCTGTCTTAAAGAGGGCAAAAGAACAACATGAACTTGAGATCGTCCTCTGACCTCTACACATGCACAGTAGTGCATATTCACTTGTGTGAAGAACAAGTGGAAAACTGATGGCCTGTGGTGATTTTACACATTGGGTAAGGTAATGTTTCTTTTTCTTTTAAATGCGGTGGTAAAACGTTTTTGCCCTGTCTTCAGTAATTTTCTTCCAGAGAGCAAGCAGCCATCTCTCAGCTCAAATGTCACATCCGGGGAGGCCTTACCAGACCACACAGGAAAAGCAGCCTTATGTTTTCATTTTCCTCATAGACCTTATCACTCCCAGAGTCCTTTTTCTTTTAATATATTATTTATTTATTTATGAGAGAGCAAGAGAGAGGGGCAGACAGAATGGGTGTGCCAGGGCCTCTAGCCACTGCAAATGAACTCCAGATGCATGTGCCCCCTTGTGCATCTGGCTTATATGGGTCCTGGGGAATAGAACCTGGGTCCTTTGGCTTTCCAGGCAACCGCCTTAACCACTAAGCCATCTTCTCCAGCCTAAGAGTACTTATTTTTATGAAAAATGTGTTCTTTAGCTACCTCTCTCAGCTAGAGCCTAAGGTGCAAAAGGTTACCTCTCAGGCTATTATAGAATATACTTCTCTTTTCTAGATGGGAAGTCTATGTCAGAGCAAGCACTCAGTAAGGATGGGTTGAAGAAGCCAAGTATGCCAATTATTTTCCAACTAACTATAGAGCCATGTATCTCTGATATCTCACAGTAATAAAAAGCGGGCCTGGGTCCTGGGGAGATGGACCAATTCTTGCCAACTAAGCAAATTGACCCAGGTTTGGATCATGTACATATAAAAGCCATCTAGGCAGAGAGATATTTGTCTGTCATCCCAGAACTAGGAAGGCAGAAACAGGAGGAACCACAGAATTTATTGTCTAGTTATTCTCACGGAAAGTGAGCCATGGGATCCATGAGAGACTATCTCAAAGAATAAGCTGGAGAACAATTGAGGAGACAGCTGATGTAGATCTCTTGGCCTTCACATCTGTGCACACTTATACATGAGTGTGCACCCATGCCAATACACACCTGCACCCACACATTTGACCATATACCCCCACATATACATGTAAAATAATTCTATAAATTTCTCTTGATAGATATCAATAAATTATGGATAAGAAAATACATGTTCAGAGGTCAACAGATATCAAAATGCAACTAGAAGGCTGAAGAGACGACTTAGTGGGTTAGGCACTTGCCTGCAAAGCCTAATAATCCAGGTTCAACTCCCCAGAACCTATGTAAGCCAGACACACAAGGTAGTCATGCATGCACACAGGGTGGCACATGCATCTGGAGTTAGATTGCAGTGGCTAGAGGCCCTAGTATGCCTCCCCCTCCTCTTGCCCTCTCAAAAAAAAAAAAAAAAAAATGCAACCAAAATAACATGAGATAGTTCATATATATACAAATTATTAAGTGCTTTTTAAAATACAATCATACATGTTAGAGCCAGCTTACATAGCATCTTAATGTACAGGGGGAGATCATTTAACTCAACACTTGCTCCCTATTTCAATGGATGTATTCTTTTGTCTCTACACATTAATAACTATGGCCCAGAGATTAACCTTTCCTGTTTGCTGGTTCCTGAACTCAGAGCATCCTAAATTACTCAAAGTCATTTTGATAGTTTTAATTTATGAGAACACCTTCACATATTCATTTCTTAAATCTTGAAAATGATTATCTCTGCACAACAGTGGCCCTCTTTTTAATCTTAGCTGATAACTCTGATTAAATGCATCCACAGCTGATCATCCCTCTGTCATTAATACCAGTGTCACTGCTAACTACTTATTTCACAGCAGGACTTTGCCTTTGGGAGGCCATTTACATTTATTACCCAGAATTGATTTACACTGCTATTTCCTATTGATCAAACAGGAGAATGAAGGTATAGATGGTGTCTGATGAAGGCCAGCTAAGACAGCAAACACAAGCTAAACTAAGCCTAGCCATCATTCTACACTCAGGCAGTACAATAATGCAAATACCCTTTGCTTTCAAACTAGAGACTTAGAAAAGATGCTAACATTAGAATCATGTATAGCTGCTTCATCACAGTCAACTGAGTGTACGATCTATTTTATTCCCATGGGTCAAAAAGAAAATGAAGGACTTGAAAGATTGGTTAGTGGTTGGAATGCTTGCCTGTGAAATCTAAGGACCCAAGTTCAATTCCCTAGTACCCACGTAAGCCAGACGCACAAGGTGGTGCATATATCTATAGTTCATTAGTAGTAGCTGAAGATCCTGGCATGCCCATTCTCCCTCTCCACCCCCCACAAAAAATTTTAAAAAAGAGAATGAAGTATAAGATACACATGTAGCAGGTGAACAAGTTATACTTTCTTTCTATTCCTTTTACTGTTGCCATCATTGATTAAAGAGCGTGCTTGGTGATGTGTTATCAGATGCCTGATGCTGCAGCAGCAGCAACTACAGATTCTTACAACTAGGTATCCCATACTGAGTGTTTTATTGGTTACTTTCCTACTGTGGCCCCAAGGACAAAGGACAGAAAGAGGCAAAGTCCATGTGATCGTTATTCTCACAGAAAATTTGTACCAATAGGCAACTTTTGTGAGGGGGTACTGTGCCAGATGCTAAAAGTCCTAAGGGTGAATGAAACTCATGTAACTGCTGCTATCCTCCACCTGTCACTGTTTAAGATGGGCAATAAACAAGGAGAAAAATACAGAAAGTATGCTGTGAAGCTGCTACCACGGTGAAGAAGAGCATGTCCGAGTTCTCTTAAATAAAGTCTTAGTTATCCAAAACGTGGTGGTGGGCAAAGATGTTCCTCACACAGGAGCCTCACATGCACATACCAATGCTTATTCCATTGAGCATTTGGTAAACCACAGAGCTTCTGATTCAGACTGCCTGGGCTGAGGCATGCCAGTTTGCTCTGGGAACTATTGTTCAAGACCTGATTCTCCAGAGTTTACAAGCTTTCTTCTTTTCTTCCTTTTACATTCATTGTGAGCATCACGAAGGGGGGAATTGTATGAGCCACTTAATATTCAAAACAGAAATAAAAATTATGAAAAATGGGTTCAAATAAAAGTTAAATTCCTAATGCTTTTAAGGAAAATGAACCAATCACAGTTGATTTTCAGGTAGAACAATCCCACATTCCTCTTTGAGAAAGATGATTGTTATGTTCTTCAAAAGCCATTTTTCTCTATAAGTGACATGAGTCGTTTAATTATAGAATGGGCTCACGAGAGCCCTCAGGTTTCCATCAAAGCCTGGCAGAGTCACCCTCTTCCCAGCATGCAGTCTCCATTGCCTTCCCAATCAGACACCTGCTGCGAGAGGCCCGCCTGGCCGAAATCAGGTCACCTTTCACAGAGGACTGACTCAGAACCTTCTCCTCAGTTACCTATTCTAGAGTCTGAGCTTCCTCAGGCCAGAAAGCCCACTTTCAGCACATTAACTGGAGGGATAAGAAATAGGATTTATGGCCGAATCAGTTTTCAACTGATTCTCCCTTCAAAGACTTGACTTATTTACTAAGCAGGCATGGCCTAATGGGGGAGGGGGAAGATGACCCAAATCTACTCCCCTCCCCTCACACAGGAATTTTAATTTTTTTCTAAGAATTTGTAATAATTTAAAATACTTAGCCAGGTGTAGTGGTGAACGCCTTTAATCCCAGCACTTGGGAGGCAGAGGTAGGAGGATCGCCATGAGTTCAAGGCCTCCCTGAGACTACATAATTAATTCCAGGTCAGCCTGGACCAGAGTGAAACCCTATCTAAAAACAAACAAACAAAAACTTCAAGAGGTTCAGATTATCATCTTAAAAAGTCACACCTTTAATCCCAGCACTCAGGAGGCAGAGGTATGAGGATCACTTTGAGTTCAAGGCCACCCTGAGACTACATAGTGAAGTCCAGGTCAGCCTGAGCCAGAGTGAGACCCTACCTCGAAAAACAAAACAAAAACAAAACAAGAAAGTTGGGTTTTAAATCAGAAGCAACAAGGATAACCCAAGAAACTGACAATGACTTCAGTTCTGCCTTTAGCAACTATGATTTCAGTAAATTGCATGATTTAATTAAACTTAATAAATACTTAACCTTTTTGAATATCACCTTCTTCCTGTTTAAAACATAAGGATTGCTCTAAATCTGGCCTTGGCAATCTTTTTCCACATAGGGCCATTTAGTACATGCTTCAGGTCCTATAAACTCCATAACAAATACTGGACTCAGTCACATGAGAGTAACCATAGACAACATGTAAACACATGGGACTGTGTTCTAATAGAACTCCATTTGTAAAAACAGGCAGCATGCCTGAATAACACCCACTATTGATTATCTACCAGTTCAGGATTACTGGCCACAACCATGATTTTAGTATAGATTTAGGTTATTATTGAGAGCAACAGATTTAACTTCTCTGTATATGAATTTCTCTGTGTTGTAAAAAAAAAATATATTTGTCATGTTATTTTCCATAGTAATTTCAAAGAACCAATGAGCTAGTGTTCAAGCTACTATGGTCCCCTGAAAAAAAGGAGACAAGAGTAGCACTAATCATTATCAACAGTACCTTCTAAGCTACTATCATCTGATTATCATTGCAACTGGATATAGAGTACAGATTCTGATTCTTACCATTCATTCAAGCATACTATGCTATGGTCTGTCACCCTAGAGTTTTCTTTGACATAATTAGTGGAAAATGAGTTGGATGAAAATATTACCCTTTGATACCCTTGAAAGATTAAATAGGGGGAATAACAAAACACATTCTAACATTTTCTATATACAAGATTTAATATTTTCCTATTTATCTTTTATGTATATTCGATTCTAAGATCTGAAAGTGGACTATTCTAGAAGTTGAGTCAACATATGAGCTATGTAGAATCAAATAAAGATGACATGATAATTTGTAATCTTTATTTTTCCCCTCTAGGAAATGGTATTAGGAATAAATGTTTTAGAAAGTTTTAGATCCACACATTACAGGTGATTTTTAAAGAAGCAATGGGTAGTTGACACTAATTTCATCATTTCATATGAATACTAACACAACTTTTATGTCACTAACCACCAAATATGTATGTTTGCTAACTTTCTTTGCTAATTTTTAAAAAATCTGTTTGCATGCTCTTTATTATTATTATTTATTTTAAACAGACAGAAAAAGAGGCAGAGAGAGAGAGAGAGAGAGAGAGAAGTGGGCGTGCCAGGGCCTCTAGCCACTGCAAGGGAACTCCAGACACATGCACCACCTTATGCATCTGGCTTGTGTGGGTCCTGGGAAATTGAACCTGGATCCTTTGGCATTGCAAGCAAGCACCTTAACTGCTAAGCCATCTCTCCAGCCCCTCAGTTTGCTAACTTTAAAAATTCATTTGACAGCTTTTTTTTCTAGTATCTGTTTTATATAAGGAATTATTTATACATAAAGGACTATAGCAGATAGCTTCAGATTCTCTGAGATGAACTTCCAGACCAGGCACAATTATGGAGGAAGGGATATTTATTGAAGCCTATAGATCCAGGGGAAGGTCCATAACGGCAGAAAAAACCGGCCTGCTTTCACAGGACCAAAAACAGAAAGAAAAGCCAGAAACCAAAAGTCACACCATACAGCACACTTCAGGAACTCCAGCTGGGTACTTTGCATATCTTTAGAATGGAATCTCAAACCCACCACCACACCTTAAGATCCACCCAGTGACACTGCCTCCAGCCAGGTGGCTGCAGATGTGAACTACAAACTAATAAAACACTAAATATATTGGGGGGCATCTATTCAAACTACCAAAGAGACTATGACAGAAAGATGCAAGGTTTACATATTAATAAAAAAGGAATAGCATATGAGAAGTGTTTAGAGTGTATTAACATACAATAATTTGAAGAGCAGTGAAGTCACTTATAGCTGAGGTGCAAAGACTTCTTTCATGGCATAAGTAATATTTCAGTTGTGTTTAGAAGCAGAGTAGTGGAAAAGATCAAAGAGCTTTGTAAATCACCACAGATATAGATCCTAACCACAGAAATGTGTTGTGAGCAGTCTTACCACACAAAAAGTTATGAGTAGCTCAAGATATGGAACAAGGAGTAGAAAACACTAACAAATCTATGGTTAAATTTGAAAGAAGGAGGATGTGAGTGGATTACTTTGTTTTCATTCATTCCTTTAACATGTATTATTTAAGCCTCTTTTATATGTCAAACCTTTTTAGCAAATGCATAAAGTAACATAAAGGAAACTCATGTTCTCCCCCCAAAATTAGTCTCCATTCTTACTTCAGTAGGGGGAAATATAAAAGAAGTAGATGTTATTGTACATGTGAAGGGAACATGCTACAGACAGCACAATCACAAATGTCGGTGAGGAGAAATTATAAATAGGTGAGTTAAAGTTAAGCTGAGCCTACACATAAATGAAGGTTTGAAGGAGTTAAGGGAGCAAGCCATGTAGAAATCCAGAAGAGAAATCCTATGAAGATGGAATACCAGTGTAGAGACATTGAGGATCAGCAATGAATCCTATGAGTAATGCAGGAGGTAGCCACATAAAAGGAAAAGGACACATCATGTAGGGGCTTGCAGACAATGTCAATGACTGTGGATGGAGTTATGCTAACCCCATTAAGACTGTGCATAATAGATTCCAAGATGAAAAGCAATAGTAGAGGCCACAGTTGAGCTTGTGTTTTTCCAGATGTAAAAGTCATGGGGAAAATTCATTGGATGCTTCATCCACTACCACTAATTTATCAAATGTTTAGGAGACATTATGCTAAATATTGACATTAGAACTATGACAGTGTATATGAACATTTCTCATAGACATGTGAGCAAACAACTACTCACTGAAGACAGGGCAACAATTTTCCCATATGTATCTTAGGAAACCAATGAGTTTATGAGGAACAGGAACATCACTGAGCCTGGAGTGGTGGTGCACGCCTTTAATCCCAGCACTCGGGAGGCAGAGGTAGGAGGATTGCCAAGAGTTCGAGGCCACTCAGACTACACAGTGAATTCCAGGTCAGCCTGAGCTACAGTGAGACCCTACCTCGGAAAAGCAAAAAAAAAAAAAAAAAAAAAAAAAAAAAAAAATCACTGAGGGCTTATTTAGGGGTAAGATGCACGAGGAAACCCTAAACAGCCACATCAATGAAAAGCTTTCAGACAGGCATGGACGACTTCCACACAGCTGTGGAGAGATCATTGCTAGCACCAGTTAGCCATCCAAATATGTGCAGCCGGAGCAGAATTACATACAGCTGGGAGGGGCGTGAAAGAGGGCGTAGCTAGAATCACAGGTGAGGGTCTAATGAGACCTTCTGAGAGGGAGGGTCAACAAGCCTGATCTTGAGGGTTGTTTTTCAAGATAATCACATCTGCTCTGATTCAGATGGTAAGGGCCTTTGTGTTCAGAGGACAGCATCCCACAGCAGACAGACAAATGTTGCTTGAGTGAAGCTGATCATTCTGATGGAATGATAACATGAATAGAAACATCCTATGTATTAACAAAAATTCTAAAATCAAAAAAGGCTTCAGAAATTGAAATTTTATCAAGTCATATTATATCCATAATTGTAAAGAAACAAAAACACTCAAATATTCAATGATATAAATAGTTCTTTGTCCACTTCCTAAGAAAGAGCTTTCAATAAAATATTAGACACTCCTGATTTCTTTTTTTTTCTTTTCCTTTTTTTTTATTTATATTATCCTGATTTTACATTCATAGTATTGGTTACATTGTCCTCCTCCCTGTCCTCCCACTTTCAAAGGGACCCTCATCAATGGGGAATGTGGGTCGTGCATTGTGAGGTTAGTCAAGAGTTCTGGGGTGTAGGCTCCAGTCTCTGTGCATAATGCCCCAACTTGTGACTCTAACAATCTTTCCACCCCTTGGATAGTTTTGTATTAAAAAAAAAAAAAAATCTATCACTCACAGAGTGAAAAATAAAGGGATGGGCTGGAGAGATGGCTTAGCGGTTAAGGCGCCTGCCACCTAAGCCTAAGAATCCGGTTCCAATCTCCAGGTCCCACATTTAGCCAGATGCAAAGTGACACAAGGGTGCAATGCTGCATTTGCCCACAAGGGGTGCACACATCTGGATTTCATTCACAGCAGCTGAGAGAGACTGCTGGTGCTTCCATCTCTATCTGTCTCCCTCTCCCTCTTGGTCTCTCTCTCTCTCCAAAAATAATAAAATAATAATAATAAAAAATTTAAAATAATAAAATAAAATAAAAATAAAGGCAATATTTGGGACTTGCATTCTACCCATCATGATGCATCACAGAACACAGACTACAAGTATAATTAATTCAAATACAACCATTTATGAATAGATTAATTTAGCAAGCACAAAAAGCTAAGATCAGTCCAAAATGACCAACCCTGTAAGTAATCAAGACAATAGTATTTTCCAAACAAATTGCTGGAGCATGAAGATATTATCACTCGTGGCTGGATGACTGGCTTCAGTACCCCAATAATGATAAACCTGCTGCCTCAGAGGATGCATAGGAACCAGTCTCTGCTGTCAGACTGTCAGAATTATTAAATATGGAGGAGAAAATAACCCACACGGTATGTAATGAGGTTCCTTTTTATTCTTTCACTACAAAAGCACATCTGTGGATTGTTAACGACTCTGAAATGGATGAACCAATTTGATGAAAAGGAGAAATCTCTCTCAGGGATGGGGAATAGGAAAATGAACACGCATCATGTTTATAAAGCACAATTTAAAATATAAGCTTTTGTGAAATGCAATAAAGTGCTATACAAATGTAAGCTATTGTTTCTCATTTTCACATTCCTTTCCTTTATGCTCCCCCACAGGCAGGGTCTCACTCTAGCCCAGGCTGACCTGGAATTTACTACGTAGTCTTAGGGTGGCCTTGAACTCACTACGATCCTCCTACCTCTGCATCCAGAATGCTGGGATTAAAGACATGTGCCACCACACCCAGCTCTCCTTTATGCTTTTAATATCATTAATCCTTTATAATACACAGAAACACTGAGACCTTCCATAGGCAGTGCATGTTTGTGACTTTTATGAGGTGGCTGCCATGCTGGTCTGCTATTGTCTAACCATTGGATGTTGCTTTTATTAAATATGCCCCTGAGCTTCATCGAGCAACTTGAGTAGGAATCAGGCTTAGTTACTCAGCTCACATGATCCCCATGCTGAGACCTGTGGTTTCAGTCTTTTGAATAGCTGAAGTCCTGAAACACAAAGAGTCAGGTCCTAAGGGTGCTCATGAAAGGCAACATCTAGCTCAAGGAAAAGATTCAAACATGGCAACCTCTCAAGCAATGTCACTGGCTCACTGACCTCTGTACCCGAGTCTGGTAGCACACTGGTTCAGTAACAATGAAATAGGACAGATGGCATTCAAAGGAAATTGAATGTCTTGTCAGAGGTTTATTAAGCAACAGCAAATACATTAAAAAATTACCACATTTTGTCAACTTACATACTAGGATGATTATTTTGTCTTAGTATGTTTAGACAATCTGAGTTTGTCTTCAGAAAGCTCAAAGTTGGTGAATTTTGATATGAGTTTTAATTCAAAGAAAGTGGCAAGACAATGGAAGACTTAGCTTATTACTTGGTGTAAGAACAGATACAAGTCTGAAAGTAATCAATAATCCACTCATTCTCAGGGTGGTATAGGTCAGCTGTATCATAAAAGTAGCATTTTGTTGTATAGGAGAATGATATAAACATGAGGCTATTTAACTCAGGACAGAAAAATCACACTTTGTACTCAGATTGTGAGCTATGTAAGAGGAAATAGCTTTTAATATCATACATGCAGGGAGATATATAACTCTAGGTATAGGTATATAGATATACATATCTATTCCTTTATAGATGTTCCATAATATATATGTATTATATATAGTTTAAGTAGGAGGTAGGAGTAAGGCCATTTGTCACATTTGTCTCATATAAAGTTAAAAACACTAACAAAGAAAAAAATGTATAGGCACTAAAGTAAAATTAAATGGTATATAGATGGCATATTCTCCCTAGTAACCCACTTTGAGCATTACTGAATGTAAGCAAAGGACTGTATTTTAATATCGTATTCTCTACTAAAAATTCTCAAGTTTAAGCATACTTAAAAAGGAACCTTGGACTGCCCACTTGGAATCCCTCCCAGCTTGGGAGCTTTTGCGCTTTACTTTCTGCTACATGTTCTTAAAATAAATCTTTCTAAACTTAAGAACAAGTAACCTATAATAGAAAACACACTATGTTTCCATTCACTCAAATCCATTGGAAGCTCATTCTGATACATCTTGTCCATTCTGAATTGAAATGGTATCTTACAAATCCTAATAATATTTTAGAGTCATACTTTCTTCACTACTAAAAGAAAAACAAAGGTAGCTTCACTTCTACATAAAATGTCTTCATAGACCTAGGCAGTATCATAAGAAGCAGGACACTAGGATAATCAATAAGCTGGCACCTCAATTTCCAGGATCATGCACACTATAATGATATAATACAGCCCTTCCCTCTGTCCCCAGGTCCTGAAAATGATGCACTTTTAAAAGGTACACCTTTAACCACATCTGACATTTTATTCTATACCAACCCCACTGCCTAAACCACTAAGCAACAAGGTCAGTCAAATGTGGAGCTTCTCTCTAGTCAAATATGATGGAAATTTTGACCATTCCAGGTGCAAACAGCAAATACATTCTCACATTGACAACCACATTCCATCGGCTTCTCCTGAAAGCAAAGTGTGACAGATGCCTTGGTTGTAATTGCCCATCGGCCTCTACATGGCAGCTGAAAACACAATACATCACTTTGATCTCCTTTGCTCTCCTTTGCTCTAAACATATCCACAATCAAGAAATCTGAACAAAGAATAAAAAACTGGCATCACTTCCAGAAGCTGTCACATGTGGCACATAAATACAGGGATGCATGTTGAGCTCACAGTTTTGGTTTCCATTTCAGACACACTCCATTAAAGACCCCTAGCAACGATGGCAGCAACAGAAACACCCTATAGTTAATTCTATGCATACAGATGTGCACTAACTCAGAATACAAGTGGGTTGAATCAAAAACCACCACCATCATCTCCTTGTCTGAATATGCTCTTGAGGAATAAACAAGGTGGTGAGTGTTAGCATCGGATTTAGATACAGAGAACATGGAAGTCCTACTCACATTTTGCAGGTAGGTCATAGCCACATGTTATTTTTGCGTGTCCAGTCTCACAGCCATTCAGATTACGGCATTCGGCCAGCAAACAAGGGCCTGCTGCTCTGTGAATACAGCCATCCACTAGAGGGAGAGAATAAAATTAGTCTATATTTGACCATTTGGAAATAAAGGTTAAAACAAACAAAAAAGAAAAAGAATGCAAATTGTTCCTTATGAAACTCAGAGCTTCATGGAGGAAAACACACCATCCCCTCCCTTGCCTGTCTCTCTCCCTCATTTGGTTTATGTGGGTGTGCAGTAGTTTTTTTGGGATTAAAGAGTCCCTGAAAGGTAGCATAACCCCACTTGTTAAATAGCTCTCATCCAATTTTGCATGATCAACTCAATGTCACTGAGCCCAGGGTTGGAAAGAAATGCTAACAACTCTCCCTCTTTCTCTTTTTCTCCATATATATGTGTGTGTGTGTGTGTGTGTGTGTGTGTGTGTGTGTGTGTGTGTGTCAAGTTTTGTCTCCAACATGCCACCAGAATCAGATGAGATTAGGAGGAAATAAAAACACTCCTGAGCATTTATTCACCACAAAAGTGAGCTGGTAAAAATAAGACTACTCAAATAAGAACCAATCTTCTACAGTACTTCCTCCTACAAAGGCATGATGGCAACCAAATGGAGATGCTTTAAGGGTGTCTAAGTCATGTAGAACACACCCAATAAACCAGGTCTTTGTAAATGCCCAGAACACCACCCCATTTGCTTGCTTGCTTGGCCCAAGCTAAGGTAGTACTGATGCAGCTGTTCTCTCTTGGCTAAGGAAACAGCTTTCCACTCATGACCAGTGCAGTTTTCATCAGCTCTCTGGCTTCTCATGAAGGACCCATTACATCTAGACATTACAACCAGAAACACCATGCAACAACCACTAGAAAGTAAAACCTTCTATGATTGGACCAGAGGTGACTGCACAAGTACAGGACTAAAAGACTTTGTACACATAAACTAGAAACTGAGAATTTAGGTATAAGGGGTTACTGAATAGGCTTCATGGACAGGAAGAAAATCTAAGTTTGCAAACCAAAGACAATAGCAGTAAAAATAACCTTGAATCTGATAAACTGAATTTTAGAGGTCTCAAGACCTCCCCTCTTTCCACAGTCTATACCATCATGAATTTGAATGTTCTTTCTCCTTTATTTTCTTGAGAAGAAGCTGGATAGTGGTCAGGACATTAGTGCTAAGGGAAGTATAACCTGTTTAATGTCCAAGTTGGCTTCTGTTGCCACTGAGTGACCCTGAGGTATCATTCTTGGCTGAACAAGTCTTCCAGGGAAATAAGCTTAGCTGGGCTTCTCTGCATTACCACTTACATATCTATCGTGTCTGATAATAATCTGGAACTCAAAAGCTCTCCCCTAGTATGAAATCCACACACTAGTCTATAGCAGCCACTTTTTTTTTTTATAAATTAGTGTTAAAAGTACAACATAACATAGCTGTGCTTGAAATGTTAATTTTTTTGTCCACATGGAACAGTAGCACAATGCCCAATACAATGCTATGTGTTGTCTTGATGGTAGTTTAGATGAACATGGAATCTTGTTTAAACTTAAAAACTAACTTCCTTATAACATGACAAGTTTAGAGAAAAATATGAAAAACACCATTTATTCTCTTTTCCAGACAACTCCAAAATTCTGGTGTTCATGCTCACTCTTCATGTATACATACATAAAAACACAGCTTTTTTTCTTGTATTATTGAAAACTTTTGTTCAAACATGCTGGCCTAGCAATTTCACATTTGTAAATTTATCATATCAGATTATTAACACAGCATAAAATATGTATGTGAAATAATGTCACAGTTGTCCAGAATAATGAAAACTTGAAACTACTCATATGTTCATCAACAGCTTATTAAATAAAGTACATCTCTTCTGTTGAATATTATGAAGCTATTAGAAAGATCAGTTTTATAGGTGAAAAAAGTCCTAAAGGTGAAAAGATTTCTAAGTAGAAATGTCAAGTTTAGAAAATTACAAATAGTGTGGGTCAAGGTTATATAGACATAGTTGTCCATACATATGTGTGTGTGTGTGCACATGCGTGCATGCACAGGCTGGAAAGAGAACCCTCTGATTATGTGATTATGGGATAGGAAACCTAAGGGAAGACTATTAGAAAAATTATGCCCTAATTTCTTTACGCTTGATTTTTTTTAACAAGCTCTTCAAAGAAGTATTTTAAAGTGAATATGTTTTTTTCTTGGCAAAGGGATAATTAGTTACTTGTTTGAAATGGATAACGAAAATGGGTTTGCTAGTGTACTTAATCATATGCTGTCAAATGATGCCTGAATTATTTAGATTACAGCCTAATGCAGTTTGGCGGATAACTAATTCTTAAAATCTTCACAGTTATACACACAGATTTCTGACAGCATTACAGCAATCAGTGTAGCCGAACAGCTATTCAATAAATGACTACAGCCTCAAGGCACTGAGTCCATCTACAGGTCACGATTATACCAAGGATGACCTTATAAGGTGCATTCACATTTTATCACGTCGACTTTATGAAAACCTGTAAGAGGTGATTTGACTATACCACAAAAAACTGGGAATGTGTTTCAAAGCCTGGTTTGTTTGATGCTTTCAACCCTCAGACCTGCAGGTCTCAGAATCTGGAGTCTTGCATCACCTTCTAAAGCAATATATTGAACCACTATAATACATGTTTTATATCCACTAATTCTACATATCACTTGTACACATAATTCAAGGTACAGCTATCAAGTATAAAGTTTTGAGTATTTTAAGAAATGCATTAAATGGTGCCAATTAATGTATTAAATATTTCTACCAACCCAAAGTTTTCTTGTGCCCTTTCCATCTAAATGTGTTTTACTAAGTCATTATACCACTTTATACATATACACGAGCAATGCATGGAAGCTCAAACCTTGGCATTCTTTTAGTGTTATCAGCCTTTTAATTCTAGCAATTCTAATGACTAGAAAAGATACTCAATTTATGTCTAATGAGTAATGGGGTTAAGTATCTTGCTAAGTGTTTAGTGGCCATTCATCTATTTTTGGAAATGCCTGTTCATTTGTTTTATTAATCTTTTTTGTTATTACTGAAATGTGTTAACTCTGCAACTAATTCCACCTTTTTTATTAGTTGCAGATTTTTTTTCAGTTCTTATCACTTCTGAAATTTCATGTACCTTACATGTATCATGTCATTCTAAATTCCTTAACTAATTTTACCAAGTGATTTTATAGCATACAACTCCAGTATCCTGGTCAGCTATGGGTCTCTTTATATTGACTCATTTTTCACTTGACTCTGGGCCACATCTTCTTTGTTGTTTTTGTTGCTGTTTTGTATGTCTAGTAATCACTGATGGCATATTATAAACTGAACAGCATATGGTAGATTATTCTCCATGCAGTGAAGTTATTTTTTGTTATTGTTGTTGTTTTAGCTGGCAGGTAAATTATCAGTATGGAGTCTTTATTAATGTGATGGGTCTAATTTTCTTATTACTAGAGGAGATCCCTTAGTTCTAATGTCTGTTCTTTACTCTTCAATAATGAACCTTCTGCGATTTTAACAGAAGATATAAAGTGTTAGTGAAGACCCCAAAACTTAATGTGCACCAAGACTCCAAACTCTAGAGGCTAGGTAGGTGGTTCAGTAGATAAAATTCTCACCACCCAAGCTGAAGTACCCAGCTTTAATCCCCAGGCCCCATATGAAAATTTAAAAAAAAAAAAAAAGAAAAAAGAAAAAAAGAAAAAAAAGCTAGAAGCAGCAGGTAGCCTTTTGTAATCCCAGTATGCTAATTGTGTCAGCAAGATGTAAGATAGAAACAGGAGAATTTCCTTTGCAAATGCAGTAAATAGCAAGAGAGTAAGAATCCAGATCAAGAAACCCTGCCTCAAAGAAGATGTACAGGCAAGGACTGACCAAAAACTCTTGTCTCCACACCCACTCACGCATCACTCACACAAAATTGTGCACATATCAAACACATATATACACAAATAATAAAACCTTTAAAAGTAAAATTCCATAGTCTCTCTAGCTACAGGAGGAAGCTGCTGAATTCTGTGCTTAATTCTAGCAGCCTTCAGGCTTCTGCTTTCATTCAGGCATTCTTAGTCTTTCCCTATACATGCATAGTCTAAGGCCCGACTAAGGTTTAAAGTATTTGTAAATTTTGCATGTATTTCTCTGTATATTCTTTATTGACCTCAATCTTTAATTCCTTGACACTGACAACCTAACCTCAGGCCCATGATTCTTCATGCCACTACAACAATTGCACTTTGCTATGTCCTATTGGCCATCTTGAAGTGGAGGATGGAGGACCATTAAGGTCAAAGCCATTGTTGCAGTTACATTCTAGTTGCTAGCAGAAAACACCGGACAAAAAGCATCCTATGGGAGGGAGGAAAGGGTTTATTTTGGCTTACAGACTCAAGGGAAAGCTCCATGATGGCAGGGGGAAATATGGTATGAGCAGAGTGAGGACATCACCTCCTGGCCAACATCAGGTAGACATCAGGAGAGTGAGTCCAACACTGGCAAGGTGAGGCTGGCTATAATACCAATAAGCCCTGCACCAAAAATACACTGCCTCAGGCTGGAGAGATGGCTTAGCTGGTAAGACGTCAAAGCCTAGGGACCTGGGTTTAATTCCCCACTATCCACATAAAGCCAAACGTTCAAGGTGGCACATGTGACTGGAGTTCATTTGAAGTAGCTAGAGTCCATGTCACAACCATTCTATCCCTCTCTCTATGCCTGCCTCTCTCTAATGAATATTTCTGAAAAATATTTTTAAAGCTGGGTGTGGTGGTACATGTCTTTAATCCCAGCACTTGGGAGGCAGAAGTAGGAGGATCACCGTGAGTTTGAGGCCACCCTGAGTCTTCATAGAGAATTGCAGATCAGCCTGAGTTAGAATAAGACCCTACATCAAAAGATGAAAATGTGAAAAAAGGAGGCTGGAGAGATGGCTTAGCTGGTAAGGCACTTGCCTGGGAAGGCTAAGGACCCATGTTTGACTCTCCAGACCCTACATAAGCCAGATGTACAAAGGTGAGGCAAGCACAAGGTCGCACATGCCCACTAGGTGGTGCAAGCATCTGGAGTTGTATTTCAGTGGCTGAGGCCCTGGCACACCAATTTTCTCTCCCTCCCTCGCTCCCTCTCTACTTCTAAAATAAAATACTTTTTAATTTAAAAAACACTTCCTCCATGAGGCTCTAATCCCAAATTGCCACCCTCTGGGAACCTAGCATTCAGAACACAGAAGTTGATGAGGGACACCTAAAACAAACTACCACACCATCTTATATATTAAATGTGATTCTCACTCAGTATGGTTTTCTCTTTCAAAGGCTGAACCAGCTTTAAATTCATCCTGCACTTAATTGCTCATCTGTGCCAATAAACAACTTCTGCTGATGCTTACATTTTGTCAAGAATTTATAATTGCTATTGGAAGGAAGGTTCTGATGATACAAGCTACTCTGTCACTCTCAGAAGATGAAATCATGTACCCAACATTTGATATAATAGAATATGATCTCATGTCATTTCCAAGCTATTTTTTTGGCTCTTGGGGGAAAAAAAATCATGTTATAAAACAATGGCAGTGGGGCTGGAGAAATGGTTTAATGTTTAATGGACTTCCCTGCAAAACCGAAGAACCCAGGTTCGATTCCCCAGAACCCACGTAAGCCAGATGCACAAGGGGGCACACAAATCTGAAGCTTATTTGCAACAGTTGGAGGTTCTGGCACACCCATGTGTTCTCTCTCCTGCCTATTTCTCGCTCTCAAATAAAGAAAAATAAAATATATTTTTAAAATTTTATTTATTTATTTGACAGCGAAAGAGAAAGAGAGAGAGAATGGGCATGCCAGGGCCCCCAGCCACTACAAATGAACTCCAGATGCATGTGCTCCCTTGTGCATCTGGCTTATGTGGGTCCTGGAGAGTCAAACCAGGATCCTTTGGCTTTGTAGGCAAATGCCTTAACCACCAAGCCATCTCTCCAGGCCAGAAAAATAAAATATTTGAAAATATTTAAAAAACAATGGCAGAATCAATTCTTGTGCATGAGTTGTTGTGTCTTTGAAATTCAGAATAGAACATACCTTTATAAAAAAAAAAAAACAAAACTCAACATGAGAGCTTAAAATTCACTAATCTAGTCAGCTCGGTTGCTAGACTTATTTTTCTAAAATGTGAATATAATCCTTTTATTTTCCTTCTGAAAAGATGTTGGCTCTTTCTATTCATTTATATTATGAAATCCACAGTTCCAAATTGTGCTCTTTTCACAAATGTGGCTCTGGTTTACACGTCCAACTACCTATCATCCCATTCTTCCATCAGCTAAGGCCTCCGTTCCCTTCCCACATTAGGGTGCCCTCTGTTGAGTCCTCTGCCCAGGGTTATCTATGTCTTTCCTGCTGAGCAAAGGCTTTCTCACTTTTCAAATTCTACTTCAAACATTTTCTCAACCTTTATAGGACAAAATAATGTCTCTTTTCGCATAAAGTTGGTTTGTACCTTATCATCACAACTATAAATTGCTTTATAGCTATTACATCAACACAGAAGTAGGCCTGTAGATGGTACAAAGTTTGTCTCTTCCCTTACTCTGTCAGTTTCCTGGTATAGCAGAAAGTTGCTTATGCCCTTATATGTTCATGGCTACCTTAGTTACTAATCCTTTGTTTGATGTGTAGCATGGTCAAATTAAATTTTAGAAGATAACCTAGCTTTAAAAAGGGGGGGGGGAGGCTGGAGAGCTGGCTTGGCACTTAGGCTCTTGACTGTGAAACCTAAGGACCCCAGTTTGAGGCTCGATTCCCCCGTACCCATGTAAGTCAGATGCACAGGGTGGTGCATGCATTTGGTGTTCATTTGCAGTGTTTGGAGGCCTTGGTGCACCCATTCTCTCATCCTCCACTCTCTCTGCCTCTGTCTGTTGCTTTCAAACAAATGAATTAAAAATGAAAAAATAAAATAAAAATAAAAATAAACTAAAGAAGTGTCCAGCTACCCTAATCCAAACAACCCGGTGCTAAGAAATAAAGTGAAATTTGCAGCCATAGTTTTATGGTCCCAAATCTGGTAATGAGATCTTAGAGAAGAGTTTTACACTTTATAGACTCTGAAAATTCACCTACTTCTCTGGACCTGGTACAGCCCACTAGAGAAGTTGCTCTTTAAGTCCAAAGGGTAAAGCTAAAAATGCAATGAGCTAAGGCAGGGCAAGTTGTGTGATTTAGCATAGTAGCAAAATTTTCCCACCTGTCCTGGAGAAGGAAGCGACAGAAGACTGGCACAATGCAACTAAGCCTAATTAGAACTGGAAAATACAGTCAAGCAAAACCCCAAGAAGTAGAGTCTAAATGAATGAGGAAAGTTGAATGAAAATTTTAGAGAGCAAAGAAATTGTTATATCATTGAAATATAGCTTAATAGGAAAAATATAATATCTATATGTAAATATAGTAACTATATACTGAATTTTTATTATTGCTGTTGCTGGACCAAAGACAATTTCCACCAAAGATTATCCTAGACATGTAGCTAATTCCCAGCCACTCTTGTAGTTTTGGGGGTTCATGAGATTGAGTCCTATTTAAAGAATATGAGTGAAAGTGATATATAACTACTGCTGCCTAGTCCCTAAAAGTCATGCACACCACCATCCTGCATATGACCTGTTATTGTCAAGCTAAACACAGAGCCTGTGGTGTAGGACACCAGCTCCCCAGGAGACAGTGCAGCACTTAGATGAGAAAGCTCTTTAAGTGCCTGGGTGGGGCTAAGCTCCACTCTACCTTATGCCCAAGGGTACTATGTAACAAAGTCCAATAAACTTTTCCTGTGTAAAGCTACTGAGACAATGGAATGCTTCAGAAGGCAGTTTGTCTTGACTGGTTTATTTTCTTCCATTGTAAATGTCAAATGGCAATTTTCAAACAGCTTGATCACTCTGATTTGTCAACTTTCATGCATCACACACAGATTTTTTTTTTTTTTTTTTTTACTGGAACAAACATGACTATCACTCATTTCATTCTC
The DNA here is from genome assembly GCA_036365145.1 of Orientallactaga sibirica. Classification (NCBI taxonomy): domain Eukaryota; kingdom Metazoa; phylum Chordata; class Mammalia; order Rodentia; family Dipodidae; genus Orientallactaga; species Orientallactaga sibirica. The sequence goes on from JAEOAD010000011.1 coordinate 27,031,654, forward strand.
ATAGGTTTGTCTCAAGTCCCTGTTGTTGGTAGAATCTATAGACGGAATATCCAAAGCCACCCTGTCCTACTCACTCGGATAGCTGTGATTGGAATGAGAGGAATAGATGACAAGGCAGAACACATCCTAGAATGTGCCTATGGCTTGTTTAGTCAGCTTACTTGGAGAGAGCACTTCAGGCCTGAAGGGATTCTAGCCCTATTCCCCCCAAAGTGCAGATTTACCACTAAACAAGCATACCTGTTGGTCACCGTTCTGACCACACTGTCCACACTCACACAGGGAGATGGTTATTTTAGGCAAAGTCCTTTACTTCCATACATCATTCCCTCAATTATTTGATGAAGGCAAAATTCAGGAGACCTCACTCCATTAAGCAGGACATCTTAGTTGGGTTTCCCATACTGTGGCCTAAAGAATTACACAGGGTGGGGGAGGTTGGTTTCAGTTATGCTTGAAGGAACTTCTTTTCACATTTGCTAATATTACTATGGGGCCCAGGATTTGAGAATGTCATAGGACAGCATTTTATAAAGCAAAATAAAAAGTCAGAAGAAATGAAACAAGAATCTTTCATATCTTTTTTTTTTTTTTTTTTTTTTTTTTAATATGGTTGCATTTGCCCAGGCTGGTTGTCCTTCTACTCCTGATCCTTCTTGCCTCCACTTCCCAAAAGCTGGTTTTAGAGGTGTGCATCACTCATCTATTTTAAATCTAACTGGTTTTTGTTTGTTTGTTTTTTGTTTTTTTGTTTTTTGAGGTAGGGTCTCACTCTGGCCCAGGCTGACCTGGAATTAACTATGTAGTCTCAGGGTGGCCTTGAACTCACAGTGATCCTCCTACCTCTGCCTCCTGAGTGCTGGGATTAAAGACGTGCGCCATCACGCCCGGCAAATCTAACTTTTTTATTTTACCCAGTTAATTCTAATCTGCTTCTCAGATCTTTTTTCATCAGATTCTATAGACCAGTGATTATAAGAGCTAGCAAAAACAAAAAAAATTGTTTTTTCCTTAAACACTAAAATCACCATATAAGAAGTCCAGTTATTTTGAAAATTTTATGACAAGGAAGAGATCTCAGAAGACCAAAGGCAATTTTCTAAACAATTCTTAGCAAGGGGGATTTTGAAGTTCTTAGATTTGTACATAGTCATTTAATCTACTATGGTAAATAGAAAATAGTAACTTAATCTAAAAGTAGTCACACAGATCATACTACCATGAAGAATAAGAGGATTCTCTCATTCAATATACCTCTTAGAAGCCTAAGAGGATACAATGAAGTTCTTTGGAAATCAAATCAACAAATTTACTGAACAACTACTTGAACAAAACATTGCTAGAGGCTGCAAGGGAATCAAATAGTAGTTATGCATCTTTCAAGAACTTCTTATGCACTTGCTATAAAGCTTGCAAGTGGAAATTAACTGTTATGCCTAAGTTTTCTTATCTGTAAAATAGGAGTCCTTCCATTGGTCTTCAGGCCAAGACATAGCACTTTCGTGAGTGAACTGACAAAAACTTTGAGCACCTGACATACAGCAAGTATGCAATACATATTGTCTATACTTATTCATCATTCATGCATTTATTCTGCACAAAAGGTTTCAAAAGTAGTATCCAGGCTGAAGAGATGGCTTAGCAGTTAAGAAGTGTAAGGACCCAGGGTTGATTCCCCAGGACCCACATAAGACAGATGCACAAGGCTCTGCATGCCTCTAGAGTTCATTTGAAGTAGCTAGAGGCCCTGACATGCTCTTTCTGTCTCTCTAGTAAATTTTAAAAACTAGTATCCACCAGATCACTACTTAAAAAAAAAAAAAAATAAAATAAAAGGAAGTAATTAAGCATGTAATCAATCAAGTAATTGAATCATGTAGGAATAGGGATCAGAGCCCATGTTTGCCTGAACTTGAAAGTCTCTATTTTATTTGTAAACAGAGAGAGAAAGAGAATGGGTGCACAAGTGTCTCTAGCTGCTACAAGCAAACTCCAAATGCATGTGCCACTTTGTATATCTGGTTTTACATGGGTACCAGGGAATTAAACCCAGGTTGTTAGGCTTTATAGGCAAGCACCTTAACTACTGAGACATCTCTCCAGCCCCAAGTTTATATTCTTAATTCCTATTCTCTCCTACCCCGTTCATCTGAAATACCAACCATGACCTCCTTCTACTGCAAGCCAAGCCAATAGGACAAAATGGTTAGAACTATATTTCTACTAAAATTAAGAGTAATCTACACAATACATCATACCTTAGAATGTAAAATGTATCTTTGAATAGATCAACAAACCTTTTACCAGATTTTGAGCTTTTTATCATGTCTATTTTATAACTGAAGAAGCTGAACAAATATAAGTATTAATAGTTTGCCTCAAGTCATTTACCTGTGAAATAAATTCATATTCCATGCCATACCCTCAAAATGTGGTCAATGCAGACTTTGGGGTTCTGCTGATAGACAACTGGGGAGCCTGATCAGAGTGCCAATTCCTAGGCCCAACCCCAAGTCTGTAAAACCTGCCTCTTCCAGTAGTGGGACCTGAGATTGTACAGGAAATCTCTCTGCAGATAATTCACAATCATTGCCAGTTGAGGACACTGAGAATCACTCCTCCATAATATCTTGCTTCATTGAAAAGCTGAAGTTTGAATTTGGGATTGTGGTTGGTGATTAGAGTATCCACTGGACACTAAAACCAGGAGTCCTAATATATGAGCCAGAAAACTCCCTTTTAACTTTAGTAAGTTGTTCGCTCATATTCCACAATTTTTTTTTTCGGTTTTTCGAGGTAGGGTTTCACTCTGGTCCAGGCTGACCTGGAATTAACTATGTAGTCTCAGGGTGGCCTCAAACTCACAGCAATCCTCCTAACTCTGCCTCCCGAGTGCTGGGATTAAAGGCGTGCGCCACCACACACGGCTTATATTCCACAAATCTTCATCAGATAGCTAAAGAGACTGTTCTTAGCATCAGGTGATATTAGAGCTCCAATTCAATTTCAATATAAAGTAGGATTTTAACCAAACCTTGTGTCATTCAAAGTTATATCAAGACTCATGAGCTGCACTGGGGAATGAGTAGATCCTTGGTCTCCAAAGTCAGGATATAAGACATCCATATAGGGCCTGGAAAGATAGTCAGACTTTCATTGATTCTTATTTTTGTCCAAAAAGATGCTTAACATATAGATTTTATGTATTTTCCTATAATCATGAATTTACATATGCATACAGAGAAGTATACTCAAAAATGTCACTGAGTTATATGTACAATAAAAAGAATGGATTTAACAGACTTGGTAATTCAAAGATCTCTAGAGTCAAACTGTACTCTCTGCCATGTCAGAGTTCCTAAATCTATGATAGATATAAACTGCTAGTTCCTGTCAAGTCAGAGTTCCTTCATCTATTTTATGGATAGAATAGTAGGACTGACTTGGAAACTTATAAGAACTGAAAGACATAACATTCGTACAATACTTAGTTTGTGCAATGCCTTAATAAGCATCCAGAAGATCGTCACTGGTAGATCTTTTTTTAAATATTGTAATAATCATTTCCATTTGCATCTGTGTGGTCTGAAATGTTACTCTGTGGCTACTCCCTTCCAAAGTTTAACTATCTTTCCAGGCCTCCTGAGTCTAGGACAACCTTATAATTCGCTTTCACCAAGAGGTTGAAGCAGAAGTGATTTGGTACCAGTTCAAGGCCTAAACCTCAAGAGGCCTTTCATGCCTGCTCAGCTCCCATTTGAGCAAGCCCAGGCCAGCCTACTTAATGATAAGAGACCTTGTAGAAGGGAGATAAAGCTCCTGCAGCTGGGACTATCTTAAGTTTAGCTAGCACTCAGCTTTCCTGGCAACTGAACACACACAAAAGTTAGCTCAGCTAAGAGGAAACGAACTCTCCACCACTCTGACAAATTCAGAGAATTGTGAATTACATAAATGATGGTTTTCATCCACTAACTTTAAAGAGGGTTGTTATACAGACACATGCCATCAATATGCAGCCTCATCATCTAGGAAAAAAGTGAGGCAAGGCAATGATCTCTTTTCAAGTAGAGACACAAAGGAGTCCATTTAAGTAGCTGCCCTAAAGCCTTGGAGGAAGAAAAACAATACAGCTGAAGTAATCAGGTGAAAAGTTGATTCCCTAAGTAGTCACCTATAGCCTACATGAAAGATTTATGTGCTGAGTACTGAATAACATCAGCATCCCCTTTGGGGAGGAGAAGAAATGTCTGTGAGAAAACACAATACAGCGAGAAGGAGATCCACATCTTGAAGCTTCACAGATGGGAGGAATTTGCCTTAGCTATTTGAGAGTGCCCCAGGCTAACTGGAAAATTAACTTCTGTGAATTTCCCTCGAACCTGCTGGTCAATTTGAAGATAGAAAGTATAATGGAATAAATATTTATACATTTCTTAGCTCAGGAACATGAAACAATTTTTTGACTTGCCCGCCATCTCTGCATTCCAACACTTGGGAGCTGGTCTTTATAAGCTAGAGGATTCCTCTTTTCCTAGAATCTAAGGCCTCAGACACCTAAGAACAGGGAATCTGCTTCTCATGTTAGAGTAGAATTCCAAACTGAGGGAGAAAATTTCTCTGAAATCTTTACCATCACCTCGCAAGTTTCCTGGAAAAAATATGAAACAATGAACTCTAGCTCATTGTCAGAGGGTGAGAAGTCAAGCTAATAAAATTTCTGCACAGAATATTGTTGCAGACAGCTTCAGGTTCGCTGAGATGAACTTCCAGACCAGGCACAGTTATGGAGGAAGGGATATTATTTATTGAAGCTTACAGATCCAGGGGAAGTTCCATAAAGGCAGGAGAAGCAGCCTGCTTTTCACAGGGCCAAGGAGAGAAAGACAAAGCCAACCAGCCACCACAGCAAACAGAGCAAAACTAACTACAGCCAAAAGGTCACACAGCAGACTTCAGGAACTCCTGCTAGACACATTTGCATATCTTTACAATGGAATCTCAAACCCATCACCACACCTTAAGACCGGGCCCCCAGTGACCTTGCCTCTAGCAAGGTGATTGCAGATGCAAACTATAAACTAATAAAATACTGAATATATTGGGGGACATATATTCAAACTACCACATTCCGCCCCTGGCCCCCAATATATTTAGCTCTTGGCCCCCAATAGATTTATAACTATCACACATTGTAAATTGTACTCAGTCCAATTTCAAAGGTTCTCACAGTCTTGACCAACTTAAGATAGTGAGTCCTGTAAAATCAAACAAGTTAAATACTTTCAACATGTAAAGGCACAGAGTAAACATTTTTAACTGGTAAAAAGCAAAGAGAGACTAGAATAATGCAAACTCAACTATCATCAGCCGTCATCAAACTTCTGCAGTTCAAGTTCAATATAACCAGAGACTGACAATCTCCAGGTTTTCCAATTCCGCCCCTCCAGCTGGGCAGAGTCGCCAGGGAAAACTTTCATCCCATGCCAATACTGCACTCCATGGTAGCCCTTTTGCACAGTCCTGGTATATCCAAAACATCTTCAGGTCTCCATGCAACCCACGGTCCATCTTCCAAAGGCTCTTCCAGCCTATTCCTGAGGGTCTCCATGCCCTGCCTCATGCCGCATCTCAGCAGCGGCTCCTGGAACCGTGTGCAACTCATGACCACTCCATGCATTTTTCATGCTTCCAAAACTAATACCAGGTGTGCAGGACACAGCCATATTCTAAATTCAGGGACAAAATAAACCATAGCCTTGAAAAGCAGGTTCCTTCTCCAGTCAACTCTTTCCAAAGAGTTTGCATTTCTAACAGTCTTTCCTCAGGCATCATCTCCATTGTTTTAATGTAAATCAAGTCGAGCCACCTTCCTTCCACCTTCCTTAAGATTGCTAATGCGTTGACAATAGCAGCTCCAGTAAACTAAAACCAGTCTCAGTGCCTCTACTTTTTACTTGCTTCAGGTTTTCCAACTTAAAATCTCAGTCCGATATCTTTAGCCAAGCACATCAGTCCATTACAAATTTAACCTTGATCAAACTTTCTGGGCCTGGATAGCGGAACGTAGCCATCCCTTATGCCAGTAGCCCAGTTCCAACGAAGTCCTCTGCAGTCTTTCCTTCCCCTTAGAAAGCTCATAAGCCAAGCCTCGAAGTTCAGTACTATCTGCACTTAGCATTCTCAAACTCTCATCAGAACAGTCCGTAAAACTTGGCTTACCACTCCAGAAGGCATCTTCAGTTGCAAGCACCAAGTTCATGCCCGTTCCTCCAAAACAAAAGTTCCAAAAGACGAATATCCACACGGCCAGTTTCATCTCACCCCACACTCCTCGGTACCACTTTACTGTTGCAGACAGCTTCAGGTTCGCTGAGATGAACTTCCAGACCAGGCACAGTTATGGAGGAAGGGATATTATTTATTGAAGCTTACAGATCCAGGGGAAGTTCCATAAAGGCAGGAGAAGCAGCCTGCTTTTCACAGGGCCAAGGAGAGAAAGACAAAGCCAACCAGCCACCACAGCAAACAGAGCAAAACTAACTACAGCCAAAAGGTCACACAGCAGACTTCAGGAACTCCTGCTAGACACATTTGCATATCTTTACAATGGAATCTCAAACCCATCACCACACCTTAAGACCGGGCCCCCAGTGACCTTGCCTCTAGCAAGGTGATTGCAGATGCAAACTATAAACTAATAAAATACTGAATATATTGGGGGACATATATTCAAACTACCACAAATATGATATATTTAGCTGATTCTAACTTCACGGCAAACAATTTTAAGACCTAGCTTCTGAATATACTTCCTCATATCCATGCTTCTTGCTTAATTCTCAGCTAAGGAAAATGTCACTATGACATAGATTGTTAGCTGTCTACCCACTATCACTATCATTCCCCTACTCTTCCCTAAAGAGCCCTTATTTTGACTGGGGTGGTTACATATGCAAAGTCAACATCTATATGTACCAGCGTATCTTTAGAAGATGTAAAAGATGAGTGACCCCTTTAGAGGAAATTACATGCCTTTGGTTGTGTTTCTAGACAAGCTCATTACAAAAGTTCTCTTACACTGCAGATATTTTATTACTTATTATGATTTAATTTGCTACTTCTATATGTTTCTGCTAAGACTAAAACATGGTGGTAATTCCAAGGCCATCGCTCAGTGAGCATGGCTCATGCAGTAGAAGTACAGGAACAAGGGTTTGGACTATCTCATTTGTGGAGGAGTCACACCGGCTCTGTACTACTTCTCGTTGGATAAGAGAATGAGAGCTTTGCAACTCGGAGTCAGATGTCATTTCTAAATTGGAGGCACATATTTAATCTGAGGCATATCCCTTGAATTTCTGGATGAGAAATGTCTTTTTTGCCATTACAGAAGTGTTAAGTGCTGGGAAATTCTGAGCTGAGATGACACTGAACACTGGAGTGAACTAACAGGAGCATAGAGGGGCAAGGGTAGTTTTGAGGGCATCACAGCAGCTGGAAAATGTTGAGAATGTGCCATTCTGCCAGCCACGTGAACTTATGTTGCGTAGATTTCACCAGTTCTGATCAGAGAGGGACCCGTCAACATTAAGTCTAGACTTAGTCACTAGGGAAGATACTTCTGAAGGACCCAAGGAAGTGAATGATGACCATGGTTTTCTTGAAGTATAGAGATAGTCTGAGAAGGGAGTAAATTTGCCATCAGAGATCAGTTTTCAGACAAAACACATAGCTGGTGACAGTGGTGTTATAAGAGATTAGTAAACTGTAGTATTCTTTAAGAGCCCCTAAAATATCATTGATACATTCTAATTATTACCTTTACTTTAGAAGAAACATAAAAGGCACATTTACTATAGAAGAAAAAATTACAACTCATTTCTTATTCAAAAGCATCCTTTTCCCATCCAAGAAGGGACCCTTGTTGAAGAATTATGAAAAGGCAGTTCCTAACACTTTAATTCCTTGAAAGACCAATTCCTCAACATCATAATCAAGCCTGGTGTTAATAGAGCCTAAGCAGTAATGGAAATTTTGACCTTAAGAAGAAATACTATCTGCCATCTCTGAACAGTCATAATAGACCTACTTCTGGTGTGTAGCCTCCTGGTTTTGGGTTAAAGGCACAGATTGTGCCCCTGTTGCTATGGAAGTCTTCTTAATAGAGAGCAGGTCAAGCAGAAACACAGGGGGAGAAACACCTTTCTCTTTCAAAGAAATAAGGAATGAACCAACTTAATACCACCTCTTCTACTAAAAACTTCCCAGTGGCTGGGGACACAAGTTCAGACTAAGGATGATATAGGTCAATATTAACAGGTGCCTCCAAGACAACCTCTTCTGTTTTATCAGAGAGTGAGATCTATGGAAAAAAGTAATCTTTCCTCAAGGAATTTAGCTGTGAAACTTCGTGTTATAGACTCTCTTCTCTTCATTTTCTTCCTATGAAGAAGTAAACGTCATTTTTTGCCCATAATCCCACTGGCTCCAGAAAATGGCAATGTTTTTAGGATGAAATGATGAAGGATTTTTAAAAAGTCCTCAAGGAGAGAAAAAGCAATCTTTCTGAACATTCAACTAAAAGCAAATAATATGAGCTTGTTTGTGGATCTTCATTTGCACAACTCAAAAGCTCAACATGCACAAAAGGGAACCTGTTTTTGGCAAGCCTTTGACTACCTGGCTGCTTTCCTTACCTGAAGGAAGAGTGACAGTGTACATGTGACTCAAAGGACAGGAGTATCATGTGACTTCTCCCCAAAGCACACACATGAAGATGGCATGCATTCCCAAGCCCCAACATAAACTTAATCTCCAGCTGCTATTTATTTTCAAGAGGAGCTCTGGGATAATCTTATAGGAAGAATAAATTTAGGGGCAGAAAATATTTTGATCGCTCTGCCAAGTGGTACAATTTTTCTTTCACTTTGACATTTTGCTCTGATTAAAAGGATAGGTTTTTCTTATTAAAACCAATTTTTAGCCAAAAACTATTTATTTGCTATATTTCATAACTTGATTATACAAAAAATATAATGTGACTTGTAATAGTTTATAATTCTGATGAAATTTTTTTATTCATTCCTAGTAAAAAAAATAGCTCAATAGATATGCTTGTAAGGTACTGGCTATAAAATTAATCTACATTTTCAAGGAATTTTATTAGTAAAAAATTTTCAAAGGAAAAAACACCATATATCAAATAAAATTTTCACACTTTAAAAACTGGATGCTCCTAAACTGAAAGGAAAACACACAATATGATTTTTATAAATATAATTTTGTATCCATGTGCTAATTTACAAATAATCTGAAATAGTTCCAAAAATGGGCTTTCTCTTAAGAAAAAAAAAAGATTTTTAGAATTTTGCAGTTTGCTGAGTGGCATCTGTTCTATGAGAGCAGTCTGGTCCCCACCAAACCTGAGTGAACTTTCCTCAGGCTTGAATTAATAGGATATCAATGGAGTCCCCCACATCCAGAGACTCTCCAAGGTACCCTTCTCCTACAAGGCTGCCACCACTGGGAGGTCATTTCAGAAGCAGATGGGGAATGACCTTTGGTTTGTTATCCTCATTCCAAGTCAAGGAATGTGTTGTGTCCTCCATACAAACCTCCCTCTAAACCTGTTTATTCCCCAAGATTCAAACATTATGACAGCTGAATGGATGCTACATTAAGCTTCCTCTAGAGAAGGGCTTTTTCAAGTCTTTAAAAATAGGAAACACAGGGCCAGAACCAGGGATGGTGGCAGAAAGGAAGGAAAAATTGGGTTTCTCTAGGCCAATAAAGTACTGTTCATCCTTCAGTTTCACAGAAGAGATTCTAGAGGATAAAGCCCTGGTTTGGATGATCCTGAGCTCATCCTAATATCTATTTTCTTGTTTCCCCACTGGAACCATTTTGTCCCCATCCAATATGCTTGAGGGAGAAGTTAAAACCAGCCACGTGTGCGTTCCTTCACAAAGGAGCCCTATATTTAACACAGCATACGCACCCAACACCTCAGTTTTGAAGACAGCTGTTTATTATGTGGGCTTATGAAATAAAAAGTACAAAGTTTCTCATCCTAGAAAAATATGCAATGAAATTTATAGCCAAAATAAGGAGGCTGTGCATAATGTAACACTTGGCAAGAATTTTAATCAGTGGATTGGCAAGTCAAGATGCAATACTTCAGTTCTTTTCAAGACATGTCAGAGCATCCTCAATTTCAATACCACACACTGGGTCTGGGGAGAATGTTTAGGAGACACTGTGCTTTCTGCAAGAGTGCTGACTAGCAGTGCAAACTAACTGAGAAAGGAGCTCTGTTGATGTGATAACAGTTTCCACCTCAGGGAAGGAATGATGGCAAAAGATAGACAAGCTGTTATTGTACAGAGAAGCAACACAGATTTACATTATGATAAGATATCCCAGGCACATGCCTTTAAGCAGGTGAAGATTCCTCCAGGTAGTGGTCTGGCTGTGTTTTGCTGTTAAGAACACAATAGTAGACCCTATCAAAAGTGGTCAGGCAGGATTATTGTTTTCTCCATTGAAAAACAGCACAGCTATCTAGCAGCTTTGAATTCCTGAGCAGCCTGACAGCCGTTCTAACAAGTTGTAAGTCAGGTCACATAAGCGGACCCCAAACTGGCCATCACAGAAAGAGTTATAGTGTGATGAAAAGCTCCGGGGAACCTATTCAATCCACCATCCCTGTCAGTATGAAACAAGAGCGAGCTTGCCTTCACAGCCACCCTGTCTGAAAGAGCCCACTGAGAAGACACCCTGACCCTCTGCCACCTGCACAGCACTTGAGTAATTAGTATCTTTAAAGTCATGTGAAACCTCATGAAATGAGATATTAAGAAAGATTCAAGAAGTCCAAATGTGGACACGTAAACCACACAGTATTGATTGGCTCTTTACAGAGTTTTTTTTTTTTTTCTTTCCAAAGAGCATTTAAAAATCTTCCAATGTTCCTGAGCTTACAAGTGAAGCAAAGTCTAGAAATACAGTTGTTTAAAAATATTCTAGTGACTTGGAAGTTTAGAAGGTCCAGGAAGAGCAGGAAGAACGATTCCCACTAAGTTCTGTTGTACCGAAGTCTGAAGAGACACAGAAAGCCCCATTTCTTTGCAAGCTGTCTTGATAAGCATGCTTTCAGGGACCAAGTCAGAAATATAATCTCTTTGGGGAAACTACTGGTCATACAATATGCATTTGTTAGGTCACAGTAAAGAATTTATATGCATCAGAAAGGGTGGGGAAAGTTGTTCTTAGGAAGTTTTATCCTACTGTAAGTTCTGTGAAAGTAGAATTTAGTGTGAATACATTTTGGGACAGTACTGCTTCAGCAATCAGAGCAAAACACATCAGTTTTCTAACTCTCAACATTTGAAGTAGGAAGCTCAGATCTCATACCTGCAAACCATACCTACAGATAATGTTCATGGCCTGCAGAAAAGTATTTTTGTTTTGTTTTGTTTTGTTTTTTCTAGGTATGATGTAACTCCCAGCCTGACCTGGATCTCCCTCTGTAGTCTCAGGTGGGCCTCAAACTCACCATTAATGCCAGAAAGGATTTTTTTAAAAGGACATTTGAGCATGGAATTCCTCCTTCAAACATTGTAAGGCAATCTTGGCAATTTCAGTTTAAAATAAAATGAGTACTCAAACTGTTCATAGAAACAAAGAAGAGAAAAAGAAAAACCAGAGGCAGATATATAGATTAGTAGACAACTTGCCTTATATAGCCTAGGAACTGGATTTGATCTACAGTACTATCAGGAAGAGGAGGAGGGAAAAGGGAGGAGATGGGGAAGAGGGGTGTGGTAATTTGAATAGATGGCCCCCAATATATTCAGTGTTTTATTAGTTTGTAGTTTGCATCTGCAGCCACCTTGCTGGAGGCAGTGTCACTGGGCAGATCTTAAGATGTGGTGGTGGGTTTAGGATTTCTATCTAGAGATATGCAAAGTGTGTCTAGCTGGAATTCCTGAAGTGTTCTATGTTGTGTGGCTTTTGGCTTTTGCTCTGTGTTTTGTCCTGTGAAAGCAGGCCAGCTTCTTCTGCCATTATGGAACGTCCCCTGGACCTGTAATCTTCAATAAATCCCTTCCTCCAAAACTGCTTGGTGTGGAAGTTCATCTCAGTGAACCTGAAGCTGTCTGGTACAAGGGGAATTAGGAAGAGAGAGGAAGGAAGACAAGTGAAGAACAGAGGGTGGAGGGGAGAGGGAGGAAGAGAGGGGAAGGAGAAGGGAGTGAAGAAGAAAGGGGAAGATGAGGAAAAAAGAGGTGTAGGAGGAAGAAAAGAAAGAAGAGGAAGAGCAGGAGGAAGATCAGCAGGATTAGAAAGAGGGGAAAAATTTATTAGTAAAAGGCTAAAGAAACCAGTGCCTCTGAGCTCAGATGGGATGAATAATACCTCATAATCCAAGGATAAAGTAAATACAAGTGTTTTTGAATGGGAAGGTCAAAGCCCTGGGGAGAATTTGAAGAATCTCTCAAAAGGCAGTGGGAGAAAGACAAAATCCAAGAGATGTGGGCTGGAATATTTCCTGTGCAAACATGAAGGCCTGAATTGGCCTGAAAGAACACTAAAGTTAAATTTCCCAGGACCCACATAAACATCTGGGCATGACCACATACATCAGTAACCTGAGTCCCATAGGTGAACAGAGACTAGAGAATTGACAGAGCTTGGAAGAAAAATGACAAGTTCCAGGATCAGTAAGAGATTGTGGCTCAAATGAGAATGTGTTGAAGAGTGATGGGGCAGGACACATGATTTCTGACACTGGTCACCTAAGGCAAGTGCAACCTAACAGGGGTGAGTACATATACCATATATACCACACTGCCACACACCCACACACAAGTCAGAAAACATTCAAAAACTGGATATAGGTAAGAAAACTGCACTGGGAAGGACAGCTTGAGAGACACAAAAATCTAATATGCTAATTTCAGAGTATAAATATTCTAGTAAGACTGAAATTAGATATAAACAGCTTTACACAACTGAAGGAAAAACCAAGAGTTAAGTGATAAAATCAGCAGGTATGTTATCTGCAGGACATAGATACCACTGAGAAAGGAAAGTGCAAATAGATATATGTATAATTAATAATTTCATATTTTTGTTCCTTAAAATATACAGTAACATACCATCTATTAGGTCAAGGGATAGCATTAAAAAATCCCAATTCTTTGTAAACCTTTCTGCCTCATCTATCTTCTTCTGTCCTGCAGTTCATAAAGTGAACTGTTACTGGAAACTTAGCAGGCAATTTACCCCTTCCTCTACAATCAGTCTGGTCACTAAGAACAGTAAGGTACTGTTCAATAAATTGCTCTCATATTTTTTCACTCTTTATTTAACAGAGATTCCTTAGGCACCTTCCATGTGCTAGGTAATACTAAGAACTATAGATAGAAATATAAAGATGTCAGTATTATCAAACTGTCATCGGTTGGTGTCATAATTAAGGCAAGGAGCCAAGTTCTCTGCTCTCACAGGTTTTACCAGTGTTCTCCATTCTGTTGCAGCCAGCAGGATGAGCTCTCTCCTTGAAATCCTAAGGTCATCCACATGTAACTTCTCCCGGCTAGGTCAGTTAACTACTCACCACCCCTCTGGCCTTGAAAAGGTGATGAGGAAAAGGCAGAGTTTTGAGTCAAATGGAATAGGTGGATTCCTTCAATATCAGTACTATTCTTGGTGTTAGGTAAATTGTATAGACCTGTAACACTTGATTTCCTTAGTTATAAAAGGTAAATATTTGTTTCAGATACTATCTTGCTATATAGTCCATTACTAGCCTTGAGTTCACTGCAATCCTCCTGCCTCAGCTTTCTAAGTTCTGAGATTACAAAGCATGCTTCATCACACCTGGTTTATTATAATAATAATTATTATTATTTGGGTTTTTTGAGGTAGTGTCTCACTCTGGCCCAGGCTGACCTGGAATTAACTATGCAATCTCAGGGTGGCCTGGAACTCATGGTGATCCTCCTACCTCTGCCTCCTGAGTGGGATTTAAGGTGTGTGCCACCATGCCCGGCTCACACCTGGCACATTTTTACTAGTTTAAGGTAGCAATCAAAATCAGGGGTTTCATTATGACATTTGCATACATGTGTCATTATATGTTCTTCTAATTCACCCTGTCCACCCACTGAATACTAATTCTAATCTTTAAAGGTGGTTTTGATGATTAGCATAGACCAAGCACATAAGGCATTTAGGATATTCTGGATGGTCATTCAGTGGCGGGTGCTGTAATTACCATTAGTTTCTTGATTTTAATGAAGCATCAGAGGAGCTTGGGCAGTGATGCTTGTTTAAAAGAGAAAGTAGGGGATGAGGTGCCCTTAGTCCAAAGTTTGGCTGATGTATCTTGCAGATATTAGAGCTCTACAACAGAGGTATCAATTCTGTCCTCAGAACTAAAATGATATTAATATCTGCACATCTTGCAATTTTATTGCATGCTTACCAAAAGGAAGTAAGCAATGGTTACTAATGCAAGCCAAGAGGATAATATGCTCTTTGCTTGACCTTCTGAAAAAGTTGCCATGTGAAATTATTTCACATTCTTTTCAACTCACTCAAAGCACTTATGGGCTAACTGAAACATGGGTCTTATAAATATGCCCGAATGTCAGGATTTTGGCTATAACACATGAACTAGAAAGGACTCCGGTTGTATCTTTTTGTTCTCTTCCTGATTTATGAGCTAGAACCCCTGGTATGGAATACACATGTGAGAAAGAGCAATGTTTTTTTTTTTTTTTTTTTTTAACGGTGACTTTAGTGAACATATTATCTAACCATTAGACTTGGACAGGGAGAAATTAAAAAATACAAAGTGCTTGCCTGACAGTGCTTTAAAAAATTCACAATGATTTATGCAATAAGGTACCTTAATTAGAATTTGAAATTATATATTGTATAACTAAAGATCCAAAAAAGCCAGGGCAAATGAAAAATTCTACCCATTGGTAGTAATAGGCAGGCATAGTATTTTTTCTTTCATGGTTCTAGAACATTAAGTGGTGGGGGAAGGACAGTTCTTCTAGTGTTTTCTTTATTCAATGCCAAAATTAAATTATTTAATCATGGTATTAAATGTCCAAAAGGTTTGTACAAATTGAGTTATAAAACAAAATATCATAACATACAAAATCAAACTAAATACAATTATTTAAAGAATGAGAGGAACATTGTAGTAATTATTGTACAAGTACAGATCATAGGAGATATATATATTAATGTACAAGTGCATTATATATGCTATATATATATATATTAATATATATAGGTTTTTCTGAGGTAGGGTTTCACTCTAACCCAGGCTGACCTGGAATTGACTATGTAGTCTCAGGGTGGCCCTCAATCTCATAGTGATCTTCCTACCTCTGCCTCCCAAGTGCTGGGATTAAAGGTGTGCACCCCCATGCCTGGCTATATCATGCTTTATTAAAATAATCCCAAACTTGTAGAAAATTTTTAAAGTCAATATAGAAACTCCTATAACTCCAATCTGTGTCATCCAGATTTCTCAATTATTAATGCTTTATATTTGTCCATCAGCATATATATATATATATATATATATGTTCATCACTACTTATGTATTTATATATAGATATTTCTCAATTTATGATGAAATATTCTGATGAGCCTATTGTAAGCTAAAAATATACACAGAAAACACATTTAATATACATACCACTCTGAGCAACAAAGCTTAGCAGTTCAGGACACTGTAGAGCACTGGTCATTTACCATGGTTAGTACATGGCTGACTAGAGCTGCTCTTCATTGTGGGAGTATCAGAACACACATGGCTATCCCTGGGAAAGGTCACCACAGTCTGGGTATCATCTGTATACACATGTGCACAATCTTATTAACCATCTTTCCCAGAATAATTTTAGAACAAAATGCAGACATGATGCCATTCATCCCCAAATGTGCCAGTCTGGTTCACCAAATAAGGACATACTCTTCATAACCATCTCAACTTGTGAACAAACTTTTAAGCCAGGAAATTGACCTTGCTATAATGCTGCCATCATAATTAGACTTCTGACAATTGCCCAACAATGTCCTCTTTTACCTTCTGTCCCAGAATCCTATCCAACACAAATGTAAGTAAGTTGGTGAAGTTAAATGATTTATGGAAGAGGATTGAATTATTGAATTATTGATTGAATTATCAGTTTCTCCTAATTGGTGTTTAATAATGTGATTTTGAATGTTATCAGGTTTGGTACCATCTCATCCCACCATGCTGTTCAGAAGAATCAGCTCTTCTACAGCTCTTGGAAGCAAATTATCAACACACAGAAAAGCAAAGTGTGCTTTCAAAAGGATTGAGATGATCAATTTGCTTGCATCAAGTTCATAGATTGCCTATTAAAATACAGCAATACAGTTTCTAAAGCATTTTTATTCCTGAAGAAAATATATATCACAAGTATGCTTAAGATAAAGTTGATTCCAGTCTCCATTGGATGATACCAAGAATATTTATGCCCAGAAAAATGTCATCTGAAACATATTTTGATAAATACTTGCTAAAACAAACACTTAAGTATCTGCACAAAAATATTTACTGAAATATTTTGAAGCATTTATAAAGAATATATGTAAGAAGCATGGCTACACTGAGGCTTCCCAAAATGTCACTTACTGTTTGACTCTAAGCAAACATCTTGAAAGCCTTTTACACCAAGTTATGTTTTTAATGGTGTGTGGACTTTTCTCTAGAAAATCCTGGGCTCTGCAATCTAACAGAGGTATCAGTATTTCTCTCCAGTAACAAAATATGACATCGAAACATGGCAACTGCTGAAGCCTGCATGCAATTCTAGAAGAGTTCAAGGGCAAGAGGTTAAGCCAAGCTGTATTTATCAATATGCTTTTAAACCAATGAGTGGATCAAATAACAGATAGAGTGAATGGGAATTAAATGCAATTAAAATCACCATCTCAACAGACAGGATAGGTCATAACCTTTATTCCCTGACCAAGCTCCATCATATGCTTATAATAATAAATTAATCTAAGATTCTTACAGTTTTTTCTAAGAATGTTATATTTAGCTTGTTTTTAAAATCTGAGCTAAAAATGCAAAGCAGAGGTGTCTAGGTGAATATTAGAAAAGAAATGTCAAACTAAATTACTCAAACTCTAACAGCATCTTTTATTACATGTATTATTTTGTTTGCTCTATTTTAAGGAACTTTGAGTAATGCAAACATATCTAAAGTGGCCATAGTCCCAAAAGACAAGTGTCTTAAGCCCTGATCATAGTGTCCAGTGTCTATCCACCAGACTCTGTCAGTAGTGTTTAGGTCTGCACAGAACCCTTTCAGGCTGTAATCTGAAGAGAGATGAAGAGGGGGAAAACTAAGGAGAATGTTCAAGTACAATTAAGTAATCCTAATCCTCAGAGAGTCAATATCTCATATACTAAGACCTTAGTACAGTCAGTACTGTGTGTGGAACTAACTATGATGTATTCGCAACCAAGCCAATGTCTGGTATGTGCAGTGAAATCTTGGAAGCTCAGGAGAGAATGTCTGCCCCTTGTGTGAGAAGCCCAAACTGGTTCTGTGACTCTAATCCATTCAGAAGGGAAAGGTAGATAAAGATCAATCAAGTACTAGTTCAACAGGTGTTCTAAAATGTTCGTTAGTGTTATTTTCTGAGTATATCTGTGTTATATGTAACAGAAAATGGAGAATAAAGAAAAGTGAGTACACATCTCCAACCAATTTTTTTTTTTTTTTAATTTATTTTTATTTATTTATTTATTTGACAGAAAGAGAAGGGAGGGAGGGAGAAAGGGGGAGAGAGAGAGAGAGAGAGAGAGAGAGAGAGAGAGAGAGAGAGAGAATGGGTGTGCCAGGGCCTCCAGCCACTGCAAACTCACTCCAGATGCATGCCCCTCACCCCGTGTGCATCTGGTGAACGTGGGTCCTGGAGAATTGAACCTGGATCCTTTGGCTTTTCAGGCAAACTCCTTAACCACTAAGCTATCCCTCCAATCAATCTTCTAACACAAAGGATAATATGTGTGTGTGTGTTTCCTCTCTCGGTCTCTGGTTGTTTTAAGGCATTGGTTTTTAGTCTAACCAGTTTTAAACTCAGATCCATATCCCAGCAACCAACAATAACAGCATCTCCTAAAAACTGTTAGAAATGCAAATTGGGAGGTGACCTAAACTTACTAAGAGAAACTGTGGGTAGGATCCAGTATTCTGGATTTTTGCCAAGCCCTTATTCTGGTCATGCTAAAATTCAAGAACCACTATTCTATGCTATTCTTAAAGTATGTTAAACTCCAGGGGAATATATACTGCCTTCATTTTTTAAAGGGAGAAATAAACATTAGGTTTGCATTATTCCTATTACCTCAGAGACAAAATAACTCAGTGGACAAGGGTTCCAACCCCTAATGTTCACAGGGCAATCCCTCTGCTAAACAAAGAAAATTCAATTTAATACTATGTATTTCCTCCTTCTCTTATTCCATTATAAAATATCTGTCTACAGACAAATTTAAGGGTTTCATATGCTACATATGCTTCACTCAGATTTCTCCAAAGTGAGTATACTCTAGAAGGGGGAAAAAAAAAACTTGAGATCCAAATCTTACAAGATTTTCAGACCTTCATCCTCTGCATTTTGTTTCATCATCTTAGAAGTGAAACTTCATTAAAAAAACAGCATAATAAAGGTAAAGTGCAATGTAGTTGCTGTCCATGTATTATTACATTTATTTACATATAATCTTCCATAAAATACTGTATCCATACTTTCTTGAAAAGGAAAGAAATCAACCCAGTCTGCTAAGACAATTATTTGAGAAGTCTTCAGCTTACAAAAATTAGTGTGTTTAGAAACCAGAATCAAGTTGTTACAAGTTATGAAGGCTTTCCTTACTGGCAGAACCCTGTTCTTCCTTGGTGGTCTGATAAATACTGGTAATTCCCTAGAATTATCATGTACTTTAACTACATACAAGTGAAGGAAATTCCAACATTAAACAGCCTTTCAAAGAGCCTTTTCATATTGTTGTATACTGTTGCATGTATTTCTGATTCCAGGTTTTCTTATCACAGCTAAACCAGAAAGACATATACTATTACCCTAGTGATAAAGATTTAATTTAATTTTACTCACAGCCACACAGGTGGCAGTCTTCATAGACAAAGAAAAACCCTTGTAATTAGAAGGCCAAAACCCCAGAGGTGAGTAATCGTTTCTCACAGTGTGTTACAGTTCTGGCTGGTATTTCTGCATGTGTAGCCCCAGAGTAATTCACTCTGCCAAACCCAAACAGAAAATACTGGGTTATTTCCAGCTGTTGCTGAGGTTTTCCATCTGATTTTTATTTACTTGTTCAAAGTGGCTCTAACAAGTACCAAATAAGCCACACTGCCAGGAGAAGAACATAAAATTAAAGGGCTGCAATTAATAAGTAATAACACAGTAAGAAATGGATGCTACCTGGCATGATTTTTTGATGCAATGACACTTAGTAGATTATGTTTTTAAATCATTTTTCATCCACATTCAAAATTATGTAGATGTCTTCGGGTGCATGAATTTAAAAATCCATAATGTGAATACAGTAGAAAACATAAAATAAGTTAAAGGCATGAAGTTATGACAAGAGCAACAAACATGCCTCCTACTGTAAGCATGTGTGGAATAAAAGAGGTTCAGGTGGCTGGGTACACTACTCATGTGATGAGGGGGCATGACTCATTAAGGAGAAAAAGACCTTCACGTGCATCCAAACTCTTACAATGGTGGAGGAAACAAAAAAAAGCCTACAGAAAACACTTCAAACAAAGTAGAAACAGCAGTTTTAAGGAGAAAACTCCAACATTCCCTACCAGGAGTATTGGAAAATAAATTATGGCAGAACCATAGTCGCAGTAGGAATGACACTTCTCCTGTCAACTGGAACAGTCCCTGATCTGAAGCCAAATTCACTCACCAGCCATTTCCTCAACAACAATCCTGACACACACATTTTTATCACAATGCCACGGAAGGGCTCCTGAACACATTATAATGCAATACCAATCACTTTTTCTTCATAAGCTACAGTTCAGCCAACATGCATTGGTGATCTCAGCAGGGCAGGGATATATAAATAAACCAGCTAACATATATCCTAGAGAAATAGACACGTGTAAATGATCTATGACTCTTCTATTGGCATTACACAGAAGTGAATGACTGTTTTATATGGTATCAAAAGTAGTGTTATTTTCTTATAAAACATTTTAAGTGGTGCTTTGAAAACAGGCTCAATCCCCTCCCTTTTACATTTACAATTGATATAAGGAGGTTACAAAGTGACAATGTGAATTCCTTTGCTATCTCAATTTTTGAGATCCACCCAGTTTCGTCCCAGTAAGACAGAAGTGGAAGACCGCTAAAACTCCAATCTAATTCTAATGTTCCATCACGTCCAGGATCCTACTCCATTAAGGATGGATACCTCTATTTCTGTAAAGAAATGTCACAAGATTTCTTATAAAGTGATTAAAGAGAAATCTGTTGACTATGGGAGAGGTGGACTCAACTTGCAACCTTGCCCCCTAACTGTATGTTTTAGGCAAGTTTTTAAAAATATTTTTATTTATGTATTTGCAAGTAAAGAGAAAGAGAATGTGAATGAGAATAGGCACACCAGGACCTGGGTCACTAGGCTTTGCCGGAAAGTGCCTTAACCCCTGACCAATCTCTCCAGCCCCTTCAGCAAGTTTTATAAACATTCTGGATCATAATTTTATTGTTGTAGAAAGAAGCAGGGGGCCCTAAAGCTCTTTCTTCCAACTCTATTTCCAGAGAGTAAAAATCATCTCACATGATACACCACAATGACAAATGGCTTCTCAGAAAATGAAATATATCATCATAGAAGTTTTAGGACAACTATCATTTTGTAGATAACTAACATAGCTAGAATGCTCAGCAGCTTTGACTGAAATCAGGTCCGCAGTTTTATTGATTAGCCATAGCAGTTAGTTTATATTTTATTTATTTAAGAGGGAGAAGTAAAGAGGGACAGAGAGAGAAAGAATGAACATGCCAGGGCCTCCTGCCACTGCAAAAGAACCCCAGATGCATGTGCCACTCTGTGCATATAGATCTATGAGGATACTGGGAATCAAACCCAGTCATTCAGGCTTTGCAAGCAATCACCTTCAACTGCTGAGCCATTTTTCCAGCCCCAGTTTCTATTTTATCATTATGTTAATTTCTCAATAATATAGCTACTTATACCCAAAGCCCTAAAATTTAACACATACACATGCTACTTTATTAAAGAGAGAGAAAGAGAGAGAGAGAGGGAGAGAGAGAGAGAGAGAAACTGACTTTCTGGAAAGGTAAAAAACAAACAAGGGTGAATACTGTGACTCTGTGGTAGGGTAATCACATCATATGTAGGAATGGCCCAGGGTTTCATCTCTAGTACCTCAAAAAACATGAAGTCAAGGCAAAAATAAGCCAAAAAGTTGCTTTGCAATATTCCTAGAATTTATCTTAAACGACATTGGAAAAGCAATACTTTTTAATACCTGTATAAAATCAAGCATGATTTTATCAAGGTATTTATTTAAACCTGTCATAAACTGTTGATTGAACAACCTCAGAAGCAAGATTATAGACACAAACACCCCAAAGTATGCATGTGCTGGGGAGATGACTCTACTTTTAAAGGCAACTGTTAGCAAAGCCTGATACATCCTCCAGCATACATGAAGTAAAGTAGCTCATGTGCTTGATATTTCTTAGCAGAGGCAAGAAATCCTGGTATGCCCTAACATACACACACACGCAGGCTTGCACACACACGCCAAGTACAATTAAAATTTTAAAAAATACTTACAGAGGGCTAATGATGTCTCAGTGGTTAAAGGCCCTTGGTTGCAAAGCCTATCAACTTAGGTTCAATTAAACTATACCACATAAATCCAGATGCACAAACTGGCCCAGACATCTACAGTTTATTTACAGCAACACGAGTCTGGTGCACCCATATTTCTCTGTCTCTCTTCACAAATAAAAATACTTTAAAAAATGCCTAAAGGGGCTGGAGAGATGACTCAGCAGTTGAAGCACTTGCCTGCAATGCCTAACTACCAAGGTTTGCTTCCCCAGTACACAAGTAAAACCAAATGCACAAAGTGGCACATGCACCTGCAGTGCACTTACAGTAGCAAGAGGCCCTGGCATGCCCATTCTGTCTCTCTTCTATTACTCTGCTTGAAAATACATAGTTTTTTAAAAATTACATACAGAATTCCATTTTACCTGAACACAAGTTTTGGATTAGCAAGGCAGTCAGGTTGTTGGTTAAATTATTAAGCATGAACAAGGGAGGTATACTCTTTTAGTATGAAGAGATGAAATAGGATGGACAGATTGCTCAGTAGTTAAAGATACTTGCTTGTAAATCCTAAAGGAACAGGTTCAGCTCCCCAATACCAATGTAAAGCCAGATGCAGTAAGTGACCCATACATCTGAAGTTCACTTATAGTGGCAGGAGTCCCTGTCACACCCATTCCCCTCCACACTGATTTTCTTTCTCCCCCTCCCTTTCCCTCTCCATCTCTCTCCTCCTCCCTTCTCTCTCTCTTTCATATATATATATACATATATATATACACATATATATATATACATATATATATACATATATATATATATATACATATATACATATATATATACATATATACATATATATATACACATATATATACATATATACATATATATATACATATATACATATATACATATATATATATCTCACTCTCTTTCTCTGCTAGCAAATAAATGAATATACTCCAATAAAAGGATATAATACATGGAGATATCTTTCCCTCTAGTCTAATTTTTAAATGTGATAATGAAGAGCCCTTCTTAGTGTCCAAAGAAAGATGTTACCCATGGTCACCAGGTTGAAATACTATTAAGGGCAGCTAAAGTCAGAGAAAATATTCAACTGTCTTATAATTGAAAAGGATCATTCTCTGAATGAACTCAATCCATCCTAGTAATTGCTTTCTGTGAAATCTAACCCTTGATCCAAATTAATGAGTTACAGGTGTGAATCTAATGCTTTTTTTTTTTTTTTTTTTTTTTTTTTGCCTAAGATGTTAGTGTTACTTTTTGCTGAGACACTTGGCCTCCCAAGGTATTGTGGCTAATTTATCATAACATGCTATCAATGTTCAGTGTTCACTAAAAATGAAACTTTTGTGGTGAATAGAGTGTTTGCTTTGCACAAGACTAACAAACTGGTAAATTTTTCTTACTGTGCACTTAGAAGTCCAGTCTTTATTATTTTTCAAACAAACTTGCAGACTGATGTGTCATAAATTCTTAAAAGCAAGAATAAAAGCAGGCAAAATCAGCACCTAAGTTCTCTTATTGAAGATTATCGATTTAAAAAAAAATATTTAATTGCAAGCAGAAAGAGATAGACACAGAGAGAATGGGTGCCCCAGGGCTCCAGCCACTGCACAATAATCTCAAGATGCATACACCACTTTGTGCATTTGGCTTTACATGGGTACTGGGAAATTAAATCCAGATCGTTAGGCTTTTCAGGCAAGCATCTGAACTGCAGAGCTATCTCTCCAGACTTCTCTTAATATTTATTCAAGTAGAAAACAAGTTTAGACAAAATTTCAAATTTTCCCAAACCCTATTTTTGAAACAGTAAGAAAAAGGGTGAGACATAAAGAGTTGTAGGTGCATCAGCCATTAGTGTTTTCCAAAATTACAGCCCATGGCATTTT
The DNA here is from genome assembly GCA_036365145.1 of Orientallactaga sibirica. Lineage (NCBI taxonomy): Eukaryota > Metazoa > Chordata > Mammalia > Rodentia > Dipodidae > Orientallactaga > Orientallactaga sibirica. The sequence goes on from JAEOAD010000011.1 coordinate 27,055,498, forward strand.
CATATCCTAATTAAGATATCTTCAGGAGTTCATAGATGTCAAATTAATTTGGATGTGTTGTGGTTTGAATGTGAAATGTCCCTCACACACTCACCTGTTTAAACACTTGGTTCCTTGGTGATATTCTGAAAGACTGTGGAACCACTGGGACTTATAGTCTAGAAGGCTGACATAGGTCACTTTAAGAGTGACTGCTTGGCACCTGCTCTCACCAGAGCAAGTTGTGGTTACTGCCATGAGAGAATGCTGCAGGCTCCTGCTGCCCTGACCAGCTAATGGCAGCTTGCATACCACCCCCACCAAGATGGCCTGTATCCTCTGAAACTGTGAGCAAAGGAAAACCTCTCCTCCCTTAGACTGCTCTGCAAGGTATATGTTACAGTATCAAGAATAACAATTAGCACACAATACAAAGTGCATTTCATGTACCTCATTTTTCATTTTCTCACAAATAGACCTTAGATAGTGATTTGAGATGAAATACTCTAACTGAAAAGAGATTCCAGGAAAACCAAGGAGGGATGGAAAAATGAAACCAAGTAAGGAAAGGATGGCATAAGTGAGCAGCTTCTGCTGGCAATCTGAGCTACACCCCCTTTGTGCACGATGGAAAATGTCTCTCCAATTCATTCCAATATTCATTCCAATAGACTTACAGATTGGCTTAAAATAAACTGTGTTCTAGTAGCCAGAGTAAAGGCACTCAGTAAGAGGTACTTTCACCAAGGAACACCTGACATAAATGAGGGTGGGAATCTTGTATGCTACTTCATATCATATCATATCATATCAGCCACACAGCAGTCAATTATGGAAGATACGTGGCCCTCATTTTATGAGCTTGAGCTCTGAGTGGTTAAAAAGACTAATGAATGACAGGGCAGAATTAGAGAAATTAAGTGAGAAACAGTGCATTTCTTGTAGAATAAGTGATGTATTTGAATTAATAGCAATCCACATGGTGTCTGTAAATGTTATAGCTATCTTATACCTTGAATGAAGAAATGTCAAGTTACTGTCATATGAGATAAAATATTATGGCAAAATTACTTTCCACTATAATTTTAAAAGATGTAAAATTATTGTTATACCCAGAATACTGAAAGTCACTACTTATAGGTTAATCATTTTAGGTAAGTAGAGACATTTCTGAAAAGGGAAACAGTTAACACTCTCAGCTTTTACATAAAATTAAAAGATAACATTGACAGAAATATAAGATGTAGGGCACAATAACAACTTCAAAAATCCTAATGGGCTGAATGACCCTAGTTGGATATCTCTATCCAATGACTAGATTGTTTTTAGTTTTTTTTAAAAATTTTTAAATTATTTTATTTATTTTTGGAGACACACACACAGAGAGACAGAGAGGGAAAGGGAGACAGATAGAGATGGGCGCGCCAGCAGTCTCTCAGCTGCTGAGAACGAAATCCAGATGTGTGTGCCCCCTTGTGGGCAAGTGCAGCATTGTGCCCTTGCGTTACTTTGCATCTGGCTAAACGTGGGACCTGGAGATTGGAACCGGGTTCTTAGGCTTAGCAGGCAGGCGCCTTAACTGCTAAGCCATTTCTCCAGCCCGAGGTTTTTTTTTTTTTTTTTTTAATTGAAGTTGTTTATCATCTAATCAAGCCCCCTAATGGACACTCTTGTGGGATTTATCAAAGTAGAAATGTGTTCTTGAATTCAAAATTACTTTGTGAATAATCAAGAAATGCAACCTGCTGAACAGCTGAAATGCTGCCTCAGATAGAGTTTACAGGAAACATTCAGAGTAGGACTAGGTTTGGTGAGGCGCGCTGGTAGGTTGAGTAAGTATAAAGTGAACTGGAACCCATGCAGACTTGGTCAGCATGGCTGTGGCAAAAGCAAGAGAAGTGACACCAAAGAAACCTTAAGAGACACAAACGTTGATTCAGGAGCTGACCCTTAATAATATGACCAGCTCATATTGGACTTCCCAGTGTAGGACTATGTGTGCCAGTCATGTGCTTGCTTTAGTCCATTTCAGGACTGAGTTTTGGGGTCAAACAATGCAGGATAGCCAAACTCTCTGCCTCCTAGCATGAGTCCTGCACATCTTGTGTTGTATTTGGCTTTGACCACCAAAGATTTGGAGAATATGCTCTCATCACAGCCAGCCCACGCAGCCCTGTCCTCTAGCCCCCTCTCCCTCTCCTCTGGTTTCCTAATATATGTGTTAAGTTTAGGGTACAGAAATGATGAATTCTGGGAAGATACCAATGTCCTCTCTATAGGTTCTGATAATCTCATGCTCTTAGCATGCTGAACCCCTTCGTTGAGCATTTCATTATATCCTCCTCTCACAGCATCGTTTAAAGACATTTTCAGACCTTGCAAGTTTGGAAATGCTGCATAGGCTACCTTAGAGATTGATAGTGCACACCCATATAGTGGGTGGCACTGTACACAGGAAGCCTGTTAATGCCTTTTGTTCTAGAATTCTCAAGCTTATCTGATCACAGAACCCCATTCCACTGAGGCTAATACCCTCTCTAGGTGTGCATTTCAGCTCTCAGCCAGGCTAATCATACCTAGGCCTTACCTACTCCTGCTTTTGTTTTGATGTGCTCTGTTTTCAACTGCGACTACTTCTCAGACCAAATGACCCGACTTCGCTTTTCCCTTCAACGTTTCACCCAAGTGCCTCTGACAGCCATACTAAGAGCGACTCTTTGGCGTGTCGAATGAGGTGAACAATGGAATGTTATTACAGCCATTCAAAAAATTCCCATCATTTGGTGGGGAAGCAGTATATATAAATAAAGGAGATGACCTCCATTCACCAATATCATCACTGAAGAATGAAGAGCTCTTTGCTGTTAGCCTACACGAAAAACCTAAAGGCAAAATCAAATAAAAACCCATTTGGGCCGGGCGTGGTGGCGCACACCTTTAATCCCAGCACGCGGGAGGCAGAGGTAGGAGGATCGCCGAGAGTTCGAGGCCACCCTGAGACTACATAGTTAATTCCAGGTCAGTCTGGACCAGAGTGAGACCCTACCTCGCAAAAAAAAAAAAAAAAAAAATTTGGGTTTGCAACTATAGCAAAAATAATTACTAATTGTTAAGAGTGCAACTCTAACCTTCTGGTGGCTGCAAACCACTGATAATTATAAACAAATTATTATGATTTTTTTCCCCCGGTGCTGAGGACTGAACACAGGGCCTTGCGCTTGCTAGGTAAGCACTCATCCACTGAGCTAAAACCCCAACCCCCCAAAATTCTGATTTTTATCATTATTTCTCAAAGAAGGAAATACTGTGACCATACTGAAGTTAGTGAAGTTGTTTTCCCATGTCTGGGATAAGGTAAAAGATCAGGAGAATCAGATATCAACAGTTATCTGAAAGAGTTAGGAAACAGGTAATGACAAACTGATTAGCTTCTAAAAGTCAGATCAAGCATGTTTACATGGCAAAAGGTTAGGCTTTCTATACCTCAGACTCCTTAGAAAGGTTCAGATGTGCCTAATTCATTCTTTTCTGAATAAAAAGTCTTATCTTACCCCCCTTCAGCATAAGGGGACTATTTTTATTTATTTATTTGAAAGAAAGGCAGAGAGAGAGAAAGAGAGAGAAAGAATGGGTATTCCAAGGCCTCCTGACCACTGCAAATGAACTCCAGACGCATGCACCACCTTGTACACCTGGCTTGTGTGGGTCCTGGGGAATTGAACCTGCATCCTTTGGCTTTGCAGGCAAGTGCCTTAACCTCCAAGCCATCTCTCCAATAGGTGGACTTAAAAAAATTTCTCAGCCACAAAAATACCTGGAACAAACTCACTTAGGTTGATAAAAGAATGTGTTGCACCCAGTTTCTGAATAGAATAAAATTTCACCTTCTATCTCCTGCCTCCATTCAGAATGTGTAGATTAGATTTTTCTAAGGAGAAAATTATCAGTTCATCTCAAGTCTTCACCCTACAGATATGCTGCAAAAAGGCGTTATCAGTCTATAGCTGCCTTACCTGAATATGGAGGCCAGAACTGAGGCTATTCAACTTATCAGCCCAGTCTCACATAGCCTATGATGCAGTAAGGACTAAGTTTGGGTGTGTACTAAACGCTAAGCGTAAAAGACAGAAACAATTACATGAACTTCTTCTGGGAAACATGAATAAACACTGCTCCTCTCAGATAAGTCACCAACACAGAAAAAGTAAGGATTCCACCAAAGTCTACCTTGTTGAACCAGAATTAATTTGCCCTATTTATATGAAAGCAAGTGAGGGTTTACTTACAAGAGCGTAGATGACACTAAAACAGCTGCCGCTTGACCAAGAAGTCTCCCCACAGCACGAATGACAACGTCCCCATGACTGCACAAATGAACTTTCCCGTTCTGCTAACCTCCTTGCACTGCCTGCTTGGCTAACTTTCCATCCCCTATATATACTCACACCTCCAAAACAATATGCAGCTGGGGCACAATTACCTACAAATGGGAGAGCCTGGCAGGAGGGAGTGGCTGAATCACAGGTGAGGGCTTAATGACCTTGCTCACCTGGCCTGTGAGCTGTCAGTCAACAAGCCCAATACTGAGGGCTGCTTGCGGGTAACCACAGCTGTTCTGATCAAGATGGTTGTTGTGCTGGAAGGAGAGCGTTCTACAACAAGGGCCCTGGACTTAGCCTCTATATCCTAACCTGACATCCTCTCCATCAAAGGCAAACATTTGGAAGCTTGGATTTTTGATGCTAGCTCCTAATACTTGTGGCCAATCCTGTGACCACACTGTCACCCCAATTTGTTGTTAGATTTCCATATATCCCTGGGAGTATTGTAGTTGTGCCCTGAGCTTGGCTCACTAGGTTATTAAGGTGGATGTCCTTCACAGCTGAAGCCAATTGCTCTTCAGAGGCTGTATCTTCTCTGTCCCCCAGGGCTACGGTCATGGCTCATTCCCCATGAATGTGCCTATAAGCAACGGAAGTGCCCTTCACTCAAGACTGAAGTTCTACTGTCCAGACAACCATAAAAAACCTTTTAGTTATCAGTACTGATCCCTATCTCAGGAAAGTGGCTATGCTGTCTTTGGCCCCAGGTCCACAGGTGCTGCTGGTCTAGGTATCCTCTAAGATTCTTTCTGCTACCAGACATTAAAAGTACATGATTCCAAACGAAGTAAGCCCATGCAGGAAAAAAAAAAAAAAAAGTGTGGAATATTGAAACAGAATTTGCTATTCCTTTCTTTCCTCCATGTCCCAAAAAGTATTTTAAACATTTCTTTAATGAAACTGGACAGGAAAGTGAGGGCTCGATATAGTGGTGCCTTGAGTGTGTAATGGAGTCCTCGGATTCACTGCAGTTCACAGACATTCACAAGACCCCACTTCTACTGACTGCTTCAAGAAAACTAAGTTCAGGGTGCCCTCATGGTCCCACCACATGTACACTTAGAGGAGATTCTTATGTTCCTATTTCTCCATTTCTCAGATCAGGGACAAGTGCTGAAATCCCCAAGGGCATCTTATTTAACAGCCATGCCCTAAGCTGCATACATAATGGGACAAACTAAAATACAGTATGCAACTATTCAAAAGTGTGAGAGAATATCAACTGCTGAAGCAAAATTCAAACAATTAACCAACAGCTAACCTAATCTAAATCCTTGAGTTCTCTGCTCCAGGAACACTGTGGATCAGGAATATCCTCATTTTGCACAGAGATTTTTCCAGAGACTTCAGGAAAGGCCAAATAAATCCTCTTTTTAAAAAAATAATTTATTTTTATTTATTTATTTGAGAGAGAGATACAGAAACAGGCAGAGAGAGAAAGAGAGAGGGAATGGGCATGCCAGGGCCTCCAGCCACTGAAAGCGAACTCCAGATGCATGTGCCTTCTTGTGCATCTGGCTTACGTGGGTCCTGGGGAATTGAGCCTCAAACTGGGGTCCTTAGGCTTCACAGGCAAGCACTTAACTGCTAAGCCATCTCTCCAGCCCCAAATAAATCCTCTTGAATAGTAACTTCTAGCTATATATCCAAGATCCTCCAATGTGGGAGAGAATAGTTTAGCTTGAGTTCATGAGGTGTGCCAGCATGAGAGAAGCATTAATAGAAAGATTGGCACTGAAGTCAATGGCAATCACTCAGATGTATGGCACACCTCATCTCTCAACTAACAACAAATTCCCAGACACCTACTCATGTTTATGTGCATGGAGACTGATAAAAAAACATGAAAATACATGCATGAGGGCTGTGCTTCTAGAAGGGAGGAAAGTGTGGTGAAGACATGAAGTTATATGATGGCTTTTAAGCACACAGAAAAGGAACCATTCTCTGGTATCGAAATGACAAATAAATCAATGATTAAGAAATTATAACTTTAAAAATGATTATTTTTTATGAAACTATGCATCATTATTTGAGGAGCAAAGGCTTGCTTGTGTAAAGTAGGAAAGTGAAGTGTTGTGCTAAGCTGTTCCTAGAACATTAGACAAAAACCCCATTCTGGGGCTGGAAAGATGGCTTAGTGGTTAAGGCGTTTGCCTGCAAAGCCAAAGCACCAAAATTCAATTCCCCAGGACCCATGTAAGCCAGATGCACAAGGTTGCACATGCATCTGGAGTTTGTTTGGAGCAGCTGGAGGCCTTGATGTGCCCATTATCTCTTTCTCTCTCTTCACCTATCTGCCTATCTCAAATAAATAGCTAAAAATAAAATATTTCAAAAGTGAAATTAAAATAAAACCTCATTCTGACATAAGCTGAAGAAAGACCAGGTATTTTCTATGGGAGAATAACAAAATCTACCATGATAGTTTTTATGAGTTCTGTTGCTGATATTTATAAATGGCTAATGAACCTTCGGTAGCTGGGTAATATCATGGTACTATTATGGACAACATGATGAGACTAAGGGTGACAGACTTGAAATAATGAAAGATTTGGCTCGATGTGAAAGCTGTTTGTTTGGGGGGAGAAAAAGCACTTGAGAAATAAGGCAGCTTCATCAATGTTAGATTTCCGTCACAGATTTTATGACTTATCATGGAACATAAGTGCTTTTACGAGTTGTAAAAATTGCTTCAGTATTTGACACTCTGTGCTTCAAGGAATTCTGACTGGCAGCGATTAGACTTTTGCTCTACTCATTAGTTTCCTTAGTGAAATTAGTAGGGTAGAAAATTGCATTGTAATTCATCAAAGGGAAACTAACATTGCTAGGGATCTTAAGGCTGTGATTTTATATTTACTTACTATGCAATATAATTTTTTCAAGTGATTTCTAATAAAAATGTGTCAGAAACTAAGCATTATCCATTTATCTGGAATCATGACAATCAATTTTTACACATTTGATTTCTGTAAAAGAAGAAGTTTTAACTGCCTTGAACTCCCTGTGTGGCGGCATTAAGATGAACTAAAGAAAGAAGCCGGGCATGGTGGCACACGCCTTTAATCCCATCACTCGGGAGGCAGAGGTAGGAGGATTGCCGTGAGTTTGAGGCCACCCTGAGACTACATAGTGAATTCCAGGTCAGCCTGGGCCAAAGTGAGACCCTACCTCGAAAAACAAACAAACAAACAGAAAATAAAAGATGAACTAAAGAAAGAATCTGTTCTCTCCATTATTACTGTCTTTAGCATGTTCCAATTAAAACCATCCTGAGCACCAAGTACTTTCAAAAGAATCCTTCAAATTCAATGCATAAACAATATTTGAACCTTGATACAAGTAAATAAGTTACTTTACAAAGTTTTCTCCTACAAATCAAATTACATCATTATGGCAAAGCTGTGGAAATCTTAAACATGGAACTCTGGCAGTTAAATAATGACATTGATTGGGGGATCAAATGTCTGTCTAGAGCTGTCTTTGTAAAATAAAAATGATTCTTAAATTATTATAAGTTGAGCACTTCTCAGTCAAATTAAATCAGATAAACGTAATCCAACATATTATGTTATATAGCTGACAATTTTATGTTTCCAACATTCTATATCCTTTAAATAGACACAGAAAAGAATTTTTTGTTTACAGGATATGAGAATCTGTGAGTGGCAAAAAGAAGAAGAAATATCAGCAAATGAAAAGGCTGATTGGAAGGCATTATTCTTTGGCTACAATGACAGATTCACCAGACTCATGTTAAATTCATAGCAATTGCTAAAGTATTTAATGGTCAGTAAATTAAATAGAAGAATGTAAGTGACATTATTTTCCAAAGATCTTTAAATTTGTGTTTCATCCTAGAGGAACTTTAATAATAGCAAAAACAGCATTGAAGGTAAAATGATTTCCAGAATTTGGATTTTGTTTTAAATGAAACTGTCTGTGAGAAGTAGCATAAAATAATCATGATTTCTATGAAAATAATTTGAGTCTCTTACTTAATGTCACCAAGTAATCATCAGAGTTTAGGAATATAGTTAAGGAATAGAACACTTGTCTAGCGTGAGGGAGGCTGTGGGTTCAGTTCCCAATATTACAATAAACATACAAATGAAATCATCAAAATGTAATTCTTTACTCATGTATGGGCCTGTCCCCTTGTATACCCCCCCATTCTCATTTGGTTTCTATCTGTTCCCACACTGTTTTTTTTTGTTGTTGTTGTTTTGTTTTGTTTTTGTTTTTTTGCTGTTTCTTCTTGATCTCCAACTCTCTGTTCACACAAAAGCAAAAGTATCTGTTGTCTATATTATATTTGATCTTTAAATACAACAGTGATATCACCCTGCTTGTGAAGCTAAAACCAGGCGATGTAGGAATTCCATTCCAAATGCAGACTATGTGCAACATCCATACTTGGTCACGTAGCCACTACTTGTAAGTATTTCCCCGAAGCACGTTGTTACATACTTGATAAACTTAAGTAAAAAGTAATTGATTCCAATCGACTTGCATCTGAAGAGTTGAGTAAATTTTAATAATAAATTCACTAATTTACATTGGGGTGAGATAAAGTTGTCACATAATAATCTATAAATATGAAATATCACTAAATTATAAAAGTATTTTCAAATAATTCAAATTTCTATTTTAAAAAATTACCAAGAAAAGACAACTACACTACAGTAAAGTAGTAAAGGTCTTTGAAGTGGGACTTTGAAGATCAGTGCTTGAGTTTACTCATCAGAACTTGCTAATTATCAGATTCCATGGATCCTTCTAGTGTCAGGAAACTGTGTCAGGCACTTAGTCATGCAAAGAAAACCCTTCTCTCTGGCTGAAACATCACTTTCTAGACAAAAAGAAATTAAGCTATAATCCAAATTCATTTCTATTCTTTGAATCACAAGGATATTTTTTAACATTTGCCAAAAATGTAAAGTAGGCCCTTCTTGGGTATCCATGGGTTCCACATTAATGGATATAATCAATCACAGTTGTGTTTTTTTTTTTTTTTAATCTCTCTCTCTCTCTCTCTCTCTCTCTCTCTCTCTCTCTCTCTCTCTGGGTGTGTAAGCTCATGTGTGTGGAAGCCAGAGGACAATTGTGGGTGTCAGTCCTACACCTTCTTAGAGAATAGGTCTCTCACTGGCCTGTAGTTCACCAATTAGGCAGGATGGGCTGGTCCATGAGTCCCAGGGTGCATCTTGTTTCTGCCTCCCCAGTGCTGGGTTACAACTTTAAAAAAAAATATTTTATTTATTTGAGAGAGAGAGAGAGAGAAAGGCAGATAGAGAGAATGGGCATGCCAGGGCTTCCAGCCACTACAAGCAGAAACTCCAGGTGCACATGGCACCTTGTGCATGTGGCTTATGTGGGTCCTGGGGAAATAAACCTGGGTCCTTAGGCTTTGCCGGCAAGTGCCTTAACAGCTAAGCCATCTCTCTAGCCCCTGGGATTACAACTTTTTACCATCACGCTTGGCATTTTTGTTTTTAAATTTTTTTAGAGAAAGTGTGTGTGTGAGAGAGAGAGAAAGAATGAGAGAGAGAGAGAGAGAGAGAGAGAGAGAGAGATTTGACATGTCAGGGCTTCAGTCACTGAAAATCTAACTCCAGATGCTTGCGCCACCTAGTGGCCATGTGAGACCTTGCATTTGCCTCACCTTTGTGTGTCTGGCTTTCATGGGATCTGGAGAGTCCAACACGTGTCCTTAGGCTTTGCAGGCAAGTGCCTTAACCACTAAGCCATCTTTCCAGCACCATGCCTGGAAATTTTACATGTGTACTAGAGATTAAACTCAGTTCCTCATGCTTTTGAGGCACCACTTTACCAACTCAGCTGTTGCTGCATCCTCCAGGATTTAACCAATCTCAGATTTAAAAAAATTTTTTTTTAAATGATAATTTTTGTTTTGGTTTTTCGAGGTAAAGTCTCACTCTAGCCCAGGCTGACTGGAATTCATTCTATATTCTCAGGGTAGCCTCGAACTCACAGCAATCCTCCTACCTCTGCCTCCCAAGTGCTGGGATTAAAGGTGTGCACCACCACGCCCAGCATGTTTATGTTTTTTTTAATCACTTATTAAACACCCATAAACATTTTTCCTTCTTACTGATCCCTAATGATAAAATAAAACAGCTATTTTCATGATATCTTCATTAGGCACTATGAATCCCAATGTTCATTAAGACTGCCTTAGCATCCAATTGACTATAAAAAAAAAAAAAACATAATTTTTAAGCTGGGCATGGTGGTGCACGCCTTTAGTCCCAGCACTCGGGAGGCAGAAGTAGGAGGATCACCATGAGTTCGAGGCCACCCTGAGACTACATAGTGAATTCCAAGTCAGCCTGGGCTAGAGTGAAACCCTACCTCGAAAAACAAAACAAAACAAACAAAAAAAAAAAATCAAAATTTTTTACAGTATTTCCACAATATTCCCAAGCCACTTGCATGAGTGCATATATTATGGTAGCCTGAGATACTATGAAATTTGATTGTATAAAACCCTTAGACTCAGAACCTGCCCCTCTCATCAACCAATAACAATTACCCATAATTCAACTGCCTAGGTCTCAGCATTAAATGACTTAATAATCTTGAGACCCACTTAAATCCATCCTTACTGCAGTCATTTCTTCAGAATTCCCATGCAGGAGAACATGTGGAGGGGATATGACTGTGGTCATCAATGGTACATTGTAAACACAGTGATATGGAATTGCACTTCCATAGTAAGCATGCAGGTTTTATTTGGATCTTGTGTTATACAATAGTAAAAATGTTAATATTTTCTAAAGATGACTGTATTAATATTTGACCTAGCATTTTATTCTTCTTACTATTAGGTTTAACATCATGTAGCAGATTGAAGGTTTGACAGAAATGGAGGTGTTGGGAGCCTTGTCACTTGATACTCTTTGACCCAGAAACCTAGGAACATATTTACTTTTCATAGTAAACTCTTAAGATCCACTGGGTTGGGAAAAAATATTTATATATCTCTGAAATCCTGAGGGTTTTAGGGTACATACATCTGGATGGGGGGGGGGAATCCTTATTTTCAATAAACTATGAATTTATCCAGTTTTTTTTTTTTCTCTTGACAATGTGGTAACAAATCGGTCTCCGTAGAGTGTGTGACATTGTCAGCAGTAGAAATTACAGATATTTTACTATCACATTATAGTTGATGCAGAAATCTCAAAAACATCATTTATTCCCATAATTACTTGGGAATTACAGTAATTCTTAGACCAGCTGTAGTTCTCATTTAACGTGCTAATAGGAAAATAAATGTATTACTATTTCACATATTTATTTTTAAATTGTTGTATATTTCCATATAATTGGTTCCCTATGTTATTTTCAACCGTTACTTAAATATTCTGAATAGATGTCCATAGGCAGCCCTTAAGTACAAAACAAAGTTATAAGAACAAGCAAAACAATATTGAGAAGAACAGACTAGGGAGGAGGGCACGGTAATTACTTACATCCCTACAGGTTTTCACTTGCTTAGGACACTAACAAAAACTATTACTGATCCTGAGATTGGACTGACTTGAGCTGTCTTTGAGCAATGCTCTGAGGATTGAGTCATTGTTCTAATTCCTAAAGTGATTCTGAAACTTGAGAAATTGAAATCAAGAAGGAATTTGGCTGATAACTCACTAAATCCCACTTTTGGTTGTGTACATCTGCACTTGGCTAAAGGGTTCTGCACTGGGAGAGAATTATACAAGACTTTTTTATCAAATGGTAGCTATTCTCTAATCAGCTTCTGATGGAGGAGAAATGGTGGAGACATCTCCACACAATGTTTAAGTATCCTGATTGCAACTGAACTTAACTACATTCCTTCCTGGCCATGGGTCATAGAAAAACTGTTGATTAGAGGAACTTTATTAGCCAGGGTTATTAGCTCCACTAGAACCTTCTAGTAAAACTGAAAAAAATCAATTAAAAAAATTAAGAACAAACCCTTTCCTGAATTATATAAAATTGGGCATAAAACAAATGGACAGGTTTAATTCAAGGAGAAGGTGCCTGGATTTTAATGATGTGCTATCTATTTTGAAAATTAACTCTATTAAAAATAATTTTAGGGCTGCAGAAATGGAACAGCAGTTAAGGTCCTTGTCAGCAGAGCCTAAGGATCCAGGTTTGATTCCCTAGTACCCACATAAAGCCAGATGCACAAGGGGGTGCAAGCATCTGGAGTTTGTTTGCAGTGGCTGGGGCCCATAGTGCACCCATTGTTTTCTCCCTTGTTTTGTCTCTCAAATAAATTAGGTGTGTGTGTGTGTGTGTGTGTGTGTGTGTGTGTGTAATGAATTTTGGAGCTGGGTATGAGCTTTAATTCCAGCCCTTTTGAGGATGTCATCGGAGGATCACACCATGAGTTTGAGGTCAATCTGGGCTACAGAGTGAGTCCTACAGAGTTAGCCTAGGCTACAGTGAGACCTTGTCGTATACTCTGCTAAAATGCAAGTGACTTAAACTTATTATTGTATTGCTCATGTTGCAACTGAGATAAAACTTTGAAAACATTTTATTAAAATGTATTTTATTTATTTATTTATTTATTTATTTATTTATTTATTTATTTAAGAGCAAGAAAGAAGCAGAGAGAGAGAGAGAAAAGGAGAGAATGGGCATGCCAAAGCTTCCAGCCACTGCAAACGAACTCCAGACGCATGCACCCCCTTGTGCATCTGGCTTATGTGGGTCCTGGAGAACTGAACCAGGATTCTTTGGCTTTGCAGGCAAATGCCTTAACTGTTAAGCCATCTCTCCAGCCACCGAATACCATTATTAGATCAGATGCCTAGTGAGCCTGTTATCAACACATAGAGCTAGAAATAAACATGTATGTATTTCTTTATCCATAGTTTATAAAGAAATGCCTATAATATGTTGCAAATGTATATACTTAGTATAGATTCACTTATTTAATTCTGACAAAAACAAAATAAGAATCCAGTGTTGGGGTGTTTATTTCTATATTTGTTTGTTTTGCCCCCATTACATAGATGAGGAAACTAGTTGAATGAGAGCGTAAGAAACCTGTTTGTACTGATGATTAGCCGTAGAAGAATCAAGTCTGGGGCCCAGGAGTCTTTTAGGTCCATGCTTTCCCGGCTATTCTGAGTTCTGCACAAATAATCCAGGGAGGGATAACTGCAAGGCTGCATAACAGAGATTTCTGAATAAGATTCATGGAAAGTTTTAATGCGAACTACAGAAGAATGCAGCAACTAAAGATGCAGGGTGTTTGTTTTTTCCTCAAGCTTTCATTTTATCCTCATGTTTCTGAAAGGATAAAAAATACAGCCTAATCCTCCAAAGACCCCAAATAGTTAGAAGTTTAAAAATACTATCTCACTCCAAAGGAGCCTTAACTCCAGCCTCCTAAAAAGCCATAAATACCTCAAATTCCAAACCCGGCTCTCTGCCAGTAAATAGGTAAAAGGTCACCCTTCTTGCTGGTCCAGAGCCTGCTTCCTGCATGAACCTAAGTAAAAGGGACATAGAACAGGCCTTTGAGTACGTGACTCTGGCCTAGTGAGATAACGGGAAATGAGCTGACTAACTGCTTATCTGGCTTCTGTGAACTGCTTGCACCATAAAAGGAAAGATTACACACAGAAACCCCTGGTTGAACTTAAGCCTTAGTGACCTATCTTAACTGCAGTTTGTCACCCCCACCCAGGAGCCTGCGCAAATGCAGACCTCTGAGACTATAGGAAGAAGATCGTGGTGTGTTACAAATTAATTGGTCCACAGTGCGCGGGCTAGAACAATTTGAAATGATTGGCCCAAGAACTATAGAGTGTCACGAAAGAATTGGTTAGCATTGCGCGGGCTTCTAACGATGTAAAATGATTGGTTCACAATGCATGGGCTTTGTTATAATCCTATAAAAGCTGCCCTGATTCCGCACTCGGGGCCTTTAGTCCTCTACCCCTGCATGGCGTACGACTGTGGGCCCCAGCACGCTTGGAATAAAAATCCTCTTGCTGTTTGCATCAAGACTGTTTCTCGTGAGTGACTTGGGGTGCTGCCTTTCCTGAGACAGAGCCCGGGGAGTCCTCGCGTTGAGGGTCTTTCAGTTTCCAAGTGAAATTCAGAAAAACCTAAATGTATTTCTAAATTTCTCTTTCTCTTTTCTTCTGAACAATGTTAGAGACTAAGGGGGAAATGTAGTAGGTTACAAAGATTTATAAGACAGTACCAATGTTTCCTTTTCACCTCTTTTCAAAGTAGAGTAGATTTGTACAGGGAAAAAATAAAATTTTACTTTTAAAAGTATGTGGCACCCTAAAAGTGATCCCTAAAAGTTGGCTTAGACACTGATTTATGATAGATTGAATTGAGTTTAAAATATAACAATAAGCTACTACTAATAATAATCCCCATCATAGCATTCTATTGATCACCTTCTCTGCCAAATTAAACTCTAAAAAGAAGACTGGAGAGATGGCTTAGCAGTTAAGGCACTCGCCAATGAAGCCAAAGGACTCAGGTTCGATTTCCCAGTATCCATGTAAAGCCAGATGCACAAGGTGGCACATGGGTCTGGAGTTTATTTGCTATGGGTGGATACCCTGATATATCCATATTCCCTCATGCTCTCTTTCTCTCAAATAAGTAAGTAAAAAATAATACTTTAAACACTAAAAAGAATTGAATTACTTTTGTGCCTCACTTTGCATTATAGAATGCAAAACAACAACTAAAAAAATATATTCCAGCATTTAAAATGCAATTATAGGAAATCACAACTGGAAAGAGTTGTTCTCTGACTTTAAAAATCCTGACAAGAGCTTGACAGGAAACATATTTTAAGTCAACCATCTAAAATGGTGCTTATTCATGATTTTGCTAGGGAATACTGAGAGGAAAATGAGATAGCAATCTTTTCCTGTCCAGCTGTCAAAGAAGGCAGTACATTTCCCTTCCACCAAAGAGACAAGGTCTGAAAGAAGAAAAAGAAAGAAAAAAACTCAAACTGTCGGAAAGCTGCACACCACTTCAGTGGGTTTGAGGAACATCTAAAAATGGATGTAATATGACAGCAACCACCTGGACACCAGAAATGACATGTTATTTCTGTAGTATGGTGTGCATAAAAAAGATTTGGCAAATCATGGGAAGAAAAGTCTGCACTTCCAAAACTACATGGAAGGCATGTTTATAACTTCAGGGTGTCAGGAAGCACACAGACTCAGAGCAAAGGGATGGCTTATATGCCTTACAGATATATGTCTTGTGGTGTTCATGGTAATATTTTACCTACCCTTTATCTCAGCAAGTATACCAGTCAGGTGTTATTTAATGCACATCAGCCAATGAGGTTGGTGTGAATTTCAGCCTGTACAGGACTTCCACATTTTGGTAGTCACTTTGAACGCTAATCAGACTCTGAAGAACACTCGTATAAGTTGAATAATGTCTATCATAAAGCAGGAGCTAGAGATATCAAAGTTTTCCAGCAGAGTTAACTCTTATATGTCAAGGTAATTAATCCCACAAACCACCAGAAAAAAGCAGCTGGAAGAATATTCAATTAATTTTAGGGCAGAGTCTCAATTGTCCAGGCTGGCCTTAAACTCTGCACAGGCAGGCCTTAAACTTGTGACTTTCTGGCCTCAGACTCTTTTTTTTTTTAATTTAATTTTTATTTACTTATTTGAGAAAGAGAGAGAGAAAGAAAGAGGCAGAGAGACAGAATGGGAGCGCCTGGCTATCCAGCCAATGCAAACAAACTCCAGACACAAGTGCCACCTTGTGAACCTGGCTTACATAGGTTCTGGGGAATTGAACTTGGGTTGTTTGGCTTTGCAGGCAAGTACCTTCAACATGCTTCAGACTCTTTTAACCCAGGAATTATATACCTGCAGAACCAAGATCAGTTTAAAGTAAATTTTCTTGAAAAACTTCTCCAACCTTTTGTTGATATTCTCGTTTTTTTCTGTGTATAACATTTTGAACATAGTATAGACCACATAAACATTTAGAAGCCTGGGCATCCAGTCAAGCTGGTGAAGGATTAGAAAGGTCTCTATTCGTCCTTTCCTCTGTTATTGGAGCTCCCTCCTAACTTTCTAGGATTGTTCTTGTCTTGCTCATTACAAAAATGCAAGTGTCCTGGAGTCCCAGAAGGTGATGGTCCCCAGTCTTGTGAGTCTAAAGACTTCCGTGTTCCTCAGAAAGAGAGAGAGAGAAAGGGAAGAGAGGTTAAAAAGAGGACAAGAAAAGCCAGGAGTAGTGGCACCCACCTTTAATCCCAGCACTTGTGAGGCAGAGGTAGGAGGATCGCCATAAGTTCAAGGCCACCCTGAGATGACATAGGGAATTCCAGGTCAGCCTGGACTAGAATAAGACCCTACCTTGAAAAAAAAAAACAAAAAACAAAAACAAAAAAAAAAAAAAAGAGGAAAAGAAGAAGAGGAAAGGTTGGTGAGAGGAAGCGTGAATATCAGACTGTAAAGACAATCTAAATGAAACTTCTTTTTGAATTCTGCAGTGTGGAATTCAATGATAGTCTTTTCTATACCTCTATTTCTCTAGTGCCCTCTTACTCTCCAATTATTTCCAAAGAAGTGGCTCAGCTTTAGGCAATTTGACTCCAAGCATACTCACTTATGTTTGTGGGCATATTAGAGGGAATATCTTTGAAGAGGCAGTAGGCTGCTCTTAGTGGGTAGTGTGAGGAAAGAAAAGGGTAAAGTGGGGAAAAACATGCAGAGCTTCAGGGCATAGTAATTATCTCCTCTCCAAGAATAGCAAAGAGGATGAATAGTTATCTATTTAGAGAATCATTTCCTTTCAATTTTACAGATGAACTAACAGAGAGAAAAGCGCCTGCCCCCCCTCATATCAATCTCATTCCCAAATATTTTCTGCTTAACAGTAACTTCTGAAAATAAATTCTTTCATGAAATATACCATTTAGGTGACATTTCAATGCCATTTGTCATCACATTAGAAAGATTCATTTTAAGTAATACTTATTCTTATAGATGATAATGCTGTGTATTGTAATAGGCAACAAAATTGCATTGAGCAACATGAAGGTAAATAAACATTGAAAATAAATTGGACAGTATTTAAAATTAATAAATGCAGTAATGCAAAACATGAATAAATCAAGCTCCATATTTTTCACTGAACTTTAGATTAATTTGGCTGATAAACATGTTCTTAAAAGTTGCATTCTATTATAATTGTCTTGTTTTAGTGGAACAAACAATATTTATTACCACTTGACATTACTTCTTTGCAGTTTTATTCCAGTATTATAGAGAATCAATTTAATATGTTTGGCTTTGTTTTTGTTTCCTTGGTTCTACAAAGGATGCTCTCACCCAAGGATTTATTCATCATGTATAATAGTTGTATAATAGTTATATAATATATAATAGAAATTGTTTATACATGAATAAGATATTGATAAAATAAAAAAATGATTGAAAAGTTGGATAAAGTATCATGTCTTTTTAAATGCTATATCCATCAAACATAAAGTCATCATGATGGTCCATCATCAATAAATATAACTCAAATAATGGCACAATATGGAATTTTATGTTAAATATTTTCCTATCTGCACTACAAAGGAAGACCCCTCATTTCTGGATGTTATTTTGATGTGATATTCTTTCTGAACATAGAAACTTTATCTATCATGAGCCTGATCAGTGTTTTGATTTGGAAAAGTTGGAAAAGGAGCATTTTAGTTACTTTTCCAAGTATAAATCTGGTTGTGTCAGATCTTAACTAGAAGGTTGAGTGGAGTAACATGTAGCCTACATAGTGGTATGTTGAGTAAAAGCTTTGTGAAATCAGGCAATACCTTACAACAGTCACAACTATCATAAAACAGAATGTTGGAAGTGCTCAGCAGTTGCCTTTCTTTATGAACAAAATAGGAATAACTCAACACCCACATCCAAGTGTGAGGTACACATCTTTAAATATTCTCCTTTGGGAGTTCCATGTAGGTTATTATTATTTTTTTTTTCCTTTCTAACAAATATAGAGACATAGATCCTGGAAGATGCAGGCTACAACATCTTCATTTTGATCTCCTCACTATATTTTGTATTTAATAAATATTCATCAGAAGATGGTTGAGTAAAATGTTAACTCTAGAAAAACTTAACTAAGGAAAGAAGACGTTAGCATTTTTTTTTTTTTTTCCAGATAACAAGAAAATAAAGAGGATTGAGGTTAGGGTTTGACATGGTTCTAATCTTTGTATTCTTTAAAAGAATTGGACCTCAAAGCCACAGATTCTTGTCCACAGCTGTTAGTTTCAGGTAAACACATAATTTCAAACTGATGAGAGGGGGCAGTAGGTTTAAAGCCTC
This sequence comes from Orientallactaga sibirica, assembly GCA_036365145.1. Classification (NCBI taxonomy): domain Eukaryota; kingdom Metazoa; phylum Chordata; class Mammalia; order Rodentia; family Dipodidae; genus Orientallactaga; species Orientallactaga sibirica. The sequence continues at coordinate 27,074,243 of JAEOAD010000011.1, forward strand.
TCTTTATACATGCTTTTCCTAATTGGGATATCTTAAAAGTAAAAATCCTTGAGGTTGAAGACCAAGAGTCCCTGCCATGGACTCTGTCAGCGCTTCATATTTGTAGTCTCCCAGGCAAGCTATGTGAAACCCCTTGAGGAAGCCCTGGCTTACCAAGATTCTCTGAACAATTCTGCTGATAGGATCATATAGGAAAAGAAATTTGAATCTATAGTCAGGAGGGTAAAGAATAAGGAAAGAGTAAAAATTGTGGCTAAATGTTAAGCATGGAAAATTGTCACAAGGTTCATGAATAATATGTGATAATAGCAGCGCCTAGAAAGGAAAAAGATGTGTCAGTGTGACAGTGACACCATCATCCTGCCCATCACATATGCAGCCTCCAAAATAAGGACAACTGAAGCTAGTGAGGTAAAGATACTATTTAGACACAAGGGAGAAGAAAGTCTGGCTTCAGGCCAGCCTTTGGATGGGTCTAAAAGATGAGTAGGCTTTTGAAAGGCCAGGTAGAAAGAGGCATACCATGAGACAGGAAAAGATGATAAGGCTTAGAAATGGGAGAAAGAGCATGCTCAGTGGGGCTGCGAACAGAACAGTTTATATGGAGCCCAAGGGTCAGGTGAGGAAAGAATCAGAAATAAGGTAAAAATACATAACAGCATCAGGCTTAAGCAAATTTAGAAATTTGTACTTAATCCTCTATGAAACAAAAGGCCAAACAACATATCTATGCAGGAAAATTAAATAGAAAAATTAGGCTTTAGAAATAGGTGGGCTGGAGAGATGGCTCAACAGTTAAGGTGCTTGCCTTCAAAGAACCCAGGATCAAATCCCAAGTACCCAGGTAAAGCCAGATGAACAAAGTGGCACAGACATCTGGACTTCAATTTTAGTAGCTGGAGACCCTGGAGTGTCTATTCTCCCTCTATCTGCTTCTCTCTCTCTCTCTCTCTCTCTCTCTCTCTCTCTCATATAACTAAATCTGGGACAGTTAGGAAGCCATTACAATACCCAGTCTTTCATTTAACAAAAAGTTGGGTAGTGCTATGATTTGTATGCAGAATGTTCCCTAAAGGTCTTGAGTTAAAGGCTTAACCCTTAGCTTTGTATTGGAAAGTTATAGAGCCTTTAACGGGGTCCACAGCTAAGGAGATGATTCAGCACTTAAAAGTACTTTCTCTGAAAGCCTATAAACCAGAGTTCGGATCCCCAGAACAGACAGAAAACCCAGCTCAAGGAGTGCATGTGTCTGCAGTACCAACACATCCACAGCAATGGCAAGGCAGAGTCAGGAGAGTGTTCAAGTTAGTTTGGCCTTCTGGAAACAAGAGATTCTGCCTCAAAGGAGGTGAAGGGAGACTAATGGCCCAACGTGATCTTGTGACTGCTACACACACACACACACACACACACACACACACACACACCGTGACACATATATAACTCCCCGCCCCACACACATAATTTTCAAATAAAAGGATGGGGTGTAATAGGAGGATTTTGTTAATTTTGAGCATTCTCTTGAATGGAATTGTGGAACACTGATCTCTCTCTTTTATGCTCTGTTTCATTGCTACAAATTCAAAAGTAATGCATCCACCCAGCCATGGATAAAAGCCATGAAAACTATGAGATAAATAAAGCTTTGCAGTTTTTAAGTTGATGATCTCATACACTTACAGTGATAGAATGCTGACTAACACAGGTGGTCTTAATATGTTCATATGTTTGGTCATTTTAAGTGTGTAAAGCATAAGAGGGGGATCCTTTCTAGATAGAATGTGGAAGAGAAGGAAGCAGAAGTGAGAGACAGCTCCACAAGTTGTGAAAACAAGATTCTAGTAGCTCCACTGAGAGAAGGAACCATGAGGAATCACTGGCTAGGGATGAAAGTGGCAGATTCAGTTATGTTTATCTGTATTTCAATTGTGTGAAGGCAGGATATCTAGGTAGAAGGACAGGCTGAGGAAAGAGGGGTTTTTTGGTGCGTGCGTGTGTGTGTGTGTGTTTTAAACATTTATTTATTTATTTATTTGAGAGAGAAAAAAAGAGAGAGAGAGAGAGAGAGAGAGAGAGAGAATGGGCACACCAGGACCTCCAGCCACTGCAAACAAACTCCAGATGCATGCGCCCCTTTGTGCATGTGGTGTACGTGGGTCCTACAGAGTCAAACCGGGATCCTTTGGCTTTGCAGGCAAATGCCTTAACTGCTAAGCCATCTCTCCAGCTGGAAAGAGGGGTTTTTAATTTACAACTAAATAATATTATCATACTGAAATAGCTTCAATTTATTGTGAAGAAATAGGAAAATATAAGTACTACTAGAGTAAGTTGAATGATTGCCCCCCAGAGATATCCCTGGAATTTATGTTAAATGAGAAAAAGGTCTTGATTGTGGAAACACTTTCTGTATCATCAGGATGGGCCCCAAATGAAATTAAAAAAAAATAGTCACAGGGAAGATTCTGATGGATAAGGAGAAGGCAACATAATCATGGGAAATGCAGCACAGAGAAGACATCCCAGGCATGCAACTCCACAAAGAGTCCTATCAGAAATCAGTAACAAAAATATTGATCACCAAACTGGCTGTTACTAGATTTAAAACGCTAACTGGGTTTACTGTATTCTACAATTGAACACCTCATTAAAAACAGAAAAATCTGAGAAGAGGTTGCTTTTATAGGCAGAAAAGCAAATAGTAATATGGAAAAAATGTGATTTGAATGGTGGAAAGGCAGAAATGTGGTACAGCTCTTACCTAGCATGAATGAGTAGTGGGTTAGATCTTCATCACCACAAAAGAGAAAGAAAAAGAAAGGAAAAAATAGGAAAGGAAAAGGGTAAGAAGGTGGAAAGTAAGAATAAAAGGAAGGAAAGGAAAGAAGGAGCCATAAAAAAGAAAAGAAAAAAATGAAAGATAGAAGAGAAAAAGAAATAAAATGAAAAGAAAGAAAAGTGAAGTGGTCATTTGTCAAGTACTTTCACATAAGACTAAAACACTTCCTCATCACACTAGTTCCACCAATCCAGATATCTTCTGATTGTTATCAATCTCTTGTGGTTGTTTGTTTTATAGTGGCTTCTTTAAAAGTTCATTTTAATTAGTAAGTGCTCAACACAAGTGACTCCATTCTGATTTAGTCTGGCTTGGCTGGAATACCTAGAGAAGCAAAGCCCAGAACAATGACCTCTTAAGTTTCATCTAACTGCCCCATATATCATTTCTCATATAATAGAAATTTTTTAAAGAAGACTAGTGTATTTTCTCTTACTATAGTAGAACAACACAGACTGGGCAAATTATGAGTAATATAAATTTATTTGGCTCCTAGTTCTCAAGGCCAAGAAGCTGATGAGCATGGTGCTGGCATCCAGAGAGGGCCTCTACTCATCAGTTTGGCAAGAACAGGAGAAATATGCTATCATTTTTGTCAGGAACTCACCCACTCCATAATACCTTAATCCATTCAAGATTGTGGAACCACCTGACCAAGTAACCTCTTCAAGGCCCCAGTTCTGAATATTGTTACAATGACTATTGTATTTCAATATGAGCTTTGGAAAAGACATTTAGACCATAGGAAACACAAGGAGAAATGTACTGATAATTCCAAAATGGCTTAGTGAAAGGTGAAAAATACAGTTATAGGAACACCAGAATATCCACAGAGCCACAAATAGACATCTGTAAATGAGAAAAAAAAAAAAAAAACTGTTAAAAAACTTTTAAAAAATACATAAGTGTCAGGGTTTAAAAACTATGATTCAAAGAAAGAACTGTAAATATTATCTTCTTGAAAAGATGTTCCAAACTTACTTCAGTAAGAGACTAAACAATATAAAATAATTTTAAACAAGTTTTTTTTTTTAATTTTTAAATATTTTTATTTATTGAAGAGAGAAAGAGGCAGATAGAGAGAGAATGGACACACTAAGACCTTTAGCCACTACAAACGAACTCCAGTCGCATGCACCACCTTATACAACTGGCTTAAGTGGGTACTGAGTAATCCAACCTGTGTCCTTAGGCTTCACAGGCAAGTGCCATAACCACTAAGCAATCTCTCCAGTCCTGAAATATTTTTTAAGAGAGAAAGCTTTTTTTTTCTAAAATGGGGCTTGAATCCAGGGCTTCACATAGGCTAGCCAACTGCTCTAACAGTGTTCTGAACAAGATAACTGTTAAAAATATTTCAGTTGTTAGCCTATCTTCTTGAAATGCCTATAAATGGATAAATGAATTTTCTTCCTTGACAATACTCATATTTCTGCTCCAATATGAGGCATACAAGCTGGTGTGAATCAATTAAAGTCCCATTGTGTGAGAGTTCAGTAATCTAGAGGGAAAGGCATTATAATTACAAGTAATCTGCATATATAATTTATGTTGTTTGAAAGACCTAAATCATTGCTAAGAGTTAGATGACTTTTTAGAAAACAGTTCCTAATTTTAATTCACTTCACTGTTATTTTCAAATCTCTGGAGCCTACTTCTTGAAGCTTCAAACAAGTCTAGATAACTAAATTCATTTTACGGTATCAAGCAACAAGTTTAAGCTAAAGAAAAAACACTTTTCCTATTTTTCATGGTGTATAAGTTGTAGAAAGAACCAAGGCTCTAAAACTGTTGATATTGGCCACCTGTGAAGAATGTCACTTTACCTCTTCTCCAGTCTTGCCCAAATCCCCCAGTGGTGATTTGCAGGTACCAAACAGTACACATTGCTTTCAAAACTCACATTGTTGAGAGGCAGGACATGGCTTGTAGGGTGGGTTCAAGAGCCAAAGTTTGGACACCCTAGATTTGTCCTGCCATTGAGACCAAAGACATATTAAGGAGCTTTCCTCAGGGTGTGCTCACATCTATTAAGAAGGAATGATAAAGTGAAACTCAAGGAATAGTCATAAAACATACATTGGTGTGTGGATACACATATGAGACTTGCTGGTCACACTGTGTGTGTTCATACACATAAGAATCACTGGTCATAGATAATGCTCTGTGTGTACACACACATGTGAGAATCACTGGTCACAGCTAAAGCTCTGTGTGTGTACACATATGTGAGAATTGCTGGTCACAGACAACACTCTGTGTGTACACACACACGTGAGAATCACTGGTCACAGCTAAAGCTCTGTATATGTACACACACATGAGAACCACTGGTCACAGCTAAAGCTCTGGCTCTTTAGCAGGCATGTCTATTTGAAGCAGAAGAATGGAGACACATTTTAGTGTTTTACAGTTCAACATTAGAAACATTAGGATTGACTAGGAAATAACAACATGGAGTGGGGTTCCACAGACTTTGAAGAAAAAAGATTTGGCAAAAGGAGGCATTTTCAGACACACAGCCAATTTGCAATATATCCTTCTAGGTGGCTCATGCCTCATCACTGCAAAATTACTTGGGGAGAGGGAATCAGGGAGAACTTAAAACTTGGAAAAGGAACTTTCTTACAGTTTCACAACCATTAAATGCAACTGAGATAATGTATGCATTTGTTACATTTCAAGTAAAATGAGTTTTTAAAATTGTTTAACCTCCTCCAATAATTTATGGATATTATAATGTATCTAAACTGTTTCATATTATTAAAATTTTCATCTTATACTTATGATCTTTAAATAAAGAATTACTTTCCAGAAAAGAAGTGTAACAACCAATTCTCTCAAATCAAGAAGACTATGTATTACATTTTAGATCACATTTTCAATTTCAGTTTTAAAAATATGATTCATTAATTGGGACAGCACAAAAATTCTTCAAAGAATAAAAACAATTAAATATCTTCTTTTTGAGGTAGAGTCTCATATAGTCAAGGCTGGATTCAATTTCATTAGTCAAGGGTGACTCAGAACTCTTGATCCTCCTGCTTCCATCACAAAAGTGTTGGGATTGTAGGCATGCATCACCACACGCAGCTAAAATGGCCTGGCATGCAGAAACAGATTTAATTATATTGTTTCATACACAGTCTATACTTTGTTTGTTCTGTTTTGTTTTGTCCCCAAATCTGTGTGACAGAATGAGTAGCCATGGCCTTAGGGACACCTGATTCAGGTAAGTAGTAACACTCCTATTCTCCTAGGATAGTGTTGTGAATGCCATACCAGGAGGTTCATTCTGCACAGATTATAACCATGAATAAAATGGATCTATTTCTAGTCTATCCACCTAAATGTGAATATAGAATGGTTCTCCAAAGATCTAAAGAAATTTCCAATTACAATGATAGAAATGATCAAGGAATTTGTCTTATTTATCCTAAAAACATTACACTCAATACTATCCTGTAACCCCAGGTTCCCACAGAGAGCATGATGAACATACACAGCTTCTGTCAGACCTTTGGAGCTGGAATTGCCTCTAGGTCTATTCTCTTCCCTGTCTTCCTCTGTTCCCAAAAGTAGATCACCTGTGGCTTCTAGCAAATCTCTCTATCCATATATACACAATCAAGTTTTCTCAATGGAAATAACAAAATTCATCAAATTCACCCTTTCTGCATTTCCTCCATAAGCATACAAGCACAATCTCTAACATAATCATTACTCTCATTCTACCGCATGCTGCAGTGAATGGCATTTCTAGTCCCAACCCAGACAGATACCTAGAAGAATCATTAACCTCTCTAAGTTCCTACATCCAACTTACCAGCAACTTTTATTAATGTCTTCCTGCCACTACATAAGTCAAACGATCATCTCTTAGTTAGACTTCTGAGAGGAGCACCTAGCTGGACTACCCTACAATTAGTCCTTTAGATTACACTGGACTAGAGAAGTAATGCTAAAATAAAATCTATCCACACAAGTCCCCTACTTGAACTTATATAGTGGCTATCAACAGTTATGTGTACCTCTCACTATTCATTACCACACCCCTTGGTCTGATCCTAAGGAAATGTTTTCTTACCTTTAAACCTGTTATTCTGTAATCCTCATATTTTTTCCTGTCTCCTAGTATATCCCATTCTTTACCTAAAGCAAGTTTTACTTATCCAGAGGTTCAGATCAGGTACTCTTTTCATAAAACCTTACAAATTTAATCCAGTAGTTTTAAAATTATTTTTATTTTTATTATTTATTACTTAGGATGGATACTTCATGTGTTAGTACTATGCCTGCCCCCATTCTGCTGGGGGCCCTCCTCAGTGGGGTTGCAGGTATTCCCCATGGGGGTATGGGTTGTGGGAGCAGCAATGCCTCCGAGTATGATGTCCAAACCTATGGCTCAGGGAATTCCACAAAATTCCCTAAGCCATGTTGCGTGTGTTTTAAGTCGACTTCCACGATGAAAACTTCGGAGCCTCTCAGTCTCTGCTTTGGTAGGTGTTCAGTGTCCTCAGTGTCTGTCTCCTTCACCCTGGCACTGACTGTCAGGCTCACTATGGAAGCTGCATTCCTGCTCATCTCCCCAATTCCTCTGTGGTATTCCTGATTTTCCTTGTTCAATAACCTAAATAACATTCCCCAAGTCGCAATTCCTGAATGTGATCTATTAATCATTCTGTGTTTTCACTGTCTGCTGACCGTTTCTCCTTCAGCCAGGCTCTTAGGGTCAGGAACTTGACTTGCCATTGAATGTAGAATATCTGGCACAGACCATGAAGAGAAAGTACTCTTGAATTGTGGAATCAAATAAAGTGAACACAGATCATGTAAATCACAAGAATCATAGCATGTAAAGAGAATGGTGTAGGCATGCAAATGGTGAAAACTTACTGGTTCTGCTTCACTATTTTAAATTAAATTTCACTTTGAGGTCGAGGGTAAAGTGTTAAGTTCTGTCTCTCTCAAATAGACTCTAGGCAGGGTTTCTGTGAAGGAAGTTGATTGAGGCAGAATGCCAGAAACTATGCCTGTAAGAAGGGGCGAGAAGATAGACTAAAGAAGAGAAGGTGCATCACAATGAAGTTGCATGAGCGACCTCAAATGATACCACTGTGACTTCAGAATCTGAAAAGACTGCAGAATTAGCCTTCACCAAAGCAGTGGAGCTAAACTTTTGTACACTTGCACATACTAGAAAATTATTAGATACAGGTTACTCAAGGGAAAGGCCGTAACCTTGATGAAGTAGTGATATGATTTGGATGTGCATTATTCTCAAAGATTCATGTGTAAAAGGACTGGGCCCCAAACTGGCACTATTGTAAAGTGGAAACCTTGCGAGGTGAGGTCCAGATCATTGGAGATGTGCCCTGGACTCTTCCTTTTCTTTTTCTTTTTTTTTTTTTTTTCCTGGTTATGAACTGAGCAGTTTGCTCTGTGAGAGCTCCCCTCCATTGCTAGCTGGCACTCCAGAGAGGTGAAAAACCAGTGGGTCTACCCCATTGTGACTGGCAGCACTGAAACTGTGAGTCAAAGTAAGCCTGTCTTTAAAAAAATACTCATATATTTATTTGCAAGCAAAGTGAGACAAAGAGAGAGAGATAGAGAGAGAGAATGGGCTTGCTAATGCTTCTAACCTCGGCAAATGAATTCCAAATGCATGGGTCAATTTTTTGCATCTGGCTTTATATACGTACCGGGAAAATAAACCCAGGTCTTTAGGGTTTGGAGGCAAGTGCCTTAACCACTGAGCAATCTCTGGAGCCCAAGCCTGTCTTTTTATAAGCTAATTATATCAGGTAATTTTTGTAACAGTGATGGAAAGATAACATGGACAGCTACTTTCCACAGAGGTAAATTTCCCTTGAGGTTATTAGTTTTGAGTCTCAGAAACCAAATGCTTGCAACAGCTGTGGGACAGGTGTGTCATTTCTACAGGGAATAACTAAATGGCAAGTGGCCTACATTTCTGTTCACCTTTTTGACTGCTCAAATCACTTCTTGTAGTAAATATTTAATGTTTAGGGAAAGATCTTCTAGGATTATGGATTATCTTTTTCTGTTTCTTTTCTTTTCTTTTCTTTTCTTTTTTTTTTTTTTTTTTTCTGAGATAGGGTCTCACTCTAGCGCAGGCTGACCTGGAATTCACTATGTAGTCACAGGGTGGCCTTGAACTCACAGTGATCCTCTTACCTCTGCCTCCCAAATTCTGGGATTAAAGGCATGAATCACCACACCCAGCTTGGATTGCCTCTTTCTTGTCAACAGGATAAACATGGCTCCTAATGAGGGTGGTCGTGAGGACTGTGGACTAGTGTGTCCTTCACCTCAGCAATACCACTTCCATTTTACCATGGCTTGCTACAGAGGCCACCAGCCTCATGACTTGTTATGGTCACTATAGCACAGCTCATGCAAGCAACAATGGCCCCTTGGTCACTTAATATTTCATGGTTAAAATCTTCACAATGCCAGTATCCAGTATAGCACAACAGGAACAATTTTCCCAAAGCTACATAATCATTATTTTTCAATGGCATGGACTTGGCTCCTTAATCCTGTGGTGTTTTGTAATTTCTAAACTGGGTTTGCCATAGATCTACCAGAATATGTGATTTCAGTAGCAGGGCTGCTTTCAGTATCTGTGGCATGAAATTGCTGTTCAAGCCTTTTCAATTCAAAGTCCCACTCATAGCAGCTTCGAGTGAAAGATTGGAACTGTATTAGTAAGAGTTGGATGTATCAGCTTCAGAGCCCAAGGAAGCCTAGCAAAAGTGCTTCCTCCTTAAAACGGGGAATGTGAGGTGCAATAGTTTCTCGTATACAATGAACAGGATGCCAGCATGCCTGAGATTCCTAAAATCTTCAGTGATACAGACAGCCCCCAAAGTTCCATCAGGCTTAGTTCCTATCTTTTGGATCACACATGCTCACCACTCACTGAAGACCAGCAGAGAAACATGCTGTTGTCAAGCAACAGACCAAAGTGATACACAACAGAACATCCACAAATTCCAAGTCCCTTAAGGGAGCAAGCACAGCCTCAAGGCAAAACCATAAACGTATGTATACTGTTGTCTACTCCACGTGAATGCAAAGTGGTTGTTTCTCTACCCTGAGAAGGATGGAAAAGAATGCATTTCCAGGTGAACGACTAAGTCATGAAGATGAAGCCTGGTGCAGTTTGTAGGGGTCCCCCATCACTCACAGGAAGTGTTTTGTAGAATCACACGCATGCCTTTACTCATGCTATTTGCTGCCAGAGATACTAGTTCGCTTGCTGCATCCTTTTAGCCAGGCATGGCCAACAGAGGAAGACCAGCTTTGGGCCTCTCTGGGATGCTGATGCGCTGCTCACTGATGTGTTCATTATCTTTCTGGCTCTAGGTCCTTCTGTAAAACACAGCCAGCTGGTTGGATTTCCAGCTTTTTGTGTACCGAGATAACATCTCTGAGTCTTTTGATTCCTCCCTCTACTGTCTGCTACCGTAATTCAGGCACTGCCCTGTTTTACAGTGTTGGCAACAACTTGTTCCAAGCTTCCAAAGACCATCCTAGCAATATGTTAACAATGTTTCCCAAAGTCTTTGCCAGGGAGTTAAATTCTAAGTCATGGGTGAGTCATTTCAGGTTGACAAACTCTTTTACACCAATTTCTGTTCTAGACACGCTGATTCAGCACTTTTTGGACCCAGACCCACAATACTCTCCCAGTCCTTAGAGTACGTATGGCTTTTTAGCTTTTCCCCAACAGTAGACCTTTCATCCATGTGATAATAGAAACTGACCCAAAATATTTCTCTGATTGGTTGTAGGTTTTTGCTTTGTTCTACAAGAAAAGAAATTAATCAGTAATTCAGCTATACCACAGTATCAGCCAGTATTAGGTGAGATATGGTGTTGGGATAGTCCTAAAGATTTGATTCCCCCATCAAAGTTAGAGCCTGTAGCACTGCACTGTTAATGCTGGCCAGTCTCTGGATATGAGCTAGCAGAGAAGGTAGGTATGGCCCTGCTGAGGGCATGCTCCCTGAAAAATTAATGGAGTCAGTGAGCTGAGTCATCTACAGACAGTATTCCCAGAAGATAGGTAGAACAGTGCTTCAGTTTTGATAAGGGGACTAGGGTGCTGCAAGAAAGCATTCACTATATATTCACTATTGGTCAATAAGACCAATAAGGAGGTGACTCTTAAAGACTCTGTCATTACCCTTTTATTTGGCATTTGTGGAGGGTTAATAACTCTGTTGTATTGGCTGTCACTTCAATAAAGTAAACTCTTTTGAGAGAATAAATACATGGGCTATAGACTTTGTTCTTGTAACTATTTAGACCATCACAAGAAGCAACATATTAGGAAGAAGCTAATGTTGCCTCAAGGGTAAGCCTCAGCATATAATTCCTCTGATCATATACTAGTCTCTGAAAACTTCTGGTCTCTGAGAAGTTTCTGGAATTCATCTCTTCTGGTAATTCATCCTCTATGGAGTTGAACATTAGATTTCTTTGGTAAAAGTTGTATTTATTTATTTAGAATACTAAATAAGTCTCTCCTGTGCTCACAGTTCCTGCTGATCTTTAAATATAACTGTTATAATTCTGCACATGGAATTTAAAAAGGATCAACAGGATGTGGAATGGTAGAAAGAAATAAGCAAATCTGTCCATTCAAATCTGTGACATCTCTTAACCAACTCACCTTCTCAGAGAATGCATGTTGCCTGCCTTCTCTTCATGCTATAGAATTCACTAAAGGGAATAATCTAAAAAGACCAGCACAGAGGAGAATCTTACAGCCTCTGTCATTATCCTTTTCTTTGGCAACTATGGGCAGTAAATAGCTCTTCACTTCAAGAAGTAAGCACTTTTTAGATGGTAAAAAATGGAATATAAAATTTGCTCTTCTTATAAATATTTGGACCATCACACAAGGTGACATATTTAGGAGACTCTACTATTCCCTCAAGGGTGAGCATCAGACTATGAGCCCTCTGATCCTGGGATAGAGTTTCTCAGAAGTTATAGAATATAAGACTGAAGAATGGGCAGTAGAACAACAGTTCAAGAAAAAAGCTGAGTGGAAAACCTTCTCCCTGTAGACCAGCCAACTGAAAGCTGGAAAAAGCTGCACTGCATGCAGCCCTATGGGAGACAGAAGTCATTAGCAGTGAAAACAGTGGACGCTGAATATTCAAGTTTGGCCAGACAGGCCCAATGACTGAATGGGTGCAATAGTGGCATGTCTACTCTTGGGGTAACCAACTGCTCCATAATTGGACTGAAGGCCCTCTCTACAGGAGGGAATACATAACTGGTACTGAAAAACCTAAGCAAAAGTCTATGACAGGTCATGAGCCTTAGGGGTATAAAGCCTGCTCTTGTCTGACTAAATGTATATATTATTCCCACCAAGCTGCCCTGAAAGCACTACACTTAATGTTCATATTCACATATTAATGCTACTCTCACTTCTGGTTAGAGAAGCTCCTCTTTTCAGATGGTGATGACCACTGGGATGACCCAAAAGGCAACATAGTGCTGAGAAGAAGGGATAGAGGAGTGCCCAGCACTGAAACGCCTCTGTCACACCCTCCAAGGCTCAGGGACCATTGCGGAAGAGGGGGAGGATAGAATGGAAGAGCCAAAGGAAGGGTATGACTTCTTACAATGCAACTGCCCAGACAGAAATTGGCCTCGATATCCATGACCTTGCAGTGCCTAGCAATACCTTCACAAGACCCTCAAAATGGAAGAAAAAGATGATGACATCAAATTAAAAAAGAGACTAATGGAAAGAGGGAGGGGATATGATGGACATGGGAGTTCTAAAGTGGAATGGGGGGAGGGGAGGGAAATATCATGTGTTTTTTGTATGTAAGTATAGAAGTTGTCAATTAAAAAAATGAACAGAAAAAAAAAGAAAATTATTTGAGTTATAATCTCCTTGTTGTCCATGAAAATACATTTAAGGGCTTATTAACTCACGAACAAATTAAAAATAATTGAAAATGTTGAATAATGTAACATGACTTAAATGGCATTGTATTTGTGCAATAATTTTCAAAGAGTTTGTTTTCTTTGACCACTTCCAGTGCCCTAGTAGGTAAGCAGGAATTATTTTATACAGACAACCCAGTATATGGAATCTGAGCCAAATTTTAAACTATTTTGTTAAAACATGCACAGCTAATACAAAATCCTCCCAAGGACTGACTGGTATTTTTGCTTCAAAGACTATGTTTTTTAGCTACGCCATGTAGTCATCTGTAAACATGGTGTACACTTGACCTTCAAAAGAATAGCTTGTTTTATGTACAGAGAAGCATATTTCCCAACAGAGAACGTACAAAACAAATGAAAATTAATGTGGGCTGGGGTTTTAACTTTTCAAAAATGCAAATCACAGCCAAAGATCAAAATTTCTCTCCCCTGGAGGATACTGCACTTATTTTCATCCTTGGAGCAAACACTGTGGGAAAATTACAAAGAGCTGGTTCAGCTGATTTAAAGTTATCTGAGCAGGAGTACTTCCTTGTGGTGCTGAAGCAGAAAATGCCTAAAGTTTCAAATTGTGCACATTGTTAGACTGTACTGAAATACAGAACGGCATGAGAGTTTAAAGAATCGATTGATATATTCAAAGTGAGAGCCATTTCCATTTTTTAAAAAGCAGATCATTTCCTATGCTTTTTTTTTTTTTTCTTATCTCGAAGAGTTAGCCATGGTAATGATGATTACCCAATCTCCAAGGATTTTCTCCAGGCCAACAGGGACTTAAGCCACACATCTGTAAATGGCTACTGAATCCACAGTCCACATGTAGGCTGACTTCAAAGCAGAAAGAAACCCTAATAACAATTAAACACAACACACTAATCATACTTCTTAATAATAGCACCTGGCAATTATAAGGCACTTTGCACTTTCAAAGCATTTTATAATCATTAATTAGTTTATCCACATAACACCCCTATGACTTATGCCAGTATTATTATCCTCATTTTGAAGATGAGGAAACTGAGATCCAAAGTGATTAAGTCCCTTGCCTAAAGCCTCATAACAAATCAGTAGCAGGATCTGCACGTGAGTTCATTACTCTGTCTCATTATCAGGAAAAACAGAGTATGGGATCCCAGAGGCTCGCCTATCATCTGCTTGAACTATAAACCCATTGTTTCCCTCATTTTATAATTGTATCTTTCTTTCTTCTTTGACCTTATAGAAGCTGCCTTTTAAAAGATCTATGTATATACGGAATTCACCTAAATCATGAAAAAAATAGAAAGCCAGTGTATTAAGAACATCACCTGCTCCCCAATATCCTGCCATTAGTGATGTATTAGAACAGTGATGGATCACTAGATGGTGTTCTGTTTTTAGTAGACAAGAAGTTGATGTTTAAACCAACCCTGTAGCTATAAGTAACAGAGATTCTTGCTTCCAAACATGAGTACTAACACACCAGCACCACTACCACAAATGGACCAGTAAGTAGGTGAAGGTAATTATTTTTTCACTTATGATAGTAATAAATGGTACCCAAGCCCCTTAAATTTAAAGATGTTAAAATAGATAATTTAGATTATCAATAGAGAACTAATCTTTTAGATTTTGCACTTTTATTCCAGGATATTTAGTATATTCCTTATCCAAATCCAGTAGAATGGGCTGGATGATGGTAGAATGAACAACTGTCAACACTCAAAAATGTAATGTAAAACTATTGTTTCTCATCCATGCTATATGTACATCTTGGTTTGGTGGGAGCTCTGCCAACCTACCTTCGTTCAGGACACACCAACTTATAGGGTCATAAATGTCTGCGTCACTATGACAGGAGGGAAAAATGTTCCAAATGCCACTGCAGATTTTGAAACTCCAACATGGAATGGATGCATTGTCTGTACTCAAGCTTCAGTGGCCAAAGCAAATTATATCATCATGACTAATCTAAGTGGGCAGAGAAATGCATCCTATCATATCTGCCAAGTAGAGAAATGGAATGTATGGAAATCACTACAATGACAGTTCATCTTTCTGGTCACCAAACATTTGGCACACTTTTCATCCTACATCTTTCATCAAAGTAGCAAATGTCAAACCAAAGTTCCATGGCCAAAGAGATTGTTGAGAGCCTGAACACAATTTTAAATGTTTTTTCTCCTTCTCACAGCTACTAGCAATTTTCAATTGATGGAATTCCTATTGGCTCATATTTCTAAGTAACTATCTTTCCTTCCTTTCTTCCCTCCTACTTCTCTCCCTCCCTCCTTCCTTCCTTTGTTATTTCCTTCTTCCTTCCTTGGTTCTATATTTCTTTCATATATATATATATATATATATATGAAACACTGAAAGTTTTCTAGAACCATCCTAGTAAGAGGGAGGCTTTGGAACCAGAGTTGCCTATGAAACCATGATATCACTTTAAAATATTTCATTTTATTTATTTGAGTGGGTAGGGAAGAGGCAGATAGAGAAAATGGGCATGCCAGGGCTTCTAGCCACTGCAAACAAATTCTAGACACATGCACCCCTTGTGCATCTGGCTTACATGGGTCCTGGGGAATTGAACCTGGGTCTTTAGGCTCCAGAGGCAAACACCTTAACCCCTAAACCATTTGCCCAGCCCTGATGTCACTTTAACAAGGAGTTCAAAGGTAAGAGGCTAAAACTTTTAAGAATAATGGCATTGCTCCTGAGACCAGATCCTTTCTCTGGTTACCTAGCAACCACATTGTTATGGTCTGAAAATGCCAACAAATGAAACTCGGGTATATTTACATGGCAATGGACAATTTTCTCCTAATCCATTACATCCTGGATTTTCACTTTTATTAATAAAATTACTATTTAAAAATCACAATTTATTTTGTGCCTATTTGTGTCTATATCCTGCTAATTAGATAACTTATTCAATACAAGAAATATTTTATTCTATTTATAAATAAGCAAAGTAACATTTCAAGGCTCAATTTTTCAATGATAGGTAGATAATAAATACCAGAGCAATTGTCAATATAAGATTTGGACAGCAATAAAGTCCATAATATTTTTCTCCTCATTTTCAGAAGCATCTTCAATGACTGAGCCATTTTTTTTTTCTTTTGTGTGTGTGTGTGTGTGTGTGTGTGAGAGAGAGAGAGAGAGAGAGAGGACGAGAGAGGAGAGAGAGAGAGAGGGAGGGAAGGAGGGAGAGAATGAGTGTGCATTCCACAGCCTGCATGCCATGGCATACATGTGGAGGTCAGTGGACAATTTTCAGGATGGTCCTCACCTGTCTATTACATTTGAGGCACTCTTTTTCATTGTGGATTCTTGTTCTGTTGTTCTTTGCAGTATTTGCCATGAGCTTCTGGGAAATAGTCTTGTTTCTTTCAGGTGTCTTGCTTTGAGAGTGAGAATGATGGGATTACAGAAGCCTACCAAAGCTTCTGGCTGTTTTTGTTGGGTGTGGGGTTCGCACTCAGGTACTCTAGCTTCAGCATCAAGCGTTTTATCCATTGTGCTATCTCTCCAGCTTTCTCATACCATTTTCAAGGCTCACCTCTTTAGCATGAGTATGTTACACCGGTTACAAAATTTTAGCATGGCTTTTGTTAAACGTTTGTGGCTGCAGAAACCTGTGGCTCAACATGGAATGGGAAGTGAGATGCAAAAGTTTAAGCCTTCCTCATCCTGAGGAAGCTCATCCTAAATCCCCATGATTTCCTATTGCTTTAGAAGCACCGGTCATATTCCAGGCTAGCCACCCCTGGGTAAACCATGAGTTACCTCACATACCACTGCCTACCTTTTCCCAGTGTAACAGTGAGCACAGATTGAGTGCTAACCGCAGACTAGGTATCAGTCCTTTGCACAGTTTAAATAATTCAATGTTCACAACAATCCTAACAGAAGCATCTGTTCCTCTCTCTATTACAGGAAAATTGAAGCACTGTGAGGTGAGCAACCTGCTGATGATCATAAGCTGGGAACAGGACCAACAAATGTTTTCTAGCACTTACTAAGCTGCTTCTCCAAACAAACAAACAAACAAACAAACAAACAAACAAACAAACAAGCAAACAAACAAACAAACAGAAAAAGGTAAGGTCATGCTAGGTAGAGCAAAGGCCAGTTTAGGTCATGTAGCAAGAGCCTGAAGCAAAACACTGCCACCAGCAACAATACAGAGAGAAAGATAAAGTCTTAAATATGAGCTCAATGCTGATACAAGAGGCTGGTAAGTGATAAGTAATTACAGTGAGTCATTACTCCAAAAAGTTGTTTTTTAATAAACATTAACCAACAAAGAAGGAAAGATTAGCCACTCGGAAAGACACAGTTATGACTTAAGATGAAATATAAATCATTTTGAAGAACTGTGTTGAATCTGGATGCAAAGAGAGAAAGGAAGGGAAGAAGAGGAGGGAAGGAGAGAGGCTGGGAGAGAAAAAGAGACAGGGAGAAGCAAGAGTAGGTTGTCAACCCGCCAAGGTTGAGCTCTAATCACAGGCAGGCTAGTGCTCTGATTGACAATGTCAAACAAGGTAGTTCATTCAGGTAATAGGACTGGATGATATATGGTTGGAACTTCCCAACAAGCTTGATTTATTCTCCTTGGAGAAATATTTGGGGACCATAACCCGATAAACTTTAAATTGAAATTTCTTTGCAAAGCAATAAAATTGAGACTCTCAAGTATCCATACCTCAATTACTCTCTCCCAAGGTTTGAGAATGGGAAGAAAGATGATACACAGTTCTGAAACTCCTCAAAGTGACTGGGAGGGAACTAACAATGTTACAGTGGAACTCATTTTGAAATAGAGTTCATTTAAGCTGTTCTTAAATGAAACACTCTAGATAATAAGATGAAGTAGCAACAGTTCTTTCATAATGACAAATTGCAGGGTGATCAGTTCACTCATTTCATTTTTGTGAAAGAACAAAAAAAAAAGAAAGAAATTAGAATGTACAATGTCCAACAGCTGAGTCCCCTGGAGGGCCATGTTTATATTATTCCAGGACCTCCTTCCAAGGTTAAGAAGCTACAAGTATGACTTAATTTTCCATTTTGTTCAAGTCCTGAAAAGGCTCACCCTCAAAATTAAATCACAAAGAGTGACCTTGTACTTAACATCATTTTCAGAGGCTCAGAAGCCCTCTTGCTCAAAATAATACTATTCACTAAGATTCATTTAAAGAGAATTAGAGTTCAATCCTATAGTTATAGGTGCTTCCAGAGTAGATGACATGTAATTGGAGAATCCAACATGGTCGTATAAATGGCCATTTTTGATAGGGAAGAGGAATGAGAATACATACTCTAAAGGCCTGAAAAGGATGTCTACCATGTGACAATACTGATGGAGGGCTTCTTAGAACAAACATCAATTATTTTGTAGCTTACCTGGCACCATCCACGATAGTGCTCCAAATGACAGGTCTGACCTCTGGTGTGCTTTTCTTGATAGTCAGGACAAAATTACCTGATATTACCCAGAAATTCCCAGGAAGTAATACAAGGATTCAAAATTCCAATTAACCTGATAAAAACTACCTTCATGAGCACCCAAAGCTCTATGCATAACCTTCTTCTCTTCTGTCTCTTCTTAATAATGCACATAAGACATTGTTTTTTGTGAACTCTTTTCTCCATAATCATAGGCCCTCTTACCTGATGGACCACACTTCCCTCACTGTACACATAGGAACCTTCCTTCTCTGTCACACCCACATCTACAATACCTCCCACACCCCCATGTACTTCGCAGTCCTCTGCCAGTCTGACTTTGCCAAGTGCTTCCTCCTAATGCTGGCTCTTGGTGTACAGTTCATGGACTTACCTCCTATCTTCCAGATTCCAAGATCTGCCCTCACCTATTTACCCATGTTGGTGCCACATTTATAGTTGTATATCACTTGAGTACTTTGCTCCCTGCTCCTGGATGGCAACCATATTAGGCCTAAGCTGTCTAGCCATGCTATTAGCATATACAAATCTATAGTTCACATATTCCCATCTTCATCTCTACTGTACTCTACATCTAGAAAGCCTATTGCAATCTTACTACCCTTAAACATCAAATTACAATGGAATTCACTTGAGAAAGTGATCCTCCAATTCACAGTAGCTCTTCTCCTTCCGCTTAAATGATAACTCTGCTTTCTTTGGTCTAGGATAACTTTTCATTGTACCTATCTCTTTCATTGCATGTGATTGAAGGTGTGATATTCTACCCAAATTCTCCTTTGGGAAAGGACATAGTCTCATATCTGCTGGTAGGGCTATCAAAAGACCTGCTCCCCTATAAGCTTTATTTGGGGATTGTGTCTGCTGAAGAAACCTGTCTCCTCCAAAGTCATTCTCTCCAGTATCAGCTGCATCCAAGCACTAATCTATGTGGAAGAGGAAACAACTGTTCTTCCTCAGTCCAGGTTAAACTCCTCTAACCATTCCAACCTCAGAGTCCTCAGGCATTTCTCTGAGAGCATCCACTGGGAATACATCAAAATTTAACTTCTTTCCCAGCTCATTCACACTTCTTTCACACTTTTGCTCTTTCCCATCCACACAGAGGTGTTGCTCCCAGGAGAATTTTCAAAATACTGCATGCTGTACCTTATTCTGCTTCACAGGGAATCCAGGTTACAACACAACCTTGGAACATGAGCAACTTTCTATTAAACTCAACAATGAACATATTTCTGCTCCTTATCATACATTCAATTATAAACTCTTCAGAAGAGGGGTTGCATTTTCAAATCATATATGCCTACAGTGTTTTACATCAAGACTCCAATTTGTAGCAAGTATAAATGAACAAATGAGAGAATGAATAATTAATGCTGAAAATTAGCACCTCTGAGGTACTGCAAGGTCTTTACACATCTAAAAATCATCAACATGTTTTCTTTAATTGATAGTATTTAATGAGAATTAGTTACAAATAAGGCACTGAGATAGCTGTACTGGCTCCTTTATCCATGTACTATACTCCCTTATCCATGGGCATATGTGCCAAGATTGCAGGTTATGCCTACCTACCTACCAAACGACACACACACACACACACACACACACACACACAGAGTTTATGGGATTTCCCATTAATTATTTGTAGACCTTGGTTATTTACAGGTAGCTTGCACTAAACTAAGGGAAAGTGAAAGCAGCTAGAATAAACTCCCTGTCCTCAGGATGTTTATGATACAGTTAAAAGGACAATTGTACTCAACTTTCATGGCAGTGCTTCCCAACTCAGGCTGCTCTCATTTCAATCACCTGAGGAGTTCTTAATGCCCTCCCACAGCAGGAGACCCCACCACCTCCAAAGATTATGACTTCATTTGAGATATGCAGCAGGTGGGCATGGAGACCCCAAGTGATTCTAATGTATCACCAAAGTGAAAAAAAAAAAAAAACACTGAATTGTGAAGAGCATGTGTGCTCTAAATACTGTTCTATGTGCTTAGACCAAATGAACTCATTCTCATAATAGCATTATAAGGAAATTACTATCATTATGATCATTTTCTGTACAAAGAAATCAAGGCACAGAAGACTGAAGTAATTTGCCCAGGGATACACAGCTGTTTAAGTATGGAGTTACAATAGAAATTCCAACTCAAGCTCTGAATATAGAGTCTTCACACTACTGGACTGTCTTCCCTTCAGAAAGAGGGAATAGTAAACTAATTTATGCTACATATATAGGATGCAAATATTTTCTCTTTGAAAATTGGGCAGCCTTTTTGGTGGAAGTAAAAATAGCAACAAAGTCCTTGGACTTGTATTTTAGAGTGAGGAGGAAATGTTAGTTCATAGGCTAAGGTAGGTGAAGAAGAATGATTTTGCATGAGTGAATGGAGTGAAAAGATATATAAGTTTGACATTTGTTTAGGAATTCACAACTTATGGCTGAAAGTGGAGTCTTATTTGTTACTGTATAGTAGAAATGGCATATTCTTTGTAGCTTCTTAAAATCCCTTCTCTGCTGAGCTCCTTAACTGTGTCTAACTTTATAATACCCAACACTTCATATTCAGAAACAATGACAGGACAAGACAAGCTGATTAGAAGCCATGTGGGCAGAAAGCTTTCAGGAGAGTTTTTTCCCCCTTGATTTAAAATACTTTATTCTTCTTTTCTTGCCTCTACAGTCAACAGAAAGGCAAATACACATTAAATCAATACCTGGGCACATGGCTTTCTCCCTGTCCTTTGATTTCCATCTTTTTCAGGTCCCTTTGTACTTCCTCCCAGTCATCCTTGCTACAGTCTGTTGTTCCCCTTAAACATTCACTTGAGAGAAAGGGAAGCATCTCTCTCAACATAGAGAGTGTCTCTTTCACAAAGAATCAACAAACAAAAACCTCTTGAGAAAATGTATATACAAATCTCTGATGAGCTTGAAGGGCAAGCATGTGGACCACAACTTAATCCCTGGACTCCATTATGTTTTGTTCTCATACACATTCACACATCACAACTATACTTCAATTAATAGAAGAAATTATGAAGACTAAATTCAAATACTTCATGTTGTCTGAATTGAGACCTAAACATATATTTCTGATTGATACTTAGTATAATTTCCACCATGCAGCTATTTTAATGCTTCATTAAAATGATTTCAAATTAATATTTTGGAATAATTCCTTAGGTCTCAAATAAGATGAATAAAAATAAAAATACTTTTTTAAGCTCTTCAGGAAGATTTAGTAACTCAGATCTTTTATTTGGTAATTTGGTATAATTTACTTAGAGGGGATTTACATAGCAGTATATCTTTTACAATATTTATAAAGTATAAAATTGTCATAAAATATGGTCAGTAACCAAAATCTGAAAGTCACCAATGATAAAAGTAAAAAATTTTGCAAAGTTCATTGTTTAAAAATCAGTCCTTTCTTTTTCATCTAAAAATGTTTAATATAATGTAATATAATATACACAAAATGTATATGTACACATATACATTCAAAAGCCTGATGTTATGGCCTGGTGATAAAGAGTAAGTACTTGATAAATGGAAGGTATGTTAATTGTACTTAGCTTGTTTCCTCTTGGTGTTTAAACATCTGGCTAGAAAATTTGCACCTAAGAATCTCTATAAACAACACACAGTTCTTAACAAACAAAGCCCAGTAGTTTTAAATGCCAATGAGATTAAATCTATAAAATTTAAGACAGACAAGAATTTCTACTTCTGTTTACATACAACGATCATCTACCTCTTGCCTTAAAAAAAATGACATAGCTTACATTTTAAATGCTAGATGAGAACCTGCATAATCCACTATGTAATTTAAGTCATACATCTTAAATGTTATTAATTTCAGAACAGAGAAAATATTACACAAATAAAATGCTGAAGTATGTGCTTTTAAAAAGCTCTGTGCATAAGCCACAATCCTATAGCTTCTAAGTTTCTCTTTCTCCCAGGGTGAAAGGTTTTATTTGCAATCAGAGCACCACAGAGACTTTCTGAACCTGCACAAACAATGCACATCACTGTTAGATCAGAACCCTGGGTATAGACCATGACCCAGTTTACCTAGCTCTATAGAGCACCTACTAAGTGCATAACCATGAACAAGGCCTTGGGTTAGAGCATAATTTCCAATTCTGCTTTGGTTTGCCATTTTGGAAGCCAAATCCTCTTTTTACACAATGCAGCTTAATATTTCCATTTTATGAAATATAAAATTAGGCAAATTATGACTTTTTTTTCTCAAGAAAAACCCACTATCAGGACATTACTGGCATTTGTATATAATGCAGTGATCCCAGTGCTAATGCAACTTAATAACCACTTGATTTATCAGGCCTGGTGGTACACATTGGTAATCCCACCATTCCAGAGGCTGAGGAAGGCACATTACAAATTTGAAACCAGACTGGACTACACTATTAGATCCTATCCTCACAATGTAGAAACCAATCCAAAACAAAACAAACCAGGCCTATGCAAGAAATAATTACTGATATTTGTTTTTTTTTTTTTTAATTTTTAATTTTTTATTGACAACTTCTATATTTACATATAAAAAAAACATGATATTTCCCTCCCCTCCCTCCATTCCCCTTTAAAACTCCATTCTCTGTCATATCCCCTCCGTCTCTCCATTAGTTTCTCTTTTAATTTGGTATCATCATCTTTTTCTTCTATTATGAGGGTCTTTCAAAGTTATTGCTAGGCACTGCAAGGTCATGGATATTGAGGCCAATTTCTGTCTGGACAGTTGCATTGTAAGGAGTCGTACCCTTCCTTTGCCTCTTACATTCTTTCTGCCCCCTCTTCTGCAATGGACTCTGAGCCTTGGAGCGTGAGTCAGAGATGTTTCAGTGCTAGACACTCCTCCATCCTTCTTCTCAGCACTATGTTGCCTTTTGGGTCATCCAAATGGTCATCACCATCTGAAAAGAGAAGCTTTTCTAACCAGAAGTAAGAGTAGCATTAATATGTGAATATGAACATTAAGTGTAGTGCTTTCAGGCAGCTTGGTGGGAATAATATATATATTTAGCCAGACAAGAGCAGGCTTTATGCCCCTAAGGCTCATGACCTCCCCTGCCATAGACTTTTACTTAGTTTTTTTTCAGTACCAGGCATGTATTCCCTCCCATGGAGAGGGCCTGCAGTCCAATTATGGAGCAGTTGGTTTCCCCAAGAGCAGACATGCCACTATTACACCCATTCAGTCATTGGGCCTGTATGGCCAAATTTGAGTTTTCCAGTGTCCACTGTTTTCACTGCTAATATCTTCTGTCTCCCATATGGCTGCATGCAGTGCAGCTTTTTCAAGCTTTCAGTTGGCTGGTCTACAGAAAGAAGGTTTTCTGCTCAGAACTAGCTTGCTTTCTCAGTGACCTTGCCTCTCAGGCAAGAGATGTCTTCAGATGTCACTGCTGAATAGCACTCCATTGTGTAAATGTACCACATCTTTATTATCCATTCATCTGTGGAGGGACATCTAGCTGGTTCCATTTCCTAGCTATTGTGAATAGAGCAGCAATAAACATGTTTGTGCAGGTATCTCTAAGGTAGTGAGAAGAGTCCTTCAGATATATGCCTAGGAGTGCTATAGCTAGATCATATGGTAAATCTATTTTTAGCTGTCTCAAGAATCTCCACACTGATTTCCACAATGGCTGGACCAGATTACATTCCCATCAACAGTGTGGAAGTGTTCCTCTTTTTCCACATCCATGCCATCACTTATTGTCATTTGTTTTCTTGATGGTGGCCATTCTGACAGGAGTGAAATGGAATCTCAAAGTGGTTTTAATTTGCATTTCCCTGATGGCTAAGGATGTGGAACACTTTTTTAGATGTTTATATGCCATCTGTATTTCTTCTTCTGAGAACTCTCTATTTAGTTCCATAGCCCATTTTTAAACTGGGTTGTTTGATTTATTATTATTCTGTTTTTTGAGTTCTTTGTATATTCTGACACTTGTTTTTGACTATGTGTCTAATGTTCTTCTAATGTTTTACTGTTAGTATCTTTGATCATCAAAACCAAATACTGCTATTTCTGACAAGGGAACCAGTACAAAATGGCTGTGACTTGTCCAAGCTCTAACAGTTAGTGAGTGGCTCAGATGGCTTTGAATTCCAGCAGCCACCTCTATAGACCACATTTACAACCATAGTGTGTGCTGCACCTCATAAGAAAAATACATGAGAATTCTAGAGATATAAGTCTAGACACTCTGCAATTCCACTGAAGTTCTGTATGAAATGTCTAAAATGCTCCTGAGAAGGGCTTTACTGGATATGAAGATCCTATGCAGAATTAACTGTAGATTGTCTTTATTGTTTAATATTTAGATTATACACCATTCCTGTTAGAACTGATAAACCTTAACAATCAAAAATAGTAACATGGGTTGGAAAGATGGCTTGGCAGTTAAGGCACCTGCCTGCCAAGCATAAGAACACCAGTAACAATCTCCAGGTCCCACGTTTAGCCATACGTAAAATGTGACACAAGGGTGCAATGCCGCACATGCCCACAAGGAGGTGCACGTGACTGGAGTTCGTTCACAGTAGCACCCATTCTCTCTCTATCTCAAATAAAAAAAAATTTAAAATAGTAACAACTATTGCATACTTTTACAATTTTAAAAACCCTTTCATTTCAACTCAATTTAACTTTTAATATGATTATCATAAATGTACTTTTTCATATAGACAATCTTGAAATAAAAGAAACACTCAAACAATGTGAGGCTACAATGATTAAAATCTCCTGTTATTTAAAGTAAGTGATAAGAAAAAGAAAATTTTGACACAAATACAATATCTATAAATAGATAGTATGATAAGTCACAAATATTTTGCCAGCATTCAAAGAATAACTAGTTATGAGTTTATGCTAATACTATTGCCATCCTTAGAAATAAATTCATCAGTGGATAAAGAAGAAGCCCCAGGTAGAAATAGGAACTTATAAGAAGCACTGACTTTAAAACAATGAGTAATGTAGCTTTGAAAAATATATAAATTCATTGAGGAAAATGAAATGGAAAAGTAAATTGTGTTTACTTAGAAATGAAGTAAAAATCCCCATGCTACTTTATCTGTGCATTAACTCAAGACATTTAAACAGAACTCAGTATGGAATGGTTCATGTAAGATGAAATAGATATGTCTCAAAAAAAAAACCTGTTTATAAAATTTTATTTTAAATGTTTCAATGTTGTCCATTATTTAAAGACATCCCCAAAAAAAGCCCTTTTCAAAATCAGTGATCTATCTTGTTAATTTTGCTTTGTTGATGTTGCTCATTTATCTGTTCGCCAAATTAGATTTTTTCAACTTAAAGCAGAGAGCACAACTTTTGGATCTGGTTACAGAGAAAAGACTGCTTATTGCTACTTTAAATTTAAAGATAGTGAATGTTAAATAGCCCTGCAGTAGACATGGGCTTTACACTAACTTAAAGAAACAAGAGAAGACTTTTAAAAAAGAATTAAAAAGAAAAGAGAATTCTAAGTCACTGAAAAGGGATTAGTTCTTGGAGATTTTTACTGGTTAATTCCATGTGGTAAAACACTGATTCTCAGGATATTCTCCCCCTTGTAGAGAAAGAAGCTTCATTTGTTTCATAGTCTATGACCCCAGACAGTCACGGTATCTTCACGAATCAGTGATCAAAGGCAAATGACATATGATGGGCTGTTGTCTGTTTCCACATAAATTCTTCACTTTCTCTTTCAGGACTTGGGACATCTGATTTACTGAGATTTAGTCATTTGTGTAATCCTCAAATGCACAAGTATTTTTTTGTGTGTGTGCAAAGATTGAAACTTATTAGTATTTGATATTACAAAACTTAGGTTGCAATACAAATTCAAGTCACCAAACTTCAGAATAGATTTATGAAAAATCACCTGGAAAACACAAGACAATAAAGGCATAAAGGAAAGGAGAGAGGTGGTCTTGAATACCTCTTTCCCCCATACCCAGAATGTATCCAACTAGCTAGTCTGACAAACTCCATGTCAGTCAACTCCTTCCAAGTTGTTCAGGCCACATCCAAGGATCACCTTTGATTCATCTCTTTCTTCATAGACAATCAGTTGAACCTTAGCTTTTATGATCTATTCAAAGTCCTCCAATTTCTCTGTTTCTGATATCATAATTTGAGGCTAATGTCTCTCAGTTCTTCATTACCCTCTTAATATAGTTTCAAGTTTTTGCTCTTGTCCCCAAAATGCCACTTATAAAACCTGAACGAAGAATCTATTAATTCCTCTGCTGGGAATCCTCCAGTAGCTGTCCATTATGATGACAGGGAATCAATTATTTCTGCAGCATAGATTTCACCCAACCCTAAAACCTTAAGGAGTACTTTTCCTTCTAAAATCACAGTCTTTCCATACTGGTATTCTTTTCTTTTTATTATTTATTTATTTAAGAGTATGGCAGACAAAGAGGCAGACAGAGAGAGTTAGTATGGGCATGCCAGGACTTCCTGCCACTGCAAATAAACTCCAGATTCATGTGTCTCTTTGTGCATCTGGCTTTACATTTTTACTGGAGAATCAAACCCAGGCCATCAGGCTTTGCAAGCAAGTGACTTTAACCTGTGAGCCATCTATGCAGCCCATACTGGTGTTCTTAATGTCATTAAAAAGAATGAACTTATTCTTATGTGAGAGTGGTCACACTTTCTGTTCCCTTTCTAGGAATATACTTCCCTTTGATGTATCCCTTTCTTATTTCTAATTTACTTCAGGGAAATTCTATCTTCCAGTTTACTCAATAATTTGTTTAGTTTCCCTTGCATTCCCTTCCATTGTTTGAAATTGTAACATCTACATGTTTGTATACTGACTTAGTGATTCCTTTCCCTCTGTCCCTCTCCATCTAAAAGCCCACCCCCTTTCATGAGAATAAGGACCTTGGCTGTCTTATTTGCTATTACTTTAACACCCAGCACAATCCTGGCATGTCTTCAGTGATCAATAAGTACCAGCCAAACGATGAGTCAATGAAATGCAAAGTAAAATCTAGAAACAGATGCTGACCTGGATCATCCTTGGCCAGAGCTTCAAAGGTATCACAATGGGAGCACTTCCTCCTGGGTAACAACACTAAAACACACATGCTATAGAAGAGGCCTCCCCTACACATGGAAAGAGGTGAGGTTTTGCCCACAAGTCTGACAGCATCTGGAAAAATATATTGTAATTTTTTTTCATGTGGAGCAGTGAGTGAGTGCTAAGGATAGCCACTGGATAGAGATAAGGGCCATTGATGGCCTTCCACATTGCATAGGCCAATGCCCACCAGCAAAGAGTTAGCCAATCCACTTTAAACTTACAAGTTTAACAGTACAGGCTTGAGAGACGGCTAAGCAGTTCAGGCACTTGCCTGCAAAGCCAAAAGACCTGGGTTGGATTCCCTAGAACCCACTTAAGCCAGCCTAAAGTGGCACAAGCATTTGGAGTTGGTTTGCAGTGGCTGTAGGCCCTGGCACACCCATTCTCTCTGTCTCTGCTTTCAAACAAATAAAATATATTTTAAAAATAGCAGTGTAGCTGGGTGTGGTGGCACACACCTGTAGTTCCAGCATTCGGGAGGCAAAGGTAGGAGGATCACTGTGAGTTCAAGGTCACTCTGAGTCTACATAGTGAATTCCAGTCAGCCTGGACTAGAGTGAAACTTTACCTTGAAAAAAACCAAAACATACATTCATTCATTAATTAAAAATAACAGTGTAGGGCTGGAGAGATGGCTTAGCGGTTAAGGCGCCTGCCTGCTAAGCCTAAGAAACTGGTTCCAATCTCCAGGTCCCATGTTTAGCCAGATGCAAAGTGACACAAGGGCACAATGCCACCCTTGCCCACATGGGGGGGCGCACGCATCTGGATTCGGTTCACAGCAGCTGAGAGAATGCTGGTGCACCCATTCTCTATCTGTCTCCCTCTCCCTCTCTGACTCTCTCTCTCTCTTTCTCTATCCAAAAATAAAATAAAATAAAATAAAATAAATAACAGTTTAGACGTCTGAAGATGGCATTAAGAGGTGATATGTTAAATGGTGAAAGATAATTTGGGGGAAAAGAGTAACTGATTACTTTGAATTTAATCCAGAAATGCTCATTTATTTCTTTTGATGTGAATATGTCATTCATATAGCAGGACTGTGTGGTTAAGTCCCATTAGAGCCATAAATTTTAGGCATAAGACAATTATAGTTTATTGCCATCTATGCACATAGTATTGCTGTAAACACAGAGTTACAGTAGTGTCTGCTCTGTAGGCTCAGTGTTATAATTTAATGGGATAAAAGTAGTAATTATAATTTTAATGAAACTAATTAATTTAATTGTAGTGATAATACAATGGGTATTTATGGTCTGCTCACAAAGTTCTTGGGATTGTAGTAAGCGTGTTGGATATTTTTTCTTCAACAGAATTCCAAAAAGTCCTATGACAAATATGATATTACTGTGTCAATTTACACACGTGAAAACTGAGGTTAATGGACAGACCACTTGTCTAAATTCACTCACTGAATAATGGCAGAGTTGAGACTCAACTGTACTTGTTTTTCTTATTGCAAAGTATATTTTTCTAACTCCTGAAGTAGTTTTACTTAGATAGATAGTGAAAAAATGATGGCATTTGTTTAAACTTAAAGAATATTTTAATATTAATGTAGGCTATGCTTATAAATAGTAATATGGAATACCTCTATGAGTTTGAAATTTTCTTATACAAGAACAACCAAGCAACAGCAAATATATTTTCTTTTATTCTATCTTCCATTAGTAACATGACTAGATAAAAAAATCTTATATATGTGTACATATATAATATAGTCATAACATAGAGCTATTCCATATTCTCTAACATATTATTTTCTTACCTTTCCTTAAAAGTCTGACTACATTTTTATGAAAACAATTCCAAATATTTTAGAAATAATTATTTTTAAACAATATTTTATTTATTTATTTATTTATTTATTTATTTATTTATTTTGAGAGAGAGGCCGAAAGAAAGAGAGGAGAAGAGAGAGAAAGAGAGAGAATGGGCATGCCAGGGCTGCTAGCCACTGCAAAGAAACTCTAGACACATGTGCCACTTTGTGCACCTGTGTTATGTAGGTCCTGCAGAATCAAACCTGGGTCCTTAGGCTTTACAGGCAAGCACTTAACTGTTAAGCTCTCTCCAACCTCTAGAAATAATTCTTAAAAACTGATTATATTAAGGCAATTAAGCAAGATTTAAGTGAGAATTCTTTAAAATGAAACTTAAAAAAAAAGTCTTATAAGAGAATTAAGAGGTGTTAAATCAATACCAAAATTAAGCATATCCCTAAACAGCTATTTTAATAACTGGAAAAGTATTAAATTTAAAGAGACTTAAGAATACCACTACAAACCCAAAAGTAGTTTGTGTTACAAATCTAACTTACCATGTGGGCTTTTGCCCTGGCATGGGTTGAATTTCAATGCTCATGAGATACTAACACCCTAACCATTAACACCTATGAATGTAACCTTATTTGTAAATAGTCTTTGCAGGTGATCAAGGTAAGGTGAGGTTATGATAGCTGGTTCTAATCCAATATGACTGATGTTTCCATCAGCAAAGGATACTGGGAACACATAGCCACATGTGTATGAAGACAATGTGAAGACACAGTAGCCACACCACTATCAGGTTCCTGCTTAGCCTGCAAAAGAAAACAACTCTGCCAACTTTGCAACTTCAAACTTTTCCACAATTGTGAGATAATAAATTCCCATTCCTTAAGTTGCCTCATATGTGATAAATTGATAGAGATTCTCCAGGAAAATGATGTGCCCCTTTACCAAATGTATGTAATAAATCCAGAATTGTGACATAGATTGATAGGTGTCATAGCCATAACATTAGCCTTGTAATACCTAACACTGTGCAAATATAAGTGTAACAAAGGCACGTGCAGACACAGAGATCAAGGGCATATAGAATATGGAGAGGTGGAGATACTAATTTCTTGGCATTTTAGTCATGTGGTTGGAAGCATGAGAGCAAAGTCTTCTATGTAGGGAAGACTGAGAACACTTTGCATATTAGCAAATATGGCATTTGCTATGACCTCTCATCCTCCCGGAAAGATATTCCCTGAATAGTCTCTGAAAGAGACCTGTCAGCATACATCAGGATGATCTCCTTCCAAGCTTTGTTGCAGGAGAGAGCAATAAGACACTGAAATAAAATTGGCTCAGGAAAGAAAATACACCAACTGCAGACTGGCATTTGGATACAGCTAAGTTCATGGGGCATTCCTGTTGGCAGTTCAATACAAGGAGCCCCAAGCACAGAGAATAAACATTAGCTTCAGAACTGTACAAGGTAGTTCAACCATAGCAACACTGAGTGATGGACAGAAACAACAGCAGTAACTCAATTGTGTTGTTTTATGGGCACTTGAAAGACACAATACACTCATTTGATTTAGTGAGCTTTGGAATTTCTGGACAATTAAGGAGAGGTAGAAATTTTTAGAAAAGAGAAACAAAACTTCCTATTTCACTGGTATGCAATTGTTTGCGCTATTAATTTGTCAAATCATAGATGTGGCTATTTCAAGGCTAAACTCAAAATCTGGTAGAAAACACATATAACACGTCAGAGGGAACAAAAATACAGCCTAACATCCAAATGGCCAGTGATGGTGATTAAATTAATTAAGGAGAGAAGAAGGCCTAGAAAGTGCCTGAAAGGTTGTATCTTTGAATTGTGGTTAAGAGGCTGGCCTGTGGTTAGATCTGACCAAATGAAAGAGCTTAGAAGCAAAGAAGGCATAAATAATAAGAGATTTTAAATAAGAAACCAAATTGGTCCTAAAATACTGTCAGTTGCTGTGAGGTCTTTCCTAAGGTACCTAATGTCCAGATAGCTCAATTCTTCATCTGTAAAATTATTAATGACAATAATACTGTCATGGGGTTGCAACAATCAGAAGAAACAGAACCTATGACAGCACTGACTAATGCAAACCCTGTAGTAGGTACAATCATTGTTATTACTGCAATGAGATCACCCAGCAAAACTTGCTATCTGGCTGGAGAGATGGCTTATCTGTTAAGGTGCTTGCCAGCGAAGCCTAAAGACCCAGGTTTGATTCCCCGGTACCCATCTAAGCCAGATTCACAGGGCAGTGCACGCATCTGGAGTTTGTTTGCCAGGGCTAGAGGCCCTGGTGTGCCTGTTCTCTCTATACATGTAGTGTTTCTCTCTCTCTCTCTCTCTCTCTCTCCCTCATTCCTTCCTTCCCTCCCTGTCAAACAAATAGATGAAATATTTTTTAAAAACTTGCCATCAACCATTCTCTCTTTATAGTAAAGAATTAAATAAATTATAGAGAATTTACTTAATAAACATAAGATTCCAAGTATTAGTCTACACCAAAATTCTGATCTTTCCTACCCTGTATGTAAGAATACATTGATTTTCCACTGCTAAAGTCAGCCACTTTCTCTGTCATGGGTGTGCTGAGAACAGAACATAGTCTAGGAGCCAATCATGTTGCAGGGTACTGTGCACTACCAGCCTTGAAAAATAACAGAAACTGTCCCTTTGTCTGTCTTCTTATTTATTTATTTATTTATTTATTTATTTATTTATTTATTTATGAGCAACAGACAGACAGAGAAGAAAGAGGCAGAGAGAGAGGGCCTCCAGCCATTGCAAACGAACTCCAGATGTATGTGTCACCTTGTGCATCTGGTTTATGTGGATACTGGGGAATCAAGACTTGAACCAGGGTCCTTAGGCTTCACAGGCAAGTGCTTAACTACTAAACAATCTCTCCAGCCCTTGTCTGTCTTCTTTGAGGTAAATGTGCCACAATGGACAGTGTTCCAATGGCAAGCCTTTTCCTATTCTTGCTTTTGCACCTCACTTTTCTACGTGCAAGAAGCTATTAAGATGTAAAACTCCTCAAGGCTAAGAAAGCTATGAATCAGAGAGTGATAAAGAGAAAAATAAATGAAAATACAAAGTGGCACTTCACAGTTACTTAAACAAAAATAAAACAACTGAACTGTTAAAGCTAATCAGCAGCCAATTTCCTAACAATTTATTGTGTGGTTTGCTCCATCCATGAAGCTAGATACTTAAATCCCATGGGTGATAAATGTTGTCTTTTATATGTAATTAGGTAATGCTAGTCTCTCTTTGGTATGGTAAAATTAAGAGTCGTTTATCACCCCCCCACACACACACATTATTCCTATTAGGTCAGTGGGACATAGAATCATTTATTATACTGACGTGCATACAGGAAGTTATCAAAAGGCCTTGGATGCTGGGCATGTTGACACATGCCTTAATCCCAGCATTCAGGAGGCAGAGGTAGGAGGATTTCTGTGAGTTCAATACCAGTGTAAGACTATAGAGTGAGTACCAGGTCAGGCTGGGCTAGCTATACTGGGATACTACCCTGAGAAAAATATATAGGCCATGGCTATTGTCATAGACTCTTTATTAATTCAGTTAATTTAAAGAGAATTCATGAAGGCACTGTTCTTAATGTTCATACCCATATATTAATGTTACTCTCACTTTTGGTGAGATAAGCTTCTCTTTTTAGATGGCAGTGACCTCTGGTATGACTCAGAAGGCACCATAATGCTGAGAAGAAGTGACAGGGAGTACTCAGCACTGAAACATCACTATCACACCTTCCAAGGCTTAGAATCCACTGAGGAAGAGGTGGTAGGAAGAATGTAAGAGCCAAAGGAAGAGGAGGACTCCTTACAATGCAATCTTCCAGATACAAAATGGACTGGATACCCATGACCTCACAGTGCCTACAACTACGTACACAAGACCAGTACAATAGGAGGAAAACATGATGACATCAAAACAAAAGAGAGACTGATTGAGAGGCGGAGGAGATATGATGGAGGGTGGAGTTGTGAAGGGGAAAATGTGTGAGGGATTATCATGATTTGTTGTCTATAATTATAGAAGTTGTCAATAATATTTTTGTAATTTTAAAAGTTAAAATTAAAATTAAAAAAGAAACTTTGACAGACTACTTTTGGATTTTAGGAATAATTACTTGGGTAAAAAGTAGTGTTGCAAAGTATAGAAAGCTCATGAGGAAGGAATAATTTTGCAGGATAGATGATAATTTTTTATTTCAGATACCTAGAGTTTTCGTTATGAAGCATATTTAAAAAATATCATTTACCCTATGGGTGGCACCACAATGTTAATGTTGTGAATCAATTCAATTCACGAACAGGTTCCTATGAATGACCCTATATTGCCATGAGTTTGACTGTTTGTAAGGGTTGCAGAAGTACAGTCCATGTTTTTAAGAAGCTCTGACAGTAGGAGAGACAGATGTATAAATAAATACTTTTTATGTGGTGTGAAATGTTTAATCACCTGCTACAGAGGTAACCCTGAAGAGGAAATAATCAACCATTTAGGAAGGGGGTGCTATAAACATGTTTTTGGGTAAGGGAACATAAAGGTCAGTTATAATTTTGTCTTAATTGACATAACCTAGAAATTAGCTGGTTAATGAATCAATCAGCAAAATGTATGGGGAAAGCCTTACAGATCAGACTCTTAAAAAAATATATATATTCTTAAGGGATCAGAGTACAGGGATTTCCAGACTCCATTATGAATTTTACAAGCCTGGGGAACTTTTCCTTCTGTCTGCCATTTCCTCCAGTTAAAAAAAAAATTGAAATGTATATTTTATACTTCATTGTTATAAAAATAAAGATACTTAACCTGAATCTGCCCAAGATGCTGGCATACCTAATAAGTTCCTTGAGGACCAGACAGTAGATAGGGTGGTATGGGAGGGGAGGGTAAGGGTGAGGAGGAATTTAAGGGTGGGAGGGTGGGGGGACACAAATAGAGACTCAAATGGAAATGATACAATAAAATTCTATATTATGAACAACAGGCTAAAACACTGAACCTTCAGCAGGCCCATAGAAGGAACACCTGAACCACAGGGACCTGGAGAGGACATCATGAAGACTAACCTAATCTTTTCCTGTCTCTCTCTCTCCCTCTCCTCTCTATGCGCTCTCTCTTTAAAAAATATTTTATATTTTATTTATTTATTTGAGAGAGAGAGAGAGAGAGAGAGAGGGATACAGAAATAGGCAGGTAGAGAGAGAGAACAGGCTCACCAGGGCCTCCAGCCACTGCAGACAAACTCCAGATGGGTGCACCCCCTTGCTCATCTGGCTTAAGTGGGTCCTGGAGAATCAAACCTTGAACCAGGGTCCTTAGGCTTCACAATCAAGTGTTTAGCCACTAAGCCATCTCTCCAGCCCCTATGCTCTCTCTTTTATATTACCTATCTTTTTCTTCTTTCATCTTCCTTGGCACTGACTTGTAACTCCCAGTACCAGCATGCGGTTAACTTTCACAATGACCTGTTTGTTGATCAGCAAGACCTACAAGGTTTCCCAAAAGAAGACAGATTTCTGTCAGAGTTCTTGATGACCCACCAAAGGTTAATTTTAAGACCCTAGTGCCAAAGACACCATATGCTGTTGGGATGAAACATGGAATGATCTGGTTGGAATCTGGAAGAGGGTCAGTCCCCAGACAGTTAGCTTGTTTAGTGCCAGAGGATGCTACACGAGTGACTGGGGGAAAATGACCGCCATCTGTCCAAACAACTCGCAGTCTAAGCTACTCAGCAGTAAACAACCTGATGTGATGCTCAAATAGGTGCCATAGTGACACATAGCCATTGTGGATAACCAACTGCTCTTGGTTTGGCTAACAGATCCACTCAGTGGAATGGAAACTCATAGCTGGAACTGGGAAATAAGTCAAAACCCATGTCCAAAAAATGAGCCCATTCTCCAATATCAAGCTCCTACCAATTGTGGGCTAGAAGAGGGCCTATGCATATAAACCTCTCTCTAAAATAACAATGGCCATCCCATCTATCTGGTGCTGACCTCTCTCCATTGGAGAATTTGCTTCTCTTTTTCAGATGGACGTCGAATGTGAGGGGAGGATCAGCCTATCATACCTCACCGGAACCCCAGCTGAAACATAAAGTAATGGGGGAAATGGGCAAGAGTGCAACTTTCTTGGTGAACTTGACACCAGAACAAGGCTGAAGGAGATAAACACAGAGGACATTCAAATCCTACTAAGACAGATATCCAGAGACACAGAGGCTCCCAAAACCTCATCACTGAAGTAGAACTAAAATGAACACAACGTGGTTCAGGGAAATTCATGCAAGAGGGGGTGGAAAGAGTGTTAGAGCCACAAGTTGGGTCATTATGCACAGAGACATTGCTTCTCCCCCATAACTGTTGGCTACCCCTATAATGCATGACCCTTCAGAGGGGGGTGGACAGGTAGGAGGCTACTGGAGGCACCAACATGAATATAAAATAAAATAATAAAAAAATAAAAATAAAGATATTAACATCACACAGGGAGATACACTTGGTTTAAACTAAAGAGCATATTCTCCCTCCATGCCATGTTATTCCCTGCATACTATGTGGGAACAGCCCTCTACCTTCAGAATGAAAAAAATAAGCATGTGTGGAAACAAAGGCCATATGAGCTTTAGAAATGGACAGGAAGGCAACATTAAGACCACATGAATTCATATGCAACACCCGGATACAACCTAGTAGGAAGCAGATGTTCACACATTTGCTCAAAATTGGGCAACATGGACTAATGATTACAGACCTTGCTTCTGGAGTCAAAATGTAGGTTCAAATCCTAGCTTTATAAATATTGTCTCGTTTCTCTGAGCCTTGGTTTCCCTTACCTCTAAAATTGAAATAGTATAATTTCATGGCATTGATGAAGGGATTAAAGTATTTTCCAGTTTATTTATTTGAGAGAGAGAGAAAGAGAGGCAGATAGAGAGAATGGGTGTGACAGGGCCTCCAACTACTGCAAATGAACTCCAGACACATGTGCCACCTTGTGCATGTGGCTTTGCAGGGGTACTGGGGAATCAAACTCCAGTTGTTAAGCTTTGCAGGCAAATGACTTAACTGCTGAGCCTTCTCTCCAGCCCTATTTTCCAGTTTAAAGTTCTTAGAATTGCGCCTGGCACAAAGTAAGAATGCAGTGAAAATTATTTATGGACATTTTTATATTTGCAATGCCTTTGCAATGCCTTCCCGTACTCTGTACTTTTTTTTCTGGAGTTCTCTCAACATAACAAACATATCCTCATACATGAAAGAAACAACCTTCATGCATTTCTCAAGTTGTTAATGGACACAACTGGTATGGTTTTGTCCATTTTAGAGCTGATAATATGAAGGTATTAAAGAGTCAAGGTTTAATGGAGACCTGGGACTCACACTGACAATATAGCTGATAATAGGAAGGTATGAAAGAGACAAGGTTTAGACGAGACCTGGGACTCACACTGAGATTTTTATAGATGTTTCATGAATGATGAGGGTGGTTTTGTCGTACTTGAAACTTTGTGATCCTTTGTTCCTGAAAATATTCACTTTCTATCATGTCATCATTGTCCTGCAGTGTGGCGCACTGATTTGTGAAGTTCTTACTCTCCAGCCTCTTCATTCCTAGTGACTGCTAAAAATGTCAACGTCTATGTCTTTTCAACACCTTACTTCAATTCACATTTCTGTTTGTTCTGCAGTCATAGCTACTTCAGACACTGATGCCAACCTTCTCCTCATCATATGGGCTCAAAGCCTCTGATCACCCTGCAACCCTCCCCTGTACTCCTCCCCTAGGAGAAACTGCCAAGTCTTGTCAACTCCCCATCCACAGTGCCCTCGTGCATCTGTTCCCACCTTCCTATTACTACTGTCACTATGTGCTCCATTCAGGGCTTTATTAAATCTGCCCTCACTGTTAGAATTCAATTACTACCTCCTGACACATAGTGCATGGCTCTGCTTCCAATCTTTCTTCCGAGCCATCCTTTGCACAGCTGCTGAAACAATCTTCCTACAGATGGGATCAGTTTAACATTTCAGGCTCTTTGATAGGAGGTCCAAACCTATTTTTCCAGTCTTGCCTCCCTCTTATAGGCCTCATACACAGCCAAACAGGGGTATTGCAGAACATGTCCAACATGGGCCCACATTTGTATCTTGCCTGTGATCTTTACTCCATTTATGGCTGAGTTCTAGCCATGCTCTAGGGTCCCTATTACATGCTCCATATTCTAACAATTTTTCTCTTGTCTCTGATAATAAGTACACTAACTGGCTCCCCCAACATCCCAGTCTTCAATGATTTAATAATACCTACCATAAATTTTATCTGGTGGAATATTCTATCATTATTAGAATTACTCCATAGAGCATAACACATGTGCCATCTCTTCTGAATGCCTGTAAATCTCCTACCTTCTTCCTCTGTCTTTTTAAAAAAAAAAAAAAAAAAAAAAAAAAAAACACTTTTATTATTGTACCTACCATACAGGCTTATAGCTATTTGGGCACACTTATACCTGGATATATATTAAATGCTTCACTGTGAAATACCTAGACAACTTTTATGGTCTTCAGCAATAATGTGTTAATTGTTATACATTGTTAATTGTTATACATTGTGTTGTTTCACTTTTTATTCATTAATTTTTTATTAAGAATATACTTTGTGGGCTGGAGAGATAGCTTAGCAGTTAAAGTACTTGCCTGTGAAGCCTAGGACCCAGGTTCTATTCTCCAGGTCCCACATAAGCCAGAAGCACATGGCAATGCATGCATCTGGAGTTTGTTTGCAGTGGCTAGAGGCCCTGGCATGTCCATTCTCTCCCTCTCTCTCTCTCCCTCTCTCTATCTCAAATAAATAAATAAATATCTTTTAAAAAGAATATATTTGTAGGCACACATCATATGTTGGTACCATCATTTCCATTTTCCCTTCCCCTATTCTGCTGAGGGACCTCCTCAGTGGGGTTGCTGCTATTCCCCATGGGGTTGTGGGTTATGTATTGTGAGAGTAGCAATCAGTGTTTTTGTAAGTCTGTATAATCCAGTATAAATATTGTAATTTATATCTACATAGTCACATGCTATATAAGACACTTATGTCTCTTACTGTATTGAAATAGATTCCTTTTATACCTAATTTTTCAGCATTTTTATTATGAACAAATATTGAATTTATCTAGTGCTTTTTCTGTACTTAATATGATGATGTTTCCACTTATTGATGTGGATATGTTTAACCATCCTTACATCCATAGGAGAATCTCACTTTATTGCAATTAAGAATCTTCTGTAAGGCACTGCTAAATCTGGTTTCCTTAGTATTTTGTTAAGGAATTTGGAAGGATATTACCTTTTTGTTTTTGTTATGTCCAGCCTAGTTTTAATATCATGGCAATACTGACCTTATCATATGTACTTGGAAGAATTTCTTGTTATACAATTGTTTAGAATTATTTAAGAATAATTCATATTAGTTCTTCATTACTTTTGATAAATTTCATCTATAAAGCCATCTGATCTCCACTTTTCTATGATGGGAAACTTGATTCTTCATGTACTAAACTAACAATTTATAGAATTCTTCATCTTCAAATCTAGCCAAAGATTTGTGGTATTATATCATAGCACCATAGATAACACTTGTAATGTGAAATCAGAAGGTATCAGGGACCCTGAAATCCTCTGCTAAATGCTTTCTGGTCATGAAACTACTTTCCTACTACATTTCCTTGTTTGCAGTTAGGCCGTCAGGAAAGTGTCACAGGAAATAAATCTTACCAACTTCCAGTGAGCACTCCTAATGAAAATTCCAAATTAATACATAAATCAAATAATATTAGTCTAACCAGATAAATGTTGATTGAACCAACATGAAAAATTAAAAATTCAGAGTATAAATAAAATTAAGCACTGATTAAAAATCATACTGTCATATAAAATTATACACTATATTGGCACTAACTTTGTTTTTAGAATTTAGTTGTTCAAGTCTCCTTAAATAATAGCATAGAAACAGGATATTCAAATTAAACTTCATCTTAAATCCCTAAAAATAAAAAAACTTATGAAAAACGGTGAAGTATACTTCTGGAAAAACTATGATCATGAAAACACATACAAAGAAGGAAAATTTGCCATTTGCATTCCATTTCAAACTAGAAATATCTGCTTAGGCCAAATTATCTTATACAAAAAGAATTTTTAATATGAACATGAGGTTTGGGTGAGTCTTCAGATAAGTATAATGTTTGCAAAAATGTTCATGGAAATGTCCATATGTTTGATTGTAAAGGTCATTATTTCTAAACTCTAATTAAAATAAACTTCTAATGCCAGTCTTTATTGGAGGCTGTAAGCTAGCAAATAAAGGCAGAGAAGCCAGATTTGTTTCTGCTGGAGATTTGTGGTAAAGAAGAGAATATTAAAAAAAAATAATTCTTCCTTTACTATTTATTTATTTATTTATTTATTTATTTATTTATCTATTATTTATTTATTAGAAAGAGGAATAGAGTAGATAGAGAATATGGGCCCATCAGGGCCTCAAGTCACTGCAAACAAACTCCAGAAGCATTTGCCACCTTGTGCATCTGGCTTACACGGGTACTAGAGAATCAAATGAATAAGTAATTTTTCTATTTGCTATTATAGTTTTGGAATCCAAAATTTATAATTTGAGAATGTGTAGTGCCTTGAAAACTAAAAAGTGAAAAGTAAAGGAGAAACAATTGGATTTTTGCCACACATGGGCCAAAAAGAAACAACTGAGCTAATTATTGCTTTTTTCCTAAATGTGATTATCCCTAAAGCTAGTGAATAATGAACCAGATTATATATCATCCAGTTAGCCTTCTCTATTTTCCTTGAAACAAGATAGTTGGATAAGCCAATTTATCACTGTTAGAAGCTTTATTTTCAAAGTACATCATCCAAAATGATTCCAGATTTAAAGATGACAAAGTTTCTTGATAGTTTGCACATGTTTGGGGGGATTAAATAAACATTTCCAAATCACATCCTTCTTTGGGCATTCATCCCTCTATATTTCTCCAAAAACACTATTATATTTGAAATTAAAAGATTAAGAAATGGTTTTGTGAAGAGGCTGGAAGCCAAAAATAACAAGCTGCCTTCATTCTCATATAAACCTTGCTTAGATTCTTCCAAAATATTTACACAGCAACTTATTTATACAGTTAAAAAAACATCCACTGAATATAAGCAATAATATTATTTCACCACAAATTCATCACTTAGATCGCTGGAGAAGAAATAAGACTTCACTGCACCTTGCTTCAAATGTAATACCTCTATAATTTTATGCTTAAAAGATGATACTGAACACTAAATTTCAAATCATAATAATTCACATAATGTGTAGTACAATATAGATTACAAGTCAATTTGTAAGCTTTTTTTTTTACTTGATCCTCAAAGCAATCCAATGAGGTGAATACTATGTTAAAAGACAAACTGAGCTGAGTCTAAAATATGCACAACTTGTCTAAATTCACACACTACCATTTGTAATATCAAAGAATCAATCTGGTTCTATAGATTCAAATTATATCATATTCTGCTGCTTCTAACATGTAGGTGTAGCAATCAAAATGAATGTATAGTCCTAACAGTTTTGTAGTTTTATTGGTGAAATAGGATAGGCAGATAAAATACTAGAGGAAGACACAATTCCAGTTTCACAAAACATAATCACAAATTTCATAAAGAAAATCATTGATAGGAAAAAAATCATTCAAGAAAGTCAGTTCACAGTTACAGCTTTGAATAAAGTCCTAAGTGTTCACTTCTTACATGAGGTTTTTACCACTTTGTTTAATGTTATCTCTGAAGGTCATGAGTGTGAGGAGGAAAGGTTTATGTCATTATCTCAATGTATAAGAATTCACTTAATGTAATTTATGGTAGGATTTTCCTTTAAAAAATCTTCGGTTTATAAATTCAAAATACTTACTGTGACTTCCCACTCCACTCTGGTCACATTTAGTTGTGTGAGAGTAGACAGAAAAGGAGTCAAACCAAGGGAGAAAACTAAGATAGGATTTGGTTAAACAGTATGAGATACAGGCACGGATTTGTCTTTGGGCAAGAAATATAATGATATACTATAAACTCTCAGCTACACCTGGAGGGAAATGAAAATAAGAGAGATCTGAGAGAGAGGAGAATGGGCAAAAGATACTTCATGGTAATGAGGCTATCAGCCTGAATAAACAAACAATGATTAAACAGCAGAATGGTAGGAACTGAGATTTCAGGAGTCCTTCAGTTTCTACTGATACAAGGCCTACAGTATGACCACGTAAATAGCTGAAGTAGGATGGAGAACAAAAGATGAAAACTGGAACAGGGAATTAGGACCTGAGGAGCCCAAGGCTCTCCATTAGAATTTGATGGGTCATTGCATGGATGCTAAGGCCACTTAGGGTGATGTCAAGAGCAGGCAAAGAGAAAGTTTTTCAAGATCTTAATTCTTCAGTGAACAAAGTAGAGTGTACAGGACATTGATAACAGTAAAAAGAGAAGAAAGATGATTGATTTTATAGTCAAACAGCAACAAGAGATCAGGATTCAAATTTATTCCTTTACTTGTGATCAGAAATGTCTGCAACCCATAGAACAGTAGATGAGACAGATGAATGGTGTCATAAAAGGAAGAAAATTCCCTTTCAATCCAATCTTTTCCAAATTCAAAGACAGAAGGCAAAATGGGAACAATACTCTGTTTAATTTATCACTTGTCATTTGACACATGGAAGGAACAAATCAGCTCCTGTAAATTTCATACGTGTGAAAGCTTCCTTTTCATTATATTTCTTGAACTCACTGAAAGTCAGCTTTTTTGTTCTTATAGTTGGAAATTTTACATTTATACATAAA
This sequence comes from Orientallactaga sibirica, assembly GCA_036365145.1. Lineage (NCBI taxonomy): Eukaryota > Metazoa > Chordata > Mammalia > Rodentia > Dipodidae > Orientallactaga > Orientallactaga sibirica. Next base: position 27,116,441 of record JAEOAD010000011.1, read on the forward strand.
AGCCAAAAGTCTCACTCATACAGGAGTATATAATTCAAATAAAAGATTTGTATCTTGATGAAAAATATTATTTTATGTAATAAAGTTAGAATTTTTTTCCCCTAAAGTATAGAAAGTTCATTGTTATGAGGTCTATTTAACTATGGAAAAATTAACACAAAAACAAAATATAATACATATTAATTTGGTCTGTAAAAAAACAAAGATCACATACATACATATATGTGTATGTCTTTTAAGCAAAGAATGTTTTTATCACTTGTCAGTGTCCACATGGTCAAAATCAAACAGACAAGAGACCGTGTACTAAGAACCTTAAGAGTGCAAAATATCTGACAAAAATTCTGCTAGTAATTCATCTGGAGAAGAAAATTAGACACACATGCAAAAATGTACTGACAGGAATACTACTAACATGGATAGCCACAATATGAATGATTGAAATCAAATAGAGACTAGCTAAGCAAACTTTGACATGGTCATGTCATGGAGTGGAGAATTATGCTATGGTAAAACGAAGAGGGAATTGTGTGTTTCCTAGTATAATGGATATTTCAGAATGGAACAACTGAATGAATATAGCTAACTAATAACAATAATTGTGACTTGAATAATTTTTTATGAATATGGGTTTTTTGTTAGACTTTATATGAATGTGTTCATATAATAAAAAAGAAAGTGAGGAGATATGCATACTGAAATCATGCTATTGGAATTTAGGGTGCTGAATTTTCCAATTAATTTGTATCTCATTAACTTTCTACAAGACATAGTTTATAATTGTATTTATTTTAAAGAAAGGAAGATAAGACGTTTTATCTCAAGGTTAATTTTTAGATCATCATACTTAAATTAAGATAGTGATCTCTAATAGGTTGAAGATATGTAACATTTCAAAAATTAAGACCTATTTAAATAAGTATTTGTGACAAAGTGCTAGGAAGTGTTTTGTTTTTCTCCTTAAATTGCCTTTTCTATATATTAATAAATCCATCAATGTCTTGTAAGTTCTAGTTATTTGTTTGTTCCAATTAAAAGTGACTGAGCCAGGCTGGTAGTGTACACCTTGAATCCCAGAACTCAGGGGGCAGAGGTAGGAGGATCACCATGAGTTTGAGGTCACCCTGAGACTTCTTAGTGAATTCTTGGTCAGCTGAAACTAGAGTGAGACCCTAACTAGGTAAAAAAAAAAAAAAAAAAAAAAAAAAAAAAAAAAAAGAAGAAGAAGAAAAAAAAAAAAAAAAAAAACATTGACCAATTTAATGAGAGACAAAGTCTCAATAAAGAGTTCATAGACTAATGAAAATTACAAGAAAACAGAAACTGCAGGGCTAAAGATCCAGGACACAGAGGAAAAGTCAACAGAAGGTCCCCTCTGTTCTCTTCTATTCCTGGAGGAATGTTGCTTTCTCCTTTTTGTACCCCTTCACCTTCACTGGTACGTATTTAATAGCACATCTCATATCTTACCTCATGGATCTCTTTACCTTGTTCACATTGCCTTCTATTTTCTTAGAGGTTATTTATTTTTTTTTTTTTTTAGCCCTGCCTACTAGTCATGATGAATCCTGAATTGAAAATCACCTGATAATCATATCTCATTTTTGGAAGTCAATAAGTGTTTATTTATGATATCTATTTGTATAAAAACAAGCAAATTGTAAAATGCCATTTCAATGATGTTTTGGTAAGTACTTTACAGCCAATTCTAAACTCATACAAAGAAAACTATTATGTAAAAATAGTATGCTTGCTATTTGAATTAATAAATTAATATTAGCAATATGAATAATTTTGAGGTTTATTATCTTCTATCACAAATATTTTGCCTACATTAATCTTCTTCTGTAAAAAAATAAAATTAGCTCTTCCCAAAGAGGATGCTACAATCTTAGCTATTCTTAGCTTTCCAAAAATACATTTGTTTTACCACTACAAAGCTGTTAATTAAAGCAGCTATAGTCCAAAGCGACTGAGTTTGTTAATTATGTTTCTTATTCCTTCTCCCCTCCCTCACATCACCTTGTTTTATTCTTAATTCACACTGCATATAAACAGTAATTAAAGTACAAATCCATGTTACTTGCACACATACATTTCATTATTATACAAAATTTGTACTCACAAACAATTGCATTTTGAAGAAAGCTTAGCCAATGTTTTTCTTTAATCAATAAATGAAACCAAGAAGAGAAAATGTCAATTATTATGAAAATATACTTCATAAGAGAATTTAAAATAGCCTTAACATTTCATTTCTGAAAGATTTAATTGGTATATTTAACAGCTGAAATAGTAGGAATATAAAGGATTTATAATATCAAATATATTTACTTTTGTCTGATTTACATACTATAATACATGTCTCTAAAATAAAGCTGTGAACCGAAGATTTTGTCATAATCAAAATACAAAATTCTGAATATAATAATTATCATTGACTTGCAAGTTTATTTCAGCAATGTTTTAGGCTCACATAATGTCAAAATTTCAGGCACACAAACATTATATTTTATCCTTTGTTAATATAAAAAAGTACGAAGACAGAAATATTTTTAAAATATTAAAAGCATTTTTAATATATTGTTTATACTAGAGAAAAGGTAAGCCCATCAACATGAAGATGGATCTTCTGTAGCTACAGACAGATAATGATATCGAGTCAGGACAAAATAATAAATCCATTTCACAGGTGGGAAACTAACTTCCAAGAGGTGCTTATTAATACATACTTCTTGTGTATTATAATTTTCCTTCCTGTTAGTTGACTGAATCAAACTTGTTCTAAAGTTCCTAAAACCTAATAATTACATTACTGACTACTGTGGTTAACTTTTTGAGCTGCTTCCTATGAGGTAGCCCAGCTACGAGTAAGTACATTTAATGTTTTTTAATACAGAAGGCGTCATGTCACCTTATTCAAATATATTTCATGGCTATTTCTTATTTACCATGTAGTGTACATGCTTTTGGAAGATCAGAAAACAGAGTCTAGTGCTTAAGAATTCCAAAGCTAAGATCCCTCCCTATCTACCACCTGTTCTTGTCCAGACCCTTCCTCCTGCAGTTTTCTTTTCTTTTATTTTTCTTTTTCTTTTTCTTCTTTTCTTTCTTTTTCTTCTTTTCCTTCTTTTTCTTTTTCTTTCTTTCTTTTTTTTTTTCTTTTTGGTTGTTGTTTTGTTCTTTGAGGTAAGGTCTCACTCTAGCCCAGGCTAACCTGGAATTCATTCTTTATTCTCAGGGTGGCCTTGAACTCATGGCAATCTTCCTACTTCTGCCTTCCCAGTGTTGGGATTAAAGGTGGCCATCACCACACCCTGCTTTCCTCCTGCAGTTTTCCTTATCCAGCATATCTTCCTTTCTACATGTCCGGTGATTTCCTGTTTTTTTTTTTTTTTTGTTTGTTTGTTTGTTTGTTTGTTTGTTTGTTTTAGGTAGGGTCTCACTGGCCCAGGCTGACCTGGAATTCACTATGTAGTCTCAGGGTGGCCTTGAACTCACGGTGATCCTCCTATCTCTGCCTCCCGAGTGCTAGGATTAAAGGCGTGCACCACCACACCTGGCTTTCTTTTCTTTAAATTTGTTATTTTTTTCTCAGGGTGGTCTCACTGCCTAGTGCCCAGGCTGATTTCTTTAAATTTGTTTTTTTTTTGCAAGTCCCAGACTGGCCTTTGTAGTCCTAACTCTAACTCACTGTGATCCTCCTACCTTTGCCTCACAAGTGCTGAGATAAAAGGCATGAGCCATCAGACCTAGGAACTGCTAATTTTTTATTTAGTTTTAAATCATGACCAAGTATAGAGCTCTCCCAACTCCAAAATACTTTGTAACTAAATGTACATTTATTCATTAGTTCATTATATGATCTCAACTTTTATTTTTTATATTTTTTCCAAAACTCCTAAAATACTGCCTGGTATGCGGTTAGCATTCAGTAAATATCTTTCTATCTATAGCTGGAAAAGTGTACTATATACTAGCTACCCTGGCACAATAGTGTTGCTTCTGTCTCTAGAATCTATCTTATGAAGGCATTCACTGGCATTTCAAGTACATAAAAAAGATCACTTCAAATTTTATGAGTCTGTACATTTTCTTCTTGACATCACATAATGTTAAGTTACTGCTTTCCCTTCCTAGACATAGGGCACTGATCCCTAGCTTTTGGTGTTTTAAATATTGCTCTGGACCTAGTAGTGGCCAACAGCAACCACAACTACAGCTGAAATGTTTTTATACTGAATGTCTAAAAACATATTTTAAATATTTAATACTATGGGATACACTTTTTGGTGGCCATTCTAACTATACTATTTAAGCTGTAAGAAGGAAAATGCAAAGAAAGAGAAAGAGAAAAATGACAGCTGATAGATGATGACTCAAGTGAATAATCTTCCATTGTTTGACCAAAGAATTCTGTTATCTGTCTGTGTTCTTTGTTGTAAGAAAGCAATGAGGGAGAAAATGCACTAAATTTGTCATGTATAATAAAAGGAGCTCAATGAAAACAAGTAATTAAAAATAATATAAGGTCCATCCAACACAAAACTGAGGACGCAAGACCATTCAAGATAAAATAACTATTAAAATCCACAAATCCACAGTTTGAAACCATGAGATTCAGAATTTATAAGTGAATCCAATTTGGGTCTCTAAGGTGGAGGCACCACTACCCTTCTTCCTTCCTTAGGCAGGAACTCTTCATACTCTCTCCTCTTTCCTTCTCTTAACCTAATAAAGTCTCAATAACCTTTAAAAGAACATACTGGGCTGGAGATATGTCTCCGTGATTAAGACACCTGCCTGCTAAACCTAACTACCTGGGTTCAATTCTCCGGTACCCACGTAAAGCCAGATGCACAAAGTAGAACATATGTCTGGAATTCATCTGCAGTGTCTGGAGGCCCTGGCACACTCCCATTCCCATTCTCTTTCTCTCTCTCTCTGTCTTCCTCTTTGCCTCTTTCTCTTTCACTCTCTCTCTCAAATAAATTAATAAAATTTAAAAAAGAAAAACACAGCTAAGAAACGTGGGGATATAAACACAATTCATATAAGATGTAAATAAGTAAAATTCTTTACATCTTATATGAATTGTGTTTATCAGGTCACTAGCAAAATGTGAAATAATTATGTCATCATATGTTCTTTTCAGGAAAAACTTGTTGAAATGTCTGATATCCAGCAGCCAGTTTAATGTTCATGTCTCATTTAAGCTATATCCTGCCATCATAATCTCTTTGCTAATTCACATCGAAATGCCCCATAAACCTTCAAACTCAGTCTAAATTACCACTTTATCTATAAAAATTTAATGGGTAGAGGAGTAGTGGGAAAAATAATTTATAAAACATATGTTACCTCTTTTCCCTAATTAGCAGATATCCTATTTTGTACCAGATAGCTCTAGTTCCTACCCATTTTCCTACTGTGATTATTAATAGCACTGTGGCTCATGAGAAAAGGCACCTTAGCTTGTATAACATATATGATCACCTAAATGAGTAAAAATTGCTTAAAAGTAAGTGAGGGCTATACATGTTCACATAATAGAAATTTATAATTCTAGGTAGGAGTGAAAAGAGGAACGTTGTTCAATATCCATGATTTTAAATCCCAATTCTAAAAAGCTGTCATACAAAAGTATGCCATGGCTCAGTAGACACCTTCACAAACACATTAAAAACAGTTAAAGGCACATGTTTCACAGATGGAAAGGTCAATAAGGTCAACTTTATGCATCAGGACAGTATGATTTTATAAAGTGCTGCAGAACCCTTGTCATACCGCAATAAGCAGCATTTGGTGAGTGCATGCAGATGTACCATTTCCAGCTGGCCACTGTTAGAAATTCTCTCTCGGAATTTAAAATTGATTTTACTTATATTTTCAGCTTAACTTGACATCTGGTTAGCTATATATAAAATAATGAGAGATTAAAGCAACATAGAGAACACTGAAACTATAATGCCACAAGTAAACATTTTAGTTATTCTAATAAATGTGAATGGTTTAATTTCTATTATCAAAAGAAACAACTCATCATAGATAGGGCTGCAGCAATCATTAAGTGGTAGAGAAATATTAAGCTTGGAAGGTATAATAGGATAAAAGACAAGAGATAAGAAAAAGCAAGTATAAATGTTAACATTAGTACTACTCAGGAAAATAATAAAGCAATAACAGAAACGAGGAAAAACCAATCATGTAATAAAAAGAATTGGAGTTTAGCACAACACTCAGCAATTAATTATTCAATCTTATCAAAACAGTTGCTTAAGGGTTTAGTTATTACAAGTTCAATCTAATAATCAGATATACATAAATATATCTACATTAATGTGTCAAAATGGAAGAAACTCAATGATTCAAAAAATACATTCTGGTTAGCTATACAATAGCATGATCTTATCTCTAAAAAAATTCCACAAAAATCATGCAATATAAAAAAACATGTATTAACAGGGCATGGTGGTGCACACCTTTAATCCCAGCATGTGGGAGGCAGAGGTAGAAGGATTGCCATGAGTTCAAGGCCACCCTGAGACTATATAGCTAATTCCAGGTCAGCCTGGACCAGAGTGAGACCCTACCTCGAAAAACAACAACAACAACAACAACAAAAACAAACAAACATGTATTAAGATACAAATAAGATATTCACCTACAAGAGCAGAAACTAAAACAAGACACTTTTTCTAAACAAATGAAAGAAAATTAAAATTAATGATTGTAGCAGACAGCTTCAGGTTCGCTGAGATGAACTTCCAGACCAGGCACAGTTTGGAGGAAGGGATATTATTTATTGAAGCTTACTGATCCAGGGGAAGTTCCATAATGGCAGGAGAAGCGGCCTGCTCTCCACAGGATCAGGCAAGAGAGCAAAAGCCCCCAGCCACACAGCACACAGAGCAAAACTACAGCCAAAAGGTCACAGCACACTTCAGGAACTCCTGCTAGGCATATTTGCATATCTTTACAATGGAATCTCAAACCCACACCTTAAGACCAACCCCCAGTGACATTGCCTCTATCAAGGTGATTGCAGATGCAAACTATAATTAATAAAACACTGAATATATTGGGGGACATATATTCAAACTACCACAATGATAAAACATATTACCCATTATTAAAAAACTTAATCACTGAGTTTTTAAAAATTATTACTCACTTAAAAGGAACTACCAAAATCCTTAAAATTACTTGAAAATTAATGACCAAAAGAACCATACATATCAATGCTGTGAGATGAATTCAAGAATATTTTACAAAGTGATATAGAAGAGTGCCTTATCACATTTATCATATCATGTAGAAAATATATAACCTTAAATACATATATTTTTTAAAAGTTTTGAGTGAAACCATTCAGTTCAAAACCTTAGGAAAAAAGCCTCCCTAAATATACTAAATGTAGGAGAAATTAACAAAGAGACCAAGGAGAAATATACAACTAAAGAAGAGGGCTAGAAAGATGGATTAGTGGTTAAGGCATTTTAGCCTTCAAAACCAAAGGAGCAAGGTTCAGTTCCCCAGGATCCATGTAAGCCAGATGCACAAGGTGGTGCATGCATCTGGAGTTTGTTTACAGTGGCTGAAGGTCCTGGTGTGCCTGTTCTCTCTTTCTCGCACTCTCTCACCCTCCCTTCCTCTTTCTCTCTCAAAAAAAAAAATTAAATACTAGAGAAAAATTAAATAAAAAATAAAAAGTAATTGTAAAAATAAACTGTCATTTAAAAAGATATATAAACAAAGACAACACTTATACACTACTATAGAAAGTATAAACTAGTCTAACCACTATGGAAATCAGTACAAAAGGGTCTCAAATATCTTAAAACAGACCTAGCATATGACCTAAATATACCACTCCTGGATATTTATTCAAAGGACTCTAAATCAACACATTACAGAAATACTTTCATCTTAAAGTTTATTGTATCCTTATTCATAATAGGTAATTGAGAGAACAAATCCAGGTGTCTGACAACAGAAGAACAAAGAAAATGTAAAATATCCAAACTAGTGAGATATGCAAACATTAATATTCAACATTTAATAATACTTCTTTCTACATACCAAGCTAAAAACTTAATGAAACAAGCAGTCAAATCACAATAGCAGAAGAAGCCAGTAAACACTTAGAAATAAAGATAAGGGCATTCAATCAATGTATAAAATTCTGTAACAACTATATAGAAAATGCCAATCAACAAGAAAAAACTGTGCCATTAATGTGTAACAGTCAGTATTATAAAAAGCCCATAACTTCCCTAAATTAAATTTATAAGACCTACTAAATAAAATAATATGTTTTAGAAGTTGAAATCATTTCTGGGTCCATTTCTTAAGAACCCAGTGTGTTGAAATCCAGGACATTTTTAAAGAAAAAAATAATAATGAGGCATAGAACTTCCTAAGTTATAATGGTTAAAAATAATCTGGAGCCAGAGCACATATAGGGGCACAGGTCCATCAGTGGCATGGAAAGATACCTTCTAAAATCAACACCAATAGAAAAGTGATTCTGCGTTTCATAAATATGTAATGCATCAAAATATTGGTAAAAAGATGAATCACTTATTCATTACCTTTTAGGAGGGACAAAGACAAACTATATATATATACATATTCAACACCATGTTATTTCTGTCCATATAACCACCTATGTGTCTAACAATTAATCGCCAAAAAAGTCAAATTGGCATTCTCTATGCCAAGTATGAAGTAAGCACTTCTCCCCCAGTCTTTGATATGGAAACTAGTACTTGAATTTTCCACTGATACTGCGCAAAGCACCTGCTGCTTAAGAACAACATTGTTTCTCCATCCCATCCCTTCAGGTGGCACCCTGTAAATAGGAACTGAGGAACTACTTTACTCATTGAGTCAGCTTATTTAGAAGATTCAAAAGAAAAATGTAAAGAATGCATTTGCTCAAACACTGTCTGAGCACCCACAACTAGAGTTAATAACTTCATCATGCAATGGCAGTGTCAGCTCTGCTAGCAGTTCAGGTTACACACCCTTTACCACATATCATCACCTCCATCACAAGTCCTGAGATCAAGACAAAAAGATGTACTGTCTAGTTGTTCTTGCTTCAGAATCGCACATTTCCCTTTTAGAAATAATTTGTAACTTTTCTCTTCTCTCTCTCTCTCTCTCTCTCTTTTTTTTTTTTTTTTTTTGGTTTTCAAGGTAGGGTCTCACTCTGGCCCAGGCTGACCTGGAATTAACTATGTAGTCTCAGAGTGGCCTTGAACTCACTGCGATCCTCCTACCTCTGCCTCCCGAGTGCTGGGATTAAAGGTGTGAGCCACCACGCCCAGCTTTCTCTATTTTTTTTTTTTTTTTTTTTTTTTTTTTTTTTTAATGAAGATGGAAATTGGACTTCCAAAATGGAATGCAGGGAGGGGAGGGAAATATCAGGTGGTTTTTAGATATGTAAGTATAAAAGTTGTCAATAAAAAAATGAAGATATAAAAAGATACAAACAGAAAAAGACACATAAGACCATCACAGGCCTATCCAACTTACTGCTCTCATTGACTTTGTAACATTTTATTCAAGCAAAGACATACCTATCATTTATTTTCTTTGTGTTTTCTAGTGGTGTTTAAATGGGTGACCTTACAAGGACAATAAAAGTTGGTTCAAGTTTAAAAAAAAAAAAAAAAACATAGAAAGCTTACCTTAAGTACTACACATAAGACTCAGTATTTTCTTTAAAAACATTTTAACACTAATGCAAATATTTTAATTTAATATTATCTAGTAGCCTAATAAGATTATGTTGGAAGAAGGGCTTTCTCCAGAGTAATTTTCTGGGGAATGTTAGGTAGCCTCTTTAAGATACTTTCTTCAATGGTATACAAACACTTTTAAGCATTTGTAAGCATTTGCAGGCAAGTACCATACCTGTGTTATTTATTGATGCTTTGCAATAATACACTAAGAAAATGTGCACAATAAATATTTTGTGAATGAGCATCTAAAGGTAAAAATAATATATAATAATCATATGCCATTATATATTATATAATTAGAAACTAAAATGTTAGCTAGATAATTATATGTAGATCTACAACACATCCTATCATTAAAGCACTTGTATGTACCTGCTGGGAGAGTTCATTCAGAACCTACACTCGTACTTTGTACATGACTCTAAAAGGCTTAATTTCAACTCTTTGGACATAGGGTTATATAGGGTTATATGCTACTTACTATGGCTTAGTGTAGTAAGTGTGACCTGGATGTGACAGAACTTCATAATTTTCAGAAATCACAACTCTTCCCTCCCAAAACATAGGCTAAACAAAAGACAGTATGCTTTTTCATATACCCTGCTCCAAGACAAATCTGCTTGACACCCTTCCAATTAGATAGTCCCCATAATGTAAATATTTTGGCCAAAATATGTGAACTTCAAGGTCAAGTTGATCTTTACCCTGAACCAGGCTGCTCTAGCAAGGCCATAAAAAATTCAATTATGTTTCCCCCTAATTGTAATGATATCAGTCTACAGCTGAGGAAGCTGACACTTCAGTGCCCTGGAGGAACTTGGGCCAATCTTATTGAGAGAAGATTTTATTCCCAAAGGATTTTTAATCACAGCATCATAGAATTTTAGCAGTGGAATAAACCTCAGGGAAGAATCATACATCATTCATTTGATCTTTCAATAATTTATTAACAAGCATTTATTAAGAAACTAGAACAGAACAGCTTCTAGCTCAGGCTCCTCATTAAGTTATTACTGGACTACTAAGTATGATATCCTAAGCCACAAATATAAAAACTTAAAATTAGTTTCAAACTATTTAAGTAAGATCTGTCAACCCATGCTGTGGAACCAATACTTGTATCCCTCCAAAATTCCAGTGATGAAACCCTAATGTGACGGTACTTGGAGATGAGGCTTTAGGTAGGAATTTGGACGGTGAGTGAAGCTACCATGACGGGATTAGTGACTAGAGAAGAACAAGAAAGTGAACTCCATTTTCCCTCCCCCAGGCAAGGATAAAGCAATAAAGTGGCCTTCTGCAAACCAGGAACCCATCAGTCTGCATGGTGATCTTACTTTTCAGCCTCCTAGATGATTAGACTTACAGAGCAGCCCTAAATAAGATCACTAACATATCTGAGCCCCAAACAAATAGCTTAATTTTAATATTAAACTTTAAAAAATATTTATTCATTTATAAGAGGGGAGGTAGGGAGGGAGGGACAGAGAGAGAGAGAGGAAGAGAAACAGAGAAAGAGAGAGAGACAGAATGAATGGACATGCCAGGGACTCTTGGTGCTGCAAACTAACTCCATACGCATGCACCAGTTTGTGCATATTGCTTTATGTGGGTACTGGGAAATTTAACCCAGGCCATAAGACTTTGCAAACAAGTACCTTAACCACTAAGCAATTTCTACAGAAAAATATCTGAACTTTTAAAGTGAACATAAATAAGTCAGTTATATTAGCATGCTTTTTATGTAAAAAGAACAATTTTAGGTGTTTTTTTTTTTTTTTTTTAAATCATGGTAAATGAGGTACTTATGGGAAATTTAGGCCCACTCATGCTTGCTAGATATGAAAACTCTCAACAGAAAGAAAAGCCTATTGTGTGAGATAAAATATAGTGTGAATAGTTTGAGACTAAGAAGGTGACATTGAATCCCAAATTCCTAAACGCTTGTTAATGAAGGGAAGAAGACAGAACAATAGGACACCCCACTGCAGATAACAAACACAAGCCTGGTTATAAGGAGGATCAGCCACACCTCAGGATAATAGGAGGGCAAAAGGGACAAGTGATCATGCATTCAGAATCTCTGTTCTCTTTGTCTCTTTCTAGCCTTACCTACAGACATTATATTAGAATGAAATGTTCTGTTTGTCTCTTGCTGTATGGAAACTTTTAATGTAAGATAGCATGGATAGGAGCAAGTGCTCTATATAAATAATAACAAGCTCAATCAACAATCATGTAACATAGATCATAATATTCCCATTGTATGAATACATATTAACTTGGTGAGATTATATTACTGATTGTGATAGTTTGAATGTGTGTCCCCCACAGATTTGGGTGTTTTATTAAAGCTTGTAACTTGGACCTCCAGCCACCTGGCTGGAAGAGGTGTCATTGGGGGCAGATCCTGGGGTCCAGCCCTAAGGTGTGTTGGAGGCAGGTCTGAATTCCAGCATAAAGGTATGCAGAGAGGTTTTGAGCTCTGGCTGTGCTTGGTTGTGGTGCTGGCAGTTTAGTGGTGTCTCTCTGCTTGGAATTATGCATAGGAGACAGCTTCTTCCACCATTTGATGGAACTTCCCCTGGATCTGTAAGCTTGAATTAAACCCTTTCCTCCCATAAACTGTGTCTCGTTTGGATGTTCATCCCAGGAACATGGATCTGACTACAACACTGATTTAACATGAATATATGGTATGTGATCCCCTGAAATCAGAACCTGAGACAGCTTAGATATAGGCAGTTTAAATGGGAGGTTGTCTCAGGAAGCAGAAAGTACAGAAAGAATAAAAGGGAAGATGAGACAAATATAACAATAGTACTGTGGACAACCTGAACTTGAATCCACTGGGAATTTAGAAGAGTAGAGTTGCCTACCAGAACTGGCTAGCTAAACCATGACAGGGCAGAGTTTATCCTGGGCTTCTGACCCCAAATGGTTTATGGTCATACTTGGAGCATTAGAACAACCATGGTTCTGGTCCCTATGGTATAAAGGTAAGAAACACCAGAAACATGGACTAAGGATGTGGACAGGAAATTAAAAGATGGGTTCTCTCATGCTTGAGGTAGAGGGCTGTAGGCCTGAAGTCAGTCTGACCTCATATAGACTGTACACATATTTATAAGGTCAGAGAGAATGAAGGGGATATAGAGCAGATGGGACAGTCATCTATTATCATCACACAGGTCTCTGGTTTCTGAGCCTTGAAATAAGCCTGAAAATGGAAGTGTATCATGCACGTATGTAACTTTCATGTATTCATCTGTTTGCACTCAGCCAAGGGGGCTAGAAAGAGTATGTACTTCTAGAGTTTTGACATTCACTGACTGCTTATTGTACAGTTTCCTAGCAGAGTGTCATTATTATGTTCAAAACTATATATCTTCAAACATCTGGTGTTCAACTAAAGACATGAAAATCTGTTTCAGTGCCAGAAGGGGGAAATTCAGCTGTGTGCCTGCCACTATTAGCACACTTACTGTGTGTATTTTCTAGTCAAATTGCTCACAGGTAGACTAGTTGATGCTTAATATTTGCTTGCTAATGTTCTTAGTGGATTGCCAGGTGACTAGAAGGTCAGTTTAGCTTTTTAAATGTGTTCTGTGGAGATAAGACACTCAACTGGAAGATGTAATCACCATGCATTGGGATATAAAGCACTATAAACTATAAAGTACTTGCCATTCTTCTGCACAAGTTGTATCACACTACCTCAGCATCATCTTTCTGTCTGCAAAGTCTCCACCAGCTCATCTCATATGATGCTGATACTCCTGAGTTACCGTGTGGTTGGGATCAGTAAGAGGTTTGCTGCAGTCTAAATATGTAGCACAGGTGCGGATCAGGATGTATAACACCAGAAAGAGTAGTCAGGCGACCAGCTCCCAGAGAATGATCAGGCCAGGACAGGCACACACAGATGTACAAGTAGAAAGGATGGCATTGGAGATTTTGGAGTCAAGTGTCCCCTCATTTGATAAAATGAATATATTAATTAGTAAATACTATAATAAAATGATTTCCTTCTTTCATATGTACTTAGCATGGGTGAACTAGAAAAGCAGAGCTTTGAATGAGGCCTTGTGCTCAGGTATTTTATTTGGGTAAGTGGTTCCCAAGGGATAAGAATAGGGGTCAAGGTAAGTGAACAGAGAGAAACTGGAAGGGGAGAAGACATCCCAAGGAAATGCAGGCAAGCTGTAAACTAAGGTGAGCAGATGGGGTTTAATATAAACATTTGTTGGGGACAGTCACCAAACAGGTAGTTATCAGTCAAAACTCCCTGGGACAAAAGAGCATTTTATCACTTATGCCTATCCATAATGTTCAGATTGAGCCCAATATGTGAATGTCCTATTCTAGCTAAGTCTCAAGACAAGTAAACTAAGAAGCTTCAGAGCAGAAGACAGTCTGAGGTATAGCTGAGACAGGGGCATCAGGCCACATCATTGTTCAGCCAATGCAGCAGCCATGATAAAGCAAAAAAAAAAAAAAAAAAAAAAAAGAACTGAGATTCTATGACACAGGGCAGACAGACAAGATGCTTAACACTCAGGGACACAAGGAATCAAGTCAGGAGGACAAGTTTGAATGCAATAATGCACAAACATTATAAACCCTGAATCATGGTCTTTATAATGTCTCAAAGTCCAATTCTATGAAGAAAAATATATATACTAAGTGGAAAATCCATCCTAGCATTCCAAATTAGAACAGACATACTATGGGGTATTTGCTTTAAAAAGTCAAGGAAAACATTAATACAAAGACGGAAGAAATAGCAAGTGCTTAAGTCACTAGATCTCAACCCTAGGAGAATATTGGAACCATGCATAGTTTATGAAAAAATGTATATTTAAGTACCACTATCAGAGATTCTGATTTGATTGGTCTGCAGTAGGACAGGGCACTGGATTTTTAAGATGTTTCCAAGGCAATTCCAATGTGAGGTCCACATTGAGGAAAATGGCTTAAACAATCTGCAGCTAAAAAATAAAGAGAAGGCTGGAGAGATGGTTTACTGGCTAAGGCACTTGCCTACAAGGCATAAGGACCCAGGTTTGATTGCCTAGAACCCACATAGGCCAGATGCATATGGTGGCACATGTGTCTGGAGTACATTTGTCCTGACATGCCCATTCTCTCTCTCTCTCTCCCCTCTCTCTTTCTCTCTCATAAATAAATAAAAAGTTTCAAAAATGAAGAGTGGTTTAAGAATTAGTAGTGCCTTGGACAAAGATGTTTTCCCTCTTATTCAAACCTTTTGATTGCATGCTTCAGCTAGAAATGCCTGAACTGTGTTTTTTATACTTCCAAAGTAGGCTCCAATATGATGCTCACATCACTGTTGGCAATCTGTTCCCAGGTAGGCTGGTAGCTGTTCATTTCAAACTCACAATGGACTGCCAGGTGACCAGAGGCTCGGTTTAACATTTTAAATGTGTTCCTTAGAGATAAAACCCTGTCATGACTGACTGAAGAAAAAAAATCATTGATAATAAATGAAGCAATCTGTTATTGGATGTTTGCCCCAAAGTATGCATTACTAAGTAAGCTCGTGGTCATTAAAATGTTGAAAGAGTAAAAGAACACTGACAAAAGAACATATGTCTACTGAGTGCTTGACTGCTACCACACATTAGTTTCAAGCTTCCTTTCCTTGGTAGAAAAGTAGGTCCTTAGGTCATACCTTCCTGGTTTTCATTATCAACTCTAACGTATACCAGAACATTAACCTGACCATGCCCTCAGAGAAGCCAGGGCCTGGCAAAGCACAGTCTGGGGAGTGGCAGTCTGATTCTGATATCACAAGTGTCTTGAAATACAGAATGCAGATACAAGAGACGATATGCAATTTTCACTTGACAGTTGCAAATAACATTTTATAATGAGAATGATAGTAGTTTGGCTTTTGGTATTCATTTCAGGCAAAGGGTAAGAATCAAATCATTTTTATCAAGATGAATTGAAAAATGTAGTAGCCACAATAATGGAATAATTCATTTAGTGACACTGCATACTAAATATGCATGGATTTCCATCTTTCAAAACCTTAGAAACATACTAAAGTAATCCGAAATGCTAAAACTATTCCAGATGCCCAGGATGCCAGGCAATTAAGTTCAACATCTGGATATCTGCCACCAAACACAGTACTTTCAATCTTCTATACTAGCCTCCATCTATGGAACTGAGTTACCTTTTCAACTAGATTATGTGGACTTAGAAGTTTATTTTCTTCTTCTTCTATACTTTTTTTCTTTTTCTTTTAAGGAAGGCCTCTAATCAACCTGCATTGGAAAATTCCACTTAGCAGCAAGGCACTTAATTATCTTGCTAAACTTTTGTTCAGTTGCTTTGCAAATAATGACATGAAACATTCCGTCTTTTCACTTCCAAGCTTTTCTTCTTCCTGATTAGGTTCTCCCTAAATAGCATCATGTTCATGCATGTTCCTCCAAGATGGGGGATTTTCTTTATTCATCTGAAACCTGCTGGTCTACCTCTTTGGCATTCTGAGATAACTCATTCAACAAGCTTAAGTCAACAGTGTTACTACATACTCCTCACAGATTGAGCACGTTAACTGTCATCTCTTCCTCGTGCTTTTGTATTAATTCAAGTACACAGAGATATTCACAGTAGATTTTTTTCTTTTGCACATCATTTTAATTTTAGATGTTCAAACCCAAAGCCAAGGTAAATTATGGTATGTTCAAATGCCATAAATTTTATTTCCAGGTAACCCAAAGCATAATATCTCCTTTCTCATTGAACCCTCCAGGTCCTTTGGCAGATCTGGCATGAGATTTTACTTTCCTTTTCTTATTGATCTTTGGACTGGGGATTTCTCATCTGCATTACTATTATCTCCCAATTTATTTCTTTGTCTAGTGTGTACTTGGCATAGTAATTTAGTTTTTAATTAGTTGAAATGTAAATATGGGGTGAAGAGATGGCTTAGTGGTTAAGGTGTTTGCCTGCAAAGCCAAAGGACCTCGGTTAGATTCCCCAGGACCAACCTAGGAAATATGCACAAGGTGGGCCATGGGTCTGGAGTTCATTTGCAGTGGCTAGAGACCCTAGCACACTCCTTTTCTCTCTCTTTTTCTCTCTCTTTTTCTGTCTGACTCATTCTCTTAGACTCTCAAATAAGTTAAAAATATTAATAAAATATGAATATGTAATATAACTTGGAATCTAAAATTATAGCTAAATAAATTTTTTCCAAGACTTAATTTTTATGTTTATTATCATTATTATTAACAAGATGTTTCATATGTCTACATCATGTGTCGATACCCTCTTTTCCCTTGTCCCTGCCTATTCCATTAGGGATGCTACTCAGTGGGGTTGCAGGTATTCCACATGGGGTTATAATTTATGCATTGTGGAGCAGTAGTCAGTTATTTTGGGGGGGAAAGGAATGCCTCTGGGCAGGATGTATCAATCTGTGGCTCTTATAATTTTTCCACCCCTGATTCCACAAAATTCCCCGAAGCATGGTGGGTGAGTTTTAAGTCTACTTCAGTGATGAGCTCTTAGGAGCCTCTGGCTCTCTGCTTTGGTAGGTGTTGAGTATCCTCAGGGTCTGTCTCTTTCACCCTGGCACTAATTATGAGGAACAGCATGGAAGCAGCATTTTTGCTTGTCTCTCCAATTCCTCTGTGGATTCAGCTGTGGCTTGCCTGAAATGTGAGGGGTAGTTTATCTCCCAGGTTGCACAATTTTCCATAAAAGAAGAGCAGATTCTCCAACAGAATCAAGTCAGCAGAGTTTAAATGGGATAAGCATTATTACTGTAGGGAGAATTTGATGTATGTAACCCCTTTATTAGCCAAAGACTAGGGAGAGATTGACACTGGAGAGCATAATCTTTGTCTCCATAGAGTTTTGATCTGGTTTCCAATTCCAGGTATGGTTTCCTTCACAATGAGTGGATCGCTTAGCCAGAGAGATACTGGTCACACATTAAGGCTGTGAGGCACTATTGCACTGGCGTTTACATCGTGTCAGGGTGTTTGCTTCTGAGTAGCTTAGATCTCAGGTTGCTCATAACATTGTTGGTCATTTTCCCCTAGTAGCTCACATAGAGCTTTCCAGCACTAGACAGGCTAGCTGTCTGAGGACTGGCTTTCTTCTGAATTCCATCCAGGTCTCTCGGTGCTCTGGGTCAGCAGCATATGGTGTTTTTGGCATTAGGGTCTTAGCTTTTTCTCAGGTAGGTAATCAAGTGCTTTGACAGAAAGCTGTCTTGTTTGGGGACCTCATAAGTCTCTCCAATCAACAGCTCAGTGTGGGTAGCAACCAATCTCTGCTATTGCAAGTTACAGGTTAGAGACAAACAAAAAAAAGTTCTTTTAAAATTAGGCTACATCCCATCCTCACCAGAGTCCTACTTTTCAAGTGTTGCCCCCTTACTCTTTTTGAGGTTTATATCTTTTAGGCTATCTCCAAGGATAAAGGTTTCTATTGGTATCAGCTCATTTTGGATTTAATTTTGTGTTTTTATTACCCCCTTTGTCTCCCCCTTCCCACAAACCCTTCTATCCCTATTACCTGGGCCTTGAGTTGCCTATCAGGTATGACAGCAACTTAAGTAGGTCTAGGTTATGAACTGCAGATAAGGGACACAATGAGGTGTTTGTCTTTCTGTGATGGTATGAGTTTGCTGAGTATGATCTGTTCCAAGTCTATCCATTTTTGTACAAATTTCATTGTATTGTTTTTTTTTATTGATGAGTAGAATTCCATTGTGTAAATATACTACAACTTTATTATCCATTTATCCAATGATGGACATCTGAGTTAATTCCTGTTCTTAGCTATAATGAATTGAGCAGCTGTAAACATGGTTGAGCAAATGTTTCTGTAGTGATGCATGCAGCATTTAGGATAAATGCCCAGTAAGGGAATAACTGGGTCTGTTGGTAACTCTATGTTCATCCTTTTCAGGAATCTCCAAATTGATTTCCATAGTGGCTGTACAAGTTTACATTGCCAAAAACAGTGGATGATAGTTCCTCTTTTTCCACATCCTTGCCAACATTTGTCATTGTTAGATATTTAAAAATATATGTTTTATTTATTTATTTGAGAGAGAGACAGAGACAGAGACAGAGAAAGAGAAAGAAAGAGAAAGAGAAAGAGAAAGAGAAAGAGAAAGAGAAAGAGAAAGAGAAAGAGAAAGAGAAAGAGAAAGAGAAAGAGAAAGAGGGAATGGGTGTGCCAGGGCTTCCAACCACTGCAAATGTACTCCAGATGCATGCACCCCCTTATGCATCTGGCTTACGTGGGTCCTGGATTGTTGAACCTGATCCTTTGGCAAATGCAGGCAAATGCCTTAAATGCTAAGCCATCTCTCCACCCCATTGTTGGATTTTTTTAATGATCGCCATCATTACTGAAGTAAGGTGGAATCTCATGGTTGTTTTAATTTGTATTTCCCTAATGGTTAAGGATGGTGAGCATTTTCTTAACTGTGTGTTAGCCATTTGTAAATTGTCCACTGAGAACTGCCTATTCAGCTCTTTGCTCCACTTATGGAGTGGGTTGTTTGAATTTTTTATTGTTTAGTTTTTTGTTTTTTTTTTTAGTTCTTTGTAGATTCTAGATATTAGGCTCTGTCAGTGTTATAGCTGGGGAAAATTTTCTCCTACTCAGTGGGTAATCTATTGGTTCTGCTTATAGTGTGTTTGTGCAAAAGCTGTGTAGCTTCATGAAATCCCATTGGTTGAGTGATTGTTTAATTTCCTGGACTACTGAGGCTTTGTTCAAGAAGTCGTTCCCAAACTCCTATATTGTGGAGAGTGCCTTCTATTTTTTCTCCTAGTAGGAGAGGAGTTTCAGGTCTTTAATCCATTTAGACTTTATTTTTGTGTATGGAGAGGTGAGTGATTCTAGTTTCATTTTTCTACATATGGTCATCTAATTTGTCCAACACCATTTGTTGAAGACGTTGTCTTTTTTCCAGTCTACATTATTGGCACCTTTGTCAAGGATCAAGTAGCTGTAGTACTTGACCTAGGGTCTGAATCTTAAATTCTGCTCTATTGGTCTGTGTTTCTGTTCTTATGCCAGTACTATGCTGATTTTGTTATATGGCTTTGTAATATAGCTTTAGATCAGGTATGGTGAGACCTACAGAGGTGTGGTTTTTGTTGTTGTTTGTTTGTTTGTTTGCTGAGGATATGTTTGGATATCCAAGGCCTGTTGCCATTCCATATGAATTTTGAGATCATTTTTTTCTATCTCTGTAAAGAATGATGCTGTTATTTTTATTGGGATTACATTAAATCTGTATATTGCTTTTAGTAGAATTTCCATTTTCACAATATTAATTCTATCTAACTATGAGTATGGAAAGTCTGTCCATCTTCTCAAGTCCTTCTCGATTTCTTTCTTGATTATTTTTATGTTTTCATTATATAGGTCTTTCACATCCTCAGTTAGTGTAATTCCAATGTAATTAGTTTTTGTTGTTGTTGTTGTTAAAAATAGGACAGCCGCACTGATTTCTTTCTCTGTAAATTTTTCTGTTGCATACAGAAAAGCTACTGACTTTTGTGCATTGATTTTTATATCCTGCTACTTTACTGAAGTATTAATCACCTTCAGAAGTTTTGAGATGGAGACTTTTGGATCACTTATGCATAGGATCATGTCATCTGCAAATAGGGCTAACTTGACTTCTTTCTTTACAATTTGAATCCCTTTTATTTCTTTCTCCTGTCTTATTGCTTGGGCTAGTACTTTGGGTACTATGTTGAAGAGCAGAGATGTGAGTGAGCACCCCTGTCTTGTTCCTGATCTCAATGCAAACTACTTGAATCATTCTTCATTAAATATTATTTGGGCTTTGGGTGCTTTATACATAGCCTTTATTGTGTTGAGATATAAACCCTCCATGCTTATTTTTACCAGAGTTTTGATCATGAAGTGGTGTTGTATTTTGTCAGAGACCTTCTCTGCATCAATTGAGATGATCATTTAGTTCTTATTGTTAAGTTCATTTATGTGGTGTATTACATTGACCAATTTCCATATGTTGAACCATCCCTGCATCCCTGTGATGAAGCCTACTTGATCAGTGCTTTTGATGTGTTGTTGAATTTGGTTTGCAAGGAGTTTGTTCAGGATCTTTTCATCTAAAATCATCACGGATACAGGACTATAGTTGTCTTTTCTATTTGTGTTTCTGTCTGGTTTTGGTATTAGGGTGATGTTAGCTTCAAAAATTAGTTGGGGAGTATTAATTTCATTGACTTAAAAAAAATTGTTTTCTTAGTTTCTAGTTCACAAATTTCTGCTCTGATATTTTTTGGAGAGAGACAGAGAGAGAGGGAAAGGAAGACAGATAGAGATGGGTGTGCCAGCAGCCTCTTAGCTGGTGTGAATGAAATCTAGATGGCTGTGCCCCCTTGTGGTCAAGTGCAGCATTGTGCCCTTGCATCACTTTGCATCTGGCTAAATGTGGGACCTGGAGATTGGAACCACTGGAGATTGGAACTAGCGTTCTTAGGCTTAGGAGACAGGCACCTTAACCGCTAAGCCATCTCTTCAGCCCTCTGCTCTGATTTGGATTATTTCTTTCCATCTGGAGCTCTTTGGGTTGGATTCTTCTTATTTTTCCAGCACCTTTAATGTTCACTTAGGTTATTAATGTGGGATCTTTCTGTCTTTGTTATGAAGGCATTTAGCACTATGAATTTTCCCCTTAGGACTGTCTTCATTGTGTCCCATAAGTTTTGGTAGGTTGTATTTTCATTATCATTCAATTCTAGGAATTTTACAATTTCTTTTTTGATTTCTTCTACAAACCATTCATTGTTTCAAAGTGTGTTGTTTAGTCTCCAATAGCTGGTAGAGTTCTTGATGAGTTTCATGTTGTTGATTTCTAGCTTTAAAGCATTGTGATCTGATATGATACAGGAAGTTACTTCAATTTTCCTGAATTTATGGAGGCATGCTTTATGGCCCAATATATGGTCTATTTGGGGGAATCTTCCATGAGCTTCTGAGAAGAATGTGTTTTCTATAGTGTTGCGGTGGAAAATTCTGCAGATGTTCATTAGATCTAGTTGCTCTATGGTGTTGTTGACCTCTATTATTTCCCTGTTGAATTTCCACTTGATGATCTATTAATGATAGTGGAGTATTAAAGTTTCTGACTATTATGGTGTTGTTGTTTATTTCTGTTTTGTTGTCAACTAGGTTTTGTTTTATAAACTGTGGTGCACTTGTGTTTAGCACATGTAGATTTATGATTGTGAAGTTCTAATGATGGATCATTTCCTTGCCTTTTTGATTATTTTTGGCTTTAAATCTATTTTATCAGATATTAATATAGAAATGCTTGCTTGTTTTATATTTCCATTTGCTTGGAATATCATTTTCCATCCTTTCAACATGAGGAGATGTATATATTTAGTGGTGAGGTGAGTTTCTTGAAGACAACACATAGAAGGGTCCAGATTTTTGATCCACCCTGATAACTTGTATCTTTTGATGGGTGAGTTAAGAACATTAATATTTAAGGTTATTAATGTGAAATTCAAATTAATCCCTGCCATTATGAGGTGCTTTATGGTGTTTGGTGCTTCCTTGTGTTTATCCTTTTTATTTACTTATTTATTTTTATTTTTTATTTTTATTTTATTTTATTTATTTATTTATTTATTTTGGTTTTGCAAGGTAGGGTCTCACTCTGGTCCAGGCTGACCTGGAATTAATTATGTAGTCTCAGGGTGGCCTCGAACTCTCAAGATCCTCCTACTTCTGCCTCCCAAGTGCTGGGACTAAAGGCATGCACCACCACGCCCGGCTGTGTTTTATACTTTTTTGAGCCTGGTCTATTTTTGGTTATTGTGATGTTCTTGTTGGCTCTTGAGATTGGTTGTTTGACTCTTCTGTGTAGAGTGTTCCCTCAAGTATTTTCTGTAAGTTTGGCTTTGTGTTCATATAATCACAGAATTGACTTTTTTTCATGGAAAATTTTGCTTTCACCATCCATTATGAGTGATACATTTACTGGCTAGAGTAGCTTGAGATGGAAGCCTTTTTTTTTTTTTTTTTTTTTTTTTTTTACTTTGAAATGTTCCATTATATGCTTTTTGGCTTTCAGAGTTCCATTGAGAAATCTGATATAATTCTAATGGGATTTCCTTTGTATTTAGTGAGTTGTTTCTCTCTTGCTGCTTTTAACACACTCTCTCTTTGTTTTCATTGTTAAGAGTTTTAACTATGATGTGCCTTGGAGAATTTCTTCTTTGGTCCTATCTGTTTAGTGTTCTGTGGACTTCTTGTATCTGGATGGGCCTCTCTTTTGAAAGATTCAGAAAATTTTCTTCAATAATTTTGTTGAGTATATTCTCTATACCTCTGGCCTGGATTTCCTCACATTCTAGTATGTCCATGATCTTGATGTTTGATCTTTTTAGTGTATTCCACAGTTCCCTCATATTCTGTTCACTTGATTTTTTGGAGTTAATGAAGTTTTTAGCTTCCTGATACATTTCTTCTGTCTTGTCTTCCAGGTCAGAGGTTCTGTCTTCTACAGAAGTAACTCTGCTGGTGAGGGGTTGAAGAGCAGTTTTTACAAGCTCTATTTGATTTTTGTTTTCTGTTGTGTTATTTTGCATCATATCCATCTCTTTTTTGAGGTATGATTTCAGTTTATGTTCTGATTTTCTTAATGCTTCCTGAAATTCTGTATTACATTTGATCAAGCCTTCATTAAGCTTAACCAATTGGTTATTGAGATCTTCCCTTTCTTGACTCACCTCAATTGATATCTCTTTTGAGGGTTCTATTATTTTCTTCAGTCAAGTTAAGCCTACTGTCAAATGCTGAACACTCTAAGAGACAATTCTGTTCAATTTCATTGATAAGACTGTAGGTTTTTGATGGTTTGCTTCAAGTTCAGCAATTCTTTTGATCAGGCTCTCAATGGTTATTGTGTTTTCCTTTTGGGATTGAATTCCTGTTTTTTCTATGATTTCATTATAGGCTTTCATTGAGGGACTAGGCATCCTTGGTGGAGATCTCTCAGTTTTCTGACTTTTGTTGGCTTTTTTACATTGTGGTCTACCCATCTTTGGAAGACACTTTACTCTAATGAGGAGTAAGCAAGTTTTTGTCCCTGTATGATCTTTAGAGGGTGTTCTGTTTTATATGTGAACTAGATTGGTATACTGGTGTATGATGGGGTTATAACCACAAATGCGCAGATTGTGGAGATTGCAGGTACATCAAAGGTACCTGGGGAACTGGGAACTGGTATATTCACTCCACTTGCACATCCTTTTCAGCACACAGGAATCACAGGTTGGAGAACCAGGAACCAGGAAGCTAGCGAGCCAGAGGCAAAAGGCCTGCTCCTACAGTGGCCCATGCACCCTCTGACTCAGGGGAATAGGGATGTTGGTACCTAGGGACCAGTCAGGATACCAGAGAAAAAGGCCTATTCCCACAGGCCCCACACAGGGACCAGGCCATCCCATGCCAGAAGCAAGGGGACCAGGAAACTGGGAGGAAGCCTGGGGAGCAGGTATGTGGCTTACTCACTCTATGCCCACCAGTGCAGGGTATCCAGGATTGGGTAAAGTAGATTTTGAAATACAAGATGATTGCTATACATTAACATGAGCTTTTCTCTTCATATTTCTTAAAAAAAAAAATTTTTGTTTATTATTTATTTATTTGAGAGCAACAGACAGACATAGAGAAAAAGGCAGATATAGATAGAAAGAATGGGAACACCAGAGCCTCCAGCCACTGCAAACAAACTTCTGCCACCTTGTGTATCTTGCTTAAGTGGGTCCTGGGGAATCAAGCCTCGAACTGGGGTCATTAGGCTTCACAGGCAAGTGTGTAACCTCTAAGCCATCTCTCCAGGCCCTTCTCTTCATATTTCTTATATAAAATGAAAACATTAATAAAACCGAATTCTGTTTTTGTAAGAAAGATAAGCTACTAAAAATGGAACATAATAATGAAAATGTACTAAGTATTCATATGTTTTTCCTTGAAAAGTGCAGAGAACCAATATTACATATGTATTGTCAATCAGATCATAAAATGTCATTTATTTCTGTCAAAGAAAGACTATATATAGAGAGAATTATAGACAGTTTTTTCCCCGTGGAACAAACAAACAAGAAATCCATTACAATTTTAATATATCCTGATACTTGAATTAAGAGCATGTAAAATGGTACAAAGTAGATGTCAGGGTTTTCAGCTAGCAACAGCTAAAGCAATAATGCAAATTCATGAAATCCACAAGCCTTTCCCAGAAACAGGAAGAACATTTGAGCTCGGGAAGAGTTGGAGGGAAAAGGAATTCCTAGAAGCAGCTGGGAGAGTTGTAAACTTCTCTCCATAGAAATGCAGTCATACAGTTAGTATCCAGTACGAATTTCAAGGAGCTTACCTGCATCAGATATGAACGTCATGCTTTATTGCAAAGCAATACCTGAACCCTAGAAAATCAAACTGCTTATGATTAACTCCATCTGGCATCAGGTTGTAACATTTTAAGTTACAGCAGAATAGGAACAAAGGCTCATATTATTAATTGAATTGTTATCAAAATTATACTGTTACTATTTGAAAGAAGACAGAAAGTTCCTCAAGTAACTTTTTGCAAAAACCACGTAAGTACTTGATTCAACAGACATTTTAATAAAAAAGAATGTATTTTTCAGAGGCAGTTAACTGATTAAACCTCACAGTACTATCAACACCTACATGAAATAGAACACCAAAAGTCCCTGTCTCCAGTTTATAAAATAAAACAAACACTCAAACACACAATTTTCCTGTTTCGAAAAGAATACAGCCTTCATAGCAAACTGTGTTGTTCCTAGTTCCAAATTGTCTGAAGCAAAAAAAGAAAAGTTGAATTTTTTTCAAAATCCCATTATCTGACTGTTAAAAATATATGTGGTTATAAAGGCAAATTATGGATAAAAGTTGAAACAATGATTTTAAAAGGACACAAAATAACTCACAGAAAGCTAGATATGTCAGCTCACACCTGTAATCCCATCAGTTGGGAGACTGAGGCAGTAGGGTTGCTAGAATTCAAAGGCCAATAAATAAATAAATAACATGTTTAATATTTACATGGCATTTTATTTAAATCTGCACTAGCTTTTAATTTCAATTTTAAATACAACCCTGCAATTTATATAAATATTTTACATACATAATTAAAAATAGAAACAAGTAATTCTTGTAAAATACCATACCAGGGGTTGGCTCAGGATGGTTCAGAGGTTAAAGGTGCTTCTGGCAAAACCCTAGACCCTGGTTCAATTTCCCATTTCCCAAGGAAAGCCAGAAACATATAGTACATGTTTCTGGAGTTTGTTTGCAGTGGCAGGATCCCTGACATGCCCATTTTTCTCTCTCTCCCTGTCTCTGCTTACAAATAAATCAATTAAAAATAATACCATTTACTGATTATGTAAAATTTTCAGAAGGTGGCAAGTCACAGCACAGAAGAGACCTCATTTGGTGCTTCTATGCTCTGGGCCTTGTTCTATAGCACCCTTGAGGAAACTTCAATCCTGCCCCTAGACTAAGGGCTCTCATCTTGTGCTGAGGGAATGGGTATATCCACCTCCAGTGTCCCTTCCAGTTTTAGGATTCTAAATCAAGGATGACTTTCTTAATTCTAACTCCAAGATATTCTTTATACATTTCTAAATACTGAGCTTTGACACCAAATTCTCAACTTTATGTTTAAGCAAAGTTAACAATTTAATCACCGTTAGTTTTTTTTTTTTTTTTTTTTTTTTTTTTTTTGGTTTTGCGAGGTAGGGTCTCACTCTGGTCCAGGCTGACCTGGAATTCACTATGTAGTCTCAGGGTGGCCTTGAACTCTCGGTGATCCTCCTACCTCTGCCTCCCAAGTGCTGGGATTAAAGGCGTGAGCCACCACGCCCGGCTTAGTTTTTTTAAAGTTATAGTTTTGATATGTATATTTGCACTCTAACTTCCTGAATGTATTTCCTCTTTTGTTCATTATTATTACTTTTTTTTTCTAGGTAGGGTCTCCCTCTAGCCCAGGCTGATCTGGAATTCACTAAGTAGTCTCAAGGTGGCCTCAAACCCATGGTGATCCTCCCACCTGTGCCTCAAAAGTGCTGGGATTAAAGGCGTGCACCACCATACCCAGCTTCATTACTGTTATTATTATTATCAGTATTATTATTTATTTTGGTTTTTCAAGATAGAGTCTTCCTGTAACCCAGACTGACCTGGAATTCTAAGGGTGGCCTTGAACTCATGGCAATCCTATCTCAGCTTCCTAAGTGCTGGATTAAAGGCATGCATCACCATGCCCAGATCTTTTGTTTCATTGTGACAGAATACAGAATCTTACTCTATAGCCCAGGCTGGCCTAGGACTCATTATGTAACTCATGCCAACCTTGAATTCATGGTAATCCTTCTGCCTCAACCTTCTCAGTGCTGGGATTATCCGCATAATTCACAATGCTTCACAGAAAAGTCA
Source organism: Orientallactaga sibirica (assembly GCA_036365145.1). Lineage (NCBI taxonomy): Eukaryota > Metazoa > Chordata > Mammalia > Rodentia > Dipodidae > Orientallactaga > Orientallactaga sibirica. The sequence continues at coordinate 27,143,722 of JAEOAD010000011.1, forward strand.
CATAAAATCATTCTATTCAGAGAGAAGTCATCAGTGGAGATAACAACACTGGACACTGCAAGCCTTACGTTTGGCCACCCAGGACAAATAAGCCAATGGGTGCAGTAGTGCTGTGGTAGTTTGAATAGATGACCCCCAATATAATCAGAGTTTTATTAGTTTATAGTTTGCATTTGCAGCCACCTTGCTGGAGGCAGTGTCACTGGGCGGATCTTAAGGTGTGGTGGTGGGTTTAGGATTTCAATCTAGAGATATGCAAAGTGTGCCTAGCAGGAGTTCCTGAGGTATGCTGTGTTTTTGGCTTTTGCCTCTCTCTCTCTCTCTCTCTCTCTCTCTCTCTCTCTCTGCCTGGTCCTATAAGAGCAGGCCAGCTTCTCCTGCCATTATGGAACTTCCCCTGGATCTGTAAGCTACAATAAATATCCCTTCCTCCATAACTGTGCCTGGTCTGGAAGTTCATCTGAGTGAACCTGAAGCTGTCTGCTACAAGGGCCATGACTGTTATGGGGGAAATCAACTGCTCACTAATTGGACTAGAGCCCCACTCCATGGGAAGGAATACATGCCTTTTACTGAAAACCTAGTCAAAAGCCTATGATGGGGGAGGACATGACCCCTAGGGGTGTAACACCTGCTGGTATCTGGCTAAATGTATATATTATGCTCACCAAACTACCCGTTAAGTACTCTTCTTAACATTCATATCCATATTAAGGAAACTCATTTTGGTTAGAGAAGCTTCTCTTTTCAGATACCAGTTACCTCTGGGATGACTCAGAAGGCACCATATTGCTGAGAAAACGTGACAGAGTAGTGCTCAGCACTGAAACATCTTTCTCACACCTTCTAAGACTCAGGGTCCATTGCAGAAGAGGTGGTGGAAAAAATGTAAGGACCAAAGGAAGGGTAGGAATGCTTACAATCTAATCTTCCAGACACAAAATGGCCTGGATAGCCATGACCTTGCAATGCCTGGTATACCTACACAAGACACTCATAATAGGAGGAAAAGATGATAACATAAAAATAGGGACTGATGGAGAGAGGAAAGGGATATTATAGAAAATGAATTTTTGAAGGTGAAAGTGGGGGGGTAGAGGGAAATATCACGGTATATTGTCTATAACAATGAAAGTTGTTAATGAAAATGATTTTTAAAGTATTATATTAATTGAGGTATATAAATTAAGAAATAAGGTTTTTCTCATAGTAGAGGATTTTATTTAAAACTGCTTGCATATGTTTCCATGTTATTAGTAGGATACTTAACATAGCATTAAAAAATTTGGAAATTCTTAATATCCATATCCTTAATTATTTGGCCATGCAGTACCCTTAGGTTTAGAAAGTATCTCGTGATTGATGAAAAAGTGTCAGTATTTAACATAAAAGAACAGGCACTATATTTGAGATCACTCTCAGAAACAGTTTAAAATGTAAGGTTTTTATCTCCAAATTAGGTTATTAACACTAGCATATGGAAAACACCAACTGACTTAAAAGAACATGATGTTGACCATAGTATAAATCTGTGACTCCTGCTGGACATATTCAAATGGTTTAATTAGTAAAGTTTATTTCAAGACATGTTCAAATCAATCTACAATTATCTTGAGAACATCACACTTGTGTTTTATCCCATACAAGTCCTTACAATATAATTCTCTGCTTTCATTTCTCTATTTTAATAATACACTGCAAGTTTTGTAAATTGGAGTGGCCTTGTGCTCTCCTGACCTCTGAGAACCCATCCAAGGCAGTGTTTGCAAACACAACATACAGATGTCACAGGCAAGTGTCACATTGGTATTAATTATATCCAAGTAAGGACTAGTCATGCTGCATGATCTTGACTTAGAACCTCCATATCTTGCAATGCCAAAATTAATCAACTAGCTCTCCAAACCAACTGTGCCATTAGTAGCTTTGAGGCATATTGGAAGTGACAGTTATATTTTCTGTCCAGTAGCAGAGTTAAAAAAAAAAAATACATGAAATAGACTGTGGCAAGGGAATGGGCTGACATAAAGAGCATTCATGAGGGCTTCCGTGAATCTGAGAAAGGAAATTCTGTCAGGTGGCAGCAGGGCTTTGTAGTCCATGCCATCTCATTCTCTTTGTCTCTAATCACCCATGAAGAGCAGCAGCTCTGTGATTGGCTATCAAATCACATCGAAACCTGGGCTGAAACCTGCTCATTTTGAAGCCTCTGCTCAAGATGTGTAAGCCTGTCTGTGTCAGTCTGAGGAACAAGAAATGACATCCTTTCTTCTCTCTTACAAATACCAATCATGGAGGTGGAAAAACAGAATTAGGAAATCACAGGACTGGCGCCACTTTCTGATGCATTCTACCTAAATATTCATGTGCCTGCAAAAAGAATCATTTCACAAAATGCATATAACCCAGGATCTCCAGTGTGATAGTGAAGACAACTACTTGTACAACTGCCTTTAATATATAGAAAAACAGATTATTCAGGGTGGAAATGCCTAAGTGAGGTCAGGGGAAGAGACTGAATAAAGGTAGGGTTGGGGGAGGGTTGATGAAAATCAAGAGGGTATGAAAAAGTCATATATAAACCTAGGTTTTTGGACAATGGTGCATCCAGAGGTTATAGATTGTAGAAAATTTTTAGTGCCAGGGATGGGATATTCAACAGTGAGTTGCTGGCCAGGGAGGTCCCTGGTCCCCCACCCCAACATTTCAGGCTATTGCTGAGGCTCTTGGTTTCCCACAAGGAATAGATGGCAAGACCCTATTGCTAAAGACTCCACATGCTTGGGCTGCAAGGTCACTGAGAAATCCTGCTGGAGCTGAGCTAAAAACCTCCTCTGTATAGACCAGCTGACAGAAATCTGGAAAATGCTATACTGCATGCAGCTCCATGGGAAAGAGAGAAGTCATCAGTGGAAATAAATAACAATGGACACTGCAAGCCTTAAGTTTGACCAGCCAGGCCAAATGAGCCAACAGGTACAATTAGTGGCATGTCTATTATGGGAGAAAGTAACCACCCTCGGATTTGACTGGAGGCCTGCTACATGGGAGAGAATACATGCCTGATGCTGAAAACCTATGACAGGAGAAGTCATGAGCCCTAGGGGCGGAACATCTGCTGGTGTCTGGCTAAATGCATATATTATGCTCACCAAACTGTCCAGTAAGCACTTTTCTTAATGTTCAAACCCATATATTAATGCTGCTCTCAGTTTTGGTTAGAGAAGTTTCTCTTTTCAGATGGTGGTGACCTCTGGGGTGACTCAAAAGGCACCATAGTGCTGAGAAGAGGTGACAGAGGAGTGCTCAGCACTGAGACATCACTATCATGCCTTACAAGGCTCAGAGTCCATTGTGGAATAGGTGGCAGAGCCAAAGGAAGGATAGGATTGTACAATGCACTCTATCAGACACAAAATGGCCTAGATACCCATGATTTCACAGTGCCTGACGCTACTTACACAAGACCATTATAATAGGAGGAAAAGATGATGACATCAAAATAAAACAGAGACTGACTGAGAGGGTCAGGGGATATGATGGAGAGTGGAGTTGTGAAGGGGAAGTGGGGGAAGGGAATTATCATGGTTTACTGTCTATAATTATGGAAGTTGTCAAATATATGCAGGCATTTTAACAGAAATAAAATTATCTTGAAAATAGCCTCTATATTTCTCATCGCAGCCTTATAAGCAACACTCAACACAAAGATAAAATATTTGTCAAGGTAATGTTATTGCAATGATTATTAATCCTTAATTAAGGAATTAATGTGTATTTATTATACAGTTCACTGACCTGCATAAAACATTTATTTTCTAATTGTATTGAATTATGTACAATCTTATATGCCAATTAAAAATAAAATAATAGAAGTAATGTGCACAAAAGAAAATAAAACTATATAGCATATCCATCCAAGAAATGCTCTAAGTAAGAGGAATTGTAAACTTTGCCTGTATTAGTAATCCTAAACTGTATTCATAAATGTATACATGTGAAATTAGCAATTAGCTATTTTATTTTAAATGGGACTAGTGGGAGTCTATGAGTAGCCATTAAAATTCATTTGATCAAATGCAATGAGACTTATAAAAGAGTAGAACTATGAGTTTCTGGCATGCCTCAAGCTTGTGGTCCAGAGTCCCTTGGACATCCCTGAGACTTTCTAGAGTCCATGAGCTCAAACAATGTTAATAGCAATTCTATGTTATTTAATTTTTTAATGCCTCTTTTCCCAAAAGGGCACAATGTAATTTTCCACAGGCTATGTGTATTAGTTCATTTTTCATTACTGTAATGAGAAATGCAAATGTAATGCCTGAAGCTAGGTAACGTTATAAAGAAAAGAGGTTTTGTTAGCTCACAGTTTTAATGGCTGAAAGTAAGTTCAGACCTCTTTTGAGGGCCTAACAGCAGAAGGCATCTTGACAAGGCCCAGAGGGGAAGAAGAGATCACATCATAGGACAGGTAGACAATAACAGATTCAGAGGTCAGGATTAGGCTTCTTCTGAAGGCAGCTGTCTCCTGACCTAAGGTTCTTCCACTAGACTTCCACTTCTTTTGTTGTGGTGCTTATGATCAAACACCTCCCCCTTCACCTTAGACTCCATGTGTTTAAGGTCCCACCACCCTACTGAGGACTAAGCCTCCAACACATGAATCTGAGAAACAGATCAAATCCAAACCACATGATGTGATCATGGTAATATAACAAATCAAATGTTGCAATCGATATGAGAATGAAGCTACCTTCTACTGAGCTAAGACATTTTGCAAAAATATAAAAAGTCACTTTTCTTACTGAAGTTGTTTGCAAAATTAAGTAAGGTGCATAGCATGAGACAGTTCAGATGACAGCCCAAGGGAAATGTCATTTCCAGCCACAAACTAAGAAATGGCATTGACTCACAGGCCACTCAGTAACCTTGGTTTCCTCTGTTCCTTATGAGATCTTGCAATCATGAGGCCCTTCTTGAAGACCAGTCCTTTACAGGTTAAAGCTACATTTTTTTTAATGTTTTATCTATTTATTTGACAGGGAATGGTGGGGAGGGGGTGTGGAGAATGGGAGTGCCAGGGCCTCTACCACTGCAAATGAACTCCAGACACATGCACTATCTTGTGCATTTGGGTTTATATGGGTAATGGGGAATCAAACCTGGGTCCTTTAGCTTTGCAGACAAGCATCTAAACCACTAAGCCATCTTTCCAGCCCTGAAGCTACATTTTTAAGCACCCATAATGTTAGTCATGATGGAAATAGAGCTGTGTTTTCAAGATGATCAGCAGTAATTACCCCCTTCACATACAAGGCACCTCATGATTGGAATGAGCCTTGCCTTCAGGCCTTGGAATCTTTCTCCAGGAATCCATCTCAATCTTGCTCTCAAGAGCAGATGAGGACAAAGATGGACTCTGGGTGGCATTAATCTCCAGTGTCAGATCCTTTGGGTAAAGATCTAATTGTTGCTCATAGATTTTGTTTGTTGACCTTTATCACACTCTATTCTTCTGTGACACAAGAACACTTTCAAAACAGCACTCTCTAGGGCCAAGGAGTCAGTGTATCATCCCAGAAGGGATGCTAGAATAAATCAATATTCATTTTGATAATTATGTTCATTTATTAAATTTTTTTAAATAGGATTTTCCCTTTTAGGACTAATCCAAGCCTTCATCTATAACTCTCTTTGCACAAAGCTCTTATCTTTCATAATACATGCACACACACAACATACTCAGCTCCTCGAGGGCATATAAAGATATATTACAATTTTTTTAAGTATGAATTTTCCATTTACAAGATTAGATGTCTTTTACAAGATTAGATGCTTTGTAGGGAAAGAAATGATTTCTTAGACATTGCTTGTACTCAACAACTGTTTTATTAATAAATATAGGAATGAGGGCTAGAGACATAATTCAGTGGTAGAGCATCTGCCTAGCATGCACAAGGCTGTAGGTTCTATCCTCAGTGCCATAAGGAAACAACAGAAATAAATATAGAAAGATTAAATGAAGGATATTCCTAGTTCTAAGAAGGGCAATGATAAAGAAAGGGCATAAAATGCTAATTTAATATGGTTATCTACCACCAAATGGGGAAAAGTTCATTAATCTGGGTTTCCCGCTGCAAGGACCAGTGCAACAAAGCTCCAGACACAGGTTTCTGTTGACTTAAATAGTAATATGGCACTAGTAAGATAGCAGCGAGCATGTGTATGTGTTTGCCATACTTGTATTTCTTGCAATGTTCTTCTTTTGGCAGCTTATTAACTAAAGCAATGGCTCTGACTACTGACTACTTGCCAGGCACAGTTCCCAAACTTGACATACTACAAATAATTCTCTGTCCCCTGTCATATGGGCATTGTTATAAATAAGCAATGGATAAAGTAATAATAATCCTAGGCCCCACGGGAAACACAGAAAGTCTTAGGTACTAGTAGACCAAGTTTTCATGTGAGGAAAAGACCTAGAATTGGGTTAAGTGAATGAATCCAATAACTCATGTTATATCAAGGACAGACCAAGAAAAAAAAAAAATCTGGTGTCATGATGCCAAATCCCATCTGGTGGTAAGACCTCCCTATTATACAGTAAGTACTATGCCAAAAAAGGAGGACATTTAAGTGTGTCTAAGTGACACCATTTCTACTTTGACTGTTCTCTAATTTTCTTTTAGGCTGGCATTTTCTATAAAAGGTGAAAGAAAGATAATTCATCAAAACTAGAAATGATATCAATTTATATCATACACATGTAAATACTTTTTAATTGGGGTGACATATATATCATATATATATATATATATATATATATATATATATGTAATATCCCATACATGTGAGCAATGATACACACCAAAACTTGCTCAGTGTAAAACCTCAAGAATGTTTAAGAAATGAATGAACACAGCCTTCTTCTTACCAGCACAGAATGTCACTGTTCTCTCAAAATCCACCTTCTTGCCTTCTTCTAATTTCTGCAGGCTCCCTCCCTTCCTCCACACAACCAAGAATAACTATTCTAATTTCTTCAGAGCAGAGACCATTTTTATCTTATAGTATGCTTTGAATAAATAGACTTAAATAGGGTGTACTCTTTTATGTATGAATTCTTTGGATATTATGCCTGTGAGATCCATACATATTACCATGCTTGTTAGAGATGATTCATTCTCAGTCAATCTTTTCAACTACTGGTTGGCATTAGAATAGTTTTGATTTGGCCACCATAGACAATAATGCTGCAAAGATTCATACAAAGTCTTCCGATGAAACGTTGCAAACAGTTCTCTTGAGTCTCAGTGTTCACTCAGTGCATATTAAGCTCTAGTAGATTCTGTCAAGAAACTTTCCAAAGTGGTAACTCCATTTACTCTTGCACCAAGCTGCACATATTTAAATTTGATGTTAATATGCTATAAAATATAGACATTAATCTGGCTCTATAGTATTTTTATTTAAAAACTACTTTACCACCATTTTTGGACCATTTTATTCCTTTGCATAGACAATCACATATGACTGGCATACATTTTCAAAATAGAAATAATATAATAAATGAACATTAATGTAGTGTTCCTTTTTTATTGGCTTCTTCTTTAATGTATGTCTATGTACCAGCCAGAAAGTTAGATGTGTATAGCAAAGTAATATCAAAATTCTGAGATATAATGCCATCTATGACAAATACATCAAACACTTCCAAACTGAATATAACTAATCATTTCACCACAGTGATAATGGTCTTTTTTCCTTTGCATTTCCATACATGTATGTATTTTTTTAATATTAAAGTATCTTTTTCTAGCTATAGCAGAAACTACTTAATGCATAAAACAAGATGTCAGGCAAGAAAAACTCAGGAGATTAAATAACTGGTCTTTCTAAATTGCATAAAGAGCCCATGATCATAAGTTTCAAGGTCTAGTGAATACTCATAAAAGTTGAAGCCATTTTTGGCAATTCTCCTGTCTTCCCCATATATAGTCTAGGTTTGATAAATATAATATCAAAAATATATGAGGGCTAGAGAGATGACATAGCAATTAAGGTGCTTGCCTGTGAAGCCTAAGGACCCAGGTTTGATTCTCCAGGTCCCACGTAAACCAGATGCACAAGGTGGCACATGCATCTGGAATTCATTTGCAGTGGCTATACGTCCTGGTATGCCCATTCTCCTTTCTCTCTCTCTCTTCCCCTGTCTCTAATACATAAATAAAAATAAAATATTTTTTACATGAGATCCTGTACCATGTGAAACATGAATTTTGTGTGCTTCTTGTTCCAAGTAGGAACTAGTTGAAATGACAGGAACTAAATGAGAATACAAAAGCCAAGTATATAACTGATATTCAATAATCTTCTAATGACTAATGATTGAATGACATAATGTTAAAATATAGAAGGTAATATAAACATATAACAAAATTTAGTGTACTTCAGATTAATCTCTAACCATGACTGTAATGCAGAAGTCCTAAAAAATGACTTGAGTCATCTGGATTTTGAGACTCTCTGCTGTTTATTGGCTAAGCTGTTCACTTGCTCACAAATGCTATAAAATTGTCCCTATGAAGGATATGAAACCCAGTCTCCATATCCTTGGACTTTAATACTCATTTATGAATTAATAATGGCCAAGGCAAGACAATTGGTCCAGATTCAAAATAGGAGAAAAGAATGAAATACAGGTGTTTGAGCCAATGGGTGCAATAGTGGCATGTCTGTTATGGGGGAAACCAACTGCTCTCTAATTGGACTGGAGGCCCACTCCATGGGAGGGAACTCATCCATGATACTGAAAACATACAACAGGGGTACTCATGAGCCCTAAGGGTGTAATGTCTGCTGGAGTATCACTAAATGTATATAATATGTTCACCAAACTGCCCAGTAAGCATTTCTCTTAATGTCCACATGCATATATTAATGCTACTCTCACTTTTGGTTAGAGAAATTTCTCTTTTCAGATGGTGGCAACCTTGGGGTGATTCAGAAGGCACCATGGTGTTGAGATGAAGTGACAGAGGAGTGCTCAGCACTGAAACATCTCAAACCTACCTTTCAAGGCTCAGGGTCCATTGTGGAAGAGGGGGCAGAAAGAATGTAAGAGCCAAAGGAAGACTAGGACTCCTTACAACATGCTCCTCCAGACACAAAATGGCCTTAATATCCATGACCTCACAGTGCCTGACACTACCTACATAAGACCATCATAATAGATAATAGGAAGAAAAGATCATGACATCAAACTGAAAAGAGAGACTGATTGAGAGGGGGAGGGGATATGATGGAGAGTGATGTTTCAAAGGGGAAAGTGGGGGGGAGAGGGAAATAACATGGGATATTGTCTACAATTAAAGAAGTTATCAAGAAGAAGAAGAGGAGCAGGAGGAGGAAGAAAGAAGAAGAAGAAGAAGAAGAAGAAGAAGAAGAAGAAGAAGAAGAAGGAGAAGAAGAAGAAGAAGAAGAAGAAGAAGAAGAAGGAGGAGAAGAAGAAGGAGAAATACAGGTGTTTGACTAGTGTATTCTTGTCCTCAAGTCTGAATTTCTCATGGAATATTTCCCCAACTGGCTGCTTTCAATCCTAAATACCATCTGAACTACTTAAGAAAACATGAATGTTGCTGGCTGGGGATCTCCTCAAATGAAGCTATTCAAAACCTTTCCCATAAGCCCAAAAATCTGCGTTTTAACAAGGGCTGAAGCGAAGTTGGAGAAACACCTTCAAATTAGAACTGTGGAATATGGAGGACTGGGATAGATGGAAAACTGGGATAAAGCAGGCTATGTCCCTCTCAATTACTATGAAAAAAAAGAAGGAATCATATAATTCTGAATCCCTCTTTGTAGGTAATTGATAGAATTATCCAATATGTTTTAAAAATAGCAATTCCTTGATCTATTTCAGGAAAACTAGACTCTCTGAGGAATGATGGGGAAATAAGTGTGTTTGACCACCCCCCTTTGTTTATTATGATCATAATGATGGGCAAGTTTGTAACACTGTGGTAACTGATACATGCCCCACCAAAATAATTAGTCTTCACCACTGAGACAGTTTGACTCCTTTATTTGACTCTCACATTTTCTAAGCTTTAATCACATTTTTCATGATTTTTTCCCATGGCTGAAAAACAATCAAGATACTTTTATACACCAATCCTCTTTCTTGTTGTTGCTTAATTGGTATCTAGAATCTTCTTTCACTGATGGAAGCAGAAATTTCAATCATCTATGCATACTGTGAGATTCAAGTGTTTGTTCCAAGCCCTGTGCGACTACTGTTGCTCCTATGGTATAGTTAGCTTCTTTTGAAAAACCACATAACTCTTCAAAGTAATGGGTTTCATAATGCCATTTTCATACCCGCATAATTCATTTGTACTTCTATATTATATTTTTCTTCATTATTTTAAATCATTCTCTTTTATTTTTATTTTTTAATAAGCCAGTCTCATTTTCATCAGGGAGAATCATGTCCCGCCCATCCTTGTAGCTCAAAAACCCAACAGCCCAGAGCTAGATCCTATGCTCATCCAACATCTGACTGCACCTGGATCCCTTTGCACTGCTAGAGTACAGTGGACAGAGAGCAAAACTCAGTCTGCTCTGAACAGGTCTCCCAACAAACTTGCAAACCTGGGAGGTGCAAGCTATTAGACCACTAGCTCTTCCATACTGGGAGCTACAGGTTTTTACTGGTAAAATGCATACCAATGCCCACAGCTTTATGAGGCTGATTGAGGAGAAAGCTTGACAAGTAAGAAAAGAATTTAGTGGCATACCACTCAATGACTCATTTTAAGGTTTTCACTGTGATTCTTATATAATTAACATTGCTTTTTAAAAATTTATTGTTTTAAAATGTTGTCATGATTACTCTTCAACATCTTAAAATTTGTTCCTGCAGTCCCTACCTTTCTTTTTTTTATAATTTATTTTTTTATTTATATTATTCTAATTTTACATTCATATTGGTGACTCCTTTCAAATCATTCTTGTTGAATAAACTTAAGCATAGAATATTGCATAAATTGTAAAATGGACATACACAACTAGCCAGCACCTATATCAAGAAGCACAGTCTACTTCAGGACACCCCTTAAGCTCTGTTCTTTCACTAGTCCTCATCCAGCAACAGTGCTCACTGCCATCCTATCATGGGACACCACAAGTCATTTTACCTGCTTTGAATAACAGAGTATCTTGTCATTGGTATCTATTTCCTTCACTCAACATTGAACTTGGAAAATTTTCTGTGTTATATATCCTTACAGTTGGCTAATCCATTTTGCTTTATTATTCCCTCATAATAATGAACCACAGTTAGTTCTTCTCAGGAACATTCTTCTAAATGCTTCTCATTTTAACAAGGTTCCAAGGATGTAGCCTAGTCTCACCTCAAGGTCTCTATCCTCCTGCCTCAGCCTCCAGAGTGCTAGATTACAGTTGTGTACCACCATGCCTAGTCCTTGTGCATATCTGATAAATATATATGCATTTGTCTGTTAGTGTGGTTCTAGCTATTTAGGGGTAGCTTCATTTAGCTTTAGATCTATAACAGAGGGTTAGGGTAGGTGCACTTCACCAACAGAGAAGAAGTACTTCTGTGGCTCCATTGATTGATACCATCTATATATTTTCATTTTAATCACCATTCTCTCTGGTTTTTCTTTTCATTTATTTATTTAGTTAGCTTTTGGTTTTTTGAAGGTAGGGTTTTTCTCTAGCCCAGGCTGACCTGGAACTCACTATGTCATCTCATGCTGGCCTCAAACTCACAGCAATCCTCCTACTTTGGCTTCCAAATGCTGGGATTAAAGGCATGTGCCACCACCCTGGCAGAAAGAGAGGAAGAATTGGTGCACTATGGTCTCTTGCTGCTTCAAACAAACTCCAGTTCCATATGCAACTTTGTGCATCTAGCTTTATATGGGTATCTGGGAAACTGAACTGGGGTCGTGAGGTTTTATGGGCAAGCACCTTAACTGCTGAGCCATCTCTCCAGCCTCTTTACTTGCATTTTCTATGGCTTATTTCTGAACTGTTTCCTCCAAGAACAGTGTTTAGTATCTAAATTCCATTGAAATTTACCCTTCACAGTCTTTAATATACAGAAGACCCATAGCATCTAACATAACAGTTCTTGGATAAATTTAGCGAAATAAAAGATGGTACCATTGCTGCTCAAATTTTTCTAATTCTATTTTACTTTAATTATAAAGCACAGAAATAAATATTCATTTTCTGTCCCTATATCAAATTTCTACCTCCATAAAACTTGTAAAAAAATGAAGAGATGTTTCTTAGAAGCATCATTAAACTGCATTTGGGTGGAAGTAGAGGTTGTATAGGCATGGAGGGATACAAGTTTTCATTTCTTATATTCTTTCTAGCAGAAAACTTCAGCCAACAAAAAATATTTTTATTGATGACTCAATATCCATATTATATCAACATATTTGTGGGAACAACATAAGGTAAAATTGAAGCATTTTTGTTTTGTTTTGTTTTTTAAATAAGAAACGTAATTAACTGAAGGAAGGTGAGGTAACAATATTACTCAAGACTGGTATTTCTATTTTCTCTGCTGTCTTGTTGCTAAAATATGCTGCAGAAATATAGCCAGAAACATAACTTGCAAGGTTTGTATCAGGAAGCCACCCACCCACTAAGGAGTCATTGCAGAGATACCGAGGGAGACAAAGGATGGGGAAGACTGCTGTTTTGATCGGGATCATATCGGAGTGAGAATTCTATTTTTCAAGCAAAACTGAATTTCAGATTAACATGCTATCAAAATCTCTCTCCTTTGTACTTCAAAGGCCGATTGGCTTGGAAATAGAACATTTTGTGTACTCCCAAGTGGGTTGGTAATCTAATAGCAGACTGGGGCTGTAGCTGTTTACAGGGAGGAGGTTAATATGAGAATAAGGAATGATACAGTTAATCCACTCCCTCAGGCAGAAGTTGTAATAGCCATTTAGGATGAGATTTAGAAGTTGAAAAAGTAGTGAATATTTAAAAAAAAGAATGTATGTTCTAAAAAAAAAAACCTAATTTTTCCATGTGTACCCTTTCCCAATCCCCACTGCAACATCACTGAACTAATGCTATTTAAGATTAACTAAATCAGACAGAGAGAAATGTCACTAAGGTTTATATACCATGAACCCATATAGTATTTTTTCTAATTATAAAGATTTCATGTTTGAGTAAATGCCTTTCTTCTAAGCTGCTGAACATATTCAAAGGTAAACTATTTGAGCAAGTTAAGCAATTACAACAAATTAGACAACAGCCCCACTTGCTCTCTAAACCAAAATGTCTTCAAAAATGCTTTGCAATGACCCACAAATGGAACAATGAGAGGGATGCTAAAAGGTACTGTCAAAGGAACCAAAGCTAAGTGGTGCAAGCTTTGTCTAAATCCATCCAAACAAAAGCCACAAATTGCCATGTCATGCATCGGGAACCCTTCTTGTAAAGATGTGGTAATGAGAGCCCAACCTTTTCTGCACTGTCAGAGCCTATCAACTACAAATGAGCAAACTCAGGCTTGATCTGCTTCTTAAGTAATCACCTATTTCTTTTCAAGCTCATCGATACATGCTTCCGCTCCACTGCTACATTTTCTCTAAAAGAAAGGTAACATAAATCATATTAAGCGAACATATATGATCATTTTCTACCAGCACCTAGAAGCCCTTCATAAAGTGACACCTCTTTCATTTCCTATTTCAAGTATAAGGCAGATGTTAGGTCACAACAGTGTTGTCACCTATGCTGTAGAATTTGGCTCCAGTACCTCAGAAGCCTATGCCTTTGTGTCATTCTTCTCTCTATGGTCTTCAGAATGACAGAGTCCATGGAGAACTTACCAGATAGAATTAGGAAGTGGAATGTAATTCTAACTTATTTGTACTTGGTATAATAACTGGATTGAATGCTTTCTTTTTCATTCAAATGCCTGGCATAATCTGAATACAAAAGTGGTTTATTGGACTCTGGTTGTTTCTGCAGCATATGGCACAAGCTGACTTTCAAACATTGTTAGTCAGCTGACAATATGCATTATAGGCAAGGATAGAAATTGAAATAATTAACAACCAGGACAGTGCAGAGATAGACTAACCAGAACAAACACCCTGCCCGTGAAAATGGTCATCCCTATAAGTATCAAGTATAGCCATGCTAATGAGCTCTGGCTGAAGCCCAAGCCAGGAAGACATGTTTTTTGCTGGTAGCTGATGTTCAACAAGCTATATTAGGACCCATGCATGCACACACACCAATACCTGGCTCTTCTGCTCTCATTTTCATGCAGCATTATATCATCAATGTCTATATGCCTCTGCACACCTTTTAGATGCAAACCTAGTTCATTATTTGTGATACCATTGTAATATTTCAGGGCATAAATGTATCATTTCCTCTAGAGATGAATCATTCCACTATATGTGAATCTGTAGGATATTTCTATATATCTCTACATTCAAAATTTTAGTACATATTATTTATACATGTAATTTTTATATATTAATATTTTGTTTCTAACTGAAACATAGAGTCTGAAAATTAGGATGGTTAAGTCAAAATATATCTATTCTTATTTTTAATGCATTAGGTGAGATAGCTTTACAAAAAATATAACATGAATTTCCACTGTTAGAGTTCCTATATACTTGCATACTCACACATGCTGAGAGTTAGTACTGGGTTATGGGTTGAGTTGCTTCTACATTTATGAATCAGTGTGCATAATAAAAGAAGGAGACTTGAAAATCATTTTTCCCTAAATTTTATGATTATGGAATCATGGGTTTTTTTTATATACGTTATAAATATGCACACATCAGAGGTGTGGTGGTGCATGCCTTTAATCCCAACACTCTGGAGGCAAAAATAGGAAGTAGGAGGGTTGTTGTGAGTTCAAGACCAGCCTGAGACTACCTGGTGAATTCTAGGTCAACCTGGGCTAGAGTGAGACCCTATCTGGAAAAACAAACAGATATATACACACACAGAGAGAGAGAGAGAGAGAGAGTGAGAGAGATAAGGATAAATAACCCTTTATTATTATAATATTTTTGAGAGTAAAAAGACAAGGGCAGCTCATGAAAAATTAGATTTATTATAGGCATAAAGGTTTTGCTTTATGGTGTAACTAAAAGCCATTATGATAGATAAAATAACATTTAAAAAATGAAAGGTATGTTTCATTTTGATTCATGTCATTTGAGGCTATATTGTTCAATAGGTCCATCACATTGGCAATTATATCTTCCTACTGGACTGACCTTCCTATAATTATATAATGAATATGTTTATATTAATTTTCCGATTTATCACATATAAATGTAACTGCCTCTTTAAAATTAGTGTTTGAATAATATATCATTTTCCATCTTTATATTTCCAGCCTAGCTCTGATGTACTTGAAGTAAATGTCTTATAAACAGAATATTCCTAGAGCATATTTTTTACACATTATGTCATAATATTCTAATTGGTGTATTTACACTATTTAAATTTTAGCTGTTTACTGATTCATGCTCCACAACATTGTCTCACTTAAAACATACAGTGTATTCAGTGGGTTTTATCCATTCATAGATTTGTTCAATAATCACCATAATCAAATTTAAAAAAACATTTCTATTTATTTATTTGCATGCACAGAGAGATAGAAGAGAGAATGCAGAAAGAATGGGCATGCCAGGGACTCCATCCACTGGAAATAGGCACCAGATGCATGTGCCACTTTGTGCATCTGGCTTTACATGGGGACTGGGGAATTGAATCTGGGTCATTAGGCTTTGCAGGCAAGTGCTTTAACCACTGAGCCATCTCTCCAGCCCTAGATGCAAATATCAATTAGTATTCCTTCCCCAGGTCTCTTCCTCTGTACCATGTATGACCTAGGCAACCAGTGCTGCTTACTGCCTCCAAATTTGTCTACCTTAGACATTTCATGTAAATGGAATCATGCAATATATAGTTTATTATGCCTCGTTTCTTTTCTACACAGCCTAAGATTTTCAACACTGATTACTGATTACTGTTGTAGCATGTATAAGTGACTCATTCATTTCTATGGATTAGTAATTTTCCTTTTTATAATTATATTCCTCTATTCATTAGTCTGTGTGCATTTGGCTGTTTCTATTTGAAGACTGGTATGAATAATGCTTCTATAAATATTCTAAGACAAGTTTTTTGTGGATGTATGTTTTTGCATCTCTTGGGTATATATCTAGAACAAGATTTGCTGGGTCCACATAGTAATTTTATGTTTGACAACTTGATAAACTGCTACAAAATTTTCCAAAGTAGATACACCATTTTCTCTTCTTACCAGTGAAGTTTGAGGGTTGTAGTTTCTCTGTATCAGAGCTAGTACTTATCACAAGTCTTTGCATAATAGTTATCCTGGGGCTGAAGAGATGGCTTAGCGATAAAGGCTCTTGCCCACGAAGCCTAAGGACCCATATTTGACTCTCTAGATCCCACATGAGCCAGATACACAAAGGTGAGGCAAAGTGCAAGGTTGCACATGCCCATTAGGTGGTGTGAGCATCTGGAGTTTTATTGCAGTGGCTGAAGTCCTGGCACACCAATTCTCTCTTCCCCTCTTCCCCTCTCTCCCTCTCTCTCCCCCTTCTTTCTCTCTCAATTTCTCTCTTTAAAATAAAAAGAAAAAATAGTAATCCTGATGGTTTGAGAAAGTGACATCCCCTTTTTCTTCTGTTTGATAACAACTTTGAGCTTCTGTTAATTTCCTTATTAATTATCTGAATAACTTATTTGAAATAATTATCCATTCCATTCTCTTATACCTTGCAAAATTGTGTTATCTTTCTTTTTTCTTTTGTTTTTCAAAGTAGGGTCGCACTCTAGCTCAGGCTGACCTGGAATTTACTACACAGTCTCAGGGTGGTCTCAAACTCATGGCGATTTTCCTACCTCTGCCTCCTGAGTTCTGGGATTAAAGGAGTGCACCACCATACCCAGCATTGTACTGTCTTTTAATTAGTGACTTGTTAAGAATATATATTAGGGCTATGACTCCCTATCAGATATGTGATTTGCAAATATTTTCTATACTATTAGTTATATTAGTTATACTTTACTCTCCTTATTATGAGATTTGAAACAATTTTTTCATCTTTGATGATATTCAATGTATTTGTTGCTTGTGTTTTTGAAATCATATCTAACAGTTCTTTCTCTAATGCTATGTTGTGATTCTATTCTTCTGTTAGTTTCTAAGAATTTAATGGTGCTAATTCCTCCTCTTAGGTCTGTGATCGATGTAGAGTGAATTTTTGTGTATAGTTTTGAAATCAGAGAGTGTTAATATTACAACTGTGCTCTTTTTCAAGAACATGCTTGACTATTTGACTATTTTGAGTCCACAATCCATTTATACTTACAGTAATTTAATGACATAGCATCACCCAACTCTCACATTTTATAACCTACTTTTTTCTGTGTCTTGTGTTTCTCCTGTCTTATTTTGGCTAATACAACATTTTTTAAAAGTTCCTACATTAATTAATTTATAATTCTTTTAGGATACTCCTTTGTACAATTTTATTTTTTTCCTTGAGAGTTTTAATACATTAAGTTTATTTAATTTGATCAAAATGTTCTCCCAGAATCCCCGTTTGTCCCTCCTTCCCCACCACCATTCATCAAAGTCTCCCCTCTTTCCAAGGAGTCCTTACTCTGTTTTGATATCTCATTCTTGTCCTCCTTCATACCCTATGTCTACTGGAAGTAAAGTCATCCTCTTGAGGTCATGAATGTACCAGTTAGTTCATATCTAGAGAATAGCTCCCCAAGCACTCTTGTAGCACTGTGGCTCTTACATTCTTCCAACCTCCTCTTCTATGTTAAAATCTCAACAGCTTTTGATATTCAACACTTTAATGAGTTTGAGTCTCCTCAGTGTATACTGCCATCTGCATAGAGAAGCTTCTGTGACCACCAGTGAGAACAGAACTCACATTATCTCCGCCACCTCCTCTGCAATGTTCCCCGAGGCCTGGCAGGTGTGATAGAGACGTCTTGCCCAGTGTTAAGCACTCTACTGTCATTTCTCAACACCTTGATGCATCTTGGATCTCCCCCAAAGTCACTGCAATTCACAGTAGCAGCATGTATAATGTTCTTACTTTTTGCTTTACATAACGCCATATATGTGTTTAATACTATTAGAATAGAGGATGGGGAATCAGGGTCCTGCCCAGTGCCACTGACAGCCTGAGCTTTCCAGTGTTGTTTAGGAGTAACTGCTATAATATTTCCCATAGCTAGGCCCCCCTTTCTCCTGCTCCTGGCTAAAGGAAAGAAGGTCATTTTTTGGAGCTTTCTTACTCTGTGCCTGTTGGTAATTCTGGGTCACAGACTTCTTCCCCATTCTCCTAGAATATATGACAAATAATAAGAAGCTTCACGATGCTCACTCTCATATGGATCCTCAAATCCCAATGTCTGTAGACAGCCCAGCCATCTCCTTTACCTTACACACACTTCCTATGTTTGTTGTTCTACATCTGGGGATTTTCACTTATAAGGGAAAGACATGGGAGAAATGGGACTACAACAAATTTGTAGAATTAAAAATAATATTTCATTTTAGTATTAAACATGCCTATTTGCATCCCTTGAACTTCAATAATATATTTTGATGTTTCCACCAGTAACGATTTGGGAGGATTCAACTATTTTGTTGAAGGTACCAAATTATTCCTTTTGTTGTTCATATACAGGCAAACCTTCATTTATATTTATCTAAAATAATTGTAAACATTTGAAAATAATTATATGGTTAAGTCACTTCAATTAGTTAAAATAGTTGGATGAGAACACAACAGAATATTTCAAACAACAGCTGAGTAGAAGATTTTAATCTCATTACAACTGATGTCAGCATTCTACCTAAGGCAAAACTAATTGCTGCAACTTCCACCCACAGCCTCACTCATCATCACCTACTCACAATGGATGATCATGGAAGAGAAAATGTCCTAATAAAGGGATGTGGAGAACACAGAGATTTTTTTTTTTAATTTGTGTCTTTGCATCATGGAGTAAGCAAGAGAACAGTGTAGCTGGAGTTCTGTGTACATAACACAAAGGCTCATGTTATATTTCCTGACGCCGCCCCCTGCCCTTTGGCAGCAATAGCTGTGAAGAATGTTATAATGGAATGCTGGATGTTTTTTGTGGGAACAAGAGTAATATACACTCCAGGTGAGTAGAATCATATTTAGAAACACAGTTCCACTTGGTTAAGACATTTAACATCTACAATTCTCTATTTCCTCATCTGTAATATATGGATTGTTATTTTCTCCTTTTTTGAGTGAAGTATTGAATTTATTTTAAGGATAACATCAAATGAATATTTCATTTAATAAAATTGCTTAAAAATATTTCCACTAATAAAAGTACATGCTATTCGTCTTATTTATATTGTAAATGAGGTTTGCCTTTAATCATGTCAGAAATTATAAAGATTGGCATGGTGGGCTGGAGGGATGGCTTAGCAATTGAGCACTTGCCTTTGAAGCCTAAGGACCCCGGTTCGAGGCTTGATTCCCCAATACCCACATAAGCCAGATGCACAAGATGGTGCATGTATTTGGAATTCATTTACAGTGGCTGGAGGCCTTGGTGTGCCTATTCTCTCTCTCTCTCTCTCTCTCTCTCTCTCTCTCTCTCACTTTTTCTCTCTCTGTTGCTCTCAAATAAATAAATAAAAATAAATAAATAATATTTTTTAAAAAGATTGGCATGGTGAAACTATTATCAAAACATGTGTTTTTCTTCTTTATTTCATCTGACTTCTCATAAAAATAAGTACATATTGACTTCTTGATTTCATACTGACAATACAGAGGAGTTTAAAGCACAATGCCTCAGGAGCATCAGTATTGGATTGAATTTTAATTCCCCCAATTCTATTTTAACATGTAGAATCCTAACATGCATTTTATGTTATTTCATTTTTTTTGTTTTGAGGTAGGATCTTGCTCTAGGCCAGGTTGACCTGGAATTTACTATGTAGTCTCAGGGTAGCCTTGAACTCACAGCAATTCTCCTACCTCTGCCTCACGAGTTCTGGGATTAAAGGTGTGTGCCACCACACCCAGCTTCTAACCTACATTTTTATAAGGAATCATCTCTCCCAAGAGCATGAATGGAAATTAATAAATAAACTTTAGCCTCAGAATGTGCACATACATATAATTTGAATTACTACAAAAATTCTAATCATTTTGATAAATTTTTCACTATCAGAGTTCAAGCATACTTTCTCTAAAACTATATTCTAGAACAAATCTTAAGGTTTTGTATTTTAATACTGTATTTCTTTCCCTCAAATTTGAGAATTAAAAGAAATTTTAAAATCATGTGTATGGAAAGTAAAAGTTTTTTTTTTTTTTTTTTTTCACTTAGCCCTTACAATAAGTGGCAGAATCCCAATAAAGTAACATAGTCAGGCTTCCCTTTATCCAGTGCTCTCTGCTCACAGCAGGGTAGTTTAAGGTGAATTAGAGTTTCTAACAATAAAACCACTGGAATAAATTCTACTTTCTCTGGCCTACAGGGCCATAGGGGCAAATGAAGTGACAAGTCCAGTTTACCCAGCATTTAATGCTGTGATACATTAAGTCAGATGTGTACTTGGCTCACTGAAGATGGGTTCTGTGTCCCCAGTCACTCAATGATCTGGGCTTTAGATTCTCAGCTAGGGGGTGACATAGCCATACACCCTATACACCGAACATGTTCTCATGGAGCCTGACCACACCCACAGAGTCAAGGCATGTATCAACAGCCACAACTGACCTCATTTCAGGATAATGAAATGAAAACGCTGAGAATTGGTGTGAGCCAGAGAGAGTTGTGAAAAGTTCAGGGACAACCTGTGAGGCCAGCAAAACACTGGCTTTGAGGTATGAAAAGAAAAACTAGCAAAGCATAAGTCTACTGGGACATTAGAATCTCAAAACAATAGTAGCTAGCAGATAGTAAGCTAGCAAATGAAGAGCAGAACAACTGTATGATAATGAACAGGAAGTGACACAGGGAAGGCTTGCGTTATAGACAGTTGACTCACACTGTCATAGAGGTCCAAGAAATTTCAACACTGACTTGTCATTTGAATTATGATGACTAGGAAACCATGCTTCAAGATTGTGGAATGTCTTAGATAGTAAAGGATATAAGGTCAGAAGGAAAGTGTTCAGATTTCTCACTTCACATGAGGCTAGGTCCTGACCTTATGGTGCTATCTTGGACACACACACCAAGGACTCCAAATTCTTTCTACTGATGTCATAGTCCAGCCAGGTTTTAAATGCTCTGTCCATGAGACTAATATCTAGAATATATAAAGAATTGTAACATTGAAAGACAAAAGAAACCCCTATAAATCAACAAACAAGCTAATGAAATGAACAGATAGTCCTCAAAAGAAGAAACGCACATGACCAAAAAATATTTTTGAAAGTATCTAAGGCACTTGCCTATAAAGCCTAATAACCCATGTTCAATTCCCTAGTACCCATGTAAAACCAGGTCCACAAAGTGACACATGCATCTGGAGTTCATCTGCAGCAGCTGGAGGCCCTGGCATGCCCATTTTCTCTCTCTTCTCTCTTTTCTCTCTCTCTCTCGCACGCGCTCTCTCTCTCTCTCCTTGCAGATAAATGTTTAAAAAAATATTAAAATGGGCTGGAGAGATGTCTCAGTGATTAAAGGTACTTACAAGCTAAGCCTACTAACCCAGGTTCAATTCTACTGTACCCATGTAAAGCCAGATGCACAAAATGGTACATGTGTCTGGAGTTCATCTGCAATGGCATGCCCATACTCTCTCTCTTTCTCTCAAATAAAAAAAAATATTTTTAAACTATTTAAATCATTTAAAAATTTGCTTTGAGATTACATTTCACTCCAGTCAAAATGACTATCATCAACAAATCAAATGACAACAAATGCTGGTGAGGATATGTGGAAAGAACAATCTTTATTCACTGTTGGTGGAAATGTAAGCTGGTATGTCCATTATGAAAACCATCATGAAGCCTTTTCAAAAATTTAAAAATAGAACTGCAAATGACCCAGATATACAACTTTAGGGCATAAAATCCAAGGACTCAATATCCTACCACAGAGATACTTGCACATCCATATTTATTGTTCTTCACAATATCAAGATAATAGAATCAGTCTAAATATCTACTGATAAGTGAATTTATAATAAAAATATGGTGCATATTTACAATGAGATTTTATTCACTTATAAAGAGAAATGAGATTTGTAATCAAAAGGGTGGATATGGAATTATACTAAGTTAAGTAACAAATATTCAGAAAGACAAATCCCACATGTTCTTTCACATATGCAGATTTTGGCTTTTAAGGAATATATATAGTCATGAAACTACAAAAGGGATCATGACTGGGGGAAAGCAGGTATTGAGGAGGGTAAGACAGAAATAGTATACATATGGATGTGTAAAAGAAGCTACTATGGGTAAAAAGGTACAAGGAGTAGCAGGAGGGGGTGGGATGAAGAGGAGGAGAAGAGTGGTAACAAAAACAAGGTACATTTAGAAACAGCAAGATGAAATCACACTCTTTGTATGAGCATCTAAAAATAGAAATATTTGGGTGGAGAGATGGCTTAGAGGTTAAGGTGTTTTTCTTTGAAGACTAAGGACCCATGTTCGACACTCCAGATCCCACATAAGCCAGACACATAAAAGTGAGGCAAGGGCTGTAGAGATGGCTTAGGGTTAAGGCGCCTGCCTCTTAAGCCTAAGAACACTGGTTCCAATCGCCAGCGGTTCCAATCTCCAGGTCCCACGTTTAGCCAGATGCAAAGTGACGCAAGGGCACAATGCCGCACTTGACCACAAGGGGGCGCACACATCTGGATTTCGTTCACAGCAGCTGAGACACTGCTGGCACGCCCATCTCTGTCTTCCTCTCTCTCTCTCTCTCTCTCTCTCTCTCTCTCTCTCTCCAAAAAAGTAATAAAAAATAAAAATAAAAGGTGAGGCAAGCACAAGGTCACACATGCCACTAGGTGGTGCAAGTGCCTGGAGTTCGATTTCAGTAGCTGCAGCCCTGGCACACCAATTCTCTCTCTAAAATAAAAAGAAAAATAATGTTTTAAAATAGAAATATTAGGGCTGGAGAGATGGCTTATCGATCAAGGCGCCTGCCTCCTAAGCCTAAGAATGCTGGTTCCACTCTCCAGCGGCTCCAATCTCCACGTCCCACGTTTAGCCAGATGGAAAGTGTCACGTGGGAGCAATGCTGCACTTGACCACAGGAGGCGCACACACCTGGATTTCGTTCACAGCAGCTGAGAAGCTGCTGGAGCACCCATCTCTATCTGTCTTCCTCTCCCTCTCTCTCTGTCTCTGTGTGTGTGTGTCTCTCTCAAAAAAAAAAAAAAAAAAAGAAATATTAAGCAGAAGAAATGAAGAATTTATCTGCTGTATACTAATGGCAACTTGCCACATGCACATTACTGCTCTGAGACAAAATGTACTTGAGATCTAGAGACTGATCAATTGCCAGTTTATTGAGGATGTCTTCTTCATAAGTCTTATCCAGCCCCACACTCATCCAGAGAAGAGGAATAACCTAATTTTCACTATATTCAGAAGATTTAAGGGCTGGAGTGATGGCTCTGCAGTTAAAGGCACATGCTTACAGAGCCTGAATGCCCAGGTTTAATTCCATAGGGCCCACATAAAGACAGAAGCAGAAAGTGACTTATGTTTCTGGTGTTCTTTTACAGTGGCAGGAGGACCTGGCGAACCCATATTCATTCTCTCTCTCTTTCAATCTATCTTAAATAAATAAATATTAAAAAGTAAGGATTTAAAAATACAAATAGAGTAGCATAAGTATTAGAGGACCTAAAGCATCATTGAAATGTACACGGATAAGAAATAAAGTCATTTTTCATAAACTAAGTTAGGAAACTGCAGCATTCCAAGGTCATATGAAATAAAGAAGAAAAATACATGCTTTGATAATAAGTTGACCATGCCAATCTCTATAATTTCTGACAACATTATAGAGAACACCTGGACATTTTAAGATAAAAAGCATATGCCTTTATTAGAGAAAACTATTAAACACTTTTATTAAGTGAAATATTCATTCAATGTTATCCTGAAAATAAATTCAATACATCACTCAAAGAAAAGGAAGAAGTATACTTTCATCCTTACCATTAATGTAATATATATCCATGCATATCCAGTCATGAATAGTAGGTTATAAAATTACAGACACCTTTACAACAGAAAGTGGGTTATAGCTCAGGAAAATTTTCATTCACAATCGAAGATAATTAAATTTTAAATGAGAGACTATCAAGCTGACTTTTTATCTTTTGTAATCTTGATAAATATAAAATTTCATTTTCACAAATTCCTTTATTAAATACTCCAAGCCCATAGCTATGTCTCAATGGGAACTCAATGTAAAATTTGTGAAAGGAAGTCACTGTTTCAACTTAAGTCATTTTTGCAATAGATAACAGACATAATGTCAGAACTGATCAGTTACCATCAATCTGTCTTGGGTCACCTGGTACATTTATAGACACAAACATACTATTTACTTGTTGTTTTAATTTTTGTAACATAACTAACAGTGCCAGAAGTCATAAGCAGTAGAGACACTCCCTCACCTATGCTTATATCTATCATAACAGAAGGAAAACCTTTTCACAACATCCCTGCATTCCTATGGAATCAAGACTTACCTTACAGCATACCGAATTTGATATCACCTTTAAATCAACACTTGAAAACCTCTAAAAGAATTACCGATTCAAAGGTTAATTTAACTTATACTAAACAACTGTGCACTGGTTTAAAGAACCAATTCTGTAACATTATTCTTTGAGTATAAGGATAAATCAGGTCTTAGTTTTCTTATCTTCCAAAAGAATCTATATGAGGAAATTGCAGAGGGAGATAGATTAACAGAGCATCTCACTGAAATCATTCCTGCTAAAGGATTGATAGAATGGGAGAAAAAAATATTTCTTCATCTAACTTGAGTATCACCTACATAAAAAGATAGGGTGTCAGTAAATATGAGAAGTTCAAAATCCATAATGTAACTGATCAGTTCTCATGACAGAGGGTTGTCATGAAGCCAGGCTACACTGTGTTTGGGGACCCTTTGCATACAGCCACTTCCCTTTTTGTTTCTTTGACATTTTGTGCCAGAGATCCTTGCACCATGCTTGTAAATTCTCTAGACGATTTGCTAAGTAAGACTTTTCTTTGTAAAGTATCCAGACTCAGTCGTTTTTGTTATAGAAGCACCACATCCACTAAGTAGGGGAATGAAGATAAATTAGAGCTGGAGCTGAACTATTTAATTACTAGGGTTAAAGATGTAACTGACATGGAAAATGACCATAGCCATTTGTCAGATGTTATATATTAAAAGTGATTATAAAACAAAGAAATGCCAACACAGTTATATTGGGATGATTTGAGGGTTTCCAAGGGCAAAATCTACTGCTTGGTTTCATTTTGTATGCCAGCATGGAGCACAGTGTCTGACATAAGACAAACCCTAACTTTTAGCTATGTGGATGATAAAATACTATTCATTATCAAGAGTTAAGAATCAGGCTAAATTTTAAATCAAATTCTGCCTTGAAAATATCCAGAAAAAATACTAAAAATCATCTTGCATGCATAATTATCACAGCTTAAGAAAAACCTATGCAAAATTACTGAAACAATTGTTAGTCGAGTTTAAAGCAAGTCAGAGAACAATTAAGTTTTTGTTTTAAAAAAATTAATAACTCAAAGAAGTCATAAGAAGTTTACAAAAATTTCTAACTACTTTAAAAAGAAATGTGTATAGAGTATTTATCTTAACCACAGTCTAATTCTTCTATTTTATCATGACAATAGGACATAAACATTTAACAGAATCAAAGAACATATGGAGAAACTGGCATCCTTAGAAATTTTTCCTGCCTCCTCAAAATATGGTTTTAGCTCATTCTCTAAATTCACTGAATATGTGTCACCATGAAGAAAGCAAGACTATGCTATCTTCTCTAATACCATCCCAGATGGAAATGATGTGGGGGAAACTGCTGCTATGTGATCTTCACGTCCTCTGTGGCCCAGGACATTTCTGGGCTTTTGGTCCAAATTCCAGCACTTGTGTCTCTCTGTGATCATGACAGTCAGCTTTGACTGTAGGCTGGGATGCCACACTTCAGCTCTGTAGTCCCTTAGATGGGATGACAGAGGCACAAGTTTACAATTTCCTGTAGGCAATGAGTAGAAATAACTCCTTGCTGGTCCAGGTCAACTTGCTTCTTATTTTCTTTGTAGCTTTATCTACTCCTGGACTAATTTCCTCTACTCAATGTCTGCATCTGAAGAGACTCAAACTAACAGAGTATGTTTTATAGTATGATATTTACAAGATAAAACAAGGATACAAAGCCTGGAGCAGTGGCACACACCTTTAATCTCAGCACTCTGGAGGAAGAGGTAGGAGGATCACTGTGAGTTTGAGGCCAGCCTGAGACAAAAGTGAATTCCAGGTTTGCCTGAGCTACAGTGAGAGCTTACCTTCAAAAACCAAAAGCCAAAAAAGGATAAAAATGAAAAAGAACTCAAAGTGTAGCAAAAATGTTTCCCAGCAGTATTCTGAATAGAAATTGGAGCTTATCACTGGAGTTTAATAGTAAAAGGGAAACCTCATGCACTATTTATTTACTTGAGAAACATGGAGCAAAACATTTTTCATATTCTGATTCTGAAAATGTGATGAGGATGTAGCCCTTGCCCTGAAGAAATGACTAACTAATACAGAGTGAACAACCTCTGCATATATGCCCTTCCAATTCTTGCTACTGATGACACTCAGCTCTTGGCATTGTGGCTTTGTCTGTCCTCATGAAGAAATGGGATTATTTCTCACCACTTTATGCATAGGCTGATCTTGTGATTTGCTCTGAACAGGCAAATTATCTGTTTACCTGTCAGTTTATACACTTCCATCCATTCATCCCTGAACAGGACTGGCAGCTTCCATCTCCTTTCATGGAGCTTGGCCACCATGCTTCCAGCCCAGCCTTGTCTGAATTTGAAGGATACTCCATCTTGGATACTCCAGCCTCAAGTTCCCCACTGAATGTAACTGTAAGAGTGACTTCAGCCACAACATCATGGAGAATGAGAATGCTCCAGCTGAGTCCTGCCTACCCAAAACTCAAGAGAAATAGTGAGGCATCCATAATTCAAAGGCACCCAGGTAGCAGTAATGGAGAACTAGAACAGAAAGTAATTACCACAGAGTCTGATAAGTCCACTGGAGTAAAGTGCAAGGATCAAAGGAAGAGAGAAAAGAGGCAGGAGGGAGAGTTGAATAAAAAGTCAGAAGCCAAGGAAGGACAAGCAGAATCTGATAGGGCAAGGGAGAGACTAGGGAATGGGTGATGTCAAAATATCAGTCCACATCCCTAAAACTTGTTCACAAACAAAATCTGCTGAACACAGGATTCCTTTTGCTTTAAACTAGTCATAATATTTTGAGAACCTATTGTCTAATCAATATTGAAAAAGAGGTTTCAAAGATAATTGCATTCTTCTTTCTACCCATAATTCTTTCTTCTTTTAGGTGAAACATATTAGTTAACAATTTATTTTCTGGTATAGCTAGACATATCTACTCAGCCAGTGGACCTTAATCCTTAATACTGCCAGTATCAGAAAGGTTATGGCAATTATTCTATATTGACATCTGCAACAATTTTTTTTTTTTTGGAGAGAGACAGAGGGAGAGAAAGAGAGAGAAGGAGAGGAAGACAGATAGAGATGGGCGTGCCAGCAGTCTTTCAGCTGCTGTGAACGAAATCCAGATGCGTGCGCCCCCTTGTGGTCAAGTGTGAAATTGCGCCCTTGTGTCACTGCATCTGGCTAAATGTGGGACCTGGAGATTGGAACCAGGGTTCTTAGGCTTAGGAGGCAAGCGCCTTAACCGCTAAGCCATCTCTCTAGCCCTGCAACAAATTTTTAAAGACAGTTTATTTGGCTCCAATTTCTTTTTGTTGCTGTTGTTGTTATTAACTTTGTTATAATTTATTTATTTAGAGAGAGAGAGAGAAAGAAAGAAAGAAAGAAAGAAAGAAAGAAAGAAAGAAAGAAAGGGAGGCAGATGGAGAGAGAAATGGCATGCCAGAGACTTCAGCCACTGCAAACGAACTCCAGAAGCATGTACCACTTTGTGCATCTGGCATATGTGGGTCCTGGGGAATCAAACCTGGGTCTTTAGGTTTTCCAGGCAAGTGCCTTAACCACTAAGTTCTCTCACCCCAGGATAAGTTTTATTTTATTTCATTTATTTATTTATTTTTTTTTTTTTTGTTGTTGTTGTTTTTTCCAAGGTAGGGTCTCACTCTAGCCCAACTTGACCTGGAATTCACTGTGGAGTCTCAGACTGGCCTCAAACTCATGGTGATCCTTCTACCTCTGGCTCCAATTTTTATATGATAGATAGATGATATGCCATGCATTTAAAATTAATAGGAAGTTCTCCTTTCCTGGATACATTTAAATATATTACATTTGCAATGATTTTCCCAGTCTTCAGATATATATTTGTGTGCACATGCATGCATATTTGTATGTAATGAAATTTCTGAACTTAAGAACAGTGGTTGTCTTTTCTTCTTGATTCTGAAAGCAATTAGTGAGTGCAGCCTTGTACTTGGTAGGTATCTAGATCATGGCTCAAATAATATGTACGTATATGTACTCAGATATCCTTATGCCCACATATGTAAATAATGATTTTCAGCTGTAGAGCTTCTGAGATTTATTAAGTTAGATGCCTTCAGTGCTTCCCAGAGATAATAGCTACTTGATATATACAATTTTAGAAGAAAGCCTTATCACTCTCTTCCACACCTTCACATTAATAGCACTTTCCTAATCACCACCACAATTTCTCAAAAGTGAACTTAAACAAACAAAGCATTTAGATGTTATGAAATGCATCATCCTAATGTTCATAAAGATTATAACTAACCCTTCATGGTTGCTTAATAACCATGACTTAATTATAAACAAAACAAAATACAGAAAGCAGATCTGGACAGATGTGTGTTGAGAAACCACATCCCATAATTAAATTGGAAGACGGGAGGATATCTCCTCAAGCAACTCCAGGGAGTGGTGGAGCTGTTTCTTCCTGCTCTCTGGCTCTGGGTTGCAGATGGATCATGAGTATTAAATGATCCTGTGACTAGTGACCAGATCATCTCAGAGCAAGATGCCAGCTGAGACATACATATTGGTTCAGGAAATGAGTGCAGAGTAATACCCACTGGCTTCCCTGAGACCAAGAACACTCCAGAACAAAGCTTAGCCACCCTGGTTATAGAATGAAGAATGTTGTATTCAGTAAAATGATTCATTGGCCTGAACCAAATAATTCCAAGCCGCTGTATAAATTTTGCATATGTCAAGTCAGAGACTACAGTGCCTTTTAAATCTTCAATACATTTCTCTACATTTAAACAGGCACACTTACATTTTAATAATTTAATCTTAAAGCAAAATACAGAATTCTCATCTTTAGAGTCCAGGTTACACCATGGAACCAGCACTGGAACTCTTATTTTCAACATATAGAATCATATACTCTGACATGATATAGTGAACCCAGCTTCATCAAGTAGGCTCATCACCATCACGTGGACAGATAAGATTAGGGTCACTGCATCCATCCTCAGCTCTGATCACTTTAGGATGCCAGACTGACTTCCAACTGTTAGCATCTACATCTCATTGCCTAAGAGCTTCTCTACCTACCAAAGACCACTCTGCCTATGTGTGTGAATCTATGATATCAAGGAACTAACGTGCCTAAGAGAAGCCCTCAAATAATGAGTTGTAGTTGATGGATAGACACTTGAAATCCCTTACCTTTTCAGCAGGAGAACTCCAAGATATGAGACCTACTATATGAGGTCTTTTGCAGATCCCCACATACCAAGCTTCAGCTAACCACTTCTTCATTGGTTTTCTACCCAACATTAGACTAGAGTCCTAAGAATTGTGGCCTCGGGGGGTTTCTTCTCAAGGAATCCAAATAGAAATCACCAGCATCAGGAACAACAGCACTCCTCATTGGGGTCCAACCACGGGAACTTGAGGCTTTCATTCATTGACTGATTGTGATTTTAATTCTCACTCATCCTGTTATAGTACTTACTGTCTTAAAGCTGAACAAAGGGGACTTTAAAGAATCTTGAGGCCCACATCACTGAGTTTATATGAAGACTAGAAACCAAAACCCATTTGACTTCAAACTCATTTTGGACATTCTATTTCATTACACTGCCACCCATAAAAACTGAAATTAAAATAATTTAAATACAAAACTTATATGTGGAGACTTTTCTCTTTTTTTCTAAAGAAATACTAAGAAAATCAATTTATTTCAGCTACTTGGTAATAATTAGCTAAGAATAGATTTGTAATACAATTTCTCAGAAAGTATCATCAGAGGATGGATGGTACTTTAAACCACTTGGAACATTTCTCCACACAAATGATGTCGAATTTGAATTCAGAGTGACTAGAGAAAGAGCATTCTAGCAGTCTGAACTCTAGGTTTTGAAGCATCATCTCAGCTTCATGTCAATGGAGATGTTCCAGTAGAAATGGAGACCGCCAAAGACCAGGCTGTGACTCTACTATCTTAAAAAAAAAAAAAAAAAAAGCAAATAGCTTTTTTTTTTTTAATTTTTATGGTCAAGTTCTGTATTTTACCAAAGATTTCACTAATGACACAGCCTTTAGTCACAAGATGAAGAGCTCAGGGATAAAGAGCATCAGAAGGGCTTGGGTCTAGAAGCTACCACATCACAGCCTTCAGCACTATCAATGCCAATCATTACAAGTAAGCTCCTTTTAATGTCCTATCATATCCTATTCATAATTGGAAAGAATCAATTTCTACTACATGAGAGAAAGTCTGTAAAAGAAAATCATTCCTTAGAATTATGTTAAAATGACAATTATTTACACAATTATCTATGAATTAAATATTTAGATGCTAAATGGCTTCACTTCACAAAACATGAAGTGATACTATAAGAGTTAAGATAAATTCTTCCTCTACATACAATAGCTAAGAGACCTGACATGGAAATAAACTGAACAATGCCATCTGATATATATTGGGCCTGTGAAATAAAGATATAGCAAGAAAGAAAACAATGATGTACAAAAGGGACAATTTACCACAGAAGAATAAATATATCCCATAATTAACTTTCTAAATTACTCTTGGATAATTTAATATGAAATGTTTATTTAAAATTGATATTAGAAAAGTAGACTATAGGACTTTTATAAATTTCTCATTTCATTACTTCATTATGTAAAATTTGATACTTAATTTGAAAAAGGAAACTGCAAAGAGCAGAAGCATATGAAAATTAGTCATGTTTAGTTGTAGATGATTTTTCTCTAACATATTATGAAAAATATTGACTACATTACAAAACTGGAAAACCATAGAGTGAAATCTTCTCACCTAGATTCCACCATTATTATTTTCTGTGCTACCTTTTTCAAATATCTACTGATGTACCTATCCTTCCATTTCTAGTGTCTTTCACAATGATTTGCAGGCATAGCGAAACACCTTCTAAATATTTCCTCTTGCATATTATTACTTATAGTTCTGTGTTTACATCTATCTTATGAAAAAGGAAATGCATAAACTCTAAGTATTCATTCTCTGGATTCTGACAAATGTGTGTATTTGTAAACATCAATGAAGTTTCTCTCCACATGCAGACCATTGACTTAAAGATTACTTTGAGGAAAGTTTTTTAAAAAAATAATTACGAGCTCTCCAATAGATTTAGAAAATTTTAAAATAGAATGTATAGATTTTTTTCCTTAACTTCAATATTTTAAAAAAAATTTCTCTCAGCTACAAATGACAATATGCCTATGGAATACACAGCATAGATTCAGACCAGTTGTCAGCACAGCCATGATTCTAAGCTATTTACAGAAGAAAAGTGAGAAAAAGTCAGTGCACTAACACTCACCCAAAGAGGCCATAGCATCTGCCCAGCATTTCCTTAACCTCTAGACTGTTTAAGAAATTTTGAAAGCCAGACATTTTTGTAGAATATATTGAATTCAAAAATACTTCTAAAATTACAAATTTTAAAATGAGAATATAAGACCCCAGTTTTCATACTTTCACTTGGAATTGTACACTATAGTGTCATATGTGTCTGGAGTTCATTTGCAATGGCAAAAAGCCCTAGCATGCCCACTTTTTCTCTCTTTCCATATCTGCTTGTATGCTGAAAATAAATAATCAAAAGTACTTTAAAAAAAAAAAAGAACAGAAGTAAATGATAAAAATGAGTCCATTTATTTTGTGCAATGTAGACACCACTCCCTCTAATACATACACACACACACATAAACACATATATAATGTTTCTGTATGTGTGTTTGTGTGGTAGTTTGAATATATGCCCCCCAATATATTCAGTGTTTTATTAGTTATAATTTGCATCTGCAATCACCTTGCTAGAGGCAATGTCACTGGGGGCTGGTCTTAAGGTGTGGGTTTGAGATTCCATTGTAAAGATATGCAGATGTGCCTAGCAGGAGTTCCTGAAGTGTGCTGTGTGACCTTTTGGCTGTAGTTTTGCTCTGTGTGCTGTGGTGGCTGGTTGGTTTCTCTCTCTCTCTGCTTGGCCCTGTGGAGAGCAGGCCGCTTCTCTTGCCTTTATGGAACTTCCCCTGGATCTGTAAGCTTCAATAATAATATCCCTTCCTCCATAACTGTGCCTGGTCTGAAAGTTCATCTCAGCGAACCTGAAGCTGTCTGCAACAGTTTGTGTGTGTGTACTTGCATGAGGTCCTATCCTAGTTCTAGAGTAAGGCAAGGTTTTATGTAATTCAGCTCAGGAATAAGAGAAAAGAAGTGTATAATATGCCTACTGCTTACAAGTGATTGTAGAAAAGCAAATCAGAACAAGACTGGGAGGATTATATAAGGTGATCCAATAAGACAACCCTGTTAAGATGACATGTGAACAGAGGTAAAAAGGAAGTGTGAAAGAGAAAATGCCAGGAATACCCTGGGAAAAGAGATCCGCATGAAAGGAACTTGCCAGGTTAAAGTTAAACATTACATGCACCCCCACCTGCCCATATGTCTCTAATACAAATCAGGATTTCTTTGCTGCACTTTACCTAAACTCAAATGCAAATTAAAAAGAAAATAAATTCAATATTTGGAACATAAGGATATGAAAATCTAGAAAGGATTTGTTACAGGAATATTCGGAAGGGTCAATTTTGTAATTAAAGTGTAGTATGATTTATAACTTTCAGTGTTTACTTTTGAGGAGTCCATTCATGATATACGGAAAGCCATCCCCACCCAACAAATTCATAAGCACATGTGATGAAGTTAATGATGGATAGCTGGCAGAGTGTTTTCATAGAAGAAAATGCAATCTGGGTAACAAATGAAAATAGAACTTATTACCTGGTCTTTAGAGATCACCCCTGGTTTTCTTTCCTTGGGCTTCAAGAGTGGAGAACCCAATTATACAAGTTAAAGAATCTGTCTCTTGCCAGGACCTTTAAAGGTGCTGAGAGCGGGTGGTGCTAATGTACCTTGACATAGGATTTCCTTGCTCAAGAGCTCAAAATAGGTAAAAGGGATTATGGCAACAACTTCACCTGACCCAGCAACATCTCGGTCTTTTGTCACCCATCATGCTGGTTTCAGAAAAGTCAGTGTAACATTTCAATCAGAGGCTGGCAGAATCTGCCTTTTTATACCTGTCAAGACTGAAAGTAATTGTGCTCCCAGGGCCATTCCACTTGAAGGAGATATATGGAAATTAGAAATATGCCACACTCGAAAAGAAATTGCCAGTTTCTGAGTGTCTTTGTGAACTTCCTTTTTCTGTTTTATATTAAAATAGAAAGGGAAGGGCAGAGGAAGGGTTAGGCTAGAAATCTGTTTGACTGCCTGAAAAGTCACCACACTGAAGCTTCTACTACTTCTTGCCATGACATAAACACTTCATCCTCTCCAATTATATTAATTGCTCATGTGGTAAAAAACCATCTGGGTAGTAAACATAACTGAGTTCCCAGACATGATAAATTTGAAAATGTCTTAAATGCAAATAAAGGCAATATAAAGGTGTAGTCACACCACTTCTTAATTTAGAATTTTATTTTTTCATAAATTGAGACTCTTTCAAAAGAGTATAATAAGTTCAGGACAATAATAAAAGTATGACAATATTATTAAACACATTGCCATAATGCCTTTTAAGATAACTGAAGATTCTTATGACATCACAGAAAACTGAAACTAATCCACAATTCTCTGTGAATTGTTAAAAGCTGGTAAAATAACTGTCAATTATTTTTTTAATTTTTTTATTGACAACTTCTATACTTACATACAAAAAAAACACATGATATTTCCCTCTCCTTCCCCCATTCCCCTTTAGAACTCCAATTTCCATCATATCCCCTCCTTCTCTTCATTAATCTCTCTTTTAATTTGATGTCATCATCTTTTTCTTCTATTATGAGGGTTTTGTGAAGGTATTGCTAGGCACTTCAAGGTCATGGATATCAAGGCCAATTTCTGTCTGGACAGTTGCAACTGTAGGGAGTAGTACCCTTCCTTTGGCTCTTCCATTCTATCCGCCCCCTCTAGAATTCCAATCTCCATCATATTGCCTCCCTCTCTCCATTAGTCTCTCTTTTAATTTTATGTCATCATCTTTTGCTTCTATTGTGAGGGTCTTTCAAAGGTACTGCTAGGCACTACAAGGTCATGGATATCAAGACCAATTTCTGTCTGGACAGTTGCATTGTAGGGAATCATACCCTTCCTTTGGCTCTTCCATTCTATCCGCCCCCTCTTCCACAATGGGCCCTGAGCTTTGGAGGGTGTGATAGAGATGTTTCAGTGCTAGACACTCCTCCGTCCCTTCTTCTCAGCACTATGTTGCCTTTTGGGTCATCCCAGTAGTCATCACCTCTGAAAAGAGAAGCTTCTCTAACCAGAAGTGAGAGTAGCATTAATATGTAAACATGAACATTAAGTGTAGTGCTTTCAGGGCAGCTTGGTGGGAATAATATATACATTTAGCCAGAAAAGAGCATGCTTTATACCCCTAAGGCTCATGACCTCCCCTGCCATAGACTTTTGCTTAGGTTTTTCAGTACCAGGTATGTATTCCCTCCCATAGAGAGGGCCTTCAGTCCAATTATGGAGCAGCTGGTTACCCTAAGAGCAGACATGCCACTATTGCACCCATTCAGTCATTGGGCCTGTATGGCCAAACTTAATTTTTCAGTGTCCACTGTTTTCACTGCTGATGACTTCTGTCTCCCATAGGGCTGCATGCAGTGCAGCTTTTTCCAGCTTTCAGTTGGCTGGTCTACAGGGAGAATAACTGCCAATTTTTAAGACCCCCCAGACATGAAACAGGTTTGCTTCCTGTCCAGAAACTGGCCACAGCTGTCATCACAAGCCAGCATTTCTCCTGTATAACTTCTCTATTCCATTACCCGGCAGGAAAAAATGAAATTCACATCTTTATAAGAACTTATTTCTTGTGTATTTGGAAACAGAAATAAAATTCAAGTTCATAAACTCTCTAAAAGAAACCTATGTAAACTATCAATGCATCAGTAGCACTTTTTATTTTTTAGTTAACAAAGCTGTTATGAAAAATGAGATTTCTACAGGGTCTAAACTCAATACATATTGATAATATCATATAGTATTCATTCACTAGAGGAACTAAAATATAACTACCTTTTTCTCGAGGGAGCAATTTATCAAATATCCCAGAAGCATGAGTGTTCATACACTTACCTGTTCATAAATTAGTCTAATTCCTGAGAGTGACCACAGCTATTTGTTTAGGTTATATACACAGTGTATCATTCTCGCCTGAACGATGGAATCAAATAGTTTTCATTCAGTTTCTTCCCTCACTACCCCTAAAACTCTCTTCTTCCAAGCTCAATTTCTACCTCAACCTTCTCCGATTACCTCTAGAGAGAAGAAGTGAGAGTGGTGGAGCATATTTAAGTTGTGTGTCTTCATGTCTTACTTGGTCAGGAAAGTTAAAACAGGACTCAACTTGCAGATATAAGAAATTTTGTCTGTAAGCAACTGTTGTGCCTTTTCTTTCCACTAAGTAAAATAAAAGACATATAAGGATATTTAATGGAAAATATTTTAGCTCAAAATGCGAAACACATTGGATTTGAAATAATTTTCAAGTAACATGAGCTGGTGAGAGAAATACTTTGATTTCAACAATATACAATTTTTTCTAAATTAAGATTAAATGATTGAATATCTAATCAACTTTTTACTCGTTCATACATACCTTTATTTGCTCATTAGTCATCCAAATATTCACTGATTAGTTCTTATGCTCCAGAAGTTCTAGGCCCTAGAGCTTCAGCAGTGAAACAGGACCCACAAAGTCCTTGTGCATATGAACCTTATAGTTGGAGACTTGTTTAGAGGAACAGGGAGACAGATACACATGTAAGCTCAAAGATAAATGAGACAGGTTTTCAGATTGTCACACATGAAATGAAGAAAACAGAAGAAGCCCCAGGTGACAGCCAAGTCAAGTTTGCAGAGGATTTAGGACAGAGGAAGCTACTGACCTTACACCTGCATAGTAACAAGTCATATCATGGTATCAAGTAATACCATAACAGCTGAAGATACAC
The DNA here is from genome assembly GCA_036365145.1 of Orientallactaga sibirica. NCBI lineage: Eukaryota > Metazoa > Chordata > Mammalia > Rodentia > Dipodidae > Orientallactaga > Orientallactaga sibirica. The sequence goes on from JAEOAD010000011.1 coordinate 27,180,612, forward strand.
CAGAAACTGAAAGACAGCTGGACAATAGGACCAGAGAAAGCTGTGGGTAGAGAAGTGTGAGGTAAGGGCTGGGAGACAGGCAAAAAGCAGGGTAGTTGGTACTTGAGTAGACTGAGCCTGAATTCTGAACAAAGTGAGAGATTTGAGGGTTTGAGACAGAGGGTAGTGTGACCTGAACTTGCATTTAAAGTATGATTTTGGATATGAAGCCTGGCCAGTGGGAGGTAATTAATGCCTGGCACTGAGAACCAAGTCAGAAGTTTATGGCTTGACAGAAGAAAGCTTCCACTGTTCTTTGGTTAAATGGAGAGACGATGCCCAGCAAAAAAGGCTTCTAAATCAGTATGTTTATCCACTTTGATCCATGCTAATCTCCCTCTTGGTTAGAGAGCCTACTTTTTACACATGCCAGCAAATACTGGGGAGACCTAAGACTAATCAACATGACAACAGAAAGCCAGGTGCCATCCTAGCACTAGAAAAGTCATCTCTGTCCACACCCACTGGAAACATTACAGAGAAAGAGGTGGGTTAATTATGAGGGCTACTCTCACAGCTAGCAAGAGAACCTTCTACATGGAAGTGGTGGTAGATACTAAGGAGATTCAAAACTCATCAAATCAGAACATATAGGGCTTCTGAGAGCCCAACTCTCAATGATGGAGGCTTCTAATATTCCCCTCCAAGGGTCAGGAAGCCTTGGGGAAAAGGCTAGAACTGACCGTGCATTCATGACTCCACAGTGATTACTGACACCTCCCTGAAAAGGGCCCTTAGGGGGTCAGGGACAGTGTGGGGAACAAAAGAGAAAAATCCACTAGAAATACACCAATTTATAGCATCTTCATATAATAAAGATCCCTATAAAAATTATTAAAAAGATGACTTTGGATGTGGCATGGAGAATGGGCTGAACAGAGAAAGTATGAAGTGAGAAGACATGTGACAAATATTCATCACCTTTCCCCCACTGCTTTATTCTTGATTCACAGCCATAGGCACAGGGGCCAGTGACATTCTTCTAGCTTTGTTCTGGGGACAAGAGTCAGGATGAGCTCAAGAAAAAGATGGGCAGCTCTTCCAGAGCTCTCATGCTTCCCAAGTTTCAGACCTTGACCAAATAATAGTTCTTCCTTAGTTTCCATATTGGAAATATGACATGATTATACTATCCCCTTCACTGTGTTATTCTGATTAATTGTATAAGATAGTGGTTAAAATAGTGTGGCGCATGTAGTTAGCATGGAATAAAATGTACAGATATTACACCCACAATTGTCAGCTTGTGAACATGATCAGATGGTACTTTTAGGTCTGTGTTGACTAGTTGCAAAATTTTCAGTAAGAAGGAGTGGGGAAAAACACCTAACAACAGAGACCTATTAAGGAGCCTCATCAGTTTCTGAAAGGGTCATGACCAGCTGTCAGCATTCTGAGGAAGACTGCTCAAAATGAGCTAATTCTGAGAATTGTCAACCTGCAGACTCTGCTTCAGAATTAGCAGGATGAGGCAATGGTGCCATTTTTTACTTCTGATTTGAAGCAAGGGGCTGAGAAGGAGAACACAACAAACACTGTATGTTAGGAGAGTCTGAGTTTCTTTTCTATAGGCACCAAAGCAAGGTGAGCTGTGCTATTGGGCTGCTCTGCATTTCCTGGTCCCCCATAAGTTCCCCTGCAGGGAATAAGTTGCTATGTATGCTGAGAGCTGCCTGCAACCGGCACCTTTGTATCTCTGTGATTCCCTAACTGCTCAGCATGATTTCAAGGTGGAATGGAAAGACAAGATGTTGTGCACCACTGGGGTTATCCAGCAATAATTGAAAGATAGCATCTGTGGATAAATAGGTAATTTCCTTTCCCCTGACTAGGGAAAATTCAATGTCCATTCTACCTAAGATCTCAAGAAGGATTTCATTTCAGTTACAATTATCCTTGCTCTATGCTTTAAAATTATCTCTTTTTTTGTGCAGTGTAGTGCTTCACTCTATTTTCTGGATTTCCATGTCCAGAAGTAACAGCGGAAATAAACTATCATACCCGTGGTGGTTTGAATCAGATCTTGCCCATAAACTCTTGGGATTTGAATGGCTGGCCCCAGCTGATGATAATTTTGGAGGTGGAGCTTTGCTGGACGTGGTGTATTGCTGGGGGTGCACCAAGCTTTCCAGTATTAATTCAGCTCCCCAACTTGCAACTATTTTCCACCTGCTTTGGCAGTTGTTACATCCAGCTTCTATCTAGGACCATCTTTCCCCTGCCACAGGAAGCTTCCACTTGAGGCAGTAAGCCAAAACAAATCTTTTCCTCCTATTAGCTACTTTTTGTGGGCATTTTGTCCCAGAAACAAGAAAGTAATTACAATACCCAAGTCGTTTTACCAAGCTTTTGTTTGGGAAAAAAATCCATATAGGACATCATATAATGTCCCCCAAGTGAACGAAACAGTCACATGGTCTCCCCTGCAGAGTAGAGCACTATTGCCCATCACCATCCTGATGGTGTGGACCCTTCCTGACTAGAACTACAGTCACACAATAGACACTGCCATCAGAAAAAAAAAAAAATGTGTAAAATGACTGTGACATGAGTTTTCATCTGACTCACAATTCTAACTGCTAAAAACTGAACATGTTGAAGCAGGCACAGGCACAAAACGCCAACCTAGTCAGATGAACATCTTGATGAACTACAGATGGGCATCAAGTCATTTGCCAGTTTGGATGTTCCCTACACGGTTTTACAAATATGTCTGTTCTTCAACAATATCTTCCCTCAGTCAAAAGTGGAACAATTATAAGTAATCTGACAATTCATTCACATGGAGATACATGCACATACATGCACATTCATTGAGGATACTAGTAGAGTTAAATTAGATTTTGTTCACGTTCCAAATCATTTTGCCACTAAAGACAGCATGCACTTAACCATTTAAATACTTACTTATGAAGAACCTTTTCTACAAAAAGGAAAAAAAGGTGCCAATATCTGAAATGTTCTCTATATTACTAGCTCATTATCTTTACTCCTCTTAAAATATGCACAAAACTAAGTTCAGTTCACTTCTTTTCTTCTTTTTATTTTCTTTCTTCCTTTTTTTCTTTCCTTTTCTTCTTTTTTTGTATTTTTTTTTTTTTTTTTTTTTTTAGGTAGGGTCTTGCTCTAGCCCAGGCTGACCTGGAATTCACTATGTAGCCTCAGGCTGTCCTCTGCCTCCCTAGTGCTGGGATTAAAGGCATGCACCACCACACACAGCAGTTCCCTTCTTTTCATGCAACAAGTATTTCTTCATCTTTCTGTATCAACTGAAATCCTCAATGTGAGACATGAAAGGTTAAAAGTATTGTCCAGTCAAATTCCACTGATATGAATGGATAATGTGCTTTATGAAATGACAGCAATGATAAGAGAATTATTTTAAAGAAAATGACAATAACCAAAGTTTTGGTCGCATATTTACATGTTGGTGGGTATCATGGCAATGTTATTTGTGACATTTCTTTGAAACAGTAGGTGATTTCTCTCAATGACAAATGTTGTAAAGATTTTCCTTCTAAGCGCACACTCTCCAACAATCAGGATAGCTAGCTCCACCAGGTTAATACTATTCCTTGGCTCTCACTGGTAAACTGAATTATGTTGACAGTAACCTTAATACTCTCACAGTATAAAGCTACACCCGAAGGAGTAATCAACTTCCTTAAATTCAACTTTAGCACAGCTTCTTAGGATACAATAGGGCAAAGTTGGTACCTTATGTATAATGCTGAGATAGAAGACATGTCAGTACCTCCTGGCCTTGACCAACCAAACCAAGGAAATTCAAGGTTCTGGTGAAATGTCATCAGTCAAGGGGTATTTAGGGGGCCTTCAGGGATAATTAGTGCAGTCTTGGTACTGCTCCTTCACTCCTTCCTACACTATTCACTACTTCCTGGAGTTACTGAAATATCTTCCCAGCCAAGCCACCTATTACATGCAATGTCTAAATCCTCAGCAGAACTTCTTTGAGTCTGAGAAGACAACCATCAGAAAGATGCCCAAAGGAAGCAAGACCATAGTGACCCAAATGTGAATTGTGGACAATATGGAGATTCCTTCAACTCTCCAAACCAATGTAGTAGCTCACTTAAATAAAACCATTTACTCTGCAAGTATTTTTTTAAAAGACGCACTTACCAGCTCCCATGTAAGTTTATTCTAAATGTATTTTTTGCCTTGTTTATTGCAAGCTCTTATTGATAGTAAGACAAAACCTCTCTCTTTCCATCTTTTTTCCCATTATCTCTAATTTGATCTGTAACACAACAGAACATAGATCATAACTGAGTTTAGTAACTGTCTTACTTTTATTCTCAAAAACTGGCCCACCTTTCCTCTTATCAGTTGATCTTAAGTCCCTTAAGTGTGGAGGGAGTTTTTAATTATCTTTAAAATCTGAGAGTCTAATAAAATAATAAACAAATATTAAAAGATAAAAATAAAGCAATCTCCATGTCCTCTTTTAATTTCTGTATTTAGATATATGATTATTTAAAAATTTTTAAATACATATTTTAGTTTAGCATACAAAGTAATGGGTTTTATCATGCCATTTTCGTGTGTGTGTGTGTGTGTGTGTGTGTGTGTGTGTGTGTGTGTATCCAGGAAGCTTATCCAGGAGGCTGAAAGACCTCTACTGTGAAAACTTTAAGACAGTGAAGGAATAAACTGAATCAGACAGTAGAAGATGGAAAGAACTCCCATGATGACAACTGGCAGAATTAATAATGAGAACATGAAGATATTCCTGAGAGCAATCGAGAGCTTCAGTGAAAGCCCATCAAAATCTCAATGCCCTTCTCCATAGAACCAGAAAAGAAAACAATCCTCAAATTCATATTTCTTTTGTTTAAAAATATGTTATTTTTAAAAATTTATTTATTATATATATAGAGAGAATTGATACACCAGGGCCTCTATCTACTGCAAACAAACTTTGAATCATGAACTACCTTGTGCATCTGGCTTGCATGGATACTGGGGAATCAAACATGGGTCTTTACACTTCATAGGCAAGTGCCTTAACTGCTAAGCCATCTCTCCAGCCCCTCACATTTCTTTCTTGGTGTGGTGTATGATATGAAGTGTGTGTAGTGTAATCAAATGTGTGTATAGATGTGTGCCTCTTATGTACACATGTGAAGAGGCCAAATGAGTGAGACACAGAGTGTCTCACTCAACCCAGAGCTGTCACTTTTGCTGTCTTTTCAGTAAATAAGACCCAGGATTCTTAGGTCTCCCCTCCACAACAGGACTGGGATTACAGGTACAAGGAGCCAGACCCAGGTGCTTAGGTGGGTGTGGGGGAATTGAATTTTTGCAATCTCAGGCTCTCTCATGCTCTCCTGATTTTAAAGCAAACACTCTTTAAAAAAAAATATTTTTTTATTTTATTTGAGAAAGACAGAGAGAAAGAGAAAGAGAATTGCACACCAGGGCCTCTAGCAAACAAACTCCAAATGCCTGCACCACTTTGTGCACCTGCCTTTACATGGGTACTGGGGAATAGAACCCGGGTCATTAGGCCTTGCAGGCAAGTGCCATAACCACTGAGCCATCTCTCTATTCTCAAGCACTTTTAATTGTGGAGCTATCTCCCTAGACCTCACCATTTTTTTAAATGGGTACACTGTAACAGATTTATTTTTCATAAATAATTTTTTTAGTTGATTCTTCCCTGATTATCCATCTCCTTGCCCCCCTTTCCCCACTATACCTTTTCACCCACAGTATTCCTCCTTATATTTTAAAACATTATTTGTCATATTGTCCTCCCAAGCACCTCCCTTAAAGGTTTCTGTCCTCCAGTGTAATGGGACACTTTATAGTTTTCTAACCTTTACCTACATTTACTCCTACCTAGATACACATAGTTAACATTTAGAAGCCAAGTACTACATATGAAAGGGAACATCTATTTGTTTTTATGGACCTGTATTTATCTAAATATAATTGTATCCAGTTATATCCATTTTCCTAAAAATTTCATAATCTCATTATTTATTATTCAATAAAATTATATTCTGTGTACATAAATATACATATATACATGATATTTAATATTTTCATTCTTCTGTTGATAGACATCTAGGCTGATTTCACTTTCTTGCTATTGTGAAAAGAGCAGATATCAACATGAATCAGTAGCCTACTCTTGAAGGCTCAATCCCAGTATGAGTCGGAGTGGCGGAAAAAAAAAAAAAAGCTGCTACAGCAGCCACATGAAACCATACAAGACACAGAAATACACTTAAAATAAATTACAACTTGCTAATGTATCACCAATGGTCACAAAATTGACAAGGGCAAAACTACTGCAGAGTGTGCTATGAAGTTAAAAAGTATTTAGCATATGTATGAAAATAGTCAATGACAAAGATAAAGGGAAGAGATAAGAAAGGGGAAGAAACAGAGGAGAAAAATATTAAATAAATGAAAGAGGGGAGTGAAGAAGAGTGGTATAGAGGTGAAGGAAAAGAGTAAGAGATTTTAAAAGGAAAAATAAGAAAAAAATATTTCCTTGTAATTAAAAAGATCAAAAATAAAATGAGGAGCTGGGTAAATGGCATACCAGTTAAGGCATCTGCCTGTGAAGCCTAAGGACCCTGGTCTGACTCCTCAAGACCCATGTAAGCCAGATGCACAAGGGTACATGCATCTGGAGTTCATTTGCAGTGGCCATTCTCTCTTTCTGTTTGCCTTTCTCTCTCCCTCTCTCTCAAATAAATAAATAAATAAAATATATTTAATAATTAAAAAAAATAAAATGAGAAAAAATATTTCCTAATAATGAAAACTTTCAAAAATAAAATGATAGGGCTGGAGGGCTGGCTTAGCATTAAGGTGCTTGCCTGTGAAGCCTAAGGACTTCTGTTTCACTCTCCACATCCCACATAAGCCAGACGCTTCAAGGTGAGGCAAGTGCAAGGTCACACATGGCCACTAGGTGGCTCAATAGTCTGGAGTTCAATTTCAGTGGCTGAGGCCCTGGCATATCAATTCTCTCTCTCTCTTACTTGCTTTCTCTAAAATAAATAAATAAATAAAATGGTAAATATAAGAAGGGGAATGAAACATACAAACACAAGAGTGTTAAAGACAAAAAAACACAGTAAGGAATAGTCAAAATACTACTAAATATATACAGAGGCAAAATGAAACACTGAGAGGGTGAAAAAAAGAAACACAAAAATATTGCCAAAAATGGAACAAATGCATAAACAGATTAACGTGTGCAGGGCAGTAACAATCATGTTAGATTAAATTAGATTAATGTGTACAGGGCACAAAAATTGAAAACACAATAAAATAGAAATCCAGCTAAATATGTAAACAAAATATCACAGAAAAGAGATAAGGATTTAGAGCAGCTTCTCTCTCTGTCCTAAGAAATCATGGACTGGGGGTGTAAGAAATCAGAGTTGGGGAGTGCCATTTGAATTTATGGACTCTGTGGTGGTTTGATTCAGGTGTCCCCCATAAACTTCAAGTGTTCTGAATGCTAGGTTCCCAGCTGATGGCAATTTGGGAATTAACACCTCCTGGAGGCAGAATATTGTTGGGGGCAGGCTTATGGGTATTATAGCCAGCTTCCCCTTGCCAGTGTTTGGCACACTCTCCGGTCACTGTTGTCCACCTTATGTTGACCAGAGAGTGATGTCCACCCTCTGCTCATGCTATTGTTTTTTTCTGCCATCATGGAGCTTCCCCCTTGAGCCTGTAAGACAAAATAAACCTTTTTTTTTTTCCCCACAAGCTGCTCTTAATCGGGTGATTTCTGCCAGCAATGCGAATCTGACTGCAACAGTAAAGTGGTACCAGAAGTGGGGTTGCTGCTAGTCACCTGACTGTGTGGCTTTGGCCTTTTGGAGCTGATTTTCAAGAGGAATGTGGAAGGATTTGAAACCTAGGCCTAAGAGATACCTTGCAGTGTTGTAAGTACAGCTTAATGGACTATTCTGGTCAGAGCTGAAAGACCTGAATGCAGTAAGAACTATGAACTGTGAGGTTTGGCTTATGAGGGTGAGAAAGAGCTTTGCTTGGACTGGGTTAGCAGTTTGTGTGAGAAGCTTCCTGTTCTGAGAAGATGTGCAGGGTTGCTTTGCGTAAAAATGAACTGGTGTGAGCAGAGGGATAAAGCACAGAAAAAATGAAATCTTTGGGTGAACTCTACCCGTTCAGCTGCAGTTGAGAGATTATAACCTTTGAGATTGGGCCAGCTGACCTGCAATGGGGCAACAGGAAGAATGCAGACTCTTTTGAAGGGACCTGAATGCTGAAGGAGTGTCCTGTTCTTCAAAGTCTGATTTATTCCCCCCTGGATTAACAAATTGGCACCCTACCTGGTATTATGGAGTATAACAAATGCAGGAAAGAGAGGGTCATTGAGTTTTTAACGTGGTCTTGTGTTTTGGAAATGGCCATGGGCAGTGTGAAGCAGGTTTGCTGGATGCCTGCATGGAGATCCCATGGGGCCATGAGGATGGACCGTGGGTTGCAGTGGAGACCCAGTGGAGATACCGGGACTATGAGATGGCTGCCAAGGAGAGCTGCCGGCCCTGGATGAAGTTTTCCAGGACTGAGTAGCCTAGCTGGAGGGGCGGAATTGGAACTCCAGAGACTTGTTGCTGCTCAGAAGTATCAGACTTGGAGATTTGTCACTGACTAGTTGGATTGGAATTACAGAGTTTGACGTTTGCCCTGGTTGTTTTAAATCTTGTATTGGTTGAATATTTCTTTGCTTTGCCCAATGCCATCCTTTGCAGTGTGTATGTTTATTCTGTGCCATTATGGGTTTTTGGGGATATTTTTGGTATTATGGCTCAGTTAAAAGACCTTGGATTATGGGGATGTATGAACAGCATTGGAATTGATAAAAACTATGGGGATTTTTAAATTTGCATGAATGCATTACATTTTACATCATGTACGGTTATCAGTTTATGGGGGCCAGGGGCGGAATGTGGTGGTTTGATTCAGGTGTCCCCCATAAACTTCAAGTGTTCTGAATGCTAGGTTCCCAGCTGATGGCAATTTGGGAATTAACACCTCCTGGAGGCAGAATATTGTTGGGGGCGGGCTTATGGGTATTATAGCCAGCTTCCCCTTGCCAGTGTTTGGCACACTCTCCGGTCGCTGTTGTCCACCTTATGTTGACCAGAGAGTGATGTCCACCCTCTGCTCATGCTATTGTTTTTTCTGCCATCATGGAGCTTCCCCCTTGAGCCTGTAAGCCAAAATAAACCTTTTTTTTTTTCCCCACAAGCTGCTCTTAATCGGGTGATTTCTGCCAGCAATGCGAATCTGACTGCAACCCTAACTAATACAGACTCTATTTCCAGTGGTTGATGCTGTTGCTGGATCTGTATTGGACAAGTGTCTGGAGTCCACCAGAGCTATCTTCAATTTAATAGTTTTTCTTTTTTCCATAGTAGGGACTTCTACAGGACACATTTAAGCTTTTCTCATTCTGCTGTCTGACCAGATTCTCCAGCATCATACAGATCATACCCACTGAGACCATGGACAGCTGGAGTTGGAGGATGTCTTCCAAGTGTGTTGTGAGTATGGGAAGCAAATCTAGCAGAGAGATTGATACAAGTAAAAATCTATACTTTGCACATGCTTCCAAGTCTTCTTGAGTATTAGTCATCACACTGGACGTGTGGGAAGATATACACCTCTCTATTTCAGAGTACTCAGGCTCTAAGAGAGTGAATGATAGATAGGTGGATCACTTAAGAGCTATTAAATACTAGAGTAATTCTCTAAGATCTGTTTCCGACCATTGAGGGCAGGTCAGTGTCTCCTATGTACTTCCAGGCCTTAGCCCAGCCTGCTGCCACATGTACCCTTCAACTGTTTAGTATCTAGCCCTTAGGATTTCCATAATATGTCTCTGGGCCTTCACACACTCAGGTCAAACTGAATCAAGTCAAACTGAGGTTCCTTACCTGTAAATGGTCCCTGATCTCGTGCCCTCAGGGTAGCTCAGTTAACTATACAGTCTTCCTCAAGGTAGAACCTGTATTCTAACTTCAGAGTCACACAATGTGGCAAAAAGGAATTCTGTCTCCTGCTGACCGGTCTGCCAGAGGAATCACCATCTCACCAAAACCCACAAATGTATTTGAGGCTCATGACAGCAATGGGCTTGTCTGACTTTCATTTTGGAGGCAGCTTCTGTTTCCTTCTCCCTACTAAGGAACTGAACAGTGGGTCAGTGTCCCGTTTCCTTCTCTGGTGACATCACTCTTAAAACTAAAGTAATGTTCCAACCTTCCAGAGCTGAACCTTATGTTTTAGATTTTCTTAGCTGTATCTCTATGCAATCCTCAAAAAAAGACAACAAAAGAATTGATAATTTGGGTTTTATTTTTTAAAATAAATAAGGACGGAGACGGCTATATTTCCTGCTCTTTTCAATTAGAATTTGAAAATACATGACAAATGTTATAACAAGAGCATCTCTTGTACAAAGAAAAAACTAATGGAAAGGGTTGGCTGACCATAAAATCTGTACCATAAGAAGTTAATCACAGGATGGAGAGATAACTTAGTGGTTAAGGCACTTGCCTACAAAGCCAAAGGACCCAGGTTTAATTCACCAGGACCCACGAAGCCAGGTGCACAAGGTGGCGCATGCACCTGGAGTTCACTTGCTACAGCTAAAGGCCCTGGCATTCCCTTTCTCTCTTTCTCTCTCTCTCTCTCTCTCTCTTATTCTTATTCTTCTTATTTTTTCTTCTTCTTTCTCTCTCTCTATCTTTCAAATAAATAAATAAGAAGTTAATCACTATTGTTTCAAGCTATAATGGGTAAATGTTGAAAAGTCAAATTATATCCAAAAGTGACCAAGCAAAGTAAGAAGAATTAACTAAAATTGTTTTACTCAAAATAAGGAAAAGTTGGTTGTACTAGTGACCCCAAAGAGAATTTTAAAGAAAGCGATCATTTAAGAACAGAAGTCTATAACAAGATGATAATTTAAACCACGTGATTCTTAGAGCTTAAGATAAAAATGAGAATTTTCTAATATGACAAGGTTGGGACTCAGGGATGAGTGCAAATTTGCTATTTTTCTCCCATTTCCATTCTTTTTTTCATTTTCCAAGTCAGAAGATTCAATACCTACTCTACTGTAAAGCCAAAACTACCAGTGATTTATTTTGTGAGAATATTAATAATGAAACATAATCCCAAAACATATGATCAGAAGTAATGTGCATGCTTGCTTCTTATGGACTGTCAAAAAAAATCAACAAATTGAATTCTACAGACAGAATTGTTTTTTGTAAATGAACCATGAATTGGGCAATCAGGGAGTCCAGCAAGTTGAGTAGAGAGTTTAGCTGTATTGGCAGAAAAGTACTGAAAAAAAGCAGAAATAAGGAACAAAAATCAGCTAGGTCATGCTAACGTGACTACTGAGAAAAGACATCCTTCTCAGGCCTGCTCAGGAAGGCTGGGCTCCTCCTGATAAGTTGTTGTGCATCTTCTGTGTTTTTGAAAGTGGGCCCATGTAAGGAGGCTAAAGAAATCGTAGGATGCCAGATTCTCACATGTCACTAATCACTGCTATTAATGCTTAATTCCAATAAATCAACCAGATCTGAAACTCCAAGTTCATATCAATAACCAGGTCTTTGAGCAGTATATGCAGTATTACAAATGGAGAATATACATCTAGATAGAAATGAAGTGACTAACATTCTCAGAGACTCCCTGGAGCTTGCATTTGAGCAAAGAAAAGGCCCTGGGGGTGGGGGAGAAAGAAAAAAAAATGACAAGAGAGCTTACAAATAAAAAATCCACTTACTCAACTATGCAGTGACTTGAAGAACTATAAGTGCTCTCAATCACACAATACAGGCATCCACATGATATTACAAAGAGATGTTTCTTAACATTGTATAAATTTTGTCTTTATATTTCACATTACAGGATTGTTTGGGGCACAAAATTTTAAAGTTATGCTTCTTAGAAAACCTGAATCTTGGTCTAGAGAGATGGATTCATGGTTAAGGTACCTGCGTGCAAAGCCAAAGGACCCAGGTTTGATTCCCCAGGACTCATGCGAGCCAGATGCACAAGGTGCCACATGCTTCTGGAGTTCATTTACAGTGGCTGGAGGCCCTGGTGCACCATTCTCTCTCTCTATCTCTGCCTCTTTCTCCCTGTTTCTCTCTCTCAAATAAATAAATAAAATTTCACAAAAGGTTTAATAAACAAAAGTTAATAAAAAGAAAGAAAGCCTGAATTTTCACATCATTATACTGCTATTATCCTTTAGAAGATAGCAAAGGTTATTGAAGGCTCATTCCATAAAGATACAAATGAAATGTGGTGAGCTCAAAGGGAACGACCACATGGTGAAGAAAAAGAACAAATAAGAACTCGTGTTCTTTCTTAAATTATTCATGTATTTATTAATTTTACAAAGGTTATAGTCTTATATCCCTTCTCCCCCTGACCCACTTCCCATGAGGGTTCTTCTCGGTGGGGTTACAGGTATTCAGTGTGGGGTAATTAAGGCCTAAGTCAATCTCTGTGCTGGGAAGGTTGCTTCAAGAAATTTCTGACCAACCCCCTGTAGCTCTTACAGTCTTCCTTCCCTTTCTTCCACAATATTCCCTGAGCCATGGTAGTCCTATTAGCAGTCTGGTTTAGTGCTAAGTTCTCTGTAGCTTCTGGGTTTCTGTTTCAATGTGTTTTAATTAACTACTGTGTCTGTCACCATTTCCCTGGAGCTGGTTGTCAAGTTAGCAATGTGAGCAATATTGCATCTGCTTCCTCTGCAACTTTCTCCTGAGCCCTGGTAGCTGTGTAGAGGTGGAACATGTCTTAGAAGGCAGTCAGGGATCTTTACTGTTATAATGGTAGATTTTGAGTCTTCCCATTATTCTCTGCTATTTATAGTATAAAACCGAATCTTCAAAAAACAGTGGAAGCAGCTTTGATTTAGGCGGATATGCATAGTGAGTTGAGAGATTTCTTGATGTGTATGCCCACTCTACTTATCCAGAGAGTGCTTGGGGCTTCTCTCTGTAGTCTATAAGATTCTTAGCCATGGGGTACTGACTTGGTTCCCAGTACCAGGTATGAGTTCTCTTCCACTGAGTGGATCTCATATCCAATCACAGGGCAGTTGGTTAACCACAGAGTCTGTGTCCCACTATTGCTGCACAGGTATGTGCTTCTTCTCAGGATAGTGGGTTGCCTAGCTTGCAAGATCCCCTGTTTACTCATACTGTTGGTGATCTTTATCCTCCAGCAACTCCAATAGCACTTTCCCATATCATGAAGGTCGGCCTGGAGAGGACTGGGTTTCTTCTCAGTTCTAATATGGACTTTTAGTTTCCTGTGACAGCAACCTGTGGTATCTTCAGTAATACGATCTTACCTTTTTGCTCTGGTAAGTAACCAAGTACTTTGGCAATAGCCGGCATTGTTTTGGGGACCACTTGGGCTTCCCTGACCAACAGCTTAGTGTCGGGAGGTAACCCAAATCTGGTCCTGAGATTGGCCAGTCAGAGCTGATGAGAAGCCATGCAGGCTCTTGTCCACACAGTGGATGCAGGATGCTGAGGTCCTTCAGTGAGGAAGGCTGAAGCATGGCTTTCACAAAGGCAGCCTCAGAGGAGGAAATATAGATAGAGTGACAAAACTTCCCACCAGGACTGGCTTGTACCTTAGAGGCCCAAGGCAGCTCTTCAGCCTTCCCTCATAGCAGTGGGTCCTGGAGCATACAAAGCCACAGCCATGACAGGTCTTTGACCAGCCACAAATCATTCTGCTTATCATTTTTCTCTGATAAGCATAGATGAGATCGTTGGCTAAAGTATAAAACTGTAGGCAAGAAAGTTATTACCTCCATTAGCCTTGTTCCAACCTATAAAAATACTGCCTATATAGGTTTCCTGTACCTTCCTCAAACAATTATTACAAACATGGTAGGCAGCTTAATAGAGATCTATTCTGTCACAGCTCTAGAGGCCACAAGTCCAAATGCAAGATGTCAGCAGGGCTGCGCCTCTTCTGAGGCAGTGGGGGTGATTCCTTTCTTACCGTCGCAGCTTTTGGTCACACTGTCACTCCTTGGCTTGGATCAGCATGACCGTGATCTCTCTCAGCATCTCCAGTGTTCTTCTCCCTTCTGTGTTTTTGTGTTTTAAGTATACCTCTAATTTTTACTGTGTTTCTGGTTTTGAACTCAAACTATGATTTTAGATCCATACTAAATCTATCTAGAATGATCACCTTTTTATAAACTTCATGAAGTTTCAAATCCCCTTTCTCTAAACAAGGCTACATTCATGGGTTCCATCAACATGGAGCTCACCATCCAACTCATTATATATAAATTGCTCACAAGTTCTTTTCATCCCTTCTGCTCACACTTTCCATGTCTCCATACTACAAATTGGAGAATAAACATTTTTTTTCCAGAGATTTTCATAGAATTTGGGGTAATTAGTGTATATTCTTAAGAAACTAAAAGGAGAACATAACAAAAGAGGTAGTGAAGAAAATGCTTTGCCAAGCAAGTGTATGTAGTGACAGATTGTCAGAATCCACCTTTTGCTACTGGGATGCACAAGTTTGGTTCTCTAGAATGTGGTATTTATAGGAGTTAAATGAAGTGTGGCCTGCTGATTTGAACAGCCATTCTCCTGCTTTAGATTTAATAATTAAACATTACTCTGCTATATAAGGCATAAGTGAGCAAATTAAACCCACACTTAAAAACTGAAGATAAATTATATTCCAGTGCTCTTAATCATCTTGGAAGGTAGAAGGATACAAGCAGTTAAGCCAACTCTATATCATCAAAATGTACTCCACCAACAATTAGAGCTAATATTTTAAATGTAACGTTTCAACCTTTAAGCTGCTCTAAGTAAGCATCAAAATAAATCCTGCAGATAAGGACATCTATTTTTAGACCTATTAAAGTGAGTTTTATTTGCCAGGATATCTGAATGCATGCAGTCCTCAGGAAAATAATTTGCCATAATACATACTCAAATTACACAGTTTTACAAGTTACTTCATTTAAGACAAAATTTAAAATATGGAAATGGTTTTTCCCAAAACAGTTCCCGAAACCTTAGCAAACTGTGACATTCCTACCCTTTATACTGCATTTTTTTGGACACAAAGTACATGGTCTCCATATCACATTGGCCTCATCAGTTCCTTAGGACTTGTAATTTACAAGGTGTGCATCTCTACATCCCCTTTGGCTACAAAAGGACACATCATGAGGACCCTGAGAACATCCACACACTCCCCTAAATCCCTCAACAGATGACTAACAAAATTGGGATTCAAAACCCAGCTTATTTACTGCTCTTGGGAGATAACTATGACTGTAAGTCTTACCACTGTCCAGAGTGTCCTGTGGCACTCATCTTCTGTCATCCATAGTTGTAACTGGCAGATAATACATCTCATACAAGCTACTTTCCTTCTCAGTTACCGCTACATTACTTTCCCTCCTTCTCTGCCTTTGAAATAAATACTTGCACTCAAATTTGCCTTGGGATCTGTCCTCAGGGTAAGCATCCTAACTGAAGGAAACAAGAAACATATTACTTAAGAAAATAAGTTTAGGGCTGGAGAGATGGCTTAGGGCCTGCCTCCTAAGCCTAAGAACGCTGGTTCCAATCTCCAGGTCCCACGTTTTACCAGATGCAAAGTGACGCAAGGGTGCAATGCTGCACTTGACCACAAGGGGGCGCACGAATCTGGATTTCGTTCTCAGCAGCTGAGACACTGCTGGCGCGCCCATCTCTGTCTTCTTCTCCCTCTCCCTCTCTCTCTCTCTCTCTCTGTTTCTCTCTGTGTCTCTCTCCAAAAAAAATAAATAAATAAATAAATAAATAAATAATAAATATTTTTTAAAAAATAAAATAAGTTTACAAATCTGTTGCCGGGCTGGAGATATGGCTTAGTGGTTAAGCGCTTGCCTGTGAAGCCTAAGGACCCCAGTTCAAGGCTCAATTCCCCAGTACCCACGTAAGCCAGTTTCAAAGGTGGCACATGCATCTGGAGTTCGTTTGAAGTGGCTAGAGACCCTGGTGTGCCCATTCTCTCTTTCTCTCTCTGTCTCTTTCTCTCTGTCATATAAATAAATAATAAAATCCTTAAAAATTAAAAAAAAAGACTTAAAAAATCTGTTGCCTAGAAAGCACCTAAAAATCAAAATTTTTGAAAACATTATCATATTGTATGAATTGTTCTAAAATTAAAATTGAGAACTTGGGCTGAGGAGATGACTCAGTGGTTAAAGGAACTTTCTTTAAGAGCCTGCTGCCCTGGGTTCAATTCCCCATGAAGCTAGATGCACAACATGGCACATGCATCTGGAGTTCATTTGCAGTAGCAAGAGGCCCTGGCATGCCCATACTTTATGTCTCTCTCTTTCTCTCTATCTATAATCTCTGTCTGAAAAAATTAAAAAAAAATAGTTTTTAAACAATGGAGACACATTTGTATACTGCAGGGCTAGGTAATGTAAGGTAATAAGAAGGCACATCCTAAGCCCCTTCTTCCTTTACTAGAGCTCTGCTTACATACAAGTCTTGAGTGCCCATGTGCCTCCAGGAAGCACAATCCTTCCACAGACCCAAGGAGAAAGCTTTGGTAAGTATTAGTAATTACTCCCCTTTAATTCCCACTCTCACTGACTGCTCAGGAATGGGAAGCTTCTGATGCTGTTCTTACTCTTTTAAAATGGTGTGAAGGGGAGACACCTGTCCTTTAAAAGCTGTGCACTGGGGTGGTCTTGCAGTTGTAGTAGGCACAGCAGAAGCATGATGTGACAAGCCTGGAGACAAAAGCCCACACACGGAGACTGGCAGAGTAGACAGATAAAAGAATTGGCTAAACTTTGATTCTCTCTTCAGAAAGTTGTACTTACTAATCTTGGAATAACCTTATCTTTGGACTCCTTATTATATGATATTAGAAATCTTATTACTTGATCTTTTGAATTTTCTCTTACTTGCTGCCTAAAACTAATATAAATGCCTTTTCAGATTGTAAAATGCTCTTCCAGAATTTTCCATCACCCTAGGTGTGATAGGAACTACAACTAGTAGTTCCTCTTTTTTTTGGGGGGGGGTGGTCTCTCAAACATGATTACACCTAATAATTTTTCTAAGAATTCACCAAAATTGGGAACTGAATAAATATAATTAGTTCCAACTCTAGATCCATATGCATGCCTGGGCAGAAAGGTAGGGGAAGAAGGGAAGGAAGAAGGGTCCTGAAACACAAACAAATTGTTATGGTGTTAGTGACAGGGTGCAATTAGATAATTCACATATAGAATGCTTATCAAAAGGCTGCTGCAACGCTTTTTTTTGTTTGTTTTTTTTCATTTTTCAGTTTTTCAAGGTAGGGTTTCACTCTAGCCCAGGCTGACCTGGAATTCGCTATGTAATCTCAGGGTGGCCTCAAACTCATGGCGATCCTCCTACCTCTGCCTCCCAAATGCTGGGATTAAAGGCATGCGCCACCACGCCCGGCTGCTGCAACACTTTCTTAGAGCTTACTCCATGGTTGTTGGATAGAGAAGAGAGAGTCCAACCCAACCCAAGCAATGGCCAGTGACTGATCATTGTAATAATTAACAAGCTACTGAAGAAGGGCTGGGATGAAAAAATATGTCTCAAGAACAGTAATCTTGACAACAGCCAAGGAAGAACGGAGCACTGGGGAGGGCATATTAGCACTATAGATACCTAACCTACTAGAGAGACAGAGGTGTTAGATCACAAACTTTACATGCCATGTTGAAAGGATAGGTTTTATTCTGTAAGGGTACTGAGATACATTCAAGGTCCATTTTTGTCTTATATTAAAATTAAATGAAAGTCAAGTTGGTGATGGACAACTGTAACCCCTGTACACCACATGCTGAGACAGGAGGACTGTGAATTCAAGGCCAGCATGGACTACACAATGAGACCATATTCTTAAAGAAAATTAAATGATTAGATGATATTCTATAAGATTTAACTTTATATTGTATTGATAGCTACTAGGGATAGAATTGACAAAGGCAAGAGAAGAGAGAACCCAATCCTATACCCTTTGAACAAAGTTCTCTCTTGGCAACTGAGTGTGTTTTTATTTTATCAGCCTTTGGGGAGATGTTTATTTAATCAGCCCTTTTCCCCAACTATAATGAATGGAATAATTGCCTGCTAAATGGATATGAAAAATAATAGTACTATGGAAGTGCTCATTTAATTCATAATCTATATCATCAAATCTCATAGGCTTAGCTGAGCCATTTGAAAACTGTTGGGCATTCTGGGATGGGTCTAATGGATTGTTAAGAACTAGTTTTCTAAACACGCACTCCTACTTTTCTACTTTAATAAATGCTGAAAATAACATTGCTGAAGCTCATGATTCTATGTGAGTCATTGTCCTCAGAGGATTCTTCCCATGGAAATAGTATCTTAGCCTTTTCCTGTGAAGTCAATGAAAAAAATATATATGTGTGTGTGCATGTGTGTGTGTGCACACGCGTGTGTGTTTCACTGGTAGTTTTAGATTGTATACTAGAAACAAGTTGTACTTGAATGCCTATGTAATCAGAACTAATTGATATAAGGGGTGACATAGATGCCTGTGAAGTATTAAATCTAAGACTGCAAGACGGAAATCTAAAAAGAAATATAAATCCAACTTGAAAGACTTCCATTAAAAAATTCTTACAAACAAACAAGCAAACAAACAAACCAAAAAAAAAAAAAAAAAAAAAAAAAAAACACCTGGGGCTAGAGAGCTGGCTTAGTGGTTAAGGCATTTGCCTGAAAAGACAAAGGATCCCGGTTCAATTCTCCAGGACCCACATAAACCAGATGCACAAGGGGGCTAATGTATCTGGAGTTCGTTTGCAGTGGCTAGAGGCCCTGGCATGCCCATTCTCTCTCTCTCAAAATAAATAAATAAAATATTGAAGAAAAACTAATAATGTTTGATGACTCAGTTTGAACTTTAGGTAGGATGGCTCCATTGACATTAATGCTTCCTTCTTGTGTTCTCTCATCTTTTCCCCTATCGCATCATACTCCCTCCCTCCCTTTCCTTGTCTTTTTTTCTTTTATGGAAAACAACTTTAAGTATGAATGGTGGGATGCAAATGGAATTCTGAAAGACAACACTGGATTTTCTTAGAGTCAGCATGCTCTCTACATAGTAGATCTTCTGCCATGACAAAATCTTGTTTCATTTTTTACTCGTCTGCTTTTCACAGAGAAATAAAAAAGAAAAATGTAGAGCACTAGGATTTAGAGATCGCATAAAAATGTATTTTCTGTGTAATTTAAATTCCACAGGAGTCACAAATGGGTTGAAAAGATATGAACAATATCAGTGTTGGAGGCATTCTGGTGACTTTCATTTCACCTCTATTGTACTCAGTGATACGCCAGACATTTGATTATAGCCATCATGACAGAAGAAGGGATCAAAGAAAGAATAAGGAAAGGGTGCTTCAAGCTTTTTTGCCTAGTAAAGTGAGGAAGACTTGACACATACAAAGCAACCCAGAGGGAGTACTAGGCATGAGGAACAGGACCAAGCTGTTATGAGAAGCAGTATGGAAGCCTCTTAACAAAGGCTATGGGAAGCTAAAGAGAAAGCAGAGGGCTTGAGGAGCCTCAATGAAGATCATGAAGATAGGTAGGGTAGCATACCCTAATCATGGCCTCCTTGTCCCTGCCAGTTTCACCTCAAGGGAGTGCTAAGTCAGAGGCTAATTCAGGAAGGGGACAAGTATAAATATCATGGATGTTCACATGTATCTAGATGGGTAGAACGTTATCTGTCCTATATCCTTCCTTTTGTCCCTCTCTGTCACCCATTTCTTGCTACTACTAGTCACCATTTGGCACCAGGACAAAGTGAGAGTAAAGTTCCAATTTACTATAACAAATTGGGAAAGAAAACCATTTGTTCCGCCAGTGGCTTTCAAAACAAAGCTTGGGGCATGTCTGGAGCTCCAGCCAACTTTTGAGGCTAATGACGATCATTAAGAATATGAAAACTTGGAAAAGGTGGATGGATTATACACCATAGTTCTATGGCAAAAGCCACTGTTGATTCAGAAAAAGTGACTCTGTAAAGTGGCAGATTTGCTTAAGAAGGAATTATAAAATGATGTCACTATATGTAGAAGAAAAAATTGATAGAATTTTCCAACAAGCCAGTTCTGCCACAACTAGAGTGACTATATGTTCTGGTTTATAATTTCTGACCCAGGACAATTATAAATACCACTGCCTTTCACATGTCAGAACTTAAATAATAAGTTTCTTAGTGATTTAACGTGAAGCAAATTTTAAATTTAACTTTAAAGAACTAAGTATATATTAGGTTTCATGATTTTAACTGGTTTTATAAAGGACAACTGTCCAGATCATCATGCCAGCCATAAGGAGGCTGCGCTAGTTTCAAGCCTTTGGCAGATAGAATGTGAGCTGAGAACATTTTTCCAGAAGTCAAAGGAGGATCTTTGAAGCCAGGATCTGGACTCTTGGGAATACGTAAGCCCATATGGACACAGAGTCATCAGCTGTGGCATAAAAATCTGAAGACCCAGAAACAGATCTTTCTTTAGGACTGTAGTGTACCTCCCTGAAACCATACGCTAGAAGGGGATTCTAGTTATGACATCTGCCAGTGGGCTATTTAATATCTCCACTATTTTATAAATTATATCTGGATGCATATAGGCACTGAAATTAATAGCCATGATTTGTTTAAACCTATGAGCTCCCACTAGAGCCTAAAAGCAGCACAGTAACCCTGGGAGAAGAGAAGACAAGATAAGACAGTGGTTGAGTCTCATAATCTCTTAGGAGATAAGGAGATCCAAAAAGCCCATAGAGGCAGCACATGTATCCACACTCATGCAGACATATAAGCTGGAGCTTTCTGATTCCTAACCTGCAGAATATCTTATTGGTAACAAGAAAACAGAAAAAATCGAACCACAGAACAATGAGTGAATTTTCTATGTAGAATCAGGATAGGAGTTCTTTTAAAAGGGATGCAAATGATGAGTATGCTCAGAGAACTGTGCAATATCTGCCCTCAAATCAACTTTGCTTTGTGTAACTACATATGGTGAGGCAGGGTTTCATATGTGAATGGCCCCTCCTTGAGTGCAGATTGCCACCACAGGTGTTCTGTGCATCCCAGTGGTTATCAGCGAAATGGCCTAAGCCATCTAGTGATGAGGCCTCCAAGTGTTCCTCTGGGGAGAAGAACAGAAAATGTCGTAGCTATATGTCCACTTCCTTGTTCTAGAGCAGGAAAATACCAAATTCTTTTAAAAAATACAACATGTGTGCAAACAGAAAAGCAGAAGAGGATTTTCTACAATCCTCGTCAAAGCAGAGAAATCTTTTCAGCCTACAGCTAGATGAGCCAAGGAAACCTTCAATCACAGCAGCATGAAGATATTACTGTAGAAAAGATATTTCTTTAATTCATTTGAAAACACTTCCTGGGCTGGACAGATGGCTTAGCAGGTAAGGTGCTTGCCTGTGATGCCTAAGGGCCCATATTCAACTCCCCAACTTATCCCAAGTAAGCTAAACGCACAAGGTGACACATGCATAAGGTTGTGCATGCACACAAGGTGGCACACACATCTGGAGTTCGATTGCAGTGGTTGGAGACCCTGGAGTGCCACTTCATATTCTCTCTCTCTCTCATAAAAAAATAAATAAATAGGACTGGAGAGATGGCTTAGCAGTTAAGGCACTTGCCTGCAAAGCCAAAGGACACAGGTTTGAGTCTCCCAGGACCCATGTAAGCCAGATTCACAGGCGGCACATGCATCTGGAGTTCATTTGCAGCAGTTAAAAAAGGCCCTGGCATGCCCATTCTCTCTCTCTCTCTGTCTGTCTTAAGTAAGTAAATAAAAGTTTTAAAATATCTTAAATTAATAAATAGATAGATAGATAGATAGATATAGATAGATAGATACTTCCTGAGTGCCTGCCACTACCAATACTATTCCAGGAGGTCCTCAGAAATGGCTGCTGTCATCTCCACCATCATGATTCCAAATCCTGATACCTGAAGCTGTGAGAGATCCATGAGGATATATTTCTTACAGCATTTAGCCAACAGAATGGACCAGAAGACCTCAATTCTGTACAGGCAGGGTAAAGACTAGGAAACTGGATTCCCCTCCCCCCGCAAAAAAATGACAACCATAGAAAAAAAGATAAAGTAGGGGGGAGGGAAGAAGAGAGCTTTAAGAGTTTAAGAGCCAAAGATCTTGCTGGATAAAGAATAAGCCTGAGGTCTCAAAATCAAGAAAAGGCAACCTTGTATGAAACAGACCAAAGCCAAAGGCATTCCGAGAAGAGCGGAAGGGTCAGCCAGCAGAAGGAAAGGAGCCTGACACAAGACCATCTCTGGAAAGGACGCTTCCGGTCTCCCCTCCCCACAAACACCCCAAAAACTGATCAGCCTAGAACATAGCTCCCAATGCTGGCACTTGATTTTCACTTTCTTTACTATGTTATCTTTTTCTGAATATGAAAGTGTTTTTGTTTTTTATCATGTTGATTTCAGCAGGGCACTCTACTGTCTCATGACTTCTATTATGAAAGGCATCTGAGCTGGTTACATTGCTATTTCATGAACAATAATAGGAATGTGAACTGAAAGCTTTTCTGAGATTTTTTTTAAACCAGTGTTTTTCATAAATACTATATTATTCAAGAGCATTTCACCCAAAAGTTCAATATGTAACAGAGACAGAAAGAGTGGACTTTAGCTGGGCATGGTGGCACACACCTTTAATCCCAGCACTTGGGAGGCAGAGGTAGAAGTATTGCCATGAGTTCCAGGCCACACCAATACTACATAGTGAATTCCAGGTCTGCCTTAGCTAGAATGAGATCCTACCTTGAAAAACCAAAAATTAATTAATTAATTAATTAATTAATTAAAAAGAGAAAGAGTAGACTTGGCTTGGATAGAGTAAGAACAATATTCCTTCCCTGACATCCCATCATGGTGGCCTATAAAGCCTCCATTAAATCCCTAGAAATGTACCACACACAGGTGGAAAAACCAGAAATGGCTGCATTGGCAGGGCATGCTACTGCTGAGCCAAGCAATCCAACAGCATTGCCCTAGAATGGTGAAAGGAGATGTGTGTCAGAAGGTACAACCCATTTGAGTACAAACAAAGGGAAACCTGATTAAAAGATTCTCATGGAGTAATTAGATGACAGAATACCAGAACCGGAATCATCTATGCACAGTAAGGTGACAACCATAGCTTCTACTGGCCACAGGATGAAGTAGCGGAACAGAACCATGGTGAGGTAAAAACAAAAACAAATATAAAAAGAGCCTTGATGAAGGACACTATGAACACTCATGCTTCTCATCACTGATTGCATTACATCCATACACATGCTCTTTATTCACCAACAAGCACTTATGAAGTGCTTACTATGAGCATAGGTTCCATGGTGTAATGGTTAGCACTCTGCATTCTGAAGTGCTTACTATGTACAGCATGTTGCTAGGTATTGAGAACACAGAGAAAAACAACACAGTCCTTGCTGAATAAATGTCCATAGTCTTCCACAGGAGACAAACCTAGCTGCACGAGAGGGAGATTTTTCAAGAAGTGAAGTCTTTGATAAAGTATCTCCAATAAGAGAGGAAGCCCCCCAGAGGGCAAGCTTTAGGAACAATAGAGTTTTCCACCAGTGTCAAATTTATACAAGCTAAGAGTGACAACTAACTTGTTGGGAGGATGAAGGGCACATTTTAGCAAATGTATGGGAGAGATGATATTACCATAAAGAAACATGAGGGGTCATGGGAGAGAATTAAGGTTTCCTGAGCACTTTCATGTGTCTGT
Source organism: Orientallactaga sibirica (assembly GCA_036365145.1). Taxonomy (NCBI): domain Eukaryota; kingdom Metazoa; phylum Chordata; class Mammalia; order Rodentia; family Dipodidae; genus Orientallactaga; species Orientallactaga sibirica. Next base: position 27,204,580 of record JAEOAD010000011.1, read on the forward strand.
GTTTTATGGTCCTCCTCTGAAGGAAATTTTCAGTAAAACCTTTATTGTCATGTGTGTGTGTGTGTGTGTGTGTGTGTGTGTGTGTGTGTGTGTGTGCATGCATGTGTGTGTGTGTGTTTTGCTCAGATTACAAAAGGGAACTTCCAAGGATAAGGATAAATAGAAGAAGGACTGATCATGTGTGGTCCAAACTAAATCAAGGCAAAACAAAGCAAAATGCACATTAGCAGTACAAGTAAGAAGGAAAAAGAGGAAATAGTTATACAGTGGAAGGTGAGTAAAGGAACACAAAGGTCAGTGGCAATGTGCAGAATCAAAAATAAAGAATAAGCCTGAGGTCTCAAAATCAAGAAAAGGCAACCTTGTATGAAACAGACCAAAGCCAAAGGCATTCCGAGAAGAGCGGAAGGGTCAGCCAGCAGAAGGAAAGGAGCCTGACACAAGACCATCTCTGGAAAGGACGCTTCTGGTCTCCCCTCCCCACACACACCCCAAAAACTGATCAGCCTAGAACATAGCTCCCAATGCTGGCACTTGATTTTCACTTTCTTTACTATGTTATCTTTTTCTGAATATGAAAGTGTTTTTGTTTTTTATCATGTTGATTTCAGCAGGGCACTCTACTGTCTCATGACTTCTATTATGAAAGGCATCTGAGCTGGTTACATTGCTATTTCATGAACAATAATAGGAATGTGAACTGAAAGCTTTTCTGAGATTTTTTTTAAACCAGTGTTTTTCATAAATACTATATTATTCAAGAGCATTTCACCCAAAAGTTCAATATGTAACAGAGACAGAAAGAGTGGACTTTAGCTGGGCATGGTGGCACACACCTTTAATCCCAGCACTTGGGAGGCAGAGGTAGAAGTATTGCCATGAGTTCCAGGCCACACCAATACTACATAGTGAATTCCAGGTCTGCCTTAGCTAGAATGAGATCCTACCTTGAAAAACCAAAAATTAATTAATTAATTAATTAATTAATTAAAAAAGAGAAAGAGTAGACTTGGCTTGGATAGAGTAAGAACAATATTCCTTCCCTGACATCCCATCATGGTGGCCTATAAAGCCTCCATTAAATCCCTAGAAATGTACCACACACAGGTGGAAAAACCAGAAATGGCTGCATTGGCAGGGCATGCTACTGCTGAACCAAGCAATCCAACAGCATTGCCCTAGAATGGTGAAAAGGAGATGTGTCAGAAGGTACAACCCATTTGAGTACAAACAAAGGGAAACCTGATTAAAAGATTCTCATGGAGTAATTAGATGACAGAATACCAGAACCGGAATCATCTATGCACAGTAAGGTGACAACCATAGCTTCTACTGGCCACAGGATGAAGTAGCGGAACAGAACCATGGTGAGGTAAAAACAAAAACAAATATAAAAAGAGCCTTGATGAAGGACACTATGAACACTCATGCTTCTCATCACTGATTGCATTACATCCATACACATGCTCTTTATTCACCAACAAGCACTTATGAAGTGCTTACTATGAGCATAGGTTCCATGGTGTAATGGTTAGCACTCTGCATTCTGAAGTGCTTACTATGTACAGCATGTTGCTAGGTATTGAGAACACAGAGAAAAACAACACAGTCCTTGCTGAATAAATGTCCATAGTCTTCCACAGGAGACAAACCTAGCTGCAACGAGAGGGAGATTTTTCAAGAAGTGAAGTCTTTGATAAAGTATCTCCAATAAGAGAGGAAGCCCCCCAGAGGGCAAGCTTTAGGAACAATAGAGTTTTCCACCAGTGTCAAATTTATACAAGCTAAGAGTGACAACTAACTTGTTGGGAGGATGAAGGGCACATTTTAGCAAATGTATGGGAGAGATGATATTACCATAAAGAAACATGAGGGGTCATGGGAGAGAATTAAGGTTTCCTGAGCACTTTCATGTGTCTGTGTTTTATGGTCCTCCTCTGAAGGAAATTTTCAGTAAAACCTTTATTGTCATGTGTGTGTGTGTGTGTGTGTGTGTGTGTGTGTGTGTGCATGCATGTGTGTGTGTGTGTTTTGCTCAGATTACAAAAGGGAACTTCCAAGGATAAGGATAAATAGAAGAAGGACTGATCATGTGTGGTCCAAACTAAATCAAGGCAAAACAAAGCAAAATGCACATTAGCAGTACAAGTAAGAAGGAAAAAGAGGAAATAGTTATACAGTGGAAGGTGAGTAAAGGAACACAAAGGTCAGTGGCAATGTGCAGAATCAAAATACACACACACACACACACACACACACACACACACACACACACACCCCTATAAGTCTCACCAGGAAAGATAGCAATGGGAACAGCACTAAGAGATCTAGACTATCACATGTCAACTCCAGAAAATAAAAGTTATTCTAGGGCTGGAGAAATGACTTAGCGGCTAAGGCACTTGCCTGCAAAGCCAAAGGACTCAGGTTTGATTCCCCAGTACCTACATAAGCTGGATGCACAAGGTGGCAAGTGTGTCTGGAGTTCATTTGCAATAGCTAGGAGGCCCTGGTGTGCCCATTCTCTCTCTACCTGCCTCTGCCTCTCTCTCACTCTGTCCCTTTCTATCAAATAAATATTTTTTTTTAAATAAAGTCATTCTATGAGGGTGGAAAGGAGCAACAGAAAGCTAGAGAAATAAAACAGCATTTTCAATTCTTGAGAGGAAGGGGCAAACAAACCTACTTACAGATAAAAAGTCCAAGGTATGTAAAAAAAAAAATAAATCGAAGAATTCAGGAATGGCAACTCATTCTGTGATGTAAAAGACCTAATTTTATTTAATTTTTTTCTTTACTATTGGTATTACTTGATTTCAAAAGAATGTTTTGCGTATACATTGGCATTACCCTCCATCATCTGTTAAATGAAATCTCGTTTAGGCATTTTTATAGTGCTCTGATTCTAAAGCCCTATCTGATCTCCTCATTCACTTCCATTTTGAACACCTGTGATTTCAGGAGTAATCTATTCACAAAGTGGAAGGAGGTTTGCTTATTTTCCTGAATGCATTCCCTGAAATGGATGAGTCTTAGTTCTGAGAAAGTCCTTGCCATCTGTGCCCTCACAAGGTAATATGAGAAAGTTTCTATAGTCATGAAGACCTGTTAACAGGGTGAAACTTTCCAGTGACTAACCACTTACTTTGCTGTAACTCTCTTTGCTGTACATGCTTGTTGTTTTAGTAATTTCTTTCGTCTATTCCTAGCAGAGATGACCAAATTATCTTCTGCATGATTTTCATTGTCATCATTTTCATTTCCACAGGCTGAATAATATGTTACCACATCTCTTATAATACAATTGTCAGTTCTCTAAGCCTTCCTTTGCTTTTTTAACTTCACAAATAAATCTGTCATATCTTGTTCTTGTGTTAGCAACTGCGATTCTTCAAGAGGCCTTTCCTGAGAATCCAGGCTCACTCATAACTGTGCTTCCTCCCTCAGCTCCGTAATTTCATATGAATTATAGCCTAGGCAGTGCTGACAGAACACTTTGGTCTTATCTTTGTTACTTGCCAAATGTTTCACAAGAGCAGAAGCTAGGCTTTAGACTTTTTACATAAAAGTTACATTCTCTTGTCTTGACTTCCTCTCTCTTGGATGCTGGGATATATAAGTTCTTCTAATAAAGGGAGATATGCTATAATTATATCAACAAATACTTTTAAAGGCATTTGGTAATATCCCATCCTTAATAAAAGTATACATCACATAAAGATAGTAGGATGCATCTGGAAAATAAATTATTAAACTCAAATAATAAACACAAATTCCATGAATCACTGTATCCATTTCCACCCAAACAAAGAAAAAGTAGAGAGGGCTGTGTCACCCAGTACTAATATTGCCTTTGATGTTCTACCTAAGGAAATAAGGCTTCCAAAAATGAAAGGACTGCTAAGATTAATTGGAGGAAAAGAGATCCTTTATTTCAAGTTTAGGAAATAAAAGAATTCAAGATGGTATCTGAATTAAAATGCATATAAAAAAAGTCAAAAGCCTGTAACTATACCAACAATAACTAAAACGGAAAAAAATCCTTAAAGAATTATAAAGTTTAAAATATAATAATAAACTTCATGGTAAAAGTATAACATGTTATTGAACAAAACTATAAAATAATATAAATGACATAAAGAAATAAAAATAATATCAATATCAATTTTTATTGTTATAGTTATAAACTGAAAAATGATTTTATAATTTATATATTGAATAGAAAGCCAAAAGACATACAAAAACATATTATAAGAGTACTTAAAGACATCATAATCAAATAGCAGAACATATGTACTAGAATAGAAAATATGTACCAGGAAAGGTTGTCATATATTTTTTAAAGTTGGATTACAAATAAATAGAAAAAGAATACTTTATTTAAAAAATGGTACCGATAGCTGCTATCCACATGGGGAAATGACTAAAATGTTATCTCACATGGTGCAAAATAAAGTTTTGTTTTTAAAAGTTAAATATTAAAAGATAAAGTAACCATATTGGAATTAGAAAATGTTAAGGATTCTGATGTAAGCAATATTTCTTAAGCAAAATGTAAGGCAAGATATTCAAATGCCTAAAAGTTTATAAAACTATATTTTGTCCTCTATGGGTATATTTTCTTATTTTTTAACTTATTGGACAACTAATAATTATGTACATTTACATAGTCATATGTCATGTTTAATCTATGTGTACACTGTAGAAAAAGTAAGTCAAGCTAATTAACATATCTGTCAGTCACCCACTTTGTGTGTCTATGTGTGTGTGTAGTTGGAATATTAAAATCTATTCATTTAAGCTGGGTGTGGTGACACATGCTTTTAATCCTAGCACTTGGGAGGCAAAGGTAGGAGGATCACCTAGAGTTCAAGACCACACTGAGACTACAGAGTGAATTACAGGTCAGCTTGGGCTAGAGGGAAACCCTACCTCGAACCCCCGCCCTCCCAAAAATCTATTATTTTAGCTATTTTATAGTGAAAAATATATTTAGAATTAGCCACCTGCATTGAGACTAAATGAATCTAAGTTTGTTGGTGATACACACAGCATTATAGTGACAAGCCAGGTAGGCACAGGCCTTCTTCTCCCAGTCACCTGATCAGACTGCTGACTGGCCACATCAGTGTCACAGAGAATCCTATTGGCTGTCATTCACAATGAACAGCTTGACATTGTCTTCTGTCCTCTTCATGGTGGACTCTGCCAATAGAGTGAATTTGAGAATGACATAAAGGTTGCACTTTTTTCTTTGAGGAGAGTAAGCTTCTAAATATATGGGGGTCCCTCCACAGCTGTGGTGCCCTGGGTGCTCAAAGCTGGGTGATCTGCAAATCGTTTTTCTGTTGTTGCCATGGACACTTTTCCACACCGCCTTCTTTAAAAGTAAAAACTTACTTACATGCTTGCACACCTTCACACCTCTCTGTTTGTGAATGTGTGTGCATGCACCATTGTCAGAATCACTTTCTACTGCAAAGAAAATGCCAGATGTTTGCACCACTTTTTGAATCTGGCTTTATGTGGGTGGCTGGAAAATTGAACTGGAGCTGGTAGGCTTTGCAAATAAGTGTTTTTAACCACTGAGCAACCTCTCCAGCTCTCACACTGCCTTCTTGGCCTTCAAAGCCTTTGCTCTGATTTGGTTCTGCAAGACTAGGAGCTACCTTCACTTTTAATGGTCTTTTGGCCATTTTTTTTTCTTTTATGAATACTTTTTAATCCCTAACTGTGGACTCTGTGTCACACAGATCACTAAAATGTATTCTAGTCATCTTATTGGAACATTGTATTCCAATCAAAATCTCTGTCTTCCCCTTCAGCTTCTTGTAATGACTTTCCTATTCTTGGTGTCTAAGAGATTGACTTTTCCAACTCCATGTACAAGTGTGATCATACAGTATTTTGTGTTTGGCCTAATAAATTAACAAATATTCCTGAGATCTATCCATGTGATCTCAAATGTCAGAATTTCCTTCATTGAATAACAGTATTCTACTGTGTACGTGTAGCACATTTTCGTGTAGCACATTACGTGTAGCTGCTTCCATACCTTGGCTACTATGAATAATGTTGATATGGACATAGGGGTGCAGATGTCTCTTTGACATAATGATTTCAATTGCTCTGGATATGAACTCCATAGTTGGATTGCCAGGTATCTTTCTCTCTCTTTCTCTCTCTCTCTTAGTTATCAAAGATTTTTCAGTGTTAGTTTTACAGTTTACTAAATATTTCCTTTTGGCATTTGGAACTATTATTTTGCACTGTGTTATAAAATAGTTCTTTTTTAATATTTTATTTATTTATTTATTTATTTATTTATTTATTTATTTGAGAGAGAGAAAGAGGCAGAGAGAGAGAATGGGTGTGCCAGGGCCTCCAGCCACTGCAAAGGAACTCCAGATGCATGCACCCCTCTGTGCATCTGGCTTACGTGGGTCCTGGAGAGTCGAACCAGGATCCTTTGGCTTTGCAGGCAAATGCTTTAATTATCGCTAAGCCATCTCTCCAGCCCTAAAGTAGTTCTTTCACTTGATCTTCCAAAACATTGTTTATCATGAGGAGCAAGATGATTTTCTTTTTCAGCTAACCTACTGAGTTTTGAAGCAGTTTTCATTTCAGAATATTCTTTCATGCTCATCGTAAGTGAATATCTGTCTCCCTTGGTAGTTTTCTTCCAGTTTTTCCATTAGCTTGAATTCAATGGTAGCCTATTTTTCTGGTTGTTCAATTTTTGCTTTCTCATCTAGAATACTCTTAACTGAAAGATGAATACTGTTCTCTCACTTTGATCTTTCATAAGCACTCAGTATGCAGAGATTACTTCATAAGCAGTGGAAAACCTACCACAGGAGTCCCAGCATTCACAGTCACCACTTTCTGGAGGACAGGGAAGAAATCCTTTGTCACCTAGGCCTTTTGGTTAGAGCAGACTTCTCCCATTCACAAGGTGTTCATATTATTCAACACATTAGAACATCCTTACTCTATCCTGGGGTTGGTCAGCAGAATTAGTGAGTCTGACACCCTGAAAAGCAACAAGTTTTCTTACCTGTATAAGTTAAAGAAAAGTTACCTGCTAGAAAAATACAGTGATTTAACACCACAGAAGTTTCATGTCCATTCAGCAGTCCAATGTAATTTTTTTCTGATCGGTAGACAGCTTTCTCCTCTACATGGTGACCTAACGACCTATTTCTCCTTCCATCTCGGGCTGCTGTGTTGCTATATATTGAGTGTTTTGTAACCACAAGGAGATAGGGTACATGAAGTCGCACTTGCTTTCCAACACGGCTACACAGAATACGAATAATCTTCTCTTATTCTCTATTACTCAAAATTAGATTAAAGACCCCACTTACACACAAGGAAACCTGGATAAGGTAGTCTTCCTGAAATGTGGCTTGGTGAAAATTCTCTATGATTGGTGCAAGTTCATCTTTCAATAGATTGCTAGATGTCTGTGCTCTGTTATTCCAGTCCTTGAAGAAACACATGCTTATCCTCTACCCCTACTCCAAAGTATCTACCAATAGAATGAGGCTAGAAATGTACTTTTGATTCAAGAAGTGGCAAAAGTATAAAAAGTCATTTTATGAGACAAGGGCAGTGAGAAAGAGATTCTTTAAAATATCTATAAAAGAAGTAAGGCAATAAAAAATGAGCTATAAGCAAAGGCCCTGGATAAGAATGTCATAAAAGTTAAAATAAAAGAGCATAAAATTTTGGGGAGTGTTTTCTTTAACTTTTTTAAGAAAGGGGAGAGAAGAAATTTAAAACCTTCAAGCTATCTAAGAACTAGAATAATTTAATGATAACTTGTAAAGGAGATAGATTACTTGAAATCTATAATATATCAGCAGTTCATGAAAATCCTCTCTTTTTATATTATTTCATTCAGAGAGAAACAATTTAAGGACACTAAATAAATAAATTCCAGATGCTTTTTTTTTTTTTTTTTTTTTTTTTTTTTTTTTTTGGTTTTTAGAGGTAGGGTCTTACTCCAGCGCAGGCTGACCTGGAATTCACTATGTAGTCTCTGGGTGGCCTCGAACTCATAGCAATCCTTCTACCTCTGCCTCCCGAGTGCTGGGAGTAAAGGTGTGCACCACCACACCCAGCTTATCTGCAATTTCTTTACCAGGCAATTTCATTTTTTTTAAAGTTATGTGGTAAAATGAGTTCCAACCCCAACTAGACATATGTAAACTTTTTTTTTTCATCAGTATGTCACTTTGGAAATTTAATAATTATATTTACCTTTCCTCATTCATGATTTTGAGTAATAAAGAAAAACTTGAGAGAGATTAAAGAGGGGGGAAATGTAAGAAGTGCTGTGATTTTTTTTATTAATGTAACTATTTAATTACTGTATATAGTATTTAAACCCCATCAATTAGGACCTGTTTAAACTTTTGCCATGTACATTTAAAGGTCTGTCAAAACAGGCATTTGCATAGAGAATTTAGAGTTTCATCTGGTATCTGAGAATTCTCTGAGATAACTTTAAAGGAACAAAAAGAGGGAATACCCTCATTCCATCACATGATGAAAAGCTTAAAGTCAACAAATAGGAGACCTCACAAGGACTCTATACAGCATTTATCACAGCCTCACTCACCAGCCTCAGACCACTTCAAAACCTTCAAACTGAAAAGAAACCCAGCACGGGAAGTCTGCCAACTTTCCTTCTTGCCAAGTTGGCGATGTCCTGAAGGTTTGAATGGGCTTCTCGATGTATAAGATAAAAGCAGGCATTCGAAGCCTGTGAAGTTTTCCTGGGCACATTCATTCAGACCTTAGGTGAAATTCCATCATCTGCTTTTATTTGTGTGTGATGTTATGTATGCAGATGGCATGATTTAAGGCTCTTGTTCCGTGCATAGTTTTGCTATGAGACCAAGACAGAAAAAATTCTCAAGGATGAATTAAGAAAGGTGTTTCCCCTTCAAAGATGCCCCTTTCAAGCTTTGATGTTTCACCTCTACCTACTATATAAATGTGATGCCAGGAAGGCAAACTTGATTTCAGGAAAGTTTCCTCTGGGGTAAAATGTCTGTATTCTTAGGAAAAAGTAAAGAACAAATTCAGCTGACCAGATATTCTGTCCATTCTTTTTTTTATATAACATCTAAAAATATTTTATTGATGTATTTTTGCAAAGAGAGAGAGAGAAGAAAGAGAAAGGAGAAAGAGAGGGACAGAGGGAGAATGAGTGCACCAGGGCTTCCAGCCAGTGCAAATGAACTCCAGATAAATGTGCCACCCTGTGCATCTGGCTTTATGTAGGTACTGGAGAATTGAACCCAGGTCATTAGGCTTTGTAGGAAAGTGCCTTAACTGTTGAACCATCTCTCCAGCATCTCTTTCCATTATTTATGTGTCAAGAAACATGATTTCTGAGCAATTTCCTATCCTCTAAGTAGCAAGGTTCAATTCATAAGTCTCTGTTCATTTCCAAATGAGTGAGAAAATTAGAGGAGTCCCTCTTAACTACTTCATGTTTCCCTTTCTGAACTTTTTACTAACCTGCATTTCTTGTATTCATTTATAAACACACTCCTAAGGCCCTTATATTCTATAAATTCTTCTCATCTCCCACTTCCCAGCTTTGGCATGATCTGCACACTGCATTTCCCTGTGTTCTGATAGTAGAACTCCTCCACTGTAAAAAATCAATGCTCTTTGTATTCTGATGACAGATGGGGAATGTGTCCACATGGACAGGAGAACAAAGGACAACTTGCTTGTTATGCATTTCTTTAAAAAAAAATCACTCTCAAGGTTCCCTTTCCATTTAATTTTTTAAATACATTATATTTTTGGAAAAGGAAAAAAGCCTGTCTGATCTAATATAGATGATGGGCCTTCACAGATATCCTTTCTCCACCTGCACATTTTAACTGAATTTTTGCCTCTATGATATCGCTTCCTCTTGACCACCACAGAAATACCCAGGAGACGTCCTGAACCTCCATCTCAATAAATCCACATTTCATTTCAAATACAATTGAAATCCTAATTTTTCCTTCTAGCCTGAAGTTTTCACTAAATAATAAGCTAAAAGAAGTTAATTCTTCATTGTACTGTATAGTCCACTATTGTGGAATAAGTTAGGTCAAAGGCTTCACAAAGAACACTCTATAGAATGAAATCTTACTTAATAATCTGAGGGTTCTGTGTCTCAAAGGTGACCAAATCAAATAAGCAATATATATAGGATTTTCCCTTACACTTAACAATATATAATCTACTTAGATACAGACACACACACACACACACACACACACACACACACACACATTACAAGAGCTTAACAAAAAAAAAAAAAAGAAAGAAAGAAACCTGGAATCATTGGAGTTGGTCTTTTTCACAAACCAAACTCAACAACTGTATTGTAGGTTGAAATTAATTAAGTTTTATGAGATGAAATATTTTTCAAAAATTATTTACAAAAGAAAAAGAATATTTAAGATTATCTGTAGTGAAGGTACTGAATGAAAGTTTTAGGCTTAAAAATTTCACAAAGACCAAAAATATTTCTCCGATAGGGCATACTTATTTTTCCAAAACACCATATGCATTTTATTATACTTGCCCTACTCAAAAGAAGAAAAACCCTGATATTCAACCTTAGTCCTTATCATCTCTTATCTTTGTCCATATCCAAACAGACTTCCTTGATAACCACATGCGTCATCAGCTCTAGTAAAAGTAGCTCACTAACAAACAATTTTGACCTGGAATTCGTTTGTTTTTTTTTTTTTTTTTCATTATTGCCAAACATCCCAGAGGAAGGGAGGAGGCCAGCAGCCATGTACATAAGCATAAATTGGCTTCAGACGTACAAAAACAACACTCACAACTGAAGCTCAGGAAATGATCCCCACACTTTAACTATACCATCCATTCTTGTCATCTACCCTACCCCAGTGTTTATCGTGTGCCATTAGGTTATTAAGAACAGTCTCTTTATCTTCAGTTACTCCATGATATTTATAATTAAAATAAATACATAATAACTAGGAAACAGGCTTTTAAAAAGTAGTTCAACCTCAAGGCTTTTGGAGGAACCTATACATGAAATAAATAAAATTAAATTAAAAAGCCAGATAGATGCTCTTTGCTCTCTCAGGAAAATACAAACTGTGACACAGACTGAATAACCAGGGGAGGGTGAAGGAAGGAGTCCATGTTTATGTCTCTTCATCTTGTTCCATAAACGCAATCCAATTATGAGTTATCCTTAGACAGGACAAAACTTGCTCCAAAGTCATGACATCATTCCATCACTTCCATCGTAATCTTGTAAATGATCCAAATTATTCTCATGTAATGACACTGAAATATTCATAGAGGATAATCTAAAAAACTTGTAACAATTCTATCTCAAATTTCTTATGGAGGTGAGGGAAAGACACAAAAATATGTAACTTTGCTTTTCGGTTGGGTAACTTGTAAGATAACCACCTACTTGTTCATGTTTCTTTCTTTTTATTTTTTTTCTTTTTGGTTTTATGAGGAAGAGTTTTACTCTAATCTAAGTTGAACTGGAATTCACTATGTAGTCTCAGGTTGGCCTCAAACTCTCTACAATCCTCCTACTTCCTCCCATGTGCTCGGATTAAAGGCATGCACCACCATGCTCAGCTCATGTTTTTTTTTTTATTAATCACAAAATCTTTATATTGTATACACCAAGGAGTTATACAAATATTCTGAATAGCCAAAAGGAATTTTGTTTTCTTCTCTGTATAGTTTTATGTTGGTATTAAACTTAGACCTGGGAGACACTGCATTTAGTGACCATGTATCCTAACCAAATGCATACTTTGAAGAAGCTCAGACAGCTACCATAAATATATACACTTAAATACCATTTCTTAAATACTAAAAAAACTTGGGATGTTCTAAAGAAACCAATCCTCAATTTAAAATAGTCTCAAATAAGTTTAAGGTAGAAATGGACTCCTCCTTGTGTTTCCAAATAGCCAGAATACTTTGCCTACAATATTTTTTCAAACAATATAAACATATCAGGTTGAAGTAAATCTTCCATTTTTTAAAATATGGAACACTTCAAAAATTTGTATGTCATCCTGGCACAGGGGCCATGCTAATCTTCTCTGTATCATTCCAAATTTAGTATATGTGTGGCCAAAGCAAGCCCAAACTTGCAGTTTTTATGTGTGACAATTCACACATAAACCAATCCCCCTTGCTTTACTGTATTAGAGTATATGGACAAAAATAACATAAATTCAAAATCATTAGGAGTTCTAAATGAGAATCTAACTCATCAGAAAACTATAAAATCACCATATTAAGATTAAATAGTAATAATAGGTGATGATTACTATAGATAAGGTATCAGAAACTAACTTCCATGAATTCATTTACTTTTTATATAATTAATTAATGTAAAACTTGGCAATTTACAATAATAATGTGATGTTTTTATTATTCAGTTCTGAATGTATATAGTAAATAATGTAATAATTTGAGAAGGAATTTTTGTATTTTATTTTTATTGGTTTGAGTAGAGAGAGAGAGGGAGAGAATGGACACACCAAGGCCTCCAAGCCACTGCAAACCAGCTCCAGACACATGTGCCATCTCGTGCAACTGGTTTACATGCATCCTGGGGAATTGAACCCGGGCACTTTGACTTTGCTGGCAAGCACCTTGTGGTAGTTTGAATATATGTCCCCCAATATATTCATTGTTTTATTACTTTATAGTTTGCATCTGCAATCACCTTCCTAGAGGCAAGGTCACTGGGGCCCGGTCTTAAGGTGTGGTGATGGTTTGAGATTCCATTGTAAAGATATGCAAATGTGCCTAGCAGGAGTTCCTGAAGTGTGCTGTGTGACCTTTTGGCTGTAGTTTTTGCTCTGTGTGCTGTGGTGGATGGTTGGCTTTTGCTCTCTTGCCTGGTCCTGTGAAGAGCAGGCTGCTTCTCCTGCCTTTATGGAACTTCCCCTGGATCTGTAAGCTTCAATAAATAATATCCCTTCCTCCATAACTGTGCCTGGTCTGGAAGTTCATCTCAGCGAACCTGAAGCTGTCTGCTACACACCTTAACCACTAAAGCATATCTCCAGTCCTTGAGAGAGAATTTTTAAAACTCACAACTAAAACAGGCAACTTTTTTTTTTCATTTTTCCATATTGTATTATGGTCCTTTTCATTTAAATAATGTGTCTTAAAGTTTTAAAATAAAAATGAATCCTAGTATTATTTTCTGTAATTCTATATTACTATATACAGGATTTTTCTTTAGTACGAAAATGATGAATTTCAATGGTTATATATAATTATTTTACTGTAAACACCAGTTTTTACAAGTTACACCATGCTTTTGGACATTTAGGTTGTTTTCATATTTTAGTCTTAAAATAATGTTCTAAGGAAAAAGGATGGTTCATGAGTGTGTAAATTGGTGGACATAATGGGAAAGGGGAAGAATAGTAAAAAGTGGATATAACAACTCACTGAGGTCTTTTTCCATATTTTCTGCGTGTTTGAAAACTTGCATAGTAAAACATTAAAAATAATGCCATTATGAAAAATGCATTTATTTCAAAAATAGAGTCTTTACAAGGACAGAGAAATTTCTCTTACTTGCCTAGATTTTTTTTTTAAAAAAGTTGCAAATGCCCTGAACAATGCTTGGAACATGGAGGGGTAAATACTACGAGTACTAGAATGCTGTATCTCTGGACATCACCATTGCTTCTTAATCGTCCCCCAGATTTGCTAATGTGGCTTATGGCTTGTTCTTATTAGTTAGGGTTCTTTAGTGGCACAGAACCAATAGAATGTTGATATACTATATAGGGATTTATTGGATTAGTTTGAAGAATAGGGGTTGGGTAGTTCAACAGTAGCTGTCAACAGGTTGGAGAATCTGAGGTGCAGCTCATTTCAGGAGACTGGATGCTTTGGCAGTCTCAATCTGGCGCTGGAGACCTGGAGGATTCCTTAAGAACCACTTATCTTCAAGTGCCTTTTGGAAGGCTGATGAAGCAGGATTCCAAAGTCTAAGAAGGAACGCGTACAAACCAGCAAGTAGCACAGTCAGCCAGGCTAAAAGTCTGATGTTCTCTCAGAGCTTCATCATATAGTGTTGACCACCAGAAGGACAGCACACTCTGGGGAAGGTCTTCCTAATTCCATCAATCCTTCCTAGAAATGCCCTCACAGACCCACCCAAGAGGCATGCCTCTTACTTGATATTTGATCTGATCCAGTTAACAACAGAACTTAACTGTCACAATTGGTTAGTAACTTTTTTGACTCAGTTGCATGAAGACCACATTCTTTGTCAGGTGTGGTCATGAAGTTCTCTGCTATTTTAGCTTAGTGGCTATCCAGAGATACTTCAAAGTAGAGGGGAAAATACTTTTCAGGCTGTTTCTTTAAGTAGCCATAGTCAAAAACAATAATAAAATAGCTGAAAGTAGAGTGAAAATGATTTTCAGATGTTTACAACTCTGCCTGAGCCTTCACTTCCTGCTGAGCCTAGAGATGAGCTGAAGGTAAAAGACCCGGGTCTTTCTATTTTAGTGTTCACCCAGCCCTGGTCCTGTCTGTGGCCTCCTAGATTCCCTAGTACATGTGGAAGCCTTACAAAGAACTTGTGCTTATCTCCTTGCCAAATCGTTTTCCATACTTTTCAGTCTGTCTGATGCTACCATGATTCAACATCCAATGTCTCAGATGGCTACAGCTAGTAAATTTGTTTCAAATGTTCACCAGATTACTCAGGACTTACTAGATGCATAGGACACTGTACTCCCTATCCTGCATTGCTTGCAATGTCTACTTTCTTATGATATAATTATATTACTTGCCATAGATTGTTTCAGATTTTCTACTTATTCTTTAGCAAAGTTTGGATGGATACATAGGTAGATGATAAATAAATAATCTAAATCCACTATGATTTTGGCATAAATTGCTCAAAATATTCCCACTTAATTTTTAAAAAATATTGGATGGAATTTTATCACCTCTGTCACCATTAATATTTTTCATTTGTGTCTTTCTCTATTTTCCTTGTGTTATATCATGTTTTATCATGGAAAATGTACTATTTATGCTTTTGAACAATGCATATGCTGCAGTCATTGGGTGGACCATTTTGTATATGTGAGGTTGAGTTAGTTAATCATATTGTTCCAGTTCTAGGTCTCACTGAGGTTATGTATACATTAAATTATTCATTCATTTACTTGTTGAGAAAAACACACCTTCAGTTCTGTTATTCAATTATCCTGAGAACAAGATGCAAAAGTCTGTAATAATTATTACTGAATATTCTGTAATATGTGAAAGGTCTGTAGTCTTCAGTATCTAAGAATATCTTTACTCTGTCTTCACTTTAGGTGGGTGTATATCAGTCTATATGCGTGTGTGTGTGTGTGTGTGTGTGTGTGTGTGTGTGCATGTTCATGTGTGTGAATGTGCACATGTCATGGTGTGGAGGTCAGAGGCCAATTTTCAGGAATCAGTTCTTCCACTTGATTTGAGGCAGGGTTTCTTGTTTTTGTTCTTGTTTATTCCTGTGCTTCACAATCTAGATGATCTGTGAGCTTAGAAGTTCTACTATCTCTGCCTTCCACATTTCTGTCAGTATACTAGGATTATAGCAACCTCTGACAGCTTCTATTTTTGTGGCTTTTATGTGAATTCTATGGATTCAAACTCTGGTACTCAGGCCATCTCCTTAGCCCCTATTTTCATTTTGGAAAGACAGTTTTTCCAGATAATGAAAACTTCATTAGAAGACTATCTTCATTTTTCTTTTAATAGTGTGACTGCCTCATTCAATAAGGAACTCATTAATCATGCTGGAGGATGACAGTTTTACTCCTTTTTCTCTTGATGTTTTCTTTTCGTGTTTTCAAAAACTTTAATATGTTTATTTGAATTTTTGTATTTATACAATTAAGTTTCTTAGATGTATTTATCAATATTATCATTATCTATCAATATCAAAATAATTTTTAGAACCTTTCCACCTATATATCTCCATATATTTATTCTCATTCTGTTGTCTTTTTGGAATTCTAAGTATGTTTCTTCTTATTATTGATTATAAATATGCTACTTGCCCTACAACTCTATAGTACTTGTCCCATATCCTTATTTTTTTCTCTGTTGTAAAGACTAAATACTTTTTATTGATTTCTCTTTCTGGTGATGTCTGTCATCTGATACTGAGTCTTTCTTTTGGCCTTTGTATTTCACCTATTATAACATTATTTCAAAATGTTATACTCTGATCTCCTTATTGAGAATATCTACTTATTGATTCATTGTTGTGATGCTTTCCTTCAAGTCTTTAAACATGTTCCCTTAAGTTATTGAGTACATGTGAAATTCAGTCAGATGCTCTGAATTCTTCAATAGCTTAGTCCAATATTTGAGATCATTAATGACAGTTTTTATGACTGCTATTTTCTATCCATTTATTTTACTTTTTGATAAATTTTATATATATATATATATATATATATATATATATATATATATAATAAATTTTGATCATATTCACCCTCATTAACTTATCTTGTCCTGTCCCCCTCCCACTTCTGATAATTTGCTTTTTCATCCCAACTAGCCCAACTCATACTTGGATGTCGGTTTTGGGTTTGACCCACTGAGTCTTAAGTAGGTTTGCTTGTATGGGCATGAGTGGAAAGTTATTTACCATAATATGAGCAACTTACAGGTGACTATATGACTGAAGAAAATGTCTTCCCCTCCATGAGTAACAATTAACTCTCATTAGCTCCTCAGGGAGGAGTGGGGCCTCATGAGCCCCTCCCTCATCCATGACAGAATGTTGATAGGCCCAATCTTTTTCAAGCATTTGGCAGGGAATGATTACATTCTGTGACTCCGTGAGTGTAAAAGCCATGGCATGTCCAGAAGATAATGTTCCACAGCACCCATCCCCATCCCGTTTCTTGTGCTCTTTCTGCCCTCTCTTCTGCAACATCCCTGAGCCTTAAAGAGGGTGATATAGATGTCCTGTTTAGGACTGAGGGACAATGGTCACTTATACTCAGCACTTTGACTAGATATGTGCCTCTGCATTAACTATTGCCAAGTGCAAAAAGCTTCTCTAACCAAGGCCTTAGCAGCACTAACCTATGGTTATAAACATAAATATATAGAAGGCAGATTGACAATATGTCCATTTAGCATAACAATAGTAGCAGCTTCCTCCCCTAGAGCCTATGATTCCCAAAACACTCAACTAGGTTTACAGTATCTAGTTATGAATTCTAGTACCAAGCATAAATTCTCTCCCATGAAGCAGGCCTCAAATCCAGTCAGAAAGCGGTTAATTATTCCATGACAATCATGTTTCTACTATACCAGTAAATACATTTTGCCTGGCTGGTAAGACGTGTTAGTAATCAGGATCCACAACTGGGTAAGACAGTTGATAAGTTTTCTCCCCCAGTAATCTACACAGTACCTTCAAGACTGTGAAAACAAGTGAGCAGGGAGGAACCCTCCAGATCAGTTCTAGGTGTGTTTCATTTTGTCCCGCAACCAAAGAATGTGGTGTCTTCAGCCACAAAGCTGTCCCATCTAGTTAAGGTAGACAGCCAGGAGCAGTGACCTAAGTCTGTATTGTTCAGGAACCTTCAGAACCAGGCACTCATAGAGAACTATCTATCCCACTCTTGGCACTGGGATTTTCATTTAATAACCTAGAGCTTCTATGAGCAGCATTATCTACCCACATGGGAGCCTGTGCTCAAACTCTTGTTAGTTTTTAATTAACTTACAAAGAAGTAGGCTTTCACATAGTTTTCTCACACATTCTTAATTGTTGTTAACCCTTCCCCCAGCCCTTCCTTTCTTTGCGTAAACCTTTCTACCCCCAACACACTACCCATCTACTTCCATATCACATGTGTTCTACTATACATGTCTCTTCTTGTCCTTTCTCATGGACATTTTCTAACTTCCTGGGTTATTCTTACACTCACTCAAAGCTAAGAGCCAGCTTATGAAAGAGAATATGTAATGTTTGTCTTTCTGAGCAAGAATAACTTCTTAGTATAATGTTTTTTTAGATCCATCCATTCTCCTACAAATTGCATAACTTCATATTTCTTTCAATGTGAATAAAATCCCCTTGTATATATGGGCCATGTTTTCAATATCCATTCATCAGTGGATACATATCTAGGCTGATTCCATTTCCTTACTATTGTGACTAGAACAATAAACATGGATGAGCAAGTATTTCTGTAATGGGTAGGGAGTCCTTTGGGTATACACACAAGAGTAGTATAGCTGTGTCACATGGTAGTTCTATTTTTAGCTTTTTTATTTTAAAAAATATTTTTTATTAATTTATTTGCAAGCAGAAAGAGCGATAGAAGAGAGATAAGCAGAAAGAATAGACGAGCCAGGTCCTCCAGCTGCTGCAGACGAATTCCAGATGCATATGCCTCTTCATGCATCTGGCACTGGGGAATTGACTCCAGATCATTAGGCTTTCTTTGCAGGCAAGCGCCTCAATGGCTGAGCCATCACTCCAGCCCAGAAGCAGCTATCTTGGTTACATCTGAAAGCAGGTGACTCAACCAAACTGCACAGGTTTCTCCAATGCTTTACTTACAGTGTACTCAGGGAATGGTTCCCGGACAACCTAAGTAGCAACTTGTGGGCAACGTTACAACTCCTTGAGAACCAAGTGGGAGAATCCCAGCTGACAAAATTGCGCAGACATCTCCGGTGCCCGGATCCCAAGCTGGCGCTTTCTCTGGGCCGGGCCTGAAGAAAGTGTATTTTTAGCCTTTTTGAGAAATCACAATAATTCCATAATTTCTATACTACTGTGCACTCTGATCAACAGTGAATAAGAGGTCCTCCTCTCTTGCCAGCATTTGTTCTCATTGGTTTTCTTGATGATGGCCATTCTGACTGGAATGAGATGGATTCTCAAAATAGTTTTCATTTGCATTTCCCACATGCAGAGGATGTTGAACACTTTGAAGTATTTATTGACCATTTGTATTTTTTCTTTAAGAATTCTCTGTTTACTTCCACACCTCATTTTTATTGTGATTTTTTTCCTGTTGTTTAAGGTCTTTGAATTCTATTTGGATTCTAGATATTCATCCCATGTCTGGCAAAGATGTTTCCTATTCTGTAGGGTGCCTCTTTACTTGATTAATAGTTTCCTTTGCTGCGCAAAAGCTTTTTTAACTGCATCATGTCTCATTTGTTGATTCTTGGCTTTTTTTTTTTTTTTGAAGCAACTAAAGTCCTACTGAGAAAATATTTCTGCATGCCTGTATCTTGAAGTGTTTAACCTATTGCAGTTGGAGAGTTTCAGGTTTTACATCAAAGTTTGTGATCCATCTGGAGTTGATTCTTGCTCATGGAGAAAGACTAAGGTCCAGTTCTGTTCCTTTACATGTAGATACCCAGGCTCTGAGCACAATTTGTTAAAGAGGCTCTTTTTTTCTTCAGTGAGTAGCTTTGGAATTTTTATCAAAAATCAGGTGGCTCTAGCTGTGTTTCCATATGGATCTTCTTTTGTGTTTGATTGGTCTATGCGTCTGTTTTTGTGTTTGTTCAGAACTGGCTTTGGTACTTTGGCTTTGTAATGTGCCTTGAAAACAAATAGGGATGCTTCCATTTCTTTTACATTTTCCAATTTAGTAGAGTATATATATTTTAAGATGTCCCTAGGATTTTCTGGATTTCATTGGTATTGGTAGTAATGAGTCCCTTTTTATCTCTAGTTGTATTAATTTGTATCATTTTATCTTTCTTTTGATTAGTTTGGCTAACAGTTAATAGTTTATCAATTTTGTTTATCCTTTCAATAAATCTACATTTTGTTTCATTGATTCTTTGCATTATTTCCTCTCATTTATTTTTCATTCATTTGTGTACCAATCTTAACTATTTCTTTCTATCTATTGATTTTGTGTTTAGCTTGTTCTTTTTATTCCAAAGCCCTAAGGTATAACACTAAGCTATTTATTTGAGATCTCTCTAATTTCTTAAGGTAGACAATCAGAGCTGTAAATTCCCTCTTAAAACTGTTCTTATTGTATCCCAAAGGATTTGGTATGTTGTGTTTTCATTCAACTCTAGGAATGTTTGATTTCCTAGCTGATGTCTTCAGTGACCCATTTATCACCCAGTAACAGTGTGTTGTTCTTCTTCCATGATTCTGTGCATGTTCTATAGTTTCTCCTCCTGTTATTTTGTAGTGTTATTTCATTGTGATCAGATAAAATAACAGGAATTATTCCATGTTTTGTAATTGTTAATATGTGCTTTGTATCCTAACTGATGAAGTATTTTAGAAAATGTTCCATGGGCCCCTGAATAAATATGTATTATGGGTATATTAGGTATATTTGATATATGTTCTTTAATGCAGATGCTTCTATAGTTCTAATTATTAGTGTTTCTTGACAATTTCCATAAATATTGATAATATATAGACAATAAATGATAACTCCCTCTCACCACTCCCATAGTCCTCCGCCCAAATCAACCTCCATTGACTCCTTTCTTTCCAATTGGTCTCCTATTTTTATGTCATCTTTTCCTCCTGTTATGAAAGTCTTTTATAGGTAGTGTCAGGCACTGTGAAGTCATGAATATTGAGGCCATTTAGTGTCTAGAAGAAAGCATTATAAGCAGTCCTACCCTTACTTTCCACCACCACTTCCACAATGATCCTTGAGCCTTGGAGGATGTGATAGAGATGTGTCAGTGCTGAACATTCCCCAGTAACTTCTGAGGACTATAGTGGCTTTGAGTCTCCCCAGTAGTCACCACCATCTAAAAAGAGAAACTTCTCTAACCAAAAGTGAGAGTAGCATTAATATGTGGACATAAACATAAGTATTTAGAGAGCAATTTGGTGGGCATAATATATCCATTTAGCCAGACTACAGTAGTCATCAGTTACTACCTTAGGGCTTATGACTTCTCTAGCCATATGCTTTTGACTAGGTTTCCAATTACAGACATGAATTCCCACCTGTGAAGCAGGCCTCTAGTCCAATCAGGGAACAGTTGGTTTCCCCCATAACAGATATGCCCCTATTGTACCAGTTGGCATATTTGCCCTGGCAGGCCAGCAATAGAGCTTGCAATGTCCACTGCTGGTTAAGACCATTGGTGACTTCTCTCTTCCAAAAGGCTGCATGCTACATAGTTCTTTCCAGCATGCTTACAGCTAGTCAACAGAGAGGAAATTTCTAACTCAACTCCACCTTAATTTCTCACCTATAGCCCAAGCATGTAAAATCTTCAGCAATAGGGTCTTGCCATCAAGTTCTGGTGGAAACCAATAGCCTTAGCAATGGCCTGTAATGTTTTGGAGGCATCAGGTGCATCTTCTGGCCAACAACTCAGTAGAAGGTATCCCATCTCTGGCACTGAATTATTTAATAACAACCTATGGCCTCTGAGTGCACTATTATTTACTCAATATGATCCTTCTGCCCAAACTCTCTTAGAATTTCAACATATGTGTTATTGGGTAGCAAAGTAGTAAATTGCCATACTCCTTAATTATAACATCATATCTATTGTTTATTTTTAGTTTTGGTTGGGATGATATAACAATTGTCAAAAGTGTAGTATTGAAATTTCCCATTATTATTTTGCTGAGGTAAATCTGTGACTTTACATATAGTAATATTTGTTTTATGAAATAGGGTACACCTGTGCATTGTGCATAAATGTTTAGAATTAAAAAGTCCACTTGTTAGATTTTTTTCCCTTAGTCATAATAAGCTGACCTTATCTATTCTAAGTAGATTTGGTTTGAAGTCTATTTTGTGAGATATTTGAATAACAACATCCACTTGTTTCTTAGTTCCATTTGCTTGTCATACAATTTTCCTTCACTGCATCCTTATGTAGCATCTGTCTTTTATGGTTGTGTTTCTTGGAGGCAGCAAGTAAAAGGACCCTGCCGGATTTGAGAGATGGTTTAGCATTTAAGGCAGTAGCCTGCAAAGCCAAAGGACTCGGTTCAATTCACCAGGTCCTGTGTAAGCCAGATGCACAAGGTGGTGCATGCATTTGGAGTTTGTCTGCAATGGCTGAAGGCCCTGGCATGTCCATTCTCATTCTCTCTCTCTCACTCTCTCTCTTTCTCTCTCCCTCTCTTGATATTAAATAAATAAACAAATAAATCATGCCTTTTAACCCATTATGCTAGTCTGTGTCTTTTCACTAGGGAATTGAGGTCATTTATAGTCAGAGTTTTTATTGAAAGCTGTGTATTAATTCCTGTCATTGTTGTTGTTTATATAGTGTTTGGTGTTTTTTTCAAGTATGGTTTATTCTTTCCTGTGATCTCATATATATGCCTGCCCTGTGTAGTTTTAAGGATTCCTTCAAGATTTTTCTATAAAGTTGTTGCAGTAGTCAAGAATGCTTTTAGCTTGTCTTTTTATCATGAGAAGTTCTGCCTTGTCCTTTAATCATGAGAGATCTTTTTCTGGGTATAGTAGTCTGGATTGGCAGTTCTTGTCTTTTAGAACTTGAAATATATCATTTCAAGATCTCCTGGCTTTTAAACTTCCTCTTGAGAAATCTGTGCTTTGATAATCCTGCATTTATAAGTGACTTCTCGCATCTCCCTTGAATGCAATGCCCTTTTTATGTTCTGTACATTCAGTTGTTTAATTATAATATGATAAAGGGAGTTTTTATTCTTGTCTTGTCATTTTGGTATTCTAAATAGTGCATCTTGTATTGATATCTCTTTTCCCAGAGGATTTTCTTACAAGATTTTTGTTGAAATGGTACTATCTGTAGACTTCTCATTCTTCTCCGATGCCCATAATCCCTTTCATAGCATCCCAAAGCCTTCAATGACCCTCTCATACATTCTAACTTAATCTTTGTTCTTGCTGGTGTGTTCCAATTCATCCACCTTGTCTTCAGTTTCAGATATTCTGTCCTCTCCTGATGCATACATTCTATTGGGGAGGCTTTCTGCAGAGCTTTTGATTTAACTTATTCTGGTTTCTTATTTCATTTCTGTTATTTAAATTTCAGATTTTCTTCAGCATTTGTATCTCTTTATTGAATTAGTCTTTCAAATCTTGTATTAATCTCCTTATTTCATTCAGTTGCTTTTTGTATTCTCTTGAGATTCATTATGGAGTTTATTTTCTTTTATTTCTTTTAACATACTTATGATCATTATTTTGAGTTTCTTGTCTGAGATTTCATCTAATTTCCTCTCACTCGAGGATGGTGGGATTAGTAAGTTTTGGAGGAGTTATGATGCCTTCATTTTTTTTTTATGCTTCTACCATTGCATTGGGATTTGGAGACTTGGAGTAATTTTCTTTGTTTGGATTTTTTTATCAGCTTTGTTCTTAGGTGCATAGTTGAGAAGTTATATCCTCTGTGCAGGAACTCAAAGGGCCTGGTTCTATATGACCCCCAGGGTAAACTATTTACTGAAGGAGTGACCACAGCTGCTGGATATGCCCATTATACAAATGGCATACTAGCCATTTAACAACAGTCGTCTCTTTGACTTTAACAACTGATGGAGGTAAATGAACGAGGATATTATGATGTATACTAGGACTTTAATTCCTAATATTAGAAGCATGTGGGAAGTTGGGTGTGTTAGGATATAGACTAGTATTAGCTCAACTCTGAATCAGGATGAAAAAGTACATGGGGTGGGAAGTTTCTAGCTCACCTTTGCTGAGTTGAAGAGTCAGTTCCACACTGGGTGCACACTGGGCTTGGCTTCTCTTGATTTGGTACTATGCTGGGGAGAGGTGACTGTGAGTCCTTAACCTCTGTGTAGTCTCAGTATTCCCTGCTCTTAGGGCTTAAGTTTACAGAACTTGCCTCTCACAGAAAAAGAGCCAAAACTCTTCTTTTCTCAGGCTCTGTTGGTGAGGCTTCTAATCTGCCATCTTACCTAGAACACTGCTTTTTATTGTGGCAAAACATATATATAACTTCACCATTTTAACCAACTATTCAAATCAGTAGCTTTAAATGTATTCATATTAACATGCAGCCATTAAAATCATCCATCTTTATAATGTTTCCATTTTCCCACAGTGATATTCTGGACCCATTAAATAATATTCCTTATTCCTTCCTTTCTCAACCAGCCTCTGGTGATAACCATCATATATATATATATATATATATATATATATATATATATATATATATATATACATTTTCAAGCAGAGAGAGATAGAAGAGAGACAAACAGAGAGAATGGGTGCACCAGGGCCTCCAGTTGCTGCAAGGAACTCCGAACTCTAGACACATGTGCCACTTTGTGCATCTGGCTTTATATGGGTACTGAGAATCAAACCAGCATCATTATGTGTTGGAAGCAAGTGCCTTAACCCCTGAGACATCTCTCCAGCCCCATTCTACCTTTTGATGTCTTACTTCCCTCTGAGTATTAGTTACAAATGCCTGTCTCTTTGTGACTTCTTTAAAATAAAAACCTGGATGTTTATTACACAGATGGCAATGCTGGACATGATTTCTCCTCTCAAGTTGGTTGTTACTGGAAGTTTTGGCATCATTTGCTTTATTCGGTAACTAACCTTGGATAATATATGTGAAATATGTCTCCTCCAAGTGAGCAGTCTCAAATATCTGAGCCTTTTTAATTTTATTTTTTAATGCTCCCTTCCCAGGTGGTATCCCAATTTCTTTGTATCTCAGTTGTCAGCCAATAACTAGACAGTCCAGAGACATAAGTTAACAGGGTCTATCTGAAAATTAGACCCCTCAATCTGCTGTCTTCAAGAAACCCACCTCACCACTAAAGACAGACCCTTCCTCAGGGTGAAAGAGTGGAAAATGATATTCCAAGCAAATGGAAATAAGAAACAAACAGGTGTTGCTATCCTAATATCAGATAAACTAGACTTCAAACCAAAAGTAATCAAAAAAGACAAAGAAGGCCACTTCTTACTTATCAAGGGAATAACCAAACAAGAGGATATGATAATAATCAATGTTTATGCACCAAACATAGGTACACCACAATTCATAAAACAAAACCTGCTTGACAACAAAAGAGAAATAATCGCCAACACCATCATAGTTGGAGACTTCAATACTCCACTATCCACAATTGATAGATCATCCAAACAGAAAATTAACAGGGTAGTAAGAGAGCTCAACAAAACCATAGATCAACTAGATCTCATGGATATCTACAGAACATTCTACCCAAAATCCACAGATTACACATTCTTTTTGTCAGCCCATGGAACCTTCTCTAAAATAGATCACATACTGGTTCATAAAAAGTGCCTGCATATATTTAGTAAGATTGACATAATTTCGTACATGATATCAGATCACAATGCTATATCACTAGAAATTATCAACAAAAGATGTGCCAGGAATCCCACCAACTCCTGGAAACTGAACAACACACTTTTAAACAGTATCTGAGTAGTGGATGAAATAAAAAATGAAATAGCAAAATTTCTAGAAATTAATGACAATGAGAACACATCGTACCAAAACTTATGGGACCCAATGAAGGTGGTCCTCAGGGGAAAACTCACAGCACTTAATACCTTCATAACAAAGACAGAGAGATCCCAAATCAGTAACCTAACCATCCACCTAAAGGCATTAGAAAAACAAGAAGAATCCAACCCAGAAAGCTCCAGATAGAAAGAAATACTTAAGATCAAGGCATAAATTAATGAACTGAAAACTAAGAAAACAATTAAGAAAATTGATGAAACAAAGCATTGGTGCTCTGAAAAAGTAAACATGATTGATAAACTCCCGGCCAATTTGATCAAAAAAAAAAAAAGAGACACTTCAAATTAACAAAATTAGAAATGAAAAAGGAGAGATCACAACAGACATAAGTGAAATTGGGAGAATCATCATGATTTATTTTAAAAACCTCTATTCCACAAAACTGGATAATTTGGAGGAAATAGATGAATTCCAGAATACATACCACCTGACAAACCCAAACTTAGAGCAAATTAATCTCCTAAACAACCCTTTCATACCCAATAAGTTTGAAAAGGTAATCAAAAACCTCCCCCAAAAGAAGAATCCAGGATGAGATGGCTTCTCACCTGAACTCTATCAAACCTTCATGGAAGAACTGAAACCAATCTTTCTCAAACTGTGCCACACAATCGGAGAACAGAGAAAGCACCCCAACTCCTTCTATGAAGCTAGTACCACCCTAATACCAAACCCAGCAATGCCACAAGAAAACTATAGGCCTATTTCCCTGATGAACTTAGATGCAAAGACACTGAACAAATCCTCACAAACCAATTCAACAACACACCAAAAACATTATCCACATTGATCAAGTAGGATTCATCCCAGGAAGGCAGTGGTGGTTCAACATATGGAAATCTGTCACTGTAATATACCCCATAAATAAGCTTAAAGACAAAACCACGTGATCATTTTGATAGATGCAGAAAAGGCCTTTGAAAAAATACAACACTTTATGATCAAAACATTAGAGAAAATAGGCATAAGTGGTTTATATCTCAACATAATAAAGGCTATATATAAAGCTCCTAAAGCCCAAATAATACTTAATGGGGAGATACTAAAGGAATTCCTATTGAGATCAGGAACAAGACAGGGGTATCCACTCTTACCTCTCTTCATCATAGTACTGGAAGTCCTAGTTCAAACAATAAGGCAGGAGAAAGATATAAAAGGGATACAAATTGGAAAGGAGGAAGTTAAGTTAGCCCTATATGCAGACATTATGATTCTATACATAAATGACCAAAAATCCTCCATCTCAAAACTCTTAAAAGGTGATTAACTCCTTCAGCAAAGTAGTAGTATACAAAATCAATGCACAAAAATCAGTAGCCTTTCTATATGCAAAAGACAAAGATACAGAGAAAAACATAAGTGATGTTGTGCTGTTTTCAATAGCAACAACAACAACAAAAATACCTTGGAATAACATTAACCAAAAAAGTGAAAGACTTACAATGGAAACCTAAAAACACTCAAGAAAGAAATTGAGGAGGACTTGAGAAAATAGAAAAATCTCCCATGCTCCTGGATAGGCAGAATTAACATTATGAAAATGGCAATCTTACCAAAAGCAATATACAGATTTAATGCAATACCAATAAAAATCCCAACATCTTTCATCACAGAAATAGAAAAAATGATCTCAAAATTCATATGGAATGGCAGAAGGCCTTAGATATCCAAGCATATCCTCAGCAAAAGAAACACCTCTGGAGGCATCACTGTATCTGTTCTAATGCTATATTACAAATTCATAGTAATAAAAACAACATGGTGCTGGCATAAAAATGGGAATAGAGACCATTTGAATAGAAGTGAGGAACCAGACATTGGATCAAGTAACTACAGATACTTGATAGTTGACAAAGGTCCTAACAATGTAGACTGGAAAAAAGACAGCATTTTCAACAAATGGTGCTGGACAAACTGAATAACCATATGCAGGTAAATGAAACTCGATCCACACATCTCCATGCACAAAAATCAAATCCAAATGGATCAAAGACCTCAATATAAGACCAGAAACTCTGCTAGTACTGGAAGAAAAAATAGGAGGAACTTTCCATGAAATAGGAGTGGGAAAAGGCTTCCTGAACAAAACCCAACTAGCTCAAGAAATTAAACAATCACTCAACCATTGGGATCTCATGAAGCTGAAAAGTTTTTTCACAGACAAACGTACAATAAGCAGAGACAATAGATTACCCACAGAATGGGAGAATATTTTTGCCGAGTACACAACTAACAGAGGCCTAATTTCTAGGATTTATAAAAAACTCAAAAACCTAAACAATAAAACGTCTAACAACCACTCATAAAATGGGGCAGAGAACTGAACAGGGAGTTTTCAGAGGAAGAAATACAAATGGCAAACACACACTTAAGGAAATGTTCAACATACCTAATCATCAGGGATATGCAAATTAAAACAACTATGAAATTCCACCTTACCCCAGCAAGGATTGCAAACAATAAAAAAATCTAATGAAAAAAAAAATGTTGGCAAGGTTGTGAAGAAATAGGAACCCTCATTCACTGTTGGTGGGAATGTAAGCTGGTACAACCACTATGGAAAGCAATATAGAGACTCCTAAAAAGGTTGACTATAGAGTTACCAACAGACCCAGTTATTCCCTTACTGGGCATTTATCCTAAAAGCTCCATGCCTCAGTTCAGAGAGATTTGTTCGACCATGTTTATAGCTGCTCAATTCATAATAGCTAAGAACTGGAATCAACCCAGATGTTCATCATTAGACAAACAGATAACTAAGATGTGGTATATCTACACGATGGAACTATACACAACAGTAAGGAAAAATGACACAATGAAATTTGAAGAAAAATGGTCAAACCTTGAACAGATCATTCTCAGCAAATTTATCCAATCATAGAAAGATAATTGTTGTATGGTCTCACTCATCTGTGGCTCCTAACCTGAATCTCCCTAAGATGCTGACATACCTAATAAGCATCTTGAGGACCAGACAATAGGGAGTATGGGACGGGAGGGCAGAGTAAGGGTGGTGGGGGACACAAAATGGGACCCAAATGGAACTGGTACCATAACATCCTAGATCCTTGAAAGACAGACTAAAAGACTGAACCTTCATCAGGTCCTTAGAGGGAACACCTGAATCACAGGGCCCTGGAGAAGGTATGATGAAAACTAACCTTAATCTTCTCCTGCTTCTCTCTATCTCTCTCTACTTCTTCTCTCTTCCCTCTAATTCTCTTTTATATTACATATCTTTTTCTTCCTTCTTTTCCCCTGGTGCTGGCCTGTAACTCCCAGTACCATCATGCAGTTAACATCCACAATGAGCTGTTGATCAGAGAAACCTCCAAGGTTTCCAAAAAGAAGAAATATTTCTGTCAGAGTACTTGATGACTCACCAAAGGTTAATGGTAAGACCCTACTGCCAAAGACAACATATGCTGTTGCTTCAGAACATGGAGTGAGCTGGCTGGCATCTGGAAGAGAGTCCCCACACACTTAGCTTGTCTAATGCAAAAAAGTGCTACATGGGCAACTGGGGAAAAGTGACCAACAACTGTCCAAGCAACACATGAGCTAAGCTTCTCAGCAGCAAACAACCTGATGTGACAACTCATCCAAGTGCAATAGTGGCACACAGCCATGGTGGGTAACCAACTGCTCTTGATTTGGGTATCAGATCCACTCAGTGGAATGGAACTCATAGCTGGAACTGGGAAAAAAGTCAGAACCATATCCAATATCAAGCTCTCAGCAATCACAGGCTACAAAAGGGCCTACACCCATAAAATTCTCTCTAAAATAATAATGGTTATCCTATTTATCTGGTGCTGACTTCTCTCTTCATTGGATAATTTGCTTCTCTTTTTCAGATGGATAAGCACCTCACCAGGCCCCCAGCTGAAACCATAGAGTAATGGGGGAAATAAGCAAGAGTGTTGCTTTTTTGGTGAACCTGGTACCAACACAAGGGTGAAAGAGATAGACACAGAGAACACTCAACTCCTACTAAACCAGAATATCCAGAAACACAGAAGTTCCCAAGACCTCATCAATGAAGTAGACCTAAAATGAACCCAACATGGCTCAGGAAAATTTGTGGAAGAGGGGGCAGGAAGATTGTTAGAGCCACAAGTTGGGACATGATACACAGAGACATTGCCTATTCCCCATAACTGATGGCTATCCCCACAATGCATGACCCACATTCCCCAAAGAGGAAGGTCCCTTTGGAGGGGGGAGGATAGGGAGGAGGCTAATGATGGTACCAGCATGACTGTATACACACTATCTACATAACTAATAATAAATAAATAAATAAATAAATAAATAAATAAATAATAAAATAAAAAAGAACTGGAGAACTGAACCGAGACTCACAGGCTTTGCAAGCAAATGGCTTTAACTGATTTTCCCTGTATCTATTGTTAAGGTCTTTTTAAATATTTATTTTTATTTTTTGCCATAAATAACCCTATGACAGATAAACTTCTTGACTACAAACTCAAGACATAACATGTCTTAGTTTTTAAAATGTTTGTTTATTTATTTATTTATTTATTTATTTATTTATTTATTTATTTATTTATTAGCAGAGAAAGAGAATGGGAACAAGGCCTCTAGCCACTGCAGATAAATTGTACATGCATGTGCCACTTTGTGCATCTGGCTTTACATGGGTCCTGGGACATCAAAGCCTGGTCACCATGCTAGGCAGGCAAATACCTTAACTGCTGAGACATCTCCCCAGTCCCTGAAGTCACACTTCTCGATCAGCTCCTAGATATTCACAGCATTGTGCCTTTTCCCGATTTTCCGCTTGTCACTGCACATAGTAGATGCACTGACATTCCACTGTGCATAAATTGCAAGACTCATGTACTCAACTATCTAAACTATAATTTGACCAAGGTCACCCTTTCAGACCTGGGATCTGGATGCTGACCTCAGTTGCCTTCATACTGTTACCTAGGTTTCCTTTGCTGACATTTGGATGCAAGATGAGGTTCCTGATGAAGACACATGCTCTTCCCTGCCACCCTGCAAATTGCACTACCTCTCCTACCTTCTTTTAGTCCCCAATAAATGTTGTGCACAATAAATGTCTTCTGGGTCTCTCCTTCCCTCTTCCTTTTCCAAGCGTTGCTGCCTGCTAGACATTCAATCCATGGACCATCAATTATGTTCTGCATGATTCCTTGTTCCACCTTTGTAACATAGCTATAGAATACTGCTGTTGGTCCTCTTCATGTATCTTGTGCTAAAACTCAGCACAGTCACATCCTCTGGCAGTGTAAAAATCTCCTTCTGGCTTGATAAAGTTGCATGACACTGCAGTAACCCACACTCTTAAATATAATTAGTTTTTAATCTGGTTTATAATTATTTAAAAGAAAGTTTCCTCAAAATCCTTACTATATGGACAAAATAAAATATTGTTAGAACAATCTTCTGTTCATATATGTATATAAAATCCTTAGGCTTATTTGTGAGTAATTAAAAAATTATCTATATTATCTTTCTGTAAAAGTAATTCTCCTCTACCTTATACGGGTATCTTGATTTCTGTTACCCAACAATTCCGGTTCTTCCCCTTTATTTGAATACATCACCATGTTATGTAATTTTCCAGCACCTTTCATCTTTCAGGTTTACTCCATAATAATAATAATAATGTCAGCTGCAGTAATAACCATTTATCTAACACTTTGTATTTGAAAAACACTTTACAATGAGCAATTAGTTATTCCACCCCAGTAAAGTACTTAGGTATCATTATAATCACCTTTCCAGTGGTGGAAACTAGTGTGAAAACTAATGAATTTGTCCTAACTTCTAAAACATTAACAACTTTTGGCAATATACAGACCTGCAACGATTCAGGATTATGAAAACCAACAGTACAGTCATGGTGGAGCACTCCAGGGGTCTACAATGCCTATGGCTGAAGCACCTGTGATATTCAATTTGTCATCATTGAGATCTTACCACATTAATTTGCCTCTATACTCTAGTGTATACTTTCAGTTTGGGGACTAAATGAAGGAATTCCTCAAGGAATAGGAAAAAAAAATTCTCAAAAATACCAAAACTGAGAAGGTTTTACAAGTGAGTCACAAAGAATTCCACTACTTTGGATTACCATGGAGCCATATCACATAGAGTAAGAAAAAGGAAGCTGGGACCTAGTGATCCAAGGACCAAGGGACTTGAGCGTTTATATTTATCAGAACTTAAGTTAGCCACTGTGTATATACAAGTATATTCAGGGACTCTTTACTGTTGGGGATAAGTGATTATTCAGTAAAATATATTGGGGATATTTTAAAAGGAATTAATTATTTTATACTTTTGAAAAGATTATGTGTGAAAACAATGTGGTAAGTTACAAGACATTATAATATAGCAACTATATAATCAGCCATGTGTGTATGTGGGTGTATATCCTGCTACCTGTTAGAGTACTTCTTTAAACTATTTGTTATTCAATATGCATCCATACTGTTAAACATTTAGGTCTCATTTAGTTAGCCAAACACAGTGGGAGAGCTTATAAAAGTCCAGAATCTTTTCCAGGAACTCCCACATCTAAAATGAGTGTAGATAGATAGATAGATAGATAGATAGATAGATAGATAGATAGATAGATAAGATGATAGATGCATACATACATATGTAATTTTTAATTCACATCTTAGAGCATGATTGAGTCATCTAAGCACTTCTTGAAAAAAATGACTTAACTACATTTTTAAAGTTAATCATGCAAAATGTAGAAATGCATTAGTAAAAATATTTGCCAATTATAAAATTAATTTTAAAAATTCAAATCCTAGGCAAAAGAAAAACTTAGTGGGGGCTTGAGAGTTGGCTTAATGGTTAATGCTCTTGCCTGCAAAGCCAAAAGACCCAAGTTCAACTCCCCAGGACCCACGTAAGCCAGATGCACAACGGGGCTTACAAATCTGGAGTTCATTTGCAGTGGCTGGAGGACCTGGTGCACCCATTCTCTTCTATCTGCCTATATCTCTGTATCTCTCACTCTCTCAAATAAATAAATATAAATAAAATATTTTAATAAAAAAAGAAAAGCTTAGTGGGTAAAGTACTTGACACACAAGCATGAGGACCTGAGTTCAGATGAAAAGTGTGAGTGCAGTGATGCATGCAGGGGAGGCAGAAACAGAAGTATCCCTAGGGCTTGCTGGCTGGATGGACGACTGTCTCTATGTTTAGTGGGAGAACATATCTGAAAGAATATGGGAGATAATGTTGGAGAAAGATACCAAACATTGACCTCCAGCCTCCACAGGCATGGTCATGCACACATACACACATGCACACATACACGCATGCATGCACACATATACAAGTGCACATTACCCAAATACACACATTCCCACATGAACAGACAAAAATACATATGTATCAAAAAAGGAAACCCTAAAAATAAGAAGCAAAATGAAAATTAATACAAAAAGCATCTTGATGGGAACATAAATCCACACTTTTCATTAAATTTTTTTAAAAGGGGCTGGAGAGATGGCTTAGTGGTTAAGGTTCCTGCCTCCTAAGCCTAAGAACACTGGTTCCAATCTCCAGAGGTTCCAATCTCGAGGTTCCCACATTTAGCCAGATGCAAAATGACGCAAGGGCGCAATGCCGCACTTGACCACAAGGGAGCGCACGCATCTGCATTTCATTTGCAGCAGCTGAGAGGCTGCTGGCACACCCTTCTCTATCTGTCTTCCTCTCCCTCTCTGTCTGTCTGTCTTCAAAATAAATAAATATATATATTTTTTTTTAAAAAGGAAAACACTGTAGAATAAAAGTGGTATACATATAAATAACATGATACTAATGATCTGTTATAAGTAAAAGAGAAATTATTAATAAAGTCAAACTACTAAAAATTAACTGGGCTAGAGAGATTACTTAGTGGTTAAGGCACTTGCCAGCAAAATCAACAGACCCAGGTTTCATTCCCCAGGACCCAGGGAAAGCCAGATGCATAAGATGGTGCATGTGTCTGGAGTTCATTTACAGTTGCTAGAGGCCCTGGCACACTCATTCTCTCTCTCAGTCTGCCTCTCTCTTTTCTCCATCTATATAAATATATACTGTATTCTGAATATATAATGTAAAGAAAATTTACTAAAAGAAACCTGAAGTCTTGAGTATACAAACTTTTTATGATAGCTATTTAATATTTTTAATTTTAAGTTTTACTTTTAATTGGCTTGCTATATTAGGTTTCATTACTGTATTTCCAATCATAATTTGTTTCTGCTGGTCTCCATATCAGCCCCCACCCACCTATGTCAAATAGCTTCTTCACCACTATTATGTAACATGTGCTCTTTTTCCCCCTACCTCCAAATACCTGTTTGCTTGTGGTCTCCTTTCTGGTTACATGACATACACATACACTCACACATATACATGCATGCTAACATTTACAGCCGGGATTCTGGCTAGGCATGGTGGCACATTCCTTTAATGCCAGCACTTTGCAGGCTGAGGTAGGAGGATGGCCATGAGTTTGAGGTCAGCTTGGGGCTACAGAGTGAGTTCCAGGTCAGCATGGACTAACATAAGACCCTGCCTCAAAAAAAAAATAAATAAAATAAATGCTTACGAATGGATATGAATGCTTAAGAAGTAATCAATGAAAGTCAACTCTTAAACACAATCAGAAAAAAAATTTAAGAATGGTTATCTTATTTTTTTATTTTAATATATTTTTATTAGTTATGTATATAGTATATATATAGCCATGATGGTACCATTGTTAGCTTTCTCCCTGTCCTCCCCCCATGGGTAATGTGGGTCTTGCCTTATGGGGATAGCCATCAGTTATGCAGGAGAGGCAATGACTCTGTGTATAATGACCCAACTCAAGGCTCTATCCTCATATTTTTAATTCTGGGTAGCAAGTCAGGATTCTGTGAGAATACTTTTCACAGTAAAAGGTCCATCTTCTATAGGAAAGTACCCAATATCCATTCTACAAATTCAGAAGACCTCTGTCAGGAAAATCCTTACAACATCTGGGAGAATATGGAAATTTCAATTACTCTGATAATTCAACTGAACAGCAATGACAACAGGCCATAACGGGGAAGGCTGCGCCCATTGCAAAATCAATAATCAATACAACCCACTCAGTAGTTAGTCAACGAATATTAGTTAAATGAACAGATAATGAGCATGTACACAGATGAGTATCTGTGTATGGAACTGAATGTTGGGTTCATGGGGACACTGTAAGTAGCTCTTATGTGGCAGCAAAGAACATGATGTCACACCTTTGAAACATGCATTTGGGTACCTCACATAAACTGTCTTCATACATAAAATGTTTGTAACATAAGTGCTCCTAACTGACAAACAAGCAAAACTGTTGAGCAAGTTCAAAGGAGCAGCTACTAACATGGGTCCACATAAGGGGTTGTAAGAGAAAAAAGCTTCCAGGGTGAAGGAAGCCCAAGGTAGATGCCCTGCTTTCACTTTGAACAAATAGCTTTGTATGTATTTCATCTAGGACTCAGGCTTGATTTTTATTTAGTCGTACTTGCTCATACTTCGAATTTTTTTAGATTAATCTACCACAGAATAACTTCAAAAATGAGATTTATAATGAGAGTATTGATGCAATTATATATGCTTCATTTAGGTAGGGTTTTCTATCATGTGTTTATATATGATTAAAATGACAGTCATTCAAAATTATGGGGAAAAAATCCAAGGTGAGTTTGCACGGTCATGAACTGTAACTTTAAATGCCTAGCATTTATGCTTCAGGTGCTTTGACAGGCTGGAGGAGGAAGGAAATCTTATGAACAACATTCTGTTCAGGTTCAGTCAGCAGGTTCTGGCTTATGCTAATTATCATGTAAATGGAAGAGAAGACATTATCTAAAGTAAGAGGTTGTAAAGTTTGTCTCTGTCTATTATGTAAAGGTCTGAATGTAATTAAGGAACTAATCCTGTTATTCTGGGTATTGTTATTCTTTATAAAATTTAAGGTTGTCTACAATGATTTCTTTTTCTAGTATATATCCCCAAACTGCTTGCATCATAGGACATTGTGCATATAAAACAACCTTATTACACATGGGTAAACATATATGCAACGTTTTCTAAGAATGGCATAGGAAATACATATAAAACTCTGGGCAGCATTCCAAAGGTACCATAAGGCAGTGCAACTGCAGCACTTTTATGTCATTAATGTAGCTTGATACTTGTGAAAATAAGCTGAGAAAAGCATCATCTACATTTGTGGCATGTTTTCAGATCTTCTCATTTATTTTTTCCTTGTGTAAACAGTTACCTACTCATATATAGAAAAGGAAGTCTGAGGAGCAGAAGTTTATTAAAAATCATAGAAATGGCAAAAGGGAATCAGAACCCTGTCTTCTAATACAAATGTTTAAATAAGTCATCCATAATTATTGTTCTCCTCAATCATTAAAATGATACTATTAATAAATAATAACATTAATCTGAGGTGGGCACTATGGTTAAGACATGGATTTACCATTTCCTTTCCACTTTCTGGGATGTCTCTGGAAGATTCTGTTTTCTCTAGCCTGCCTAATAATTAAATTGAAGTCACTTTCCTGAATTCTAGTAATGGAAACAGGCGGAAGTGACATAAGGCATTTCCATAACCGGACTAGAAATGTATTTCATATGATCCTTTAGCTCTCTCCTCATGTTCTTTAATATCCCTGGGGTTTCACAGTAGTACGTGATGTAGCTACAAGGTATAAGAGTGGCATGGATTTCTCATGTGTAAGAGCACCAATCCTACTCACACTGAGATGTGAGCAAGAAATGAATTTCACTGTATGGTCACTATAATTGTATGCCTCATTTGTTATCATAGCTCTACATCACCTAGCCTGACTAACCAAAGAACTATATGAGAAAGTAAAATATACCTTTTCATATACTATTTTAAATATACTATACAGCTATATAGGGTGGTGTTGCTAATAAAAAGAGAAAATATAAGAAAAATAACTGCAAAGACATTCTTAAATGTAAAGACTCCCAAAAAGTGCAATTCCATTGCGATATAAAATTTATATACTCATTTAAAAACAGTGTATATTCATATTTGCCTTTAAAATATCTAGGAAAGAGAAATTGTTAATCTTCCTGAGCTTTTAAATGTGACTGGGTGGGTATGAGCACACCACACAGGTTCATATACTAAGCACAACAAGTAACAATAAGTTCATAAAAAGATTGAGTCTGCTCCAAAGATGGAAATTCATACCAACATAAAGTAACTCACATTTTAAAGTCAGAGTGGAGTAGATGGTATGTGACCTTTTTTTTTTTTTTTTTTTTTTAATCACCCTTTAGGAGACTTCACTGATAACTAGTAGTCAAAAGAAAACAATAAAATACTAAAATTTTATGTATAGCACAGCTTTGTATACAGAAGTTTTACCTAAATTTCACAACTCTCTATATATGTATTCTAAGAGAACCCCTCCTAAGGGCTTGAAAATAGTGTCCCATTGTTATTTTTATATTGATCAAGCTATTTGAGATAATCATTAACTTTACAGGTAGTGAAAGGACATTAATCAAATTCAATAAAATACATCACTGACTAAATCCAAGCAAATTACATCAGCTCTACTGCTCTTTAGTAGATGACTGCAAGCTTTTACTTTACAAATAAGACTGGAAGAATTCAAAAGATTTGTCATAGAATTAGAAGGTCAACAATCAAAGAAGAAAAGCTGAAAATATACCTTAAATATAAATTTAAATATAGCTGTTTAAAAATAAGATTTGTATTTTAAGGTAATCATGACAGGTACAGAAATACATAAATGAATTTAAAACTCCCAATGACCTATTTTAAGGAAAGAAATTACATATGTCTTAAGTACTTGTAATTTATCCTGATGATGTTACTCAGTTGCTATGTTTGGAGTTTATAAATTGTAAATTATGATGAATTTGGTAAAATTAAACATTCAAAGAAGGACAGTTAGGATATACTCCAAAAAATCCAAAACAATGAGCCGGGTGTGGTGGCGCACACCTTTAATCCCAGCACTGGTGAGGCAGAGGTAGGAGGATTGCTGTGAGTTCAAGGCCACCCTGAGACTACATAGTGAATTCCAGGTCAGCCTGGGCCAGAGTGAGACCCTACCTCAAAAAAAAAAAAAAAAAAAAAAAAAAAAAAAAAAAAATCCAAAACCATGAGCTGGTGTATTTCTGAAAGTCTTGCCATAGTTCAAATTCATAATGTACCTTCTCACAAGAGGTTGAGGAACCGTGGGAAATGTAAGCCCAGGCCTAGAGTCATTTGATG